>CM076943.1:16857500-18242500 GCA_039566865.1 Aurelia coerulea
CTTTCAAACGATGCTCTTTCGCAGCTATTATTATATGGCGATAAAGGCCTTTCTCGTGACTTGAATTCGAAAATACTTGAGTTGACTTTACGCTTCATCCACAAAACTGGTCGATTTAACTAATATTATTTCAAATTCTATTCACATACCATGCAACCACCAAGTCTCTTAAAGTAACATTTCTATTTGTTTGGAAATCCTGTCTCGCATTAGATGTCAGGTATGAGGTACGATAATAAAAACGCACACAAAAATGAGTTAATTTTGCGATATTTTCTGTTTTTGAGTCATTACAGCCCCAACGTGACATCTAATGTTAGACATTCTCAAGAAAAGTATTTATCGTTTATGTCTGTAGCATTCATGTAAAGTTGTATGTGGTGTAACTCCTATTTCTATTTAACTTCATGAGGTAGTTAACTTCTTGGGGTTGGAAATTGCTCCGCGTGGTATAGTTCCATTACCGGGTGTTCCAAAAAAATGTACTCCTGTTTCGAAAATCGCCAAAAATTGATTATCAAACCTTTGATAAAATTTTCTTTTTGAGTTGTTTTGTCAAAGACCAAAAATATTCATAGATGATAAAATGTTTGCTTTTGATGCAACAAGGTAGAACAATTACACGTTGAAAAACCTTATCTTGATCTATAGTTGTTAAGCAAAATAGTAAATCTTGCCTATGAGTCAAAAATCTTCAGATTTTTTATCATCATTGAGACCGGCCATGATTTTGCGCATTTCTTTCTGTCATTTATGCCCAAACTAGATGGTTTACATGCACAAAGAAATTGATCTGGCAATCATCAGTGCTTTTTTGCAGTATGGTACAAAACCAGGTAGCCCTAAAAAGAGCTAAATTTGCTACTTTTTAAGCCACTTATAAGATCAGCTATGCATTGAAAAATAATTTGGTCCTTGATATACTTGATAAAAAAAGAAAATTGAAGATCCGCCGTGAAATCAATTTTTGGTGATTTTTCAAACGGGAGTACTTTTTTTGGGACACCCGGTAGTATTGTTAAGTAGTTTTTATGTAGAGTAATCTGTAGCATGTATTGTATATTAAAGAAAACATTTTAACAACTAACCCCCCCCCCCCCCCACCTCCCCATTACGGAAAGCGGTAAAGGAACTATTTTTGATGCAGATTAACGCAACTTTTAAATAATCTTACAATGTATTCAATCATTAATCATATCACAATGTTTTCAATCACTTTAGACTCTGGCAACCAGGGGGATGTGAAGAGCTCGTTTACCTTGGCTAATGGACTCACTCTTCTCAGTGCAATTTTAGCCGTGACTTTAGGCTTCTTCGTCACAAAGGCAATTGTGAAAAGACGAGCAGGACAGAAACAACATGGATTTGAAAAGAAGCAAGAATATTTGAATCAAGTATTTTAACTGATCCAATAATGTAATAAACACCACACAAGCACATCACATGCACCTACAATGATCCTGGTAGTTAAGACATTTGATAGAATTGTATCCTTTTGAATTTGTATTTTTCCCAGTATAGATCCCGGGTGTCTCATCAAAATTATCCCAGGTTAGCAACAGGATCCATCAATTTAGGGAGTAAAATAACAAATTATGTAGCTTTAAGAAGCTGAACATGATTTTTTTTGAAGTGTCTGTTTTTCAAAACTTCTAAAGTCATACAGGGTTGATTTAAAGAATAAACCGACAGAATTCTATGTTTTCCATAATATTACAAACTTCCCTCTGTACAAGGTGGGTTTATTTTCTGCTCGATGATACTCAAGACTTTTCAGCATGGAACTTATCAGATGGTTGTTACTTTAGATATTAATTTCCACTTCATTCATTTGGATTAATAATGTTCACTTTCCAAACGGCAAAAAGGCAATGGATCAACATCCATGCACAGTTATCCCAATGGCGCCTACCTTTCCTTGTATCAATTGTATTTATTCACAGTCCTGTTTTCGTGACATAGTACACAGTTACACGGAGCAATTTCTGTCCTGTTGGTTTCCGTATACGATGATTTTCAAATTCTAGCGTCCGTTTGTATTGACCAATCAAAAGTTTCGCTGTGTAGCTCCCTGTGGTCATCTCTTGTGACAGTTGTTTTCTTATCACATCAACAGCGGAATTTGAAACCACAGAATTATTTTTACGCCATGTTGACAGGGCAGAAATCGCTCTGTGTACTTTTGCAGGAAACTCCAATGCAGATAAACACAATATTTAGGGACCGTCTAAATCGATCGGTTACAGGAATTGAGTCCATATAAATAGCTGAGCGTTAACGCTATGCTGACAAACTGCTGACGGCCCTTTGTTATCACACAATTGTGCTAAAGTCATTAGTAGTGGAGCCCAAAGACTTCTTAATCCTTGCATTATCCTTAATCCTTGCATTATTAAGAAGTCTTTGGTCTCCACTACTAATGACTTTAGCACAATTGTGCGATAACAAAGGGCCGTCAGCAGTTTGTCAGCATAGCGTTAACGCTCAGCTATTTATATGGACTCAATCCCTTTAACTTTTGGCACAGTGAAATCTCCTAAATAACGTCAATTGGGGAAAACAGCTATAGTTATCCAAATATGTCTTTGGACCTGACAAGGAAACTTGAACAAATGCAGTACTCTGCGGCATTTGTGTTACAACTGGTGCTTGGAGAGGCAACAACAGGCGAAGACTTTACGAGGAATTGGTTTGGAAAAACGTTTAATGCAGAAGGTAGTATAGACGTTAATTTCATTTTTACACCCTAAAAATGACGTCATCTCCCATGTATCTTTTTGAGGAAATTCCTCCTGAGAGCGACATCTCATACAATATTAGACATGCGCGGTCTTATGATCCAAGCATTCCAAGAACTGTTCGCTTCTGAAATTCCTTCTTCCACAACGTCCTTTATGAATAGAATATGCTCGATAATGACATCAAAATGCAACTTCCTTTTGATGAATTTAAAAGAAAAGTTTTTGGCAAAAATCAGACCATCCAGGAATCCGATATTTCATGTGCATGGCATTATTAGCATTCGACGATTGATAAAACTTCGTGTCATATTTTGTGATTTAAATAAGCACAAATTTCGGCACAATTTTGACTGTTTAAGCCCTATTTATGATTGTGGCAAGGTGATTGCAGATAATGAACATTTTCTCCTGTATTGCCCTATGTATGACAATTGTATGACACATTACGGCAAGATCTTTTTGTTCATCTCAAAAGGGCTATCTTTAAAACGGGGAACGGGGAACGGGGAAAAAACGGGGAAAAACGGGGAAAAAACGGGGAAAAAACGGGGAAAAACGGGGAAAAACGGGGAACGGCGAACGGGGAACTTTAAAAGGGGGAACTTTAAACGAGGAACGGGGAACTTTAAAATGGGGAGCTTTAAAACGGGGAGCTTTAAAACGGGGAACGGGGAACGGGGAACGGGGAACCGGGAACCGGGAACGGGGAACGTTTAGCCAAGTTCTAAACAAAAAATCCAAGACTACTCATGTTTCATGTCTAAGTGTTGAGGGTGAAACAATACTTGACAATAAGGCTATCGCTGAATCCATGAATAATTTTTTCTGTGGCATTGGTAAAAAACTCAGTGACAAAATACCGGATACGGTAAATCCACTTTTGGGAAATGAATATTCTGTCAATAAAGAAAATACTAAGTTCCACTTTAAGCCCGTGTATACACGTCAGGTCGAAAAGGTCTTTGGAAAATTCAAATCATCTATGGGATCTGGGCCTGATGGCATTGCCAACTTTTTCTTGAAAGCTGGACTTCCAATCTTGGCCGATTCTCTTTGCGACATGTTTAATCTCTCTTTAGCTACTGGTGTTTTCCCGGATAGTTGGGAAATTGCAAGAGTTGCCCCTATATTTAAAAGTGGCCAACAGAATGATCGCTCAAATTACAGACCCATATCAGCTCTCCCTTTTTTATCAAGAGTGTTTGAAAAGTTGGTTTACAATCAGCTTTATGAGTATGTGGACGGAAATAAGCATCTTTTTTCGCATCAATCCGGTTTTAGGAGTTTGCACTCTGTAGTTACATCCCTTTTAAACAATTCCAATGATTGGTACGTCAATATAGATAATGGAAAATACACTGCTATGGTCTTCATCGACCTTAAGAAAGCATTTGACACGGTCAATCATCAAATTCTTCTCGCGAAACTGAAGAAATATGGCATTGATGGCCTCGAATATTTATGGTTCCAATCTTACTTAGAAAACAGATGTCAGTTCTGTAAAGTTAATGGTGCATGTTCTGATTTGCACGATATTGATTGTGGTGTTCCTCAGGGATCGTGTTTAGGACCACTCCTTTTTCTAATCTACATTAATGATCTTCCTTTGGCACTCAATAAATGTAATCTGACAATGTATGCTGACGATACTAGCATCTCATATGCCTCTAAAAACATCGAAGAGCTTAATACTACACTAAATAGGGATCTCGATTGTCTAAACAAATGGTTGCAGGGTAACAAACTGTCGTTAAATGTTGTAAAGACGCAAGCGATGGTTATAGGTTCCCAGCCAAACCTTTTTTTTTATTTCAGTAATTTATTTTGAGTGGGCAGGAAGTATTTCTAGCTACTTAAAGCTAATTTAAGCCCACTGTGCATGCTGCATCCAGGCACGGGACCCCTAGTTTAACGTCCCTTCCGAAGGACGGCGAGGTGAGTTGCGAAGCCAAGCCTCCGAGGTCACCCATCCGGAGTTTGACCTCACTGAACCGAGCTTAACTTCAGTCTCCTGACGGAAACGGATTAAGCCGCTCGGCCACTCACCCCACAAACGGCCACTCACCCCACAAACCTGAAGAAGATTGCTGAAAAGAAAGTAGATTCTCCAACTTTTTCTATTGGAGGCTCTGACATAAATCTAGTTAACAATGTGAAATATTTAGGTGTTCAACTTGACAGTAATCTTGACTGGAATCAGCACATGAAAGTCTCATGTGGCAAAGTATCTCGTGCTTTAGGTTTTCTCAAGTATGCTAAGAAATTCGTACCGAAACCTACTCTGATACAAATGTACAGAGGCATTGTCGAGCCACACTTTCGCTACTGTTGCTCTGTATGGGGAAGCTGTTGCGAAGCTAGATTGCAATCTCTGCAAAAATTGCAAAATCGAGCTGCAAGGATTGTCTCAAATAGCAGTTATGATACATCTGCGACCCTTTTGATTAATAACCTTAAATGGCTTACTGTCAGTGATATGATTAAAAGCGAAACAGCTACGGTTACGTATAAAGCAATAACTGGCCTTGCACCTAGCTATCTTTCTTATTTGTTCACACAGAATTCTGACCGAAATATTGATATTAGCTTGCGAAATGCAGCCACTGATCTCTATATCCCAAGGATGACAACCTGCAAAGGACAAAAAGCGATATCTTTTCGTGGCGCTAGAACTTGGAATCAGCTTCCGTTGGATATAAAACAAGCGAATTCGCTTAATTCGTTTAAATGCCAACTAAAAAACCATCTGCAGCCTTCTGCTTGAACATTTGATTGTGATTTTTCGTTCCATTCACCAGTTTTGATTTTACTCTTTTTAATTTTTTATCATAAGTATTCTAGTTAGATTTTATAAATTTTATCACTTGTAATTAGGTTATTTTAGTAAAGTATTGTTAATTTTGTAAGCTTTTTAACACGGCCCCCTGTAAAGCAGTCGTTGATTGATGGGGCCACCGTGTATAAATAATTAAAAATGAAATGAAATGAAAATGAAATGAAACGGGGGAACTATAAAATGGGGAACTTTAAAACGGGGAACTGTAAAACGGGGAACGTGGAACGGGGAATGGGGAACTTTGAAATGGGGACCTTTAAAACGGGGAACTTTAAAACGGGGAACGGGGAACTTTAAAATTGGGAACTTTAAAACGGGGAACAAAGGCATTGAGTCATGGTAAATAGACCGCGTATACCCAATTTGCAAAAATCGCTGAGTCATGGTGATAGCTTACGCCAATCTGATTGGCTGTAATTCAAACTGCACACATGATATTCTCACCTGAATATGTTCTTACAACTCTATTATCGTGGTTTCCCTTTGAAGTTAACAAGGTGTAATTTCACATAGCAAAGAAAACGAAGGGATTTGACGGCTGTCTCTCATGGCGTTACAAGACAACTGATAAACTGAGGCTAGGAATATCATTTATATGGATAGTAGCCAAAAGAGACTTGAAACAAAGCGCTCGCATAAAAATTTTCAGGATTATCTCAATAAAAGGACAGCAATGTGCTTAGGGCCAAGGGAATAAGGAATTTTTGTGGGGATTAACAAAAAGTGTTAGGTCTAAAAAATGCAAAAGATAGGCCACGCGCCATGAGATGCCAGGCAAAACAGCCAGCGGGAGCCGAAGTAGCCTCGTATTTGTGAAGTTCATCTCTGATCACATGAAAACAGACTGATCACATGAAAGCAGACAGACCCCCAGCGGAGAATCGCTATTTACCATGACTCAATGCCTTTAATTTAAAATGGGGAACTTGGGCTTCTTTGCCTGAACGCACCATCCTCAGATTTGAAACGAGCACGATATCCTTATTGTGGTATTTATATTTGAATTTACACGTATTTTTTACAAGAAACTGCCTATTTTCTATAAGAATCTCAACTCTCGGATCACCAAAAATTAAGAAATTTGTGTTGTGTTGTGTTGTGTTGTGTTATGTTGTGTTGTGTTGTGTTGTGTTATGTTGTGTTGTGTTGTGCTGTTAGTTTTATTTTGCTTCAACCGGGTGAGTAAAAAAAGAATCAAACCTTCTGAGTAATGTCAAACAGGAAACAAGTGAAAATAAAACAAAAAGATGTCAAGGATTTCCTTTTTGACGCACGGTAGTGAAGTCACAGGGGTGGTGGGCATTTTCCTGTTTACAAAATCCTTTATGTCATGGGTTGAAGGACGTGATGAAGTCCACATCAAGCCTTGCAACAACGCGAGTTCAAAGCTGGTCGTTCAGCGGAGGCCCTCCTGAGGTGTATGACATCTCAAATGTCAAACGCTCCAGCGGTTTGAGTACGCGACGCGCGGCCACTCTACGGAAAGAACGAATCATGGTCGCGGAGCCTGCGCGCTCAAAATGCTGGATGAAAAACTGCATTCAACGAGAGAAAGGTACGTCTCTCATCTTTGATCAAGAAGTTTATCAACTTACTTTTTCGTAGCTGCTTAAAATCAATTTTCAATTCAAGCCTTGCATTTTTTAACTTTCTGTGCATTTTATTTGAATCATAGCCGATTTTGCTTCAAAAGTAGGCCTAGACTTTTGATTTGTTCAGCAATAGTCTGAATTCAATGTTTTGTTCGGACTAGACCTCTAAGTTGACTTGTGCAAAGCACATTGATCTTGAGGTTTGCGCTAAATTGTGAATAATAAACTTCTGGAAAATAGAGGGACTGCAGCTGAGAACAGGCCGAGATTGGAAAATATAATGTGTGTGACATGGCAGCCACCTTGCTCGCCTGTGTTGATGCATCATTTCACAGAATGAGATTGGTTGCTAAGGGAAATTTCTCCAACAAAATCAACTCTTTGAGTGCAGTAATTAGCTCAATGACGTTCCCATCAAAATTATTTCAAAAAGCTCTTTGTTAGCATTTTTTCAAGATTATTGTTAGTTTTCTAAGAACTTTTAGGCAGCTGATCAGTCAAGTAGAACAACAATCGAAGAGTTTTCAAGAAACCAATAAATTTTCCCACCCAGTACTGAAAGTCTCTTTTAGCTTTCAGTAAACAGTTGAAATTAGCAGATCATGGGTACCAAAGGTTTTTGCAGTTTCTTCGCATCCTTCTTACATGTTTGTTGTATTCATTGATAGGTAACTTCCCAAGCATTTCGTGAGTTTTACCAGAATACAGCGCCAGTATGCGAATTACCTTCTCAGACAAAATAAACAAGTTTCTTGAGCAGTATCCAAGTTCTCAGTCGAGGTTCTTACTGGTTTAGTTCTTAGTTGAATTCTTGAAAAGAGTTTCTTATTAACACTAGCACTGTTTAATCATGCTGAAAACGGATTACACGTTTCTTTTATAAGAAACTGGTTTATAAGAAACTAGTACTACGATGACCAAAAATTTAAGAAACTCTAGTACTACGCTCAAGAACAGTTAAGAAACTCTAAAACGTTATATCTGTATGTCTCTCTTATTCTATGTCTCTCTAACAAAGGTGCCTTCGTCTTTTCTTGACTTTTAACTGCAAAATTGGTAAATTTTTGCCTTGATGTGCATGGCTTCTTCTTGATGACAATGTCAATGCAAAATGGAAGCCCTTTCTCGAGAAGAAGGCTCAACTTCGAACAATACCGCAATTTTAGGCCCAAAAAAATAAGAAACTAATTAAGAAACTTTTACTACTAAAACACCGAAATTTTCATGCGAAATTAAGAAACTTTTAGTACTAAGTGCTGATCCAAGTTTCTTATAATAAAAAAACGTGTATTTTGTGATTAATTTGATTGCTCGTGTGTTTAATTAGATTGTTTGTTCTCCACTGAAAAATCTTCAAGCAAAGACTAAACATTTCCTGCACGCCAATTTTTGATGGTTGCTTCCTCAGACTGCATTCTGTAACGTAACATTACAGCATATTTACTCATATTTCGAGGAAGGTGCAATAAAATTGCACTGATCTTCCTTTGCATTCTCATGGCATAATTTGGAAAATTTCACAATAAAAATCATTAAGCCCGTGAGTCACTTCTAAGGTCCTTTGATTCCCAGTAGTTTGTTAAAACCAGGTGCCAAATATTTTTAAAGACTTCATCAATAGTATCTCAATCTACGTATCTAGCATGTATACTAAGGTTGAGTAAATTTTGAGCGAATGCTAGGTATCAACAAAATACTGTTCAATAGTGTTTGCTCTGGGTTTCCTTTAAAGTTTCAAGATTAATGACCTTTTAATTGGAACTAAACAGGCTGTTTTGAAAAACTGGTTTATATTTTGCGGGTTCTTACTGTACTGTTTCTTATCTGCAGTTTTGTGTAAAAAATGAACGGGAATCCAGCAACCAGTTCCCCTAGAAATGGTTATTCCCACTCGTCCTTTAGTCCAATAGTCCTTTAGTCCAATAGTCTATCAGCCCAAAGTGCGTGTTTTCAAGGATTTCATGACAATGTCCCATTGATGCCATATTCTTTTCTTACGTAACAGACGGTATGTAGTTATGACTGGTATCCAAAGAGATTTGACCAGAAACAGCAAGGAATACAAGACCTGTACAGACCTGTACCTGTTGTTGTCTAGCAGTGCAAATAGACGTGTTGACGAGAAGAAGACTTCCTTGTATCAATTCCAACAGGTATCATGCGTTATAATCTTCATATATGTATATTATATTTACATATTTTGTCTTGCTCTTCGTCTGTCTAGGCTAGATATTATGTGGTAAGTTTGAATCAAACTGCAAAGATCTTTGACCTTGTACACGCCCTTCAACGAAGAGAATTCTGACGGCCGAAACAAAATGGCGCCGAACGAAGTTTGACTAATTGAAACATGTTTATCGAATAACAAATGCGAAAGTTAGCTGTGAGGGGAAAACAGCAGCGAAAGCAAGGTAGTACGTGTAGTAGTTGTTGTACCCAGGGGCGGATCCAGACATTTGAGTGACCGATGCAAATGAGGGGGTCTGGATTTTTTGGGACCACGCCCTTCAGACTCTCGGAAAACATGGGCAACGCCCTTTCAGACATATTTGGTCAAAAATCTAAAAGCACATGCATAGTATACCTCATTCTTCCGGAAATAACAATTTCGCTGTATTTGGCTGAATTTCGTGGATTTCGTGACAATTTTCAGCCGTTTGAACTGAACAAAGGTGAGTGTTTTGCTTTCAATGGATTCATCATTGAAGGCTCAGTCTAAAGTTCCTCTCACAAAACCATGGTACTACTGATGATGATGAACTTGGAGAAATTTAACCAGAGAAGCAAAAAAGGACGAGAGGCAAAACGAACATAAGTGAAGTAAAAGTTAAAAGTATACCCCTTTCAATCTTCATTGAGGATGTCTGCAAGTCTCATTCTTGTTTTGTTTTCTCGAGCAAAAACATCCACGACCTTTTCAATATCTATCTTAATATCGTTATTGATATGCATCAGGGCGAGTCCGTTTAGTCTGTCTTCTTCCATCGTGCTTCTTAACCACGTTTTTAACCTACGTAAGGCAGAAATCGATCGTTCACATTCACATGATGTCACTGGGAGTCAATTTTTGCAATTTTTGTGACTCGAAAAAGTGGTTTCCATATAATCGCAAGGAGTCGCAGTGAGTCGCAAGGAGTTGCAATTTTTGTGACTTGAACTAAATGCAAATTGGCGCCAAATTTGACTTGAAAACTTCCAAGCAAAATCTAATAAATTTGTTGTAAAGGCAATCAAATTTATAGACTGCACTTAAGAATAAGACGGTTTCTTCGTTGAAAAGCGCCATTTTCGTTCATTTTAATGTCATTCATTTTATTATTTAGGCACGGATGCCTCGTCAGTTAATCAGAACTGCTTTTCAGGGGGGGCCGTGGCCATGTGTGGGTGCGTGTTGAAGTGAGATTTATCACAGAAACGAGTGTGATCTGATCGCAAAGAGTCGCAAAGAGTCGCAAGGAGTTGCAAAATTTGTGATCAGTGGTTTTCATTAATCGCAACGAATCGCTGCGAGTCGCAATGAGTCGCAATAGAATTTTTCTATCTCTGCGACTGCTTGCGACAGCGATCGCAAGGAGTCGCAAGGAGTCGCAAACAAAGTTTTAACCGGTTTCCATATGATCGCAGAGAGTCGCAAGCAAACTTGGTCACTTTTATTGCGACTCGCTGTGACTCCTTGCAATTATATGGAAACCAGGCTTTACTTTGCGGAAATGAACAAAAACTAGGTTTAGGTGCACAAAAATATATACAAACTAAGTTTATGTATACGTAAACTAGTTTATCTGCACATAAACTAGGTGTATGGAACATAAACCAACTTTATGTCATTCTGTGCAAACGGAAGTCCACACACCTGATGGTTTCCTTTAATTTTGTTTCAACCAGGTCTGGAATTTTGATAATCTTTATCATTGAACGGTATCCGTGAGTCACCTGAAGTGCTGCCTTTCATTCTACCAGCCAATCAGCGGCCAAAGCTATTACGTTACTTGAAGGCAAGTTTCAACCTGACACTCAATTTGAATTTGAATAAAACGTGATTATTACATCAATGTGTATCTAACGATATCAATGGTATATATCCATATTTAATTCAAGCTGTGCCTATTCATCTTAGCATTTACTCTGCTACCTGTACCACGGTGCCTCAATGAAGCTTTCTTTGTTGATTAGTGTAGGCGTGTGTGCTTGATTGTTTTATATTCTATACCACATACACCATTCATCTCCTTTCCCAATCTTGCTGAGCAGTAAGATAGAAATCAAATGTTTTTTCCCGATATTTGCCCGTTGCTAACGTAAGTAGCCTCCGTTGAACCTCGTCTCCCCTGCAGAAATATGACTGCGCAAATGCTGCGAAGTATCGATCACAAGTAACAATACAAAGACTATGACTAAATCGAAAATATGGCTTGTCTAGCTGTTAATAAAGTGAGTGCAGCTGAGAATGTTGTCCACAATGCAATTGCCTGTCAGTGGTGGCCACTTGGGGGGCAAGGCGGTCCGATCGATCCCCAATGTTAGCTAGAACAAACACCTTTTGTTCGAAACAATAGAAATAAATAATGCTTTTTAACTGAAGCAATATAGCTTGCCCCTCCCCCAAAGTTTGGCAAAGTGTCCGCCAATGTTGCCTGTAAATTATTTGAGTGTAAGACTATGCAAAAATATGACAAATTTGGAAATTTCAAGACATTCGCAGTAACACATAACTACAATATTCATTGCAAGTCAATATAACATTGTTCTCAATTCAAGTATCTCAGTTTTCAGATAGCATTAATTAGTGTTCATGGTTGAAAAGTTCCCCTGGATATACTTCTACTTTTGCATGGTACTTCACATTATGCATTCTTTCGTTGACCAGACCAATGTTTACATGCATTCTTGAAGGAGAAATAGTCAAACTTGCAAAAGACTGTTCATTTATTGCTTCAAATCGCATTGATCAGCATCAGAGGAACGATAATAAACTGTTCAATTTTCCATAGCATAACAGATGTTTTCACTATCATCAGCAAAAACCAAATAGCTCAACCTCGTCCCAATATGACAAAAGGCCCTGGGGACGAGGCTGCAAATAGCTGTATCATCATAACAAGCTGGTCAAAGTTCTATTCAACAGTGTACACAGTAGGTTTTGTATGAATATAAACAGTTTTGTTCGAAGACATCTCAGTACACTATATGTGATTGAAGATCTTTGCACGCAAATCTCGAATCTGGCATTAGAATGTTGATATTTCGTATCTAAAAGAAAATAACACAGCTTTTCAAAATCTGTAAAAGGGGGAATCTGTAAAAGGGGGAACTTCAGAACTACTAACTATAGAAGCATAATTTTGATACGAACATGATGCGGATGACTTGGTCTTACCAATGGACGCAGCAGAATTTTTAAGAAATTACCTAGGAAAGTATAAAATCGACATCAAATGCCAAATAACTGCTTTACGGCAAGTCTTTGATGCAATTTGTAGAACAATTGCGTGAGTACGTGTCGAATTCCATGCAATGTCTGGTCTAGACTATTTCAAATAGAGGTCAAACACTTTCAAAAGAAGCTAAAATGGGGAATTTTGTGCGTCACGTAATTCATGGCATCCCTCCAAGTCAAGGGGGTTGCTTGCAAGATTTCACTTCAGTGATTTGATGGTGAAATCATGGGTGGCAAGACGCCACAGATATTCTTGATTGCCGCAGTTCAGTTCCTTTCGCGGAGGAAAATATCCTTTACCACTACGGACGAGCTAGCGTAATATCTCCTCCACAGAAATGTATTTTCCATTGTGGTGTCATATATGCTATGCTGAAACATACTGCGATGTTTGACAACTAATGGTGAAATCATGGGTTGTAGGCAGGGTTGTAGGATAAATTTAGGTTCCCGTGAATGAACTAAATTGGTTTCAAATAGATAATATAAATCGCCCTTGTATCCTCCTTGTGTTTATCCTTCTCCCCCTTCTGGGGCAGCAAATAAGCTTCTTTCAGGTCTAATACTGTGACATTCACCTTGGCTAGGCCCCGGCTAGGCTAGGCCCACCTCGTTGTTGAGAACGCACTCGTTCACCTCTCCTTCACATCTTCTGTCCCTGCGTGGCATTGTAGCTAAGAAGGATATTTTGAAACTCGATGCTTTCGCGCTCATTCTCAACAACAAGGTGGGCCTAGCCTAGCCAAGGTGAATGTCGCAGTATTAGACCTGAAAGAAGCTTATTTACTGCCCCAGAAGGTAACGAGAAGGATAAACACAAGGAGGATACAAGGGTGATTTATATTATCTATTTGAAACGGATTTAGTTCATTCACGGGAACCTAGATTTATCCTACAACCCATGATTTCACCATTAGTTGTCAAACATCGCAGTATGTTTCAGCATAGCATATATGACACCACAGAGGAAAATACATTTCTGTGGAGGAGATATTACGCTAGCTCGTCCGTAGTGGTAAAGGATATTTTCCTCCGCGAAAGGAACTGAACTGCGGCAATCAAGAATATCTGTGGCGTCTTGCCACCCATGATTTCACCATCAAATCACTGAAGTGAAATCTTGCAAGCAACCCCCTTGACTTGGAGGGATGCCATGAATTACGTGACTCACAAAATTCCCCATTTTAGCTTCTTTTGAAAGTGTTTGACCTCTATTTGAAATAGTCTAGACCAGAAATTGCATGGAATTCGACACGAACTCACGCAGTTGTTCTACAAATTGCATCAAAGACTTGCCGTAAAGCAGTTATTTGGCATTTGATGTCGATTTTATACTTTCCTAGGTAATTTCTTAAAAATTCTGCTGCGTCCATTGGTAAGACCAAGTCATCAGCATCATGTTCGTATCAAAATTATGCTTCTATAGTTAGTAGTTCTGAAGTTCCCCCTTTTACAGATTCCCCCTTTTACAGATTTTGAAAAGCTGTGTTATTTTCTTTTAGATACGAAATATCAACTTTCCAATGCCAGATTCGATATTTGCGTGCAAAGATCTTCAATATGATGCGTTGTACTTCCAATTTCCACGTTTGGTTTTCATATTCCCCCTTTTACAGATTTCGAATGAAATCTGTTTTGTTGGATTTGTTTTTGCTCGCCCATGAAAGGAAATGAAAAGATTTTCTATTGTGGTATACAGTGTTGGCCGCAGTTTCATAAAAAAATATATAGAAAATTGTGGAATGTGTAGTTTCGATCCAATGCTGGTCTTAGTTTACAAGAATGTAACTTGTTTAGTAATGATGACCCAATGATGGTTTTACAGGAATGTCACAAGTCAACTGGCCCTTCATTCCTGCAATAAGTAGAAAAATTGGACAAGATTTTGATGTAAAAGATAACAAACAGATGTTTGCATATTGTGAAAATTAATTAGCGCAAGATAACATGTCATGTGAGATTCTACCTCCGGGGGGGGGGGGGGGGGTACTTCATTGTAAACATGATTCCACCAAAATCTGGACTTTGAGAAAAGACCCTTTCGTATGACAGAATGTTTAAAAATTCCGAGCCCAATTGCATGAATATCAGGAAATTTCTGGCCTATGTGTATGAATTTGTCGATTTGAAACAAAGGAAAATTTTAGTTGTTTGGTGGGGATTTTCTATGGGGCCCATTGATAAGAAAATTCTAAAAATAACTACCCATCTACCAGAATTATGGTTAAAGACCGACCCATATGTAGGGAATTTCAGATGAAAAAACCCACCCTAATGAGTGGCACGTGCAGTATCACCTAACAATGAAGTACCCCCTCCGTCGGGTTCTACCTATGATGATTGTAAGCCAATGAGGCTAATTCCATAAAAGCGAACTGTCTTCTTCCCTGGGTCCAGTATGTTAGAGAGTCTGGTACCCAGGGTAACTGTCTTCCGGAGGGAGAGGGAATATATGACTTGTGCATGGACGGGGGTCTGCCGCCCGGCTTCCAAAAGCACGCTATGGAACCTATGCGCCCAAATGGGTGGATAATCCTGTACTGTGTGGGTTACGATCTTATACTGGGTGGGTTATGATCTTAAACTGGGTGGGTTATTATCCTAAATGGGTGGGTTATCATCCTAAATGGGTGGGTTACTATCCTAACTGGGTGCGTTATCAACCCAATTGGGTGGGTTATCATCATAAATGGGTGGGTAATCATCCTAAATGCGGTGGATAACCTTATACTGGGTGGTTTATCATCTTATACTGGGTGGTTTATCATCTTATACTGGATGGTTTATTATCTTATACTGGGTGGGTTATTATCATAAATGGGTGGGTTATCTTCCTAAATTGGTGGGTTACTATCCTTAATGCGGTGGATAACCTTATAGTGGGTGGGTTATTATCTTATACTACCGGGTTCATTCGAAATCTGTAAAAGGGGGAATATGAAAACCAAACGTGGAAATTGGAAGTACAACGCATCATATTGAAGATCTTTGCACGCAAATCTCGAATCTGGCATTAGAAAGTTGATATTTCCTATCTAAACGAAAATAACACAGCTTTTCAAAATCTGTAAAAGGAGGAATCTGTAAAAGGGGGAACTTCAGAACTACTAACTATAGAAGCATAATTTTGATACGAACATGATGCTGATGACTTGGTCTTACCAATGGACGCAGCAGAATTTTTAAGAAATTACCTAGGAAAGTATAAAATCGACATCAAATGCCAAATAACTGCTTTACGGCAAGTCTTTGATGCAATTTGTAGAACAATTGCGTGAGTTCGTGTCGAATTCCATGCAATGTCTGGTCTAGTCTATTTCAAATAGAGGTCAAACACTTTCAAAAGAAGCTAAAATGGGGAATTTTGTGAGTCACGTAATTCATGGCATCCCTCCAAGTCGGCTATCTGTAAAAGGGGGAACGGGGAACCGGGGAACGGGGAATCGGGGAATCATCGGGGAATCGGGGAATCGGGGAATCTGTAAAAGGGGGAACATGGAAACTACACATTCCACAATTTTCTATATATTTTTTTATGAAACTGCGGCCAACACTGTATACCACAATAGAAAATCTTTTCATTTCCTTTCATGGGCGAGCAAAAATAAATCCAACAAAACAGATTTCATTCGAAATCTGTAAAAGGGGGAATATGAAAACCAAACGTGGAAATTGGAAGTACAACGCATCAGATTGAAGATCTTTGCACGCAAATCTCGAATCTGGCATTAGAATGTTGATATTTCGTATCTAAAAGAAAATAACACAGCTTTTCAAAATCTGTAAAAGGGGGAATCTGTAAAAGGGGGAACTTCAGAACTACTAACTATAGAAGCATAATTTTGATACGAACATGATGCGGATGACTTGGTCTTACCAATGGACGCAGCAGAATTTTTAAGAAATTACCTAGGAAAGTATAAAATCGACATCAAATGCCAAATAACTGCTTTACGGCAAGTCTTTGATGCAATTTGTAGAACAATTGCGTGAGTACGTGTCGAATTCCATGCAATGTCTGGTCTAGACTATTTCAAATAGAGGTCAAACACTTTCAAAAGAAGCTAAAATGGGGAATTTTGTGCGTCACGTAATTCATGGCATCCCTCCAAGTCAAGGGGGTTGCTTGCAAGATTTCACTTCAGTGATTTGATGGTGAAATCATGGGTGGCAAGACGCCACAGATATTCTTGATTGCCGCAGTTCAGTTCCTTTCGCGGAGAAAAATATCCTTTACCACTACGGACGACAAGGGCGGGCATGTCACACTGGGAAGGATGGTCCTACCTTTGTCCGAAAACCGGTAGTTCATGAAAAAAATTTGAACCACCTTTGTCCCAAAAACTGGTCGTTTTTGATGGCAAATTTCCGCTGTTATTTTTCTTCAATTTGAAGGACAATTTTTAACATTATGTATCACTGACGATGTTTGTCCCCAAAACCGGTAGTTTCGACCTACTACTGTTTACCAAAGCAAGTAGTAATTATAGATATGAAAGTACAAGTGTCCCAAAACCGGTTGCCGGACAATGGTAGGACCGCTTCGGTGAAAAATTTGAAATTCTGACCTTTTTTTCAGAAATTTGCCGGACAAAGGTAGAACCGCTTTAGTGAAAAATTGTAATTTCTGGTCTTTTTTCCGTAAATTTGGCGGACAAAGGTAGAACCGCTCATGTGAAAAATTTGAAATACTAGTCTTTTCTGCCTAAATTTGGCGGACAAAGGGAGAACCAGCTTACAGGTAAACTTCAGAATTTTGATTAGATAGGAGGTTGGGAAACTTTATTTGTGTGACAAACTGATGGAATAGGAAGAATGATATTCAAATTTCACCTTTGTCCCAAAAACTGGTTGTTTTGGGCACGAAAGTCGTACTATTTGATAAAAGCACCGGTTATTTTATCCAATTCCTCTGGACAAACATGGGGTCAAATATTTTACAGTACTTGCCCGCCCCTGGGACGAGCTAGCGTAATATCTCCTCCACAGAAATGTATTTTCCATTGTGGTGTCATATATGCTATGCTGAAACATACTGCGATGTTTGACAACTAATGGTGAAATCATGGGTTGTAGGCAGGGTTGTAGGATAAATTTAGGTTCCCGTGAATGAACTAAATTGGTTTCAAATAGATAATATAAATCGCCCTTGTATCCTCCTTGTGTTTATCCTTCTCCCCCTTCTGGGGCAGCAAATAAGCTTCTTTCAGGTCTAATACTGTGACATTCACCTTGGCTAGGCCCCGGCTAGGCTAGGCCCACCTCGTTGTTGAGAACGCACTCGTTCACCTCTCCTTCACATCTTCTGTCCCTGCGTGGCATTGTAGCTAAGAAGGATATTTTGAAACTCGATGCTTTCGCGCTCATTCTCAACAACAAGGTGGGCCTAGCCTAGCCAAGGTGAATGTCGCAGTATTAGACCTGAAAGAAGCTTATTTACTGCCCCAGAAGGTAATGAGAAGGATAAACACAAGGAGGATACAAGGGTGATTTATATTATCTATTTGAAACGGATTTAGTTCATTCACGGGAACCTAGATTTATCCTACAACCCATGATTTCACCATTAGTTGTCAAACATCGCAGTATGTTTCAGCATAGCATATATGACACCACAGAGGAAAATACATTTCTGTGGAGGAGATATTACGCTAGCTCGTCCGTAGTGGTAAAGGATATTTTCCTCCGCGAAAGGAACTGAACTGCGGCAATCAAGAATATCTGTGGCGTCTTGCCACCCATGATTTCACCATCAAATCACTGAAGTGAAATCTTGCAAGCAACCCCCTTGACTTGGAGGGATGCCATGAATTACGTGACTCACAAAATTCCCCATTTTAGCTTCTTTTGAAAGTGTTTGACCTCTATTTGAAATAGTCTAGACCAGAAATTGCATGGAATTCGACACGAACTCACGCAGTTGTTCTACAAATTGCATCAAAGACTTGCCGTAAAGCAGTTATTTGGCATTTGATGTCGATTTTATACTTTCCTAGGTAATTTCTTAAAAATTCTGCTGCGTCCATTGGTAAGACCAAGTCATCAGCATCATGTTCGTATCAAAATTATGCTTCTATAGTTAGTAGTTCTGAAGTTCCCCCTTTTACAGATTCCCCCTTTTACAGATTTTGAAAAGCTGTGTTATTTTCGTTTAGATACGAAATATCAACTTTCCAATGCCAGATTCGATATTTGAGTGCAAAGATCTTCAATATGATGCGTTGTACTTCCAATTTCCACGTTTGGTTTTCATATTCCCCCTTTTACAGATTTCGAATGAAATCTGTTTTGTTGGATTTGTTTTTGCTCGCCCATGAAAGGAAATGAAAAGATTTTCTATTGTGGTATACAGTGTTGGCCGCAGTTTCATAAAAAAATATATAGAAAATTGTGGAATGTGTAGTTTCCATGTTCCCCCTTTTACAGATTCCCCGATTCCCCGATGATTCCCCGATTCCCCGATGATTCCCCGATTCCCCGTTCCCCGGTTCCCCGTTCCCCCTTTTACAGATAGCCGATCCAATGCTGATCTTAGTTTACAAGAATGTAACTTGTTTAGTAATGATGACCCAATGATGGTTTTACAGGAATGTCACAAGTCAATTGGCCCTTCATTCCTGCAATAAGTAGAAAAATTGGATAAGATTTTGATGTAAAAGATAACAAACAGATGTTTGCATATTGTGAAAATTAATTGGCGCAAGATAACATGTCATGTGAGATTCTACCTCCGCGTGGGGGGGGGGGGGGGGGTACTTCATTGTAAACATGATTCCACCAGAATCTGGACTTTGAGAAAAGACCCTTTCGTATGACAGAATGTTTAAAAATTCCGAGCCCAATTGCATGAATATCAGGAAATTTCTGGCCTATGTGTATGAATTTGTCGATTTGAAACAAAGGAAAATTTTAGTTGTTTGGTGTGGATTATCTATGGGGCCCATTGATAAGAAAATTCTAAAAATAACTACCCATCTACCAGAATTATGGTTAAAGACCGACCCATATGTAGGGAATTTCAGATGAAAAAACCCACCCTAATGAGTGGCACGTGCAGTATCACCTAACAATGAAGTACCCCCTCCCCCGGGTTCTACCTATGATGATTGTAAGCCAATGAGGCTAATTCCATAAAAGCGAACTGTCTTCTTCCCTGGGTCCAGTATGTTAGAGAGTCTGGTACCCAGGGTAACTGTCTTCCGGAGGGAGAGGGAATATATGACTTGTGCATGGACGGGGGTCTGCCGCCCGGCTTCCAAAAGCACGCTATGGAACCTATGCGCCCAAATGGGTGGATAATCCTGTACTGTGTGGGTTACGATCCTATACTGGGTGGATTATGATCTTAAACTGGGTGGGTTGTTATTCTGAATGGGTGGGTTATCATCCTAAATGGGTGGGTTACTATCCTAACTGGGTGCGTTATCAACCCAATTGGTGGGGTTATTATCATAAATGGGTGGGTAATCATCCTAAATGCGGTGGATAACCTTATACTGGGTGGTTTATCATCTTATACTGGATGGTTTATTATCTTATACTGGATGGTTTATTATCTTATACTGGATGGGTTATTATCATAAATGGGTGGGTTATCATCCTAAAATGGTGGGTTACTATCCTAAATGCGGTGGATAACCTTATACTTGGTGGGTTGGTGGGTTATTATCTTATACTACCGGGGGCTATCTGTAAAAGGGGGAACGGGGAACCGGGGAACGGGGAATCGGGGAATCATCGGGGAATCGGGGAATTGGGGAATCTGTAAAAGGGGGAACCTAGAAACTACACATTCCACAATTTTCTATATATTTTTTTATGAAACTGCGGCCAACACTGTATAACACAATAGAAAATCTTTTCATTTCCTTTCATGGGTGAGCAAAAATAAATCCAACAAAACAGATTTCATTCGAAATCTGTAAAAGGGGGAATATGAAAACCAAACGTGGAAATTGGAAGTACAACGCATCATATTGAAGATCTTTGCACGCAAATCTCGAATCTGGCATTAGAAAGTTGATATTTCCTATCTAAACGAAAATAACACAGCTTTTCAAAATCTGTAAAAGGAGGAATCTGTAAAAGGGGGAACTTCAGAACTACTAACTATAGAAGCATAATTTTGATACGAACATGATGCTGATGACTTGGTCTTACCAATGGACGCAGCAGAATTTTTAAGAAATTACCTAGGAAAGTATAAAATCGACATCAAATGCCAAATAACTGCTTTACGGCAAGTCTTTGATGCAATTTGTAGAACAATTGCGTGAGTTCGTGTCGAATTCCATGCAATGTCTGGTCTAGTCTATTTCAAATAGAGGTCAAACACTTTCAAAAGAAGCTAAAATGGGGAATTTTGTGAGTCACGTAATTCATGGCATCCCTCCAAGTCGGCTATCTGTAAAAGGGGGAACGGGGAACCGGGGAACGGGGAATCGGGGAATCATCGGGGAATCGGGGAATCGGGGAATCTGTAAAAGGGGGAACATGGAAACTACACATTCCACAATTTTCTATATATTTTTTTATGAAACTGCGGCCAACACTGTATACCACAATAGAAAATCTTTTCATTTCCTTTCATGGGCGAGCAAAAATAAATCCAACAAAACAGATTTCATTCGAAATCTGTAAAAGGGGGAATATGAAAACCAAACGTGGAAATTGGAAGTACAACGCATCAGATTGAAGATCTTTGCACGCAAATCTCGAATCTGGCATTAGAATGTTGATATTTCGTATCTAAAAGAAAATAACACAGCTTTTCAAAATCTGTAAAAGGGGGAATCTGTAAAAGGGGGAACTTCAGAACTACTAACTATAGAAGCATAATTTTGATACGAACATGATGCGGATGACTTGGTCTTACCAATGGACGCAGCAGAATTTTTAAGAAATTACCTAGGAAAGTATAAAATCGACATCAAATGCCAAATAACTGCTTTACGGCAAGTCTTTGATGCAATTTGTAGAACAATTGCGTGAGTACGTGTCGAATTCCATGCAATGTCTGGTCTAGACTATTTCAAATAGAGGTCAAACACTTTCAAAAGAAGCTAAAATGGGGAATTTTGTGCGTCACGTAATTCATGGCATCCCTCCAAGTCAAGGGGGTTGCTTGCAAGATTTCACTTCAGTGATTTGATGGTGAAATCATGGGTGGCAAGACGCCACAGATATTCTTGATTGCCGCAGTTCAGTTCCTTTCGCGGAGAAAAATATCCTTTACCACTACGGACGACAAGGGCGGGCATGTCACACTGGGAAGGATGGTCCTACCTTTGTCCGAAAACCGGTAGTTCATGAAAAAAATTTGAACCACCTTTGTCCCAAAAACTGGTCGTTTTTGATGGCAAATTTCCGCTGTTATTTTTCTTCAATTTGAAGGACAATTTTTAACATTATGTATCACTGACGATGTTTGTCCCCAAAACCGGTAGTTTCGACCTACTACTCTTTACCAAAGCAAGTAGTAATTATAGATATGAAAGTACAAGTGTCCCAAAACCGGTTGCCGGACAATGGTAGGACCGCTTCGGTGAAAAATTTGAAATTCTGACCTTTTTTTCAGAAATTTGCCGGACAAAGGTAGAACCGCTTTAGTGAAAAATTGTAATTTCTGGTCTTTTTTCCGTAAATTTGGCGGACAAAGGTAGAACCGCTCATGTGAAAAATTTGAAATACTAGTCTTTTCTGCCTAAATTTGGCGGACAAAGGGAGAACCAGCTTACAGGTAAACTTCAGAATTTTGATTAGATAGGAGGTTGGGAAACTTTATTTGTGTGACAAACTGATGGAATAGGAAGAATGATATTCAAATTTCACCTTTGTCCCAAAAACTGGTTGTTTTGGGCACGAAAGTCGTACTATTTGATAAAAGCACCGGTTATTTTATCCAATTCCTCTGGACAAACATGGGGTCAAATATTTTACAGTACTTGCCCGCCCCTGGGACGAGCTAGCGTAATATCTCCTCCACAGAAATGTATTTTCCATTGTGGTGTCATATATGCTATGCTGAAACATACTGCGATGTTTGACAACTAATGGTGAAATCATGGGTTGTAGGCAGGGTTGTAGGATAAATTTAGGTTCCCGTGAATGAACTAAATTGGTTTCAAATAGATAATATAAATCGCCCTTGTATCCTCCTTGTGTTTATCCTTCTCCCCCTTCTGGGGCAGCAAATAAGCTTCTTTCAGGTCTAATACTGTGACATTCACCTTGGCTAGGCCCCGGCTAGGCTAGGCCCACCTCGTTGTTGAGAACGCACTCGTTCACCTCTCCTTCACATCTTCTGTCCCTGCGTGGCATTGTAGCTAAGAAGGATATTTTGAAACTCGATGCTTTCGCGCTCATTCTCAACAACAAGGTGGGCCTAGCCTAGCCAAGGTGAATGTCGCAGTATTAGACCTGAAAGAAGCTTATTTACTGCCCCAGAAGGTAATGAGAAGGATAAACACAAGGAGGATACAAGGGTGATTTATATTATCTATTTGAAACGGATTTAGTTCATTCACGGGAACCTAGATTTATCCTACAACCCATGATTTCACCATTAGTTGTCAAACATCGCAGTATGTTTCAGCATAGCATATATGACACCACAGAGGAAAATACATTTCTGTGGAGGAGATATTACGCTAGCTCGTCCGTAGTGGTAAAGGATATTTTCCTCCGCGAAAGGAACTGAACTGCGGCAATCAAGAATATCTGTGGCGTCTTGCCACCCATGATTTCACCATCAAATCACTGAAGTGAAATCTTGCAAGCAACCCCCTTGACTTGGAGGGATGCCATGAATTACGTGACTCACAAAATTCCCCATTTTAGCTTCTTTTGAAAGTGTTTGACCTCTATTTGAAATAGTCTAGACCAGAAATTGCATGGAATTCGACACGAACTCACGCAGTTGTTCTACAAATTGCATCAAAGACTTGCCGTAAAGCAGTTATTTGGCATTTGATGTCGATTTTATACTTTCCTAGGTAATTTCTTAAAAATTCTGCTGCGTCCATTGGTAAGACCAAGTCATCAGCATCATGTTCGTATCAAAATTATGCTTCTATAGTTAGTAGTTCTGAAGTTCCCCCTTTTACAGATTCCCCCTTTTACAGATTTTGAAAAGCTGTGTTATTTTCTTTTAGATACGAAATATCAACTTTCCAATGCCAGATTCGATATTTGCGTGCAAAGATCTTCAATATGATGCGTTGTACTTCCAATTTCCACGTTTGGTTTTCATATTCCCCCTTTTACAGATTTCGAATGAAATCTGTTTTGTTGGATTTGTTTTTGCTCGCCCATGAAAGGAAATGAAAAGATTTTCTATTGTGGTATACAGTGTTGGCCGCAGTTTCATAAAAAAATATATAGAAAATTGTGGAATGTGTAGTTTCCATGTTCCCCCTTTTACAGATTCCCCGATTCCCCGATTCCCCGATTCCCCGATGATTCACCGATTCCCCGTTCCCCGGTTCCCCGTTCCCCCTTTTACAGATAGCCGATCCAATGCTGATCTTAGTTTACAAGAATGTAACTTGTTTAGTAATGATGACCCAATGATGGTTTTACAGGAATGTCACAAGTCAATTGGCCCTTCATTCCTGCAATAAGTAGAAAAATTGGATAAGATTTTGATGTAAAAGATAACAAACAGATGTTTGCATATTGTGAAAATTAATTGGCGCAAGATAACATGTCATGTGAGATTCTACCTCCGCGTGGGGGGGGGGGGGGGGGTACTTCATTGTAAACATGATTCCACCAGAATCTGGACTTTGAGAAAAGACCCTTTCGTATGACAGAATGTTTAAAAATTCCGAGCCCAATTGCATGAATATCAGGAAATTTCTGGCCTATGTGTATGAATTTGTCGATTTGAAACAAAGGAAAATTTTAGTTGTTTGGTGTGGATTATCTATGGGGCCCATTGATAAGAAAATTCTAAAAATAACTACCCATCTACCAGAATTATGGTTAAAGACCGACCCATATGTAGGGAATTTCAGATGAAAAAACCCACCCTAATGAGTGGCACGTGCAGTATCACCTAACAATGAAGTACCCCCTCCCCCGGGTTCTACCTATGATGATTGTAAGCCAATGAGGCTAATTCCATAAAAGCGAACTGTCTTCTTCCCTGGGTCCAGTATGTTAGAGAGTCTGGTACCCAGGGTAACTGTCTTCCGGAGGGAGAGGGAATATATGACTTGTGCATGGACGGGGGTCTGCCGCCCGGCTTCCAAAAGCACGCTATGGAACCTATGCGCCCAAATGGGTGGATAATCCTGTACTGTGTGGGTTACGATCTTATACTGGGTGGGTTATGATCTTAAACTGGGTGGGTTGTTATTCTGAATGGGTGGGTTATCATCCTAAATGGGTGGGTTACTATCCTAACTGGGTGCGTTATCAACCCAATTGGTGGGGTTATTATCATAAATGGGTGGGTAATCATCCTAAATGCGGTGGATAACCTTATACTGGGTGGTTTATCATCTTATACTGGATGGTTTATTATCTTATACTGGATGGTTTATTATCTTATACTGGATGGGTTATTATCATAAATGGGTGGGTTATCATCCTAAAATGGTGGGTTACTATCCTAAATGCGGTGGATAACCTTATACTTGGTGGGTTGGTGGGTTATTATCTTATACTACCGGGGGCTATCTGTAAAAGGGGGAACGGGGAACCGGGGAACGGGGAATCGGGGAATCATCGGGGAATCGGGGAATTGGGGAATCTGTAAAAGGGGGAACCTAGAAACTACACATTCCACAATTTTCTATATATTTTTTTATGAAACTGCGGCCAACACTGTATAACACAATAGAAAATCTTTTCATTTCCTTTCATGGGTGAGCAAAAATAAATCCAACAAAACAGATTTCATCGGCTATCTGTAAAAGGGGGAACGGGGAACCGGGGAACGGGGAATCGGGGAATCATCGGGGAATCGGGGAATCGGGGAATCTGTAAAAGGGGGAACATGGAAACTACACATTCCACAATTTTCTATATATTTTTTTATGAAACTGCGGCCAACACTGTATACCACAATAGAAAATCTTTTCATTTCCTTTCATGGGCGAGCAAAAATAAATCCAACAAAACAGATTTCATTCGAAATCTGTAAAAGGGGGAATATGAAAACCAAACGTGGAAATTGGAAGTACAACGCATCATATTGAAGATCTTTGCACGCAAATATCGAATCTGGCATTAGAATGTTGATATTTCGTATCTAAACGAAAATAACACAGCTTTTCAAAATCTGTAAAAGGGGGAATCTGTAAAAGGGGGAACTTCAGAACTACTAACTATAGAAGCATAATTTTGATACGAACATGATGCGGATGACTTGGTCTTACCAATGGACGCAGCAGAATTTTTAAGAAATTACCTAGGAAAGTATAAAATCGACATCAAATGCCAAATAACTGCTTTACGGCAAGTCTTTGATGCAATTTGTAGAACAATTGCGTGAGTTCGTGTCGAATTCCATGCAATGTCTGGTCTAGACTATTTCAAATAGAGGTCAAACACTTTCAAAAGAAGCTAAAATGGGGAATTTTGTGAGTCACGTAATTCATGGCATCCCTCCAAGTCAAGGGGGTTGCTTGCAAGATTTCACTTCAGTGATCTGATGGTGAAATCATGGGTGGCAAGACGCCACAGATATTCTTGATTGCCGCAGTTCAGTTCCTTTCGCGGAGGAAAATATCCTTTACCACTACGGACGAGCTAGCGTAATATCTCCTCCACAGAAATGTATTTTCCATTGTGGTGTCATATATGCTATGCTGAAACATACTGCGATGTTTGACAACTAATGGTGAAATCATGGGTTGTAGGCAGGGTTGTAGGACAAATTTAGGTTCCCGTGAATGAACTAAATTGGTTTCAAATAGATAATATAAATCGCCCTTGTATCCTCCTTGTGTTTATCCTTCTCCCCCTTCTGGGGCAGCAAATAAGCTTCTTTCAGGTCTAATACTGTGACATTCACCTTGGCTAGGCCCCGGCTAGGCTAGGCCCACCTCGTTGTTGAGAACGCACTCGTTCACCTCTCCTTCACATCTTCTGTCCCTGCGTGGCATTGTAGCTAAGAAGGATATTTTGAAACTCGATGCTTTCGCGCTCATTCTCAACAACAAGGTGGGCCTAGCCTAGCCAAGGTGAATGTCGCAGTATTAGACCTGAAAGAAGCTTATTTACTGCCCCAGAAGGTAATGAGAAGGATAAACACAAGGAGGATACAAGGGTGATTTATATTATCTATTTGAAACGGATTTAGTTCATTCACGGGAACCTAGATTTATCCTACAACCCATGATTTCACCATTAGTTGTCAAACATCGCAGTATGTTTCAGCATAGCATATATGACACCACAGAGGAAAATACATTTCTGTGGAGGAGATATTACGCTAGCTCGTCCGTAGTGGTAAAGGATATTTTCCTCCGCGAAAGGAACTGAACTGCGGCAATCAAGAATATCTGTGGCGTCTTGCCACCCATGATTTCACCGTCAGATCACTGAAGTGAAATCTTGCAAGCAACCCCCTTGACTTGGAGGGATGCCATGAATTACGTGACTCACAAAATTCCCCATTTTAGCTTCTTTTGAAAGTGTTTGACCTCTATTTGAAATAGTCTAGACCAGAAATTGCATGGAATTCGACACGAACTCACGCAGTTGTTCTACAAATTGCATCAAAGACTTGCCGTAAAGCAGTTATTTGGCATTTGATGTCGATTTTATACTTTCCTAGGTAATTTCTTAAAAATTCTGCTGCGTCCATTGGTAAGACCAAGTCATCAGCATCATGTTCGTATCAAAATTATGCTTCTATAGTTAGTAGTTCTGAAGTTCCCCCTTTTACAGATTCCCCCTTTTACAGATTTTGAAAAGCTGTGTTATTTTCGTTTAGATACGAAATATCAACTTTCCAATGCCAGATTCGATATTTGCGTGCAAAGATCTTCAATATGATGCGTTGTACTTCCAATTTCCACGTTTGGTTTTCATATTCCCCCTTTTACAGATTTCGAATGAAATCTGTTTTGTTGGATTTGTTTTTGCTCGCCCATGAAAGGAAATGAAAAGATTTTCTATTGTGGTATACAGTGTTGGCCGCAGTTTCATAAAAAAATATATAGAAAATTGTGGAATGTGTAGTTTCCATGTTCCCCCTTTTACAGATTCCCCGATTCCCCGATTCCCCGATGATTCCCCGATTCCCCGTTCCCCGGTTCCCCGTTCCCCCTTTTACAGATAGCCGATCCAATGCTGATCTTAGTTTACAAGAATGTAACTTGTTTAGTAATGATGACCCAATGATGGTTTTACAGGAATGTCACAAGTCAATTGGCCCTTCATTCCTGCAATAAGTAGAAAAATTGGATAAGATTTTGATGTAAAAGATAACAAACAGATGTTTGCATATTGTGAAAATTAATTGGCGCAAGATAACATGTCATGTGAGATTCTACCTCCGCGTGGGGGGGGGGGGTACTTCATTGTAAACATGATTCCACCAGAATCTGGACTTTGAGAAAAGACCCTTTCGTATGACAGAATGTTTAAAAATTCCGAGCCCAATTGCATGAATATCAGGAAATTTCTGGCCTATGTGTATGAATTTGTCGATTTGAAACAAAGGAAAATTTTAGTTGTTTGGTGGGGATTTTCTATGGGGCCCATTGATAAGAAAATTCTAAAAATAACTACCCATCTACCAGAATTATGGTTAAAGACCGACCCATATGTAGGGAATTTCAGATGAAAAAACCCACCCTAATGAGTGGCACGTGCAGTATCACCTAACAATGAAGTACCCCCTCCCCCGGGTTCTACCTATGATGATTGTAAGCCAATGAGGCTAATTCCATAAAAGCGAACTGTCTTCTTCCCTGGGTCCAGTATGTTAGAGAGTCTGGTACCCAGGGTAACTGTCTTCCGGAGGGAGGGGAGATATATGACTTGTGCATGGACGGGGGTCTGCCGCCCGGCTTCCAGAAAGCACGCTATGGAACCTATGCGCCCAAATGGGTGGATAATCCTGTACTGTGTGGGTTACGATCCTATACTGGGTGGGTTATGATCTTAAACTGGGTGGGTTATTATCCTAAATGGGTGGGTTATCATCCTAAATGGGTGGGTTACTATCCTAACTGGGTGCGTTATCAACCCAATTGGTGGGGTTATTATCATAAATGGGTGGGTAATCATCCTAAATGCGGTGGATAACCTTATACTGGGTGGTTTATCATCTTATACTGGATGGTTTATTATCTTATACTGGATGGTTTATTATCTTATACTGGATGGGTTATTATCATAAATGGGTGGGTTATCATCCTAAAATGGTGGGTTACTATCCTAAATGCGGTGGATAACCTTATACTTGGTGGGTTGGTGGGTTATTATCTTATACTACCGGGGGCTATCTGTAAAAGGGGGAACGGGGAACCGGGGAACGGGGAATCGGGGAATCATCGGGGAATCGGGGAATTGGGGAATCTGTAAAAGGGGGAACCTAGAAACTACACATTCCACAATTTTCTATATATTTTTTTATGAAACTGCGGCCAACACTGTATAACACAATAGAAAATCTTTTCATTTCCTTTCATGGGTGAGCAAAAATAAATCCAACAAAACAGATTTCATTCGAAATCTGTAAAAGGGGGAATATGAAAACCAAACGTGGAAATTGGAAGTACAACGCATCATATTGAAGATCTTTGCACGCAAATCTCGAATCTGGCATTAGAAAGTTGATATTTCCTATCTAAACGAAAATAACACAGCTTTTCAAAATCTGTAAAAGGAGGAATCTGTAAAAGGGGGAACTTCAGAACTACTAACTATAGAAGCATAATTTTGATACGAACATGATGCTGATGACTTGGTCTTACCAATGGACGCAGCAGAATTTTTAAGAAATTACCTAGGAAAGTATAAAATCGACATCAAATGCCAAATAACTGCTTTACGGCAAGTCTTTGATGCAATTTGTAGAACAATTGCGTGAGTTCGTGTCGAATTCCATGCAATGTCTGGTCTAGTCTATTTCAAATAGAGGTCAAACACTTTCAAAAGAAGCTAAAATGGGGAATTTTGTGAGTCACGTAATTCATGGCATCCCTCCAAGTCAAGGGGGTTGCTTGCAAGATGTCACTTCAGTGATCTGACGGTGAAATCATGGGTGGCAAGACGCCACAGATATTCTTGATTGCCGCAGTTCAGTTCCTTTTGGGGAGGAAAATATTCTTTACCACTACGGACGAGCTAGCGTAATATCTCCTCTACAGAAATGTATTTTCCTCTGTGGTTTCATATATGCTATGCTGAAACATACTGCGATGTTTGACAACTAATGGTGAAATCATGGATTGTAGGATAAATTTAGGTTCCCGTGAATGAACTAAATTGGTTTCAAATAGATAATAAAAATCGCCCTTTTATCCTCCTTGTGTTTATCCTTCTCCCCCTTCTGGGGCAGCAAATAAGCTTCTTTCAGGTCTAATACTGTGACATTCACCTTGGCTAGGCTAGGGCCACCTCGTTGTTGAGAACGCACTCGCTCACCTCTCCTTCACATCTTCTGTCCCTGCGTGGCATTGTAGCTAAGAAGGATATTTTGAAACTCGATGCTTTCGCGCTCATTCTCAACAACAAGGTGGGCCTAGCCTAGCCAAGGTGAATGTCGCAGTATTAGACCTGAAAGAAGCTTATTTGCTGCCCTCAGAAGGTAATGAGAAGGATAAACACAAGGAGGATACAAGGGTGATTTATATTATCTATTTGAAACCGATTTAGTTCATTCACGGGAACCTAAATTTATCCTACAACCCATGATTTCACCATTTGTTGTCAAACATCGCAGTATGTTTCAGCATAGCATATATGACACCACAGAGGAAAATACATTTCCGTGGAGGAGATATTACGCTAGCTCGTCCGTAGTGGTAAAGGATATTTTCCTCCGCGAAAGGAACTGAACTGCGGCAATCAAGAATATCTGTGGCGTCTTGCCACCCATGATTTCACCGTCAGATCACTGAAGTGACATCTTGCAAGCAACCCCCTTGACTTGGAGGGATGCCATGAATTACGTGACTCACAAAATTCCCCATTTTAGCTTCTTTTGAAAGTGTTTGACCTCTATTTGAAATAGTCTAGACCAGACATTACATGGAATTCGACACGAACTCACGTAATTGTTCTACAAATTGCATCAAAGACTTGCCGTAAAGCAGTTATTTGGCATTTGATGTCGATTTTATACTTTCCTAGGTAATTTCTAAAAAATTCTGCTGCGTCCATTGGTAAGACCAAGTCATCAGCATCATGTTCGTATCAAAATCATGCTTCTATAGTTAGTAGTTCTGAAGTTCCCCCTTTTACAGATTCCTCCTTTTACAGATTTTGAAAAGCTGCGTTATTTTCGTTTAGATAGGAAATATCAACTTTCTAATGCCAGATTCGAGATTTGCGTGCAAAGACCTTCAATATGATGCGTTGCACTTCCAATTTCCACGTTTGGTTTTCATATTCCCCCTTTTACAGATTTCGAATGAAATCTGTTTTGTTGGATTTATTTTTGCTCGCCCAAGAAAGGAAATGAAAAGATTTTCTATTGTGGTATACAGTGTTGGCCGCAGTTTCATAAAAAAATATATGTAAAATTGTAGAATGTGTAGTTTCCATGTTCCCCCTTTTACAGATTCCCCGATTCCCCGATGATTCCCCGATTCCCCGTTCCCCGGTTCCCCGTTCCCCCTTTTACAGATAGCCCCTCCAAGTCAAGGGGGTTGCTTGCAAGATGTCACTTCAGTGATCTGACGGTGAAATCATGGGTGGCAAGACGCCACAGATATTCTTGATTGCCGCAGTTCAGTTCCTTTTGGGGAGGAAAATATTCTTTACCACTACGGACGAGCTAGCGTAATATCTCCTCTACAGAAATGTATTTTCCTCTGTGGTGTCATATATGCTATGCTGAAACATACTGCGATGTTTGACAACTAATGGTGAAATCATGGATTGTAGGATAAATTTAGGTTCCCGTGAATGAACTAAATTGGTTTCAAATAGATAATATAAATCGCCCTTTTATCCTCCTTGTGTTTATCCTTCTCCCCCTTCTGGGGCAGCAAATAAGCTTCTTTCAGGTCTAATACTGTGACATTCACCTTGGCTAGGCTAGGGCCACCTCGTTGTTGAGAACGCACTCGCTCACCTCTCCTTCACATCTTCTGTCCCTGCGTGGCATTGTAGCTAAGAAGGATATTTTGAAACTCGATGCTTTCGCGCTCATTCTCAACAACAAGGTGGGCCTAGCCTAGCCAAGGTGAATGTCGCAGTATTAGACCTGAAAGAAGCTTATTTGCTGCCCTCAGAAGGTAATGAGAAGGATAAACACAAGGAGGATACAAGGGTGATTTATATTATCTATTTGAAACCGATTTAGTTCATTCACGGGAACCTAAATTTATCCTACAACCCATGATTTCACCATTTGTTGTCAAACATCGCAGTATGTTTCAGCATAGCATATATGACACCACAGAGGAAAATACATTTCCGTGGAGGAGATATTACGCTAGCTCGTCCGTAGTGGTAAAGGATATTTTCCTCCGCGAAAGGAACTGAACTGCGGCAATCAAGAATATCTGTGGCGTCTTGCCACCCATGATTTCACCGTCAGATCACTGAAGTGACATCTTGCAAGCAACCCCCTTGACTTGGAGGGATGCCATGAATTACGTGACTCACAAAATTCCCCATTTTAGCTTCTTTTGAAAGTGTTTGACCTCTATTTGAAATAGTCTAGACCAGACATTACATGGAATTCGACACGAACTCACGTAATTGTTCTACAAATTGCATCAAAGACTTGCCGTAAAGCAGTTATTTGGCATTTGATGTCGATTTTATACTTTCCTAGGTAATTTCTAAAAAATTCTGCTGCGTCCATTGGTAAGACCAAGTCATCAGCATCATGTTCGTATCAAAATCATGCTTCTATAGTTAGTAGTTCTGAAGTTCCCCCTTTTACAGATTCCTCCTTTTACAGATTTTGAAAAGCTGCGTTATTTTCGTTTAGATAGGAAATATCAACTTTCTAATGCCAGATTCGAGATTTGCGTGCAAAGACCTTCAATATGATGCGTTGCACTTCCAATTTCCACGTTTGGTTTTCATATTCCCCCTTTTACAGATTTCGAATGAAATCTGTTTTGTTGGATTTATTTTTGCTCGCCCAAGAAAGGAAATGAAAAGATTTTCTATTGTGGTATACAGTGTTGGCCGCAGTTTCATAAAAAAATATATGTAAAATTGTAGAATGTGTAGTTTCCATGTTCCCCCTTTTACAGATTCCCCGATTCCCCGATGATTCCCCGATTCCCCGTTCCCCGGTTCCCCGTTCCCCCTTTTACAGATAGCCTACTACCGGGTGCGCCAAAATAAACTATGTACTTTTGGCAGGCCATGATAAATCGTAAACAGGACCGATTTTGAAGATTTATGACTTAATAGTTAGCGAGGCCCCCAAAGGGGGGGTCCCCGGAGCACTGGAGCCCATCATTTTGACAGCATGGAGCCCGGAGCCCAAACGATTTCCATAGTGGAGCACTGGAGCCCATCGCTTTCTCCATGTGGAGCCCATCATCTCAAACAATTTTATTTGTGAAGGCCACGCAAAAAACGGACAACATGTTTTTCTGGGCCTCTGCGAAGGAGCATAGAGCCGATTGACTTATTCTTTTTGGTTATTTGATAAAATCATCAAGTTAAAGACAGCAGGAAGACACTTTGGCAGACTCCGAGATAGCAAGAAGTCGATTGGAAAACGGCAAGATCGTATTCATGAAATACACAGAGCGTTTAGTACAGTGTGGAATACCACAGGGGTCGTGTTTGGGTCCCTTACTTTTCATCATTTATATGAATGATTTTGAAAAATGTTTGAAAAAATCTAAACCAAATATGTACGCGGATGACACGAGCATTTCTTATGCCTCCATGGAGATCAACGAGCTCTTTAATGACATAAAGGGCGAACTTGATCTTGTATCATCCTGGATGAGGCAAAACAAACTTAGCCTAAATGCTGAAAAAAGCGAATTTATGTTGATAGGGCATCCAAAACAATTGAACAGAGCCAAAGATTTCCCTGACCTCGAAGTAGAAGATCAAAAATTATGCAGAGTTCAAAAAACAAAATATCTAGGTGTCATAATAGACGAAAGCATGAATTGGGAAGAACAACTCAAAACCGTAAAGCGAAAGATAAAAAACGGTTTAGGGGCGATGTTTAAACTCAAAAACATCCTTTCCCAGAAACAAGTGGCAACTGTTTATCGAGCATTAATTGAAAGCCATCTGAGATATTGCAGTGTCATTTGGGGATGTCTGTCAAACACAAAACTGGAATCCCTACAGAGGTTGCAAAACAGGGCACGCAGACTAATCGAATGCGCAAGGCACAAAGATGGCTGGGTATGTGATTGGCTCGATGTACGCAATCTAATAAAATATGACAGGCTAATTACTACATAAAAAATTAACAATGGACTCTGCCCAGAGAACCTCAAAAATAAATTCACTCCTAGGTCGAATATTTCGAGATATAACACAAGAAAAATTGATGATTTCGAAATTCCTCGGCTTCGTCTTGAATACTGCAAAAAGTCTTTTGGATACCAGGGAGCAAGTACCTGGAACGAGATCCCGAAGCATATACGAGACTCTGCAACATTGAGCTCCTTTAAAGTAAGATTAAGGGAGTTCTTGAGGTAGAGCGACGCAAACACAACCCCTTGGAAGAGCAGCTTTATTTTTTTGTTTAGATTAATATTCATATTTACTTTGAAGTGCTGATAGGGTATTGTGTCTAAATAAGAATAAAATGAAAATGAAACAGAGAACTAATGAAATCGATGGTGCCCCGCAGCCACATCAAACCTAATGTTATTCATCTTGATTTTGTCAGTTCTTTAAATCTTTGCAATTTGACATGGTTTGTTTGGAAAACAGTACTAACCATGCATCACAACACTAAACTACCAAACAGGTATTTGGGACAGCCAAGGCCGCTGCCGCGCCGGTCGCGTGCACAAACTCTTTCTGCAGGAACAACTAAAGCTTCTGCACAGTATCTGCTACCTAAGTTCATTTTAGCATATATTTTCAGTATATATGGAAAGGAAATTTTGCAAGTACATCCATGAGATTACAGAGAATAAAAGGTACTTTTGATTTCGTTTGGAAATCCAACGCGTTTGCCAAGCTCCGTATAAAGTAAAAATGTAGAAATGCCTGTGAATGAATGGAATCTGATGAGAGCTGAAAGCTGCGTTCACATGATATCAACACAATTTGGGAACAACCTTAATTTGCCACGAATCAGAATGAGACATAAGTTTCAAAAAGTTTATGTCACTGATATACCTACGAGACGGTCCTTGAAGAAATTTTTAATATTATGGGAGCAAAGAAGTATATTTCTTTGTAAATGAGAAGTATACACTATGAAGGAGGTGGGCACAAAGGAAGAGCCATCTACTGGAGCATTGAGGGCTTTTGAACCTAAGTTCCCATTATTGTGACTTTACATTCTCTGCAAAGTAGGTCGATTGAGCACAAAATTCAAACCTGTGTATTTCCTTAACGTTCATGGCATCCCAAGTGTCCTAGTAAAAAGTCTACTTCTTGGTAGTGCCGTTTGCAAGCTCTTCTAAATTCCTTCTTTGAGTTCCTGGCAGTTAACCTAGCTTTCCTCCAGGCAACAAATATAGTGCGTCCACGCGAAAAATGGGGACAAAGTTTGTTGCAAGAAAGTAGGATTGTTTCGAACTACATTTAATTTTCATTTTATTTCTTTAAACAGGGTACGAGGCTAATGTTCTCACTTATATACATAAATTATTTTGCAAACTGCCCTGCACAAAGAAAAAGATAGCACCCTAAAATTTACAATCTAAATACACAATTAGAAATAGCAAAGTAAAATTATTTTAGAAATGATAGAACGATCGGCAGGAATCAAAAGTGGTTCCTTCATGCTCTGAAGTTTTGAAGACAGGATTTAAATTGTTTGAAGGCTTTTGTTAATTTTGATTTTGCATCAAGGCCATTCTATAATTTCACCCCTCTGAAAGAAATGCATTTTTGGCCACATGTTGCTGGTAGATACGGGACAAAAGATCGGTTTTGGTATTCCGAAGTTCCCTTGTACTGGCTTCTGATGACCTGTTGAACAGGCATGCATGATACGAGGGAGCCTCGTCATTTGTATACTTGTACACCATTTTAAATGTTTTCGTTACAATCAAATCATTCACTGTCTGCCAGCCTAGTCCCGTTATAAAGGGACGAGCAGAAGCGTTGTAAGGGCTATTGGTTACGATTCTAGCCCCATGATTTTGTCGTTTTTGCAGTTTGTCTCTTGCCGTGATTCCACATGCCCCCATACTGGGCAACAATATTGAAAATATTGCTCTACCAGACTTTTATACATTGCATACACGTTTTTTTTATAATAAACTTGGATCAGCACTTAGTACTAAAAGTTTTTTAATTTGTTTCTTATTTTTTGGGCCTAAAATTGCGATATTGTTCAAATTTGAGGCTTCTTCTCGACAAAGGCTTCCATTTTACATTGGCATTGTGATCACGAATAAGTCATGCACATGCAGGCAAAAAATTACCAATTTTTGTAGTTAAAAGTTAAAAAAGATGAAGGTACCTTTGTTAGATAGATATAGAATAAAAGAGACATACAGAATTTGAATGTTAAGAGTTTCTTAACTATTCTTGAGCGTAGTACTAGAGTTTCTTAAATTTTTGGTCATTGTAGTACTAGTTTCTTACAAACCAGTTTCTCATAAAAAAACGTGTAGTTTGCACTGACTTTATTGGGAGGTATTGTTTGGAATAGTGCAGCATTTCTAACGCCTTTGAGATCTCTTTAGCCATAAACACTAAATACCTTGAAGTATATGTTGGCCAACAATTGAGCTGGGGCGTAGAGAAAATTGACAAACAGTCGAGGACTGAGTGTAGCTTTCTGAAATTTGATTGATGCGAAAACAGTATTTCATTTGAAATTAAGTAATTGTACAACTGCTCGCAGACAAGTTTTTCAAACAGCCGAGATAAAACTCTAGTGACTCCGAAAATTACATTTAATTCAAGTTTTTAACATTACGGTTTAGTGCTCTGATACATAGTTAGCACCGTTTTTCAAACAACCAGTGTCAAAATTTTAAAAATGCCAAGAAGTGACAGAACTAGATTGGATAACAACGCGGGATTGATGCGGCTGCGGGGCATCATCAGTTTCATTAGTTCTCTGTATATTTCATGAATACCAACTTGCTGTCTTTCAATCAACGTCTTGCTGTCTTTAGGTATGCCACAGTGTCTTTAACTTGATAATTTTGATAAATAACCAAAAAGAATAAGTCAATTGGGTCTATGCTCCTTCGCAGAGGCTATGAAAGAGTTTAATCACCCGTATTTTGCTATTGTGCACATTAATTCAATGGGGCCATGTGGATATCTTATAATAATGCCTAATAGGACCTTTTGGTGAAAAAAGTCCTTAGTTTCAAAGTATGTGCAACGGCGATGATATGTTAGAGCTCTATGGACTACGGCCTAACATTTAATAACGAAAACTATATGAGTAAGGTGAAACTATTTGAGCTTGTTAGTAGATCTCAACATCAACTTTGAAATGAATTTTTGAAGTTTCCAGGTTTCTTCGAGACATTGTTTCTGGAAATATGGCCATTTACTTATGATTGGAAATCTTTCAGTTAGAAGGAATTTTATACTTTTTGTAGCTCATTGCGCCAGAGCGTATTTCTTCCCTGTGGTAAAAAGATCAGAACTTGCAGTGAAAATTGACAAACAGATAACGTTGCAAGGAGATTTATATTCGCAAACAATCTGCTTGAAAAAGGCAAACAATTTATATTCGCAAACAATCTGCTAAAAATTTTACACATTTTTAATGAGAACTTTGTATTAGGGTGTATTTCTATGAATAAAATTGAATTGAATTGAATTTCAGACCTTCAAAGGAGTAGCATGGCCAGTGTAAATTAAGTAAGGAGCATTGACATGAGGTTTTGCCCACAGGAAAATTTTTGGGACCACGCCGTTTACTTTGGCTCAGAATGCATCTCCCAATATCATACTTGCAATAAGCGATAAGGAAACTTTTATAATTTTGTGACAGTGGCAGTCATTCTATAAGTCAGAGCGTGAGAAAAGTTTTTCGAAGAGATGTCTTTTATTTTAGCACAGAAGGCATCCCCTGATTCCATAATTATGAGTGCTAAAATGGATGGTTTAATAGTCTTATAAATGAGCTAATTGAGAGGACATCGTGCCTTGTGGACTACATAGTTGCCCACGAAAACTTGACTACTCTTGAGCTCCTCTTACAGTTGTATGAAGGAACTTATTAGTTCCAGCAGATGAAAGATGCCTTCATCGATAGAGTGGTCTTCCCGTTTTTCACAAGATGCATTAACCCCAAAAGCTCTCTAAACAATACCAAGATATACCAAAGTACCGGGTGTCCCAAAAAATGTATACGGATTTGATTGAATCCAGCGCTGTGAATTTAGCTTCAATAAATGTATAATCACTCTAAAGATGTTTCTCGATAGTTAACTTAAACATAGATACCTCGTTTGTTGATATTGGTACTTTGAGAGCAGACAAGTTAATCTTGAAAGCTCAAATTTGCCTCTTCCTCCAAACCAGAGCTTTAGCCTTTTGGCCTAGGCAATTTCTTAAGGCACAACGATAGCCTTGATGAAATTTGAACAATGTTGGATCTTGTGTTAGTTATTCTGTTTTCCAGAAGTCACCCCTCCCCCCCAGTCACCCATTGGGAAGTCTCTTAATTTTTCATTAATTTCAGTTCTTAATTTCGATGTGCTTCAGGAATTTGCTCAGGTCAAAAGGCCAAAGCTTTGGTTTGCAAGTGCACCCAAATTTGAGCTTTCAAGAAGCACCAATACCAACAAACGAGGTATCTATGTTCAAGGTAACTATCGAGAAACATTCTGAGAGTGATTTGCCATTGGTTAAAGACAAATGACGGAGATATAAGGTGACTTAAATCAGGGGCCTGGGAAATCTAAATATAGCTTATTGTATTCCATTGTATTTGATGATATCGAGAGATTAGCAAATCAATTGGACAAATGAAAGCGCTAAGCCATCTTTGTTCTATTTTTAAACTAGGCGCTATATATCCGTCATTTGTCTTTAAAGCTAAATTCACATCGCTGGAGTCAACCAAATTGCATAAATATTTTGAGACATCCGGTATTTTCTAGGGGACTCGTGCTTGTTATCAGCTTTAGTTGCGCATATCCAGTTTAACCCACAAACTGCACTTTCTCGCTCAAGAAACGAGTGCAGTCTGGCACTACGCGGGTTGCTAAAACTGACAAAATCATTTTTTCGCTAATTTTAAGAAGTGGAGCCCCGGAGCCCTGAAAAGTATGCAATGGAGCTCTGGAGCACGGCAATTTTGCCTTTGGGAGCCCGGAGCCCATAGAAATATGCCCTGGAGACTCGGAGCCCGAGATCCCTTAGGGGGCCTCGTTAGCAGAAAGCCTTAATTAGATTCTAGGATTTTTTGCAAATTTTTCTGTTTTCAGTTTTTAGAGCTACAAGCGAGCTTCTTAAAATTTTCGTTTTCGAAAACACTGAAAACTATAAAAAAAACGTCGATCAAGCTTTCTAAAGAATCGATATGAATGGACAAAGAGAAAACTTTTTCGTGGTGATTTGGGATTTAGAAATCGATTAATTGTAAGATGCTTTATGAGAGCTCGTACTATCTTGGGAGAAATGTAATAATATTTTCAAGGATATAAAGGAATGTCTTTTCTTTCGTAATGTCATTGAATTTATGCTTTGGTGCAGGTTGTGTTCCTGTGTCAGGGGGTTAAAAAGACAAGCGAGGAAGCGTCATGGGGCCAGCAAGCATGGAGTCTTGTTACATTTTTGATTTTGTGACGGCTTTTGGGGCGGTACTTTATTGTAACTACTACAGAATTTCGCAACAGGCCAATCGTTGAAATAACGCTCGTGCAAAAGTTTACGATAATCAATTTCCAAATCTCCAAATCACGCTGAAAACGATTTCTCTTTGTCCATTCATGTTGATTCTTTAGAAAATTTGATCAACGTTTTTTGATAGTTTTCAGTGTTTTCGAAAACGAAAATTTTAAGAAACTCGCTTGTAGCTCTAAAAAGTGAAAACGGAAAAATTTGTAAAAAATCCTAGAATCTAATTCAGGCTTTCTGCTATAGATTAAGTCATAAATCTTCAAAATCGGTCCAGTGTACGATTTATCGTGGCCTGCCAAAAATGCATAGTTTATTTTTGGCGCGCCCAGTAGATGGGTTACTATCCTAAATGCGGTGGATAACCTTGTACTGGGTGGGTTAAACAAGGGCAGATTTTGTAATACAATAGCATGAGTTGCTTTTGTTGACACCTCAATTCAAAGCGATTAGCGATCACAGACAAAGGAAGTTCTCTCAACCAGTAATTCAAAACAAACAAAGCCGCAAAAGTTCCTCGGAAACCCAGGTAGCTAGCACGCTCGTTGTGCATTCCAGAAATTATTTTTAAGGGCAAACATGAGCATAGATCGAAAGAAGAAGGATATATCTACACATCTGCCGCGGGCATTTTATTTCTTTGGTCCAGAAGCTGTGTGCAGTAAATGTTTTGATAACACCCAAAAAATAACAGAATTGAAACGCCTCCTAAACGGCTTGTGAACCAAACAAATTAAGGAAACTCTGCTTTCCGCTCTAGTGCACAGTGAGATGCCGTTTCGCAAAACCACTCTCCTCAGAAAACAGTTAATTTCTCCAATATTATTCGGTCTATCGAAAAACGGTAAAAAGGATGTTGTGCTGTATAATCTGGGCAATCGAAAGATGCATAAATCGCAATGTTTCCGTCCACCCTGGCTTCGCAAATCCTTGCTTAAATCTTTTTGCTCATTTCAGAAAAGTGGATTTACCTCTAAAACTACTCGAAAAAGTTTCGATTTTTTTTCGCTCCATCTTTAGCTAAGTAGTTGATCTACAACTTTGCCAAGTCTGATTGAAAAAGCAAGGCTAGATTTCCTGCAATCGAATTTTACATTTCTGTTTACTTTTAGACATCGAAGGGGAAAGGCGTTGGTCAACAGTTTAGCCCATGCAGAACGATTTGAACGCCCGTAGAATGTTTTTGCAAAAAATTTAGTTCTTGATCTAAGATCTATGCTCATTGTGGACTCTAAAAGAAATTGATTGTTGCAGTCTTTCTGCAAGGATATTTCGACCCAAAATGTTTTACATCGGCAATAAATAGATTAAAGCTGATCGACAGGGTTGTTTCCACCTAAGCTATGTAATTTTTGCTTGAATTTTGTGCACCATTGGTCGCAAATGGTATAAGATTCCCCGGGGGTATCCTCACATAGTACTACTAACGATCAGTTTTCATGCATATCTTGAGAATCTGTTTTACAGTGAGAATTGTTTGACTTGAAAGTGTTTAGTTTGTCAAGGTATTATCAAAATTTCACCAAATTACTATCCTCAACCCCCTATTTCCCCCTTCCTTCTTCCTTCCAACTCATTTGCTTACTACTGGGAAAAATGCTGATGTCAGCATTTTTTGCAATAATCAAAACAAAAGTTTCAAAAGGAAAAATGAAGTATGCAACGAACACTTATCATTGAAGTAGCTTTCATTGTAAATATGGAGAAATTCTCTATTATGGCTGCATTTGTAATTTTTCGGAAAAACAAGAATTTTAATCTCTCTATCCGCCATCTTGGATTTGCGAAAATCAAATTTTTCACTTTATAAGTATATTTTCATCTTCTAACAATGCTTTGATTGGCATAATTTGGTTTCATGAATCAATCTTAGAAAATTATAAAGATTTAAAAAAAAGTTGATATTTTCATTTTTTTCATGAACACGTGCCAGTTGGTCTTGAATAATTATGACGTCAATTTGTGATAAATTATATTGCTATGGTCAAGATGAGGCCTAACATAAAGTCTATAGAGTTGGATTAGAACATCTCCAGAGACATATCTAGACAAATGCTTCATCCGTCTCCCTCAAATCTCGAGAGAGATAGAAACACCATTGGGGCCGAGGGGTGAATCACTCCTAAAAATCTCGTACACCTTTCACAAATTACCAAAAAAAATCTCTGAAATCTCTATGAAATTGTTGAAATCTCAAAATCTTTAGAAAAAAGTCATAAAATCTAAGAAATCTTATAAAAATCTCGAAATCTTTCAAAAAATCTTGGAATCTTGAAGAAAAATCCGTGAAATCTCAAAATCTTTCGCAATAACCGAAAGAATTTGGGCAATTTCGGAAAATTCAAAGCCTCGGAGGAATCAAATTTCAATCAATTGCCAATCGAAATATTCTTGCATTTTTTCTTGCTTTTATGAGCACTGGAAATGAGGTAGATTGACTCTACGTAGATTTCTTGTTTTCAAAAAGGAATCCCTCACAATGAGCAATAGGACACCAAGTGTGTGAAAGATTTAATAGTAGCGAGCCACCTTAACGTTTTATTGGTAGCGAGCCACCCTAACCAATTGTTTTTGTGTTTTTACCAGGGAGATATTGACTAGTGCAGGGAGATATAGTGCAGATCCACCTTAACCGTAAAACTTCCATGGAGCCAACTTTTTTGTGTTGTTACCTATTTTTACTTAAGGTGGATCTGTACTTAAGGTGGCTCACTGCCAAAAATTTCAAAATGACGAAACAGCGATAAGGTGGCTCACTACCAAGTAAAAATAGGTAAAAACACACAAAAAACAATTAGTTAAGGTGGCTCGCTACCAGTAAAACGTTAAGGTGGCTCGCTACCAATGAAACTTTCATACACTTGGTGTCCTATCGCTCATGCCCTCACATTGCCCCAATGGTGTGTCTATCTCTCCCGAGATTTGAGGGAGACGGATGAAGCATTTGTCTAGGTATGTATGACGCCAACTTCATCTCTCGACCGCACAAGGTGTCCTTTCCTCATTGGCGAGCGACATTTTTGGTCCAGCAGAGATGACGTAATTCTCCTCGGTGGCATTGACCTTTTGAATGGAACAATTATGATGCATGGAAGTGTAAAGAATCCGCTTTCCAATGGTGTCAAATGTTAATAGGGTGTTCGCACTAAAATGTGGAGTTATTGTGATTTTAGTGTCAGCAGGTCAATTTTGTTGACTGTTGTGATTCGTTTACAAATAGGGTTATGATCATGGAAGTTCTTTCAAAGGGGTTTTTAGAAAGAGTTTCCAAGGAGAAAAGTGTTTGAAAATACCAATAAAGATTTTGATAGAAATTATGTGATGTCCTATCACCTGAAGAAAGTGTTTTTATGGAGGATGAAGCGGAAGGTTAGGATTCGGAAGCAGAACATCTGTGCAGGTACGTAATCGTAAACAAGATCAGTAAAAAATTAGGCCCGTTCTTAGTGGCGCCCCTTGATGAATCTTTTTACTTGGCTTGACAGTTTTTATGTTCCTTCTAAACAGAGTTCAGGGTGTTACAGTGGCGGAGCCAGGGGGGGGAATGGGGGGGACAAGTCCCCCCCACTTTTCTCTGAGGTCACTTTTTCGATTCGTTTAAATCCGTTTAGAAAATGTCTTAGGAGGGGTTAGGTAGGTATCTTTAGAGTTTGATAGACAAAGAAGGGTGTTTCCTGAGGGTAAAAAGGGCGTTTCCTGAGTATAAAAAGGGCGTGGTCCTAAAAACCCCAGACCCCCCTATTCCTTCGTCCCCTCCACTTTTTGAAGGCTGGCGCCGCCTCTGGAGTGTTATTAGGTAAGGTTAGTTATGAGTTTCTAGTCATTTCAGTATGCTTTTAAAAACCACATTCCATCAACTAAGACTCTAAAATATACGCCTCGGACCTTCCTTGCGCCTCGGAGGAACTCTGAGCAACGGGAATCTTGGCATTTCTAGCATTACCCTCCCTTGGTGTTTTTTGCTTATATCATGTCTATTTCTCAGCATCAGTTTTCACTATTTGTTATCATTTCATCTTCTGCCTTATCAAAATTTTCGTCAATACAAACAATGCGTTCTGCTCACATGAAAATTTCAGATCGACCTAAAAATCTGACCGACCTAAGAACCCGAGTTTCAGGTCAACCTGAGTTTCATTTCGCCTGCGTCGTGTAAGCGTTCCAAGGGCTTCGAGAGCAGACCGAAATGAGTTTTAAACTGATCAGAAACTCAGACCAGTTAAATCATCTCAAGTAATCCTCGGGTTTAAAGTGTTTTGAGCACAAGCAAGATGCTGTCGAGTGTCGAAGCTTCCCATTTGGCACCTTTTTGTTTCACGAACGCTATCCATTAGCGTAGTCTCTCCTCCCGGGGGGGGGGGCACTCCCATACTTGACCTGACGGGATGTGCCGCTCAACAGGGTGTCCTTTTGCGGTAAAAATTATGCGACAGGGTGTCCTTTTCTAACGAAATTTATGCGACAGGGTATTATAATAGGTAAAAAAATTATGCGACAGGGTATCACAAGCAAAAATTGCGTTCTACACTGTATTTGAGAGGCAAAATGTTTATGCGACAGGGCATCACAAGCAAAAATTGTGTTCTACACTGTATTTGAGAGGCAAAATTTTTATGCGACAGGGTATCACAAGCAAAAATTGCGTTCTACACTGTATTTGAGAGGCAAAATTTTTATGCGACAGGGTATACTTTTGGCCTATTTTTTATGCGACAGGGTACAGGGTGTGGAGAGGTTTTGCGCACACCCCGGTCACTTCCCTAGTCAAGTACCCCCCCCCCCGGGTCTCTCCTTTGCAGTTGGATTTTCTTTGCCATGAAACGGAATAGCATGCAATGTTATACCATTCTTTAAATCTGAAGTACTTCCACAATTAGCAGCCACGTATCTGTTTACCATATTTGCGTTGTTTCTTGCCTTCCTCCCTTCTGCAACCGCCACTGGCACTAAAATTGACTGCGAAATCACTTAGGCTACACCACACTGAGACCTGAGTGTGTACAGCTTAGTCGACGTCACATCCGCTATCGCCCCAGACTCCAGACTGGTCAAAATAGCCCGGCAGTGTCCACAAAAAATTGTCCAAAAACGCGACTTTAGTGGGGCATAACTCCGGAACCACGCATCGGAATTCAATTCGGTTTTCGATTTTCAAATCAGCTTAACGCCCTCTATCATAATCAAGAATAAAACATTTTAGGTTTAGGTGCACTTTAAACAAACTGCACTTTCTGGCTCAAGAAACAAAAACTGACAAAATCATTTTTTCGCTAATTTTAAGAAGTGGAGCCCTGGAAAAATGTTGTACATTGAGTGTAAGATCATGGGTAGATGGACACTATTTTGATGCTTACTTTTTACGACAAATTTCGTAAATAATTGCTACTCAAAGTTGAAAACAAAAAATCTATGTAATTCTAGGTGTTAGATATTATTATGTTAAATTACTAGAACCTATTTGGAGCATTCCTGCCAAAGGACCCGTTTCAAATCGTTCTAATTTTGTCGCAAAAAATGTTTGAAGATTGCATGTGACATAGGTTTTTCTTTCCTGTTTTCCTTTCAAAACTGTAACAGTGCCGTGACTGTCTCCTTCAAGGCAAGAGCTCTAGATTTGCGAAATTGGTTCTCAAGAATTCAAAAGAGGTATTCTCGATGCAATGATTGAAACAATAGCCGATTTTTGTAAAACAATAGCTTAATGCTATGAAACAATAGACCTACATTGGAAAACAGAATCTGTTGCCTCTTTCTTTCTGCAAGGTCCAACCAATTGAGATATGTGTAATACTTTGATATATGCTATGTTAAAATTCGCTTGATATCTAAATCTAGTGGAACTAATTGATTCAAAACAGTTTCGCCGTCTCAACACCGAATTGTTTAGTTCAAAAAAGTACATCGAATCAATCACAAGGCTATCATTTGTTGCTTCAACGTATGGTTCAGCAGACTGACGACTTTGCTTTAAGATATCGTGACGGGAGTTTGCCACAAGTGGCCATGAGGTTATCAACATCCGCACAATATTGCATTCGAGGATGGCATTAACTGAAGTATGCCTGGCCCTGCACCCAGCTCCACTTCAAGAGTTCCTGATGCGCTTGCCCCATCCCTCCAAGCCATTTTACGACTAAGCCTGAATTGGTCCACCCTCGTGCATATCAAAGAGCTCCCAGTTATGGGCCAACATTTGATAAACAGATGGGTTAATTTGGACCCATGGAAAATGAAGACATAGGTGGATCATCGTATCATGGCAGTGCTGCTTGAAACAGTTGACGTCAAGGATATTGCTTTTGTCGACACTTTCCGAAACAGCGAGGCAAACATTAAACTGGCTAAGGAGGATAAGAATTATACACATGTGTCTTCATTTTCCATGGGTCAGAATTAACCCATCTATTCATCAAATGTTGGCCCATAACTGGGAGCTCTTTGATATGCTTGAGGGTGGACCAATTGCTGCTTGGTCGCAAAGTGGCTTGGAGGCATGGAGCAAGCACATCGGGAATTTTTCGAAGTAGAGCTGGGTGTAGGGTTAGGCATACTTCAGTTAAAGCCAACCTCGAAGACAATATTGTGTGGATATTGATAACCTCATGGCCACTTGTGGCAAAATCCAGTCACGATATCTTTAAGCAAAGTCGTCAGTCTGCTGAACCATACGTTGAAGCAACAAATGATAGCCTTGTGATTGATTCGATGTACTTTTTTTTAATTAAACAATTCGGTGTTGAGACGGCGAAACTGTTTTGAATCAATTAGTTCCACTAGATTTAGATATCAAGCGAATTTTAACATAGCATTTATCAAAGTATTACACATATCTCAATTGGTTGGACCTTGCAGAAAGAAAGAGACAACAGATTCTGTTTTCCAATGTAGGTCTATTGTTTCACAGCATTAAGCTATTGTTTCACAAAAATCGGCTATTGTTTCAATCATTGCATCGAGAATACCTCTTTTGAATTCTTGAGAACCAATTTCGCAAATCTAGAGCTCTTGCCTTGAAGAAGACAGTCACGGCACTGTTACAGTTTTGAAAGGAAATCAGGAAAGAAAAACTTATGTCACATGCAATCTTCAAACATTTTTTGCGACAAAATTAGAACGATTTGAAAAGGGCCCTTTGGCAGGAATGCTCCAAATAGGTTTTAGTAATTTAATATAATAATATCTAACACCTAGAATTACATAGATATTTTGTTTTCAACTTTGAGTAGCAATTATTTACGAAATTTGTCGTAAAAAGTAAGCATCAAAATAGTGTCCATCTACCCATGATCTTCCTGGAGCCCTGCAAAGTATGTAATGGAGCCCTGGAGCATGGCAATTTTGCCTTTGGGAGCCCGGAGCCCATAGAAATATGCCCTGGAGACTCGGAGCCCGAGATCCCTTAATGGGCCTCTTGATGAAAGGGCTCAAATGGCCGACAGTCCAAGATGTAATCAAACAAGAGACGGCTACCATTGTCTTCAAATCAATAAATGGTCTCGCGCCCACTTACCTCTCAACTCTATTTACGAGAAACTCGACTCGGGAGATTGTAAATTTGAGAAATTGCGAGACTGACTAGCCTGCGTGCAGACCCATTGTCCAAAGGTCCTTTGGACAATAGGCTGACTTGCTTGCTCCACGAATGAAAAGGAGCAATGGCCAAAAAGCATTTTCGTTCCGTGGATCAAAGGTTTGGAATGAATTAGAACATGAGGTAAAGCTAGCCCCCACTCTGTCTCCTTTTAAATGTAGATTAAGTAGAAAATAGCTTTTAATTTTGTACATTTATTCTATTTTAACAGTGTAAATATTCCTTTTTATTTTAACAAAATTGTAATGAGGTTTGTTTTGCCATGGCCCCTTGGAAAGCAGCCAGTCTTGCCTGATGCGACCCCCAGGGGAGTACTCATTGACTTTCATGCCAATATTTGGGGTCCGAAATTTTATGTTCAATCAATATTTGGGGTCTGTGAATTACAACATGGACAAAAATTCAATATTTGGGGTCCACAAATCTGAAAAAAGGAAGAATCGTGCAATTTGGCCCTGAAGTTGTGAATCATGAAATAAATGTCTTGGAATTATTCAAAAACTGAGAAAGATCAAGAGGCCCAAATTGAAGTCATTCAAAAAATTTCAGGGACCCCAGAAATAGATAACAATATTTGGGGTCTCCGAAACGTTAGACTCAATATTTGGGGTCCCCAAAAAATCAGGCTTAATATTTAGGGGTCAGCAAAGAAATAGTGGCGGATGCGGCCACCGTGTTTAAAGAATTTAAAATGAAATGAACTGAATGAATTAGGTATATTTTGTTCGCTAAGATCTTTATTCATGGTGTCAGCTATTTCCTGGGGTTTAAAAATTGTGTCCTCGCCATCTTTAAGTGGCAAGATTTCAGTAGTTTTGGATGCGAATTTTTGGCAGCATGCATTTCTAAATTCTTAACAAGAGATATTGCTATCTGAAGATTTGCGCTGTGAACTGCGACAGTATTTTGAGGATAGACGCAAGGGTGAAGATTATGTCATATGTATTGTTACAAATGAAGTTTTGTTGCAAACTGTGCAGGAATGATAATGAATGTGCATGATTTGTGTATAGCACACAGATTACCTCGAAGAATGCTTGCTTGCACGTCTGCAAGTTTTTTACCTGTCCAGGGTACTGTGGTATATCTAGGATAGGGGTGGTGAGGTTCCTTTTTTGGGTCTAAAATTTGAGGAAAGCAAAGCGATGGGAGTATCATTCTTCCAGAAAAGCGTAAGAGATTTTTTAAACACTAGGATTTTCAGGGTTTTTCTTTGCAGATTTTTCCAAAGATGTACGAGATTTCTTTCGAAAATGATACGCTCTTCGTATGCTGCAATATGAAATTTATTACGGAGAGCAGGGAGACAAAAATGACAGAAATACAGAAACGTTTAGCAGGAAAGCATTTATTTACTCAACTGAACATGATATCGATAAATTTGATATAAAGTTTTAATCTTTATTTATAATGCAATATATTAATAAATGTCACAATGCACTGAAACATAAGAAAGTGGAGAGCATTTTTCTGTACCAATGGTTGCTGTGTATTTCACGGGATTTTCAAAAAGATTTTGGAGAATATCGCGAGAAATTCAACCCCTATTCAACTCTCTTCTGTTCTTTACAATGCCATGGATCGCATTTTGATTATTATACACACGCAATTACCACAAGACACTGGCGAATAATCTTTACAGTTCTTTGTTGTTCTCTTTTGTGTATGGTATTAGATTAATTTGAAATAAGTCAAATTTTGTCAATATTCGAGTACTGAAAATTTTCAAAATGATTACGCAGTTGAGAAGCAAATAACATCTTATTCAATGAGTCTTGAAAATAATCGTTGAAATAGCTTATGACTTCTATGACGACATACTAAGGAATTTTATCACCAAACAGGAGCTGAAAAAGTACAGATCATGCTGTCTCGTTGCTCATTGACTGGGAAACTTCCACAACCTACGCGTCTCACAACACAACCCAACTGCCCTGATCTTTCTCTGGTCTCCAAATTTGATGCCAAAAACCTCTGCAGACATGCCAATTTTAATCAATCAAAAATATCCAATGAATGGACTGTCACTTCCTGATCACTTCCTCCTGCGCGCACTTAAAATTTTGTGACGTATGTTGACAACAATGGATGACAACTTCCGATGACGTCAATCCTGAACGCAGTAAACATGCGTCTGTTTTCTAGGAATGTCATTGGCTGAAACCATGAAATGTTCACTGTATGTTTAGTTATGCGCGCCATGTCAACGTTCGTTCATCGAGCCTACGAGCCTATTTTAAAGATTTGCTGCTGCTGCGCAGCGCAAATCAATAAGGATACCATTAAAAAAAATTGGTGCCAATTTTTCTGAGTATGTTTAATGGTAAATTCCAATTCGTGTGTCAATGTATCCTCATGGAAGTATGTCATTTTCAAAACATGACTAAACGTATTGTTTTAAAACATATGACTGCACTTATTACAACAAATGGATAGCACCATTCTTTATTTGTCATGTTCATATTTGTCATCTTATTTGTTTCTCCAGGATAAAATGTCTTGACGATTATGTGTCATCAGTTATTTCTTGGACTAGACTCAATCAGATATTCTATAAACATTTAGAACTTTAAACATTTAGAACCTCATTTAGAAAAGAGGTGTTCTGAAGAGGTTCTTTGCAAAATCAGCTGCGATCACTTATATGGAACCAGTTTTAAAAGGACATGTAAGCTCAATTTCTCAGATTACAAAAATTGAATGAATTTTAGTAATTTGCAGCTGAGATTTTGCCGGATGGCTCAAAAATGTTTTGATACTGGACAGTACAGCTATAAAGTATACCATTTTTTCATAAGAACCTTGGCTCTAAACTTTTTAAGCTAAGACAGTTTCTAATAAACCCATGAGCATAAACTGCTAAACTCATAAGTAGATTCTTGTAAAGCTCATTTTAAGATCTTACCATAGGTACTTTGGAAACCCTTTTTACAACCAAATCAGTGCCACAATTAAAGTTGGGAGCAAAATCTCCTGATGATTAGGAAAATAGTTACACCAACTTCGAGCCAGTACATCGGCGTAGGGGGAAATAAAATTTGGGGGGGGGCTGCCCCATAAAAAATCCATTGTTTAAGAAAATTTTGCCCGACTTAAGGCGGATTTCTGCCCGATTATGGCTGATTTGTGCAAAATTTTCCGACGCTGGGGGGGCTGTAGCCCCCCTTTGCCCCCTGTCTCCTACGCCTATGAGCCAGTAGAAAGGATACATTTGTCTACTTATCCACTATTTCCATATTTCCATATTAACTTTTGATTTCGTCAAATCCCATATCTTGCTTGATTGATCATGGCGTGTAGATGTATATCGAATGAATCAGCAATCTTGGCCAAAATTGGGAAAAGTCACAAAATTGCACTACTTCGGTCTTAATTACGTGCCCCCGCTCCCCACCGTTTTAATGTTTCAACGCCATTCGACTTTCTCAACACTGAGTTATGGGGAAGAAAGAGCAGGAGATCCTAAATGCATGTTTTCACCTCAATAGCTTAAAAAGTATAATGAAAACAATCGCTGACATTTCAGGAATCCCAGCCTCTTTTCGCCAGGATTGAGGGTCTGGAGACTGGAATTTTCATTTCTAAAGTAAAAAAAAAACATGTTGTCACAACTCACAAATTTGCATCAACGAATCACTCATCCACTCTTTGCGACATAGGGCTCTGCATTATCTGCAGAGTTTTGATTGTTGATGAAATTTGCCAGAAGCTGATTAAAATTTGTTTGTGTCCTGATACCAATACTCTCCACAATTTTCAAAAACCAATTTCTCTACCTCAAAACAAAAAGGATGATGGGCTTTCATTTGAAACAAAGTACGCGAAAATCGGACCACTCTGGGGTGATCTATGACATTTCAAAGTTACCCTGTCAGTTCAAAATTGTACCAGAAGTTTCAATGTAACTTTAGAAATTCATTTCTTGACACTCAGTGGTCCAATTTTTAAAACTGTTCCACATTTTGATACCTTAGGATCTCCTCTTCAAGAAGAGACCAAAAAAAGGCATTTTAAAAATTACAGTTTTTCCTTTTTTTCTTCAATGCTCGGGATAGCTATGCAATTTTATTTTTTAGACACCCGCTATTGGTCAATTCTCAGCATTCTATCTCTTATCAAAGCTGTTTTTAATGGGGTCGAATATGCCCCTTCCCCCGCTGATCTTGACGCCATTGAAATAAGCCTCAACCAAATCAGGTTTAAGAAGCGATGAGATTCACACACAGCACACAGCTATATTCAATGTCGCTGGGTCTTCGCTCGCTAAGCATAGGAATCATTCGTCGTACATAGCCGCATGCTCGTGGCCCATGGACGAGACCGCCAAGTCTCGTTTTCACGGACCAATCAGACGACAAATAAGTGAAGAATTCAAAAGAAACCTGTGAAGATTTTTCATAATTATACCTACCTTCATAAAACGCAACCAGGACAAAAAACTGCTGAAAATTTCCTGAACTTTTTTAAGAAATCTACTCTCCATATGTTTGCGCACAAAAGTTTGGATGCCGGTCAAAATATCTCCAGTTTTCGCGGAGTTATAGCGCCTCAAACTCACCACATTTGTATGTTTTCTGCATTTCTGGGCATCCAGCATTCTTAGTACATCATTCATTCTTAAAAATTCTTCTAAAACACTTCTCAAACATCACTACTTCCTATCAAGGCCATACCGTTGGCTTGGGAACCTGTTCTTGCTTCGCAGAAGAGGAAATCTGACCTGCTTCCTTGTGTGTCCGGAGTGTGGCCTACTTGTGGCAACTGAAGCGATATCAACAACAACAACAACAACAACAACAACAACAACAACAACAACAACAACGAAAGTTAGAGGGACTTACGTCATGAGCAGTGTTTGCGAGAAAATCACTGGTATGGACGCTTGACTGACGTTTATCGTGGTATTTGCTGCCTGTTTTGTGCAAGAAAATCGTTAAATGGAGACCAACCACATTCTGGTAGATGCACAGAACTAAAGGATACCTTAACCAAACGGAAAAAGGTGGGTACCATTGCAATTTTTGGGCCAAAAGCACGATTTAGCTCATTTTGGAAGTAGGCCACACTCCGGACACACAAGGAAGCAGGTCAGATTTCCTCTTCTGCGAAGCAAGAACAGGTTCCCAAGCCAACGGTATGGCCTTGATAGGAAGTAGTGATGTTTGAGAAGTGTTTTAGAAGAATTTTTGAGAGTGAATGATGTACTAAGAATGCTGGATGCCTAGAAATGCAGAAAACATACAAATGTGGTGAGTTTGAGGCGCTATAACTCTTCGAAAACTGGAGATATTTTGACCGGCATCCAAACTTTTGTGCGCAAACATATGGAGAGTAGATTTCTTTAAAAAAATTCGGGAAATTTTCAGCAGTTTTTTGTCCTGGATGCGTTTTATGAAGGTAGGTATAATTTAGAAAAATCTTCACAGGTTTCTTTAGAATTCTTCCCTTATTTGTCGCCTGATTGGTCCGTGAAAACGAGACTTGGTGGTCTTGTCCATGGGCCACGAGCATGCGGCTATGTACGACGAATGATTCCTATGCTCGCTCCACGGGGGGGGGGGGGGGGGGGGGTTCTCGGCCAAATTTTGGGTAGGGGTCTGCCGCGAGCATCTTCAAAAGGCTAGACTAATTTTTACGAAAATGATACCCTTGGCTAGACCAATTTGACCATTGTTTGAACCAATTTTTACGAAAATGGTACCCTTGGCTAGACCAATTTTGACCATTTTCTCGACCAATATTGCAAAATTTGTGCCAAATATGATGTCATGACCGTTCTCTAGACCAATATTGTCAAAAATGATACCCTTGGCTAGACCGTTGCTGGCCAAAATTGCAAAAAAGTATACCCTTGGCTAGACTAGAAGTCCGAAAAAGTATACCCTTGCTCGCGGCACATCCCCAGGTACCTTTACTATGGAAGAACCCCCCCCCCCCCCCCCGTGGCTCGCTCGCTATCAATTTATTGAGTTTCAAGAACGTTTGCCGGTGAATTCGCAAAATAGACAGGTTTTTGATCAACAAAGCAATCTGACTTATCATTTCTTTTCTCCGTAGACTCTTCGATCATGTCTGACTGCAGTCTGAGCAACCTGAAAAAGTTAACATTCCTTTTCTCTTGCTTGATGCTGATTGGAGTGAGCATGCCTGCAAGCTACTGTGAGCTGTTTCTTCTCATTAGCTTTTGCTAAGTGTAGCCTATAAGCATTAAAATTAATATGGTCGAAAAAGCTCGGTAGTGATAGGGTTAAAAGATGGTAGCACTTGGGAACAATGTTACAAAAACTCTTTTCAAATGAAGGAACCGAACCAGCATACAGCTCAAATCCTTACTGGTTGCTGAAGCACGCGGAAATCATCCAATTTCACGGTGCTCAGCCAATCAAATAGCCGCTTTCTAGCCCCGTGATATCAAATCAGTCGTTGGAAGGGAATTCTTTAGCACCCTCACGAAAATTGAAATGGCTACTAAGTTACAATAATTACATAGAATTTTTTTTGAAAAATTGGTAGAAGGGATGCCCCTCTGCAGTTGTAGCGTATCTCATTTGGAGCCAAAATTGTATTCAATTTCCTGTCGACGAATATTGACCTTCGTTAAAACATTGATAAAATTCGCTACAAATATAAGATTTAGGGATAAAAATCTCAGCAATTATGGATATTGCCCTAAGAAATAACCCAAACACTTTCCCTTATTTTACATATGAAAATCGCAGGCAATTTTCAGCGATCTCTGTCAGAAATGTTATTTGGGTCTAAGCTTCTCACCGATTAACCCTATTTTTGGTTGGGGGGCAAATTTGCCCCCCCCCCCCTAGTACACCTTTTGTTTTAACTCTGCTTCTACTTATTGTGCAACGACTCAAGAAGCTTTATGAAACTATTTTGACAAATGAGGGGGAGGGAGACTATTTTCTGGAACTGGCTCTGTCAAAATCGCCAATTCTCGAATATTAATTTTCGCGAAAAAAGTAGCAAAATCACGATATTTCGCAAAGATATTTTGCAGGGAAGCGTTATTTGATGTAAGCTATCATAATTTTCTTGTTTGGATGGAAATCGTGCTTCAAATTTAATTTTATCTCATTTTTCCTGATAAATTGACCGATGTTGCCATTTTTCTTGACCACACAAAGAAAAGTGCTGACGCAAGCAATAACGACGGCTAATTTTAGGTTAATTTTTATAATGTCATAAATTACCTGCCTGGGGCTATTAGCACACCAAATCTGGCTGCTCTTTCTATTTCCAGTCAAGAGTTAGGTAGGGGGTTTTTTTTTGCGCCCCCCCCAACCAAAATAGGACGTGTCAGATAGCCCAACCACTATAGCCTCGTACGCTGGCCACAATAAGGCTTAGTTTGTATTCTTGAGCTAAATGATTCACTTACCAATGACTCAAGCATCAATTTGACTTCATTCTCAATTTAATGTCTCCAAATCAGGGGTTCCTCAAGGATCCGTCTTAGGCCCTACTCTTTTCAACTTCTATATCAATGACCTGTTTCATTTCATCAAAGAAGCATCTCTTGTCAATTACGCAGATGATAATACTTTAACTTATTTTTCCAATAGTCTCCCACAACTAATTGACGTGTTAAAAAAGGAGGCATGCATTGCTCTCACATGGCTCGATCGAAATGAAATGATCGCTAACCCAGAAAAATTCCACGCACTTCTCGTTAAAAAAGATCAATCGGACACCACTGGGCATAGTATTTCTATTCAAGGGAAAAAAATTAAATCTGAAGCTTCAGTAAAGTTGCTTGGCGTAAATCTCGACCATAAACTAAACTTTGACCTCCACATATCTGATCTTTGCAAAAAAGCAGCTACCCAGCTAAATGTACTGAAATGACTGAAATCATTTCTTGGCTTTGCGGAGAAAAAGGTACTTGTCCAAAGCTTTGTCTTTTCTAACTTTAACTACTGCCCTTTAGTATGGTTTTTCTCATCCTCTAGATTTATGGATAAGATAGAAAAAATACAGGAGAGAGCCCTTCGTTTTCTTTATGATGACCATAATTCTTCTTATGAAGAACTACTTTGCAAATCAGAAAAATGCACAATGCATGTAAATAGGCTAAGATACCTCTGCATTGAGATTTTCAAAACTGTAAACCAGCTAAATCCTGCATTCATGCAAAACATTTTCGAAACAAGAACCTCCAATCGACCTTCACGTCGTCAAAATGATTTGCAGCACTATAGGCCCAACCAAACAACGTTCGGTTCAAATAGTCTCAGGTCTTTTGGGCCACAGATCTGGAATCGTCTGCCAGATGATATAAAATCAGCAGAAAATCTGGTCCAATTCAAAAGGCTAATCAAGAGCTGGGATGGGGCCACCTGCAGATGCAATGTATGCCTTCGAAATTAATCCTGCATATAGTTTATCTAAAATATTCATTAATTTGTAGTTATTTAAATAATCGAATTAGACTAGTTGCTTTAGTAGCTAAAATTTTTTCGATTTAAAATAAAAGACACACACACACACACACACACACACACACACACACACATACACAAATTTTGTTCAAAAACATCCAGTCTTGAGCAATTTCTGCAAATTTGTTTCGTTCCATATTTCTCTGCTAACGCAAGTAACCTGCTCAAATGTTGCAATGCTGTTATTGTGATACAAAGTACAGCGATTCGATACAGTTGATGCACTAGTGAATAGATTTGGCACGTCTGTCTTTCTCACTTCATTCAAATGGAAAGAAAAGGGATAAACAATTTTTTGGCTGTTCGATGAATAGATTTTACACAAAACATCAAAGCAATAATAATAATAATAATAATAATAATAATAATAACAATAACAATAGAAGAAGAAGTTAACTGAAGAAGATTTCTATCGAAACGTATTCAAATAAACAGTGAAGTTTTTATAATAATAACAATAATAATAATAATAATAATAATAATAATAATAATAATAATAATAATAATAATAATAATAATAATAATAATAATAATAGCGTCAAGTAAGATTGAGTATTCTTGTTTCAGGTCGATAATACGCAGAGAAAACAAGACTAGTTTGTTTGAAAATTTTCGATCTATCGTAGACCTTCATCAGTCAATTAATGTTCGAATAAATGTTTTACAATCTAACGTTATCAAATGCGAATGTTGTGTTCCATAAATTAAAGGAGTCTAAAATTCTAACAATGAAATAGAGAACGGAGAACGATTGATGTGACGAAATTTTATTAAACTGCTACATATGCTTGTATAGTTTATAATATGTCTTTCCGAGCTCATTAAGGCTAGAATTTAGTCCGTTTGGTTCTCTGGAGTCTAATCGTGATATCCATAAGTTTTCATAATGTTCTAATTTATCACGATCTCCCTCTAATCTCTGCAGGATATGTACCTTTAAATCCCTATCGAAATTGCATGATTCACTCTCGTGAAAATGTTTGCCCAGTTCCGTTGCATCCGGATCATGCTTTGCATCACTCCGGTGCTTATTAAACCTTTGGCTTAAAGCTGTGGATGTATATCCGATGTATACTAGCTGATGCTTCATACATTCAGCGGCATAAATCACATTTTTGCTGTTGCAGGAACCACCGTCAATACGACATGTTTTGCCAGTCTTTGTATTTGTTATGTCATTTGTTTGTCCCATGTGGCAGCACAATTTGCATGGACGTCCTCTTTTCTTTGATTTTTCTAAAGTACAGCGCACAGAATAGCCGGCCTTTTTGCTCTTTTGTCGCTTTGTTTGAACCAGATGATTGTGCAAGTTTGGATTTTTTCGGTAGGAAATTATTGGTGGTTCTGGGAATACTTGTTTGAGATCTGGATGTTCAATTATCATGAAATGGTAGTGTCTTTGTAGTATTTGGGAGAGTCCCTTAAACTTCTGGTGCCAATCAATTACTAGAGGAACTCTGTTTTCTTTATTCTTTTCAGTAACTTTCTGTTTTAATAGACAGTTGCGATCTCGTGCTTCTACTTCGGTTGCAACTTTTGTTAGTGTTTTCACGGAATATCCTCGGTTTGCATAAAAGTTTATGAATTGCGTTGCATGTTTTCGATAGTCAGTCAAAAGGTGACAGATCCGTCTTATTCTTATAAACTGAGACAACGGATTTGAGCGAAGTGTATGCGTTGGATGGTCTGATAGTTTGTGGAGGTAAGTGTGCGTAGCTGTTGGTTTGCAATGTAATTCTGTTATCAATGTTCCATCATGCTTCTTTACTTTTGTGTCTAGAAAAACAACATCAGATTTGGAATATTCCATTGTAAATTTAATAGTAGATCTGTAAGAATTCTTTGCAGCGAATGAGTTGCAATAAGACAGGAAATGTTTAAGCTCTTCTTGATTATGATCCCATACAAAAAATACATCGTCTATGTATCGTATCCACACAGCAGGACCTTTATGATATTCTCTTTCATACTCGTGTAGCAAATCAGTCTCAAATTTTGACATAAATAAGTTTGCAAAGCTAACAGCCATGGGTGTACCCATTGCAGTCCCTTTGATTTGATGGTAAAATTTGCCGTCGAATGATAGTGTGTTGCTTTTTAGGATGAAGATTAGGAGGTCGGCTATAACATCGCTAGGAACAGACTTATTTGTGCGTCTTTCAAGTGCTTCTACGCATGCAGCTACACCTTCTCCATGGTCGATGTTTGGATACAACGAGGATACATCCATTGTTACGATGTAGGGATCTTTGCTTTTAGTACTGTCGATTTTGAATTGCTCTATTTTGTTGACGAAGTCAGTCGTATCTCGGACATATGAGCTTGTCTGCATTGCTGCTGGTTTCAGAAAACTATCTACCCATTCTGATAATCTTGTGGAGCATGAGTTATACCCACTGCAAATCGGGCGAAGAGGAGGGAACTTTTCGAAGGCCTTATGGATTTTGGGAAGACCATAGAAACAAGGTGTCCTGTTTCCTTCTTTAAGTCTAATTTCTTCTGTTTCGTTGATGTAGCCCTTAACTTTAAGTTCATCGATAATTTTATCAAGGGATTTACGATACGTTGGGTTTGGATCATCATTATCATCATCATAATCATCATCATCATTATCATCATCATTATAATAATAATAATAATTATCGAATGTTTTAACAGGATGACCTATCAGTGCAATATATACTGTTATCATTAGGGTCCTGAAACAGTTTTGAAAGCAGCTTTGTCGTATCTATTCTTGAATCAATGCAATCAAACAAAAGGAACAAAGCTGTAAACGTTCAGCGCAAAAACCAATTGTCTGTCGTTTTGTGTAAAATCAAACAGACAAAAAGTGTTTATCCCTTTTTTTTCCATTTGAATGAATTGAGAAAGGTGAGAAGCCAGGCCCAAATAATCAGGAGGTGGGTTCGCCCTGGGTCGAACCTGGGTTAGTTTTGGAAAATGTCATGTGAACGCAAACTTGGGGCGAACCTAGGTTAGTTTCGATCTCATGCACTGAAGTTGTGCTATCTTCACAGATATTTATTCATTCTAAACTGTTATTCATGTTCATTTGGTCATTCTATACGCTATGAATTGAGGAAAAATAGACCGAGGATCAACTTGGGAGGACGAAGAAGTTTTTTTATGATACGCTTGAGATACGAAGCCATATGATTTCGAACAAAAACTCGATTCTTTTCTAGCCGCCTTTTTCGTGCTAAAGCTCGCCTCTTCATAAACACATGCGATGCCAAAACCATACATTTAAAAACAAAAATCTGCCGGCAAAACGTAAGCATTTGGTTTCTGTCCTCCATTTTCTCAAATTCTTGCTTTGTTATCTTACCAACTGCGCATGCGGGAATAAAACTAACCCAGGTTCGCCCCAGTTTTGCGTTCACACACATTTTGAGGATCTTTTCGTGTGAACAGACGCGGGTTGAACCAGGGTTAGTTTAATTTAACCCAGGTTCGCCCCGGGTTAGTTTGTGCCGTGTGAACAGGGCTTAACATTTCTGACAGAGGTCGCTGAAAATCGCCTGCGATTTTCATATGTAAAGGAAAGGAATTTATTTGGCGGAGAGGGTGACGGCCGCTCCTAGCGAGACCACGAATATGGCCTCGCTAATCTTGTCTAATAGCAACATATAAAAATGAGAAGAAAGTTTAAACTCTTTTCATAGACAACAACTAAAGAGGGTACTTAATGTTAAATACCCTGCACACATAAGCAATGAACAAGTGTACAGGCAAACTGGCGAAGATGTCTTATCCCTGGAAGTGCTACGAAATAGATGGAAATTATTTGGACATGTTCTACGATCACACCCAGAAACACCAGCGCAGAAAGCAATGAATTACTATTTTGAAAAATCAAATGCAAAGAAGTTTCGCGGAAGACCAGTAATTACAAAAGAAGGGAATGTGTTTGGGTCATTTCTTGGGACAATATCCATAAATGATGAGATTTTTATCCTTAAATCTTATTTGTAGCGAATTTTATCAATGTTTTAACGAAGGTCAATATTCATCGACTGGAAAATGAATACAATTTCGGCTCACAATGAGATATTTGTCCACGCATGCTAAAAACTGCAGAAGGACATCCCTTCTACCGATTTTTCAAAAAAGATCCCATGTAATTATTGTAACTTAGTAGCCATTTCAATTTTCGTGAGGGTACTCAAGAACTCCCTTCCAACGACCGATTTAATATCACGGGGTTAGAAAGCGGCGATTTGATTGGCTGAGCACCGTGAAATTGGATGATTTCCGCGTGCTTCAGCAACCAAACCAGTAAGGATTTGAGCTGTATGCTAGTCGAACCAGGGGGGGGGGGGGATTCACTGGTATACCGGCATGCAATAATTTCCAAGGTTGGTCGTCAATGGATAGACTGATTACGATGAGTCCCAGTAATTGCTATTCAAAACGAGACTATTACACCAGACCGAGACCGCTCTTACTGGGACTCATATTATTACGGCAATATTTTTGGACTGACTTTTTTCACTTTTGAACGCCCTTTGGAACGAGGCTGCTATACACAGTCATGTACAAAGTATACAACAAAATACAACGCCATTAGAATTTCTGCAAATTCGATTGATTGATGTTGACCAACGGAAACTTGAAGCTCAAAGCAGAGTTTCAAGGAGCTTGGCCGGACAGAACAATTACGAACAGGATTACCATGAAAACAGTTGGCGACAATATCAAAATTTGTACGTAGGTATTATTTTGCTGCTTTCGCTAAGCATTAACTGATTTATTGTGAAGTTTTCAAATCAATGTGTTTCATTTGAAAACTGCAAATGTTTGTGCGTTTGCTTTTCTGCCTAGGCCCTTATCCAGAATTGACCAGTGCTAAATTACGGAACAGCGCAGAGCAACAACAGCAACAACAGTTGCCCAGCAACCGCCATCGCGATTCTTCATCAAGTCGGTAATGCACATTTTCAGGGAGTGATCTTATGAAAAAAGGTAAGATAAAGTTCTTTTCGGGTCCTACATTTTGTTTAGGAATACATTAAATGGCAATAACACAGCTAGGTTGATATCGTTCTGCCATGATCTGATCAAAATGTTGGCATTTATAGTTTCTTCCCTGAGATTTGGAAAGCCTTCTCAAGTTTGAATATCAAACATTTCAACATGAGAACTGTTTCAAAATATTAATGTCCGGCCTGTTGTTGGCCAATGTTTTCTTTTTTGCCCGACCGAGCATTATTTTATCCAGGCAGCCATACAGTTCTTTAACAAACGATGTCAGAACATTCATTTTCTCGTCCCGTTCAACATAACATCATCACCTTGTAATATGTTGAAGACTCCCAAGAAGTATTCACCTCTGTTTGACTTTTAAATTGTAGTAAAAACAGAACGAGAAGAAATGACGAATACTGACGAAACTTGGCGCCACAACGGCTCTCAACGGTCTGATTTGAGGTCTGGGAGAGAGAGAAAAATGGCGCGAAGGGGTGTCGACCCTGTCGACGCGGCTCGACACGGCTTTGGACTGAGACTGATCAAAGGCATTGTCGAGGCTGAACTCATTTTCTTACGAATGTAGTCTTCCTCTTCTCTTCAATGATTGCAACTGCTGCAAGTATTAAATTGAGCTCACCAAGGAACGAAAGACGATTGTTGTTGCAGAGCCTTCGCCCCTAAGCCCTGAAGTGCTTCGGCCTCGCAGCTTTGCGACTAGTTGCCGCCATCTTTCGGTTGTGTCAATCAGTGGTCCGGGAAATATCCTTTCTAGCCTCTTTTTGGCAGCTACTGAAAATAAACCAATCATTGGCAAGAAAAAAATCATGTGACCACGAAATTAGGTCATGTGACCAAAATGAAGCTCTGTGATTGGTAACACAACTTCTTGTGGTACTCGGCCTAAATAGGGCCAGCCATTTGGCTGGGAAGCCATGAGTCCTAGTATGAGCGAGTAGGGTGTGTGGGTGGTAGCGATTACTAGGACTCAATCGTAATCAGTCTAACTCATAACAAGGACAGATTTCGTTTTGAACCAATCAGTGTGTTTGTTTACATCGGTGAGATTAACCAATCACACTACGTAAATCTAACATCACGTGACGTACTGTGATTTTGCAGAACTTCAGAAGCTGTGGGGATGAATACAAAAATAGCTTCTCCCAAAAACTGGCGATGTGCAAATGGATTTTTAACAAATCAGGAATGTTTTCACATTTTCTGTTAGACTACAAGCTTACCGAAAATTCTATCGTCTCGGATTTTGATATTCAACTCAGATCGAGAGAAATCTATGTTTGAATAACGCCCTAAAATTAAGGGAACTGCTGATGTTTTAGGTTTAGCAGAAAGATATTCCTTGAAGGACTACTTCAGTCTGTTGCACAAAGGCAACAAATATTGATTCGTAGACCACATTAAACCTGTCTCCATTAAATTTTCGGTGCTGCATGACATTCAAAAGGGCCAGTATCTTCCATGATACTTTTCAGTTTATCGAGAGAAAAGTTGGGAAATTGACAACAGTCTAGATTTTGATGAAGGGGTCAGGTCAAATGAAATGTGAAACCAATTTATTCCCCTGCACTTTTAGGATATCGTACGATTTATAGCTTTATACGCTCTTGCCTTTTCCACATCCAAAAACTGTTGGTTGTTACCCAAAAAGTAGGTTTCGCAGACATTTTAGCAGTTCTAAGGAGGCCCCCAAAGGGGGGGTCCCTGGAGCACTGGAGCCCATCATTTTGATAGCATGGAGCCCGGAGCCCAAAAGATTTCCATAGTGGAGCACTGGAGCCCATCGCTTTCTCCATGTGGAGCCCTTTATCTCAAACAATTTTATTTGTGAAGGCCAAGCAAAAAACGGACAACATTTAATTACGAAAACTATATGAATAAGGTGTGAAACTATTTGAGCTTGTTAGTAGATCTAAACATCAACTTTAAAATGAATTTTTGAAGTTTTCAGGTTCCTTCGAGACATTGTTTCTGGAAATCTGGCCATTTACTTATGATTGGAAATCTTTCAGTTAGAATTTCAATCCTTATGCGCTAGGAATTTTATCCTTTTTTCTGAAAAATATTTGTAGCTCATTGCGCCAGAGCGTATTTCTTCCCTGTGGTAAAAAGATCAGAACTTGCAGTGAAAATTGACAAACAGATAATGTTGCAAGGAGATTTATATTCACAAACCAGTGGCGTGGCCAGGGTAAATTAAGTGGGGGGGTTGAAACGAGGGGGTTGAATTTTTGGGGTCACGCCCTTTACTTTGGCTTAGAATGCATCTCCCAATATCATGCTTGCCATTAGCGACAAGAAAACCTTGATAGTTTTGTGAACAGTTATCCCACGAATCAGAGCACGAGGAAAATTTTTGAAAAAAATCTTTTACTTTGGCTTAGAATGCATCTCCCAATATCATGCTTGCCAGTGCTAAAATGGAAGATTTTACTTTCTCAGAAAATTCTTATTTCTTACCCAACCTATACCCAGCTATTTTCTCCTCGGTTTTAGAGGAATCTCGAGGACCTTCTTTTGACAAAAGTGGGGGGCAATTGCCCCCCCCCTTACCCCTCCGTGGCCACGCCACTGTCGCAAACGATCTACTTTCAGACCTTCAAGGGAGTGGCGTGGCCAGGGTAAATTAAGTAAGGGGCATTGACATGAGGTTTTGCCCACAGGAAAATTTTTGGGACCAAGCCCTTTACTTTGGCTCAGAATGCATCTCCCAATATCATACTTACCATAAGCGATAAGAAAACTTTTATAATTTTGTGACAGTGGCAGTCATTCTATAAGTCAGAGCGTGAGCAAAATTTTTCAAAGAGATATCTTTTATTTTAGCATAGAAGGCATCCCCTGATTCCATAATTAACAGTGCTAAAATGGATGCTTTAATAGTCTTATAAATGAGCTAATTGAGAAGACATCGTGCCTTGTGGACCACATAGTTGCCCGCGAAAACTTGACTACTCTTGAGCTTCTCTTACAGTTGTATGAAGGAACTTATTGGTTTCAGCAGATGAAAGATGCCTTCATCGATAGAGTGGTCTTCCCGTTTTTCACAAGATGCATTAACCCCAAAAGCTCTCCAAACAATACCAAGATAACCCAAAGTACCGGGTGTCCCAAAAAATGTATACGGATTTGATTGAATCCAGCGCTGTGAATTTAGCTTTAATCAATGTATAATCACTCTAAAGATGTTTCTTGATAGTTAACTTGAATATAGATACCTTGTTTGTTGGTATTGGTGCTTTGAGAGCAGACAAGTTAATCTTGAAAGCTCAAATTTGCCTCTCTCTCCAAACCAGAGCTTTAGCCTTTTGGCCTAGGCAATTTCTTAAGGCACAGCGTATAAATCAACGATAGCCTTGATGACATTTGAACAATGTTGGATCTTGTGTTATTCAGTTTTCCAGAAGTCACTCCCCCCCCCCCCCCCCCGTCACCCATTGGGATTAATTTCGATGTGCTTCAAGAATTTGGAGCCCATAGAAATATGCCCTGGAGACTCGGAGCCCGAGATCCCTTAGGGGGCCTCTCTATGCCTTCAACAAAAGTCCTCAAAAGCGTTTAAAAGATGGAAACAAGCAACCACTTAACCACTGTCTCAGGGAGGGGAGAGATCCATTCGTCGCTTTTTGTCTACATTTGGTCAATTTTCAGAACAGTCTCGATTCTCGATTGCCATTCTTTTTTCATGCAAGCAAAGAAATCTATGGTTTGGAGGCAATAACACGTATTTCTTTTATAAGAAATCGCTTATAAGAAACGGTAGGCTCAATTGTTCGAAAGTTAAGAAACAACCCTACCTGAATTTAAAATGCTAAGAAACTTTTGTAATTTGCAGTTTTAATTTTCCCATCGCACTCAAAACTTTTTTGACAGTGTACAGTTATAGCAACTGTTTGGACATCATTTTGAGTGCGAATTATGTTACTTACTTGTTTTTTTCCAATCTTACTAAGTAATTTGGGAGCACTCTTGACAAATCTAAATCAACTATACACTTCCTGCATTACAACTATAAGAAACGCTTAAGAAACTTTTGGTGGCAAAATGGCCCAAAACCTTAGTTTCTCGAAAAGAAAAATACGTGCCCCCCCCCCCCCGCCCATATTCTCCAATTCTGTACAGCAATTGGAAAAATTTGCAAACAAGATCGATTCGAAAGATGTCCTAGGCTTGAGTTCGAAATGTTGGTGATTTTTACGATGCCACCCCCCCCCCCCCTTCGCCGTTACTAGAAACGTGAATTTCAGCCAGTGCTAACAAGGATTATGAGCGAGGGGTCACACGACCTTGAAAGATCTGTGATCCTGACAGCAAGGAAGACAGAATATCTGGGCAACATCAATTAAGAGATGGGGAGTAGGGATCCCCTATGAGAGTATGAGAGCCTCCTATTTCCTCCAATGTTCACCTCTCCATCATACAATGTCTGAAACTGCAGGAGAACAAATGAGTTGCACATTTCATTTGACCTGACCCCTTCATCAAAATCTAGACTGTTGTCAATTTCCCAACTTTTCTCTCGATAAACTGAAAAAGAACTATCTAAGGATAAGAAATCGACTTGTTTGTGCAAACAAATGCTATTTTAACAGACATTATCAATTTTGCGCCATTATTTCAGCTCAGAATTTGAATGTCGTAGATTTCATCAATACTGTAGCGCAGTGAAGACAGTGCTGCTCAAACTTCGGGAAATAATCGATTGGGTTTATTCTTGTTAAATTCGTTTGTGTCGCATACAACCTATGGACTTTTGGACTTATCCAGTTTTGGTTCATCATAGCAAATCAAGAATTGGTGAGTATATTGTGATTTACATTTTATTTGTGGCATTATTGGTAGGGGCTCCTTGTCGAGTTTTGGCCCTTTAGAATGTGATTGTAGTGCTTCAGAAGATGGTACCGTGTTCGATATCATAGAAGATACTGCCCCTTTTGAGTGTTATGCAACACCGAAAATTTCATGGAGACAGGTTCAATGTGGTCTACGAATCAATATTTGTTGCCTTTGTGCAACAGACTGACGTAGTCCTTCAAGGAATATCTTTCTGCTAAACCTAAAACATTAGTGGTTGCCTTGATTTTAGGGCGTTATTCAAACATAGATTTCTCTCGATCTGAGTTGAATATCAAAATCCGAGACGATAGAATTTTCGGTAAGCTTATAGTCTAACAGGAAATGTAAAAACATTCCTGATTTGTTAAAAATCCATTTGCACAGCGCCAGTTTTTGGGGAAAGTATTTCTGTATTCGTCCCCACAGCTTCTGAATTTCTGCAAAATCGCAGTACGTCACGTGATGTTGGATTACGTAGTGTGATTGGTTAATCTCACCGATGTAAACAAACACGCTAATTGGTTCAAAACGAAATCTGTCCTTGTTGGGACTCATATTATTACGGCAATATTTTTGGACTGACTTTTTTCACTTTTGAACGCCCTTTGGAACGAGGCTGCTATACACAGTCATGTACAAAGTATACAACAAAATACAACGCCATTAGAATTTCTGCAAATTCGATTGATTGATCTTATCGAAACGAGGCAGTCATAGTCATTTCAAAATAATGGCGTTTGATTATGAGTCGTAACCAAGCACAATTAAAAACAAATAATCGCTAGAAAATTGGGCAGTAGTGCAGTTGCCCGGAATTTGCTAGCACGAATATACAACAACAACTTTTACGGTCGGTGATTGGACTGAAAACCTTACTTTTTCCGCCCAACACGCAGTGCCCCGCCCAATCACCACCTGAGAGAGAAAGGCAGAAAGCAGAGAAAGCTGCAGGATTTGTGCTCTACGACCGAGCACTTGGCCACCCCTACATTAGGGGATTTGTTTTACTTTTTTTTACTTTTTTACTTTTTCTTTTCTTCTGTCACTTCTTCTTCTGCTCATCTCCTTGATTCTTTTTTTTTTATATTTTCATAAATACATTTTCATATTTACAAGTTTGTTTTACTTCTTGTTTTTACGAACTTTACACCACAACTGCAGAACAACACAACGATACACATACTTATCCAGCCTGGGCCTGCCAACTATTGATTTTAGCCGTTTTGATTTAAAGAGACTAAAATGATGAGGATTGACTGATTGTTAAAAGAACTAGGAAATACAAAACTTCAAAACTGCAAAATCGTATGCCAGAGAGAGTGTTTTTGTTGTTGATTTTTGTTTAAATGATGCATCTGTGGAAAAAGGAAAGCCCCGTCCTTTGCAAGTCTCATCTGCAAAATGTAAAACAGAGGCTCTAAATATTTACAAGTATTGCTAAAAATTGATTGCCCTTTCAAGCCCTATCCCCCAAAAAGAAGGCGGTAAGTTGATTGACAGCAATTAATTATTTGCAGTTAGTGCAACTAGTACCAAAACTAGATGTATAGGCCTTCACATAAAGTAACTTTCAATTCAAAGGGAAACTATACTCCCAAAAGGAAGTCGATTTGGATGCTGCAAACAAGAAACTTCGTTATCCAATCTGAACATAACTAGCAAATCTCGTGGGTTGCCATTGTAGGATTGTAGGATTTTTGCGTCAAAGCCCATTCTGCAAGTCCCGAAATAGTAGGTTTATTGCCCTCAAAATGAAGATTTTTATATGATATTCTTTCCGATCTTCTTATATTTTTTTTCCTTTGTTTTTGTTTTTGTTTTTATTTGTTTTTTGTTTTAAACTACACCTCAGGTGAGATTTAACATTGGTATCCTTGACTGCAATGGATTCAATGCATTATATTGCACACATATCCTTTTCCCATATTCAATAGACAGTGAAGATACTTGCGAATATTTTCATTTCATCTTTTTCATTTGCTTTAATATTTTTGTTTTGGTGAAGTTGTTGCTTCTATACTACTTCTCTTCTCTTTACTAGCAGTTTGATATACTTTCAGCCCCTTCTAGGATTCTCCAACTAGTTTCAAGGGAGGAATATCATTCATGCAAACAGAGAGCAGTCCAAAGAGCTAAACCTGGTTGGCGTATACACTAGATTAATAGAATATTGAAACCCATTCACCAGAGCACATACTTTGAATTGCGTTACGGACCAAAAACTGTTTGTTTATCTAAAATCTTTATTCAACTTCGATAATCAAAACTAAATGATAGACAAACTCGCAAACTTGTCTTTTGTCTTAAACTTTTGTTTTGTTTTTGTTTTTTGTTATTTGATTTTTTGTTTATAAGAGACATTTTTATATCCATAGTTAGGTTAACTTGAATGGAGTGAATTCCACCTGTCAAGAGAAAATTTGAACAAATTATTCAAATCTGAAAGAAAAACACTGCATTAGATTCCGAGGGCTAAACTTCAAGGTAACTGCCAAACGTTTCAGCATACACGTTTTACTTTACAAGCAACAGGCTTATCAGAATCCAGTACCATGATGACCAAAACTTCAAGAAACTCAAGCAATACCGCTCAAGAAAAATTAAGAAACTCTAAATCTTTTCTAGAATAAGAGTGGTAGATTACGGTTCGATACTCTCTGACAAATCTACCTTCATTTTTCTTTTCAACTTTAGACTGCAAGAAACAGTAACTTTCAGCCTTAATATGCATGGCTTATCTGAGCTGACAATATCAATGCAAAATGCAAGCCCTTTCACGATAAGAAGGCTCAACTTCGAACCAAAACGCAATTGTTAGGCCCCAAAAAATAAGAAACTAACCCAGAACATTTTACTGCTGAAACAACCCAACGTTCAAGCGAAACTAAGAGACTTTTAGTATTAAGTGCTACCCAAGTTTCTTATAAAAACAAAACATTAAATTGAAACAAAACAAACAAACAAACAAACAAATCCGTGTAGATCCATAAGGTGAGGGCGTTGATAGAAGCAAAACAATTTTCATTTACAATGATAGCTATTTCCAGACCCGCAGTGTCCGAAAACCTTCAGGCACACACGCCTGAAAGGAATGTAGATACAAGCACGCATTCCCGAAATGAGAAATGAATATGACGACTGAGACCAGTTGAAAAATCGTTGGAATGCAAGAATGTGATGCTTTGCACGATTTGAAAATACCACAAATCTTAGCCATTACCAAATGTTCACAAGACTATAATACCCAAGGCACTCAGAACCCCTTAAGAAGACTCTACTAGTTTCCAAAACAATCCACACAGTCGCCTGTGGAAAAAGGAAAATAATGACAGCGAAACATTCTACTACGCGACACTAGCCCAAACCCTAGTCACAAAACGGAATTATAAAAGCGTGAAGCCTGAGAACTGGTTTGAAACAAGAGCAAATAATACAGTGTCCAAAATACAGATTTTTCCAGGTACAATGCTAGAAATCCAACCGGGCGTGGCTTCTTGAAAAGCGCCCAAGCAGTTTTGTTTTAACCGTGAAAATGACTGGAAAGTCGGGAAAGTCACGATTCAACAAATAACATAAAGCAATACTAGCTCCTGCAAGAATATGGCGAACAGTGTATAAGATTATCTCAAGTGACCAATTAGAACAGGAGACCGAGTTCGAATTGGGCGAGGCGAGCACAAGCAAACACGACATGCAGCACAAGGTGGGCAAGTAAACAGTGCATGCAACCCTAAAGGAAATGAAATGAAAGGGTCCAAAAGCCCACAAAAGCCCATTTACCTCACTCTGAACCAGCCTGAAAGCTCTACAGTGTCACCGTGCAAAGCTTCAGCAGCAAAATTTTTAACGCACGATATACTGCATGTCGCCATACCCGCCAGGCCTCAAAACGAGTCGGTCGTCTGATCTTTGGCCAAATCCCAGATCTTTCCCAACATAATACAATTCAAATTGCTCAAAGAGTCAGCCAAAATATGAACAAACATTTAGTAAAGAAAATAAATTAATGGTTGGATCTCACCATGAACGACCAAACAACAAACCACGCAACATCTTGGATAGGCCACTACCTTCTCAGCGAAAAATAATCTGCGCTCCTCTGGTGCAAACCAGCATGCTGCTTTGGTTATAGACGACTGATAAACATGCCAGTATTACTTTTTATATTCCTTTGAACAACAGACATTCCACGTGCAGCCGACATGCCCCAACGCAAGAAGTTACTTTCAACGATATTGTCACAAAGATAAAGTTGTAAACATGGTCACAATTAACTTGATTTACAATTAACCAAGAAATTTATTATGAAATAAGAAACCACCAAGGAGAGCATAGGTAAGTTTTTCAAACCAAACATTAGTCATTAACTGCAACGGGAGGACTATCTCGTCCTTAGGCCCTTGGTCACAAGGCAAAACCTAAATCGCGGACTTACAGTCCGCGAGTATGAAATGTTTGCGATTTTGGTTTTCCAATAGGGCAAAACCTATTTCGAGGACTTCATGTCCGCGGATTTGAAAGTCCGTGTTTTGGGTTTCTAACAAAGCAAAACCTAAACCGCGGACTTAAAGTCCGCGGATATAAAATGCCTGCGTTGTTGTTGGTTTTAAACCTATTCTACAAAACAAAACTCTGAGTTTAAAACACGTCGATCTTTACTTTTTCATCTTCAAAATTGCAAATTACAAAAGATTCTTAGCTTTTTAAATTCAGGTATGGTTGTTTCTTAACTTTCGAAAAATTGAGCCTCACGGTGGGGAGGGGGGGGGGTAATTCGTCTACGAAAATACGGGGACGTGCCATTGGAAAATATGAAAAGGCACCCTGTCCCCGAGTAAATTCCCGAAAATTATACCCTGTCCCGGAGTAAAATTTTAAAAATGATACCCTGTTCTTGAGTTTCTTCATACAAAATTGTAGGCTGCCCTGGGAATTTGATGTAATTTGATAATCATACTTGCGGAGTGCAAATGGCTTACAACGACGTTACGTAGTCAATTATGCAAATATGGACCCTGTCATCGAGCAAACTATTCAAAAGTGACACCCTGTCCTGGAGTAGGTATCCTTGATGCCCTGTTTAGCAGCACCTACTGTTTCTTCGTATTCAGGCCCGTCGGAAGCGGGGGAGGGGGCTGGGGGGCAATCTGTTGAAGTTCGTTCACTTTTGTAAGTAAAAAATGCTGTGAAAGCCAAAATTATGAATTAAAGATTCAAACTCATTTATATACGAGGAAGCTGTCAGAATTTATCAAGCTGTCATCTTTGAAATTATGGAATTGAACTATAATCCATATCCTCGTGAAATTGAGGTCCTATTTTCCAACATTTTTCCGGAAAGACCCCCATCAGACGTGATCCTTTGCTTCTTTAAATGGCCAATTCTCCAAAAATGGAGGCGTTTCCAACGATCTAAAGGACGTGGCCATGGAGATTTTTCCCGGTCCCTGTTATAGACCTGGCCACCCAAATGGCTGAACATGGCAACCGATTCGCATATATGTTTCGTGGCTGTTGCATGCCGGGATACTAGCGAATCCCCCCCCCCCCCCCCCCCTGGAGCCGAACAAACTGTTTCCACCAGAAGACTACCCATACCCCTTAAAGATAATGAAATCCTAAACAAAAAAGTGGAGACTATAGAAGTGACAAAAGCCATCAGGAAACTCAAAGACAAAAAGCAATAGGCAGGGCCGTCGAGAGAGGGGCCGGGCCCCAGGGTCAGGGAAGGTGGAAGGCCCCCGGCGCCGAAGGTGCCGGAAATTTTTTTGAACCACACCCTTTTATCCTTGGGCCACGCCCTCCTATGCACTGGTAAAGCGCTGCTTTTAGATTTCATTTGGAATCTCAGTGGGTCTGCAGGCCTGAAAAAGTTCCTGAAAGAAAACTACAACAAAGAAAAAATACATACCTTATTTTTTGCGGGCCCCCGATGGCCCCGGGCCCCCTGGTAACTACCCTGGCTAACCCCCCCTCTCGACGGTGCAATAGGTCACGTAGCCTCCGCGCAGACTATTGGGTCTGCGCGCTGGCTATAGGTCACGGCAGTATCAGCAATGAAATGACCAAAGCTTCCAAGTTCCACATCACCTCTAATTGATCTACTAACGAACACATTCAACCTTTTTCTCTCCAAAATCTAAATGCCAAAATTATGGTGCTTTGGACTGATTAGTCCAATCCATAAAGTGGACTTGCCCAAGTCGTCTTGTAAGGAAGAAAGAGACTCTTTCTTCCTTACAAGACGACCTGGGCAAGTCCATAAAGAAGGTAGCAAGTCAGATCCAAACAACTACCGCGGAATATGCGTCGGAAATTCGTTAATAACCCCCCCCCCCAACTACCGCGGAATATGCGTCGGAAATTCGTTAATAACACTCTGTACACTGTTGAATAACAGACTCCAGTTCGACTCACAACATGCTAGCTTTTTCAAGTGCCCTAGAGGTGTCGGTCAGGGTTGCCCACTTAGTACCACTTTCTTCAATATTTACATAAATGATCTCGTCGAAAAGATGAATGATGCAAATAACACTCCTCTAAATTTCAAAAATGAAAAACATCAGCTGTTTAAACCCTATCCAGATTTGGCTTTTTGAAACTCTGGGGAGACTAGGGGGGGGGGCACAAAGTGCCCCCCTGGTTTTCTCAGAATCATAAGTGCTAGAGACTTGAAACTTGGCACAAGTAACAAACATGATAAGGCAAACAAGATGATGGGATTTGTTTTTGTTTATGTCACGTGATTAAGTGCTGACGTCAGCAAATGTTGCTAATTTGGGTATAAAGCCACATGTACTTTGTCGCGTTGTATCTCCAAATTGATAAATACATCGATGTGATCTTTGAAACATTGAAGGATTATATCCTTGTAATTCTTATTTTGAAATTTTTGCTTTGTAACACTAATATTTATGCTGATGTCAGCATTTATTTATTTTGTACGAAAAAGAGAGCGATTTTTGTCTAAAATTGATTATAAATTACTTTTAGAAATAGCAAAAAATGTTAAATATACATAAAAAGACTGCTGCATCATATAATGTCACTCATTTTTCTAAAAATGAAGCATAATATGGTTTTTCGTCAGTACGTATGCGCAACAACCAATTGTTGATGACGTCATCAAAAATCAATAAACTATATATCAGATGAAAGCTTGTTTCAAGACGAGTTCAACAATGTGTGTCTCATTGTCATAGAGCCAGTGGTTCAGAGCTATGGCTTAAAAAGTATTTATTTTGCGGAGCACTCAATTTAAAGTCATGTGTTGACCCCCGGAATCAGGGTCAAAATTTTTGAAATTGACATGAAAAGATGTCTCATAGATAGAAACTAAAAGCCACAAAAAAGCTAGACTATTCTAGAGATACTCGAAGAGCTGTGTGGAAAAGTTTACTAGGGGTAGTCTGGATAGGGTTAAGATTTGATTATTCTCTCCCTTACTCATCAGGGTCTCCAAAACTGCCTAGAAGCTCTCTCGAACTACTGCAATAAATGGAGATTAGTAATTAATAGATCTAAATCTAAATGTATGACTTTCTATAAGAGGAATAGAAACTATAACGAACCTTTTCTGATAGATAATGCACCCCTCGATAATGCAAGAGATTATACCTACCTAAATATTGATGCTGCATATATGCTCCTTCAAAGGAGCGCACAAGCTACAAGCCAGCAAAGCTAAAAGGGCAATTTTTGCACTAAACAGTAGCTTTAAATTAAAGCTTCTTCCCGTTGAAGGCGAAAGCTCTTTGACAGTACAATCAGCCCATCCTCCTTTATGGCTCTGAAGTTTAGGGTGTTTACAAAAACCTCCCTGCAGATCATTGGGACAAAAAACGACATCGAAAAAGTCCATACACAATTCCTAAAATGCATCCTCGGTGTAAACCGCTCCACAACTAATATACTAGTTCGAGGAGAACAAGGTCGATATCTTCTCTCAATTCAAATTAACATAAGAAACACAAATTTCCTGAAACATATGCAAAATGATTATCACCAAAACGCCCTTGCATATCCTTGCCCCCCCCCCCCCCCGACCAAATTAGGACGTGTCAGATAGCCCGACCACAATAGGGTAAACAAAAGGATCTCCCAAGGGAAAAGCTCATGGAACGATAGAGCCCGAATTATACCACATTTTCAAATGAAACACACCAAATTTGGATTCACAATGATCTTCTCTTACCAATCAGACTCTTTCTGCAGCCTGGCTAAAGGAAAACCCAAGTTTCAGCGGTCCTTGCTCATTGCCGATAACTTTTTTAGAAGACTTCGCAGAAATTATTATTCCCAAAAGAATACGCCCTTGATTAGATTTGCAAAGAAAGAGCCTTAGAACATTTGCAAATAATGCTGACTAGACCTATTTTATTTCTGTTGAACCCTGCTGGCTAAACCCTCCCCCCTCCCAGCCCCCTGGCATTCTCTACTCAGTCCCAGTCATCTTTCGCATCAGCAGTTTTTCCTGATCAGCCAATCAAAGGTTAAGAATAGGCATGGAGTCTAACCTAATTAAGAAAGTAGCGATCTGATTGGTCCTGCCCTGAACGCAGCGGAGATGGCCTAAATTTGTTTGCGTTTTGAAGTTGTATTGTTACGAGTCTCAGTGTGAAGCCATAAACATCATCCAATTCAATGCGGGGATCTGAGGCTCATGTAATCAGTCTAGAAGTGCACATCCCGTCAGCAAAATATACTAAGTAGCCCCCAGAGTGACTACCCGCAACGGTTCTTTGATTGCCTTATATTTGTATAGTATTAACTTAATGTTTTTTTGTATCACAGCGTTTGTAAAATGTGATGATGCTCTGCCTATTTACTGCCTTGGTTCGGAAGACCAATGTGAACCAGGAATGGAAACTTTCATTGAAGTGCGGAATGAATGCAGGAAACTTTGTGGATTGTGTACGCGTAAGTCATTTATAATCACAAATACATACACTTATTTGCGTTAGGGGTAATTCTGATAAGCCTTTTGGGTCGTGAATATTGTAGATCAGTTTTGAAGGTGGACGGATGAGTGTTAATATAGTTTTTTCTTGAAAACATTCACTGAGCAGGATTATTTCAATTATTTCTCCTCATACAACTAATTCTCAGACGAAAGCCGCAAACGTGCGGCCAGATCGCCAAAGTAACCGCCAAAGTAATCCCCAAGCTACCTGGATAAACTTATATGGACAAAACATACACTCACGACTCTTGTATCCTTGTACAAGCAAGCTAACTGCGCATACGATCAATTACTTCTGCTGGAGTTTAGATACACCACTCAACAGAAAGTGCTTTACCTCCGGGCTAGGACTTTAGTTAGCCAGTCACGCATAACCGCGCAAAGTGGAGCACTACAAGGACCCCTCTTTAACTGACATCGTTTATCTACCTCACTCAAATTCTACAAGTGGCTCTGCATCGATTCACTTTCTTTGAAGTCTCATTTTTGTGGAGAATGCTGTTGAACAATCTGAGGCATATTGTTAGTGGTTCTGAGCTGTTATGCATCATACATCGTTGGATAACTGTTAAAAGAAATGAAGAGCGAGCACATTGGCTGTTCTAGCAATAGCTGAGGGTCCATTACAATTAGCTACATCAGGGAGCAAATGAAGGGTGCAATTGTAGGAGTTCCTGTTATATGCTGAGACAACGTGTTAGCAGCTGTGAGGAGATGGATTCCACTTTGTAAAATACTGTACCAAACAATCTGCTGTAGTATGTGATTGGTTGTTGCAGTTGCTGTTGTATATAAATGTACATATTGTACTGAACCTCTTATGATTTTGTCTTGGTGACATTTCCTGCACTGAATTCAAAATGTGTTGATGCCCAAAACGGTGTGAATCATAGCATTGCACGAAGGTCTAGGTCTTGTGTATAAGACTGCGAGTTTACTGTACCTGCAAGGAAAAAAAATAAAGGATGCGGAAAGGGGATAGTAATCCTTGGATGGCACTTGATCAACATAGAACAGTGGTCATCCTACTAGTATCTTGAGCCTATCATCTTTATTACTGCGCATACCATGTGACAAAATTTCTGTTCCTGCAAAGAGCGCGTTGCCCAAAAGGCAATGGGTATACCCAAGAGGCACTGGGTACGCCCAAAAGTTACACTGGGTAGAATAATGTGGGATCACGCACCTGCAAGAAAAAATGAAGGAAAGGAAGGGAAAAAGGGGTGGTGGACAGGTTAGTCTCTATTTATCTACATTGAACAGTCATCATCCTCTACTCGTGATTTTGGAAGAACAACGTAGAAGAGAACAAATAGAAAAGGAGAGTGATATTTCATAGCTATTTTCATCTATTGTTTCAAATACTTTTATAGCCTCATTTGTATGTTCTGTTCTTTCCTGTTGGATTAGCCTCGTTTGGAGGATAGAGATTATTAGAGCTAACAATGGCTGATCTTCGAGTGTTGTTTTCATGACTTCATAACTGTTTTACATGTTACCATCATCAATTCATATGAAAGAAAAGACTCTTGCCATAGCATAGGTTCTAAATCTTTAACTCCGCGTAAAAAGGTGGGTGTAAAATTCTATGACCTATTTCTTCTGATTGAATGACTTGAAAGAAAGTTTTGATACTTATCTATGATTCTACCGTTGGACTTTTAAGATAAATTGAATATTTTTCGACATTACAGCGTATCTTACATTTCAACTCATTTGAGGATGTGACGTCATCAAATTTCTAAATCATAAACCAGAAGTGTGACAGACTTTTGCTTGATACCATATTGTAGAAATCCATAAACTATGGTTTTCTTCGAAGTTATTTCATGTTACATCAAGCAGTTTAGACATTACGATGATTTTAAGTTTTTTTGAAAAATTTTCTTGAATTCTTCAAAAAGAAGAAAAACACTCTAATTCTAAAAATATTGAAGATTTCAGCGAAGTCCAACGGTAGAATTATAGGGAAATAGCTAAAGTTTCTTTGAAGTCATTCAGTTCAAAGAAATAGGTCATTAAATTTTACACTAGCCTTTTTAAAGATTTGGAACCTATGCTTCTTGCCGTACACATGTTAATAATGTGTTAATGTTATTATGATATTCTATATCAATATTTTCTGAAGCAAATTTCGTGGCCTGTAGAACTCAAGCACCGGTGCATTGATCCTTGCGAAACTTTTCATATATCCTCGTCTTTCTGTACATGGTGCAGTAGAGACTGTGCAAATACCCTTGGGACCGGTTTTTGATCGGAATAATTAGCATAATTTGGCAGACAGTAGGTCCTTTCGAATCCCATATTCGACATTTTAGAATGTATATTCCATGGTTCGAACACTACTCATTGTATCCAGAGCCATTCGAATGTTCTTTATTTCGACTGAACTCCAGGGTTTCAAAGGTGAGAAACTTCTTTTGTTTCGAAAAGAGCCAATCAAATTGCAGGATAGCCTAACAGGTTCCAGCACAGGGGGTCCAGTAATGTCAGTAAAGACTACTGTAGTTTTGGTTTCTTGGCTCCGTGGTTCTTGGTTCCTTGGTTCCTTGGTTCGTCATGAAAATAACAGCTGTGTAATTTGATACCGATTACATCATCCTTGTGTGCGGTCGACCTGCTGTTGTTTCATTTATCATGTGAGAGCTCTTCTCTCATTGGCTGCGGTTTGAAATCGCGGGCTTTTCAAATCCTGCGCCTCGTAACTACTGTAACAATAGCAGGCCGATCGCACACAAGGATGATGTAATCGGTATCAAATTACACAGCTGTTCTTTTCATGACGAACCAAGGAACGAAGGAACCAAGAACCACGGAGCCAAGAAACCAAAACTACAGTAGTCTTCACTGACATTACTGGACCCCCTGTGGTTCCAGGGTCAATGTAGTTGCAGTTTACGGAATACGGAAAACCTTCATTGTCACTGGGTACGAGGTTGGCGAGACTGGTGATTTTGAGTGGTCAGCGGTTTTTGAAACGAATTGTCACTGTGTTGCAGCTAGCAGTGCTTATGATCTATCATTTTCACAAAAATAATTCTAAAAATAGATATGACGTCATAATTAATCAAGACCAACTGGCACGGGTGCACGAAAAAAATGAGAAAATCGCCTCTTTTTTCAATCTTTATAATTTTCTAAGATTGATTCGTGAAACCAAATTATGTCAATCAAGGCATTGTTAGAAAGTGAACATCTACTTATAAAGTTGAAAATTTGATTTTAGCGGATCCAAGATGGCGGACAGAGAGATTAGAAATATTTGTTTTCTGAGAAATGACAAATGCAGCTATAAATAGGGATAAGAATGAATATCCCAGTTAATTCGCGGAAGATGCTGCGAGCGTTTGTTTTTAAAGGTGTCCCACAACCTTGTTACGATTCGTTTGGCTATGATGTGCGTAACTGCACGTATCACTCAATTCTCAGCAGATTGTTCCAATTCACTTGTCTAATAATTTAGCCTGCTGCGAGCATTGTGTCTTGTTGTTTTTTGCAATCGTAAATTGTTTTAACAATCAGTTTTGGGCTCGGCGCTTCGTAACTTGTGCATTGTTACTTGCGTAAAACACGTATCATTCAATTCCCAGAAGTTTGTTTATTCACTTTTCAAACGAGTTGAAACACTGATTTTATTGTTTTACAAAAGAATACTTTTATGTGCAGCGTAGAAACAGGTATGCGCTTTGTAGACAATAGGTCTGGAAATCTTTCGATTTAGTTCTTGCATCTGTTTAAAACCAAAAATTCTGACACGTTGCGTTCGTATTTGGATGCGGAGAGCAGAGCAGGACGGTGAAACTCTGATGTTTTGGCTTGGCGAATTTTCTTTTTCGGTGAGATCTGTCCATATTTTATATGTATAGCAATGGATGACTATGCTAATGATTCTCGTTCAAGTCAAGATGCGTTGAGTGGGCAAAACTTTGATTCTAGGCTCTCTGCCCTCGATTGGCATTCAAGAGGGCCTAAATTCAATTTTACGACCACAAAATGTCAGTAATCAGCCTGGAATCTCAGGTATACCAGCGTCTTCAGTTTCTGGGGGAAGCTCAATCCATGCTCCTCCTTTTGTTTCCGTAGTTTCATCTCAAATGTCCATGCCAGGTGTCACATTGCCTACTCAAAGCGCTCCGCCTAGCTTGCCTTCGACCAGCTCTTCTAGCCAACCTCTGCTAGATTTTACGAAAAATTTAATATCTTTGTGCCCGCAAAATTTTTTGTCAAACCAAGATGCGTCTCCAGGGCTAGCGGTGTCCGGTGTTTTGGGTCCTGTTCCTGGCTATCTGGAGAACATTATCAGGAAGAATTTGTTCGTTGATTTCACCATGCTTCGTCCATGTAACTTGGATAAGTTGCCAGCTGTTGAGCCTGTTGGTCCCCAGTTAACAAAGTTACTGAAATGCGATAAAACCTCTGACTTAAAACCAGTTGAATCATTTTTGGATTGGGCTGAAGCATGGGGCGTTTATGCTGGGGTTGTGAGCAAGCATTTTCCGGCTAAATTAAGCGATTTAATTGGATATTTTCTCCTTATTGCGAAGACCAGCAGAGACACGTCGTGTAAAGGTTGGTTAACCTATGACAGAGCCTTTCGAAAGAAAGCAGCGGAGGATCCCAGTCTGTCCTGGTCTGCAGTTGATCTCTCCCTGTATATTACTTCAGTTCTGAAGCCGGAGTGTATGGATAGAAGGCAATTTAGGTCTGCTAAGCGTGGTGATTTTGAAGATCCTAAGGTGTGCTTGAAATTCAACTACTCTCAATGCTTATTTAACCCTTGCAGGTTCCAGCACATTTGTTTGTATTGTAAAGGCCAGCACACAGCTTTTGATTGCTCACAAAAACAAAAGGATCAAAGTGAATCCGGGCCTAAATCAAAGCGTGATCGTTCACCATCCCCGGAAAGATCTTCAAAACGCAAATCTAAATGACTTGTTCTGAATTCAAATTTGGCAGGGACTGATTTATTATTACCATCTCCGTTTTATGTAACCCCTTTGAACGTGGATGCCTGGATTTCACATTTAGATTTGTTTCTGCATGCTGACAAAGACTGGTTACTGAATGGGTTGATTTTTGGTTTCAAGTTAGAAATTCAATGTGCTGTTGTTGTTTCTGCAGAATCTAATTGCCGTTCTGCCAAGGTTCATGGTGATGTAATCAACAATTATCTTAAAGAGGAAATAAATATGGGTTCGATTGCTGGTCCTTTTTCAAATCCTCCAATTCTTGATTTGCATATAAACCGTTTCGGAGTTATCCCGAAATCAACACCTGGGAAATGGCGACTTATTACTGATCTTTCTTTTCCAATTGATGGCAGCGTTAATACCTTTATTCCAGATTCTAAAGCCTCCGTTTCATATGAGGATATTCCTGAACCGATTTCTAAAATGGTTAAACTTGGGCCAGGTGCTCTTATGGCGAAATTTGACATTAAACGTGCTTATAGGCTTTTGCCAGTTAACGATCAGGATCGTAAATATCTTGGAATGAAATGGGATGGAAAATTTTATGTAGACTTGGCTCTGCCTTTTGGTCTAAGATCTGCGCCACAAATATTTACAAGATTTGCTAACATATTGCAGTCTTTGTTTGAAAGAACAGGTCCTGTCCGTTACATACAACATTATCTTGATGATTTCTTTATCGTTGGAGAACCGAAGTCAAATGAGTGCCAAGTAGCATTAAATAATTTTTTCAGAGTGTGCCAAAGTTTAGGTGTACCTTTAGCTGAAGATAAAACTGAGGGCCCTTCTACGTGCATCACCTTTCTTGGCTTTGAGCTTGATTCGCTAGCCATGGAATTGCGTCTTCCAGCTATCAAGTTAGAGAAGATTAAGGCCAAGTTAAAACTTTGGGAATCGCGTCGCTCGGGAACTAAGCGTAAACTGTTATCGTTAATTGGCAGTTTACAGCACTGCTGTCAAGCAATCGTTTTAGGAAGGCCTTTTCTGAGGAGACTTATTGATCGTGCATATTCAGTTTCAGAGTTGCATCATTTTGTTCATCTGTCAGCATGGGAGAAAGAAGACCTGGATTGGTGGAACACTCTGCTACAAGAATGGAATGGCAGAAGTTTATTTTTGTTTCCAAAATGGGAAAAAGCCCCTGACATGTTTGTAACCTCGGATGCGGCCGGGAGTATTGGTTTTGGAGCTTTTTACAATGATGAATCTTTTGCTGAAAGATGGCCTGCGGAGGCGGCTCCTTTGAATATTGCAATAAAGGAGATGATACCAATTGTTGTAGCAGCAAATTTGTGGGGGTAATGGTTGGCAGCGCAAGCGTATTGCCTTTAAAAGTGATAATATGGCGGTTGTTTTTTGTTTAAGAAATGGGACTTGCAACGAGAAGCAGTTAGCCTTTCTATTAAGAGAACTTTCGCTTTTAGCCGTAAAAAACAATTTCACTTTTACTGCTATTCATATCCCGGGTCGCGAAAACAGAAAAGCTGATGCGTTATCTCGCTTCAATTTTCAGGCCTTGTTTGTTTGTTTGTTAACTTATTTTACATCGATTGTCTACATCTAGCTTACTATATACAATTTTATATGTACAGGCAAACTAATCCAAATCGATAAACAAACTAAATGGATAAATTAATTCTATTATTAGATAAATATACATGAATAAATATTTTTTACAGTGTTTTACTAATTAATTGGAATACACAAAACTAACTTTCGAAGGCATACTGGCAAGCATTGCATTTACAGTTTGAAAGGCCTTTCACAAGGATGCCCCTTTGACCAAAATACAGTCTGTTCCTCGAGACTTGCTGGTTCGCCTGATATCTCTGCCTTAGACAGTAACTGGCAACAACTGCTCAGTAATGGTTTATCCAGTAACACTAGAAGAAGGTACTCTTCCGCTCAAAGAAAGTTTGTAAACTTTTGTGAGAAATTTGGTCTATTGAATGACAATGGCTCGGCTATTCCTGCATCAGAATTGACGCTGTTAAGATTTGTCGCTAGTCTAAGTAGTACTTGCCAAGCCTCGAGTATTAGAGTTTATCTCTCTGCTATTAGATCATTGCATGTTCAAAATGGAGCCGAAGATCCACTATTGGGTTGCTTGAGAATTCCGCTAGTTTTGAAATGTTTACGTCGTGTACAACCTTCGAACAGCCCTTCTAAAATTCCTATTACCCCATTTGTTCTTTGCGCCATAAAGGCTTACCTGAATTTGGATGAATTTAATGACTGTATGTTTTGGGCTGCTTGCTGTACTGCATTCTTTGGTTTTTTAAGAGCTGCTGAATTTACCACGAGTCCTGAAGCTTTAAAGGAGAACAAGTTCCTATCTGTTAGTGACATTTCTATTGATAATCAAGCGAATCCAGACGTCATTTTTATAAGGCTAAGGTATTCTAAAACTGACCAATTTGGTGAGGGCTGTACCATACCTTTAGCAGCTTCTGAGCCCCTTATTTGTCCGGTTACAGCGATAATCAAGTATCTTTGGTTGCGGGGTCCTTCTCAAGGCCCGCTGTTTGTTTGCAAAGATTTAAGGCCCTTGTCTAAGCAAATGTTGAACTATAGGCTACAAAAAGCTCTAAATTCAGCTGGGCTCGAAGGTTCCTATACTTTGCATAGTTTTCGCGTTGGGGCTGCATCGACGGCAGCTGCTCTTGGCTTCCCAGATCACTTGATTCAAGCAATGGGACGATGGTCCAGTGATGCTTATAAAGTTTACATCAAATTACCCATAGAAAGGCTTATCACCTCGTCACGCTGTTTGGGTTCATCATCCAGGCAATAACTGAGACATGAATGTTTGTTTTTTCAGTAAGCGTAGTTTAAACCTACTGATTGTTGTCGTTATTTTTTTGTTTCTTTTCGTGGCTATTGTCCACGTTATGGGACATTAATGATTTAATATTATACCGATGTGTTGGGTTTCTTATGAAACTTGTGTTTTTTGTCAAGTTAAGTTGAAACTCTATGCTCTAATTTGTTGTATTAAGTTGCAATGTTACTAATTTAATAGTTAAAATGTCGAGTAAAGTTAAGCATTTTTCTCTGGTAACCGTTGAGATAAAACGGTTGTCTGTTTGAAGTTAAAATTTTTTGGTAATCATCGACATTAGATTTTTACCCAAAAGTTATTTGGGCGCCATTGAGTTGGTTGTTGCCCAGAGTTAAATAAGTAAATTGGGCGCCATTGAGTTGGTTGTTGCCCAAAGTTGATTAGGTAGCCGTTGAGATGAGATGGTTGCCTGGTAGGCATTGAAATGAGATGTTTACCTTAAGTTAAGTTAATGAAATAGCCATCGAGATGAGGTGGTTGCCTGTATTTGGCAATCATCGAGTTAAGTGGTGGCCTTGCAATGTTCGGATTCGCTACTCGCGCTTTAACTAATCAAAACAATTTTTTTTTACTCGTCTTGCTCGTACACGATTGTACATAAAAATAAACGAACAATTTCATGAAAGGGGCTACAGAACAAGAGTTGCCTGCAGGGGGTGTTCTCTCATCTTTGGTAGTGATCCAGGGGGTTAAATTCTTTTTCTCGGATATTTGGGGGTTGGGGGAACACATGTGTTCTGTGGTGGAGAAAATTCTGAATATTTTTTCTCTAACCCCCAACTATTTCGGTTGCTGCGGGAGTGCACATTTTGGCCAGTGCATTTGAAATCCCAAACTTAGGCCCCTATGATGAGAGAACACTGCCATTGGTTTTTGGCGACTGGCAAATTTTATATTTGTGATTGTTCTCAGCTCTGAGGGGCCACATTATTTTTTCTCTGAAGCAAGAATTAAATAGGGATAAGAATGAAATTTTATATCCCAGTTAATTCGCGGAAGATGCTGCGAGCGTTTGTTTTTAAAGGTGTCCCACAACCTTGTTACGATTCGTTTGGCTATGATGTGCGTAACTGCACGTATCACTCAATTCTCAGCAGATTGTTCCAATTCACTTGTCTAATAATTTAGCCTGCTGCGAGCATTGTGTCTTGTTGTTTTTTGCAATCGTAAATTGTTTTAACAATCAGTTTGGGCTCGGCGCTTCGTAACTTGTGCATTGTTACTTGCGTAAAACACGTATCATTCAATTCCCAGAAGTTTGTTTATTCACTTTTCAAACGAGTTGAAACACTGATTTTATTGTTTTACAAAAGAATACTTTTATGTGCAGCGTAGAAACAGGTATGCGCTTTGTAGACAATAGGTCTGGAAATCTTTCGATTTAGTTCTTGCATCTGTTTAAAACCAAAAATTCTGACACGTTGCGTTCGTATTTGGATGCGGAGAGCAGAGCAGGACGGTGAAACTCTGATGTTTTGGCTTGGCGAATTTTCTTTTTCGCCCACCCACCCACAACCTAAAATTGTACCACAACTCTTTTTTCATGATAAAGATTTCTGTCTTTGTCATGGACATTAAGTGCACTGGTTTGTGGAGAAAATTCTGAATATTTTTTCTCTAACCCCCAACTATTTCGGTTGCTGCGGGAGTGCACATTTTGGCCAGTGCATTTGAAATCCCAAACTTAGGCCCCTATGATGAGAGAACACTGCCATTGGTTTTTGGTGACTGGCAAATTTTATATTTGTGATTGTTCTCAGCTCTGAGGGGCCACATTATTTTTTCTCTGAAGCAAGAATTAACAGAGAATTTCTCGATATATTACAATGAAAACTAGTTCAATGAAAAAATGATCATTGCATACTTAATTTTTCCTTTGGTAAATTCTGTTTTGATTATTGCAAAGAATGCTGACATCAGCATTTTTTCGCAGTAGGAATCAAAGGAGATGGAGGGAAAGAGGGAGGGGAAAATAGGGGGTTGATGATAGTAATTTGGTGCAATTTCGATAATATCTTGACTAACTAAAAACTTTCAAGTCAAAAAATTTTTCACTAGGTATAAAACAGAGTCTCAAGGTATGCATGAAAACTGATCACTATTAGTATTATGCGAGGATACCGCCGGGGAATCTTACAGCGTTTGGGACCAATGGTGCACACAATTCCAACAAAATTACACAAATTAGGTGGAAACAACCTTCTTGATCATCCTTAAAGGCACACCGTCGTGGTGCTGATTGGATAAATGAGACAATATAAAAGAATAGAATAAGGCAGGCTTCAGTAATTTCGCTGTACACTGAAATTCGTGAAGGTGATAATGTGACTCCCTTTATTCTCCAAACAAAGTATGATCCAGCAGCATATTAGCTTGGTAATTATCTAAAGGGCAGGTCTTTAGTTTGTTATTTCAACATCACCACTAGCCAATAACAGCCACGACAGTGTGCCTTTAATCTATTTATCGCTGCTGTAAAACTTTTGCGGTCGAAATATCCTTGCAGAAAGGCCATTTACTAATTTTGCAATTTCCTTAACGATGACGTCATAGATGAGGTCACGTGACACATAATTGGTCTATTGTTCATGGAAAAAATTAAAGAGACCTTACAAATTATAAGTACACAAAGTAACAAGGATACTATCAATTGATTATGAGGTGAGCTGGAATTACATCTGTAAGCAGCATACCTAAAAGTTGGCCCCGACCACTGTTAAAAAAATAGCCATGCCTCACTCCAATTAATTCTTTTTCAATATTTCACACAAAATCACTCTTCAAAAGGATAGAAACTAAGATTCAAAAAACCATTTCCTGGTTCATTGTACCATTTTGGAAGGGCATGGCACTTCTAAGGCACAAGTGCAAAGTAAAAAATGACTACCGCACCGGTCTTCAAAAGGGGCACATCCTGAGACAAAAAGGACACTTTTTGGTTTGCTGCAAAATCTTTCCGGGGACACATGCCCCCAGTGCCCCTCGGTTTCTGCGTCACTGGTTTCGCTACATCTAATGTGATAGTTCTGATACATAGCAAGAAATCAGGTCTGCTTCATCAAGGGGGGATTGCTATAATAACAATATATATATAATAATCTTTCATAGTTATACAGGTTAATTTGTTCAGTAAATAAGATTACTGTTATCAATCAAAGACCTGTATATCGCTACTGCCATTTCGATGTAAACTAAATCGTGTATTAAATAGTTGCAATTGCAAATATATATTCTATCACTTTGAGGCAAGCTACGTGCATGATATCATTCTTCAAACATGGCTAAATGGGGACCTTTAATTATTCTAATAATAACGTGATTAGGTTTTGCCACGGCCCCCTGAAAAGCAGTCAGTCTTCACTGATGGGGCAACCGTGTATAAAGAGTTTAAAATGGAATTAATTTAAAATGAAATGAATGAAATAAAGACCGCAACTTCACCTAGTGGCGGACTGGCCCACCGGTCCACCGGCCCGTGGGCCCCCCTCAGAATCTTGTAAAAAGGGCCCCTTTTTACTGGAAAAGGGCCCCTTTGGCAAATAAGGGACTTCCTTAGTAGTTTTACATTTTGAATAATGGACATCTCACTTTACATTTGAATCCTTCTGTGTTAGTGTACTTGTTCAATGAAATAAATATAGTCAGGGAGTGAAGATACGCATGGCGAAGAAAGGAGCACCGTTGCAGAAAAAGTAAAGGTCCCCTCCACTTCTGTAAAAAATGGTTCTCGAAATCAGAGTGGCGTGGCCACGGGGGAGGGGACAATTGCCCCCTTCTTTTGTTGAAAGATGGTCCTCGAGATTCCTCTAAAACCGAAGAGAAAATAGCTGGGTATAGGTTGGGAAAGAATTTTCCGAGAAATGTCAAATCTTGGGACTGGCCCCGGGGGGGGGGGGGGTACTTGACTAGGGAAGTGACGGGGGTGTGCGGAAAACCTCTCCACACCCTGCACCCTGTCGCATAAAAAATAGGCCAAAAGTATACCCTGTCGCATAAAAATTTTGCCTCTCAAATACAGTGTAGAACGCTATTTTTGCTTGTGATACCCTGTCGCATAAAAATTTTGCCTCTCAAATACAGTGTAGAACGCAATTTTTGATTGTGATACCCGGTCGCATAATTTTTTTTACCTATTATAATACCCTGTCGCATAATTTTCGCTAGAAAATGACACCCTGTCGCATAATTTTTACCGCAAAAGGACACCCTGTTGAGCGGCACATCCCGTCAGGTCAAGTATGGGAGTGCCCCCCCGGGGGACTGGCAAGCATCATATTGGGAGATGCATTCTAAGCCAAAGTAAAGGACCATCTTCAAAAATTTTCCTCGTGCTCTGACTCATAGGATAACTGTCACAAAACTATCAAGGTTTCCTTGTCGCTAATGGCAAACATGATATTAGGAGATGCATTCTAAGCCAAAGTAAAGGACCTTTCTTCAAAAATTTTTCTCGTGCTCTGATTCATAGGATAACCGCCACAAAATGATCAAGGTTTCCTTGACGCTAAAGGCAAGCATGATATTGGGAGATGCATTCTACGCCAAAGTAAAGTGCGTGGCCCCAAAAATTGTCCTGAGGGTTTCGCCCCCAGACCCCCTCATTGTAATACCCCCATTTAATTTACCCTGGCCACGCTGCTGCTCAATAAATACCTTCAAAGAAAATAGTTGCGTGTAGGTAGTGTAGGGTAAGACTCTAACGAATACTAGAATGGGAAAGTCATTCTTAGCCAAATCAAAGGCCCAAAGGCTGCCAGTTTCAAAAATTGTCCAGGACAAGCTTTGTCAAGGCCTCCACTTTGAGGGCACGCAAAAATTGGATTTTGACGAGGACAAAGTAAAAGCTTTTGCGCAAACGTTTTGAAAAGAGTGTTGATTGATTGATTGATTGATTGATTGATTGATTGATTGATTGATTGATTGATTGATTGAAAACTGCTGAAATAATTTTGAAAATTTCAAAATTTCCAATTTTGCTCGATTTTGCTCTGGTAAAGATGTGATGGCGACAGGCATTCTAAGCCAAAGAGCAGATGTTTACTCAAAAAATTTCCCTTTGGATGCTAATTCATAAAACTACTGTTACAAAGAGTTACAAATTCAATTTTAGCACCGGTAAACATGGGATTTAGAGAAGCGTTCTAAGCCAATGTAGAGGGCGTGTCCTCAGAAATTTTCCTGGAGACTTTGCCCCCAAGTCCCTTATTTTGATACTCCATCAGTTAATTTGCCCTGACCACACTGCTGGGGGAGGATCAAAAAAGGGTTGCTCTTTGCTCAACAGTTTGAGAAACGGAAACATTATATCGTTTGGCCTACAAGTCAAAGTTACTTTTGCAAAGTAGAGACTACGCAAGGATTGTAATCATGTCATAAGAAGAAGTATACGGTATTTTCAAAGAAAGTGACTTTAGCTTTGCTATTGGTAAGAAATCAAGGAATTGAGACAAATTTTGCTCATGACCACACCCTCATCATTTAGACCATACCCACTTAGGGCCCCCTTAACTTATCAAAGGCCGATCCAAAAATCGGAGCCAATCTGCCACTGATCACCCTTCATGAACAGAGCAAAAAAGTGATTGTAATAAAGTGACTTGTTACCAAGACTAGAGCCCAGACTCTTGTACTTTGTATTTGATTATCGCTGCGTGTATATTATTCATTCTTGTTATGTTATTGTTCCGAAGGCACATGGCCTAAGCATACGCGTTCTTTATCACTGTAGTCCTTCTCTATACGAAGCAGTTTACAAGCAGTTTACATTGGCGACGAGTATAAAAATGGCTCAGATACCTTTGCAACCAATGCCCCAGTTCGATCCCGATGCAGCTGTGGGTGCAAGTTTGGCGACGCGGTGGAAAACATGGCTCGCAGACTTTGAGACTTTCTTGGTGGCAAGCGGTATCACAGAACCAAAGCGACAACGGGCACTCCTCTTGTATCAAGCTGGATCACGCATCAGGGAGATTTTCAAGCAAATACGCGACACTGGTGCAGATGATGCTTTCGATACAGCTAAAACAAAGCTCACGCAGTTTTTTGAGCCCCAAAAGAACCGTAGATATGAAGTTTTTCGCTTCCGTCAGGCCAAACAGGAACAAGGAGAGAGTTTAGACAAGTTTCACACACGCCTCCGGTCACTGGCAGAAACCTGTGAATTTGAAAACACTTCGAGATTGAGACTTCGAGACTTCGAGAAACTTCGAGATTGAGGAACAGATCATTATTTCCGGTAGTTCTTCACGTATACGCAAGCACGCTCTCAAGGACCCCAAATACACCTTGAAGGACATGTTACTTGACGGTCGTCGTTCAGAAACTAGCCAATTTCAAGCTCGTGAAATCGAATCACAAGATGCCCCCGCAGCTACAGCAAACCTGGTTAAAACACGCCCTACTGTGGAGAATTCCAAGCGATAAAACTGTGATAATTGTGGTGGACAGTCCCCGCATAAAGGTTCATGTCCAGCTAAAGGTAAACAGTGCAACAAGTGCGGAAAATTGAATCATTTTGCAAGTGTGTGTCGGGGGGGAAAACCCCGAAAACGACAAAACAGAAGATCAAGAACAATACAGCCATTTCAAGCTGAAAACGGAAATGATTCAAGTGCATCAGAGGATTATCTTTATTCTATTGAGAAATCTGCATCCACCCAAGCAAAACAAACCCCAAAGACAAAGGTCACGGTTGGTGGTCACACTTTCGCAATCACTGTAGACACTGGTGCCAGCATCAATGTCATGGACCAGGAGACGTTTTCTAAATAGAAAGGACTTTCGTTGCACAAAACAAACGTGAAAGCCTACACATACAACGCAACAAAGCCAGTTCGATTTCTTGGCAACTTCAATGCCCTCATTGAAACCCGTAGGAAATACACGACATGCACGTTTTATGTCATTGCTGATCACAACAGCGGATGTCTATTGTCCTCTCAGACAGCTCAAGATTTAGGACTTGTTAGCCTCCATTTAAATGAGATTCAAAAGAAACCTTCAGTGAATACAAACGACAAGGCGGTACAAAAGATTGTCAACAAACATCCAGAAGTTTTCAATGGTGTTGGAAAGCTCAAAGGTCATTCAGTGACACTGAACATAGATCCCGAGGTGATTCCCCATGCGCAGCCCCAACGGAGGATTCCCTATCACATTCGTGACAAGGTGGAAAAAGCAGTGAAAGATCTCGAAAAGGAGGGAATCATAGAGCCAGTACCTGACACCCAGCCGACCCCCTGGATTTCCCCTATTGTTGCCGTTCCAAAAAAAGATGGGACAGTTCGTATTTGTGTTGATATGCGCATGGCTAATACTGCCATCAAACGTGTAAGACATTTGATACCCGCAGTCGAAGATGTCAGTTATGAGCTGAATGGAGCAAAATTCTTTTCGAAACTCGACCTATCTCAAGCCTACCATCAACTTGAACTTGATGATCAGAGTAGACACATAACAACATTTAGCACGCATTTAGGCCTTTTCCGATATACTCGTTTGAATTATGGTACAAATGCCGCTGCAGAGTTGTTCCAACATACCCTACAACAGCATCTACAGGGTATCAAGGGAGTCAAGAATATCGCCGATGATATTTTGGTTTTTGGCAGCACACGGGATGAGCATGACCGAGCATTAGAAGCATGTCTCAAGCGCCTGTCAGAAAAGGGCCTAGTTTTTAACAGCTCCAAGTGCAGTTTTCTTCAAACAGAACTCTCGTTTTTTGGACAAATATTTTCCAAACAGGGAACACAGCCAGACCCCAAAAGAGCAGAGGATCTCAATAATGCTACAGTACCGACAAATATTCAAGAATTGCGCAGTTTGCTCGGTATGGCCAATTACAGCGCAAAGTATATCCCAAACTTTGCAACTATCACTGACCCTCTCAGGGAGTTAACCAAGAAAAACTCAAACTTTCGCTGGGAAAAAGTTCACCAAGAAGCTTTTGACAAGCTGAAAAACAGCCCTTATCACAGCTCCTGTGATGTCATATTTCGACCGATCAAAGGAGACCATTTTAACCGTGGATGCAAGCCCAGTAGGAGTCTCAGGAATACTAGCACAGCAATCTCAAGGCAGTGATGAGCATCGTGTTTTGGCCTACGCTAGTAGAGCACTCACTGCTGTCCTTGCCATTGTATGGGCCATAGAACATTTTCATTTATACTTGTTTGGTCACTCATTCACGCTGATAACCAACCACAAGCCTCTAGAGACTATTTATGGACACAACCACTCGAAGATTTCAGCACGAATAGAACGTTGGATTCTTCGCTTATAGCCATAAGATTTCACTGTCGTCTACAAGTCAGGTGCGTAAAATCCTGCTGATTACATGTCACGCCATCCGACACAAGCCAGCACTTCAGCACAAGAAAAGATTACGGAAGAATATGTCCAGTTCCTCACTTCCCATGCAGTCCCTAAAGTTATGCCCATGGAAGAAATCATCAAAGCTTCTACCGACGATAGAGAAATGAAAGGTCTCAGAGCAGCAATAAAAAAGAATCACTGGGAAATAGATACTGTCAAGCCATTCAAAAGTGTCAAAGATGAACTCACCATCGGTTCTAACAACATTGTATTACGTGGAACACGAATTGTCTTACCAGCCTCGCTAAGACAAAGAGCAATCGACATTGCACACGAGTCGCATCAAGGTTTATCCAAGACCAAAGCTTTGATGAGAGAGAAGGTATGGTTTCCGGATATCGACAAGCTAACTAAAGATACACTTGACCGTTGCATTCCATGCCAAGCCGTAGGACGACCAGCTCCTCCGCAGCCACTAAAAATATCAGAAATGCCTACCGGCCCCTGGCAAAAGATTCACATTGATTTCTATGGACCTATGCCAACACGTGAATATCTGTTAGTGGTTATTGATAGATACTCTCGATTCCCGATCGTAGAGATGGTAAAATCAACCAAAGCGAAATCGATAATCCCGAAGTTGGACAAAACTTTCGCGGTTCATGGTTTACCCGTTGAAGTCACAACAGACAACGAGCCCCCATTTAACAGCGACGATTTTTCAAATTACATGTCACTGTTAGGTATTGATTACAACCCGTCAACCCCCCGATGGCCTCAAGGTAATGCAGAAGTAGAACGCTTTATGCAACCCCTTGGAAGAGCTATTCAAACAGCACAAGCAGAAGGAAGGGTGTGGCAACAAGAACTGTCTCGTTTTCTTTTACAATACAGATCAACGCCTCACTGCACCACCAAGGTTCCCCGGGCAGAACTTTTGTTCAACCGTAGCATTCGTGAAAAGTTACCAACTTTGCCAAGTAAACCGATTGTTAATAGGCACAAGGAAGCCTGCATAAATTACCAAAAGAAACAGCAGTACAACAAAGAGTACAGTGACGTCAGAAGACGCGTCAAAGACTGTGATATAACAGTCGGAGATTTTGTGTTGGTAAAACAGCAAAAGAGAAACAAGCTGACCACACGTTTTGACACAGACCCTTACGTCGTGTTCCAAAGGAAAGGATCACAAGTAATTGCAATGAACAAAGATCAACGGAAAATTAAGCGCAACATATCACATTTCAAAAGAATACCAAAACCGGAAAACTGGGATTTTGATTCTGATGATGAGGATGACTTTCCAAGTCGTAGAGATGAACAAAGAGAACAAAGAGAACCGTCACCGATGATTATGCGTCGATCAACCAGACAGAGGAACCCACCAGAGAGATTCGGACACGAATTCCCTATTGACTTACTGCCGCGCTAAGGACGCTCAAAGAAAAAAGGAGTGATGTAATAAAGTGACTTGTTACCAAGACTAGAGCCCAGACTCTTGTACTTTGTATCTGATTATCGCTGCGTGTATATTAATCATTCTTGTTATGTTATTGTTCCGAAGGCACATGGCCTAAGCATACGCGTTCTTTATCACTGTATTCCTTCTCTATACGAAGCAGTTTACAACCAGTTTACAGTGATCTCCGAATGTTAATATGAAAGGAAAACCTGCCAACTAATGGCAAGCCTAACATAGAAAGGAAGAAGGTCCTGTCTTAAGAAAAGAAGATGTCATGTTCTAAAAGGAGTTTTGTCTTCATGTAATACCCCCCTCCCCCTTAGCTGTCAGAATTGCAACACCTTAAACCTACTTATATTTTCTTCCTAGCGTGTCCACCAAACAGTATAGAAAGCAGCTGCGGTGAAAATACGCTTTGCCTGCAGCAGACTAATGCTAGCTCATACAATTGCTCATGTAAGAGTGGATTTAGTGGTGGTTTTAATTGCACTGACATAAACGAATGTACAACTGGTCAACATCAATGCAGTGTCAATGCTGATTGTACGAATACAAAGGGATCTTATACATGTCAATGTAAATTTGGTTATTTTGGAAATGGAACTACGTGTGATGGTAATGACTCGTTTAATTCCTACCCTGCCGACCCCCCCCCCCGGGGGGGTTTACCTTGGAGAAAACAACGGGGATGTGCCTGCCAAAAGAAAATTCTATGACCCTGTCCTGGAATAAATGTTTGAAAATATAGTACCTGTCCTGGATAATACAAGTGTTTTTTGTAAGTTATCTTAATTTTGCACATAAAATCTGACCTGTCTTGGGAAAACAGCTTTAATGAACATACCTGTGCCGGAATAAATACACAAAAGGTATAATCCTGTCCTAGAATTTTCAACTGAAAATGGGACCCTATTGGCAGGCACATCCCCGGGTGCTCAATGCATTAAGTAGACCCCCCGGGCGACCCCCCCTTTGGCAGCCCGGGGGTCAGCAACTATTTCCTGCACAAATGCCCGGGGGAGGGAAAATTTTATGAGCAGAATGCCCGGGGGCCATGCACTGAGAAAATGCCATATTCCCAGTTGCTGTATACGAAAGAGCTTCTGTTTTTGTCAAATGCCACTCAAATGCCCGAGGGCCTGGAATGTTTTTCTAGCAAATGCCCTGGGGTGTCCTGCGGGATGGTCAGGGCAGGAATTGAACGAGACGTAAAAAAGCTAAAGTTGTAGTGTGAAAATATCCATTTCAATGGACGTCTGCTAAGTGACCCATTAAAAATTTGAAATGTTGCACCAAAATATCTCCAAAATGAGATGCAATTTTTTTGTATGTATACGTGTCAATGACCCAGACAATTTTATAGATACAGTCGTTGCAAAAAATTTAAAACCACCTTTAAAAATGTGACATTTGTTGGCGCAGTGACATGCAATGCTACTGCTCTGCCTATTTTATTTTCTTGGAATCGTATCAGGTTGATTTCCATGTAGATTTTGAAGCTTGATGCTTTATTTTTGATTTTGCATTACTTTGCTGTAACATCACAATGACGTTTCCAAGATCTCTTGGAAATTATAATAGTTTTTCTGTCAAGGTGTCAAGGTGTTAGACCCAAAAAAAGTTTTACCCGGCTGGAATTTGCATCGATCTCAGACATTATCTCTGATTTCTTTCCAAAATATCAAAACTTCTCGAAAAGACGGAATGGTAGAATGCTTTCAAATAAGGTAATTTGTACAAACACGAATTTTCAAAGATGCAAGGCACCTGAAGACTGTGCAATGTATTCAAGACTAATTTGATTCTGGCTCTGGACACAAATGCACCAAGAGAATTTTCCAAGACCTGTGAAGTAACCAATTTTTGATGATTTTTCTGAAGTCACGCTTTCTATATGTTCACCCGGTACGAGATATATTTCTGTCAGAATGAGATTGTACAAACAATCTAAAAAAGGCTAATGGATCTTACCTATTCACAACTTTCTCTTGCTAGCCCTAACAATAATTCGTTTAAATTTTGATATATCGAAATACTCCCCAAGTCAATCAGAGGTCCATGATCAATTTGATATTTTCTCCACACATTTAGTGGCATATCTACCAAGTTAATGTAGTAAATGCTGCTGTTTTTATTACAGATGGGTCAAATAGAGTCGTTTGCAATGAAACTTCAATGGCAATCTACTTTGATAACAGGACAAAGCTTTACGACGGTTCATCGATAACATTGAAGGATACAAGTTGTACTGCCAAACAATACCTACCTAATAATGAGTATGGACTGGTTACCGCGTATGACAAATGTGGTACAAACATGACAGAGACATTGACGCATATTTTTTATGAAAATGAAGTAACGTGGACATTTGGAAATACTTCTTCAGCAGTTGTCCGATCAACTGGCAAAAAGATTAAATTTAATTGTTTACTTGATCGCAGCAAAAATACATCAACCATTCATTTGGAGCCAGTGAAAACATTTACTACTGCCACAGAAGGTAATATTCTTTGCTGGTTTAGAAGCTTTTTATGAAATTTAGCTAAGATTCAATTTACATTTAATTTCTTTTTCATTTTCATGATGCAGGGACTAGACAGCTCACACCGATGAAAATATTAGGAAGGGTAGAAACAAGCTGTTGATATAGTTAAATGACTGCAGTTGCATGCAAGATTGAAAAATTTGCCTTGTGCGCAATCTATGTCAAAACAATAGCCTATATAGACCTTTTAGCTATTCTACAAAAGAGTCAGGATCAGATCATTTGACACCACACAGGCATTTTGCAAAAGAATTTTCAACGTAGACCTTCAGTTTTTACGCTTGAAAAGAGTTATACCTTGAATTGCTTCAATTGTTCTTGAAGTGGCTTTTCTTTTGAGGAATCTGTCCTGGCATTGCATTCCATGCCAAGTGTTTTGTATCAAAAAAGAGGAAAAGAAGCACATGCACGCTTATTTTGGAGATGTGGCATGACTTTATCATTCTTACCACATTTTTATCATATTTGTTTAACCAGGGCCATGTCTATGCGTCTTCTATTCTTTTCACATACAAACAACGAGAAATTTAAGTTTTCAGGTGCTTTGGAAAGCATTCATGATATACAAATCATGGCTAGGCCCTTTTTCAAAACCTCTGGTTTTTGGTGCACTGTAAATTTTGACTTTGCGAACTTGTATCTCCGGTGTTTGGTGGAAGATTTCTAAATGCAAGGTATGTGCATCTAAGTTGAAGATTGATAAATTTAGCTGGGAACTCGGGGAGTAATGCTATCGTATTGTTTTGCTCCTATTTCCAGTCATGAGACACCCGGTATATTTTATACAATAGATTGGATTGAATAGTGTTAGAGCTTATATCTGTTTCTATCACGATTGTGCACGTTCGAGAATTCTAGAAAATGTGTCAAAATATCATTCGATTCAGATACTTTTTTGAATAGCCGAAAGGTTTATAGCCTGATACACAGCTAACCAAAAGGAAAATCATTTTCCTTTTTTCCTTTTTTCCTTTTTTCCTTTTGGTAGACTGTGTTTCAGGCTAAAAGGTGTATTCCCCAAAGTATAAATAGAATTTTACATTCTGGTGCCCTTCCCCAGGGGTCTGCAATGTTCTGAGTTTGCAAAATTCCAAGAATGACAACTGTTTCCATATTTCAAGACAGGTTAGCACAACTACAAAATCCATTCAGCTAAATGTGATATTGGTCTCAATTACTAGATTTCGAATTTTCAGGTACAGGTACTGTAATTAATGTTCATAGTTCAAAAGATTCTGTGAATTTATTGTTTTAAGCTGCCATGGATGCAATTTCAATCATATCTCAATCACTGGTTTTTATCATGTTTTCTATAATCAGGTTTCACTTATTATTCATTTGTTTACTCCATCCAATTGCATTGATAAGCATTAGCAGGAATAATGAAAGAATGAAACAGCTGTATCATCACAACAAACTGTTCAATTTTGAATTCAAAAAATTTCGAAAAAACAGGTTTTGTATGAGGGAAAAACAATCTTGATGGATGGAAAGAGTTCATAACAAGCAATGTTTAGTCTCGACTCGAAAAGTGTTCAATGGTCCATCCTTCAACACATTATTTTCTATTAATACTTACCTCAGGAAAATGGGCTATCAGTGCATCAGCCTCTCTCACCCCACAGGTTAATCTGACTGCGGAGGAGAGTGCACCAGGCCCTTTTGCCTGAACAGCGGTAGTTTTTATGGTCGGTGATAGACATGGAATAACGAAATCCGGCTAATGCACCTGTCAGGAAGTCCGACTGGACAACCGAAAACTTAAAAAGGACCCAAAAAACAATAAACTCAATAACGTAGATATAAGAAGGGACAGGGAGGGTGGGAGAAATTCGTCTTCGAGATATGTTGTAAAATTGAAGAATGAGGTCGGTTGAAATATTTCCGAGTATAGCTTGACAGATCGACAGATGAGACGTGCCGGCAGAGACATCGAAATTAATCCTTGGGCGGTTCGACGAGTCGCCTAGTAATTAATGCATCCTGTTTTGTTAATATGATGATTCATCCTACCCAATTAATTAGACAGCTCTGGCATTTATCCAAGTCAGTGAACCAGTTCCACGCCCCAACTAAAACCCGGACCAAGGGACTAAGATCCAAGCCAATGACAACGCAGCAAACCTCCCGAGGTCGTATTAACCGGGCTTAAATTGCATTTTAACCCCATTAATGACGACATGACTACCTACTGTGTTTTACTTTGCATGAATACAGATTCAATGCATTCATTACATGAAGTAGAACAGCAGGCAATCCTTTGGTACTGAAACAAAGACAGAAACTGAATAAGGTTTTAATGTAAACTTGCATGTTATATGGCTTAAGGGACAGGGCAAATTTTATTTATAACATGGCCAGTGCAAAATGTAACGGGGTAACTACTTTATTGAGCTTGTACAGAGCTGGGTCAACACTTTTTACAAAGCAAATATAAACGGGGCAGTAACCTTTTATAAGCTCAAGGTGGAGTATGAAATATAGAATGGGTTATTTTGAGGACAAAATTGTGAATCGTGCAAGTTGAGAAATGCTTGCAAGGATGTGTATTTAAAAATGACGCCATCCTTGTCTGGTCAATTTTTTGTTCACATAACAGAAGCTTCGTTAAGGCTCATAAGGAAAAGAATTGATCTTGTTATGGTCTTTCGCTAATTCATTGATGGATCTGTTTTTCACAAATACGGAGCAGATACATTTTTAAGGAAAGGGTAACGGGGCAGTTGGTTGTTTTGCAATAATTCCATACAGGGCAGGCAAATTTTTGCAAAGATTTTTCTTCTCCACCGGCCATGTAATATAATAAATTTTGCACTGTCCCTAACCCAACAATTCCTTGAGATCTTCGTCTCAATTTCGAACCGAACATTGTTCCTTTATCCATTCCCTGCCGGTTGTAGTACTCAGCATATTTTTGTTTGTGCAAGATGTGCAAGGACGAGCAATGCCAACAATATTGTTCATTGTTTTCTCCATCCAACTGAATTGATAAGCATTATAATGAAACAGCTGTATCATCACAACAAACTGTTCAATGTTGAATTCTTAAAATGTCGAAAAACAGGTTTTGTTTGCGTAAGCAATGTTTGAATTGGCAAATTTAGTAAACACTAAAGTAAAGATAGAGGTACTTGTTACTTTCATACTAATTTTTCTTTGTTACCTTGTGCGTAGATGCTATATGGCTTAACCCAACCATTCTTTAAGATTCTTGGTTTCAATTTCAAATTTGTAACAAAGTTGTACTGGTACAGTGTAAACATGGTCCTTATTACCATTGGTCACACAATTCATAACATATTTGATATGAAGCCTTTGACTTTATTTTTAGATGGGAAAGTTACTTTTTTGAAATGATCGATGTTACTGATTTGTTTCATTTAAGAACCATGTTGTATCCATTTTTCCGTTTTAGTTGGTTTTGGAACATTTACAGTGTCATTGGCGATGTACAAAGACAGTACGTTCACAATGCTACAAAGCATTTTCCCGGCCGCAGTTAAATTTGACCAAAGACTTTACTTCGAAGTGCAGGTTGGCACAAATGACACCAACCTCATTCTTTTGATTGAGAAATGCTCTGCAACACCAACAACCGATAGAAATCATGCATCAAACTACGATCTTATAAAAGACAGGTTAGTTGCTCTTAAATCACATTACATTTCATAATCAAGATAATGTCCCTGCGGCTTGGAGAACGATCATTATAAATGACGAATATTATTGAGTGTAGGGCAAGAACGATACGTCGATGTGTCCAACAAGCATCAGTTGAAAGATGTCAACGAACGGATTGCAAAACTTGAGAGAAATTTGCGTTTTGAGGTACGAAATAGGAATTTAGTCCCCTAGAAATTCTAGCATTTCATTTTTGTTCAAATTGTACCTACCTTAACCCTATCCAGACTGGGGGGGGGCTCATTCAGCCCCCCCACCTACTTAACTGAGCACTGCTCCAAATTGGTTCAACGAACCAGGAAATTATTTTTTGACTTTTAGTTTCTATCCTTTTGAAGTGTGAATTTATGTGAAATTTTGAAAAAAAAATTTAGGGGGCCGGGGGGTGGCTGTTTTTTTCAGAGTGGTCGGGGCCAACTTTTAGGTAAGCTGTTTATGGGTGTAATTCCAGATCACCTCATAATCCTTTGATAATATCCATTTTCATTTGTGAACTTATAATTTGTAAGGTCTCTTTAATTTTTTCCAAGAACAATAGGACAATTATGTGTCACGTGACCTCATCAATGACGTCATCTTTAAGAAAATGGCAAAAATTAGTTCGCGGACTTTCTGCAAGGATATTTCGACCCCAAATGTTTTACAGCAGCAATAAATAGATTAAAACTGATCAGCAGGGTTGTTTCCACCTAAGCTGTGTAATTTTGTTTGAATTTTGTGCATCATTGGCCGCAAACGGTATAAGATTCCCCGGGGGTATCCTCACATAGTACAACTAACGGTCAGTTTGTATGCATATCTTGAGAATCTGCTTTACAGTGAGACTTTTTTGACTTGAAAGTGTTTAGTTTGTCAAGATATTATCAAAATTCCACCAAATAACTATCCTCAATCCCCTTTTTCCCCCTTCCTTCTTCCTTACAACTCATTTGCTTACTACTGGGAAAAAATGCTGATGTCAGCATTTTTTGCAATGATCAAAACAAAAGTTTCAAAAGGAAAAATGAAGTGTGCAACGATCACTTATCATCGAAGTAGTTTTCATTGTAAACTATGGAGAAATTCTCTAATATGGCTGCATTTGTCATTTTTCAGAAAAACAAGATTTTTAATCTCTTTGTCCGCCATCTTGAATTTGCGAAAATCAAATTTTTCACTTTATAAGTATATTTTCACCTTCTAACAATGCTTTGATAGGCATAATTTGGTTTCATGAATCATTCTTAGAAAATTATAAAGATTTAAAAAAAAGTTGTTTTTTTCATTTTTTTCGTGGACACGTGCCAGTTGGTCCTGAATAATTATGACGTCATATCTATTTTTAGAAATTTTTTTACTATAAATGATAGATCATAAGTACGGCTACCTGCATGGTGAGTTTCGTCTTCGTAAGTGAAGGAATGGCGATTTTAGAGAGGGGGGGCTGAATGAGCCCCCCCCCCAGTCTTCTAGTAGCTAAAAAAGCCCAGTCTGGATAGGGTTAAACCACAGCCAACATCCTCAAATACAATTTAGCCTTTCGGCAGTCGGATAAAATAACGTTTTTGAAGATCTGTTCATTGGTTATGGAGATATAATCAATCAAACGATAATACATCATTTTGGGACACCCGGTACATCAATCTTAGATCATCTTAGAGCCCATTTCTTCCTGATTTCAAAATTGCAATCCAACTCCTCATGAACTGTAGATTTGAAATCGGGAGGAACTGTGTTCTGCTTTAATTTATACAAAAAAAAAATCACCATTACACCCTCTCAAAGTACCTTGTTATTTATGGTTAGTTCTAGATATTCAAAACACTTGAAAATCATCAAGGAGAATGATAGCAGGTTGAATATCTCAAAAATAGTAATACATTTTGAAATATTGTAGGCGTGACTGCTGGTTTCAGTGATCGGGCAAATGTGGTCTCCTGAAGGTCATAGCTCCATCATTTCTCAACGGACTTTTACGGGGATGGTTGTAAACTTTAATTGAATATCTGAAGAGCAGCATCATGCAAAAATTTGGCGAGAATCTTTTGCCGTTTTGTCGCAATCTTCAGACAACGGGGCACAAGTTTTTTGGAACACCCAAGTATATACAAAATCAAAGAGAACACTACGTTTTCTGAAAGATTTAAATGTAGAGAGGTTGCTGTGAAGGAAAATGTGACGTATTTTCGGTTGCCATTCAAAATCTGTTCAACTTTGGTTTATCCAAGGGTACTTTTCCCAAGGAATTGAAAGCTGGAGATGTAAGCTCGTTCTTCAAAAAAGAGGATGCCTTTACGAAAAAGAATTACCGACCAATCACAGTTTTGCCATCAATATAAAAAATCTACGAAAGATTGCCGCAAGATCAAATGCTACCTTTCGTCCAAAGTTTCCTGTCCTCATTCCTTTCTGGCTTTCGAGAAGGCTATAGTACGCAGCATGCACTTCTACGTCTATTGGAAGCACACAATAGGACAATGGACTACGCAGACGTCGGAGGGGCTTTTCCCGAGAGGGGGGTACTTCACATATTTTGGGTACGGGGACGTGCCACCGGGAAGGGTATCGATTTTCACGATTTTGGTTAAAGTATGAGATCAGATATACATTTTCAGAAAATTGGTATAAGGTCGGGTGTACTTTTTCGGAAAATTGGTATAAAGTCGGGTATGCTTTTTCGGAAAATTGGTATAAGGAACGGGTATGTTTTTGAAGCATCGATGGCACGTCCCTGACCAAAACCTTGTCAAGTAACCCCCCAGGGGGGCTGTTTTGACGGACCTTTCAAAGACCTTCGAGTGTCTAAATCATTAATCATTGATTGCGCTTGCTGCTTATCCATAACTATCTCAAGGACAGGAAGCTGAGGGTAAAGGTCAATGGCTCATTCAGCACATGGACAGAAACCGTGCTAGGAGTACCGTAAGGTTCAAGCTTAGGACCCGTTTTGTTTAACATATACCTGAATGACCTTTTTATGTTCCTGGAGGAGTTCATCATCTGTACTTATGCTGACGACACAACTGTTTAGGCGTGTGGTCCTAAAACCGAACATGCCATCATGCTCAAAGTAACTGAATGGTTTCGAAACAATTTTATGACACTAAATGAAGACAAATGCCACTTAATGAATTTTGGTGCAAAGGTAAATAATGAAATATCAATCCAAATAGGCAAGGCTTGCATGAAAGAAAGTACAGAGGAGAATCTTCTCGGCATACCTTTCGATCAATCACTTTGTTTCAAATAACATCCCAAGACTCTGTGTCAAAAGGCTGGCCAAAAAGTCCATGCACTTGCCCGAATATCACGTTACCTGGACCTGGGAAACTATGACAGTTAATGAGGATGTTCGTCGTATCACACTTCAATTACTCTCCACTTTTTTGAATGTTTTAAGATAGAACTTTGAATCATAGAGCAATCCGTGTTCAAGAAAGAGCAGTACGTATAGCATTTACGGAAATGATTTTGGTTTCCTTTTGGAGCAAACTAAGTCGGTGCCAGTCCATGTAAGAAACTTGCAGTTGTTAACAACAGAAATTTGTAAAACCAAATCCGAGCTAAACCCACCCTTCATGAAGGATATCTTTATGGAACGAGATCTTAGCTACAATCTAAAGGCTGTTTTCCAGTTAATGGAATTTTCCAAGCGGGCGGAAATTTACACAATGAATGGTTACTCAGGCGTGACTTTCTATTCAAATTCAGAGCGACCTTCTCTCTTGTAAACAATATAATTTCTGCCCACTCGGTAAATCACGCCCAACTTCCAAAGGTGCGGACTACGTATGATGATGATGATGATGATGTTGATGATGATGATGATGATGATGATGATGATGATGATGATGATGATGATGATGATGATGATGATGATGATGATGATGATGATGATGATGATGATGATGATGATGATGATGATGATGATGATGATGATGATGATGATGATGATGATGATGATGATGATGATGATGATGATGATGATGATGATGATGATGATGATGATGATGATGATGATGATGATGATGATGGTTTACTCTCATTGAATAAGTTGTAGACATTTTGGAAACAGTATGCAAACAAACACACGATGAAACGTTTGTGGGAAACAATGTCGGCATACATGTTGCTAAAATTGGTGACCCACGTGTTTTCATGACCAATGTTTCTATTTATTTTACAGATGTGCTTCTGATACGACAGTTCAATTCATTTCTGTGAAACAACCATACAAGACAAGATTCAGCTTCATGTCATTCAAGTTCCACGGGTATACTCAAGTTTATCTCCATTGTCAAATTTTCATGTGTCACAAGCACTCATCTAACTCTCGCTGCACATCTGGTTGTCAAGGAAACAACATCAGACGAGTTCGAAGATCGGTATCATTCGAATCAGAGGAAATAGGATTGAGGTCGCTGCGGAGGAGAGACAACGAAGAACTAGAAGTAAAGAATTATCCACCTTCAAAAATATACAGTCTCAATATCGGACCTTTTGTAAGGAAAGAAGATACAATAACTGGTAAGTCTTTTATTAGTAACCAAAAATTGTCAATCTGAAATTCGTTATGCTTCATTTTCTATGCGCTAGCAATGATCCACCAATATTTGGGGAAGGGTGACAAAAATAAAAGAATTCCGTACCCTACAGTTGTCCAGTTCTCTTATCTGCATTACTATCGACCATTTGAATGAGAGTGATCAGCAGAGCTGTGTGAATTCTTTAAATCTCGTTGGTAAGTTCATTTATGATGGCCTAAGCAGTAGAAACCAGAGAGAACTGTCGAATGAAAACAACGTTGTATGCAGAAGTTTCCGATTTCCTTCGCTCAAAGTAAAATTGATCAACAGAGATACAGATATGATAGTTGGTATGGGTAAAAATCGGTGCACCGTTGTCCATGGGCTAGACAGAGTCAATGTTAGTGTCCTACATTCTGCTCTCGGTCACCCATTATGGCCCATGAGCAAGAGAAATTAAATTTCAGCGGACTGAGGACTAGTAGCCAAATTGAATTTCCGCGGAGAATCTTTGCTGATATCAGTGTTGCCATGATTTGACCTTCACTACACGCATTGTACGCTTAAAGTGGATCTGCACCAAAGGTGGGCACGCTACTGAAATTTTTGAAATAACTGAACAGCGATAAGGTGGCTCACCACCAAGTAAAAAAAAGTTCAAAACACACATAACGATAGGTTCAGGTGGCTCGCTACTGCGATATATATTTTACACTGCTTCCCATATGGTTTCCTGTCGCTCATGGTTTGATGGCTTGTTTGCTCGCCTCCCATAATGGGCGACGCTTAGAAAATGTGCCATGTTCCCCCCTCTGTGAAATACTTCAACAACTTTGTATGTAGATTTGATTAATCCGATTTAAGAATTCATACTTTTTTCTCAATTAATTAGTGATATTACCAGCTCATTCTGTTTTTTCCTCAAAGCATCCTTGAGGAAAATAATGATCCACCACATGGAAAATATTATCCACCACATGGGCATAATGGGCGACAGCACCCCAGTATGCATAATCCAGTTTCGGATGAAGAGCTTGGTTTTCTAAAAGCTTATCTAAGCAATGCGGATCATGCTCGTTGTGAAAATCCAGTCGACCTTGCTGATTTTATGTTGTGACTGCTGTGAATGGGTAGATATTTCAGCAGGGGTGCCCCAGGGATCTATTCTATGACTCTTGTTTTTTCTTGTGTATATAAATGATCTAGCTGTAGGCCTAACGTGCAATGCTAAGTTATTTGCTGACGATACATCATGATTCACAGTCGTTGAAGATTCCAATACAGGTGCTAGTGATATTAACCATGACCTAGAGTTAATAAGACAGTGGGCTAAAAATTGGAGAATGTCGTTCAATCCTGATCCTCAAAACAAGCTGTTGAATTAATATTCTCAAGGAAGAAAATTGAAATTGATCATCCAGTGATTCTCTTTAACAACATACCTGTGAATAAATTTAATGAACATAAACATCTGGACTCAAAGCTTTCTTTTTCAGCTCATATCAAATCAGCTATCGCTAAGACAAGAAAGGGCACTGGGTTGCTGAAATACCTTTCCAAATATCTGCCTAGGCATACCCTAAGCGAATTATATAAGCTCTATGTGCGACCCCATCTAGACTATGGTGATGTTATTTACTATACTCCTGATAAACTATATGTCAATGCAGTCAAAACATCATTTTGCCTAATTTAATTTAAAACTTGGAGTCTGTTCAGTATTCTGCTGCTTTAGCTGTACCAGGAGCATGGAGAGGAACATCCCGAGAGAAGCTGTACGCATAGTTTGGTTGAGAGTCAATGAGTTCCCGAAGGTGGAGTAGACGCCTCACTTTGTCTTACAAGTTTATAAACAACCTAAGCCCTGCATATACAATGGATCTTATCCCTCCACTTCATCAGTCGCAGTACCAGCTTAGCAGTCACGATGTCACTGGACGAATAATGGCAAGAACAGAAAAATTCAGGTCTAGCTTCTATCCTAATTGCTTGTCCAAATGGAACAAGCTTGAACCTGAATTGAGACTTGCACCATCTGTTTCTGTTTTTAAAAAGAGCTTTCATCAATAATCCGCCCACCTGCAAAATCTGTCTTTGGAATTCACGATCCAATCGGATCATCATATCTTGCTCAACTTAGGGTTGGTCTCAGCAAGTTAAACCTCCACACATCCAAGCATGATTTTCGGGATACCGTGAACCCAATGTGCCCAACGAGCGATGGTATTGAGGATACTGAGCACGTTTTTGTTGCTTTGCCCTTCGTTTGATGTTCAACGTAGAGATCTTTTTGCTGGAGTTGTTGAATTATTACGGCCATTTATCCAAATCAACAATCTTTCAAACGATGCTCTTTCGCAGCTATTATTATATGGCGATAAAGGCCTTTCTCATGACTTGAATTCGAAAATACTTGAGTTGACTTTACGCTTCATCCACAAAACTGGTCGATTTAACTAATATTATTTCAAATTCTATTCACATACCATGCAACCACCAAGTCTCTTAAAGTAACATTTCTATTTGTTTGGAAATCCTGTCTCGCATTAGATGTCAGGTATGAGGTACGATAATAAAAACGCACACAAAAATGAGTTAATTTTGCGATATTTTCTGTTTTTGAGTCATTACAGTCCCAACGTGACATCTAATGTTAGACATTCTCAAGAAAAGTATTTATCGTTTATGTCTGTAGCATTCATGTAAAGTTGTATGTGGTGTAACTCCTATTTCTATTTAACTTCATGAGGTAGTTAACTTCTTGGGGTTGGAAATTGCTCCTCGTGGTATAGTTCCATTACCGGGTGTTCCAAAAAAATGTACTCCTGTTTCAAAAATCGCCAAAAATTGATTATCAAACCTTTGATAAAATTTCCTTTTTGAGTTGTTTTGTCAAAGACCAAAACTATTCATAGATGATAAAATGTTTGCTTTTGATGCAACAAGGTAGAACAATTACACGTTGAAAAACCTTATCTTGATCTATAGTTGTTAAGCAAAATAGTAAATCTTGCCTATGAGTCAAAAATTTTCAGATTTTTTATCATCATTGAGACCGGCCATGATTTTGCGCATTTCTTTCTGTCATTTATGCCCAAACTAGATGGTTTACATGCACAAAGAAATTGATCTGGCAATCATCAGTGCTTTTTTGCAGTATGGTACAAAACCAGGTAGCCCTAAAAAGAGCTAAATTTGCTGCTTTTTAAGCCAATTATAAGATCAGCTATGCATTGAAAAATAATTTGGTCCTTGATATACTTGATAAAAAAAGAAAATTGAAGATCCGCCGTGAAATCAATTTTTGGTGATTTTTCAAACGGGAGTACTTTTTTTGGGACACCCGGTATTATTGTTAAGTAGTTTTTATGTAGAGTAATCTGTAACATGTATTGTACATTAAAGAAAACAGTTTAACAACTAACCCCCCCCCCCCCACCTCCCCATTACGGAAAGCGGTAAAGGAACTATTTTTGATGCAGATTAACGCAACTTTTAAATAATCTTACAATGTATTCAATCATTAATCATATCACAATGTTTTCAATCACTTTAGACTCTGGCAACCAGGGGGATGTGAAGAGCTCGTTTACCTTGGCTAGTGGACTCACTCTTCTCAGTGCAATTTTAGCCATGACTTTAGGCTTCTTCGTCACAAAGACAATTGTGAAAAGACGAGCAGGACAGAAACAACATGGATTTGAAAAGAAGCAAGAATATTTTAATCAATTATTTTAACTGATCCAATAATGTAATAAACACCACACAAGCACATCACATGCACCTACAATGACCCTAGTAGTTAAGACATTTGATAGAATTGTGTCCTATTGAATTTGTATTTTTCCCAGTATAGATCCCCGGATGTCTCATCAAAATTATCCCTGGTTAGCAACAGGATCCATCATTTTAGGGAGTAAAATAACAAATTATGTAGCTTTAAGAAGCTGAATATGATTTTTTTGAAGCGTCTGTTTTTCAAAACTTCTAAAGTCCTTACGGGGTTGATTTAAAGAATAAACCGACAAAATTCTATGTTTTCCATAATATTACAAAGTTCCCTCTGTACAAGGTGGGTTTATTTTCTGCTCGATAATACTCAAGACTTTTCAGTATGGAACTTATCAGATGGTTGTTACTTTAGATATTAATTTCAACTTCATTCATTTGAAATAATAATGTTCACTTTCGAAACGGCAAAAAGGCACTGGATCAACATCCATGCACTGTTATCCCAAGGGCGCCTACCTTTCCTTGTATCAATTGTATTTATTCACAGTCCTGTTTTCGTGACATAGTACACAGTTACACGGAGCAATTTCTTTTCTGTTGGTTTCCGTATACGATGATTTTCAAATTCTAGCGTCCGTTTGTATTGACCAATCAAAAGTTTCGCTGTGTAGCTCCCTGTGGTCATCTCTTGTGACAGTTGTTTTCTTATCACATCAACAGCGGAATTTGAAACCACAGAATTATTTTTACGCCATGTTGACAGGGCAGAAATCGCTCTGTGTACTTTTGCAGGAAACTCCAATGCAGATAAACACAATTTTTAGGGACTGTCTAAATCGATCGGTTAAAGGAATTGAGTCCATATAAATAGTTGAGCGTTAACGCTATGCTGACAAACTGCTGACGGTCCTTTGTTATCACACAATTGTGCTAAAGTCATTAGTAGTGGAGCCCAAAGACTTCTTAATCCTTGCATTATCCTTAATCCTTGCATTATTAAGAAGTCTTTGGTCTCCACTACTAATGACTTTAGCACAATTGTGCGATAACAAAGGGCCGTCAGCAGTTTGTCAGCATAGCGTTAACGCTCAGCTATTTATATGGACTCAATCCCTTTAACTTTTGGCACAGTGAAATCTCCTAAATAACGTCAATTGGGGAAAACAGCTATAGTTATCCAAATATGTCTTTGGACCTGACAAGGAAACTTGAACAAATGCAGTACTCTGCAGCATTTGTAGTACAACTGGTGCTTGGAGAGGCAACAACAGGCGAAGACTTTACGAGGAATTGGTTTGGAAAAACGTTTAATGCAGAAGGTAGTATAGACGTTAATGTCATTTTTACACCCTAAAAATGACGTCATCTCCCATGTATCTTTTTGAGGAAATTCCTCCTGAGAGCGACATCTCATACAATATTAGACATGCGCGGGCTTATGATCCAAGCATTCCAAGAACTGTTCGCTTCTGAAATTCCTTCTTCCACAACGTCCTTTATGAATAGAATATGCTCGATAATGACATCAAAATGCAACTTCCTTTTGATGAATTTAAAAGAAAAGTTTTTGGCAAAAATCAGACCATCCAGGAATCCGATATTTCATGTGCATGGCATTATTAGCATTCGACGATTGATAAAACTTCGTGTCATATTTTGTGATTTAAATAAGCACAAATTTCGGCACAATTTTGACTGTTTAAGCCCTATTTATGGTTGTGGCAAGGTGATTGCAGATAATGAACATTTTCTCCTGTATTGCCCTATGCATGACAATTGTATGACACATTACGGCAAGATCTTTTTGTTCATCTCAAAAGGGCTATCTTTAAAACGGGGAACGGGGAACGGGGAAAAAACGGGGAAAAACGGGGAAAAAACGGGGAAAAAACGGGGAAAAAACGGGGAACGGCGAACGGGGAACTTTAAAAGGGGGAACTTTAAACGAGGAATGGGGAACTTTAAAATGGGGAGCTTTAAAACGGGGAACGGGGAACGGGAAACGGGAAACGGGGAACGTTTAGCCAAGTTCTAAACAAAAAATCCAAGACTACTCATGTTTCATGTCTAAGTGTTGAGGGTGAAACAATACTTGACAATAAGGCTATCGCTGAATCCATGAATAATTTTTTCTGTGGCATTGGTAAAAAACTCAGTGACAAAATACCGGATACGGTAAATCCACTTTTGGGAAATGAATATTCTGTCAATAAAGAAAATACTAAGTTCCACTTTAAGCCCGTGGATACACGTCAGGTCGAAAAGGTCTTTGGAAAATTCAAATCATCTATGGGATCTGGGCCTGATGGCATTGCCAACTTTTTCTTGAAAGCTGGACTTCCAATCTTGGCCGATTCTCTTTGCGACATGTTTAATCTCTCTTTAGCTACTGGTGTTTTCCCGGATAGTTGGGAAATTGCAAGAGTTGCCCCTATATTTAAAAGTGGCCAACAGAATGATCGCTCAAATTACGGACCCATATCAGTTCTCCCTTTTTTATCAAGGGTGTTTGAAAAGTTGGTTTACAATCAGCTTTATGAGTATATGGACGGAAATAAGCATCTTTTTTCGCATCAATCCGGTTTTAGGAGTTTGCACTCTGTAGTTACATCCCTTTTAAACAATTCCAATGATTGGTACGTCAATATAGATAATGGAAAATACACTGCTATGGTCTTCATCGACCTTAAGAAAGCATTTGACACGGTCAATCATCAAATTCTTCTCGCGAAACTGAAGAAATATGGCATTGATGGCCTCGAATATTTATGGTTCGAATCTTACTTAGAAAACAGATGTCAGTTCTGTAAAGTTAATGGTGCATGTTCTGATTTGCACGATATTGATTGTGGTGTTCCTCAGGGATCGTGTTTAGAACCACTCCTTTTTCTAATCTACATTAATGATCTTCCTTTGGCACTCAATAAATGTAATCTGACAATGTATGCTGACGATACTAGCATCTCATATGCTTCTAAAAACATCGAAGAGCTTAATACTACACTAAATAGGGATCTCGATTGTCTAAACAAATGGTTGCAGGGTAACAAACTGTCGTTAAATGTTGTAAAGACGCAAGCGATGGTTATAGGTTCCCAACCAAACCTTTTTTTTTTTCAGTAATTTATTTTGAGTGGGCAGGAAGTATTTCTAGCTACTTAAAGCTAATTTAAGCCCACTGTGCATGCTGCATCCAGGCACGGGACCCCTAGTTTAACGTCCCTTCCGAAGGACGGCGAGGTGAGTTGCGAAGCCAAGCCTCCGAGGTCACCCATCCGGAGTTTGACCTCACTGAACCGAGCTTAACTTCAGTCTCCTGACGGAAACGGATTAAGCCGCTCGGCCGCTCACCCCACAAACGGCCACTCACCCCACAAACCTGAAGAAGATTGCTGAAAAGAAAGTAGATTCTCCAACTTTTTCTATTGGAGGCTCTGACATAAATCTAGTTAACAATGTGAAATATTTAGGTGTTCAACTTGACAGTAATCTTGACTGGAATCAGCACATGAAAGTCTAATGTTGCAAAGTATCTCGTGCTTTAGGTTTTCTCAAGTATGCTAAGAAATTCGTACCGAAACCTACTCTGATACAAATGTACAGAGGCATTGTCGAGCCACACTTTCGCTACTGTTGCTCTGTATGGGGAAGCTGTTGCGAAGCTAGATTGCAATCTCTGCAAAAATTGCAAAATCGAGCTGCAAGGATTGTCTCAAATAGCAGTTATGATACATCTGCGACCCTTTTGATTAATAACCTTAAATGGCTTACTGTCAGTGATATGATTAAAAGCGAAACAGCTACGGTTACGTATAAAGCAATAACTGGCCTTGCACCTAGCTATCTTTCTTATTTGTTCACACAAAATTCTGACCGAAATATTGATATTAGCTTGCGAAATGCAGCCACTGATCTCTATATCCCAAGGATGACAACCTGCAAAGGACAAAAAGCGATATCTTTTCGTGGCGTTAGAACTTGGAATCAGCTTCCGTTGGATATAAAACAAGCGAATTCGCTTAATTCGTTTAAATGCCAACTAAAAAACCATCTGCAGCCTTCTGCTTGAACATTTGATTGTGATTTTTCGTTCCATTCACCAGTTTTGATTTTACTCTTTTTAATTTTTTATCATAAGTATTCTAGTTAGATTTTTTAAATTTTATCACTTGTAATTAGGTTATTTTAGTAAAGTATTGTTAATTTTGTAAGCTTTTTAACACGGCCCCCTGTAAAGCAGTCGTTGATTGATGGGGCCACCGTGTATAAATAATTAAAAATGAAATGAAATGAAAATGAAATGAAACGGGGAACTTTAAAATGGGGAACTTTAAAACGGGGAACTGTAAAACGGGGAACGTGGAACGGGGAATGGGGAACTTTGAAATGGGGACCTTTAAAACGGGGAACTTTAAAACGGGGAACTTTAAAACGGGGAACGGGGAACTTTAAAATGGGGAACTTTAAAACGGGGAAATTTAAAACGGGGAACATTGGGAATTACCATAGTCATGTACCTTTTCTTCGTGGCACAGGCATACACGTATGTTTATAAGAAACTAAGAGTTTCGGCCAGTACTGGAAGTTTCTTAAAATTATCAGATTTTTAATACTCGGGAATTTCATACGAGTTTCTTAGGGGTTCCATAACAATCTTCATGTTCACCACCTGTGCCCATGAATGTTCACACGTTTCAAAACAGAGCCATTGAAGTCTTTCCAATGTTTAGACTTCACTCAGGTACCTTTCAAGTGGCTATCTTTAAAACGGGGAACTTTAAAACGGGGAACTTTAAACCAGGGAACTTTAAAACAGGGTACTTTAAAGGCATTGAGTCATGGTAAATAGACCGCGTATACCCAATTTGCAAAGGATTATCTCAATAAAAGGACAGCAATGTGCTTAGGGCCAAGGGAATAAGGAATTTTTGTGGGGATTAACAAAAAGTGTTAGGTCTAAAAAATGCGAAAGATAGGCCACGCGCCATGAGATGCCAGGCGAAACAGCCAGCGGGAGCCGAAGTAGCCTGGTATTTGTGAAGTTCATCTCTGATCACATGAAAACAGACTGATCACATGAAAGCAGACAGACCCCCAGCGGAGAATCGCTATTTACCATGACTCAATGCCTTTAAGATGGGGAACTTTAAAATGGGGAACTTGGGCTTCTTTGCCTGAACGCACCATCCTCAGATTTGAAACGAGCACGATATCCTTATTGTGGTATTTATATTTGAATTTACACGTATTTTTTACAAGAAACTGCCTATTTTCTATAAGAATCTCAACTCTCGGATCACCAAAAATTAAGAAATTTGTGTTGTGTTGTGTTGTGTGTTGTGTTGTGTTGTGTTGTGTTGTGTTGTGTTGTGTTGTTATGTTGTGTTGTGTTGTGTTGTGCTGTTAGTTTTATTTTGCTTCAACCGGGTGAGTAAAAAAAGAATCAAACCTTCTGAGTAATGTCAAACAGGAAACAAGTGAAAATAAAACAAAAAGATGTCAAGGATTTCCTTTTTCCCAGTAGTGGAGTTGTTGGTGATACGAATCGTCAAAGTTCAAAGCAACGGTCATCCCCCAAAAAGGAAACCTGTGATCATGCGCAGAAAGCATGTTTGGTTTTGTGGAAAGGATGTGGGCGGATAATCCGGCCACAATCCAAACAAGAATTAGCCAAGAGACAAAGAGATTCTCGCGCATGGTAATAGGTTTCCCAGCTGTTGATCTGCTTTGAACTTTACCCGCATAACAAAAGGCTCAGATAAAAGGGGCAGTCCTCGGTATCCTCAACAAGGAGCTAATAATTAGCACATCAAACATCTTCATTTGATAATCTTGAGTTCGATCCGATAACAATGGCACACTATAAAATGTTTGAAGTTTTCAAGTAATATAGAACAGAAATTGTTTAACCACTTTAGAAGAAACCTCAGGCCGATTTTTATGAAAAATGGTGCCCTCATATAAGAAACTTCTCAGCCTGATTTAGGAAGGTTCTTACAGGAGGATCCCAAATAAATTCATATCTAACAATCTTTGTTAAAACCAGGTGCCAAATATTTTTAAAGACTTCATCAATAGTATCTCAATCTACGTATCTAGCATGTATACTAAGGTTGAGTAAATTTTGAGCGAATGCTAGGTATCAACAAAATACTGTTCAATAGTGTTTGCTCTGGGTTTCCTTTAAAGTTTCAAGATTAATGACCTTTTAATTGGAACTAAACAGGCTGTTTTGAAAAACTGGTTTATATTTTGCGGGTTCTTACTGTACTGTTTCTTATCTGCAGTTTTGTGTAAAAAATGAACGGGAATCCAGCAACCAGTTCCCCTAGAAATTGGTATTCCCACTCGTCCTTTAGTCCTTTAGCCCAATAGTCTATCAGCCCAAAGTGCGTGTTTTCAAGGATTTCATGACAATGTCCCATTGATGCCATATTCTTTTCTTACGTAACAGACGGTATGTAGTTATGACTGGTATCCAAAGAGATTTGACCAGAAACAGCAAGGAATACAAGACCTGTACAGACCTGTACCTGTTGTTGTCTAGCAGTGCAAATAGACGTGTTGAAGAGAAGAAGACTTCCTTGTATCAATTCCAACAGGTATCATGCGTTATAATCTTCATATATGTATATTATATTTACATATTTTGTCTTGCTCTTCGTCTGTCTAGGCTAGATATTATGTGGTAAGTTTGAATCAAACTGCCAAGATCTTTGACCTTGTACACGCCCTTCAACGAAGAGAATTCTGACAGCCGAAACAAAATGGCGCCGAACGAAGTTTGACTAATTGAAAAATGTTTATCGAATAACAAATGCGAAAGTTAGCTGTGAGGGGAAAACAGCAGCGAAAGTAAGGTAGTACGTGTAGTAGTTGTTGTACCATATTGTAAATGATATCGCAAGAATGAAGGTGGATTGCTGGGACGTTTGTCTGGGAACGAACTGGTCATATTATAACCCGGGTATTATAAAACAAAAGTAATGATTGGTGATAGGTAATAATTTATACTTATGTATGAACATCAGCTAAGGGTACCCAATATGATTTTCAGGAATCTTGTATCACCAATTTTTTGGAGGTTCGAACCGGGAATCGTTATCTTGTTTCAAGCGGGAATCAGGAACTTGGTGATAGCATTTACAGAATCGGGCAGCGCGGATTGACTCGGATTGAAAAAAGTTATGCTAGAATCGCCTCGTTGGCAGCCTCGTTGGTGCCCCCATTTTGGTAGTGGCATAGCCAAGGATTGGGAAAATGCTCTCCCCTACTTTTTGTCAAAAGATGGCCTTTGAACTTGTTTCGAAACGAAGAGAGAGTAGTTGGATATCGGAATGGTAGGGTAAAAATCTTTCCGAAAAATACTGGATATTGACAAAGAGGGTCATTATAAGCGAAGGAAAAATGAATTTGCATGAAGACTGTCCTGAAGGTTGTGCTTCATGAAAAATGTTAGAAAATGGCATTCTAAGCCAAGGACAATTATGTTTACTTCACCCAAAAGGTTCCTGGGGACACCAGAGGCAGATTAAGGGGACAAATGGAGCAATTTCTTCCCTTCACGATGAAAGCTGGTGACAAGAAAGTCCCTCCTAGTGACCCTAAGTCCCTCTTTTTTTAACCCTATTCTACATGGGGGGGGGGGGGCAAAAAAGGCCCCCCAACCATACTTCCTGTAATTACTCTTAAACTGAGCATGATAAAACACTGGAACTTAGGTGACTTTTAATCAAATTTGATATTGCATCAAATTAACAATAGTTCATTGATATATAATTGGTCACGTGACTATGACAGGCCCATATTTGGCAACAGGTCTCTCAGAAAATCAGTAAAACATGCATAACTTTTCTCGTACACATCTGATTTCAATACAATTGGTACCAATCAGTTTGTCTTGAAGTCTACTTTCATTTGATATATAAAATATTTTATTTTGCTGACATCAGCAAAATTTAAGATCTATGACGTCATACTCATATATGACGTCATATTTATAATAAACATATGAAATAATTAGTGTATTATGATCAAAATTGACTAATTAACAATTCAAGATCAATTTCATATCATTCTTATTACTAAAAACGTATTTAAAATGCCAATAAAGCATCAACTAATTTGTTTAGGTATCAAGACTGATTATATGTTCGCAGGTTATCGCTATTGATAGGCTGATGGACGCTATAACTACGACTCATGGACTTACGCTTCCAGAAACGGTGACATGGCCTAAATCATCTGCTATTTTTTCTTGAAACCACCGACCCTAACACGCCACAAAAAGTGGCTTTCCTGAAGTGCTACAATGCAAATAAGCTATCAGTACTCAGATGAATGTTTCTTCCAGCTATCAAAGCAAAAAACTCCTACCTACAAGTGATATTTTGGTTGATTGGGGGCGCAAAAGATCTCGTAAATTCGCTCGCTACTTTGAGATTTTGATCGTTGCAGCAGTTCTGTCGAACGCGTTGTTCGAACGCGTTTGTTTGCCTTTGGCGGGAAGTTTGAATTGAAGAAGAATCAGCCAGTCCCCAATCTCGTCCCCAGAGTGAGTTCGTTGCTCTACCTCTACTCTGGGATACAAGAGGCCGTTCGGCAATTTGATTGGCTATTCGAAAACGACAGCAAAATCAGATTATTACTTTCATGGGCCATGAAAATGGCGGACAACAAAGGAACATCAACAAACGGCACGTGCAAGGAATGCTGGATGAAACAGAACCTTTAAAGTTATTTATTGACTATTTTTGGCTTAAAATATTATGTTTTTAGCAGGAGAGCCAAAATCAGCAAATTTCCATTGTTTTTGTGTTGCCTAGCAACGGATCATGTGACCAATTAGCATATGATGCTATTTTTAGAATCATAATTGCTTGGTGATCATGTGTACCAAGTTGCGCTGCCATAGGCACTACGGTTGCTTAGAAAATCTGGGGGGCCTTTTTAGCCCCCCGCCATGAGAAAGTGGTGCTTGATTTACCCATGTAGAATAGGGTTAACTGTTTGATTTGAAGGGGATACATATATATAAACGCATTATTTGGTAGAAAAACCAAAGGAATTTTTATGGGGGCCAACAACTTTTAAATGATCAAATTATATTTTAGCACCACTGACACTGACGTTGGATCTCCAAGGGTGCTCCACAGGCCAAGTATAGGTCTTTTCAACATTGGTCAAAGGTTTCCCCGGGGGCTTCGCCCACAGATCCCCGTTATTTGATAGCCTCCCTTATTATTCTTACTGGCCGTGCCGCTGCTAAGTTCCGCATAGGTCAGTAACAAACAATTGTTTGTAAGTATTTGGATTTATGCACATTGGAAAGAGGCAGAAGGAACTGATCACAAAATTGATGCCTTTTTTAGTCATCATTGCTGCAGTTATTTTCTTGCATGGTATTATTATGAGGTTTTCTCCATCCTCCATCTTTTCAGTAATGCATAAATAGTTGCGTTGGTTACTGCTAAGAAAACAGACAACAACACATTCCATAAAACAAAAGACAGGTTTGTTCCCACTGCTATTACCAGGTTGAATATTTGAATATTTGAATGGAATATTGAATATCGAATTTTGATTTCTACAGAACTACAAAAGATGTGTTTCACGGAGATCTGGGTCAGTGCGCTGCTTCCTGGGAGGGAGATTGCCGATATGTAGCGAGGTTTATTCCCTTCTCTTCTCTTTCATTGCACTGCATTCTGCACACGCCGGAATGCATTTCAATTTGCCAGTTTTCCTTTGTTTTCGGTTGCTTGGCAATGAAAAGTGACAACTCATTTGAATAGCTAATTGTCTGCATAACAATGGGGTTAGTGTTCTTGTTATATATTTTGTAGTTTTGAAGAAAAAAAGGGGGGGAGGCGAAAATCGCGCCAGAACAAATCAAATATAAAACCACTCACTACAGATTAATTGTCATTGCTATATTTGAATAGCTAATTGTCTAAAGATCAATAGCGGTAGGTCTTATTGTTATATTTTTGTAGTTTTTGAAGAGAAAAAAGGGGAAGGCGAAAAGCTCGCCAATGAGTTGCTTTTGTTGACACCTCAATTCAAAGCGATTTGCGATTGCAGAAAAAGGAAATTCTCTCAACCAGCAATTCAAAACAAACAAACAAAGCCGCAAAGTTTCTTTGAAACCCAGGTAGCTAGCTCGCTAATTGTGCATTCCAGAAACTGTTTTTAAGGGTAAACATGAGCGTAGATCGAAAGAAGAAGGATGCATCTACACATCTGCCGCGGGCATTTTATTTGTTTGGTTCAAAGGCCGTTTAGGAGGCGATTCAATTCTCTTATTTTTTGGGTGTTATCAAAACATTTACTTCTCAGCTTCTGGACCAAAGAAATAAAAATGCCCGCGGTAGATGTGTAGATATATCCTTCTTTTTTCGATCTACTGGAATGCACAGCGAGCGAGCTAGCTACCTGGGTTTCAGAGAAAATTTTGCGGCTTTGTTTGTTTTGAATTACTGGTTGATAGAATTTCCTTTGTCTGTGATCGCTAATCGCTTTGAATTGAGGTGTCAACAAAAGCAACTCGTGCTATTGTATTACAAAACCTGCCCTTGTTTCTTCAGATAGGATTAATTGTCATTGCTACATTTGAATAGCTAATTGTTTGGGTTCATGTCTCCCATATGACACAACAAATTTATATCTTTGGTAATAGATTGTACACCTTTGAGAATAGATTGCAGGGGAACTTTCTTTTTACAAATGATGTACTTTTCCGATGTAACAAAGAGATTTGCCATTTTTGAGAAACGCTTTGTTTTCTCTTTATTTTGCTGCGATAGAATGCCTTCAGGAGTGTGCAATCTATTCTCAAAGGTATCATTTTTGCTGTGTCACATGGGAGACCTAAGTCTTGCAAGACCTTTTGTTTTATGCAAGCCTTCCAAGACTTCAAAGGTGTTTGCAACAAGAAAACTTTGAATCGACGGTAGATGGACAGTTTGCTGCAGAGGCTGTTAAATCATATGACATTGTATCGAAATTAACGATGATAAAATGGTGGAAAGAAATAGGATTTGTGGTGACCTTATTCGTAAATGTTTCTGCTGTTTATTACTGCAACCGAAAGTGACTTAATGCCGATTACTGGGACTCTGCTGTGGGTGAAGGTAGGCCCGTTAGCTTTCTTGATAGCAAATAGCTTTAATTCGTCAAGGATTCTCGAAAATCACACAAACAAATACTTTCATGTTATTCCTGGACATAATTCACGTAGCATGTGAAATTTTGAAAACTATATCTTATTTGCAGCGTTCCTGATATATTCTTAAATATAGGCCAATTTTCGAAGGAATGAAATTCGATGTAATGCCGATCCCTGATGAGATTTTAACCAAATGCAGAAAAACAAATGTGGAGTGAGGTCTGCAGAATCGATTCGTCTCGTGGTAAAACCAGCTCTATATATTTATTAGTCGAATATTCATTTTCGTGAACGTGCTTAAAAAAGTTGTCTCAAAAGCCTTATTTTCAGTCATGTGAATGGAATACGACGATATCATTGGCTTATAAGCGTGAGATTGGAAGATTTGCGGGTTCCCTGTGCCCTGTTGAAAGATTTGACTTGCATGCTATTAATGGCTGCAGACGAGTCAAATCTTTCAATAGGGCGCAGGGAAACCCGAAAATCTTCCAATTTCACGCTTATAAAGCCAATGATATCGCCGTATTCTGCTCACATGACTGAAAATAAGGCTTTCGAGATAACTTTTCGAGTATCTTCACGAAAATAAAATTAGATATTCGACTAATAAAGATACAGAGCTGGTTTTACCACGAATCGATTCGAGAGGCCCCACTCCACATTCGTTTTTCTGCAATTGGTTAAAATCTCATCAGGGATCGGCGTTACATCGAATTTCATTCCTTCAAAAAAACGGGCCTATCTTCAAGAATTCTCCAGGAACGCTACAAATAAGATATAGCTTCCAAAATTTCACATGTTTTATCTTGCTTGCCTTTGTGTTTGTTACTTGTGCCAAGTTTCAAGTCCCTAGCGTTTATGGTTCTGAGATTAAAGATGGGGTTTCACCAAAGTTTCAGAAGCCTGGTCTGGATAAGGTGGTTAAGAAGTTGCTTAGGCCAAAAGGCTAAAGCTTTGGTTTGCAGGAAGAGGGAAATTTGAGCTTTTAAGATAAACATGTCTAAAACTAGTCCTTCTGCCATTTGTGTAAAAACTAGTCTTTCTGCCATTGGCGACCATATTTGTAAGTCTGGCCATTATGCGTCCATTGAGAACTTCCAAATCCTTAGTAGGATTGACAATTTTTTTGACCTTCTTATCCACGAGTCTTTTAATTCTACGCAATCGTCCTGTGCTTAATGCATAAGTGTCCTCTATTCCCCTGGCACTGTTCTAATCTTACTTGTTTACTGACTTTACCGTATTCTTACCACCCTCCCCCTCCCCCCACCCCGGTTGGTTTCCTTCCCTTTAAGTCCCTCCTGTAGTTACTCCTTTTCCTTCCACATTATTTCCCTTTTATGGTGTTCTTTGTTACTGTCCTTATTTAATGGCGATACACGCCCACACGTTTACATGCAGATGATGGATCTTGGAATAGATCCGAAATGTTTGGAAATTTAACACCGTTTAAGTCAACTGCACTATTGATATTTAACATGATTTGGCATGATTTGTGTCTCTCAACTTGTAGCCAATGGACTTGTCTGCAATGGAAAGATCCAGTAACATAAATATGGAGTTGGAATAGAAAGATCAAAACGTGAACATGATTCTTTTTAGGGTCGTTCTTGCTCTTCGATTAACATGCCTGCTCTCAAAGTATCAATATCAACAAATGAGGTAGCTATGTTCAAGTTAACTATCGACGAACATTTTTAGAGTGATTAGACATTGATTGACGCTAAATTCACAGCACTGGAGTCAACCAACCAAATCCGTTATAATTTTTTTTCGAACACTCAGAAGAAGGTGACAGTGATGGTAATCAATTGTCAATCAGGCCTATCCAATGAAATAATCAGGAACAATGTTTTTTTGAGAGCAAAATAGAAATTTAGTCAAGGAAAACTGCAAGAAATTGCCTTTGTGATGACAATTTATAGTAATAACAGACTAAGTGAGTTCTAAATCGTGATATATACACGTATACACGTAACAAGTAAAACAAAGTTGAACAACAGACTAGCTGCATTTAAAATACTTTAGATAATTTTGTCCACTATTTGCAGCAGCAGCAAAGCAAAGCTTAATCATCATATAATATATCATACATAAAACACAGTCAACTGTCTCTAAAGTAGACACCTTCAGGGCCAACTAACAGCGCCCATGTTTTCTTTGTCGATGCAGACTGTCCAGACTGGCTAAATTCATGCAAGTACGGTCCGAAAATAGGCCCCAAATTACTGTAAAATTGATTTCTGATGAACCAAAAGTGAAACGTAATTGGAGATGACTACATTTCGTGATTCTTTGTCACATTTATATAGTATATACCGGGTGTCCCAAAAAAAGTACTCCCGTTTGAAAAATCACCAAATTTGATTGCACGGCCGATCTTCAATTTTTATTTTTGGTCACGTAGGACCAAATCATTTTCCAAAACATAGCTGATGTTGTAAGTGGTTTTAAAATGAGCAAATTTAACTCTTTTAGGGCTACCTGGTTTTGAATCATCCTGTAAAAAAGTATTGATGATTGCCAAATCAATTTCTTTGTGCGTGTAAAACTTCTAGTTTGGTCATAAATGACAAAAATAAATGTGCACTATCATTGGAGACTTCAATGATGATGAAAAATCTGAAAATTTTGACTCTTAGGAAAGATTGAGTATTTTGCAAAAAAAAACTATAGCTCAAAATCAGGGTTTTCAACGTGTTAATGTTCTACCTTGCTGTATCAAAAGCAAACATTTTATCATCTGTGAATATTTTTGGATCTTTGACAAACCATTCAAAAAGAAAATTTTATCAAAGGTTTTATAATCAATTTTTGATGGTTTTTTAAACAGGAGTACTTTTTTTGGGACACCCGGTAGAAAGGAGCTTACGATGCATCGATGCAGTACAGCATCGATATTTTGGTACTCCAAAACCTAATCGAGTAAACGTAGTAATTAATTTAGAGACAGTTTACTGTATATTATGTATGAAATATTATTATTCATCCATAAAATGCAGTGAACTGTGTCTAAAATGAATATCTTCCAGGCCAACTCAATGTGTCCTCTTTAGCAAGGTGTGCTCCTTACAGAGAGAATCTTAGCTAATATCTATCAATAGGGATGACAAATAGTTCCTTTCTTGACAGGTTGTTTACGAAATATAGGTGTCGCTTGGAGAGAGTTGACTGCAGTGCAATACTTGAAAGCTAATCCGTAATATAACATGAAATAAATGCAATATAATACAATCCGGCAGGAGATCTGGCTCTTGCTTGGGGGGGGGGGGGGGTGAGGTTGCATAGGAACATGGTAGGAGTGGACAACCAAAAAAGGGTATACTTCATGTATTTTTATGGAAGCACCTGGAAAGTTTTAGGGCACCCGTTTCAAACCAACTGAAACTGCAGCAACTCATGATTGAAGTTTATGAATCACTCAACCATGAAAACCCTTCTTTCTTATGGGATTTATTCACAAGAACAGAAATTAATTACAACCTGGAAATTAAAGATATTCTCTCACTTCCCAATACATCGACTGCGTGTTTCGGTACAAATTCGACAATTTTTAGAGATATCATACGTTAGAATGGTACACCTGATGTGATTAAGAGCAGCAATAAAGCCTCTATTTTTAGCAAAAATATGAAAAATTGGGCTGGGGAGGGTTGCAATTGTAAAATTTGGAAAAAGTTTTATTGTAGATTAGTTTAACCCTATCCAGACTACCTAGTGAATTTTCCATACAGCTGGTCGAGTATCTCCAGAATAGTCTAGTTTTTTGTGACTTTTAGTTTCTATCTACGAGACACCTTTTCATGTCGATTTCAAAAATTTTGACACTGATTCAGGGGGTCAACACTTGATTTTAAATTGAAAGCTTCTCAAAATATATACCTTTTAAGTCATAATTTTGGAACCACTGGCTCTATGACAACGAAACAAAAATTGCTGAACTTGTCTTGAAACGGGCTTTCATTTGATATATAGTTTATCGATTTTTTATATCGTAATCAATAATTGTTTAATGCGCATGCGTACTGATAAAAAACCATTTTGGGCTTCATTTTTGAACAAATGAGCAGCATCATATGATGCAGCAGGTCTTTTTATGTATATCCAGCATAGTCTCCCCAAAGTCTAAAAAGGCCTAATGTGGATAGGGTAGTTTAAGTCAGTTGGTACTTATTTGTTAGTCCCTTTTTGCACAAACTACGAGTATGACTGTATCCAACTGTAAATAAAGTGATTATTATTATCTATGCAACAGGTGGCTTGCCACCACCCCTTCCCCTATTACCCGGTCTCCTGCCTCGTGTCCTATCGATGACATCTACATACACCACATTCTCCCCACTTGGGGCTGAAATTGCTTCTGGGAATGGATCCCTGTTTTCCTCCAGTTCCTGCTTCTTTCGTTCATCTTTTAATTTATCTTCGTGGTGTATCGCCCAGACATCAGCCATGCCCGGAAGATCTGCGATCATTTCATTTTCGTCTTCCTCCATGACGTATGAGATACCTTCATCGCTCCTGCCAGCGACATTTGATTCTGGCACTGCGGCCCTCCTCTGCATCTCTCGCTTTTCTTCCCCCAATCTCCTTTGTTCCTTTATCCATTTGAGATGGTTGCTGGGAACATCTGTAGGGTTTTCTTTGAAAGAAATTCTTTCTTCTAAATGCTTTTTTGCAAATTTCGCAATGATTTCATCTAGTTTGCCCTCCATTGCTCGCAGGTCAGATTGGAACTCCTCCATTAGCTCATTCATGTTTGCTGTCTCTGTCGGGTACTGAATAGTTCCGCCGTGGTATGTGTCTTGATAAAGAGATAAGATTTGTGACAACCTCATGCATGCATGACCAGCGTGGCTGGCTCCTAGTAGTTTCTTCAAATTTGTTGGATCAACAAGTTTATCATATCACGTATGCCCACCTATACTTGGTTAGAAATTTGATACCAGGATACCATTCTTCCCCTTAGCTATTGGTGTGCATGGCTTACACTGTCGTTGTGGGGTCAGTCATGGAAAGAATAAATATATGTGATGTACAGTGATGTACAGTGACAAACAAGGCATCAGAATGCAGCTGCAGAGCATAGCTTCTCAATTCCTAACAAGGTCGTTGACAAAGTTTATGAACTACCGATTGCCCCAAAAAAGTTCCAACGTTTAATTGAACTCAGAGAAAAAGGAAGAAATGAGTTAAATGATGATGGAGATATGTACGAGCTCTAATATTTCATGTTCCTGTTGAAGTCAAATCCAATGACGTTAGCCGTCCTGCTTGATATTTGTGGAAGGGGACTCACTCGATGAGAAGCACAAACGCACTAACGTTGGGTTCACAATTTGTTCATTACGTGTAGTACTACATTGAACATAATAAAGGCCAGCTTCCAGTCAGTAGTGGAATTTTCAGAGCATTGGAAATCCTTTCATTTACAAGAGAAAACAGCACTAGATAATAAATTGAATATAATAATTGAATAGAATTTTGGTTTTAACGATTTTTGATTCTGTAACAGCTCGCCTGCTCTACATAAAGGTTTGAGGAATCGAGTCAAAAAGGTATTGGGCAAAAATGGTTTGCTACTGTTGTTGTTGCATTTACTAACTGGGAATTTTACCTTTCCGCCGTTTCATGGAGTAGAACAAGCTGTCTTTTCTTGAACTAAAAAGCAGTTGTCAACTTTTTGTTCCACCTGCCATATTATGCAATATTGGATTTTTCGTCTTGGTGAGCTCGAATTGAGTGGCAAAGTACACCCTTCGTATTTCCCTGCGAGACCTGTTCTATTCGATATTTAAGACCTTGCTACAAATATACTGAATGAGCAGAGCTCTTGCTTGTCCTTGCTCCAAGTCTATTTTGTGAACTGATCAAGGTAAGGACGGAGAGTGGCAACTCATTTTTTCTGTTCATAATCCAGAGATTTCAACTTCGCCACAATGATGCAGGCAGGCGTACGGATCTCTTTGGTTTGCCTTCAACATGAAATGTTAGAGCTCATAACGCCATCTTCAGAATACTAATTTCTACCTAAAAAATGCCAAACTTTAAATGTCTATCATAAAACTAAAATGATTGGAAATCGCCAGGCTCAGAACGTTTTTCCCTGTGTTCAATCCAACGCCGAATCTCCTCCTTTGGGAGACCCGGTACTTTTTTGAACTGAGTGACTTGAAAGAAATTTTAGCTATTTTGCTATAATTTTACTGTCGGACTTTTCTGAAATATTCAATATTACTTCTTTTCTAAATTTAACAGAGAAATGTCGAAAAAACTTCCAACCATCGCAAATATTTATTAATGTTTTACTGAAACATGAATTTCTTCGACATTGACATTTTGATTTCGCAACCTGAATATGAATGGAAAGACTGAAATATGAATAGAATGATCATCGTCGTAATCATGCATCTTTAAATGTTTGGTTTTTGCAATATGGTATCGAGAAAAGTCTGTCACTCTTCTTGTTTACGATTTAGAAATTGAATAGTGTCAAGTTCTCAATTGAGTTGAAATATGAAATATGAAAAACGCTGTAATTTCGAAAATTATTCAAGATTTCTGAAAAGTTCAACAGTAGAATAATGGATAAGTAGCCAAAGTTTCTTTTGAGCCATTCAATTAAAAAAATAAGGCATTGAATTTACACCTACAGTCGTGCCCAAACGTTTAAAGGACAAGTCCGGGGTTGATATGATTGATGATAAAATACAAGATAATACCTCTATGAATTATGTATGATACTTTTTTCCACTATTTTTCGCCTTCTCCTTGTGAAATTACGTATTCAAATAAGCTATTTGAGCGAAGTGACGTCATATCACGCAAACGAAAACGAGGCTCTGTGATTGTTTTTCGCCTCTTAGTTTCTGCCAGCCTCTTTATCGTGTACTTGTGCATTGAAAATGGCACGAGAACACGATAAAGAGGCTTGCGACGATAAAGAGGCGAAAAACCAATCACGCAACCTCGTTTTCCTTTACGTGATATGACGTCATTTCGCTCAAAGTGCTTTTGTGAATACGTAATTTAACAAGCAGAAGGCAAAGAATAGTGAAAAAGTATCATACATCATTCATAGCAGTATTATCTTGTATCTTATCATCAATGATAACAACCCCGGACTTGTCCTTTAAGACCGAATTTTTGTCAACAACGTTTCTTGGCCTAACGATATGGAACCCTACCACTCTACCTAGTTTACTTTGTTAGAGTTCATTTAGATCAACTTTCCATGTAGATTTCAAATATTTGATGTTTTTTTTCTAATTTCGGCGCCATTTTGCTATGACGTCACAATGAAATATATAGAAATTCTCGGAAATTGCATTGGTTCTGCCGACAAGGGGTGTGACCCAAAAATTGTGTTACTCAGCTGAATTTTACATCAATCTATGCGCAGTTAATTTCTATTTTATGTTTGCAAAATATCAAAACTCCACGAAGACTATTGCTTCAGGGAAAAAGGTAGTGGAGGGCCTTATGTCCATAATAATGCTTCATTTCCCTGAAGCCATAATATTGCTTCAGGGAAAAAGGTAGTGGAGGGCCTTATGTCCATAATAATGCTTCATTTCCCTGAAGCCATAATATTGCTTCAGGGAAAAAGGTAGTGGAGGGCCTTATGTCCATAATAATGCTTCATTTCCCTGAAGCCATACAATTGCTGCAGTTAAAAAGGTAGTGGAGGGCCTTATGTCCATAATAATGCTTCATTTCCCTGAAGCCATACAATTGCTGCAGTTGAAAAGGTAGTGGAGGGCCTTATGTCCACAGCTATGGCCATAAGTTTAAAACCACCCTTGGAAAAGCGTGAAAAACAATCTGTGCTTATGAGGTAAGAGCCTGTGATGTTCGATAATTCAAATAATGACACGATTCTTCAACATTAATTCGAATAACTTTGTGATTGTAACTTCAAACTAACAATCCAAGGGCTGGTCTTAAACTTATGGTCAAAGCTGTGGACGGAATGCCCTCTACTACCTTTTTCCCTGAAGCAATATTCTTCGTGGAGTTTCGATATTTTGCAAACAAATCGTAGAAATTATTTGTGCATAAAATGAAGTAAAATCCAGCTGAGTAACACAATTTTTGGGTCACACCCCTTGTCTGCAGAACCAATGCAATTTCCGAGAATTTCTATATATTTCATTTTGACGTCATAGCAAATGGCACCGAAATTTAAAAAACAACATCAAAATTTTAAATCTACATGGAAAGTTGATCTAAATGAACTCCAAGAGAGTAAAATAGGCAGGGTGTGGTAGGGTTCTATACAGTGGTTCTATATCGTTAGGCCAAGAAACGTTGTTGACAAAAATGTGGTCTTAAACTTTTTCCCACGACTGTATCTGTCTACCCCGATTTAAACATCTGGAACCTATGCTAGCTGAAGGGCTTAGCAATCTTACGAGTAGCTATAATTACCCTCCGAAAATTGAATTTCAAAAATACGCTAATTCATTCATTTCCCATTTGTTGTTCAATCTATTTTTTGGTGGACGTGAGAAAAGCCGAGTTCCAACTTTCTTCACGAGCTCAACATCGGAATCATTTGCAGCTATAGATTTCCCTGCACGACTTCAAGTCCGTCTCTCTGTAAAAGTTTTCCAAGATATTGACTGGGAAAGGATAGTGATCATTTTTCTCTTTTGGCCAAGGTAGAAATCGCAATTAGTTAGAATGCAGTCACGTGACCATGCAGCATCCCAATAAGATAGCCACGCCCTCTGGACCAAATGGTTAAAGGACAAGTCCGGGGTTGGTATGATTGATGATAAAATACAAGATAATACTGCTTTGAATGATGTATGATACCTTTTTCCACTATTTTTCGCCTTCTCCTTGTGAAACTACGTATTCAAATAAGCAATTTGAGCGAAGTGACGTCATATCGCGCAAACGATGACAAGGCTGTGTGATTGTTTTTTCGCTCCTTTAGCGTAGCAAGCCTGTTTATCGTGTTCTCGTTCCATATTCAATGCATGGGTAGACAATAAAGAGGCTTGCAACGATAAGAGGTGAAAAACAATCACGCAGCCTTGTCATCGTTTGCGCGATATGACGTCATTTCGCTCAAATTGCTTATTTGAATACGTAGTTTCACAAGGAGAAGGCGAAAAATAGTGGAAAAAATTATCATACATCATTCAAAGCAGTATTATCTTGTATTTCATCATAACGATACCAACCCCGGACTTGTCCTTTAAACAAAGCATTTGTCAATAGTTCTCAATGGTGGAAAAATCCCTGTTCTACAAGGCTGCAAAGAGACCCATATATTGAAAGTGTTAAAAAAGAGGTACTCTTCGAGACTTACCATGATATGTTTTGTACTTGCGCTTTATTTGGCTGCAGACAACTCCCATTAAAATAAGGAGAATAACAATTACGACTGTCATTTGGAAAATGATTGATTGTGTATTTATAAATGAGATTGGTTGGTCTGCCTCTTTCTTTATCTGCAACGCAAAGAAGATGGTTTCAATTGTCAATAGTATACCAAAAATTAATCCATCGTTGTAGAAAATATTGCAAAAACTCGATGGGGGTTGCATAATTTGTAGCAAAATTTTCTATGAGGGCTTGATCGAGAATTCTCTTTTGTTGTCTAAAAGTTAGCTACTGTAGCAAGATAAAACTCAAATCCTTACTGGTTGCCAGAGCATGCGGAATCACCCAATTTCATGCTTGTCAGCCAATGAGATCACCGCTTTCTAGCCCCTCGAGACAAACTCGGTCGTTTGAGGGGAATTTTCTAGTACCCTCACAAAAACTGAAATGGGTGTTAAAGTACTTCAGTTATTTGCACTTTTTTTAATAACTCAGTTGTGGGGATTTCCGTCCAGAATTGTTTACATGTTTAAACACATAGCTTGTTTGGTGCAGGAGCTGCGCTCAATTTCCGGTCGAAGAATATTGACCTTCGTTGAAATATCTATAGAAATCGCTACAAATGAGATATACAGATAACAATTTCAGCGATTATGCATACTGACCTGGGCCGGGTTGTTCAAACCACGATTAGCATTAATCTTGGATTAAAGGCATGCTTATGTTGTCATTTGTATAGTCTTAATCCGGTATTAGCCTAATACCAGCTTTGAACAACCGGGCCCTGAGCAATAACCCAAGCTCCTTCACTGCTATCACATCTCAAAATTGGAGGCAATTTCTAACGATTTCTGGTAGAGACATCATTTGGGCCTTAGCTTTACTTCGCTTAGAACTCATTCCATTGCACTTGAAAAGTTATGGTAAAATTCTCAAGCTAAATAATGCACTTACCCATGACTCAGACACCAGTTTGAATTCGTTTGCCTTTTTTACTTCAGCAAATTTTTAAACCTCGGTCCATATTTTTCTCTGCAAAATCTCTCCGCTTCAAACATTAAACAGTGAGCTTTGACATTGTATCATAAGAGTCTCGCATCAAAGAACATTCCTATACCGGGTGTCCCAAAATGATGTATCATTGTTTGATTGCTGACATTTCCATAGCCAATGAACCGATTTTCAAACACTTTATTTCATTTTATTGCCTAAAGCTAAATTGTATTTTAAGATGTTGGTTGTGGTATTACCAGTTTTTGAAAATCGATTCATCGGTCATGGACATATAAGCTATCAAACGATGATACATCATTTTGGGACACCCGGTAGAACGATCACACGCGGTTAAGCTGTTTAGCGAGGCACCTGTGAATTAGTTTCACGCATTTCGTTCTTTTCGTTCTGTTTTAAATAGATGCAAAACATAAAAAAAAAAAAATTTTGAGTTGCTAAAAAAGGTACCCGGTTTTGCTCTTTTGTTTGTTTGCATTGATTGATTGAGTCAAATGCGTGAAAACAATTCACGATTGCCTCGCTAAACATATAAAGCGCATGAAATCGTTGATCTATAGGAATGTTCTGTGAAGCAAGACTTTTATGATATAATGTCAAAGTTCTCTGTTTGTTGCTTGAAGCGGAGAGACTGTACGGAGAAAAATATGGACCGAGGAAAGTTTTTGCGATTCACCCACAACTGATCGTTTCTTTTAAAAATTTGCTAAAGTAGAAAAGGCTAACGAAGTCAAACTGGTGTCTGAGTCATGGGTAAGTGCATTATTTAGCTCAAGAATTTTACCATAACTTTTTAAGTGTAATGGAATGAGTTTCAATTGAGGAAAAGCTTAGGCCCAAATGATGTCTCTACCAGAAATCGTTAGAAATTGCCTCCAATTTTGAGATATGATAGCAGTGAAGGAGTTTTGGTTATTGCTCAGGTCAGAATCACTGAAATTCTTATCTGTATATCTCATTTGTAGCGATTTCTATAAATATTTCAACGAAGGTCGATATTCTTCGAGCGGAAAATGAACGCAGCTCCTGCCCCAAACAAGCTATGTGCCTAAACATGTAAACAATTCTGGACGGACTTCCCCACAACTGATTTATCAAAAAATAGTGCAAATAACTGAAGTATTGTAGCATCCATTTCAGTTTTTGCGAGGGTACTAGAAAATTCACCTCAAACAACAGATTTTGTCTCCAGGAGCTAGAAAGTGGTGATCTCATTGGCTGACAAGCATAAAATTGGATTATTTCCGCATGCTCTGGCAACCAGTAAGGATTTGAGCCTTATCTTTACTGGCAGATCTTAGATCAAATGACGTGGGAAATTTGAACATTTTATAAGGTTTATTCGATTTCTTTGTGAGATAAGATGAGCTGAAGACAAGCGGCGATGTAATTTTTACTAACATGCATCGCGCTCCAGTTACGTATATTAAGCGCGTCTACAGGGATTTGGTTAAAGACAGTAATAAATCGTATATAAAAGAGTTTTGATAATATAAATAGAAACAATGTCTAGTTCTTACCTTAAAACCAGCAGTTACATCTGCCAAGGTTTGTAGTATTTGGCGTTCCTCGACCTTTATATAGTCCTCGAACGTACTTGCAGCGTTAGTCATGTCATTTGACAAAATAAAACCGAAAGAGAAGGGATATTGTATCAGTTCAACAGCATATATATCTGGATGATTGAATACGTCAGGTTGAGATGCTGCCGATGCCACATCAACCAATGCTGACCGCACTTTGCGTCTTTTCAGTACGTCGGCAACATCCTCGATGGTTCGATATAATGCTTCTGCAACGACAAGACAAAATATTGCTCAAGCTGATAAACAGACAAGATAGCTTGTTTAAAAAAATAACAAATTGGATTTGTCCTTGATTTATTTTCGTGGAATTTTTTTTATTTTGGAATTTTCTCAGGCTAATTGGCCAAAGGTTTGGTTTAGAGGTGGACGCAAATTTGGACTCTGAAATTAACATTCAACTATCGAAGCACCCATATCAACGAACGAGATGTCTGTGTTCAAGGTATCTATTGAGGAATGTTTTGTGAATGATTCACCAAGGATTTATCTATTGAGGAATGTTTTGTAAATGATTCACCAAGGATTAAAGCTAAATTTTCATGTCGCTTGAACCAAATGTATTTTGGGATACCCCTACTTGGAAAAAAAAGGATTACGAGTAAGGGAGCGGTCATTGTTAATCTTGGGTAACAGGGCTAATGATAATTCTACACAATTAGACAACATTTCATACCCCGTCTTGAATATACAGAGTGTCCCAAAGAAATTTTGCCCCGTTTGCTTGAAGATTGCGACAAAACGGCAAAATATTCTCGCCAAACTTTGTTATGATGTTGCTTTTCAGCTGTTCTAATAAATTTTGCTACCATTCCCGTAGAGATCCTTTCAAAAATCATGGAGCTATGACCTTCAGCAGACCAAATTTGACTGATGACTAAAACCAGTGGTCAATCATTTTGTCTTACTATTTTGCAGCGATAAATAGCTTCATGTAATGTAAGAAATATTTTCTGTAAGGTAACAAATAATTGAAATTTTTTTAATGATTATCAGAATTTTGAAAAAGCTACGGCATTAGGCTGCTGTTTTATTTCATTCATGGAAATAACACCATGGAGCAAAATCATGCAACATTTTAGCGAGAATCTTTTGTCGTTTTTTTGTCATCTAAGACAAACGGGGCACAATTTTTTGGAACACCATGTAGAAAAATAGGTTTTATACCCCTTTACCATTCAACAAAATGATTTGCAACCCCATCCAGAACTCTTTGAGGAAATATAAAAGATATATGCACACATACCAATTAGTCCCAGGCTATTTTCGTACCAATCCAGTGATTCATCATTTCCAGATGTCTGTTAAATTTACTTTTGAATGTTGACGGATGACTTCATAGAAATAATTTTGAAGCAAAATAGTTTTGCACCCATAGCAATTCTCATTGATAAGTTCGCACCCCCACAAAGTAATGGAAACAATGTTCATACTTCTATCACAAATCTCCCCCCTCCCCGGTACCCAGGATTAAAAATGACCAATCCCTAACTGTATATTTTCTGACTTTGACATGAGGATTACTTAATGGATATGCGTGCATACAAGATCTCGAAGAATGGCCAATTTATCACATCTTATGCATTATTGATAGAGTAAAATTTGAGGAATACTTACTGGTATTTACTTTCGCATTTCGACGAATTGCAATTTTGTGACCAGCTGAGTCGTGAATGGCTGCAATCTGAAACGTAGATGCTCAATCTGATAAACAATTGTGCTAAAGATGACAGGGAATATTTACCATGATCTTTGGCGTTTGAAAGAATTGTGAATGATTTGATTTGTCAATTTACCATGTAACGCAATGGATCGTGGTAAAAATTCCATGGTGCCATCCGCAGCGTGATCATCTATCTAGCTTCTAATTTCCTAACAGACTCCAAATGACATAGATCAGCGGTACTACAAGAATTCAAACCCAAATACTAGCCTGCTACAGTATGTTCATTCAACTGATGGACAATTCTCAGTTCACGGGCTGATTAACAATCATTTACCTTGTGAAAAGGCGATACCTTTGTCATGAAACTTATATAAAGAAGCTTTCAGGAACGTTCCGTGATAAATGGTGCTATTTTGTGATATATAAAGCTGGTTGAAAGAGGGCGTCTCTGACACAGTGGGATCTTAATGCCAAAATCGAAATTCTCATTTCTTGGCTCAGAAATGTCCGATTTGTATGAAATCAACTTTATTTACCAAATGAATATAACAGCTTTTAACGGATTGCCAGCCAGAAGAAATACGGATTCTAATTTTACGCTTAATTGGACATGCTCAGGGGCAGCACGATTTTGGCATTTTTTGCATCAAAATGTGGAAATTTCATTTTTACACTTGAAAAACAAAAAAGTGACTCAAAGTGACTCTACCAGACTCACTTTTTGTGGAAGTACCATGTCTCAGCTGAAAATCTACCAAGGGGATCGTGCAGAATTGTACAGAAAAAAAAGTTATACGCAATTAAAAAAGTCAAGTGTACCTCTTGATTTTGAAGAAAAAGTTGGGCTTTTTTTGTTGCTTTCTAAGCAACATGAAATTGAATGGAATTGTTGAAAGTAACTGCTAGTGACTTCAATTCATCTTTTGGGGAAATTCAAATCGTAAAATTGAAATAAAGCTTTTTCACTGCTCCTCCGCAGAGACAGATAATAAAGCAGTGTAGGCTGCTTCTTTTTTATCATTTCTTCACACAGCGTTAGGTCATCAACTTTATAACGTCCAAGATAACTTCATTATGAAGTGCACTAACTTTTAAGCTAGTTACATCTAGAAAACTTGATAAAAGACTATGATTTAGTTATTATTTACGAATCGTATTTTGTTTCTTCAATAAAACTTCATTCGTACATAGACTGAATCAGTGATTCCTCCTCATTGGAAACATGGGCAACAGGAGAAGAGTATCCTTTTTTGTTGACATATCTTGTCTCACATTGTAATTACCGGAGCTGATTTTGTTAGCATTCTGATAAAAATCTCATGAATGCTGGCTTAAACAGAAGTCTGTCTCGGTCTTTCAAATGCAGGACGGAGGAACAATTGCTATTTGGTCTGAGAGTGGAGTTGAAGCATGGAACAAACAGGTATGCAGTTTCCGTAAGGGGGGGGGGGGGGGGAGGGGGCAGGATGTAGAGCGAGACGGAATTCTGTACAAAAGTCAACATTCATGAAATTTTTGTAAGAATGCTAAAAAAATCAGCTCCGGTAATTACAAAGGTGAGACAAGATATGTCAACAAAAAAGGACACTCTTCTCCAATTTCCCATGTTTCCAACGAGGAGGAATCACTGATTCAGTCTATGTACGAATGAAGTTTTATTGAAGAAACAAAATACGATTCGTAAATATTAACTAAATCATAGTCTTTTATCAAGTTTTCTAGATGTAACTAGCTTAGAAGTTAGTGCACTTCATAATGAAGTTAACTTGGACGTTATAAAGTTGTTGACCTAACGCTGTGTGAAGAAATGATAAAAAAGAAGCAGCCTACATTGCTTTGTTATCTGTCTCTGCGGAGGAGCAGTGAAAAAGCTTTATTTCAATTTTACGATTTGAATTTCCTCAAAAGATGAATTGAAGTCACTAGCAGTTACTTTCAACAATTCCATTCAATTTCATGTTGCTTAGAAAAAAAGCCCAACTTTTTCTTCAAAATCAAGAGGTACACTTGACTGTTTTAATTGCGTATAACTTTTTTTTCTGTACGATTCTGCACGATCCCCTTGGTAGATTTTCAGCTGAGAAGTGTTACTTCCACAAAAAGAGATTCTGGTAGAGTCACTTTTTTGTTTTTCAAGTGTAAAAATGAAATTTCCACATTTTGATGCCAAAAATGCCAAAATCGTGCTGCCCCTGTGCATGTCCAATTAAGCGTGAAATTAGAATCCGTATTTCTGCTGGTTGACAATCCGTTAAAAGCTGTTATATTCATTTACTAAATAAAGTTGATTTCATACAAATCGGACATTTCTGAGCCAAGAAATGAGAATTTGGATTTGGCATTAATTAGCCAATTAGAGGAAGATTTGATAAAATTGCCATGAAATTGACACTTGTAGATTTCACCAAATTTTGACCCTGATTTTCTCTGGGCTCGCAATTCCGATTTCAATGAAATGTTTTTTATTTTGATGGCCAACATATCTAGTTTTCAGTGGTATGATCAGTGATCAGAAATAAGCAACTTCATTTTTGGGTATTTCTTCCACTTGCTTGGCCTGTAAAAAATGGGTTAGAGTTAATAACTACATGTTATTTTCCGTGTAATGCCGTAAGGACAATAATTCAATAGATATACCTCTTGACCATATAACTGGTTGTCTTTTGCTACAGTGACAGTCAAGGAAGTTGCGAGCTTGGCAGAAAGAAGCGATAAAGTGATCAAACCAACAATCATCCACACCATCGCAAAAAGGCGTGCAGGCTTCGATTTTGGCGTCAGATCTCCATTTCTATGAAAATAAGAAATATCTTATGGTCCACGAAAGGAGTTATTTTTTTGGTCCAAATTGGCTACAAATGAGTTTCAAAATGGAAAAAATGCTAAATATAGATAAAGGGCAAGTTTTATGTTTTATTCTTAATTGGCTCATTTGTCTAAAAGTGAAGTGGACGTCACTTTAGGGCTTTTGTTAGTAGGCACGAGTAACCACAGATTTGCGATGACACAATGCAAGAAAACAGACTGTTCTTCTTTTGGAATAATGGGTTTACGCGTAGGCTAATCTAGACCAGGCTTTTTGAAGCATCCTCAGGCCTGGGGGGGGGGGGCTAAATTAGCTCCCCCCTCAGAACTCCGAATTAACAAGGGCTAGCAAGATGATTCTTGGTCATATTATGTAAATTAATGTGAAACTTCTGAATATCTAATTCATGTTACTCTAATTGTTGTATTTTCTATGACGTCATCAATGTTCTTTGTTTTGCGCCAAAAACAGCACTGGTACAGATTTACTGTAGGAAATCTCTTAAGAGGAATATTATGCTTCTTATAACTTTAATCGACAAATTATTTATTACCTAAATTCATTAGAAATATAAGTGATGAATGACGTCATACAAAATAAAAACAAAAAATAGGTTATTTCCATATTGTCTTATTGAATTATGGTTGCACTAAAATGTTCATCCATTTATCTCACTTTTGTCTTGAATAAAACAAACAAGATATTAAAGCTACTTTTTGAGAAATTGTTATATGTCCAAAACTACATGAGATATCTTGTAAAAATCTTGGTGAAAGATGCGAAAAGGATAGTTAAGAAAAGTCACGAAAAATATTTAACCTAGAAATCATCATCAAAAAATTACACACTTGAACGTCACAGAACTATTCATGACCAATCCAAATAATTTTCACAACCATATAGCAGATGATTAATGACCGCTCCCTAATACCGTTTGAGAACCAGCCGAAAGTAGCTTTTTGGATTCAAATGGACTTTCAGTTTTAATCAGATGCCAGTCTAATTTCTTTTTCGTCAGTAATTTACAGTAGTCTAGTGGAATACCAGGTCACCCAGAAAAAGTGACTCAACGCAATCTGTTATAGTTATGAATAGTGCCATTCTTCATGGCAATATTTCAAATGTTGTTCTGTCACTAAAAGACTAGTCTACATTATGAGTATTTTTCGCAATTTTTTAGGCACGGTAAAGTTCCCAAATTAAGGATTTTGAGGAAAAGGGCAGGCTTGAGATCCTCAAAAACTCGTCAAAAACAGGGGATCGATTCAAAGCCATTTCAGGTCTTCAAAACAACGAGGAACGTGCTTCATTTTGCCTGAGAATATCTTTAAATACCTAGGGACTATAAACTTGCTCTGAAGACTTCCTACTGGGTTGCCTATTCCTTAGGTTAAAATGAAGCACGCTCCTCGTTGTTTTGAAGATTTGAAAATGGTTGTAAATCGATCCCCTGTTTTTACGACTATTTGAGGATTTCAGACATGCCCTTTTCCTCAAAATCCTTAATTTTGGAAATTTACCGTGCGAAAAAAAATTCCAAAAAATACTCATAGCATCGGCTATAGTCTTTTAGCGACAGAACAACGTTTGAAATATTTCAATCGGCAACTTACTCAATTTTCTGTAACAGATCGCGTTGGGTCACTTTTTTCTGGGTCACTTTTTTCTTGGTCACCTGGTATCATCTTTCAAACATTTATTGCAAAAGAATCTATGCACACTTCGCAAAATATAGCCTGTTTGTTACAAGTAAACATAGAGAGACTGCTGGGTTAACAAGAACATTCTGCTTGATAATGAGATACAGCTATTATGAAATATTATGATTAATACAATGTCTTACCCAACGGTTGTCATGGTGACATATGCCCAGTAAATACCGCTACATACGCCTCTTGGAAAACTTTTCGGAAATTCGTCTGCATTTTCTCTGTAGTCCTGCAAATAATTTTGTATTTCAGTTGGCTACCCACTAACGTGTTTCAGAGTAAGATAAGTTAATAATTACGTTTTTGCTTTCGCTATCGTTACGTTATTCTGCTCATCACAAAACATTGGGCACACAATATCATGGAAGTAATCTGTGAAGGTTAGTTAGTGGTCCTACAGAACCGTCGAGAAGGGGGGAGGGGGGGGGGGAGTTAGCCCAGTTAGTTATCAGGGGGGCTCTGAACCTTAACGGGCCCAGAAAAGTAAGGGAGGTTTTTTCTTTATTCTCAGTTTTTCTACTAGGACCATGGGTTTTCGATCTTTCGATATCTCCTCCGCAGTACTATGAAAAATTTCCCCCGCAGATACATATTATCCAGCGCTCCTCCATAGAAGCACAGCAACAGTGTCTAACTACCCATGCTAGGACTGCACGGCCATTGGTATTCAAAACTTAGCTTTACAAACGAGATAAAGAAACTTTCCATTTAAAACTTATTTTTTAACAGTGTAGAAGAGGGTATGTCCCAAAAGAAAAATGGCATGGTCCAAGAAATTTACCGGCGCCTTTGCCGAGGGCCGTGCCACACCCTCGACGGACATGTGGTCATATTTTTTGAAAATATTTTGATTATTTTTACGTAAGGGCCTGACAGCAAATAATCTCATTTTTAGAAATGCAAAGAACTCTTTCCAAAGAATCATCGTTGAAATTTGACCCAACAAGACTGCACTGTGCTAATATGTGCAACTGTTTGCGAAAAATGTCCTGAAAATCATTGAAACGTTACGTCAGATTGTAGCTGTTTCTTCATTTGTGCAGAATGCATTTCTACAGAATAAGTTTATCACTTCGTGCAAAACATAAAAATTCCAAAGAGGGTCAGAGATACAATTTCAGAGTCATCAAAAGGATACATAGACTTGAAAACTTACCAAAGCCCAAATGCCGAAGCCTCCAATGACCATGAGCAAAATGATGATAATAAAAAGCGGCCAGGTCTCTCGTATCTTCAGAGCAATATCCAGAGCTTGCTCATCCCATGTGTCCCTGATTCTGAAATGCACCACCCCGGGGTGTTGTACAACAGGCACGAACACATGGCCTTGGTGAGTTGCTCCGGATGTTCCTCCGAAGATCGGGAAACTAACATCCACATAGCCAACATCTCTGATCATCTCTTGCAGTGATTTTTTTTCTGCGGAATTATTATTCCCATCATTACGAAAATCGATCGTCGACTGCCTTCTCTCCTTACAGTTGCTGTATAGTGGTGACATGAGGTTGCGCAGGATCTCGGGAAATAGTCCGTTGGCATGCCCCGACTTGTTTCTATATACGTACGGGGCATTTGAATGGAAATTGGTATGAATGACAGAAGGATAGGCGCATGTTTCTACAAGAAAGAAAATAAATTTGTAGATCTTGATTTACTTCTATGCTCTAAATGAGTAGTGAATTCTCTGAAATGCATAAGATATCACCTCAGTATCCCATAATTGGCAGCTTTTTAGCAAATAGTTTTTTTGGGAGTTTTGGATACCAACAGGCAAAGGGCTTATTTGTATGAAGAACAAAACCTCCCCTGCCAGACCCGGGGCTGACAAGTGAAATTCCACGATCCAATAGAATCCTTATCTTTATTTTTGTTCACGTTTATATGACGAAAACAACACTGGTGCAGTGAGATCCCACCTCAACAGAGGTGGAATCTCACATTATGAGCGAGATGAAGCTTTTCCATATAAACGAAAAACCACTGGTATGGTAAGGTGAGTTGAATGATTCCTTATTCTCATTGGTTAATTTGTTCTGATGTCACCGAATTTTACCTCTCAGCCCTGGTACTGACAGGTGAGTTGTTTTTCCTCACAAAGCAGGCCCTAAATTGCAGTCAGGGAACAGGGAGCGATTAGAGCATGAGGAAACCTTAAGAGGGAGAGGGGTACATTACTTGTGAATGGACGGGCGTCTGTTGCCCGGTTCTTAGAAAGGTACCCTCTTCTATTATCAAACTTGCCTTCGTACCTACCCACTGTTATGATCAATGTTAACGGGATACTTCCCATTTGCAAAACATTTTTTGTGAATTTTAGCCAAACCCAGCAATGTTTAAGAAAAGTTGCCGAAAAAGGACCCTTGTTCTTGGAATGCTATGGCCAAGAGCCCATCCATATGGGCGGCACACATCCGTATCCTCAACATGGCCCTCCCCCACCCGGAATGCAAAACAGCATGATTTGGTTCCAGAGGTGTGATGCAATCTCGTCGGAAAACACTAAAATCCTATGCTGAGAAGAATAATCGATAGAAAATGGAAAGCAGCGACGACAATCGCTGCTGGACGTCCGCCAAGCCAGGCTAACTTAGGTCCACAGTATCTTCGTAAAAAGGTTCTTATTTGCCACTGAAATTAATGGAAATAATGTCTCAGGCCTATCTAAACCTTTTTTGAAGCAAATGAAACGAATTCGAAGAGGAACCAACACATCCAGCGAATCACACATAAGCTGGTTTTAACATTAGCTGGCAATAATCAGGGAGCGCGCAATGGACAAGATAGTTGTTGCCACATGGGGTTCCGGAGTGTCAGGAAAGACAGTTGTTTTGGTTTCTGTGGCTTCCTGTGGTGCAGATTATGAAAACAACAGCTGTGTGATTGGATATAGATTACATAATCGTTGCGATCGGCTTGCTATTGTAAAATGAAACTGCGAGTTCAACCCGAAGCCAATGAGATAACAACTCTTACACATAAAAATGTTTTTATTGTAACAATAGCAGGCCGATCGAAACGATGACGTAATCTGTATCAAGTTACACAGCCGTTTTTTCATAAACAGGATCACAGGAAACCAAAGAAACCAAAACTATAGCTTTTACTGACACTCCTAGACCCTCTGTTGGAATACTATCTTGTCTGTTGCTCCTCCCAAGCTGCACGTTCCCTGATTAGGAGCAGCCATCATTTATCTTGCTACGCAACTATGCTCGATTTATGAATGTGAATGGATGAATGCAGCACATGTTTTGAAGAAATATTTAAGAAATCGGAAATTTTACTTTTGGGTCTAAGTATGAGGACTGCTGTGCTTAAAGATAGTAGCAAACGGCTGCAATAAAAATCACTGCAGTTGAAGGTAATAACGAGACATTCAGTCAATCAACAGCTACGAAATAACTCTTGTTTGAACTTGCTCCTGTTGAATGTAACCCTGGTCTCCCCTACAGTGTATTTTGTTGTTGAAACGAAAGGAGGGAAAGATGTAAATAGTGATAGTTGCTTGAGGTCGACTTACCTCCAATGTTTGGGGAAGATGAAACGCCATCTCCAAGTTCATTAAACGCCAGCACGGAAACTGAATATCTTGAGTTTGGTTGTAGCTCTGTTATTGTTATTTTGTTTGTGCATGGATGCGTGGATTTTTCTTGTGTCTTTTCTGTGTACATCAATTTCCCCCCGATCTTTTCTAACGCTATTCTTATCTTGTACCCCAGCAGGTCCCCGTGCGAGTGCTGAGGTGACACCTGTTTCCAACATACGTCAAGTTCGTTCTGTCTGTTGTCAATGATTTCTACTTTTTCTGGTGCTTCCGATGGAGCTAGGGATTGAAATGCGATTGATTAGGGTAAGGTGGGGTGATTTAGGTCTACCTTGTAGGTTGGGTTTATTTGCTTTTTTCCCTATTATAATGATCGTAAAGTCACAAACTCGATTCATGGCTTAGTGGGTAGTAAAACGTATACTTTTAGGAGTTTTTTAAGTGGTGTCGAAGAATTATAGGATATAATTCAATTTCTAGCAAAGAGATCCAAATTACGCCTGTATACCCAAATAACCCCACTAACAAGAGTTTTGAAATCGAAACTCGTCTACAGCAGCCGTACAAATAGGGCAGAACTTCTTGGACACCCTCGATATCGTAGACTAGTTGAACCGATTTCTCCCTAATGTTGACGAAGTAAAATCAGGCAGCATGCAGGAAGTCGGAAATTGCCAACTTATTTCTGTAAAATGTCCTTACTTTCTTATTAACCAATCCCAGCTATTCTCCAGTCATTCATTTCACTGCAGTCGCAACCTTTCTTGGACAAATTTACCAAATCATCGATTGGTAAATTACGAGTTGCGAATTGCAAGTTACGATTTGAGTTGGTGCTTTGCTGTGAGTTGCAAATTAAAAGTGAAAAGCGCGAGTTGATACTTTTGAAATACGAATTGCGAGTTGGGGGTAAAAATAAACTTGACAGTGCGATTGAGCGACGAAGCCAGTTAGCATGCCGTATTCATTTCGTGCCGTATTGAAGTAAGAACTCCCGGGGGGGGGGGGGGTACTTGACTAGGGAAGTGACGGGGGTGTGCGGAAAACCTCTCCACACCCTGCACCCTGTCGCATAAAAAATAGGCCAAAAGTATACCCTGTCGCATAAAAATTTTGCCTCTCAAATACAGTGTAGAACGCAATTTTTGCTTGTGATATCCTGTCGCATAATTTTTTTTACCAATTATAATACCCTGTCGCATAATTTTCGCTAGAAAATGACACCCTGTCGCATAATTTTTACCGCAAAAGGACACCCTGTTGAGCGGCACATCCCGTCAGGTCAAGTATGGGAGTGCCCCCCCCCCCCGGGTAAGAACTATGCCGGCATAGTATAAACGGGAGGCCAATACGGCACAGTTTCGTCACACATTCATTTCGTACCAGCATATAGAGTAAACGGGTACTAAGTGCGACTGGCAACTGCAACTCGCAGCTCGCACCTTGCCATTTGACTCTAATCTGTTTAGTGCTACAAATCGAAACATGCCTGTTGCAAAACGAAAGAATCGAGTCCCTATTCAAAGCTGCATTTTTATCTCATTGCTAGTTGTGACAGCTTTGTGAAAGCAGTGACAGAAGTGACTAAAAAATCAAGAAGTTGAAAATAAAGTCAAGGGGCAGTTCATACGGGAATGCAGTAATTCCGTTCCATATCGCTCCTTTCCGAAAAGTTCCATATCGTTCCATATCGCTCATGGGTAGCGTTCACACGGGAATGTTCCAAAAAGTGGAACGATAAAAATGATACGAAAAATGGAACGATACACATTCGTTCCATTCCGCTCCCTTGTGAAAAGTTAATGAGGCGTGGAATTGGTCCTAAAATCCGAACTATAAGATTACTGCTCTTTGCGCAAGCGCGGGTGTTGCTGTTGCTGGAAAGAATGAAAAGAAATGAAAAAAAAACCAACTGTGGAACGAAACGATTGCGTCCCCGTGTAAACAGAACAGAAGCTGATATGGAATCATTCCGTTCCCGTGCGAATAATCTCTTGTTGCATCCCACAAATTGGAACAAAGATGGAACGGAAAATTTCAGTAGTGCAATTGTCAGTACTTACTGCTGGGCAATGTTGTTGCCTTGGTTTTTTGGCACGGTCCATTTCCAGGCCGGGTCACTTGGCAGATCGAAATTGTGTAAGATGCTACTGGATGCAGGCCAGTGATTACGATGGAAGTTGAAGGATAGGAAACAGTAACGTTTCCTCTTTGGCCCTGGGAGCTGTTGTACATGATAAATGTACCAACAGGCTCCCCATTCCAATTTCCCGACGATGAGTGTTTCCACCAAACGGTTACTGTACGCTCTGAAGTTCCAGTAGCGAATACTTCGTTTGGTGGCTGACTTGGAACTAAAATAAGAACATAGTGGTTTTCAGAATTTCCAGAAATTTCAATTAAGTTTCACAGCAATTTTTGATCCAAGTACAAATGTGAAGCTCTGATTCTTTATCTTTAACTGTTACTCCTTGATTAAATTTGCATAATTTGCAGGAAATCATTGCTAGACACAGGCAAATTGTCACAATCGAACAGTGCAAGCATGGGCCTATTGATGTTTGCTCTGAAGTTGAGTTGCAGTCCCGGGAGGGGGTACTTGACCAGGTTTTGGTCGGGGACGTGCCATCGAAACTTCAAAAACATACCCGTTCGTTATACCAATTTTGCGAAAAAGTATACCCGACTTTATACCAATTTTGCGAAAAAGTATACCCGACCTTATACCATTTTTCCAAAAGTATATCAAAATCGTTCCTTAAACTAAAATCGCGAAAAGTGATACCGTTCCTTGTACCAAAATCGTAAAAATCGATACCGTTTCTTATACCAAAATCGCTAAAATCGATACCCTTCCCGATGGCACGTCCCCGTACCCAAAATATGTGAAGTACCCCCCCCCCCCCCCCCCCCCCGGGGTCGCAGTATCCGTCCTCGTAAAGAACGTGCAACTCACATTACAAGAAAACTATAACTGTTAGAACAAATATATTTGATAATTGGCTGAAGATTGTATATGACTGGCATGGCAGGATTAGCAGAAGAGAGCAGGGAAGAGATCGTTTCGTATTGAGTTGAATTCATATCATGCGATCATGCGAAGAATTCACAGAGTCTGAGCTCTAGCTCCTTTCCATTGTCTAAGCTTTTTTCTCTAAACCAATCACCTGCGTGAGAAAGGTCCTTTAAATGTGGGCAAGGCATATACTGGATTAAATCTATGGTATACCTGATTCTTTTGTAGAGGCAAAGTTCATTTTGCTGGCAACACCGTTGCCATGTTCGTTGTAGGCAACTACTCTAATTGAGTATCGGGTGTTAGGCTTCAATGCGGTTATTTTGGCTTTTGTTTTTAACGTTGACAAACTTTTGTAATCTACGTTGCATTCCATCTCACGATAGAATATAATGTATCCTGAAACGTTCGTTGGTACTGAATCCCACTCAGCCTGAATGGATGATTCTTCCAGTGGTGTTATTGTAAGATTGGACGGAGCAACCGCTGGAACTGAAAAGAAAACCAGTGTACTAAATATACTTTCTTTAATGATGAATATAACTAGATAATGCTTAATAATCATTTCAGAATCTGTGCGTTTAATTAAGATGAGCAAAATTTGCTATATTTCCAGTGCAATTGCTTCTATTTATATTTTAAAACACAGAGACATGTCTTATAGAAATGGCAGAAAGTTTAAACTGCATTGTGATGTCGTAAAAATGACACATAACCAACAATTCAGAATCTGCATAGAAAAGTTGATAGAACAGCAATATTGCATCTCGTTTCGCCTATAGTTGTTACCAACTAAACGCTGCTCTTAAACTACTTGAGAGTCAAAATCTCAGATTTCTTATTATCCTTGTAAGTTATAGTGACTTGAAGTTTCGAGTTATTTCTTTGTTTTACTGTTCAATCTTTAACGGTGGACATATCTCTTTGCAGTGTAACATCTTTACATACATACCTTTACATATTACATCTTGCTAGCAAATATTGATGATTTTACAAACAGTAGTAGTTTTTTGGAACGCCCGGTATATATGTATACAGAGAAACGACAACATTTACCAGGAAGCACTAATTGATAAGAAGTGAGTCAAATATGATTGAAGTTTAGAATGCGTTAGCAAACTACAAATTACTCTATGAAATGGTAAGGAACTAGTTGAGAACATTATGTCTTTGTAGAAAATCGTAGGATATGTTGAAGCACCTTTTACGATCCCTTGAAGGAGTGAGATAATGAGTCACTGTTGAAGTGTTCTTCTTGAAAGCTCCTACAGCATTTGATTATATACAAGCAGTCATTCTTTGGGATTCTTTATTCCTCTCCACGCACTGGTACCACTTTGAAATGTTTCATCTTAATGCGATGAATGTGCGATACTGGTTTTTCTCTTGCTAGTGGTGATCCTGGCCCCAACTATGGATTGGTTTGTCCAGTGACTATGGTTGGTCTCATCATTTGCTCATTGTATAAAGGCTATCTCAATAATGGAATGGGGGAAGAGGTAAGGGAGAGACGCCACAATTAGAAGGAATAATATTGTTAGTTGTGAATGTGGCAATAATTTTGAGATTCGAAATGAATGACCAAAAGTTCTTGAAGATGGCTTACCAAGGGATGTTTCGTATTGAGTTTGCAGTGAATAAATGATTTTCATTTTTCCAAGATAATTGTCATTTTCCAGCGAATCTTGTAAGAGCAGCATTTGAGAGGAATCGAGGCCGGTGAACGAAATGTTGAGCGTCACGATGGTGCTGTTTTCCCTTGGAAAAAAGAGACAAACAGATGTAAAATTCATGGTACAAAAAGGTCCAAAGAATACAAGATATAAATGAAAAAAATATATTAGATAACATTAAATGACCAAAAGTGGTTCTTTTAATCGTTATGAAAAATTTTAAGGCATTTTAGAGTATTTGCATCAGTATTTAGGGGTTAAACTGATGTAAATAAATGATGAATATATGACAAAAATAATGAGCTTAAATGGATTTCATATTGCCGATTTTCAAGGGTCGAAAAAGCCCGGTATTAATAGGGTTAACATAATTAAGCTGCCAATGAAGCAAATAAGGTGCTAATTCTGATTAAAGTTGTTGTTGTGACAGGGCAAACATGGTTGTGATCTATCCATCTTATGGTATCAAATCTGTCTAACATGAAATAAGCCGATATCAAATTTTGCTATAGAATTTTGGTAAACTTCTGTTTCGTATGCGCGTTATGTGCGCTTTCTTTATTTCAGTGCCAATTAGCAGAGATAAACGTTAATCAATTGGTTTGATGACAGCTTGACTCGCTTACTTCCTTCGGGATTGACTGATGGCAAAGCCCCTTCTTAGATTGCAAAGTACTTTGTCATTTCGTATGTACTTTCATTGCCTAGCCCCTCTATGCCATACTATTATGGTGTTGTGTTGGTCGTTGGACAAATTTTGTGGACAAATTCTATGCAACGTAATGGCCATTTTGATATTTGAAATTTAGAAAATGCAGCAGCGACATGATCGAAATAAATACCCAAGTGGGCTCTATGAAAGGTTTATCCACCAGATTCAAAAGGTCGTCTATGATCGCTCAGTTAAGAAAAAAACATATTAGTAGATCACAAAGCAATGACACCTTCCAAGAGAAGAGAACATCAGAGAAAAGAAAATTGACATTTTGCATGAATGAAATTTTTCTATGCTATTAAAAAGTAAAGAAGAATTCCTAAAGGGATGTCCAAATTTAAGTCTCTAGAATGAACAGAAACTCACCAAAGTGTATGTTTCTTGATACTTTCGATTTTCGTATAGAGATATCTCTGGTACGAGTGGCTGTGGCGAAATGTTCGTTGCATCTGGAATTAGATTAAAGTAGTTTTGAATGTCATAGATGTTGTGTTGAGAATAAATTGCATGCCTCTGGGAGGAGACTTGCACAAGTTATGGTATACATTCATTTTTACTAGAAACAGCTTGTAAGACACGGTGGTAGTTTCAATTTTGCGAAAAAGCAACTACCCTACCCGAATTAAACAAGCGAAGAGGCTGTTGTTTTTTGCACTCAAATTGTTTTGACACTATGTAGTAATAGCAAATGTTTTGAAATTTGAATGTGAATTATAAATTACTTGTTTTGAGATCTTACTAAGTAATTTGGGAGCCCTCCCAATAAAACTAAATTAGCTTTATACTTCCGGCATCAAAAATATAAAAAATATTTACATATTTTTGGTAGCACAGTGTCCTAGAATTTTAGAAGCTGCCAACCAGCTCCAAACCTTAGTTTATTTCCAAACAAAAATGAGTTTAATCATCAACTTCTTACAATAGGTGCCACTTTTTCTTTCGTAAATCTCAGTTTTGTGAAGATGTGAAGATGGAATGATATCGTACAATGTGAGGCATTACGGAAAGTTGATGATTGCAGGCCATTTCATACTTACGTTTATCTTTACACGCTTCTGGAAGTTGTTGAAAGCTAGGGAGCCATTTACAGCCATTTTACTGTCCCAAGCTTGCTCAATTTCCAAATTTTTTACGATTATATTCTCCGCTGAAATCAGATAGGGCAAGTTGTTAATTCAAAATTCAGTTGCAAATCTTGACTTCTACGCTCCAAAGAAATTTGAAATAACTTGGAAATAAGTTAGAGTCTATGTATATTCTGTAAATAATGCAATACGTATCTGTGTTATCAAACTATATCGTAAACCAATGTTTTTCTTGTCCAGCTTTGCAACATGAGTTTGATGCTTTCAATTTGAAATATTGGTCAAGGCTAGGTTAGGATGACATAGATGTTTCTCAGCATGTGTTGTTAATCAAATCCATTGCATATTTTTAGACAGTACATTGCGTTGGTGTTATGTAATTGGCCTTCAGCAAACAAATGATAACTCTGAAATCATTTTGCAGATGTTGAAAACAGTTGAATGGAATCATACATTCATCAGTTCATGACACTTAGTAACCAAGCGATTTTTGATGACACTTAGGCCTAGTTTAAACATCATAGTTTTGGCATGTCGAATCGAACTGTATTAAACACGGCAGAATCTGCCATGTTTGAAAATCTGAGTTAATCATCGTTTTTTGCCGCGTTAGATGGTGGTTAATCAAAATGACCATGTTTCAAAATCATGTCTTTAATGCGCAAGTGCAGTGTCTGATCACACCTAGAAACCGCAGACCATGGCCTAGAACTGATTAATTAAACGCGGCAGAAATACGATGTTTAAATCAAGTCTAACTTACTAAGCAGTCCTAAGGATATTCTAAGAAGACGTGGAGATAAAAAGACATAAGGACATACGAAGATATTATCAGTAAACTTTGAAATCAAATCAAACTCGTCAAGGGCATCACCACAGTACAGGCCTTGAGCTCTGTCCAAGGGCTCTAGGACTAGATTGAAGTAGTTAAAAGAGATTTCTAATCATATGTATAGATATTATACCCGTTACCAAGATGTTCATTGGTTGTTTCTTTATCGTTTCTTTATTTTCTTAGCTTTGCTATTCAAACGACATAAATCCCTTGTTTGCTCAAGTTGACATAAACCGTCTTCTTTCGCACGCTTTCGTCGGTCATGTTATGTTTCGAAAACAAGCCAAAGTGAGGTTGAGCTCACGTCAACTTAAACAAGAGATGGATCTGTCATGCGCTGTTTCCTCGTATAACAAGGCTTGTAACCCAGCCATCATGAATCAACAATGAATCATAATAATGAGCGTTGTATCATCACATGCCACGCGTATAGCTTCTTGATTGGATGAGAAACAGCGCATGACCAATCCATTTCTTTTTTACGTGGACCTGAGATCAACCTCACTTTCGTTTAGTTTTCGAAATAAGTAAAACATGGCGATGAAAGCATGCGAAGCAGACGGTTATGATTTGTTTTAACTTGAGAAAGCAAGGGATTTATGTCGTTTGAAAACAAAGCCAAGAGAATAATCAAAAAAGAAACAACTAAGAACAATCTTGGTAAGATGTATGATATTCTTGATATCCAAGGAGCTGTGACCTTTCAAACGGGGATTGTTTTTTCTGACTCACCCGGTACTTTAATCTCGTCCTAGGGCCCTTGCTCGGTCTTTAACGTGATGTTACACAACAATTCCCTGGAAGTTCTTAACTAAGAATATTATGTTAAGAACCATATTAGCAGGCAAATCCTGGCTAATTAATACATTAAATAGACCTGCCTTGGTGCCACAATGCCCTGGCTTAAATATAAAATATTTCAGGTTAAACTCTCACCGGGACATTTCCTTATGTTGCATGTTACATTCTCCATTGCTTTGCCAATGCAATCATTTCCACCAAACAGGGGAGCCGGGTTTGTGCAAAAGCGCCAGCGTCGATGCATGCCTGTGTTGCACGGTTTATCACAGGCCGTCCAGTTCGTCCATTCTGTCCAGTTACCATGAACTAAAACAAAATTGAAAGTTTATAATACAACATTAGTAAACAAAACTTCACTGAAGTAATCTTTGTAAACCCATTTCTTTAAAATGTTGGTGTATAGATAATAGCTAATAACTAGAGGCATCTCAAAGTATAACTCTTTTCAACATTAAAACCTAAAAATAAAAGTTGAAAATTCCTTTGCAATTTTCCCGTGATATCTGATCATACGGCTAGGCTCATTCGCAAAGCCTCTGGTTTCAGGTGCACTCTAAACTTTGACTATGCGAACTCGTATCTCAGGTGTTTGCTGATGGACGATTCTAAAACGCTGCGTTTAAGTTCAAGATCAACAAATTTAACATTGTTTTCAGAAAGTCCTGATATCTTATCGCTTTGTAGGGTTATCCAATCAAAAGGGGGCATTTTTTGTGACACCCGGTAGGGTACCGAATCCATCAGCATTTAACTGTTTTTGATTGGGATATTTTTGAAGAAAATACCCCCTTTTGCAGAGATTCTATGTCATAAGCCTTCCTCCTTGCAGGAGTATGAGAGAAAATCTACTAGGGGGAGGGAAATTTGCCCCCCCCCCCCACATGACCAAAATAGGGCTAACGGGGATCAGCAATTGATACGACAACGCAATTAGAAATACAATTGATTAGATGCTATCTAATTTCACCTCCCTTTCAAAGCACCATCTCTTGGGCCAATGGAGATGTGCCCCAAAACAATTTAACCGTGCCTTTCCCTTAAGATGCGCAATGTTTGTACTGTAAAGATATACCTGGGCACTGTTGCACATTGCAAATTTCCGTTTTTATCGTATCCCCACAACAATCATAGCCACCATGCTGTGGAGCTGGGTTATTGCATTTTCTCGTTTTGGTCTGTTGTCCTCCTCCACATGCCGCATTGCAAGTTGACCAGCTGGACCAAGCCGAGAAACCACCATGACCTAAAATGAAAGAAAACCTCCCTAGCAAATCAAAGATGACCATTATGTTTTATTGTTTCTGTCATCTGAATTGGCCAGAAAAAAATGATTCTCTCTCGTCGCAAGCAAATTTCTACTGCACAAAAAGTTGCAATGACTGACATATGTCAAAGAGTTTTTTAATCATTCAGTGCCAACAAATAGTTACATATTTGCGGTAAGAATAATTGAGCTATGGTGAAAAGCAATGCAAGGGAATGCAAAACAACTTTAAATTGACATATTGTTTGTAAATATCAAAATCTTACTTGCACAAGGCTGGACGTTGCAGGTAGTTGTTTCATCAGTTCTGCCATTGCAAAAATCGGAATCGCAGAACCGCATTCTTGTGCGTGTTCCACCATTACACGATACACTGCATTTTGACCATCGTGACCATATACTGTATTTGTCTTGTGTTGCTAAGGAAAGGGTCGAATACTGGATTAATATACAGACTGTCACGAGAATATTGTGCCCCGTTTGCCTGAAGATTGCTACAAAATAGAAAAGATTTTTGCTAAACTTTTATATGATATTGTTCTTCAGATGTTCCAATAACGTTTGCTGCCGTCCCCGTAAAAATCCGTTGAAAAATGATGGAGCTATGACGTTCAGAAGACCAAATTTACCTGATGACTGAAACCAGCGGTCAGCCATTTTGTCTTACTATTTTGCAGTGATAAATAGTCTAGCTTCGAAGAGTGAAAGAGTTTGCTTAATACCATATTGCAGACACCCATAAACTATGGGTTCCTTGAAAATTATATCAGGTTTCGTCAGAAGGTTTAAAAATTACGTTGGTTTTAACTTTCTTTTATCAAAATTTCTCTTGAAATCTTAAAAAAGAAGGAAAGTAATGTAATTATGAAAATTTTGAGCCTGAAGGAATCTGAAGAAAACTTTTTTAAAGATTTGGAACCTATGCTGAAATAACGTAAACTTTTTGCATGCTATCCTTTTCCTCATAGGCCATAAACCTCATTCTTTTTTATCAACCCCCCAATTTGGTGTTGTTTTCGAACTGATGAAGACTTTTTTAATTGCTTTTATCTGTATTATTAACTGTTCCCAATCCTTTTTAACTCTTTCTCATAGGAGCTATAAGAAATGATCAATAGGCATTTTGCGCATTGTATCATTTTGCCTACGTACGTCATAAGGGGGCTCCTGTAAAGCGCTATTGTGCTCCCTCTATATTGAGGCCATTCTCTAATAAACCCCTCCCCTCTGAGCCAATATTCGTCTAAATTTTACCGGTTGTTATTGATGACTGGCTTATGGTATTTTTTGACGGAACAATGGTTGTTGCAAAGTTTGAAACATTACGAGTAGATTCATATGTTGAAATGATGATATAGGAAGATGCTGGCGATAATAACATCGAGGGTGTTGGTTTTTTTTCTGTGGCTGGAAAGAAGACGCCAAAATCTTTCAGCAAGACAACACCGATAGAAGAGAGGTCAAGAATAATGATTAAACCATCTTCTAAGAAGTGCATCTTAATATACCTTTTTACTTGCTAGAAGAGAGGTCAGGATCGAGCTTCCAAATCTGGTAAGTTTTGAGAAGGTTAGCGAAAGCTCGACCTCCTTTCTTGGTAGAAAAACTGTTATCGTCTAACTGTCGCTTGAAGTTCCCTTCGGATCTCAAGAACACTTTTTTCAGCGAGTTAATGAACGATAACTTTGCACAAATTGACTTACGAGTGGCTCAATTTACACACTGGCAAGTTCTTATTTGCCTCTCGGCCTTGTTCCTTGTTATTTTCGTTCATCGTTAGCTGATTTTGTTCTATAACAGTTTCAAAACAAAGTGCGAGCATACGAGAGTTTCATTTTGCAACTTTACCAACAGAAGTTAGCTGTTTTTAACCGTTCATATTCAAATGCAAGAAAAATAGGCTAAAGATGAATGAAATCTACGAGAAACAAAGCCAAAAGACCAATGAAATCTGCCTGTGTCTAAATTGAACCATTCCTAACTCACTTTGCGCAAAGTAATTGACAACAGAATTTCTAAAGAGTTTTGAGATCCACAGCAACTTCATCCCACAGCTAGCAGTGTATCCACAGAGAACGGGGGGTTGTGCTTTCGTTTTCCTTCCCAAACTTTACCAGATTTGGACAGTCGATCCAAACCACTTCTAAAGTAAATGATTTATCCTGACTTTCTTTGAGAATTTGATTTCAACTAATTCTTCAATATTAAAGTTCCCCGCTCACTGACTCTCGACGAAAACAATGAGTTTTACAATAAGACTTTTCTTCCATAGATGAGACTTTCCAAATCTCCAATGTCATTTTGAGAACGCAAGACTGACACAGCTGCTGGCCAGAATTTTGTGTAAGTAACGTAATTAAATGAATATATTGATTCCTGTCATTTATCGTCCCATTTCTAGAGTAAGGCTGTCAATTGATCTCCAATATATAACAAATATGAGGCGTACACTTCCTCCAACTTTGGAAGATGAATACATTTAAAATCGATAAATCTCAGAGCATTGTAAAATAGGATGAACATATCCACAATAGTAAAAGTTTAGATCGTACCATTCATGGTTGTTGATATGTTTCTTGCAGTAATTGCTTGGGTAGTTATGGTACTTGCATCATACTGGGCTGTTGAAGGTATAGGTACGGCCTTTTGTTTAGATGATGTTGATAATGACATCAAAGGTGTTAGTGTTGGTTCTGGGACTACCATTGCAAAAGAAAAAAGCAGAATGCTTCAGCAAGACGATACTGACAGGAAACTTAAATGAACTAATTTGCCACTTTCCTAGTATTGTATCCTAATTATGACTTGCTTTGACCTCAACTGATTGTTCCATTCTTAAACTGCTAAGTGCATTCAAAGGATAATATTTACAATAAGGACGATTATTTTGAGATGAAACTTCCAAATTCTTCAATGTCACTTTGAGGACATAAACTGAGACAGCTGCTGGCCAGAATTTTGTTTCAGTACCGCAGTGAAATGAAAATATTCATTCCTGTTATTTATCGTTCCATTTCTATAGTTAAGGCTGTCAATTGATCTCCGTGATTTAAAGAATTCGAGGCGTAAACTTCCTCCAACTTTGGAAGATGAAGAAATTTAAAATCGATAAATCTCAGTGCATTGTAAAATATGATGAACATATCTAAGATAGTAGAAGTCTAGATCTTACCATTGGTCGTTGCTAAGTGACTTGCAGTAATTTCTGGGGTAGATATGGTACTTGCATCATACTTGGCTGTTGTAGGCGTAGATACGGATGTTTGTTGAGATGCTGCTGATAATGATTTCAAATTTGTTGGTGTTGATTCTGGGACTACCACTGCAAAAGAAAAAACAAAAATGCTTCAGCAAGACGACACTGACAGGAAATTTAAACGAATTAATTTGCCATTTTCTTAGTATTGTATCCTAATCATGACTTGCTTTGACTTCAACTGATTGTTCCATCCTTAAACTGCCAAGTGCATTCATAAGGAAGATTATTTTGAGATGAAGCTCCCCCAATCTTTAATGTCACTTTGAGGACATAACATAAGATCCTTTTGGATGATTACAAAGTCTGTCCTGAGCTAAACAAGCATAAGAATATCTGAATGTTGATTTCTTCATAACCCCAAATGACCGTAGATGCTGTTTTTAGCTACAGTCAGAGAGATGAGTGTTGCTGCTAAAGTCGCCTTCAATGGAAAATCGAGCGCCTTGTATAAGGACAAGAATCGCCTCAAAGGCAATATTTTGGTCTTTATGTCAAACGAGAATGATACGCAAAAATCAAAAGTCATTACCCCTAGTTTGCTTAGTTCGTGCACGAAACTATTGGTGCATCTGTGTCAAATGAGATGTCATGTGAGATTTACGATAACGCAAAAATACTTATGCAGAACCCTACAGAACGTTTCAATTGTTGCTATTCGCGGGCATCTAATTTGAGACAAGCAGTCACGAAGATAACCTCTGTGCAAAATGATATGCATGAAGATGTTTTGGTTCAGTGTGATCTCGTGCCTTCCCCCAGTCAATGGCGCCATAGACCTTTTAGCTATTCAGGAAAGAATCAGAATCGAACAAACTTTTGCTACACTTTGTAGAATTTTCGAATGTGCACAATAGTGAAAGAAGCTCTAACGCCACTCGATCGAATGTAACGTATAAAAATGTATAAAAATAACGTTCGATCCAGGCTCCTTTTAGAATAGCTAAAAGGTCTATTGTTTGCTGGGATTCTGCACCTTTCTGTAGCTGTGTAGGAGGGGGATCCTTCTATCTTCGGTGATGCTGCGAATGCTAGCCTCTGTGCAGGCCACCAGTTACATCATCCTCTAAAGTTGACTTATTTGCATAATGAGTACTATCAATAAGTGGCTAATGATTCGTTCGTTCTAGAAAACGATTGTTTTGACATAATTAAGCTGCTAATGAAGTCAAGAACGTGCCAATTCTGGGGAAATTTGTTGTTGTGCCAGGGTAAACATCATGGTAATTTATCCATCTTATGGTGTCAAATCTGTCTAACATGAAATAAGCCGACGTCAAATGTTGCTATAGGATCGCGGGAAACTTCTGTCTTGTATGCGCTTTATGTGCGCTTTCTTTATTTCAGTGCCAATTAGCAGAGATAAAACGTTAATCAATCGCTTTAACGAGCGTGACGGAAGTGGGTTACTTACTTTCTTTCTTTCTTTCTTTCTTTCTTCCTGACAGCCTGACATCGAAGCCCCTTCTTAGATTACAAAGTTGGACTTTGTAATCAAAAACTGAGACAGCTGCTGGTCAGAATTTTGTGTAAGTCACGTAGTGAAATGAAAATATTCATTCCTGTAATCCATCGTTCCATTTCTATAGCTAAGGCTGTCAATTGATCTCCAAATTGTAGAAAAGATGAGGTGTAGACCTCCTCCAACTTTGGATGATGACGGCATTTAAAGTCGATAAATCTAAATGCATTGTAAAAAAGGATGAATATATATAATAGAATAGAAGTCTAGATCTTACCATTGGTCGTTGCTAAGTGACTTGCAGTAATTTCTGGGGTAGATATGGTACTTGCATCATACTTGGCTGTTGTAGGCGTAGATACGGATGTTTGTTGAGATGCTGCTGATAATGATTTCAAATTTGTTGGTGTTGATTCTGGGACTACCACTGCAAAAGAAAAAACAAAAATGCTTCAGCAAGACGACACTGACAGGAAATTTAAACGAATTAATTTGCCATTTTCTTAGTATTGTATCCTAATCATGACTTGCTTTGACTTCAACTGATTGTTCCATCCTTAAACTGCCAAGTGCATTCATAAGGAAGATTATTTTGAGATGAAGCTCCCCCAATCTTTAATGTCACTTTGAGGACATAAAACTGAGACAGCTGCTGGTCAGAATTTTGTGTAAGTCACGTAGTGAAATGAAAATATTCATTCCTGTAATCCATCGTTCCATTTCTATAGCTAAGGCTGTCAATTGATCTCCAAATTGTAGAAAAGATGAGGTGTAGACCTCCTCCAACTTTGGATGATGACGGCATTTAAAGTCGATAAATCTAAATGCATTGTAAAAAAGGATGAATATATATAAAAGAATAGAATTCTAGATCTTACCATTGGTCGTTGCTAAGTGACTTGCAGTAGTTTCTGGGGTAGATATGGTACTTGCATCATACTTGGCTGTTGTAGGGGTAGATACAGAAGTTTGTTGAGATGCTGCTGATAATGATTTCAAATTTGTTGGTGTTGATTCTGGGACTACCACTGCAAAAGAAAAAACAAAAATGCTTCAGCAAGACGATACTGACAGGAAACTTAAATTAACTAATCCGCCACTTTCTTAGTATTGTATTCTAATCATGACTCGCTTTGACTTCAACTGATCGTTCTATTCTTAAACTGCCAAGTGTATTCATAAGGAAGATTATTCTGAGATGAAACTCCCCGAATCTTCAATGTCACTTTGAGAACATAAAACTGAGACAGCTGCTGGTCAGAATTTTGCGTCAGTAACGTAGTGAAATGAAAATATTCATTCCTGTAATCCATCGTTCCATTTCTTTAGCTAAGGCTGTCAATTGATCTCAAAAATGTAGAAAATATGAGGTGTAGACCTCCTCCAACTTTTGATGATGAAGGTATTTAAAATCGATAAATCTAATTGCATTGTAAAATATGATGAACATATCTAAAAGAGTAGAAGTCTAGATCTTACCATTGGTTGTTGGTGAGCGGCTTGCAGTAATTTCTGGGGTAGATATGGTACTTGCATCATACTTGGCTGTTGTAGGCGTAGACATGGATGTTTGTTGAGATGCTGCTGATAATGATTTCAAATTTGATGGTGTTGGTTCTAGAACTACCATTGCAAAAGAAAGAACAAAAATGCTTCAGCAAGACGATACTGACAGGAAACTTAAATGAAGTAATTTGCCACTTTCTTACATTGTATTCTAATCATGACTTGCTTTGACTTCAACTGATCGTTCTATTCTTAAAATGCCAAGTGTATTCACAAGGAAGACTATTTTGAGATGAAACTCCCCAAATCTTCAATGCCATTTTGAGGACATAAAACTGAGACAGCTGCTGGCCAGAATTTTGCGTCAGTAACGTAGTGAAATGAAAATATTCATTCCTGTAATCCATCGTTCCATTTCTATAGTTAAGGCTGTAAATTGATCTCCAAATTGTAGAAAATATGAGGTGTAGACCTCCTCCAACTTTGGATGATGAAGGTATTAAAATCGATAAATCTAATTGCATTGTAAAAAGGATCAATATCTAGAATAGTAGAAGTCTAGATCTTACCATTGGTCGTTGCTAAGTTGCTTGCAGTAATTTCTGGGGTAGATATGGTACTTGCATCATACTTGGCTGTTGTAGGCGTAGATATGGATGTTTGTTGAGATGCTGCCGATAATGATTTCAAATGTGTTGGTGTTGGTTCTGGGACTACCGTTGCAAAAGAAAAAAGAAAAAACAAAAATGCTTTAGCAATACGACAGTGACAGGAAACTTAAATTAACTAATTTGCCACTTTCTTAGTATTGTATTCTAATCATGACTTGCTTTGACTTCAACTGATTGTTCCATTCTTAAACTGCCAAGTGTATTCAAAGGATGATATTTACAATAAGGAAGATTATTTTGAGATAAAATTTCTCAAATCTTCAATGTCACTTTGAAGACACAAAACTTAGACAGTTGCTGGCCAGAATTTTTTGTAAGTAAAGTAGTCCTGTGGAAATATTCATACCGGTAGTATACATCTTTTTCTGACTATACTTCGATGCTATCAGTATATATCTGCGTGGCCGTAATCGTTCAACTTTACAACATGACAATATGAAGACAATTCAAAATCGTTAAATTTTAGTGCATTGTAAAAGATGAGCATATCTGAAGAAGTAAATTTCTAGCTCCTACCATTTGTTGATGATAAGTGGCTTGAACTAATTTCTGAGGTAGTTACGGCACTTGCACCATGTTGGGTTGTTGCAGGGGTAGGTACCGATTTGCTTTGAGATGCTGACGATAATGTCGTGGCTGTTATAGCGTCTAGGTTCACTGCAAAAAAAACATCAAAATTTTCAGCAAGGCGACACTACTCGTATTTTTTTTATAAGAAATCACTCTTAAGAAACTTTAGGCTCAATTTTTCGAAAGTTAAGAAACAACCCTACCTGAATTCAAAAAGCCAAGCAACTTTTGTAATTTGTAGTTTTCACTTTTCCAGCGAACTCAATAATGCGCTGATACTGTACAGTTATAGCAACTGTTTGGACATTATTTTGAGTACGAATTGTATTGTTACTTTGAAAGCTCAAATTTGCGTCCACCTGCAAACCACAGCTTTGGCCTTTTGGCCTAAGTAAGTTTCTGAAGCTTATAGAACTTAAGAACTGAAGTTAATGACAAATTAAGAAACTGCCCAAATGAGTGACTGGGGGGGATGACTTCTGGAAAACAAAATAACATGAGATCTAATATTGTTTAAATTTTATCAAAGCTACCTTTGATTTATACCGATTTATATGCTGTGCCTTAAGAATTCCAAAGGCCAAAAGGCTAATATTCTGGTTTGCAGGAAGAGGCAAATTTGAGCTTTCAAGATTGACATGTCTGCTCTCAACGCGCCAATACCAACAAACGAGGTATCCATGCTCAAAATAGTTATCTAGGAACATTTTTAGAGTGATTAAACATTGATCGAATCTAAATTCACATCGCCTGATACAACCAAATCTGTATACATTTTTTTGGGACACCCGCTATTTTGAGAGCCCTCTTGACAAAGCTAAATTAACTCTACATTTCCAGCTTTAAAAATGTAGGAAATACGAACGAAGCTTTCGATACAAAGTGGTCCAAAAATGTAAAACCAGCCCAGGACCTTAGTTTCTTACAAAAAATACATGTAATAGGAAACTAAATCGAAATTGATCTATTAGCAATTTTCTTCGTGTTACATCATTATCATGACTTGCTTTATTTTCACTTCAATTTATCCTTCCAGTTTAGAACTATCAAGCTTACTGACTCTCAATTAAAATCATAGTCTTTACTTTAACAGAGATCGTTTCTCATAGCTATAGTCACTTCATTTGTTTGATGACATTTACGAGAGTTCCTCTCAGTTTTCAAACAGCTTTGTCGGTTCTTTCCATTAATGTTTGTTTAACAATATTTTGATAGGCAGTACAAGCTTCATTTCTAAAAACGATCTCATCCATCTACTTCTGTACATTAGAGGACTTCGTTCTCCATTAAGATGATATATATCCAAAGCTACATGACTTGTAATCTTCACACACAAACTTTAAACCTACAAACTTTTGTCAATTTTATTATCTTGAGTAATTTGAAAGGCTGGTCAAAAAGTGTCAAGTTCTCAAAAAGTAAAGGTCTGAAATTTAAAGTCTGATAAATATGGGATATGAACCATTTTTATTTTGAGGATGTTCGTTTGCTCTCATTTTAGGTATACATCCTGCAAAATGCGTGGCTAGAACATTTGCAGGCAATAAAATATTAGGCGTTAGTCAAAAGGAGATAACAACGACGGGAACGAGAGAAAAAAAATAGAGGCTGTGCAACCGATCCACTTTCCTTGTTCACAGGTTCCCGGGAATCAAGGAAGCAAATTTTTAATTGGTTTGGGGGAAATTCGAGCGTCTTTGTTACTTTTCATAGTGGCATCTTCAAAGCAAACAGCGTAGTAAGTCTGGAATCAGGAAAAGTTTGACAAAGCTTTGAAATATTCATATGTGGAGTGCATTCCATAGACGAGATTAAAGTTGTAGCTGAAACAAATGCTGGTGTCAGTGAACAAGAAAAGTGGATCAGTGGATCTACGATCATTCTTGCAAAACTAGATTGCCTTCCTTAAATGTCCAGCTGACCACGTATTGAGAAGAGGCTGGTCACGTGATTAGTATCTACAATTTTGAAAGAAAAATTTAAATTTTACCTAGGTCATGAAATTTTAGGAGAAGTAGCAAAGTTTCAGCTCTTTATCTTTCGAACTGACGGCACTACATCATATAAACATTGCCGCAGGCACTTTGTGCCTCCCCGGTAGTAGTAGGGTTAGGGCCCTAAAATCTATAAACCAGTGACTGCTGCCAAGATAATCCAAACGTTTCCTTTCTTATCAGAATAATTACTAATTACTAACATTGTAATGATTACTTTCAAGCAAACCTTCCTCCTTGCACACCAACAAATCTGTAGATACTAGCCATTGAACTGAAAAACTAAGATTAACCAAAATCCAAATTGTTTTATAATATCTTATTTCATCAGTCTTCTTTATATTTCAGAAAGGAAACTCTTTCTACCAAGAACCCAAACACAGTAATTTATGGGACTGAAACAGTATCGTTCAGATGTAGTCGTATTGGAATACCATCCCTGCCGATGTAAGAAATGCAAACACTATAGCAATCTTTGAAAGAGAAGCCAATCAAATTTCAATTCCATGCTCCTGCAAATTATGCACCCAATATATACCAAAGGATAGGAACACAGTCATGTATGGGACTGAAACAGTCTGGCTCAGAGTTAGTCATATTGGAAAAATATCCCTGCCGAAGTAAGAAATGCAAACAATATAGTAATGTTCAAAAAAGAAGGAAAGCAAATTTCATTTCCATGCTCTTGCAAATTATGCACCCAATATATACCAAAGCCAGGATACATCACATAGGTATACTCGGGTATATTATATGTAGTCTCATTTTGGCTTTGTTGCTGCTCTGTTAGTTGGTATCAATTAGCTGATTGTATTTTTCAGCCATTTCTTGTCCTTGGATTTGAACCGTTGTCTTGCAGAAAATATGGCTGATAAACGCAATAAATGAATTACAATTTTTATTAACACGACAACAAAAAGTAAGCGATGAAAACAGTAACAGTCTAAACAGATGACCAATTGAATTCAAATAATAGAAATAAGTAGCAGCTTGCCGTTGTGTCTCTTTCCAAAAACGATTTTCATTGAAAAGAATATCATTGTCTACAAAGCTCTAAATTAAATTGCATCTCATGATAAACATGAATAAAGAATTACCTTCAATAAATCCCTGAGGGCCTAAATGACAAGGTAGAAGTCCGATATATGCATCAAATCTCCCCCAACACATATCGATGATGGGATCATATCTGTAAGTAGTAGATGCCTTGATGTATGTGAAGGAATCTGTGCAGGAATCTACAAAACATAAAATCGCTGCTACAGGAAATCAATAATTACACAATAAAACGATTAGCAAGTTGCGAAATGTTTTTCCTGCTGACCAACAGCACCATGCGCCCCCACATTCAATTGAAATCTGTAAATCTGGAAAGATGCCAGGAAAAACCAAGGACGCCTACCTTGTAGGAAGTGTGTTTATTCCCAGTACTGTAGAGTAATGGGTGTCCTGTGACTGAGTACAGAGAGTGTCCTAAAACCGTACCGTGACCCAGAAGTACACAGAGTCAGTCCACAGTGATCCAGAATGGCAAAATAATGTAATAAATGCCGAAAAATGAAAGTTCTCAAAATCAATCACGCTGTAGCTCATTTGAAAGAGCAATGATTGGCAGTCAAAATAAAAAAGGAATTATTAAAATCGGACCTATGAGAGCCAAGAAACAGATTTTACAGTTTCAAGAAATCACAATTTTACAAATTTCATATCGAGAAGACAATTAACACTTGATTTAGGCTAACTTCAAAATTCAATTTCTCTGCTCAAACAGCTCCGATTCTTGAAATTATTTTTTATTTTCATTGTATACATCTCAGCATTATCGGGCAGCCCCCCAAATTTTATCTCCCCCTACGCCGATGAAATTTGCCAAAATTTATTCCTGGAATTTATAGCTCAAAATTTCCTATAATGTTAAATTCTCAAAAATTTATTCCCGCGAAATATTCGTAATTAACGAATTTGCGAAATTCTAAATTTGCTAAATATCAATTTAAAAAGGATTGAGAAATTAATTATGCACTACTTTCTTTCATTATTCGGTCAGTTATCTTATCTTTGAGTGTACTCTCGCGATACTGTAATTCCAATTTTGAGGGATTCACAAAAGTAAATTCCAAAATTACTTTGCCCCTTCATTTTGGATTTGCAGCCCCCCTAAAAACGCTCCGTGCAAGCGTGTAAAAACCCTCTGTCCCTAAATGAAGGCGATAATTTATTCAAATACGCGAACTGAAGTGAAAGCAATCGCAGAAATGTAAATTCAAAGCTTTTGTACAAGGTGACCACAAATCGTTGAACTCACGCAGTTCTCGGCCTCTTGATTTTGCTTTCCATGGTTGAAGAGAGTGGTCATTTTGTGTACTTTATGAACAAAGAACGTGAGGTCAAAAACGTCAATCAAACCAACTTAATGCGTGTCCTTTGAAGCCTGTGATGCAGTAGCATACACCTGACCTCGCTTCATTTGCTCGAAAAACCTAACGGAGAAAAACTTCTTCTTTTTCTCCACGTACGAAACGAATTTCGACATGAACTTTACAGATAGTGGTAAATACATCTATGGTCTGTGTAAAATCGTGCAGAGTAAATCGAAAGCGCTTGTCTGACATCAGAAATTTATCGAAGTTCTAGGACCACTTCTGAAGCGGCTCGACGAAGTTTCATTTCTTTCCTACTATACTATATTCTACTGTAACAATAGCTGGCTGACCGCACACAAGGATGATGTAATCGGTATCAAATTACACAGCTGTTATTTTCATGACGAGCCCAGGAACGAAGGAACCGAGAACCGCGGAATCAAGAAACCAAAACTACAGTGGTCTTCACTGACATTCCTGGACCCCCTGTGGAACAAGCAGTTGTAACATCAGAACTGTGGAAATCAGCATAATAATAATAATGATAATAATAATAACAATAATAATAATAATAATGATAGTAATAATAATAATAATAATAATATGAAAAACAAAACTGTTAAAAGCAAAAACATAATAATAATAATAATAATGATAATAAACTAAACCACCATCATGTGTTAACAGAAAAATAATATAAAAACACAACTGTTAAATGCCTCAAACGTTTCGATAAAAATCTTCGTCAGTGTCATATAATAATAATAACAATAATAATAATAATAAGAGAAATATTTATCCAGGGTAAAACCTTGTCGATACTTCAAGTACTGTGATCAATAAGGGCCCTGTTTGAAAATTAAAGAAAAGTAAAACTATCAATATACAATGTACAATGTAAAAAGCTTAAAATGTCTAAAAACATTTATCGTTAAAATCCTTGGGTAGAATAGTTATGCTCTTTGTAGATGTTCTTTAAGTCGTTGCTTAAAAACAACGATGGAATCCAGACCATATGGGTATTGTGGACACGATTTGTGTCGATCGTCTCCACAATACCTTGCCTAAATGTTACTAATCTGGGAACTAGTTTAGAGCGCGGCACTGTTAAAAAACCCTAGGGAATTTGAGTAAGCAAGAATGGCTGCCGAGGCAAAAGAGCAGAGATACTCATGAAATGAAGACGAGCAAGGTAACGAACTACATGCGTTCACTTAGTAACATTTAGGCCAGGTATTGTGGACACGATCGACACAAATGGAATGGTGTCCACAATACCCATGTCCAGACTCCGAATGTCAAATGGTAGCTCGTCAATTTAGATGAGCCTTGGAACCAGAAGGATTTTTTCGCAGGTTCTGTTCTGACCCTTGAACGCGCAGTGTAGCTTTATTGCCTCTAGTACCATAATTATGGCTAACTCTCTCAACATAGGACGCTAAGTGATCTTATAATTGTCAGTATCTTTGCTTCAGACATAAAAAATTTTACTAGGTTAGTTGTTATAGTGAAAGTTTTGGAATGCCATTATTTCAGAAGGATGCAGTTTTTCTCTGACAAACCAAATTTTGCTGAATTAGTTGAACTTTGACCCGTGCTTTACTTCTCTTTTAGATTTCTACCTAGATTTTTCAAAAGTTTAGATAAGAAAATTCTTGAACTACACGTGTTTTCTCATAAGAAACTAAGAAGTTGGACCAGTACTAACGGTTTCTTAAAATTATCAGATTTTGAGAACTCAGAGTTTCTTACGAGTTTCTTAAACGTTCCATAACAATCTTCATGTTCACTATCTGTGCCCTTATGAACATTTAAAAACAAGGTTTTTTAAGCCTTTCAAATGTTTAGACATTACTCAAGTACCTAACGAGTAATATGATACAGGAAACAAGTGAAAATAATTCAAAATTTGTTAAGGATTTCCTTTGCAAAAATAAGTAGTTTCTCAACTTATATTTTCCCAGTACCGAAGTTTCTTAATTATTTGGCGAGCTGAGAGTTGAGTTTCTTATGGGCCGTTTCTTATAAACAAAATACGTGTAATCATTTTGTAAATGAAGAGCTTATACCTTTCAAGTATAAAGCAAATGATACTCCTTTTACGCATTTTTCGCCATTTTCGTTTCGTAATGTGCCATCAGTGTGCTTGTATAACGTGAGATTTGGATCTCCTTTGGACAAATACAGTCTGCCGGTATGACTATTAACTGATACATGGTACTCGCTATGTTTGATCTGGATGCCTACAAAGAAAGAGAGTTACAATTTTTTATGACTTCATTGATTTCATTTCATTTTAAAGTTCTTTGGACACGGTTGCCCTATCGACTAAGAATGGCTGCTTTTCAGGGGGTAGTAGCAAAACCTAGTTACACTATTATAATTGAAATAAAATAGGAACAATTAAGGGAGACCGGGTCTAAATAATGATTAATTGTGCTCTTGAAGGAAAATGATATTGTGTAGTTGCATCCCTTGGAATAAAATAGACATTAATTTCCATCACATAGGACACATTTTTGTGACGCTTTGATAGTTTCAAAATGAGTTGTCAAGTGTTACAACTGCCCCTGGCCACCACTCAGCTGTACCCCAGTACAAATTTCCTCAAGGCCACGCAAGCTATGGTGCGAGAGATTATAAATTACAAGCATTCCCCCCTTTCAGGCAGTGGTCTGACACAAAATGCCAGGGTACAACAGAGTGGATATACTGAATTCAGGAAATCTTGGACGAATAAAAAGGTGTGCACAATTATGCATTCTGCGTGCATTGAATGCTTGTGACACGGGGCTAGAAAACTTTATAGGTTTGAAAGTTACTTGGTTCAACTTCCCACTAAACCTGACACACATTGGCTACTGATTGGTTGATATCCTTTTTACCGGGTGTCCCCAAAAAGAGCACTTTCATTTGAAAAATCGCCAAAATTCAATTACGGGACTTATCATAACATTTGTTTCTCTTCTTTTTGTCAATGATCCAAATATGTTTGAAGATGATTAAATGTTTGTTTTCATCACTTAAAAGGCATCAAATAACGCATTGAAATACCTCATTCTGAGCTATACGCTTCAAGCAATATCATAAATCATGCCAAAGGGGCATTATTTTGGGATTTTCCATTACCTTTAACGATCATTTGCGTTTCTCTCTGATCTTTATGACTAAACTGGAAACTTTACATTATTCAAAACGTTATTTTGAAGATCTCTCTTGTGATAGAATTGTGGTGATTTTTTTAACAGGAGTACTTTTTTTCCCACGCGATAACTGGAAAAGTTTACTAATGCGTAACAGACTCACGAGTTCGTTGGGCAGCGAAAGTGAGCTTCAGCCACTCTTGTAGTAAAAGCACGCAAAGGAATACCTGCAATTTAAGAAATGAAGTATATTTGAAGAAAAACGCTTTGAATCTTGAAAATGCGTGTCAAGGATCGCTAGAGATATCGCAAGAGCTAAAAGTGCTGTCTTCTCATTATCGGCATCTGCGCAACGAAACTTTTTGTCACATTTATTAAAGTCAGTTCTCAAATTTTGAAACTTCTTGACAATTGGAGATGATAGCCACTGTGGCTGAAAGCTATCTGAGTAAACCTTTGTGACTGTTGAAAGGTAAAGAATGTAGTCAATGATGCTGATAAATTAATCTGTAGTGGTAGACATGATGAGGGCTAATATTTTTGCAAATTTTAAGCAAGTAAAATAATTTTATGAGAGAATTAACATGATTATCCTGCAAAAATCATAGCAATTGCAATACAAATCTGCAATAGAATTTTTAGTGATTTTCGAAGTTATTCATATGTAAAATTGACCATGTTCTCTGTTCTCATTTTCCCAATTGCTCCAGCCGACTTTACCTTATTATATGCAGTAAATGTTTATAAACATGAAAAAGGTTAATGTATCGAACAAGATATGATTTTACTTGTATGGAAATTGCTGAAATCTTCATCTTGCTCTGCCTGTCTCCAGTTGTCAACTTCTGAACTGATGTTTTCACAGCCGCTGATAAAAGTGCCCCAACAAGAGAACATTTACCTCTAATGTGGGAAATTGTGCTCTCAATACCTCTTTCCTAATTGCTTGAATTATTCATAATCACAGGACTTCCAGTGGGTTCCAATAGTACTTGTGAAATTAAGGGGTAGTACAACAAACCACTATCCTGCCTCTTGTAAGATACAAGCTAGTAATACGACGGGGGGTATTTCTTACACTGCTGGCAAAGATAACCCGGCCACCTTGCATAATCAATAACGTTGCATTTTTTATTAATGGCGGTAGAAAGACCAGCAGCCTTTGCTATCTGCAATTTTTGTTGTTGTGAATTTCATACAGTCAGTTATTCTGGAAGCTGTGCAGAACAAGTCGCTGATTTGACGCAAGCACGGCATGCTGGGCTTGGTACTCCCTTTTAACAGTTAACTTTGTAGTCCAGTAAGTGGCTTCCATGTCACTCCACGACACCCACAAATGCAAGTAGGTAATTCTAATTGTCGAGCAGCGGTGCAAAGCACTGCGAAACAGAATATAGTCTCGAAAATCGCGATTTTCGATCTGTCAAAATATCGATCGTTGGAACATCACCAAAAAGGGCGACCCTAGGTTTTGCTCTTTCTCCTGAAATAATTGTATTGTTGCTACGAAATTTACTAACATCACTGTGTTCTTTCTCGCTATCAATTTATTGTGTTTCAAGACGTTGGCCGATGAGTTCGCAAGATGGAGAGGTTTTTGATCAACAAAGCAATCTGGCTTATCATTTCTTTTCTCCGTAGACTCTTCGACCATGCCTGACCGCAGTCTGAGCAACCTGAAGAAGTTAACATTCCTTTTCTCTTGCTTGATGCTGATTGGAGTGAGCATGCCTGCAAGCTACCGTGAGATATTTCTTCTCATTACTTTTGCACAACCGCAAGGTCGTGGGTTCGAATCCCACCAGGGTCATACTTGCTGCGAAAGTGTGAGGAGAGCTGATAACTCTCTGTAATTCCAGGCAAAGGCAAACGGAATCACGAGGTGTGGTCACATCGAGAGGAAGGACCGGGGTCGCCCTGATGCGCCCCCCCTGCGCCAAGCGCAGAAACCCATACCTTGCGAGAATAGCAAGTGTATGTGCCTAAAAAGTGAAAGGTTATGTATAACCCATGTCCCCTGCTGGAAACAAGTCATCTCGAGACTTTCGCAGGCTAGGCACGTTAAATACAATTACTCACTCACTCAATGGAAACATTAAAAGTAATAGACAGAGGTCCGTCTGTCTAAGCAAAGAACAAAGAAAAACCCACCCCGTTCACACGAGCACGCAATACGGTGGAATATTGTTCTGCTGGCGAGGATGTAATGTTTAACTGGTTTCAACTCAGGATTTTTAACACTTCGCCTTAGGTATCTGCAAAGGCCCATAATCTTATCAAAAAACATGTGGACTGCTTGAGAGGAAGGAGGATTGCCAGACCTTCCCACAATGCAACAGCGATCATTCAACTATACAAAACGAGGCGCACGCAGATCTCAGATCAATTGCGATGAGCAAGCGTCAGACCAGCATCTGTTTGTTTCATGTGAACATCTGTTAGTAAAATGTTCATTTTAATGATAGTTTGGACAAATTATGAGGCTTGGATCTTAGCTATTGCGCTCGCAGGGCTCGTTTAATGTTTACTTGAGCAAGAGCAATTGACTCAACTGCACGATCAACGATCGGACGATTTCATGAATGGGCCTAAGCAAAGAGAGGCGGAAGTTTGTCTGTGGGAATCAAGGATGGAGTGATGTGTCTTTGCCTTCAAGACCATAGCAGTACTTATGTCTACTGCATCGAAATTCATAACATTGTAACCTAAAGATAAACGATCTGGTAGCTGTGAGCTTCAACCTGTTTTTGCTGACATTTTACAGACTAGTATACCGAAAACCTGGGTACACACAGGCTGCAGGGTACACCTGCAGGGAAGATTTGTTGCTAGCTGCTAGCAACTGACGATGTTGATGAGCTGTCCCAGCGACATTCACCTTTTAATGGTGATATGGTGAAGTGCGAGTTGCGAGTTGCAGTTGCGAGTTGTGAGTTACATTTATTTTGCAAGTTGCAAGTTGCACTTATTATGCGAGTTACGAGTTGCGAGTTGCACTTAATTTGCGAGTTGCGAGTTGCGAGTTGAACGAGAGTTGCGAGTTGGAAACTCAAAAGTGCGAGTTGGAAACTCAAAAGTGTGAGTTGAAACTAAAATTACGAGTTGCCTGTTTTTTTAATGAATGCATTTTTCGCCAAATAAAAGGATTTTTTGACAGTTGCAATTTAATTTAGAACTGTTTTATGGATTTAGCGTTTTTAGGCCGTTGTAATTTTCTTTATAATATATCTATTATAAGAAGCTGCATGCCTATTACAATGTGTGGCTTTCATTCCCCCAAGGCGTTCACGAATATTACTGTAATGCAGTAAACTGGGCTGGGGAATTGCTTTAGTTGTCTTGAAAGAAAATTAAAGGAGAATCATTAATTTGTTGTCTTTCCCTTTCAAGACGACTTGTGCAAGTCCATGTTAATTGCTGAGCTCAGAAAAGAAATTGAAGTAAATTGAGCTCTGCTGAAGGTGTTTTTCAATTTGGAAAAGCATCGTCAACAACAGCAAATTCGAGAGGCATCACACTCCAGTAAAATCTGGTGCTATTTAGCAAAAACGCTTTGCTTTTCAAGGAATTGGTAACAATTCCCTACACAACCTCTTGCTTTTCAAATTTCGTAGGTATTTTCAACGGAGTGATATATCACTAATGTTCGAAGTAGCTTCAGCACGATTTCTTGCATATTCTTCAGTCAGGCCTGATCTGATGCACGTTTTTTCTTTTAGCCCACAGTACTAAAAGTTTCTTATTTGCAAGTGAAAATTTCTGCTTTTTAGTTCTAAAAGTTTCTTAATGTGTTTCTTATTTTTTAGATGCATGTACTGCCACTGCCACGTATTCGTTTCTTGACAGACAGCCTATACTTTTTAGCAAGAAAGAGACTTCACTTTGAATCAAAACACAAATTCATCATGAATATCACTAAAAAATAAAGGCTTAACGATACTTTCTCATCACATCTTTGTATTTGGCTTCAAAAATTTCTTAGCAATTCTCAAGCCTAGTACTATAATTTCTTAAATTTGTCTTAATCCTAGTACCAGTTTCTTATATAAAAAATGTGTATTTCTTCATTTTTTCAACAAAGGAAGCAAGAACCCGCTTATAAGTAAGTGAAGGGCATCCCAGTAAATTAAGAAACTCTATAGAAGCGACAAGAGGTTAATTCGAAGTTAAGAAACTCGTCAATCTTTATTTATGAGTTAAAAACTGTTTTGGACATACAGCCTATTTGTATTACCAACTCAAGAATACCAAAGAGAATAATTGTTCTTCTCTGTAGGCCTAATTGACAGAGCTCAAAGCAAATCCTTTATCAGCGGCTCTCTGCGAATCAAAAAACCGTCTTTAACTCCCCTGATCTTGACAAAGGCTCTCCAAAAAATACGGTGTTTTAGCTGCAAAGGATGGAAAATTTGAAGTGTTTTTTACCGAACTCGCAACTCGCATTTTAAATGTACCAACTCGCACTTTTCATTATTAACTCGCAACTTGCAACTCGCAGAAAGCACCAACTCGCAACTCGCAACTCGCACTTTACCAATCCACGAGGTACTGGTCCCGCTCTTTAAGGTACACATTTAAATCATGACATCCCGCATGACATCCCGCATGACATTACCCATGTATATTGCAATTGCCTCTTGAAGACATACAGTTAAAGCCCGGGGGGGCTACCTTGGAGAAAAGCAACGGGGATGTGCGTGCCAAAAGAAAATTCTATGACCCTGTCCTGGAATAAATTTTTGAAAATATAGTACCTGTCCTGGATAATACAAGTGTTTTACGTAAGTTATCTTAATTGTGCACATCAAGTCTGACCTGTCTTGGGAAAAAAGCTTTAATGAACATACCAGTGCCGAATAAATACACAAAAGGTATAATCCTGTCCTGGAATTTTCGACCGAAAATGGGACCCTATTGGCAGGCACATCCCTGGGTGCTCAGTACATTAAGTAGACCCCTGGGAGTTAAAGACAGGATGCTAATCAACTATCTTCTTTCTTGTGTGAGGCCAAGTTTAGGACTCAGTTCTTCGCATCTGCAAACGATGACATTCAAAATATTAAAAGCACCTTAAGTTTTCGTGCTTAACTGGTCCAGAATATTTAATTCATAGCTGAAAGCGTGTCGATATATGTGCTTGTTCTTGTAATCACAGAAGTTCGATAAACAACTTTTCCAAAACGGCATTTTGAAGACATTTCAGCAATCAAGGATTAGGCATCAATTCCTTGCACTGACTGCAAATGCACATGCAGCGTCTGCCAGTATGCAAGTGACCGATGCAAGTATTCACGATAAGTACGATATTCACGATAAGTACGATAGTCACGATAAGCTCGATATTCACGATAAGTACGATATTCATGATAAGTATGATATTCGCGATAAGTACAATATTCAAACTCGATATATATATTCAATCCACAATTTATATATTCACTCTCGATATTTATATTCAATCCACAATTTATGTATTCTCTCTCGATATATATATATTCAATCCACAATTTATGTACATGCAAACTTGATATATAACTATGAACACGATCTATATAATGCAACCTTGATTTGTATTTGAGAATCATTCAACATTATATATTTTTGAATTTCACAATATATGATGTAGTTTGAGTGTATAAATGAAGGAAAATAACAAGATCTCGTTGCACCATATTATATATACAATGCTGATATACAATATGGTGTTGCTTGACTTTTGTCCACTTTGGCAGGGGATAGATACTGCACGAGGTAGCACGAGATTCGTTATAAAAATGTGACTAAAAACGGTCCAAACTTCCATTGTTGGCATTATTTTGCTGTCCAGCTTCTTAGGCAGGAGCAGCTGCAGCAGCAGGAGCGTTGTTTCCATTGGCAGTGGCATCAGCTTGTTGCTGCCCTAAAGCGAAACCAAAGTCCTGTTAGGCTGATTTGGTGCCTGTTGTGCCATCGTCATATTAGCGATAGTTTCACAATATTTGTCGAAAAACCGCAGATAGACGTCTTGTTCCTTGAAAGGGCAGAAATGAAGCGCATTTGAGCTTGAAGAGCCACTGTTAACCATGATCCTTTGTAGTGCCAAAGTCGATTATCTAAAAGTCTTTTCTGGCTTGAAGACCCATTGTCAACCGCATGCTTTGGGTGGACCAGCAATACCACAAAGCAATTCTTGACTGTCGAAACAAGACAAACTCTCATGAAAGTAATGACTGAAGAGCCCCCTTGCAACAGAAAACTTTTGACGTACGCTAACACAAGCCCCATGATACAATCTGATCCTTATCATGTTTTCTTTATCGTTAAGTTGAATTGAGAAAGTTCTATTTTTGAAGCCATACAGTTTTCGTGTAATATTTGAATGTAATTCGTCGCAGCAAATGGTTTCCAGATCATATTGCGGAAAGGCTTTAAAGGCCTTATGCAGCCAAATTTTCGACATTGATTTTTCAATCTTTTCAAATAACTAATAATATTATAAACATTTTGTGAAAGTTTCAAATCGAAATTATCAGTTTAAGTACTGAAAATTGTGTGTCAAAATTGAGTAGTTTTGCAAGTTTAGCGCGACATTGACTTGGCCAATGTGACGTCACAATTATGACGCGCGAAACTGCGTGCATTGAACACACAGTACGAGCATGGCGATTGCATCAACGAGAAAGGGAGGGACCCGTATGAAAAAAGCTTTGAAAATCTTGGGAGTTCTTGAAGAAAAGGCTGGTATTTTTACCATGATATCCATAAAATCAAGGAGCTTGGAATCAGGGTGAAAAGCCCGTAGCGTCACTGTTATTAAGGGCGATGTTGTGATGCTCTACAGTGCGGCCTAATGAAGTTCAATTGGTTCCTACAATAAATTGCCTGGTCGTCTAAATCAAACTCTTCTATGACGATTTTTTGGAGTAACGATACCTTTATAAGTGCTTGCTTCACTCCTCTTGGATGAATCAGAAATTTCAGGGCCAAATCCTGTCCTCGGTTAACGCTGAAGCGCTCAATGAAGTTACTACCCTACGATCCACTGTAGTTGTTTCTTTGAAGGGACCTGGTTGCTATCGAAAGCTTCCCCGCCATGCGTTCTTGCTTTCAAATAGAAAATTTGTTAAAGCCAAGCAACTGAATGTTTTCAAGACACTACATAGCTTTTTGTTTACATATCAGACTTACCGAATGACCCTCTTGTTTTGTAATTATGCCTCGATGTCTTTCATTGCCTCTGCCCACTTCAGGGTCATAAATTAGGCCTATGTTTGACTAGAGTATATATCCCATGTAATTCGTTATCATTTTGCATTCAGTGTCCTAATTTCTTGACCTTTCTCCAAGCAACGACCAGGAATCGCAGAGCAGAGACGATCGTAGTAATAACTGAGAACTTTAATGAAAGAGCCATGCAAGATAAACACCAAGTCAAACTTCCTGGTTGCTTGCACCACATTTGATATCCAGCCAACAAGGGCAGATTTTGTAATACAATAGCAACAGTTGCGTTTGATCGACTCCTCAATTCAAAGAGATTAGCGGATGCAGACAAAGGAAATTCTCTCAACCAGTAATTCAAAACAAACAAAGCCGCAAAAGTTTCCCCGAAACTAGTAGGGCAAACTCTCGCCTTGTGCAAGCGAAAGATGGTTTTTAAGAGAAGTTATGTGCTTATAGCGAAAGAGGAAGGGTAAATCTAAAGTTCTATCGCTTAGATTATGTTTATTTGATTCATGAGCCGAGCAGAAGGCATTGTAATTCTCGCGTCTTTAGGGCTTAAAATGAAACGATTACAAAACAGCTCCTAAATCAAATAAACATAATCTAAGCGACAGAGCTTTAGATTTACCCTTCTTCTTTCGCTATAAGCACATAACTTCTCTCAAAAACCATCTTTCGCTTGCACAAGGCGAGAATTTGCCCTACTAGTTTCGTGGAAACTTTTGCGGCTTTGTTTGTTTTGAATTACTGGTTGAGAGAATTTCCTTTGTCTGCATTCGCTAATCGCTTTGAATTGAGGTGTCAATCAAACGCAACTGTTGCTATTGTATTACAAAATCTGCCCTTGTTTATCCAGCCAACAAAATAATTGTTTTTGCGCATTGGGAAAACTCTTTTCTTATGTAAAACAGAAAGATATTTCTTTCACTCTCCGTAATAAAAGGAGCTCACACCATTAAACACTCCCGTGAGAATATTACAATGACTCAATCTACGATAAAATCAATAATAACTTTAATACAAGCATTCCTAAAGCTTGGTTCCAGTTACTGGGATGTTACAGGGAAGGCTTGACCTTCCAGACAATTCTTGTTTTTCCAGGCTTTCAGCTAGGCTTCACTTGTACGGCGACTTCGTGAAGCGCTGATACATCAGTCTCTAAAATTATTGTCAAGAAACCTCGAACGATCCTTGTTCTTTCAGGCTAATTCAGGTAAACTTGGACCCTGAACTCTATTTCCAGCCTTCTCTCGGCCTTTTTCAAGCCTCTGGTATCGCGGCTATCGCTGAGTAATTGCATTACACTTCACTTTCCACACTAGCCTGGAATCGAAGTCCAGGCTTTCGTGGCTAGTCAGGAAAATTTCCAGCAACTAGGCTCGCAGAACAGGCACCAGCCCTGTCGAGTCCGGCTCACTGTTCCCGCGACTGTTCCCGCCTGTTTAGCTTATTCTAGCCCTATAAGGTTGGGAAGGCTGGAACTCCCAGATATTTCCTATTTTTCCAGACTTTCAGGAAGGCTTCACTCGTACGGGGACTTCGTGAAGCTCTAATGCATCAGTATCTTAGATTATTTTGAAGAAACCTTGAACGGTCTTTGATCTTCTCGCCAGCTCCGCATTGGGATTTACGTGACAAAACTTGTGCGTTGTGTTTGTGGTCATAATTGTGACGTCACGCGCGAAGGTCAAATGTCGCGCTGAGTAGCAATTTTCTAAACGGAATTTCACACCCTAACTGCAATGATGTTGAGTAAAATTTGGTATCAATGAAATCAGTAAAGTTTGAATATTTCGAAAATCGAAAAAAATCAATGTCGAAAATTTGGCTGCATAAGGCCTTTAATGGGGGCCTTTGTTTGCGTTTGCTTTATTTTGGCAACTGATCTCAAAGGCTTTGTGTTACTTGCACGGGCTTTTTCAGTTAAAAATTTGAAATAGATAGTTTGTTTTAATCGGCAGTCAAGAATTGCATTGTGGTATTGATGATGTACCCAAAGCATGCCGGTTGACAATGGGTCTTTAAATTCCTTCTGCCTTGCTTTTCATTGAACACACAAAGGATTTTGTTTGACAATGGGTCTTTAGCGTGGACAAAAGCATAAAGTTCGAAAGTTGATATTTCCCTTTCTCCAATTTTAAAGGGGCCTTTGCAACAAAAATACCTTCCATACCTCGAGCGTCCCATCTCTAGTTGCACTGCAAAGAATGTTCGCAAAGCCCATATGTTAGCAGGGGTCTTTAATATGTAGACTTGCCCCAAATCGATCTCTTCCGTCCGTCTACCGTTCCCTTTACGGTAGTTCCTGGATCCACCCTTTCCTGGATCCGCCATTCCAACATTCCACCCAGAAATCTCTCGAGCTCTCTGGTTGGAATGTTGGAATGGCGGATCCAGGATCTACCGTAAAGGGAGCGGTAGACGGATGGAAGAGATAGACTTGGGGCAAGTCTATTAAATATGCCACTTGGTCCCCAGGGACCTGCTAGGGGTATGCAAAGAGTTATACTAGGCCATTTAGGATCCCCAGGGAATATCCAGATTGAGGTCAAATTTGAAAACAAGGCGTTCTAGCCAGTGAGAATACTTATTTATATATTAACTGGATGCTTCTTTCTATCACAGAGTTTGTAACATGTAAAGATCTGGCTGCTTCTTTATGCAAAGAAGAACTCATCGACCATTGCGAATCTTTTCCAGGACAAATAGAATATTTTGGATTGAATTTATCGTGCAAGAAAATGTGTGGATTATGTACACGTAAGTCATTTCTCATTACAAATACACTTATTTGCGTTGGGAGAAATTGGACACTTAACTATATCCAGACTAGGGGGGGACACAAAGTGCACCCCCTCCCTAGTAAACTTTTCCACACAGCACGTCGAGTATCTCTAGAATAGTCTAGCTTTTTTGTGACTTTTAGTTTCTATCTATGAGTCACCCTTTCATGTCAATTTCAAAATTTAGGGGTCAACAAATAACTTTAGATTGAGTGCTCCGCAAAATAAATACCTTTTAACCCTAATCCATATGGGCTTTTTTGAGCTACCATTTATGGGGGGGGGGTGCTTTCCACCCCCCTCTGAAAACTGCCTTAGACTCATCCGAATTCAATACAACTTGGCACAGTTATAGAACAGGTAATTTGTAGCTCGTAGCGTAATTTGGGTGTGGCTGCCACACCTTGTGACGTCACAGTGACGTCACGAAGCTGAAAATCTGTGAAAATCAGGCTTCCAAGTTGAATTCAAGTTTAATGAAGATTTTGCATGAACTTTATGCAGTTTTTGGTTCAGTTTGTCAACATATGTGATTATAAAATAATATTTTATTGAAATTAACGATTTTGGAGTGATATTTTGGCAGAAATTAGCCAATTCTTATGACATCATTTGTGCGATTAATTTATTCTAAGTAAAAAGAGACCAAAATAACCTGCAAAATGGTGATTATCTATAACAAATGTATAATTAGAGTGTTTTTCATTGAAAAAGTTCGCGAAAACTTGAAAAAATTGCTAATTAGTCCAAAATGGCTGCCAAAATGACGTCATTATCAAAAAGTGCTGACATCATCAAATTCCAGCAATTCCGGTATCAAATTGAAGCCCTTTGATTGCTCATTCATTTGCTGTATAATACTTCATAATTAAATGTAATAATTCCATTGAAATCATTGAAAACAATGATTTTTGCTGCTACCTCCTTCTAAATATGGGCATGTCACGTGACTTGTGAGTCCTATTGTTCAAAAATTTGTCCATCAAAAAGTAGGTAATAGATAATCAGTAAAAGTCAGGGAGGCTGGGGGACATAGCAAACGTCGTTTAAAAACGCGGCAAATAAAACCTTGAGGGGGGGTGGAATCCACCCCCCCCCATGTGGATTAGGGTTAAGTTACAACTTTGGAACCACTGACTCTATGACAATGAGACAAGCATTGTTGAACTTGTCTTGAAACAAGCTTTCATTTGATATATAGTTTATTCATGTTTGTCGACGGAATCAACAGTTGGTTGTTGCACCTACGTACTAACAAAAACCATGTTAGGCTTCATTTTCATGTTTGAAGAATGAAAACATTATGGAGGGGCTTTTGCTCCAACCGGAAGGAACACACCTATATATCTCTCTATCTCATTATACTGTTCATTGAATTTAAGTAATGTCCATGCATTGGTTTTATGAGTAAAAGTTTAAAATATACATATACTTTGGTTATTTATACGCGCTGATCAATCTGATTTATATAATCCTATTGTACCTTGCATATCCAAGGAGCTGCCTCCAATTCTCAATAGAGAAGGAACAAAAAGTTGGACCTTAACCCCATTGAACTCAGATGTCGTTAATGACCCAAATAGTGTAAGGAGAACAAGGCAATCATCCCATAGGTAACTAGGGCTGACATAACTACGAGATCACTGTTCCTTGCCGGCAAAACAGGATGTCTGCCGGGATCACAATGACGAACAAGGACCTAGACATCTCATAGTTCCCTCGAGAATGATCCAATCAGTCCCCTTGAGAATGATCTAGACAAGGAGTCATTCTGGAGTCCCTGTCTCCATTAAATTCCCCCAGAGTTGTAGTGGAGACTGAGACAGTGCTTTTTTGAATCCTCTGAGACAGTGTAACTTGCTGTTTGTTGTTTAGAAATCTTTGAAGGGAGAGCAAATAAGATCAATATGTAAAGGCTTTTTATTTCCTTTTCCCTGGTGAAGAAACGTTTTGCGGAAAATGTTAATCTTTTGTTTTGGAATAGTAAAATGCGTGCTTGCTGGTATGCCCTTGTTATTGTTGGTATAAAATAAATGTTATTGCAAGCGAGCTAGTGAACATGGACTGGTCAAAGGTTGAGGGTGCGAGACAACAGCGAAGAACGATAATATTGCAAGAAAACAAAGACAAGATCTTTATTTGTCCAGTTAATTTCTGTGAGAATAGACAGTTTTTCAGCAAAAGGGGTTGCAGGAAGCACATTGACACAAAGCATAGATGGTACTGCTATTTTGACATAAAGCCAAGTGAAAGGGTGATCGAGCATTCCATACGACAACAAAGCACCAATGATGGACAAAAGTGCAATGGAAGTGTCAGAAAGCGTGCTGATACCACAAAAAGACCATGTTATTCTATCAAAGAGGGTTTTGGCAAAAAGTACATCGATTGGCTGTGTGCAATATGTGGAGGGGGGATGTCAGAAACTCAAGCCGCACAAAATGGAACTCGGGTAATGAAGTTTTTGAAATTTTGCAGCGAAGATGATGATGAGCAGTTGACCGAAGAACATGTAGACTATTGTATTGGTTCGGCAGGACTCGTATGCAATTTCATAGAGCACATTGGAAAGGAATGGGGTCTCGGCAGTTCAGCCCAGTTTGGATACCTTCAGTCGATAACAGACTTGATTGATTTTCGCAAGTCGGCTGGACTATCAAGCACAGTTCTCCGGAATTTAGCAACCTCGGAGGTGTATATCAACAGAGGGAAGAGAGCACTTGCAAGGCGTAAAATCACCGAATGGACTAAGAACCTCTCGATTGAAGTTCTACGAGCAACGAATCAATGGGCGACAATGGAAGAGATGGAGAAAGTGATACCATTTCATCTTTCGCGTTACAAGGACGTACTAACGAGATGTAAAGACTACCCATTAACCTCAGTATCGGCTGCCGATCTTACTTTCGCCACTCGTTTTGTAGCTGTCTACTTGTTTACAAGGGTGAAGGGGTCAAGACCGATGACTTACCAGTATTTGCCGTTGTCGATGTTTGAAAAGTCAAAAGAAAATGATGGATTCGTGGATCAAACCGAATTCAAGACTGCCAATCAGTACAGCTTTGACTCTCTAATTTTTGACGAAACGAGCACACGAATAGTTGACGAATACATTGAATATGTACGACCACTGTTGAACCCACAATGCGAATATGTTCTCGTAACGAGAAGTGGAACACAGTTTCAAAACTTTAGCAACCTGATGTCGGAGCTTGTATTTAAAGCAATTGGAAAGTACGTTCATCCGACAAGATATCGCCAAATTGTGGAGACCGAAAGTTGTCGTAAACTGTCATCGGAAGAGCAAGATGCTGTCACGCGTGATCAGAAACATAGTTCGCAAGTAGCGAGGACTTATTATCAGAAAAGAAGTTCTCGTGAAATAGCATCCACTGCAAAGTCGGCAATGAAAAAATTACAGAACAGCGAAGTAAACAAAGAAGTGCGGAAAGTTATTTTCGACTGTGACGACCATTCCGATTCCGAGGGTGTGACATCACTTGAAGGCGAAACTTCATCGGAACAAATGAATGAATGCAAGGACACGGGTACACCGACAAGTTCTTCACAGGAGAGCATTACGAGTTTTCAACCACCAGTGCGAAAAGCAAGTAAAATGAAAGCAAAGCCAATTGTTGGCCAAAGAGTGCCCTTCACTGCTGAGGAAGACCTTTTTTTGAAAAAATGCCTAAAGATTTATGGATTTGGGAAATGGACAGCCATGCTGCGAGATCCACGATTCAAATTCAACAAAAAGAGGACAGCAGATTCTCTCAAAAAGCGTGCAGAAATATTATCAAGAAAGTAAGAGAAACTGCTTTCACAGAGAAGGACTGATTATGAATTAAGACTCAGGACTTGCTGAAAGAAAAACATAAATTTAACTTGAACACTTTAATTCAACGAAAGAGCATCTAATATTGACTTATGAGAAAATATTATGTATTTGTAACATAATGATGTAATCTCGATTACTTACTCACAGGGATCTAATGCATACAATTCTTCAGGGAAATATCTCATTTTCATTCATCTTATTTTCTCATAAGGTTTTGATTTTGAAAATCAGATACATAGAATAAGATATACATGACGTAATTACAGGGATCTAATGCACACAATTGTTCAGGGAAATATCTCATTTTCATGCATCTTATTTTCTCATAAGGTTTTGATTTTGAAAATCAGATACATAGAATAAGATACATGACGTAAATACAGGGATCTAATGCATACAATTCTTCAGGGAAATATCTCATTTTCATGCATCTTATTTTCTCATAAGGTTTTGATTTTGAAAATCAGATACATCTAATAAGATACATGACGTAATTACAGGGGAACAATGTATATTTGTAACAGGATGATGTAATCTCGATTACTTACTCACAGGGATCTAATGCATACAATTCTTCATGGGAATATCTCATTTTCATGCATCTTATTTTCTCATAAGGTTTTGATTTTGAAAATCAGATACATAGAATAAGATACATGACGTAATTACAGGGGAACAATGTGTATTTGTAACACAATGATGTAATCTCGATTACTTACTCACAGCGATCTAATGCATACAATTGTTCAGGGAAATATCTCATTTTCATGCATCTTATTTTCTCATAAGGTTTTGATTTTGAAAATCAGATACATAGAATAAGATACATGACGTAATTACAGGGGAACAATGTGTATTTGTATCACAATGATGTAATCTCGATTACTTACTCGCAGGGATCTAATGCATACAATTGTTCAGGGAAATATCTCATTTTCATGCATCTTATTTTCTCATAAGGTTTTGATTTTGAAAATCAGATACATAGAATAAGATACATGACGTAAATACAGGGATCTAATGCATACAATTGTTCAGGGAAATACCTCATTTTCATGCATCTTATTTTCTCATAAGGTTTTGATTTTGAAAATCAGATACATAGAATAAGATGCATGACGTAATTACAGGGGAACAATGTGTATTTGTAACACAATGATGTAATCTCGATTACTTACTCACAGCGATCTAATGCATACAATTGTTCAGGGAAATATCTCATTTTCATGCATCTTATTTTCTCATAAGGTTTTGATTTTGAAAATCAGATACATAGAATAAGATACATGACGTAAATACAGGGATCTAATGCATATAATTGTTCAGGGAAATATCTCATTTTCATGCATCTTATTTTCTCATAAGGTTTTGATTTTGAAAATCAGATACATAGAATAAGATACATGACGTAATTACAGGGGAACAATGTGTATTTGTAACACAATGATGTAATCTCGATTACTTACTCACAGGGATCTAATGCATACAATTGTTCAGGGAAATATCTCATTTTCATGCATCTTATTTTCTCATAAGGTTTTGATTTTGAAAATCAGATACATAGAATAAGATACATGACGTAATTACAGGGGAACAATGTGTATTTGTAACACAATGATGTAATCTCGATTACTTACTCACAGCGATCTAATGCATACAATTGTTCAGGGAAATATCTCATTTTCATGCATCTTATTTTCTCATAAGGTTTTGATTTTGAAAATCAGATACATGACGTAAATACAGGGATCTAATGCATACAATTGTTCAGGGAAATATCTCATTTTCATGCATCTTATTTTCTCATAAGGTTTTGATTTTGAAAATCAGATACATAGAATAAGATACATGACGTAATTACAGGGGAACAATGTGTATTTGTAACACAATGATGTAATCTCGATTACTTACTCACAGGGATCTAATGCATACAATTGTTCAGGGAAATATCTCATTTTCATGCATCTTATTTTTTCATAAGGTTTTGATTTTGAAAATCAGACACAAGGAATAAGATACATGACGTAATTACAGGGGAACAATGTGTCTTTGTAACACAATGATGTAATATTCAATACTTAGTCACAGGGACCTATTGCATACAATTTTCCAGGAGAATATCTAATTTTCCTGTATCTTGCTTTTTCATAAGGTCTTGATTGTGAAAATCAGATACAAAAAGTGAGATATATGACGTAATTATAAGAAAATATCTGATAATAATGTATCTTATTTTCTTACAAAGTCTTGATTGCGAAAATCAGACATAAGAAATAAGATACATGACGTAATTACAGGGAACTAAAGTATGTTTGTAAGTTGCAACGCAGACCGTTTAATCACTTCAGATATCTTGTTTTGTGTGTCTGATTTTCTTAAAAAAGACCTTTGTTGATAAACAAGATACATGGAAATCAGATGTTCCTCTGAAGACTTGTATATGTATTAGACCCCTGCGACTAAGTATTCAAGATTACATCATATTTACAAATGTTCCTTGGTCCCCTGTAATTACGTCATGTATCTATTTTGTGTATCTGATTTTCACAATCGAGACCTTGTCAGAAAATAAGATGCATGAAAACGAGATATTCCCCTGAACAATTGTGTGCATTAGATCCCTGTAATTACGTCATGTATCTTATTCTATGTATCTGATTTTTACAATTAAAACCTTATGAGAAAATAAGATGCATGAAGATGAGATATTCCCCTGAAGAATTTGTGTGCTTTAGATCCCTGTCAGTAAGTTATCGAGATTACATCATCCTGTTACAAATATACATTGTTCCCCTGTAATTGCGTCATGTATCTTATTGTGGGTATCTGATTTTTACAATCAAAACCTTGTTAGAAAATAAGATGCATGAAAATGAGATATTTTCCTGAACAATTGTGTGCATTAGATCCCTGTAATTACGTCATGCATCTTATTCTGGGTATCTGATTTTTGCAATCAAAACCTTGTTAGAAAATAAGATGCATGAAAATGAGATATTTTCCTGAACAATTGTGTGCATTAGATCCCTGGCAGTAAGTTATCGAGATTACATCATCCTTTTACAAATATACATTTTTCCCCTGTAATTGCGTCATGTATCTTATTCTGGGTATCTGATTTTTACAATCAAAACCTTGTTAGAAAATAAGATGCATGAAAATGAGATATTTTCCTGAACAATTGTGTGCATTAGATCCCTGGCACTAAGTAATCGAGATTGCATCATTATGTTACAACGTCAGGGTGTAGGCTGAAGAGGGTGAAGGCTGAAGACACAACACAAGAAACAAGACAAGAATCAACTATTTCATTACAATGAGATGCTTTTTTCAGATAACTGAACTATTGATGTCTCTTTATTTTGTGCAAACCTGTTCTCAAATACACAGTCCTTGCATAGGCATTGGCTGTCGTGTAATAATTCTGGTTCTTGTGATTTTCGTGCCTCTACGATGCTTCCAACTTCGTCGTCTTGATTGTTGAAGAAATCATAGAATTTCTTTTTCACCCTTTGGGACATCAGATCCTCCATCTTCTCGAGGGGAACAAATTTCAATGAATCTTCTGGTTGATGGCACCGTTCGTTCCACGCCCTTGTTACCATCGTTTTCTCGCCTCCGTCTTCTTTTTTAAACCACAACATTTCAAGCCGGCCCGTTGACAAATTCTTGTACAGCTCAGGTCTTTTGTTCATGAAGACAACAACTCTTGGCGGCTGGTATAGCTTCAGTCGTGACTCATACTTGGTGGAAAAGATCATTCCATTCTTGAGGGATTCTATCGTATCGAAATTGATCTTCTCCAGCTGTGATCGACTCAGGTCGAAAATTACGCCACTTTCCCCATTGTATGCATAAGCAACATCTCCTCGTTTTGTCGTTGTATATACTGCCGCTTCCAAATTCACGTGGTACCACTTGGTTAGCCATGTCTTTCCAAGGCCACCCGCCTCATCGACCACAAACAGCACTCTCCGGTCGCCCTGGAACTCCATCATCGACACCACCCATTTCTGCCAAGGGCGCAGCTCCATACTTTTCATTTTCTCTCTGATTATCTCTTCAGCTTCGATGTTTTTCATCCTTGACGCTGTATTCTTTATGGCAGAGTAGTTCGACCAAAATTCATCGCCATACTTTCTCGAAGTATCGCCCTCTCCATTCACTTTTAGCTCTTCTGCCATCTCCTCCAGTGTGATGCGCTCCGTTTGTTCCTTCATTTCTTGCAAAGTACCTATTGCACTGCATTGCCTTACCAATTGTTGTTTTGACCCTTTTGCCTGCTGGAACGCTGTCCTTTCCGCAGCATCACCAAAAAGACTCTTCATTTGGGATAAGTACACTTGTGTGCCTTTTTTGAATTCCAAATATCCCTTTATCTCCGTCTCATCTCTTCCATAGCACAGATACCGTAGTGGATGCTTTAGCTGTTCCCAGATTGTGTTGAGCAACTCAATATCTAAGTCACCGTGGTTATTCACTGAAAATATCCAGCGCGTAGCTTTTGGATTCGGTCTTCTGACCACCCTTACGTTAGGCATGTTTATAGGTTTTTGAACTTCAATTATCGATCTAGCAAAGATCACCGTGATCCAGGCATTCCCATTAGATTAGAAACTGATTGTTTCTTTGGCCCCTTAAGAACACGAGTGAACCCTATTCCGGATATATATAGGTGTGTTCCTTATATATATATATATATATATATATATATATATATATATATATATGTAGTCAAGAAAAACACATTCTAGTAAACGTTTCGGCGTAAGCCTTCATCAGTAATCTTGATGAAGGCTTACGCCGCTTCCAATCGGCTCACGCCGATTTACTGATGAAGGCTTACGCCGAAACGTTTACTAGAATGTGTTTTTCTTGACTACATATATCTTTTTTATTACATATTGCGAATGAGCTTATGAGAATATATATATATATATATATATATATATGTCGAAACGAAAGAAGTACAATACGCAAGTAAAATATATATCGAAACTTATAGAAGGCATTAACAAAAACAACACTCGTTTCTTTGTCGACTAGTTTCGTCTGTTCATGCAGACTCTTCAGGCTAAAATGATTAATTTACACTGGCAACAGAGTTTATGTTTATGGTTCTTATTCATATGGTGTAAGATTTCTAATTATATTTATCTGACGTAAGATTCAATTTCCGTCTGGCTTTAGTTAATTTAGTTAACTTTATAGGCATAGGAATTTTGGTTCTAGGGTTTGCTTTAATGTCCGTTTCCTCAAATCTGGATACTGTGTTATTATCATTTCTGTTACAGTTATAGTTATTGGTAGTAGCTCCAAGGACTTTTTCAAGTCGGTCTATTTCTGCGCCAATTCTTTCAAGTGCAGATTTATCAAAAAATTCGCCATTTTCTTCAGCGTGCATCATTTTTTCAAATTCTTGTATGTATTTGGATTCAAGCTCTCTAATGTTGCTTATGGTATCATTAGGGTAATTATCGTATTTCTTTTCTTTACATGGGTGTTCTGTGACAGCCATCTTTTTTGACGCTGTTTCTGTAACCATGCGGTTCTCTTTATCTAGCTTCTCTATCACTAAATCAGGAGGTATTTTGAATGTACGCATTTTCGACTTCATTTTTGTTTCATTCACTTGCCAAATTTGAATAGATTTAACTTCTTCCTTTTCACATTCTGTTTTCCATTTGTTTTTAATCGACTGCATTTTGAGAGGATACTCACCATACTTCATCTCGATTAGGTTATCAATTTTATCGTCAATTGTCTTGATTCTCTTTTCGTAGGTATTTCTTTTTGACTCTGATAATTCCATTTCTTGCTTTAACTTTTGTCTCGCGTGTTTTGTTCGTAGTTGAAGCTCTTGTTTCGTTTCTTCTGGATGATGCCTCGGAACTAGGTGCTTTGGTACTTTTATTTCATTTTTATTTTTATTATAACTTTCCTTGTAAATCTCGGTCATTCTCTTGTTCTTAAAAAAGTGGTAATAGCAGTGGCGTCGTGGCCGGGGGGCCAGGGGGGGCCATGGCCCCCCCTGTGAAAATGTTGTCGGAAAATTCGTCAGTTTTCCATTCTTGTCGGAAAATCGAAAAAAATTGAATTAATCCATTTTCCTTACATAGCTACTTTATGGCAATCGAAATGTATACATGAAATATCACTTTTTCGATCGCAAAAACTTAGTTTTTGATGAAAAAGTAGGTTTTTTGACAAAAAACTAGGTCCTTCGTTCGTTTTTCTGCAAAAAATTCCTTTTTCAATCGAAAGAAAGTGTGTTTTGTATTGGAAAAATAGACACATTAGGCGCAAAAAGTTTCTGACGAATAAATTTCAGACAAATGCTTTCGGTCAAAACATTCTTGGACTTTTTCCCCGAAAATTCGGTCGTCTTACCTACATTTTGGTGACTAAAAACGATACATTTACAATTTATTTTGCACGTTTTATACCTAAAAAATGTCATGCAATTATGGTTTGTGCATTAAGCTTTCAATGAGTTGCTCATCAGAATTTGCACAAGTGAATATTGTTGAGGAAGATGGAAATGATTACTAAGATGGGATTACTTTCAGTTTCTGTAAACGGATGCGTATAGAAATGAAGATTTATATCAAGCTATCATGCTGCTATCTAAAATTTGAAACCGATCTATTTTTCAGTGCTTCTAAGGTCATTTTTTTCGAAATTTCCCATGAAAAACCAATAGTAGATTCTTCAAAATAGGGGCGTTTTGCAACGATCTAAAGGGCGTGGTCACAGAAAATTTTCCCGGGGGCAAGCCCCCGAACCCCCAGTTTTCCACCCTCCTTGCACATATAGCTTCAGCCTCACATTCATCACCAATCACGTCTCAACAACAGCCTCACCTCCAACAAGAATCGCCTCTTAACAGGACTGCTGTGTCCCTTTCAAAAATTCTTCGCTATTATGGAACTTTTATATGACAAAAGTTCTTGCCATTTTGCCACTTTTTGTTCGTTACATTCCTGCTTAATTTTTGTCGGAAAAATGTCTCTTTGTCGGAAAATTATGACCCTTGGCCCCCCCTAAAATCATGCTCCCACGACGCCACTGGGTAATAGGCTAGCTTTCTCTTCTTCTTCATCTTTCGTATGATCTTTGAATAGTCTAATGGTTTCTGTTCTTTGGTCGTAGCTCTTGTTTGGCCACACTGGACGTAATCTTCAAGGATTCTAGACAATGGATACTATAAGTGCGGATGAAGAACGAACGAGAAATAGACAAAAATTTGATGTTTTTTAGCACACTAAGGCCTTTCAAGTCATTACTATCATCAGAGTGTGACTGACAAACTGAATTGAAATTCTTATAATAATACTGAGATTAATATGTTTACGTAATAACAGACGAGTGAGAATAGTGTTAAGTTAATGTGTCAATTGAGGATTGCGTGTCCTGCTTTGAATAGCTTTCTTCATAGGTGGTCAGTAATTTCGAGGAACTTAATGACATGAACGCAAAGACTTTGAAAAACGGTTCTTTCAAGTTATTATGTTTATTTCCACATTGAAAAACATGTCTTGGAAAGATGCACGACGAGACTCCAGACCGTGACTCTGAAATGTGGTTGTTCATGCGGAGGCGAAAGTTTGTCGTTTGACCAATATAACTGACTTTTTCATGACACAAATTGCATAATAAAAAGTAAACAACGTTTTTGCTCTTGCACGATATATCGCATCTTATGTTCCAAATAACGTTTTTTGCTGTTAAAAACGAATCAACGGGCTGTAAATACAATTTGCAAAGTTTACATCGCTTATCATTGCAAAGAGTGATACCATTAGAGGATATTGTTGCTGTTGTCATTGGTGTGTTAGCCGATGACACGAATCTAGCATTTGTTAACAACGATGAAATGTTTCGGGGTTGTTTGAGTGCTAAAACGGGTTGTGTGTTTTTGAATTTTTCTTTTGTTGTTGAAGATAGATGATTGAGCAAGGAATGGATTGTTTTCATCATATGACTAAATTGAAGATTGGGATAATGTGTTGTTACCAATGGTAGTTTGCGTATATCACTTTGGTTGGGTGCAGGTCCTTGAAGCTCTGCTCTATGGAATGCTTGCTTAATAACGTTCTTTGGATAGTTACAATCTAGCAGCCATTTTTCAAGTTCATTTAAACGTACTTTAACTAAATCTGGATCGGACACAAATACGATTATTCTTTTCGCAAGGTTGAACGGGATTGTTTGCTTAATATGAGAAGGGTGTGCACTGTGATAATCCAGGTATTTATGTGGGTTGGTTTCTTTGTAGTAAATATCTGTTGTAATGTATTGATTTTCGCGTAAAATTATTTTAATGTCAAGAAAATTAAGGGTTTCAGTGTTGTCATGTTGCGTTTTTCCTTTTTCCATTGTAAATTGGATTGAAGTGTCCATTTCGTTTAAAGCACTTTGAAGTAACGATGGATCCACGTTCTTGGGCAAAGTGACAAAACTATCATCCATGTACCTAATGTAATTTTCTTTGATGTATTTGCAGGAATCATTGTCGAAATATTTACAGAGGATTTCAGGAAAAAGTTTAGTTTCTTCTAGAAAACCGATTGTTAAGCAAGCGTATGAAGGGGCAAACTTAGTTCCCATAGCTGTTCCTTTGATTTGTCTATACAATTCGTTATCAAACAAAAAATTGTTATTTTCGAGAACGAACTTTGCCGATTCAACGATAAAGTCATTTGAAAAGCGAACTGGAATCAAGTCTCTTCTTTTTTCGACCCAATATTTAAGCGCCTCGATTCCAAGGCTGTGAGGGATGCTTGTGTAAAGACTTGTGATGTCATACGAGTACAATGAAACCGGATTACTAAATTCATATGAAATCTTGCGGAGGAAGTCCCAGTCATCTTTGATGTAAGTGTTTAAATGCGTGACGATTGGTTTCATAAGAGTGTCAATGAATTCACTAAGTCTTTGGGTTGGTGAAACAGGACCTGCTACTATTTGGTCTTCCTTTTAAATCAGTGGGTGGAGACATTTCAATAAATTCTTGATTTGATTCGGAAATTTTGGCAATGATTGGATAGTGATTTTAGCCTGAAGAGTCTGCATGAACAGACGAAACTAGTCGACAAAGAAACGAGTGTTGTTTTTGTTAATGCCTTCTATAAGTTTCGATATATATATATATATATATATCTCTATCTCATTATACTGTTCATTGAATTTAAGTAATGTCCATGCATTGGTTTTATGAGTAAAAGTTTAAAATATACATATACTTTGGTTATTTATACGTGCTGATCAATCTGATTTATATAATCCTATTGTACCTTGCATATCCAAGGAGCTGCCCCCAATTCTCAATAGAGAAGGAACAAAAAGTTGGACCTTAACCCCATTGAACTCAGGTGTCGTTAATGACCCAAATAGTGTAAGGAGAACAAGGCATTCATCCCATAGGTAACTAGGGCTGACATAACTACGAGATCACTGTTCCTTGCCTGCCTCACAGGATGTCTGCCGGGATCACAATGACGAACAAGGACCTAGGCATCTCATAGTTCCCTCGAGAATGATCCAATCAGTCCCCTTGAGAATGATCTAGACAAGGAGTCATTCTGGAGTCCCTGTCTCCATTAAATTCCCCCAGAGTTGTAGTGGAGACTGAGACAGTGCTTTTTTGAATCCTCTGAGACAGTGTAACTTGCTGTTTGTTGTTTAGAAATCTTTGAAGGGAGAGCAAATAAGATCAATATGAAAAGGCTTTTTATTTCCTTTTCCCTGGTGAAGAAACGTTTTGCGGAAAATGTTAATCTTTTGTTTTGGAATAGTAAAATGCGTGCTTGCTGGTATGCCCTTGTTATTGTTGGTATAAAATAAATGTTATTGCAAGCGAGCTAGTGAACATGGACTGGTCAAAGGTTGAGGGTGCGAGACAAAAGCGAAGAACGATATTATTGCGAGAAAGCAAATACAAGATCTTTATTTGTCCAGTTAATTTCTGTGAGAATAGACAGTTTTTCAGCAAAAGGGGTTGCAGGAAGCACATTGACACAAAGCATAGATGGTACTACTATTTTGACATAAAGCCAAGTGAAAGGGTGATCGAGCGTTTCATACGACAACAAAGCACCAATGATGGACAAAAGTGCAATGGAAGTGCCAGAAAGCGTGCTGATACCACAAAAAGACCATGTTATTCTATCAAAGAGGGTTTTGGCAAAAAGTACATCGATTGGCTGTGTGCAATATGTGGAGGGGGGATGTCAGAAACTCAAGCCGCACAAAATGGAACTCGGGTAATGAAGTTTTTGAAATTTTGCAGCGAAGATGATGACGAGCAGTTGACCGAAGAACATGTAGACTATTGTATTGGTTCGGCAGGACTCGTATGCAATTTCATAGAGCACATCGGAAAGGAATGGGGTCTCGGCAGTTCAGCCCAGTTTGGATACCTTCAGTCGATTACAGACTTGATTGATTTTCGCAAGTCGGCTGGACTATCAAGCACAGTTCTCGTGAATTTAGCAACCTCGGAGGTGTATATCAACAGAGGGAAGAGAGCACTTGCAAGGCGTAAAATCACCGAATGGACTAAGAACCTCTCGATTGAAGTTCTACGAGCAACGAATCAATGGGCGACAATGGAAGAGATGGAGAAAGTGATACCATTTCATCTTTCGCGTTACAAGGACGTACTAACGAGATGTAAAGACTACCCATTAACCTCAGTAACGGCTGCCGATCTTACTTTCGCCACTCGTTTTGTAGCTGTCTACTTGTTTACAAGGGTGAAGGGGTCAAGACCGATGACTTACCAGTATTTGTCGTTGTCGATGTTTGAAAAGTCAAAAGAAAATGATGGATTCGTGGATCAAACCGAATTCAAGACTGCCAATCAGTACAGCTTTGACTCTCTAATTTTTGACGAAACGAACACACGAATAGTTGACGAATACATTGAATATGTACGACCACTGTTGAACCCACAATGCGACTATGTTCTCGTAACGAGAAGTGGAACACAGTTTCAAAACTTTAGCAACCTGATGTCGGAGCTTGTATTTAAAGCAATTGGAAAGTACGTTCATCCGACAAGATATCGCCAAATTGTGGAGACCGAAAGTTGTCGTAAACTGTCATCGGAAGAGCAAGATGCTGTCACTCGTGACCAGAAACATAGTTCACAAGTAGCGAGGACTTATTATCAGAAAGAAGTTCTCGTGAAATAGCATCCACTGCGAAGTCGGCAATGAAAAAATTACAGAACAGCGAAGTAAACAAAGAAGTGCGGAAAGTTATTTTCGACTGTGACGACCATTCCGATTCCGAGGGTGTGACATCACTTGAAGACGAAACTTCATCGGAACAAATGAATGAATGCAAGGACACGGGTACACCGACAAGTTCTTCACAGGAGAGCATTACGAGTTTTCAACCACCAATGTGAAAAGCAAGTAAAATGAAAGCAAAGCCAATTGTTGGCCAAAGAGTGCCCTTCACTGCTGAGGAAGACCTTTTTTTGAAAAAAATGCCTAAAGATTTATGGATTTGGGAAATGGACAGCCATGCTGCGAGATCCACGATTCAAATTCAACAAAAAGAGGACAGCAGATTCTCTCAAAAAGCGTGCAGAAATATTATCAAGAAAGTAAGAGAAACTGCTTTCACAGAGAAGGACTGATTATGAATTAAGACTCAGGACTTGCTGAAAGAAAAACATAAATTTAACTTGAACACTTTAATTCAACGAAAGTGCATCTAATATTGAATTATGAGAAAATATTATGTATTTGTAACATAATGATGTAATCTCGATTACTTACTCACAGGGATCTAATGCATACAATTCTTCAGGGAAATATCTCATTTTCATTCATCTTATTTTCTCATAAGGTTTTGATTTTGAAAATCAGATACATAGAATAAGATATACATGACGTAATTACAGGGATCTAATGCACACAATTGTTCAGGGAAATATCTCATTTTCATGCATCTTATTTTCTCATAAGGTTTTGATTTTGAAAATCAGATACATAGAATAAGATACATGACGTAAATACAGGGATCTAATGCATACAATTGTTCAGGGAAATATCTCATTTTCATGCATCTTATTTTCTCATAAGGTTTTGATTTTGAAAATCAGATACATAGAATAAGATACATGACGTAATTACAGGGGAACAATGTGTATTTGTAACACAATGATGTAATCTCGATTACTTACTCACAGGGATCTAATGCATACAATTGTTCAGGGAAATATCTCATTTTCATGCATCTTTTTTTCTCATAAGGTTTTGATTTTGAAAATCAGATACATCTAATAAGATACATGACGTAATTACAGGGGAACAATGTATATTTGTAACAGGATGATGTAATCTCGATTACTTACTCACAGGGATCTAATGCATACAATTCTTCATGGGAATATCTCACTTTCATGCATCTTATTTTCTCATAAGGTTTTGATTTTGAAAATCAGATACATCTAATAAGATACATGACGTAATTACAGGGGAACAATGTATATTTGTAACAGGATGATGTAATCTCGATTACTTACTCACAGGGATCTAATGCATACAATTCTTCAGGGAAATATCTCATTTTCATTCATCTTATTTTCTCATAAGGTTTTGATTTTGAAAATCAGATACATAGAATAAGATATACATGACGTAATTACAGGGATCTAATGCACACAATTGTTCAGGGAAATATCTCATTTTCATGCATCTTATTTTCTCATATGGTTTTGATTTTGAAAATCAGATACATAGAATAAGATACATGACGTAAATACAGCGATCTAATGCATACAATTGTTCAGGGAAATATCTCATTTTCATGCATCTTATTTTCTCATAAGGTTTTGATTTTGAAAATCAGATACATAGAATAAGATGCATGACGTAATTACAGGGGAACAATGTGTATTTGTAACACAATGATGTAATCTCGATTACTTACTCACAGGGATCTAATGCATACAATTCTTCAGGGAAATATCTCATTTTCATGCATCTTATTTTCTCATAAGGTCTTGATTGTGAAAATCAGATACAAAAAGTAAGATATATGACGTAATTATTTTTATTAATAATAAGGCATCTAGGCCAAGGAGGCCTCTAACCTAATTACAATTCAACTGAAATAACTATTACATGACGTAAAATTATAAGAAAATATCTGATAATAATGTATCTTATTTTCTTACAAAGTTTTGATTGTGAAAATCAGACATAAGAAATAAGATACATGACGTAATTACAGGGAACTAAAGTATGTTTGTAAGTTGCAACGCAGACCGTTTAATAACTTCAGATATCTTGTTTTGTGTGTCTGATTTTCTTAAAAAAGACCTTTGTTGATAAATAAGATACATGGAAATCAGATGTTCCTCTGAAGACTTGTATATGTATTAGACCCCTGCGACTAAGTATTCAAGATTACATCATATTTACAAATGTTCCTTGGTCCCCTGTAATTACGTCATGTATCTATTTTGTGTATCTGATTTTCACAATCGAGACCTTGTCAGAAAATAAGATGCATGAAAACGAGATATTCCCCTGGACAATTGTGTGCATTAGATCCCTGTAATTACGTCATGTATCTTATTCTATGTATCTGATTTTTACAATTAAAACCTTATGAGAAAATAAGATGCATGAAAATGAGATATTTTCCTGAACAATTGTGTGCATTATATCCCTGTAATTACGTCATGTATCTTATTCTATATATCTGATTTTTACAATTAAAACCTTATGAGAAAATAAGATGCATGAAAATGAGATATTTCCCTGAACAATTGTGTGCATTAGATCCCTGTAATTACGTCATGTATCTTATTCTATGTATCTGATTTTTACAATTAAAACCTTATGAGAAAATAAGATGCATGAAAATGAGATATTTTCCTGAACAATTGTGTGCATTAGATCCCTTGCACTAAGTAATCGAGATTGCATCATTATGTTACAACGTCAGGGTGTAGGCTGAAGAGGGTGAAGGCTGAAGACACAACACAATAAACAAGACAAGAATCAACTATTTCATTACAATGAGATGCTTTTTTCAGATAATTGAACTATTGATGTCTCTTTATTTTGTGCAAACCTGTTCTCAAATACACAGTCCTCGCATAGGCATTGGCTGTCGTGTAATAATTCTGGTTCTTGTGATTTTCGTGCCTCTACGATGCTTCCAACTTCGTCGTCTTGATTGTTGAAGAAATCATAGAATTTCTTTTTCACCCTTTGGGACATCAGATCCTCCATCTTCTCGAGGGGAACAAATTTCAATGAATCTTCTGGTTGATGGCACCGTTCGTTCCACGCCCTTATTACCATCGTTTTCTCGCCTCCGTCTTCTTTTTTAAACCACAACATTTCAAGCCGGTCCGTTGACAAATTCTTGTACAGCTCAGGTCTTTTGTTCATGAAGACAACAACTCTTGGCGGCTGGTATAGCTTCAGTCGTGACTCATACTTGGTGGAAAAGATCATTCCATTCTTGAGGGATTCTATCGTATCGAAATTGATCTTCTCCAGCTGTGATCGACTCAGGTCGAAAATTACGCCACTTTCCCCATTGTAGGCATAAGCAACATCTCCTCGTTTTGTCGTTGTAGATACTGCCGCTTCCAAATTCACGTGGTACCACTTGGTTAGCCATGTCTTTCCAAGGCCACCCGCCTCATCGACCACAAACAGCACTCTCCGGTCGCCCTGGAACTCCATCATCGACACCACCCATTTCTGCCAAGGGCGCAGCTCCATACATTTCATTTTCTCTCTGATTGTCTCTTCAGCTTCGATGTTTTTCATCCTTGACGCTGTATTCTTTATGGCAGAGTAGTTCGACCAAAATTCATCGCCATACTTTCTCGAAGTATCGCCCTCTCCATTCACTTTTAGCTCTTCTGCCATCTCCTCCAGTGTGATGCGCTCCGTTTGTTCCTTCATTTCTTGCAAAGTACCTATTGCACTGCATTGCCTTACCAATTGTTGTTTTGACCCTTTTGCCTGCTGGAACGCTGTCCTTTCCGCAGCATCACCAAAAAGACTCTTCATTTGGGATAAGTACACTTGTGTGCCTTTTTTAAATTCCAAATATCCTTTTATCTCCGTCTCATCTCTTCCATAGCACAGATACCGTAGTGGATGCTTTAGCTGTTCCCAGATTGTGTTGAGCAACTCAATATCTAAGTCACCGTGGTTATTCACTGAAAATATCCAGCGCGTAGCTTTTGGATTCGGTCTTCTGACCACCCTTACGTTAGGCATGTCGCTGGCTGACTGACACAGCTAAGCGTTCTCGGTTACTTTTTATAGGTTTTTGAACTTCAATTATCGATCTAGCAAAGATCACCGTGATCCAGGCATTCCCATTAGATTAGAAACTGATTGTTTCTTTGGCCCCTTAAGAACACGAGTGAACCCTATTCCGGATATTTATATATATATATATTGGCAATAAAGAAACGATAAAATGGATACTATAAGTGCGGATGAAGAACGAACGAGAAATAGACAAAAATTTGATGTTTTTTAGCACACTAAGGCCTTTCAAGTCATTACTATCATCAGAGTGTGACTGACAAACTGAATTGAAATTCTTATAATAATACTGAGATTAATATGTTTACGTAATAACAGACGAGTGAGAATAGTGTTGAGTTAATGTGTCAATTGAGGATTGCGTGTCCTGCTTTGAATAGTTTTTCTTCATAGGTGGTCAGTAATTTCGAGGAACTTAATGACATGAACGCAAAGACTTTGAAAAACGGTTCTTTCAAGTTATTATGTTTATTTCCACATTGAAAAACATGTCTTGGAAAGATGCACGACGAGACTCCAGACCGTGACTCTAAAATGTGGTTGTTCATGCGGAGGCGAAAGTTTGTCGTTTGACCAATATAACTGACTTTTTCATGACACAAATTGCATAATAAAAAGTAAACAACGTTTTTGCTCTTGCACGATATATCGCATCTTATGTTCCAAATAACGTTTTTTGCTGTTAAAAACGAATCAACGGGCTGTAAATACAATTTGCAAAGTTTACATCGCTTATCATTGCAAAGAGTGATACCATTAGAGGATATTGTTGCTGTTGTCATTGGTGTGTTAGCCGAAGACACGAATCTAGCATTTGTTAACAACGATGAAATGTTTCGGGGTTGTTTGAGTGCTAAAACGGGTTGTGTGTTTTTGAATTTTTCTTTTGTTGTTGAAGATAGATGATTGAGCAAGGAATGGATTGTTTTCATCATATGACTAAATTGAAGATTGGGATAATGTGTTGTTACGAATGGTAGTTTGCGTATATCACTTTGGTTGGGTGCAGGTCCTTGAAGCTCTGCTCTATGGAATGCTTGCTTAATATTGTTATATATATATATGTCGAAACTAAAAGTAGTACAGTACGCAAGTAAAATATATGTCGAAACTATTAGAAGGCATTAACAAAAACAACTCTCGTTTCATTGGCGACTAGTTTCATCTGTTCATGCAGACTCTTCAGGCTAAAATGATAAATTTACAGTGGCAACAGAGTTTATGTTTATGGTTCTAATTCTTGTTCATGTGACGTAAGATTCAATCTCCGTCTGGCTTTAGTTAATTTCTTTATAGGCATAGGAATTTTAGTTTTAGAGTTTGCTTTGATGTTAGTTTCCTCAAATCTAGAAACCATTTTTTTAACATTTCTACTACAGTTATATTTATTGTCAGTATCAGAGCACAATTCAGTTTGAATTTCACAATAGTCTTTTTCACTGGAAGTAGCCTCAAGGACTTTCTCAAGTTTGTCTATATCTGCGCCAATTCTTTCCAGTGCAGATTTATCAAAAGATTCGCCATTTTCCTCAGCGTGCATCATTTTTTCAAATTCCTTTATATATTTGCATTCAAGCTCTCTAATGTTGCTTATATTATCCTCTGGGCAAATTTCGTATTTCCTTTCTTTTCGTGGATGTTCTTTGACAGCCATTTGTCTAGGCACTGTTTTCGTACTAATAAGGTTCTCTTTATCCAACTTCTCCATCATTGAATCGGGAGGGATTTTGAATGTACGCATTTTTGACTTAATTTTTGCTTCATTCGCTTGCCATATTTGTTCAGATTTAACTTCTACATTTTCACGTTCTGTTTTCCATTTGTTTCCAAGTGATTCAATCTTGAAAGGATATTCGCCATACTTTATCTCGATTAGATTGTCAATTTTATTGTCGATTGTCTTGATTCTTTCTCCGTAGATAGATCTTTTTGATTGTGATAATTCCATTTCTTGTTTTAACTTTTGTCTTATTTTAACTTTAGTTTAACTTTTAACTTTTGTAAATACGACGAATGGTATAGTGCAACACCAACTAAACTCCCGAACAAATTCCTTCCAAAGACAATACCTGGTGAAGCAGACGAGCAAAAAGAGATAAGGATGCGTCATGCCAAAGAGAGGATGAAATACGAAATCGATATGATGAAGGCAAAAATTAATAATTTTAAATCCAAGTACGAGGCGATAGACCAGACGCTATTTTCAGAAATAGAGACATCATCCAACAATGATTCAACAAAAGCCATACTGCGACAAATCTGGATGAATGACTGCAAATCCGAAGAGGCAATTTCGGAGGAAGCTTGGAAGGAAAAGGAAGAGTGGCTCTTCAATCAAGAATTTCGCAATGAGGAGGCAGACAGTAATAATAATCGACAATCACCTCGGGAAACAGTATACAACAACAATTTCAAAAAACCCCCAAACCAGCAAAGAGGAAACAGACAGAACAAAAATGCCCAATTTAGACAGCCGACTTATGCACCAAGGGACAACAGAGGGAATGGTCGAATGGATAGAGGAAGAGGAAGAGGAAGATATAACTACAACCAGAACAACAAAAACAATTTCACAGATTATGGTAATGAAGAAGGAAGAGAAATGGAACAAAATTTACAGAGAAGTAACTCTTTTTTGTCCAAGGGCCGGAATCGGACCCCGAGATTTTAGCAGCAGCTGAAGCAAATAAGCCCCGGGGGGGGGGGGGGGCCACTTGGTACCTGATGTGTTATCATGCGCGTACAAAAAAACGCGGGAAAGGGTGCCTTTCTTCAAAGTAGGCACGGACCCGCGCGGGCCCGTGTTTAGGGGTGCCAAATCGACCATAATTTCAAAAAAGGGTCTCTTATTTTGCATTTCATAAGTTTCTAACTCCTGTGCAATGATATTCAAATCAAAATTTCTAAAATAGAATTTGTAACGAGTCAAAGAACTTGAAAAGAACTTTGTAATTTATTCATGTAATTAGGTTAGTTAGGTTTTTAAGCAGGGCGCATTGAAAATCAGTGTATTTAATTTTACTGAATGTATAACCCTGTTGAAAGAAATAACAATGAAATGAAATGAAAAAGCAGACCAGCACAACATGGGGTAAGAATTCGGGAGTGAGTTTCTTCCTCTTCTACCCTGGGTACCAGACTCTATGAAATAGCATCTGTAACATCATTTTAACATTATTAACATCATGGGGGTATGGGCATGGGGGTTATTGCCCCCACCACTTGTTTCGAAAGATGGTTCTCGAGATTCCTTTAAAACCGAAGAGAAAATGGCTTGGCATAGGTTGGGTAAGAATTTGCTGATAAATGTCAAAGCTTCCATTTTAGCACTGGCAAAAATGGAATCAGGGGATGCATTCTATGCCAAAGTAAAGGATGCATCTTCTAAAAATTTTCCTCGTGCTCCGATGAATAGGATAAATGTCACAAAACTGCAAAGGTTTTCTTGCCACTAATGGCAAGCATGATGTTGGAAGATGCTTTCTAAGCCAAAGTAAAAGATGTTTCTACAAAAATTTCCTCGTGCTCTACTTTATTGAACAACTGTCACAAAACTAACAAAGTTTCCTTGTCGCTGTTGGCAAGCATGATATTAGGAGATGCATTCTCAGCCAAAGTAAAGAGCGTATCCCAAAAAATTTACTGAGGGCTTCGCCGCCAGACCCTCTCATTTCAATACCTCTACTTAATTTACCTTGGCCAAGCCACTGTGGTAGCATCTATAAAATTATATTTTGGAGAGTCTGGTACCCAGGGTACTTCTCTTCAAAGCACACCGGCAATATTAGCAATTTTAATAACTGACTTATCAGCGATTAGGGTACCTGAAATTGAGAAGCTCTATTTTGACGCGGGAAAGGGTATGCTCTGAAGAAAATTTTCCGTGATTAGGGTATGTATTTCGCTAAAACAGGTCGGCGTTTAGGGTGCATATGTTAAACCTTTGTACGAGCATGATACTATAGGAAAGTATAGAAGTGGCCCCCCCGAGAAATAAGCCGAAGCTCATAATACTAACAGACAGAGCTATCGGTAGTAAGGCAAAGGAGACACTAATAAAATGTGGCCTTAAATTTACTCCTACCCCCAGAAAGGACATAATAACTGAATTAAAAACTGATGTAAAAAAATTTTGTAGAAAATTAAGATTAATAGAATATTTCGCAGACAACCAAAGTACTGATAATGATAATAACTTTGATCCCAGCTTGGTAAAAAACCCAAGCAATTTCAATCCACCGGCACATAGAGATTTGGTCTTAGATACCTATATTGATTATTTAACGAGGTATCCCCTAGAAGAAATATCAGAAAATCAGGGGAGACAAAAATTTAATTTGAATAAGGAAGAATGGAGTGCTATAATACAATTGAAAAAAGACAACAGCCTAGTTATAAAGGAAGGAGATAAAGGTGGAGCTTGTGTGATAATGGAAAGCGACTATTATAGAGATAAAATGATGTTGTTACTAAGTGATGAAACCACTTACAAGAAAATAGAGAATGAAAATCTAGAAGAAAAAATGTTAATCAAAATTAAAAGGTTAACGCGAAGACATGAAGATGAACTTACAAAAAAAAGAGGTTGATTACTTAACAAATTTTGACCACAAACCAAGCAACATGTACGGTCTTCCTAAAGTGCATAAATGCAAGGAAGTGCTGGATAAAGTTCAAAATTCCCCAAACAAATGTGTTATGATTAATTGCCCTCAAAGTTTAACAATGCGACCCATCATTGCTGGTCCAAAATGTGTGACGAGCAGACTAAGTGACTTCATTGACAAAATACTGCGACCATTATTAAAACGGGTTGATAGTTATGTTAGAGACGATATCGACTTTCTTACTAAAATGCCCCGTGATGCAAACAAAAGCAAGGTGCTCGCAACTTTCGATATTTCAAGCATGTACACAAACATAGACAACAATTTAGGACAAGAAGCAATAAAATTTTGGCTCGAAAAATACCCAGAGAGTAAAACAAGAAATATTCCAAACGACTTTATATTAGAAGCGCTAAAAATTGTCCTTGAAAACAATACATTAAATTTTGACAATAAAACATTCCTGCAAATCAGAGGTACAGCAATGGGAACAAAATGCGCTCCTGTCTATGCCACACTAGTAATGGCCTTTTTAGAAATTAAACTCTACAATAAATTTCAAGAGTGCTATGGATTAGAAGCACGGAACAAATTCCAAAGTGAATGGATGAGATATCTAGATGATTGCTTCATTTATTGGGACACCAAAATGGGTCCAATTACAGAACTTCATAATATTCTCAATGACCTGCATGAAAGGATCAAATTCACTGTAGAAACGAACTATGAAAAAATGAATTTTTTAGACATACAAATGACAGCAAAAAATGATAAAATTATTACAGACATTTATTTTATGCCAACAGACACTCATAATTATGTCCCATTCAAATCAGCTCACCCTAGACATACCCTAATAAACATTCCTTATAACCTAGCGAGAAGACTATGCACCATTATCGACGAAAAAACAACTCTGAATACGAGATTAAAGGATTTAAAAGGCACTTTAAGACACCTTGGGTACCCAGAAACATTGATTGACAATGGGTTAAAAAGAGCCAGGGAAATCCCACAAGAACAACTTCGCACACCAAAAGAAAAACCTCCAGAAGGAATAACATTAACTTTCGTTTCAACCAATAACCCAAAAAACCCAAAATTCTACCCAATCTTAAAAGAATCAATCTCAATCTTAAATGCAAGTCCAAAAATGAAACGTGAACTAAACAGAACTAAACTAATTCCAAGCAAACGCCAACCGCAGAACCTGAAAAGAATTCTAACACGAGCAAAATTTACCTCACAAGACACTATCCTTAGCACACCAAAAGTCACGAAATGCAAAGACAAACGATGTGAAACCTGTAAACAGATTGTTGTCTGCAGTCAAATTGAAATAAACAAGCAAAGTAAACAACTATTTAGCATTAAAAACGAAATGGATTGCAGTGTAAGAGATTGCATTTACATAATATCCTGTAACGGCTGCGGGGATAAGTACATCGGAGAATCAGGTGATACTTTGAGACATAGAGCAGCACTCCACAGAAACCAAATTTCCCTGCCACAATATCGGAAACTTTTTGTTCGCAAACATATTTCGGAATGTGCAAAATCAAAATCACCCATGTTTACCATTTGTCCATTCTTTAAATTACACAATCAAGACAACGCACTCCGAAAAGAGAAAGAAAACTACTTCATAATTAAATACAAACCGGCATTAAATCGATAAGATTGGCAAAACTGCCATCTTTATCTAGCCTCTCTAACAATCACTTGATAATGGGTTTAAGCCCGAAACGTCGTACAAAATAAAACTCTGTTCAAAGCTCGATTATTTATACTGTTATTTGTTTGTATTTAGTGAAACATCGTGCAACACGCGTACAAGAAGTTTGTTTTTTTATTCTCTAACAATCAGTACGAGGTTGATGTGATGTATTGATGATACGTCAGATTATGTAAAATTCATTTGTTTAAATTTAAAGTAAAGTTGATGTACGAGTAAATAAGCCTGAAGAGTCTGCGTGAACAGACGAAACTAGTAGCATATCATATTAGCGTTACGTCTCAACGATTTTGTTGTCATTTCTGTGTTTCGACCTATATATATACATATATAGACTCAAGAAAAAACACATTCGTTAAACGTTTCGGCGCAAGCCTTCATCAGTAATCATTACTGATGAAGGCTTGCGCCGAAACGTTTAACGAATGTGTTTTTTCTTGAGTCTATATATCTATTTTATTACATATTGAGTAGGAGCTTGTGAGAATATGTATTTTACTGGAGAAGGCCACCACGGGTTTCTGAAGGATATTAGTATAAAGATAATCGATAGGCTAACGGGGGGGAATAGGATGCGGGAAAGCTTCTGGCAATATCGGCTGGATTGCTTTGCCCCTAAGGGATTAAACACTAGGCAGGTTGATACATAGATTTGATTTTTGTTTACATTTCGGTTGTTTGGTTGTTTTGATGTTTGCGCTCAGCTTTTCGTTAGGGTCACACGCTGTTTTTTAAGGATCTCTTTTCTGCCAATCCGCTTTTGGATCTTTCTATTGCTTGTTTTGTTATTACACACATTTTTTCAGCTCCCGCGAGACAGACACCGCCGCCGACTTTAGCGGCTCTATACTCTGCGCTTTTTTTGATCTTCCTCTTGCCGCTTCTGGTAACATCCCTATTTTAACACCTTTTGCGATTTATTGTATTTAGCGGGATCCCGCTTGGGCTAGTGTTTTATATCGTTTTTGAATTTCGAGATGTATATGTATGCTTTGTCTGATTTTGAAAAGTCATTACTGATGAAGGCTTGCGCCGAAACGTTTAACGAATGTGTTTTTTCTTGAGTCTATATATCTATTTTATTACATATTGAGTAGGAGCTTGTGAGAATATATATAAAATTTTTTTGCTTAGAATAGGAATTGAAGGGTAATCAGATGGAGCGTACTATATCAATCATAAATACATTTATCAATTTAATTAAGCTAGAGCACCACCGCAACTTCCTGGAATTTTGTAATGCTGAGAATGTAATTCCACATGGTCTCCGATTAAAGAAGGTTCCATACTTACTTGGGAAATTGTCAGAAGGCTTCAACCAGTCATGGAGAAATGCCCTGGACACCGCACAAGGACAGTTGATGACACTGTTGATAATCCGATACAGAGAACAGCTAGAAGATTCAAAGAACAATGCGTATGAGTTGCTGAGAAGAGTTCGCCCAAATCTCAATAGAGAGGAGCTGGAACACATCACTGGACGGGTCAAGGAATGCAAAGAATCACTTGAAAAGAAAAGAATCAGCAAGGCTACTAAACTCTGCAAGGATGCTGGCATTGATGTTTCTATTGGCAATTTGCATGCCCTTCGGACCATGGACCATCACACCAACGAATTATTTGACGGAAAAGATCTACCGCGTGAAAGAAACATCAATCGAGAGGAAATGATGGCAGCAGAAATACCGAGAGGAGAGGACGATGAAGAGGAGGAAGAGGTTTTGGAGAATGGAAGGCTGAGGGGACGATTTGTCAGTGGGAGTGTGGTGAACTTATCTCGGAGGGAACTTTCGGAGGAAGATATAAGTCTTCTTTCGAAAGGCCTGAAGTTCTCACCCACTCCTACTGACATCGATAAAGCAAAGTTAAGAGCAGATATAGAGGCATACAACAGGCGGATGAGACTTAGATGGCATTTCAGAAATAACGAGGACGATTATGTACCAGACAAGGACAATAATTTTAAAACTAAATCTACATGGCAGCCTCCCAAGGATGACCCAGTTCTAGAAAACTATCTTTCGCTGCTGGAGAAGGAGGTAATGTCTGTCTCGCCGGAGGGTAAGAATTTTAGTAATCTTTCTTCTTCTGAACAACTTTCTTTGAAAAATTTTAAATCTGATAGGAACATAGTCATCAAGGAAGCGGATAAGGGATCAGCAGTTGTAGTTTGGGATCGGGGGGATTACATAAGTGAGGCTAACCGACAATTAGACAATAGGCAGGTTTATGAAGAAATAGAGGTGGACCCCACGGTAGATTTGGGTAAGACCATTAATTCTAAGTTGAAAGAACTGAGGGAGGAGGACCCAGGATTAGGGGAAGTGACTGACTATTTGGAAGTTAAAGATTCTAAGTTAGGTAGATTTTATTTGCTACCTAAGATCCACAAGGGTCTTAGTAGCGTTAAGGGGCGATCAGTCATTTCCAATTGTGGTACTATAACAGAGCATATTTCAGAGTATCTAGACCACCACCTTAACCCGTTGGTTAGCCAAAGTAGGTCATATGTTAAGGACACTAACCACTTTTTGTCTAGGCTAAGTAAGCTAGGTAAAATACCAGAGGGGGCTTTGTTGTGTACGGTTGATGTTGTGGGACTCTATCCAAGCATTCCACATGGGGAGGGTTTAGAGGCCATCAGGGAGGCGCTGGATAGAAGGGAAAACCCGGGCGTGGCTACTGATACCCTAGTTGGGTTGGCGTCCTTGGTCTTGGAGAATAATTATTTTGAATTTAATGATAGGATTTATAGGCAGAAATTGGGCACGGCTATAGGCACGAAGTTCGCTCCGGCCTATGCCAATCTCTTCATGACCCGGTTGGAAGAGAGGTTGTTGGAGGCTTCACCTGACAAGCCCCTCATCTGGATGAGATTCATCGATGATGTTTTCTTTATCTGGATGCACGGGGAGGAAAAGCTGAAGTCGTTCATCAATCATCTCAACAGTAGCCACGAAACCATTAAGTTTACTAGCGAGCAATCACGAGAGAGTATTAGTTTTTTAGATGTTCAGGTTAGCGTGGGGGAGGGGGGATTCCTTTCGACAGACTTGTTTTGCAAGCCAACTGATACACATCAGTACTTGCATAAGAAGTCTTGTCACCCCTGGCACACGAAGAAGGCGATCCCCTATGGTCAGGCTCTTAGGTTTCGTAGGATATGTTCGGAAGATCGCCAATTTCAGGAGAGGGTAGGCGAGTTAGCTGGATGGCTTAAGGACAGGGGCTACGAAGAGTCTTTAGTTAATGAACAAATAGATAGGGTACGTAGGTTGGATAGGACAACTCTTCTAGCAAATGCGGGAAATAGGACCAATAACCAAGGGAGGGGGGAAAGGGTTCCACTTGTTGCTACATACCATCCAGCACTCAATAGTTTGGGGAAGGTTGCCAGGAGACTCCATTCTATGCTCACAAACTCGGAAGAGCATAGAGTGGTATTTCGTGAGCCACCTTTAATAGCATTTAGGAGATGTAAGAACCTTAAGGATATACTTGTTAGGGCTAGGTTCAGTGAGGGAAATGGGGGGACTGATAAGAAGGGATGTTCTCGTTGTGGTAAATCTCGTTGTCAAGTGTGTAATGTCATGAGTAATAGTGAACATTTTCATTCAAACATAGATAGCCGGGAATATAGGATAAACTATTCGTTTAATTGTGACTCGTCAAATGTTGTGTATTTGTTGGAATGTACTGTTTGTGGTGTACAATATGTTGGCAGCACCTGCACGCCTTTAGGCTTAGGTTTAACAATTACAAGGCGTGCAGTAATAAGTTTAATTCGGGGGCCTCAGTACCCCAGGCGGAATTCTTCAGGCATTTTACTGGAGAAGGCCACCACGGGTTTCTGAAGGATATTAGTATAAAGATAATCGATAGGCTAACGGGGGGGAATAGGATGCGGGAAAGCTTCTGGCAATATCGGCTGGATTGCTTTGCCCCTAAGGGATTAAACACTAGGCAGGTTGATACATAGATTTGATTTTTGTTTACATTTCGGTTGTTTGGTTGTTTTGATGTTTGCGCTCAGCTTTTCGTTAAGGTCACACGCTGTTTTTTAAGGATCTCTTTTCTGCCAATCCGCTTTTGGATCTTTCTATTGCTTGTTTTGTTATTACACACATTTTTTCAGCTCCCGCGAGACAGACACCGCCGCCGACTTTAGCGGCTCTATACTCTGTGCTTTTTTGATCTTCCTCTTGCCGCTTCTGGTAACATCCCTATTTTAACACCTTTTGCGATTTATTGTATTTAGCGGGATCCCGCTTGGGCTAGTGTTTTATATCGTTTTTGAATTTCGAGATGTATATGTATGCTCTGTCTGATTTTGAAAAGTCATTACTGATGAAGGCTTGCGCCGAAACGTTTAACGAATGTGTTTTTCTTGAGTCTATATATACATATATATATATATTTAGTCAAGAAAAACACATTCGAGTAAACGTTTCGGCGTAAGCCTTCATCAGTAATAGCTTTCCAAATTAGATGGAGCATACATATAAATCTTGAAATAACAATACAATATAAAAACAATAGCCTGAGCGGGATCCTGATTATTAAAATAAGTCATAAAAGGTGCAAATAGGGGTGTAGGCAAAGGCGGCAATGGGAAGATCAAAGAAAGCGCAGAGTAAAGAGCTGCTAAAGTCGGCGGCGGTGTCTGTCTCGCGGAAGCTAGAAAGAAAAAAACGTGTGAACTAACAAAACAAGCAATAGAAAGATCCAAGAGCGGATGGGCAGAAAAGAGATCCCTAAAAAAATAGCGTGTGTCCCAAATGAAATATATATATATATATAATGGATACTATAAGTGCGGATGAAGAACAAACGAGAAATAGACAAAAAAAATTGATGTTTTTTAGCACACTAAGGCCTTTCAAGTCATTACTATCATGTCACTGAATTGAAATTCTTATGATAATACTGAGATTAATATGTTCAATTGAGGATTGCGTGTCCTGCTTTGAATAGTTTTTCTTCATAGGTGGTCAGTAATTTCGAGGAACTTAATGACATGAACGCAAAGACTTTGAAAAACGGTTCTTTCAAGTTATTATGTTTATTTCCACATTGAAAAACATGTCTTGGAAAGATGCACGACGAGACTCCAGACCGTGACTCTGAAATGTGGTTGTTCATGCGGAGGCGAAAGTTTGTCGTTTGACCAATATAACTGACTTTTTCATGACACAAATTGCATAATAAAAAGTAAACAACGTTTTTGCTCTTGCACGATATATCGCATCTTATGTTCCAAATAACGTTTTTTGCTGTTAAAAACGAATCAACGGGCTGTAAATACAATTTGCAAAGTTTACATCGCTTATCATTGCAAAGAGTGATACCATTAGAGGATATTGTTGCTGTTGTCATTGGTGTGTTAGCCGAAGACACGAATCTAGCATTTGTTAACAACGATGAAATGTTTCGGGGTTGTTTGAGTGCTAAAACGGGTTGTGTGTTTTTGAATTTTTCTTTTGTTGTTGAAGATAGATGATTGAGCAAGGAATGGATTGTTTTCATCATATGACTAAATTGAAGATTGGGATAATGTGTTGTTACGAATGGTAGTTTGCGTATATCACTTTGGTTGGGTGCAGGTCCTTGAAGCTCTGCTCTATGGAATGCTTGCTTAATAACGTTCTTTGGATAGTTACAATCTAGCAGCCATTTTTCAAGTTCATTTAAACGTACTTTAACTAAATCTGGATCGGACACAAATACGATTATTCTTTTCGCAAGGTTGAACGGGATTGTTTGCTTAATGTGAGAAGGGTGTGCACTGTGATAATCCAGGTATTTATGTGGGTTGGTTTCTTTGTAGTAAATATCTGTTGTAATGTATTGATTTTCGCGTAAAATTATTTTAATGTCAAGAAAATTAAGGGTTTCAGTGTTGTCATGTTGCGTTTTTCCTTTTTCCATTGTAAATTGGATTGAAGTGTCCATTTCGTTTAAAGCACTTTGAAGTAACGATGGATCCACGTTCTTGGGCAAAGTGACAAAACTATCATCCATGTACCTAATGTAATTTTCTTTGATGTATTTGCAGGAATCATTGTCGAAATATTTACAGAGGATTTCAGGAAAAAGTTTAGTTTCTTCTAGAAAACCGATTGTTAAGCAAGCGTATGAAGGGGCAAACTTAGTTCCCATAGCTGTTCCTTTGATTTGTCTATACAATTCGTTATCAAACAAAAAATTGTTATTTTCGAGAACGAACTTTGCCGATTCAACGATAAAGTCATTTGAAAAGCGAACTGGAATCAAGTCTCTTCTTTTTTCGACCCAATATTTAAGCGCCTCGATTCCAAGGCTGTGAGGGATGCTTGTGTAAAGACTTGTGATGTCATACGAGTACAATGAAACCGGATTACTAAATTCATATGAAATCTTGCGGAGGAAGTCCCAGTCATCTTTGATGTAAGTGTTTAAATGCGTGACGATTGGTTTTATAAGAGTGTCAATTAATTCACTAAGTCTTTGGGTTGGTGAAACAGGACCTGCTACTATTGGTCTTCCTTTTAAATCAGTGGGTGGAGACATTTCAACAAATTCTTGATTTGATTCGTAAATTTTGGAAATGATTTCTTTGCTTTTATGTATTTTAGGTAGCATGTAAAAGTTGCTTGTTTTACACTAAAATTATGTGATGAAATTTTGTTCTTTAATGGTTAGTGCATCTTTGTGACTATTTACGAGCTCTTTTAGCTTTTTCATAACAGATTTGTCCTCGTTCATAGGGACTCTTTTGTAAGTTTCAGAGTGTAGGTGTCCTTCAAGGACTAACGAGTCGCGATAATAAGTTTTGTCCATTAACACAAAGTTTCCACTTTTGTCTGCTTGTTTGATGATTAAGTCGTTGTTTGATGTAAGTTCTCTTAGGGCAGTTCTTTCTTCTGGTGTTAAATTATCTTCTATGTGGATTCGGTGGGGCTGCAAAAGTTCGATAAGATTACAAATATTATTGATTTCTTGATTTTGAGTATAGATTTGTCTATTTGATTTGTTTCTATGAATTGAAATGTCTTCATTTTCTTTGTTGAAAAAAACGTCATGAATTTTGATCCTTCTTGTGAAATCCTTGTAATCAGATTGGACATTCTGTCTTGGTTGGGCTACAGGTGTAAATTTGGGTCCTCTTGTTAGTAGAGAGACGTGGCGTTGTGCCAACTTGAAGGATGAAAGGTTGATGAGCTTAGCGGTATTAGCGGTGGTGGTTGTAGAAAGGGGCTGTGGAAGTTTTTTGAGATGACTGGACCTTGATGCTGTTGCTGCAATTGAGGGGGTTGAAACCTGGGTCTCGTTGAAAAGAATTCTTGCCTCTTTCTTGTAACAGGGGTGTGGATTGTAACTATTCTCTCTTGTAACTATTCTCACTCGTCTGTTATTACGTAAATATATTATTCTCAGTATTATTATAAGAATTTCAATTCAGTTTGTCAGTCACACTCTGATGATAGTAATGACTTGAAAGGCCTTAGTGTGCTAAAAAAACATCAAATTTTTGTCTATTTCTCGTTCGTTCTTCATCCACACTTGTAGTATCCATTTTATTGTTTCTTTATTGCCAATATATATATATATATATATATATATATATATATATTTTTCATGAGTGGGCTACCACAATTCGAGAATTAAAATGTGCCCCTGCCTGGGATCGAACCCGGGGTCTTCGTGTCAAAAGTTTCTCCATATATATATATATATATATATATATATATATATATAGACTCAAGAAAAAACACATTCGTTAAACGTTTCGGCGCAAGCCTTCATCAGTAATGACTTTTCAAAATCAGACAGAGCATACATATACATCTCGAAATTCAAAAACAATATAAAACAATAGCCTGAGCGGGATCCCGCTAAATACAATAAATCGCAAAAGGTGTTAAAATAGGGATGTTACCAGAAGCGGCAAGAGGAAGATCAAAGAAAGCGCAGAGTATAGAGCCGCTAAAGTCGGCGGCAGGGGTCTGTCTCGCGGGAGCTAAACAAATGTGTGTAATAACAAAACAAGCAATAGAAAGATCCAAAAGCGGATTGGCAGAAAAGAGATCCTTAAAAAACAGCGTGTGACCTTAACGAAAAGCTGAGCGCAAACATCAAAACAACCAAACAACCGAAATGTAAATAAAAATCAAATCTATGTATCAACCTGCCTAGTGTTTAATCCCTTAGGGGCAAAGCAATCCAGCCGATATTGCCAGAAGCTTTCCCGCATCCTATTTCCCCCCGTTAGCCTATCGATTATCTTTATACTAATATCCTTCAGAAACCCGTGGTGGCCTTCTCCAGTAAAATGCCTGAAGAATTCCGCCTGGGGTACTGAGGCCCCCGAATTAAACTTATTACTGCACGCCTTGTAATTGTTAAACCTAAGCCTAAAAGGCGTGCAGGTGCTGCCAACATATTGTACACCACAAACAGTACATTCCAACAAATACACAACATTTGACGAGTCACAATTAAACGAATAGTTTATCCTATATTCCCGGCTATCTATGTTTGAATGAAAATGTTCACTATTACTCATGACATTACACACTTGACAACGAGATTTACCACAACGAGAACATCCCTTCTTATCAGTCCCCCCATTTCCCTCACTGAGCCTAGCCCTAACAAGTATATCCTTAAGGTTCTTACATCTCCTAAATGCTATTAAAGGTGGCTCAGGAAATACCACTCTATGCTCCTCCGAGTTTGTGAGCATAGAATGGAGTCTCCTGGCAACCTTCCCCAAACTATTGAGTGCTGGATGGTATGTGGCAACAAGTGGAACCCTTTCCCCCCTCCCTTGGTTATTGGTCCTATTTCCCGCATTTGCTAGAAGAGTTGTCCTATCCAACCTACGTACCCTATCTATTTGTTCGTTAACTAAAGACTCTTCGTAGCCCCTGTCCTTAAGCCATCCAGCTAACTCGCCTACCCTCTCCTGAAATTGGCGATCTTCCGAACATATCCTACGAAACCTAAGAGCCTGACCATAGGGGATCGCCTTCTTCGTGTGCCAGGGGTGACAAGACTTCTTATGCAAGTACTGATGTGTATCAGTTGGCTTGCAAAACAAGTCTGTCGAAAGGACTCCCCCCTCCCCCACGCTAACCTGAACATCTAAAAAACTAATACTCTCCCGTGATTGCTCGCTAGTAAACTTAATGGTTTCGTGGCTACTGTTGAGATGATTGATGAACGACTTCAGCTTTTCCTCCCCGTGCATCCAGATAAAGAAAACATCATCGATGAATCTCATCCAGATGAGGGGCTTGTCAGGTGAAGCCTCCAACAACCTCTCTTCCAACCGGGTCATGAAGAGATTGGCATAGGCCGGAGCGAACTTCGTGCCTATAGCCGTGCCCAATTTCTGCCTATAAATCCTATCATTAAATTCAAAATAATTATTCTCCAAGACCAAAGACGCCAACCCCACTAGGGTATCAGTAGCCACGCCCGGGTTTTCCCTTCTATCCAGCGCCTCCCTGATGGCCTCTAAACCCTCCCCGTGTGGAATGCTTGGATAGAGTCCCACAACATCAACCGTACACAACAAAGCCCCCTCTGGTATTTTACCTAACTTACTTAGCCTAGACAAGAAGTGGTTAGTGTCCTTAACATATGACCTACTTTGGCTAACCAACGGGTTAAGGTGGTGGTCTAGATACTCTGAAATATGCTCTGTTATAGTACCACAATTGGAAATGACTGGTCGCCCCTTAACGCTACTAAGACCCTTGTGGATCTTAGGTAGCAAATAAAATCTACCTAACTTAGAATCTTTAACTTCCAAATAGTCAGTCACTTCCCCTAATCCTGGGTCCTCCTCCCTCAGTTCTTTCAACTTAGAATTAATGGTCTTACCCAAATCTACCGTGGGGTCCACCTCTATTTCTTCATAAACCTGCCTATTGTCTAATTGTCGGTTAGCCTCACTTATGTAATCCCCCCGATCCCAAACTACAACTGCTGATCCCTTATCCGCTTCCTTGATGACTATGTTCCTATCAGATTTAAGATTTTTCAAAGAAAGTTGTTCAGAAGAAGAAAGATTACTAAAATTCTTACCCTCCGGCGAGACAGACATTACCTCCTTCTCCAGCAGCGGAAAACCCGGGCGTGGCTACTGATACCCTAGTTGGGTTGGCGTCTTTGGTCTTGGAGAATAATTATTTTGAATTTAATGATAGGATTTATAGGCAGAAATTGGGCACGGCTATAGGCACGAAGTTCGCTCCGGCCTATGCCAATCTCTTCATGACCCGGTTGGAAGAGAGGTTGTTGGAGGCTTCACCTGACAAGCCCCTCATCTGGATGAGATTCATCGATGATGTTTTCTTTATCTGGATGCACGGGGAGGAAAAGCTGAAGTCGTTCATCAATCATCTCAACAGTAGCCACGAAACCATTAAGTTTACTAGCGAGCAATCACGGGAGAGTATTAGTTTTTTAGATGTTCAGGTTAGCGTGGGGGAGGGGGGAGTCCTTTCGACAGACTTGTTTTGCAAGCCAACTGATACACATCAGTACTTGCATAAGAAGTCTTGTCACCCCTGGCACACGAAGAAGGCGATCCCCTATGGTCAGGCTCTTAGGTTTCGTAGGATATGTTCGGAAGATCGCCAATTTCAGGAGAGGGTAGGCGAGTTAGCTGGATGGCTTAAGGACAGGGGCTACGAAGAGTCTTTAGTTAACGAACAAATAGATAGGGTACGTAGGTTGGATAGGACAACTCTTCTAGCAAATGCGGGAAATAGGACCAATAACCAAGGGAGGGGGGAAAGGGTTCCACTTGTTGCCACATACCATCCAGCACTCAATAGTTTGGGGAAGGTTGCCAGGAGACTCCATTCTATGCTCACAAACTCGGAGGAGCATAGAGTGGTATTTCCTGAGCCACCTTTAATAGCATTTAGGAGATGTAAGAACCTTAAGGATATACTTGTTAGGGCTAGGCTCAGTGAGGGAAATGGGGGGACTGATAAGAAGGGATGTTCTCGTTGTGGTAAATCTCGTTGTCAAGTGTGTAATGTCATGAGTAATAGTGAACATTTTCATTCAAACATAGATAGCCGGGAATATAGGATAAACTATTCGTTTAATTGTGACTCGTCAAATGTTGTGTATTTGTTGGAATGTACTGTTTGTGGTGTACAATATGTTGGCAGCACCTGCACGCCTTTTAGGCTTAGGTTTAACAATTACAAGGCGTGCAGTAATAAGTTTAATTCGGGGGCCTCAGTACCCCAGGCGGAATTCTTCAGGCATTTTACTGGAGAAGGCCACCACGGGTTTCTGAAGGATATTAGTATAAAGATAATCGATAGGCTAACGGGGGGAAATAGGATGCGGGAAAGCTTCTGGCAATATCGGCTGGATTGCTTTGCCCCTAAGGGATTAAACACTAGGCAGGTTGATACATAGATTTGATTTTTATTTACATTTCGGTTGTTTGGTTGTTTTGATGTTTGCGCTCAGCTTTTCGTTAAGGTCACACGCTGTTTTTTAAGGATCTCTTTTCTGCCAATCCGCTTTTGGATCTTTCTATTGCTTGTTTTGTTATTACACACATTTGTTTAGCTCCCGCGAGACAGACCCCTGCCGCCGACTTTAGCGGCTCTATACTCTGCGCTTTCTTTGATCTTCCTCTTGCCGCTTCTGGTAACATCCCTATTTTAACACCTTTTGCGATTTATTGTATTTAGCGGGATCCCGCTCAGGCTATTGTTTTATATTGTTTTTGAATTTCGAGATGTATATGTATGCTCTGTCTGATTTTGAAAAGTCATTACTGATGAAGGCTTGCGCCGAAACGTTTAACGAATGTGTTTTTTCTTGAATCTATATATCTATTTTATTACATATTGAGTAGGAGCTTGTGAGAATATATATATATATATATATATAGAATCATTCGGCATCAGCTGACACGGTGAAATATATTTATCATGAGTGGGCTACCACAATTCGAGAATTAAAATGTGCCCCTGCCTGGGTTCGAACCCGGGCCGGGGTCTTCGTGTCAAAAGTTTCTCCAACATTCAACTGCGCCACTCAAGCGCAATGAAATGTTGGAGAAACATGAAGTCATTCAGATTCCCGGGTCTTACACCACGACAGACGCCATTTTTTGTTTTTTCGTGTTTCGGCATTAAGCCTTCATCAGAGCCATGCATACGTATATATAATCATTCGGCATCAGCTGACACGGTGAAATATATTTATCATGAGTGGGCTACCACAATTCGAGAATTAAAATGTGCCCCTGCCTGGGATCGAACCCGGGGTCTTCGTGTCAAAAGTTTCTCCAACATTCCACTGCGCCACTCAAGCGCAATGAAATGTTGGAGAAACATGAAGTCATTCAGATTCCCGGGTCTTACACCACGACAGAAGCCATTTTTTGTTTTTTCGTGTTTCGGCATTAAGCCTTCATCAGAGCCATGCATACGTATATATAATCATTCGGCATCAGCTGACACGGTGAAATATATTTTTCATGAGTGGGCTACCACAATTCGAGAATTAAAATGTGCCCCTGCCTGGGATCGAACCCGGGGTCTTCGTGTCAAAAGTTTCTCCAACATTCCACTGCGCCACTCAAGCGCAATGAAATGTTGGAGAAACATGAAGTCATTCAGATTCCCGGGTCTTACACCACGACAGAAGCCATTTTTTGTTTTTTCGTGTTTCGGCATTAAGCCTTCATCAGAGCCATGCATACGTATATATAATCATTCGGCATCAGCTGACACGGTGAAATATATTTTTCATGAGTGGGCTACCACAATTCGAGAATTAAAATGTGCCCCTGCCTGGGATCGAACCCGGGGTCTTCGTGTCAAAAGTTTCTCCAACATTCCACTGCGCCACTCAAGCGCAATGAAATGTTGGAGAAACATGAAGTCATTCAGATTCCCGGGTCTTACACCACGACAGAAGCCATTTTTTGTTTTTTCGTGTTTCGGCATTAAGCCTTCATCAGAGCCATGCATACGTATATATAATCATTCGGCATCAGCTGACACAGTGAAATATATTTTTCATGAGTGGGCTACCACAATTCGAGAATTAAAATGTGCCCCTGCCTGGGATCGAACCCGGGGTCTTCGTGTCAAAAGTTTCTCCAACATTCCACTGCGCCACTCAAGCGCAATGAAATGTTGGAGAAACATGAAGTCATTCAGATTCCCGGGTCTTACACCACGACAGAAGCCATTTTTTGTTTTTTCGTGTTTCGGCATTAAGCCTTCATCAGAGCCATGCATACGTATATATAATCATTCGGCATCAGCTGACACGGTGAAATATATTTTTCATGAGTGGGCTACCACAATTCGAGAATTAAAATGTGCCCCTGCCTGGGATCGAACCCGGGCCGGGGTCTTCGTGTCAAAAGTTTCTCCAAAATTTCACTGCGCCACTCAAGCGCAATGAAATGTTGGAGAAACATGAAGTCATTCAGATTCCCGGGTCTTACACCACGACAGAAGCCATTTTTTGTTTTTTCGTGTTTCGGCATTAAGCCTTCATCAGAGCCATGCATACGTATATATAATCATTCGGCATCAGCTGACACGGTGAAATATATTTTTCATGAGTGGGCTACCACAATTCGAGAATTAAAATGTGCCCCTGCCTGGGATCGAACCCGGGCCGGGGTCTTCGTGTCAAAAGTTTCTCCAAAATTCCACTGCGCCACTCAAGCGCAATGAAATGTTGGAGAAACATGAAGTCATTCAGATTCCCGGGTCTTACACCACGACAGAAGCCATTTTTTGTTTTTTCGAAAACAAAAATGGCTTCTGTCGTGGTGTAAGACCGGGGAATCTGAATGACTTCATGTTTCTCCAACATTTCATTGCGCTTGAGTGGCGCAGTGGAATGTTGGAGAAACTTTTGACACGAAGACCCCGGGTTCGATCCCAGGCAGGGGCACATTTTAATTCTCGAATTGTGGTAGCCCACTCATGAAAAATATATTTCACCGTGTCAGCTGATGCCGAATGATTATATATACGTATGCATGGCTCTGATGAAGGCTTAATGCCGAAACACGAAAAAACAAAAAAATGGCTTCTGTCGTGGTGCAAGACCCGGGAATCTGAATGACTTCAGATTTCTCCAACATTTCATTGCGCTTGAGTGGCGCAGTGGAATGTTGGAGAAACTTTTGACACGAAGACCCCGGGTTCGATCCCAGGCAGGGGCACATTTTAATTCTCGAATTGTGGTAGCCCACTCATGAAAAATATATTTCACCGTGTCAGCTGATGCCGAATGATTATATATACGTATGCATGGCTCTGATGAAGGCTTAATGCTGAAACACGAAAAAACAAAAAAATGGCTTCTGTCGTGGTGCAAGACCCGGGAATCTGAATGACTTCAGATTTCTCCAACATTTCATTGCGCTTGAGTGGCGCAGTGGAATGTTGGAGAAACTTTTGACACGAAGACCCCGGGTTCGATCCCAGGCAGGGGCACATTTTAATTCTCGAATTGTGGTAGCCCACTCATGAAAAATATATTTCACCGTGTCAGCTGATGCCGAATGATTATATATACGTATGCATGGCTCTGATGAAGGCTTAATGCCGAAACACGAAAAAACAAAAAAATGGCTTCTGTCGTGGTGCAAGACCCGGGAATCTGAATGACTTCAGATTTCTCCAACATTTCATTGCGCTTGAGTGGCGCAGTGGAATGTTGGAGAAACTTTTGACACGAAGACCCCGGGTTCGATCCCAGGCAGGGGCACATTTTAATTCTCGAATTGTGGTAGCCCACTCATGAAAAATATATTTCACCGTGTCAGCTGATGCCGAATGATTATATATACGTATGCATGGCTCTGATGAAGGCTTAATGCCGAAACACGAAACAACAAAAAAATGGCTTCTGTCGTGTGCAAGACCCGGGAATCTGAATGACTTCAGATTTCTCCAACATTTCATTGCGCTTGAGTGGCGCAGTGGAATGTTGGAGAAACTTTTGACACGAAGACCCCGGGTTCGATCCCAGGCAGGGGCACATTTTAATTCTCGAATTGTGGTAGCCCACTCATGAAAAAAATATATATATATATATATATATATATATATATATATATATATATATATATATATATATAACAATATATATCAATTTCATGTTTAACGACAGAATGTTTACCCAAACATCAGGCACCGCCATGGGAACAAAGTTTGCACCACCGTATGCATGTTTAACTATGGGCTACCTAGAGGAAGCCAGCCTTTTTCCAAAGATCTTAAGAAAATACTTCGCATGGGAAAAGACAAGTATAGAATTTGTAACATTTCCCTCACAGCTAAGTGTAGCAACATGCGCATGCTCCGTGTGCATTTCTTTGCCCTCATGTGACACGCGATCATCATCATCGAAGCTCTCCCACAGCTCTAGGTGATCCAAAGGCGAAAAGTGGATCTAAGAAATTCGCATTTTTATGCCTCGAATTTTTTTAAGAGACTGGCTTATTTGATACCCTATGGTAGGCAAAAGAAAAGCGACCTCGGATCCACCTGTATTATTTTCATATCAAGTCCGAGGCTAAAGCAACAGGGCATTTTTAAGTCACAAGACTTGGCCTACGTACAAATCTCCTATTGCTTGGAGCCGAAATGGAAAAATCTATCTCAATTTTTATGCCTCGAATCTTGAGGAAAGACAGTTTGTTTCTGTCTCAATTTGTCAGAAGAGAGTTGAATTATTGGAATCCAACTGTATGTTTTTGAAATATGTCATGGATTTTTGCAGAAAGAAGGAAACAGACCATTTTTGGCTCACTTTCGAAGCAGATTTGGCTGACCGCGTACGCGGAAGTAAGTTCCTATAAGCAAATGTTACATATCGTTTGGCATGGAAAATTCATGTTTGTACATACAAAATAACTACCTCCGGTACATGGATGATGGTTTTATAATCTTACCTGTAAATATAAACGCGGACCTCTTTAAAACAGCCTTGCACGAACTCCACCCTGCTATCACGTTTACAATGGAGGAGGGGAAATTTTCAAAACATACAGAATCGTTAAATTTCCTTGATGTAGAAGTTATCCTCTCAAATGGATCACTAATCACAACAGACATTTTTTACAAAGACACAAATCCACATGATTATCTTAATTTCCAAAGTGCACATCCAAGACACATTAAAGATACTATACCATATAATCTAGCAAAAAGAATTATAGTTTTCGTTACAGATGAAGAGAGAGTTCAATTTCGTTTACAGGAATTAAAAAACTGGCTTTTGAATTGCAACTATCCCAACTCCTTAATTGATCAAGCATTCCACAAAGCAAAATTACAAGGTCCTGCACCGAATAAAACAAGAGATATTATACCACTTGTCACGACATTTTACCCAAGTTTAAATCATAGCCATGTTATCAAGACCGGAATTGAATTATGCAATAAAGCACAATGCAAATTATGCCGTTTATATCTACAGCCAGTGAAGAATTTCAAAACTGCAAATGGAACCATATGGGATATCAAATCAGAAATTACCTGCAATAGCAAAAACATCATATATTTTCTCTCGTGTAATTTATGTGATGGTCAAATGAACTACGTCGGCCAAACAACGAATTTACGTCAAAGAATGAACAATCACATATCTGAATCAAGAAACGGAGTTTCTTTTTGCAATTTTCCAAAACATGTACATAATTGCGGAAAATCTAATAAAAACCTTAAAGAACCTTTCTTCAAAATTTACGCATTTGTGAAACTTAAGGACAATTAATCACTCTTAGAATACGAAAGCAAACTTTTCAACAGAGGACACGCTATAATGAACCAATAATCTTATATTTCCTGTCGGTAATCCTCTATTTAGTTTATAAATCGTAAAAACGCTCTGGCTCTACAGTTAGTCACATTCTGATGATAACGTAAGTTTGAAAGGCCTCAGTGTTCTGAAAAATCTGTCTGTTTTTTGCGTCCGTTTTTCTCCTAGTACCTTTTATTCAGTTTATACTACAGTACCAAGTTTTTAGTAAATGATGGCAAATAACAAAGACATGCAAAGCGAGCTAGAGCTACTCACCGATAGCCAAATCAGTTCTATAAAGGACATCATACTCAACAGCATCAAAGAGATCCTGCCAAATATCATCAACGAAATCACCCCTACAATCATAAACTCTGCTGAAAAATTGCTTCTTGAAAAAGTGAAAGATACAATACCAACAACAGCAACCTTTGGCAGTCAACACTCAACCAACATTGTGCATATGGCCAATCAGTTTGAATTTCTCAACAGCAATTTCCTCAACAACAAACTCAAAGCTAGAAATGACTACCACTATAAAGAAACCCGTAGCCTGCAATTATCAAAGCTGTACGACGTTTGCCTAAAAGAAGAGCCTCCATATATCCCAAAAGTTTTTCGCGAAGAAAGATTTCACACAGCTTCCGCAGAGGAAGAAGCAATATATTCCAACCTTGCAATGCAGAAAGTAAGAGCTGAAATCGAAGTCCTCAATTTGCGAGCATGCACCAACAGGGAAAAAATTGATAAGATCGATTCAGATGTTAACACTTTTTTTGCAACAAAAACCGAATATCAAGAAGTCTTTGATGAATTGAAAAAGAATTGGAAAGAAAAGACCGATCACGACCAACAAAATGTCTTGAAGCAATAGACAAAAAAAATCAACGACGAAAATTCAATTATTACAAAAGACAAAGCCATGCTTACATCAGCTTCATCCCAACAACTGGACACATCTATGCCAATTTCAGTTGACGCAAATGCTACACAAAGCCAAGCTTCAGCAGTCCCCAAACCAAGTCCGTCCAAGCATCTACCGCCGAAACAGCCACATCAAAATGCTCCACAACAACAACAGCATCAGCGCCCACAACAATTTCAAAAACAACAACAGCAACACCACAGCCAAAGAAACCATTTCCATTCTTCACCACCACACCAGGGTTTCCAACGATTCCAACATCAATCTTACAACACTACTGCTTCAAAAAACTACCAAGGCCTGAAATATCCAAGACCTCCTCCACTCCTTCCGCTAAAATCATCAACCTTTCGTCCTTCCGCTTGGCACACAGACATGTCTCGCTTCTAACCAAAGGACCAAAATTCACCCCAGTAACCAAACCAAAGAACCCTTTCAAATCTGATATTAAGGATTTCACTCGGAAAGTGAAAATACGAGAAGTTTTTGCGGATAAAGAAAATGAAGATATTTCATTACATAGAAACAAATCAAATAGACCAATTTACAAAAACAACAAAGAAATAAATACCATTTGCAGTTTTATTGAACTTTTAGAATCAGAAAAAACATTTTACCAACAACAATCTTTCAAACAAAGAAAGAACTGCATTACAAGAATTGAGACAAAGAGATGATATCGTCATAAAAAAGGGCCGATAAAGTTGGCAATTTCGTCATATTAGATAAGTCTTTTTATAGAGATAAGCTTGTCATGCAGGATCACCTTAATGGAAACGATTACAAAGAAACTGCGTTGAATCAAGATGAGTTAGTAATAAAAACATAAAAAATTTCGTTAAAAATATAAAGACATTTTAACATCCAAGGAACAAAACTTTATTACAGATTTCGCATGGAAAAGCAGCAATTTGTACATTCTACCAAAAATTCACAAATCCAAGGAGATTATTAATGCCATAACGAAATAAAACGATGAGTTTATAGAAATGTCACCACCTCAAAATTTAAAAGGAAGACCGATCGTTGCAGGTCCAGTATCACCCACACAAAGACTTAGTGAGTTCCTCGACACTTTATTAAAACCTTTCGTCTCGACATTATCGACTTATATAAAGGATGACTGGGATTTCCTTCGAAAACTTCCTTATGAACCGTTAGAAAAAGAAAGCAGATTGTACTCTTATGACGTCGTCAGTTTATATACAAGCATCCCACACGCACTCGGTTTAGAGGCTATTGATTATTGGATTAATGCTAGACCTGATCTTGTACCAAATCGTTTTCCCGCCTCTTTTATATTTGAAGCCGCCAAGATTGTACTTACAAATAACAATTTCATGTTTAACGACAGAATGTTTACCCAAACATCAGGCACCGCCATGGGAACAAAGTTTGCACCACCGTATGCATGTTTAACTATGGGCTACCTTGAGGAAGCCATCCTTTTTCCAAAGATCTTAAGAAAATACTTCGACGAAAATTCATGTTTGTACATACAAAATAACTACCTCCGGTACATGGATGATGGTTTTATAATCTTACCTGTAAATATAAACGCAGACCTCTTTAAAACAGCCTTGAACGAACTCCACCCTGCTATCACGTTTACAATGGAGGAGGGGAAATTTTCAAAACATACAGAATCGCTAAATTTCCTTGATGTAGAAGTTATCCTCTCAAATGGATCACTAATCACAACAGACATTTTTTACAAAGACACAAATCCACATGATTATCTTAATTTCCAAAGTGCACATCCAAGACACATTAAAGATACTATACCATATAATCTAGCAAAAAATAATTATAGTTTTCGTTACAGATGAAGAGAGAGTTCAATTTCGTTTACAGGAATTAAAAAACTGGCTTTTGAATTGCAACTATCCCAACTCCTTAATTGATCAAGCATTCCACAAAGCAAAATTACAAGGTCCTGCACCGAATAAAACAAGAGATATTATACCACTTGTCACGACATTTTTACCCAAGTTTAAATCATAGCCATGTTATCAAGACCATTTCGAACCTTTTCAAAGGCATTCAAAACCCGGACACAAAGAGAAAATTTAACGATACAACACCAATCCTCGCCTTAAAGCAACCTCCAAACCTTACTTCGATTCTAACGAATGCGAAATTTACATCCATCCCATTTGTGAGACAAGAACCCGGAATTAAATTATGCAATAAAGCACAATGCAAATTATGCCGTTTATATCTACAGCCAGTGAAGAATTTCAAAACTGCAAATGGAACCATATGGGATATCAAATCAGAAATTACCTGCAATAGCAAAAACATCATATATTTTCTCTCGTGTAATTTTTGTGATGGTCAAATGAACTACATCGGCCAAACAACGAATTTACGTCAAAGAATGAACAATCACATATCTGAATCAAGAAACGGAGTTTCTTTTTGCAATTTTCCAAAACATGTACATAACTGCGGAAAATCTAATAAAAACCTTAAAGAACCTTTCTTCAAAATTTACGCATTTGTGAAACTTAAGGACAATTAATCACTCTTAGAATACGAAAGCAAACTTTTCAACAGAGGACACGCTATAATGAACCAATAATCTTATATTTCCTGTCGGTAATCCTCTATTTAGTTTATAAATCGTAAAAACGCTCTAGCTCTACAGTTAGTCACATTCTGATGATAACGTAAGTTTGAAAGGCCTCAGTGTGCTGAAAAATCTGTCTGTTTTTTGCGTCCGCTTTTCTCCTAGTACCTTTTATATATATATATATATCGAAACGAAAAAAGTACAATACGCAAGTAAAATATATATCGAAACTTATAGAAGGCATTAACAAAAACAACACTCGTTTCTTTGGCGACTAGTTTCGTCTGTTCATGCAGACGGAAATTGAATCTTACGTCAGATAAATATAATTAGAAATCTTACACCATATGAATAAGAACCATAAACATAAACTCTGTTGCCACTGTAAATTAATCATTTTAGCCTGAAGAGTCTGCATGAACAGACGAAACTAGTCGCCAAAGAAACGAGTGTTGTTTTTGTTAATGCCTTCTATAAGTTTCGATATATATATATATATATATATATATATATATATATATATATATATATATATATATATATATATATATATATATATATATATATATATATTTATCATGAGTGGGCTACCACAATTGGAGAATTAAAATGTGCCCCTGCCTGGGATCGAACCCGGGATCTTCGTGTCAAAAGTTTCTCCGACATTCCACTGCGCCACTCAAGCGCAATGAAATATCGGAGAAATCTGAAGTCATTCAGATTCCCGGGTCTTATACCACGACAGAAGCCATTTTTTGTTTTTTCGTGTTTCGGCATTAAGCCTTCATCAGAGCCATGCATACGTATATAAAATCATTCGGCATCAGCTGACACGGTGACAAATATTTATCATGAGTGGGCTACCACAATTGGAGAATTAAAATGTGCCCCTGCCTGGGATCGAACCCGGGATCTTCGTGTCAAAAGTTTCTCCGACATTCCACTGCGCCACTCAAGCGCAATGAAATATCGGAGAAATCTGAAGTCATTCAGATTCCCGGGTCTTATACCACGACAGAAGCCATTTTTTGTTTTTTCGTGTTTCGGCATTAAGCCTTCATCAGAGCCATGCATACGTATATAAAATCATTCGGCATCAGCTGACACGGTGATAAATATTTATCATGAGTGGGCTACCACAATTGGAGAATTAAAATGTGCCCCTGCCTGGGATCGAACCCGGGATCTTCGTGTCAAAAGTTTCTCCGACATTCCACTGCGCCACTCAAGCGCAATGAAATATCGGAGAAATCTGAAGTCATTCAGATTCCCGGGTCTTACACCACGACAGAAGCCATTTTTTGTTTTTTTCGTGTTTCGGCATTAAGCCTTCATCAGAGCCATGCATACGTATATAAAATCATTCGGCATCAGCTATTATCATATATATATATATAAGTACTCAATAGCTAGCGAGCAACCAGGATTTCTCCTTTTTTCGGTGCAAACAGAAACATTTTTGAATTATCAGAAAAATCGAGAAAATTAAAAATTACCACTGCCGGGATTCGAGCCACGGGTCTCCTGCTTTCCGGGCAAGCGTCTTAACCACTAGATCACAGTGGCATGTTTTAATTCGCTCGATTTTAGCACCTTATAGGTTGCTTTCGGCTTTCGCCTTTTTCAAGCAGCGTATCTATAAGTACTCAATAGCTAGCGAGCAACCAGGATTTCTCCTTTTTTCGGTGCAAACAGAAACATATATATATATATATATATATATAGTGAACGATGAAGAAGAGGGACAACATCCTCAGAGAGCAGGCATCGAGTTGATCTTTGCACTTTTTTTCATTTATTCAGCTATCTGCTAACTAGTTTCGCCCACTAGGGCATCTTCAGAGCAACTGATTAAGTTAAAGGATCGACCTCTATTTATAGTAAAATGTATGTCCATAAAAGGTTAATTAATTTACAAGTATCATTTTGTCCTTATAAGGTAAAAATGTCCTTGTCATGTGTTGTTTCTGTTGTTAGCCTCGTTCTCGTTGTTCTTCAGTTGAGTCGTTGTCGTCGGAGGGGTCGGTTCTCTTGTCCTGCTGTTGTATTTTCGTGCTTTGTCTTTTGACGTCAGATCTTCTTTCATCGTTCTTCGAGCGTCGCTTTTCCAATTTTATTACAGTGCTTCTTTGCCAGTGGCTGATTCCCTGAATCTTAACCCACCTCGGGTGTACCTTTACCCTTGTCATTCAGTTCGGTTCGGTTCTTTTCTTTGGCGTTGTTCGCAGTGCGATGTTGTCGTTTTGATCTGCTGTTGTTACGGGGTTCTGTTTCCTTCGACGTCAGTGTGTAGTTTGTAGTCAGATATTTTCCCTGCGTTATGTTGTTGTTGTTGTTGTTGTTGTTGTTGCTAATGTTGCTTGACGTATGTAGTTTGATTTCACGTCAGGTTGATGTCGTGTTTTCTGAAATGTTGCTGTTGCTGCTATTGTTGTTGCTTTCGTCTGTCGTTTGATTTCACGTCAGATTGATTTCGTTGTTTTCTGCAGTCTTGCTGTTGCTGTTGCTGATGTTGTTGCTGTTGTTGTTGTTGTTGTTGTTGATTTTGTTGCTTGACGTATGTCGTTTGATTCCACGTCAGATTGTTGAGTTGCTGCTCGCGGTCGCGAGTTTATGTTTGCGTTGTTGACTTCGGCCTGTTTCGTCGATTCTTTATTTTGTGTTATTTCCTAGGTCTTTCTCAGCGCTTCCTGCTTCTTGATGACTCTTCGATGGTCTGCGTCCAGACCGCTTTATAATATATAGTGAACGATGAAGAAGAGGGACAACATCCTCAGAGAGCAGGCATCGAGTTGATCTTTGCGCTTTTTTTCATTTATTCAGCTATCTGCTAACTAGTTTCGCCCACTAGGGCATCTTCAGAGCAACTGATTAAGTTAAAGGATCGACCTCTATTTATAGTAAAATGTATGTCCATAAAAGGTTAATTAATTTACAAGTATCATTTTGTCCTTATAAGGTAAAAATGTCCTTGTCATGTGTTGTTTCTGTTGTTAGCCTCGTTCTCGTTGTTCTTCAGTTGAGTCGTTGTCGTCGGAGGGGTCGGTTCTCTTGTCCTGCTGTTGTATTTTCGTGCTTTGTCTTTTGACGTCAGATCTTCTTTCATCGTTCTTCGAGCGTCGCTTTTCCAATTTTATTACAGTGCTTCTTTGCCAGTGGCTGATTCCCTGAATCTTAACCCACCTCGGGTGTACCTTTACCCTTGTCATTCAGTTCGGTTCGGTTCTTTTCTTTGGCGTTGTTCGCAGTGCGATGTTGTCGTTTTGATCTGCTGTTGTTACGGGGTTCTGTTTCCTTCGACGTCAGTGTGCAGTTTGTAGTCAGATATTTTCCCTGCGTTATGTTGTTGTTGTTGTTGTTGTTGTTGCTAATGTTGCTTGACGTATGTAGTTTGATTTCACGTCAGGTTGATTTCGTGTTTTCTGAAATGTTGCTGTTGCTGCTATTGTTGTTGCTTTCGTCTGTCGTTTGATTTCACGTCAGATTGATTTCGTTGTTTTCTGCAGTCTTGCTGTTGCTGTTGCTGATGTTGTTGCTGTTGTTGTTGTTGTTGTTGATTTTGTTGCTTGACGTATGTCGTTTGATTCCACGTCAGATTGTTGAGTTGCTGCTCGCGGTCGCGAGTTTATGTTTGCGTTGTTGACTTCGGCCTGTTTCGTCGATTCTTTATTTTGTGTTATTTCCTAGGTCTTTCTCAGCGCTTCCTGCTTCTTGATGACTCTTCGATGGTCTGCGTCCAGACCGCTTTATAATATATAGTGAACGATGAAGAAGAGGGACAACATCCTCAGAGAGCAGGCATCGAGTTGATCTTTGCACTTTTTTTCATTTATTCAGCTATCTGCTAACTAGTTTCGCCCACTAGGGCATAAAGAACAGGAAGCGCTTCAAAGTCAACAACAAGCCAACTGCAACAAGAAACACCAACAGCAAAGACTGCAACTCAGAACCGATGCTTCAGAAAGACACTCGAATTGTGAAAGACGCCAAATAGAAACGAAACGAGAAGAAACGAAAGAAAAGGGTACAGGTACACCCGAGGTGGCTTTAGATTCATGGAATCAGCCACCGGCTACGAAGGACCGAAACCACTTGGGACGGCGAATCTCGCTCGACGAAACATCAATCTGACATCATATGAAACACCAACAACAACAACAAAGAACAATCTGACGTGAAATAACAAAGAACAACACCAAGAACAACAACAACAACATCAATCAGAATAAAAGACAACGAAGAACAACAGCAACAAGAACGGCAATAAAGAACACAACAACATCGAAGAAACAATCTGACGTAAAATGACAAAGAACAACAACAACAACAACAACATCAATCAGAACAAAGACAACGAGGAACAATAGCAACAACAACAGCAAGAAAGAACACAACAACATCGAAGAAACAATCTTACGTGAAATGACAAAGAACAAAAAGAACAGCAACCGGGATACAATGAAGAAGAATGACAAAACAACAACAACAACAGCAAGAAGGACGAAGCTTAAACGTTTTATGAAGAACCGGAAGGACCTTATATGGACATAAATTCTTGTAATTAAATTTTTTGACTATAAATATAGGTTGACTTCTTAAAATTATTCAGTTGCTCTGAAGATGCCCTAGTGGGCGAAACGTCAGCACTGGAAAAGAAAAAGCGCAAAAGACCAAACAGATGCCTGTTTCTTTGAGTAGTTAGGCCCTCTTCTAACCGTACACTATATATATATGTCGGCTGGATTGCTTTGCCCCTAAGGGATTAAACACTAGGCAGGTTGATACATAGATTTGATTTTTGTTTACATTTTGGTTGTTTGGTTGTTTTGATTTTTGCGCTCTGCTTTTCATTAGGGACACACGCTGTTTTTTTAGGGATCTCTTTTCTGCCAATCCGCTCTTGGATCTTTCTATTGCTTGTTTTGTTAGTTCACACGTTTTTTTCTTTCTAGCTTCCGCGAGACAGACACCGCCGCCGACTTTAGCAGCTCTTTACTCTGCGCTTTCTTTGATCTTCCCATTGCCGCCTTTGGCTACACCCCCATTTGCACCTTTTATGACTTATTGTAATAATCAGGATCCCGCTCAGGCTATTGTTTTTTATATTGTATTGTTATTTCAAGGTTTATATGTATGCTCCATCTAATTTGGAAAGCTATTACTGATGAAGGCTTACGCCGAAACGTTTACTAGAATGTGTTTTTCTTGACTACATATATCTTTTTTATTACATATTGCGAATGAGCTTATGAGAATATATATATATATATATATATACATTGATTTATATATATATATATATATATATTGATTACTGATGAAGGCTTACGCCGAAACGTTTAAAGAATGTGTTTTTTCTGAGTTGATACATATATATATATATATATATATATATATATATATATAAATTTGATACTAAAATTTTCGACAAATGGAGAAAAATGGAAAAATTGAGGTGATATATATATATATTCTCATAAGCGCATTCGCAATATGTAATAAAAAAGATATATGTAGTCAAGAAAAACACATTCTAGTAAACGTTTCGGCGTAAGCCTTCATCAGTAATAGCTTTCCAAATTAGATGAAGCATACATATAAATCTTGAAATAACAATACAATATAAAAAACAATAGCCTGAGCGGGATCCTGATTATTACAATAAGTCATAAAAGGTGCAAATGGGGGTGTAGCCAAAGGCGGCAATGGGAAGATCAAAGAAAGCGCAGAGTAAAGAGCTGCTAAAGTCGGCGGCGGTGTCCGTCTCGCGGAAGCTAGAAAGAAAAAAACGTGTGAACTAACAAAACAAGCAATAGAAAGATCCAAGAGCGGATTGGCAGAAAAGAGATCCCTAAAAAATCAGCGTGTGTCCCTAATGAAAAGCTGAGCGCAAAAATCAAAACAACCAAACAACCAAAATGTAAACAAAAATCAAATCTATGTATCAACCTGCCTAGTGTTTAATCCCTTAGGGGCAAAGCAATCCAGCCGATATTGCCAGAAGCTTTCCCGCATCCTATTTCCCCCCGTTAGCCTATCGATTATCTTAATACTAATATCCTTCAGAAACCTGTGGTGGCCTTCTCCAGTAAAATGCCTGAAGAATTCCGCCTGGGGTACTGAAGCCCCCGAATTAAACTTATGACTGCACGCCTTGTAATTGTTAAACCTAAGCCTAAAAGGCGTGCAGGTGCTACCAACATATTGTACACCACAAACAGTACATTCCAACAAATACACAACATTTGACGAGTCACAATTAAACGAATAGTTTATCCTATATTCCCGGCTATCTATGTTTGAATGAAAATGTTCACTATTACTCATGACATTACACACTTGACAACGAGATTTACCACAACGAGAACATCCCTTCTTATCTGTCCCCCCATTTCCCTCACTACTGAGCCTAGCCCTAACAAGTATATCCTTAAGGTTCTTACATCTCCTAAATGCTATTAAAGGTGGCTCAGGAAACACCGCCCTATGCTCCTCCGAGTTTGTGAGCATAGAATGGAGTCTCCAGGCAACCTTCCCCAAACTATTGAGTACTGGATGGTATGTGGCAACAAGTGGAACCCTTTTCCCCCTCCCTTGGTTATTGGTCCTATTTCCCGCATTTGCTAGAAGAGTTGTCCTATCCAACCTACGTACCCTATCGATTTGTTCGTTAACTAAAGACTCTTCGTAGCCCCTTTCCTTAAGCCATCCAGCTAACTCGCCTACCCTCAATTTCAGGAGAGAGTAGGCGAGTTAGCTGGATGGCTTAAGGAAAGGGGCTACGAAGAGTCTTTAGTTAACGAACAAATAGATAGGGTACGTAGGTTGGATAGGACAACTCTTCTAGCAAATGCGGGAAATAGGACCAATAACCAAGGGAGGGGGAAAGGGTTCCACTTGTTGCCACATACCATCCAGCACTCAATAGTTTGGGAAAGGTTGCCAGGAGACTCCATTCTATACTCACAAACTCGGAGGAGCATAGGGCGGTGTTTCCTGAGCCACCTTTAATAGCATTTAGGAGATGTAAGAACCTTAAGGATATACTTGTTAGGGCTAGGCTCAGTAGTGAGGGAAATGGGGGGACTGATAAGAAGGGATGTTCTCGTTGTGGTAAATCTCGTTGTCAAGTGTGTAATGTCATGAGTAATAGTGTACATTTTCATTCAAACATAGATAGCCGGGAATATAGGATAAACTATTCGTTTAATTGTGACTCTTCAAATGTTGTGTATTTGTTGGAATGTACTGTTTGTGGTGCACAATATGTTGGTAGCACCTGCACGCCTTTTAGGCTTAGGTTTAACAATTACAAGGCGTGCAGTCATAAGTTTAATTTGGGGGCCTCAGTACCCGAGGCGGAATTCTTCAGGCATTTTACTGGAGAAGGCCACCACGGGTTTCTGAAGGATATTAGTATTAAGATAATCGATAGGCTAACGGGGGAAAATAGGATGCGGGAAAGCTTCTGGCAATATCGGCTGGATTGCTTTGCCCCTAAGGGATTAAACACTAGGCAGGTTGATACATAGATTGGATTTTTGTTTACATTTTGGTTGTTTGGTTGTTTTGATTTTTGCGCTCAGCTTTTCATTAGGGACACACGCTGTTTTTTTAGGGATCTCTTTTCTGCCAATCAGCTCTTGGATCTTTCTATTGCTTGTTTTGTTAGTTCACACGTTTTTTTCTTTCCAGCTTCCGCGAGACAGACACCCCCGCCGACTTTAGCAGCTCTTTACTCTGCGCTTTCTTTGATCTTCCTATTGCCGCCTTTGGCTACACCCCTATTTGCACCTTTTATGACTTATTGTAATAATCAGGATCCCACTCAGGCTATTGTTTTTATATTGTATTGTTATTTCAAGATTTATATGTATGCTCCATCTAATTTGGAAAGCTATTACTGATGAAGGCTTACACCGAAACGTTTAACGAATGTGTTTTTTCTGAGTCTACATATATATATATATATCTCTCTCTCTCTATCTCATTATACTGTTCATTGAATTTAAGTAATGTCCATGCATTGGTTTTATGAGTAAAAGTTTAAAATATACATATACTTTGGTTATTTATACGCGCTGATCAATCTGATTCATATAATCCTATTGTACCTTGCATATCCAAGGAGCTGCCCCCAATTCTCAATTGAGAAGGAACAAAAAGTTGGACCTTAACCCCATTGAACTCAGATGTCGTTAATGACCCAAATAGTGTAAGGAGAACAAGGCATTCATCCCATAGGTAACTAGGGCTGACATAACTACGAGATCACTGTTCCTTGCCGGCCTCACAGGATGTCTGCCGGGATCACAATGACGAACAAGGACCTAGACATCTCATAGTTCCCTCGAGAATGATCCAATCAGTCCCCTTGAGAATGATCTAGACAAGGAGTCATTCTGGAGTCCCTGTCTCCATTAAATTCCCCCAGAGTTGTAGTGGAGACTGAGACAGTGCTTTTTTGAATCCTCTGAGACAGTGTAACTTGCTGTTTGTTGTTTAGAAATCTTTGAAGGGAGAGCAAATAAGATCAATATGAAAAGGCTTTTTATTTCCTTTTCCCTGGTGAAGAAACGTTTTGCGGAAAGTGTTAATCTTTTGTTTTGGAATAGTAAAATGCGTGCTTGCTGGTATGCCCTTGTTATTGTTGGTATAAAATAAATGTTATTGCAAGCGAGCTAGTGAACATGGACTGGTCAAAGGTTGAGGGTGCGAGACAACAGCGAAGAACGATAATATTGCGAGAAAGCAAAGACAAGATCTTTATTTGCCCAGTTAATTTCTGTGAGAATAGACAGTTTTTCAGCAAAAGGGGTTGCAGGGAGCACATTGACACAAAGCATAGATGGTACTACTATTTTGACATAAAGCCAAGTGAAAGGGTGATCGAGCATTCCATACGACAACAAAGCACCAATAATGGACAAAAGTGCAATGGAAGTGTCAGAAAGCGTGCTGATACCACAAAAGGACCATGTTATTCTATCAAAGAGGGTTTTGGCAAAAAGTGCATCGATTGGCTGTGTGCAATATGTGGAGGGGGGATGTCAGAAACTCAAGCCGCACAAAATGGAACTCGGGTACTGAAGTTTTTGAAATTTTGCAGCGAAGATGATGACGAGCAGTTGACCAAAGAACATGTAGACTATTGTATTGGTTCGGCAGGACTCGTATGCAATTTCATAGAGCACATTGGAAAGGAATGGGGTCTCGGCAGTTCAGCCCAGTTTGGATACCTTCAGTCGATAACAGACTTGATTGATTTTCGCAAGTCGGCTGGACTATCAAGCACAGTTCTCGGGAATTTAGCAACCTCGGAGGTGTATATCAACAGAGGGAAGAGAGCACTTGCAAGGCGTAAAATTACCGAATGGACTAAGAACCTCTCGATTGAAGTTCTACGAACAACGAATCAATGGGCGACAATGGAAGAGATGGAGAAAGTGATACCATTTCATCTTTCGCGTTACAAGGACGTACTAACGAGATGTAAAGACTACCCATTAACCTCAGTAACGGCTGCCGATCTTACTTTCGCCACTCGTTTTGTAGCTGTCTACTTGTTTACAAGGGTGAAGGGGTCAAGACCGATGACTTACCAGTATTTGTCGTTGTCGATGTTTGAAAAGTCAAAAGAAAATGATGGATTCGTGGATCAAACCGAATTCAAGACTGCCAATCAGTACAGCTTTGACTCGCTAATTTTTGACGAAACGAGCACACGAATAGTTGACGAATACATTGAATATGTACGACCACTGTTTAACCCACAATGCGACTATGTTCTCGTAACGAGAAGTGGAACACAGTTTCAAAACTTCAGCAACCTGATGTCGGAGCTTGTATTTAAAGCAATTGGAAAGTACGTTCATCCGACAAGTTATCGCCAAATTGTGGAGACCGAAAGTTGTCGTAAACTGTCATCGGAAGAGCAAGATGCTGTCACTCGTGATCAGAAACATAGTTCGCAAGTAGCGAGGACTTATTATCAGAAAAGAAGTTCTCATGAAATAGCATCCACTGCAAAGTCGGCAATGAAAAAATTACAGAACAGCGAAGTAAACAAAGAAGTGCGGAAAGTTATTTTCGACTGTGACGACCATTCCGATTCCGAGGGTGTGACATCACTTGAAGGCGAAACTTCATCGGAACAAATGAATGAATGCAAGGACACGGGTACACCGACAAGTTCTTCACAGGAGAGCATTGCGAGTTTTCAACCACCAGTGCGAAAAGCAAGTAAAATGAAAGCAAAGCCAATTGTTGGCCAAAGAGTGCCCTTCACTGCTGAGGAAGACCTTTGTTTTGAAAAAATGCCTAAAGATTTATGGACTTGGGAAATGGACAGCCATGCTGCGAGATCCACGATTCAAATTCAACAAAAAGAGGACAGCAGATTCTCTCAAAAAGCGTGCAGAAATATTATCAAGAAAGTAAGAGAAACTGCTTTCACAGAGAAGGACTGATTATGGATTAAGACTCAGGACTTGCTGAAAGAAAAACATAAATTTAATTTGAACACTTTAATTCAACTAAAGAGCATCTAATATTGAATTATGAGAAAATATTATGTATTTGTAACATAATGATGTAATCTCGATTACTTACTCCCAGGGATCTAATGCATACAATTCTTCAGGGAAATATCTCATTTTCATGCATCTTATTTTCTCATAAGGTTTTGATTTTGAAAATCAGATACATAGAATAAGATACATGACGTAATTACAGGGATCTAATGCATACAATTGTTCAGGGAAATATCTCATTTTCATGCATCTTATTTTCTCATAAGGTTTTGATTTTGAAAATCAGATACATAGAATAAGATTCATGACGTAATTACAGGGATCTAATGCATACAATTGTTCAGGGAAATATCTCATTTTCATGCATCTTATTTTCTCATAAGGTTTTGATTTTGAAAATCAGATACATAGAATAAGATACATGACGTAATTACAGGGGAACAATGTGTCTTTGTAACACAATGATGTAATATTCAATACTTAGTCGCAGGGACCTATTGCATACAATTTTCCAGGAGAATATCTAATTTTCCTGTATCTTGCTTTTTCACAAGGTCTTGATTGTGAAAATCAGATACAAAAAGTAAGATATATGACGTAATTATAAGAAAATATCTGATAATAATGTATCTTATTTTCTTACAAAGTCTTGATTGTGAAAATCAGACATAAGAAATAAGATACATGACGTAATTACAGGGAACTAAAGTATGTTTGTAAGTTGCAACGCTAACTTCAGATATCTTGTTTTGTGTGTCTGATTTTCTTAAAAAAGACCTTTGTTGATAAACAAGATGCATGGAAATCAGATGTTCCTCTGAAGACTTGTATATGTATTAGACCCCTGCGACTAAGTATTGAAGATTACATCATATTTACAAATGTTCCTTGGTCTCCTGTAATTACGTCATGTATCTATTTTGTATATCTGATTTTCACAATCGAGACCTTGTCAGAAAATAAGATGCATGAAAACGAGATATTCCCCTGATCAATTGTGTGCATTAGATCGCTGTGAGTAAGTAATCGAGATTCCATCATTGTGTTACAAATACACATTGTTCCCCTGTAATTACGTCATGTATCTTATTCTATGTATCTGATTTTCAAAATCAAAACCTTATGAGAAAATAAGATGCATGAAAATGAGATATTTCCCTGAAGAATTGTATGCATTAGATCCCTGTAATTACGTCATGTATCTTATTCTATGTATCTGATTTTTACAATTAAAACCTTATGAGAAAATAAGATGCACGAAAATGAGATATTTCCCTGAACAATTGTGTGCATTAGATCCCTGTAATTACGTCATGTATCTTATTCTATGTATCTGATTTTTACAATTAAAACCTTATGAGAAAATAAGATGCATGAAAATGAGATATTTCCCTGAAGAATTTGTGTGCTTTAGATCCCTGTCAGTAAGTTATCGAGATTACATCATCCTGTTACAAATATACATTGCTCCCCTGTAATTGCGTCATGTATCTTATTCTGGGTATCTGATTTTTACAATCAAAACCTTGTTAGAAAATAAGATGCATGAAAATGAGATATTTTCCTGAACAATTGTGTGCATTAGGTCCCTGGCACTAAGTAATCGAGATTACATCATTATGTTACAACGTCAGGGTGTAGGCTGAAGAGGGTGAAGGCTGAAGACACAACACAAGAAACAAGACAAGAATCAACTATTTCATTACAATGAGATGCTTTTTTCAGATAATTGAACTATTGATGTCTCTTTATTTTGTGCAAACCTGTTCTCAAATACACAGTCCTCGCATAGGCATTGGCTGTCGTGTAATAATTCTGGTTCTTGTGATTTTCGTGCCTCTACGATGCTTCCAACTTCGTCGTCTTGATTTTTGAAGAAATCATAGAATTTCTTGTTCACCCTTTGGGACATCGGATCCTCCATCTTCTCGAGGAGAACAAATTTCAATGAATCTTCTGGTTGATGGCACCGTTCGTTCCACGCCCTTGTTACCATCGTGTTCTCGCCTCCGTCTTCTTTTTTAAACCACAACATTTCAAGCCGGTCCGTTGACAAATTCTTGTACAGCTCAGGTCTTTTGTTCATGAAGACAACAACTCTAGGCGGCTGGTATAGCTTCAGTCTTGACTCATACTTGGTGGAAAAGATCATTCCATTCTTGAGGGATTCTATCGTATCGAAATTAATCTTCTCCAGCTGTGATCGACTCAGGTCGAAAATTACGCCACTTTCCCCATTGTATGCATAAGCAACATCTCCTCGTTTTGTCGTTGTATATACTGCCGCTTCCAAATTCACGTGGTACCACTTGGTTAGCCATGTCTTTCCAAGGCCACCCGCCTCATCGACCACAAACAGCACTCTCCGGTCGCCCTGGAACTCCATCATCGACACCACCCATTTCTGCCAAGGGCGCAGCTCCATACTTTTCATTTTCTCTCTGATTATCTCTTCAGCTTCGATGTTTTTCATCCTTGACGCTGTATTCTTTATGGCAGAGTAGTTCGACCAAAATTCATCGCCATACTTTCTCGAAGTATCGCCCTCTCCATTCACTTTTAGCTCTTCTGCCATCTCCTCCAGTGTGATGCGCTCCGTTTGTTCCTTCATTTCTTGCAAAGTACCTATTGCACTGCATTGCCTTACCAATTGTTGTTTTGACCCTTTTGCCTGCTGGAACGCTGTCCTTTCCGCAGCATCACCAAAAATATTCTTCATTTGGGATAAGTACACTTGTGTGCCTTTTTTAAATTCCAAATATCCTTTTATCTCCGTCTCATCTCTTCCATAGCACAGATACCGTAGTGGATGCTTTAGCTGTTCCCAGATTGTGTTGAGCAACTCAATATCTAAGTCACCGTGGTTATTCACTGAAAATATCCAGCGTGTAGCTTTTGGATTCGGTCTTCTGACCACCCTTACGTTAGGCATGTTGCTGGCTGACTGACACAGCTAAGCGTTCTCGGTTACTTTTTATAGGTTTTTGAACTTCAATTATCGATCTAGCAAAGATCACCGTGATCCAGGCATTCCCATTAGACTAGAAACTGATTGTTTCTTTGGCCCCTTAAGAACACGAGTGAACCCTATTCCGGATAGCAAAGATCTATATATATATATCGAAATTTATAGAAGGCATTAACAAAAACAACATTCGTTTCTTTCGCGACTAGTTTCATCTGTTCATGCAGACTCTTCAGGCTAAAATGATAAATTTACAGTGGCAACAGAGTTTATGTTTATGGTTCAAATTCTTATTCATATGATGTAAGATTTCTAATTGTATTTATGTGACGTAAGATTCAATCTCCGTCTGGCTTTAGTTAATTTATTGATAGGCATAGGAATTTTAGTTTTAGGGTTTGCTTTGATGTTCGTTTCTTCAATTCTAGAAACCATTTTTTTAACATTTCTACTACAGTTATATTTATTGTCAGTATCAGAGCACAAATTTCGAATTTCACAATAGTCTTTTTCACTGGTGGTAGCTCCAAGGACTTTCTCAAGTTTGTCTATTTCTGCGCCAATTCTTTCAAGTGCAGATTTGTCAAAAAATTCCCCATTTTCCTCAGCGTGCATCATGTTTTCATATTCCTTTATATATTTGCATTCAGGATCTCTAATGTTGCTTATATTATCATCTGGGCAAATTTCATATTTCTTTCCTTTTCGTGGATGCTCTTTTTTGACAGACTTCTGTCTAGGCACTGTTTTTGTAAAAATAAGGCTCTCTTTCTCCAACTTCTCCATCATTGAATCGGGAGGGATTTTGAATGTCCTCATTTTCGATTTAATTATTGCTTCACTCGCTTGCCATATTTGTTCAGATTTTATTTCTTCCTTTTCGCGTTCTGTTTTCCATTTGTTTTTAAGCGATTCCATATTAAAAGGATTTTCACCATACTTTATCTCGATTAAATTTTCAATTTTATTGTCTATTGTCTTAATTTTTTCTTCGTAGATAGATCTTTTTGATTGTGATAATTCCATTTCTTGTTTTAACTTCTGTCTGGCTTGTTTTGTTCGTAGTTCATACATCTGTTTGGTGTCTTCTGGGTGATGTCTCGGAACTAGGTGCTTTGGTACTGTTATTTCATTTCTATTGTAACATTCCTCGTAAATCTCGGTGATTTTCTTGTTCTTTAAAAAGTAATAGTAGGCTAGCTTTCTCTTTTTCTTCATCTTTCGCATGATTTTCGAATATTGTAATGGTTTTTGCTCTTTAGTTGTAGCTCTTGTTGTGTCGGTCTGGACGTAATCTTCAAGGATTTTTGTCATTTTTACGATATTTCCCGCTAAGTCAATTTCTTCTGTGACGTTGCCTTCTGATAAGAGATTTGCTGTCTCCCTAATTTGTTTTATAACGACGACAATAAAGGATGCTTGACCTGATTGAAATCCTGTTCCATCTTCTTGGTCATCAAAACCTTCCTGTTGTTTGCTTTCTGCCATCTCTTATGCGTAAGGAGAAATATATGTCGAAACGAAAAAAGTACAATACGCAAGTAAAATATATATCGAAACTTATAGAAGGCATTAACAAAAACAACACTCGTTTCTTTCGCGACTAGTTTCATCTGTTCATGCAGACTCTTCAGGCTAAAATGATAAATTTACAGTGGCAACAGAGTTTATGTTTATGGTTCTAATTCTTATTCATATGATGTAAGATTTCTAATTGTATTTATGTGACGTAAGATTCAATCTCCGTCTGGCTTTAGTTAATTTATTGATAGGCATAGGAATTTTAGTTTTAGGGTTTGCTTTGATGTTCGTTTCTTCAATTCTAGAAACCATTTTTTTAACATTTCTACTACAGTTATATTTATTGTCAGTATCAGAGCACAAATTTCGAATTTCACAATAGTCTTTTTCACTGGTGGTAGCTCCAAGGACTTTCTCAAGTTTGTCTATTTCTGCGCCAATTCTTTCAAGTGCAGATTTGTCAAAAAATTCCCCATTTTCCTCAGCGTGCATCATTTTTTCAAATTCCTTTATATATTTGCATTCAAGCTCTCTAATGTTGCTTATATTATCCTCTGGGCAAATTTCGTATTTCCTTTCTTTTCGTGGATGTTCTTTGACAGCCATTTGTCTAGGCACTGTTTTCGTACTAATAAGGTTCTCTTTTTCCAACTTCTCCATCATTGAATCGGGAGGGATTTGGAATGTCCTCATTTTCGATTTAATTTTTGCTTCACTCGCTTGCCATATTTGTTCAGATTTTATTTCTTCCTTTTCGCGTTCTGTTTTCCATTTGTTTTTAAGCGATTCCATATTAAAAGGATTTTCGCCATACTTTATCTCGATTAAATTTTCAATTTTATTGTCTATTGTCTTAATTTTTTCTTCGTAGATAGATCTTTTTGATTGTGATAATTCCATTTCTTGTTTTAACTTCTGTCTGGCTTGTTTTGTTCGTAGTTCATACATCTGTTTGGTGTCTTCTGGGTGATGTCTCGGAACTAGGTGCTTTGGTACTGTTATTTCATTTCTATTGTAACATTCCTCGTAAATCTCGGTGATTTTCTTGTTCTTTAAAAAGTAATAGTAGGCTAGCTTTCTCTTTTTCTTCATCTTTCGCATGATTTTCAAATATTGTAATGGTTTTTGCTCTTTAGTTGTAGCTCTTGTTGTGTCGGTCTGGACCTAATCTAGTGTCCCAGTAGATGAAGCAATCATCCAGGTATCTCATCCATTCCTTTTGAAATTTTTGTCGGGCTTCCAATCCAAATTGTTCCTGGAATTTATCATACAGTTTTATTTCTAAGAATGCTATTACCATTGTAGCATATACAGGGGCACATTTTGTTCCCATCGCTGTCCCGCAAACTTGAAGAAATGTTCTATCATCAAAATTAAAAGTATTCTGCTCAAGGACAATCCGAATAGCATTTATTATAAACTGATCAGGTATGTTTCTTGGCTTAATTTCTGGGAACTTTCCTAGCCAAAACTGAATTGCATCCTGTCCTAAGTTGTTATCAATGTTAGTGTACATGCTTGATATATCAAATGTTGTGAACACCTTGTTTGTATCTGCCTTACAGGGCATTTTAGTCAGAAAATCAATGTCATCTCTAATGTAGCTATCTACCTTGTTTAAGAAAGGACGTAACAATTTGTCAATGAAATTGCTTAAATGACTTGTTATGCATTTAGGACCAGCAATAATTGGTCGCATTGTTAAACTCGCTGGACAGTTCACCGTTATGCATTCGTCGGGTGACTTTTTAATATTTTCAAGTATTTCCTTGCATTTGTGTACTTTGGGTAACCCATAGATATTACTTGCTTTAAAGTCAAAATTTGTCATGTAATCAATCTCTTTACTTGTTAAATCATCTTTATATGTATTAGTTAATTTTGTACTTTTGATCAATATTTCTTTTTCGATAGAGGGGTTATTTATCTCTTTATAGGTTTTTCTATCATTTAGTAAGGATAATATCTTATCTTTGTAGAAGTCCCTGTCCATTATGACGCAAGCGCCCCCCTTATCTCCTTCTTTTATTATCAAATTACTATCATTTTTTAATTGCATTACAGCTTCCCATTCATCTATCTTAAGGTTATATTTGGTTTTCTTTTGTGTTACTATTTCTTCCTCCAAGGGGTACTTTGTTAAATAGTCTATGTATGTGTCTAAAATCAAATTTCTGTTTGGTGGAGGGTTAAATGTGCTGGGATTTTTAACCAAACTTGGGTCTAAATTATCATCGGTAATAAGGTCGTCTGCGTAATATTCCATTAAACGAAGTTTTCTACAAAATTTCTTAACGTCAGTTTTTAATTCACTAATGTCAGCTCTAGGTGTAGGAGTAAATTTTAAACCATACTTTGTTAGTGTCTCCTTTGCTTTGCTTACGATAGCCCTATTTGTTAGTATAAGGAGCTTCGGCTGAACAGGCTCATTTACTGCTAGAAGTCTGGAGCTTGATTCCGGCCTTGGGACAAAAAAGAATTGCTTCTCTGTGCGTTTCTTCTACTTTCTGGGTTCACATCTCTTTGCAGTGGTTGGTTCGTGTTGGTGTTTCTATATTGTCTGTATTGGTTTCTTCTTCTGTTGTTCATATGCTCCGGGATATATGTTGGTCTTCGGAAGAAATTATTTCCTGTATTGTTGTGGCGCCGTTGAACGTTGGAGTAGTTTGTATTCCTGACGGTGTGTTGTTTATTTTCGCGTGGGGATTGACGATTGTCATTGTTTTCGGTAACCTCAGGATCGAACTCCATATTTGTGTACCATTCTTCTTTTTCTTTCCAAATTGATTCTGAGTTTTGTTCCTCAAGTTTACAATCTTTCATCCACATCTGGCGTAGGCTTGCCTTTGTTCGTTCATCATATGCTGATGTCTCTATTTCTGAGTACATTTCTTGGTCAGTAGCCTGGTATTTTAATTTGAAGTTGTTTATTTTTATTGCCATCATCTCCATCTCGGATTTCATGGTTTCCTTCAAATTAAAATACCAGGCTACTGACCAAGAAATGTACTCAGAAATAGAAACATCAGCATATGATGAACGAACAAAGGCAAGCCTACGCCAGATGTGGATGAAAGATTGTAAACTTGAGGAACAAAACTCAGAATCAATTTGGAAAGAAAAAGAAGAATGGTACACAAATATGGAGTTCGATCCTGAGGTTACCGAAAACAATGACAATCGTCAATCCCCACGTGAAAATAAACAACACACCGTCAGGAATACAAACTACTCCAACGTTCAACGGCGCCACAACAATACAGGAAATAATTTCTTCCGAAGACCAACATATATCCCGGAGCATATGAACAACAGAAGAAGAAACCAATACAGACAATATAGAAACACCAACATGAACCAACCACTGCAAAGAGATGTGAACCCAGAAAGTAGAAGAAACGCACAGAGAAGCAATTCTTTTTTGTCCCAAGGCCGGAATCAAGCTCCAGACTTCTAGCAGTAAATGAGCCTGTTCAGCCGAAGCTCCTTATACTAACAAATAGGGCTATCGGAAGCAAAGCAAAGGAGACACTAACAAAGTATGGTTTAAAATTTACTCCTACACCTAGAGCTGACATTAGTGAATTAAAAACTGACGTTAAGAAATTTTGTAGAAAACTTCGTTTAATGGAATATTACGCAGACGACCTTATTACCGATGATAATTTAGACCCAAGTTTGGTTAAAAATCCAAGCACATTTAACCCTCCACCAAACAGAAATTTGATTTTAGACACATACATAGACTATTTAACAAAGTACCCCTTGGAGGAAGAAATAGTAACACAAAAGAAAACCAAATATAACCTTAAGATAGATGAATGGGAAGCTATAATGCAATTAAAAAATGATAGTAATTTGATAATAAAAGAAGGAGATAAGGGGGGCGCTTGCGTCATAATGGACAGGGACTTCTACAAAGATAAGATATTATCCTTACTAAATGATAGAAAAACCTATAAAGAGATAAATAACCCCTCTATCGAAAAAGAAATATTGATCAAAAGTACAAAATTAACTAATACATATAAAGATGATTTAACAAGTAAAGAGATTGATTACATGACAAATTTTGACTTTAAAGCAAGTAATATCTATGGGTTACCAAAAGTACACAAATGAAAGGAAATACTTGAAAATATTAAAAAGTCACCCGACGAATGCATAACGGTGAACTGTCCAGCAAGTTTAACAATTCGACCAATTATTGCTGGTCCTAAATGCATAACAAGTCATTTAAGCAATTTCATTGACAAATTGTTACGTCCTTTCTTAAACAAGGTAGATAGCTACATTAGCGACGACATTGATTTTCTGACTAAAATGCCCCGTAAGGCAGATAAAAACAAGGTGTTCACAACATTTGATATATCAAGCATGTACACTAACATTGATAACAACTTAGGACTGGATGCAATTCAGTTTTGGCTAGGAAAGTTCCCAGAAATTAAAGGGAATAGACATAGCTATATCTCGTAGCCGCTATAAATAGGCTAAAGAAACGCCCACAAACCCATTGTTTCTTTACCTACACAATGAAACCGGATGCGTCAAAGTGGTCAAGCACAATAGATTACATTTTTGACCTGGCCCGGGCCAGCTTTTAACTATGTCGATTCCCTTTAAGCCAAGAAACATACCTGATCAGTTTATAATAAATGCTATTCGGATTGTCCTTGAGCAGAATACTTTTAATTTTGATGATAGAACATTTCTTCAAGTTTGCGGGACAGCGATGGGAACAAAATGTGCCCCTGTATATGCTACAATGGTAATAGCATTCTTAGAAATAAAACTGTATGATAAATTCCAGGAACAATTTGGATTGGAAGCCCGACAAAAATTTCAAAAGGAAATGATGAGATATCTGGATGATTGCTTCATCTACTGGGACACTAGATTAGGTCCAGTCACACAACTTCATGATATCCTAAATAGCTTACACGACAATATCAAATTTACGATTGAAACCAACTATCAACAAATGAATTTCCTGGATATAAAAATCATAGCAGAAAAAGACAAAATAATTACGGACATGTATTTCAAACCAACTGATACCCACAATTACGTTCCATTTAACTCAACACACCCTAAGCACACACTTAGAAATATTCCATACAACCTATCCAGACGTCTCTGTACTATAGTCGACGAGAGGGAAACTCTCGAAATACGAATGAATAAGTTAAAAGAAACCTTAATGCACCTAGGATATCCACTAACATTGATAGAAAATGGTTTTGAAAAAGCAAAAGGAATCTCTCAAGAGGAACTAAGGACGCCAAAAGAGAAAACAGTCGAGGAGAACTTGCTTACCTTTGTATCCACAAATAACCCAAGAAACCCACAATTCTTTCCAATAATTAAAGAATCAATCTCAATATTAAATGCAAGTCCAAAATTAAAGAATAAGATAGAAAATACGAAAATAATACCAAGTAAACGCCAACCACAAAACCTTAAACGAATACTCACACGAGCAAAATTTACTTCAGAGAATCTAACAGACAGTACACCTAAGGTGACAAAATGTAATGATAAACGCTGTGAGACATGCAAACAAATAGTTGTTTGCAGCCAAATTGAAATAAACAAGCCCAATAAAACGCTATTTAACATAAAAAACAAAATGGATTGTGGTGTTAGAGATTTTATTTATGTCATAATGTGTAATGGCTGTGGAGAAAAGTACATTGGTGAGTCAGGAGACACCCTACGGCATAGAACAACGCTGCATCGTAACCATATCTCCATGCCACAATATCGAAAATTGAAAGTAAGCAAACATATCGCAGAATGCGCAAAGAACAAAACCATAAAGTTCACGATATGTCCCTTTTTTAAACTACACAATCAAGACGAAACATACCGAAAAGAAAAGGAAAGCTATTTCATTACTAAATACAATCCTTCCCTTAACAAAGAGACACCAGAAGCGTCGCAATCTTGAATAAGCCTCGCTCTGGATTACATCAATTTGAACAAGGCTGATGCGATATATTCATATTACGTCAGATTAGATATAGTATCATGTAATAAATTGTAAAATCAAGTATCATGTAATCACTGTAGCCTAAAGAGTCCGCTTGAACGGACGAAACTAGTTGCGAGAATTTATAAATAGAGTTATTAATATTTAGTGAGTCTCAAGTGGCTTGTTGATATTTTGTGTTTCGACCTATATCTTACGGTACCTGGACACTTTTCGTTTCGACCTATATATATATATATATAAATCGAAACACAACAGAAAGCATTAACAAAAACAACTCGTTTATTTTGCGACTAGTTTCGTCTGTTCATGCAGACTCTTCAGGCTTAAATGTAATTAATATATATATATCCTCATTAGCTCATTCGCAAATATGTTATAAAAAAGATATATGTACTCAAGAAAAACACATTCGTTAAACTTCATCTTACTGATGAAGGCTTGCGCCAAAACGTTTAAACTAATGTGCTTTTCTTGAGTACATATATATATATATCAATCTGACCTGGAATCAACAATCTGACGTGGAATCAAACGACATACGTCAAGCAACAAAGCAACAACAACAACAACAGCAACACCAAAGCAACAGCAACAGCAACAATACAGAAAACAACGAAATCAACCTGACGCGAAATCAAACTACATAACTACATACGTCAAGCAACAATAATAACAACAACAACAACAACAACAATATAACACAGGGAAAATATCTGACTACGAACTACACACTGACGTCGAAGGAAACAGAACCCCGTAACAACAGCACATCGAAAAGACAACATCGCACTGCGAACAACGCCAAAGAAAAGAACCGAACCGAACTGAATGAACAGGGTAAAAGTACACCCGAGGTGGGTTAAGATTCATGGAATCAGCCACTGGCAAAGAAGAACCGTAAACAAAATTGGAAAAGTGACGCTCGAAGAACGATGAAAGAATATCTGACGTCAAAAGACAAAGCACGAAAATACAACACCAGGACACGAGATCCGACCCCTACAACGACAACGACTCAACTGAAAAACAACGAGAACGAGGCTAACAACAGAAACAACATATGACAAGAACATTTTACCTTATAAGGACAAAATGATACTTGTAAATTGATTAACCTTATATGGACATACATTTTACTATAAATAGAGGTCGATCCTTTAACTTAATCAGTTGCTCTGAAGATGCCCTAGTGGGCGAAACTAGTTAGCAGATAGCTGAATAAATGAAAAAAAGTGCAAAGATCAACTCGATGCCTGCTCTCTGAGGATGTTGTCCCTCTTCTTCATCGTTCACTATATATATATATATATAGATATATATATAGATATATATATATATATATATATATATATATATATATATATATATATACCCCTTCGGGTCTTCGTGTCATATATATATATATTATGAAATTTGCCCAGATGATAATATAAGCAACATTAGAGAGCTTGAATGCAAATATATAAAGGAATATGAAAAAATGATGCACGCTGAGGAAAATGGTGAATTTTTTGACAAATCTGCACTTGAAAGAATTGGCGCAGAAATAGACAAACTTGGGAAAGTCCTTGGAGCTACCACCAGTGAAAAAGACTATTGTGAAATTCGAAATTTGTGCTCTGATACTGACAATAAATATAACTGTAGTAGAAATGTTAAAAAAATGGTTTCTAGAATTAAAGAAACGAACATCAAAGCAAACACTAAAACTAGAATTCCTATGCCTATCAATAAATTAACTAAAGCCAGACGGAGATTGAATCTTACGTCACATAAATACAATTAGAAATCTTACATCATATGAATAAGAATTAGAACCAAAAACATAAACTCTGTTGCTACTGTAAATTTATCATTTTAGCCTGAAGAGTCTGCATGAACAGATGAAACTAGTCGCGAAAGAAACGAGTGTTGTTTTTGTTAATGCCTTCTATAAGTTTCGATATATATTTTACTTGCGTATTGTACTTTCTTCGTTTCGACATATATATATATATATATATATATATATGAATATATAAATATATATATATTCTCATAAGCTCATTCGTAATATGTAATAAAAAAGATATATGTAGTCAAGAAAAACACATTCTAGTAAACGTTTTGGCGTAAGCCTTCATCAGTAATAGCTTTCCAAATTAGATGGAGCATACATATAAATCTTGAAATAACAATACAATATAAACAAAATAGCCTGAGCGGGATCCTGATTATTACAATAAGTCATAAAAGGTGCAAATGGGGGTGTAGCCAAAGGCGGCAATGGGAAGATCAAAGAAAGCGCAGAGTAAAGAGCTGCTAAAGTCGGCGGCGTTGTCTGTCTCGCGGAAGCTAGAAAGAAAAAAACGTGTGAACTAACAAAACAAGCAATAGAAAGATCCAAGAGCGGATTGGCAGAAAAGAGATCCCTAAAAAAACAGCGTGTGTCCCTAATGAAAAGCTGAGCGCAAAAATCAAAACAACCAAACAACCAAAGTGTAAACAAAACTCAAATCTATGTATCAATGTATCTATGTATGTATCAAATCTTTAAGTTCCTCGAAATTACTGACCACCTATGAAGAAAAACTATTCAAAGCAGGACAAGCAATCCTCAATTGACACATTAACTTAACACTATTCTCACTCGTCTGTTATTACGTAAACATATTAATCTCAGTATTATTATAAGAATTTCAATTCAGTTTGTCAGTCACACTCTGATGATAGTAATGACTTGAAAGGCCTTAGTGTGCTAAAAAACATCAAATTTTTGTCTATTTCTCGTTCGTTCTTCATCCGCACTTATAGTATCCATTTTATATATATATATATATATATATAAAGTGAACGATGAAGAAGATCGACAACATCTACAGAGAGAATATATATATTCTCACAAGCTCCTACTCAATATGTAATAAAATAGATATATAGACTCAAGAAAAAACACATTCGTTAAACGTTTCGGCGTAAGCCTTCATCAGAAATAGCTTTCCAAATTAGATGGAGCATACATATAAATCTTGAAATAACAATACAATATGAAAAATAATATAAAAATTGTAATATATTGTAATATTGTAATAATATATGTAATGTAATATATGTATGATTATTACTATTGTAATAATCAGGATCCCGCTCAGGCTATTGTTTTTATATTGTATTGTTATTTCAAGATTTATATGTATGCTCCATCCAATTTGGAAAGCTATTACTGATGAAGGCTTACGCCGAAACGTTTAACGAATGTGTTTTTTCTTGAGTCTATATATATATATATATATATATATATATATATATATATATATATATATATATATATATATATAAAATTGATACTATAAGTGCGGATGAAGAACGAACGAGAAATAGACAAAAAATTTGATGTTTTTTAGCACACTAAGGCCTTTCAAGTCATTACTATCATCAGAGTATACCATGGGCACTGTAGCAGCCCCATCATATGCCACCATTTACATGGGACATTTTGAAGAAACCCACATCTACCCAGAAATTAACAATGATTGTCTCTTCTACGCCAGATACATAGACGACATCTTCCTTATATACACAGGCCTAGAAACCCAACTCGACGAATCCCTGACAAACCTCAACACGAAACACGACTCTATTAAATTTGACCATGAAAAATCAACACAATCAGTCGCATTTTTAGATACTTTAATATACATTGATGAAAATAGACAACTACAAACAACGCTTTACACGAAACCAACTGATACCCATAACTATCTACATTTTAAATCTTCCCACCCTATACATCTTAAAGAAAGCTTACCCTACTCCCAAGCACTAAGACTTAGAAGGATCTGCTCTGATAATAACGAACTTAGTAAACACAGTAACAAATTAAAACAACAATTCATAGCACGTGGTTACTCCCAAACCTTAGTAGACAACCAGATAAAAAAAGCGGTCGATATACCAAGAGAAGATACCTTAAAGCTAACGACCAAAGAGCGGAATAATCGCATCCCTCTTCTAACAACATTTAACAACACCCTCCCACCAATGGCTAAGATTATCCAAAACCGCTGGGATATTTTAAAACTAAAACCAAACTTGAAAGATATTTTTAAGGAACCTGGTATGCTAGCCTATCGTAGGCCAAAGAACCTTAAAGAAATGGTAGGAAGCAATAACATTTTAAATAACAAAGTTATCCGTAAGAGACCCACAATAAATACTATTAAATTTTGTAAACCATGTAATGTTAGAAACAGTCTATGCTGTAATCACCTTAAATCTACCAACTCATTCACTAGTTTTGTAACTAAGAACACATATAAAATCTACCATGAATCCAACTGTAAAAGCAAAAATGTGATATATCTGTTAGAATGCACACGGTGCTCAAAACAATATGTCGGAAAGTCCGAATGGCCGTTCAATATTAGACTCAACAACTATAGGCACAGAATCAAATCAACAGACTACGATAAACTACTCCCCGTTGAACAACACTTTCGCCTAGCAAACCATGACTTCTCTACAGATGCAAAATTTACCATCATAGAAAAGAACATATCAGATGAAATAACTTTTATTTTAGAATCACATGAAGATAACTGGATGTTACGTCTTAAAACCCTATCTCCAAATGGCCTAAACAGCAAACTTAAGCACCCAGAAAGCATAAGATTATAGCTCTTTAACGAATGGATAAGCCACAGAATTACGTTCACTTTTTTGTCATTACATTATTTCCCTGTGGCTTGTTATTTCTTAATCATTCGTAATTTCAAACAGTTAATTTAGCGTCATATTTGTAAACATAGATTGTAAAACCAGTTGCATTAGATAATATCACTCATTCTCCTGATGATGACCACACGGTCGAAACTAGTTGGGAATTGAGATAAAATTTGCATGTATATATTCCAGCTCGTCTTTCTTTTTGTTCACCTTTATATATATATATATATATATATATATATGACTTATGACTTATTGTAATAATCAGGATCCCGCTCAGGCTATTGTTTTTTATATTGTATTGTTATTTCAAGATTTATATGTATGCTCCATCTAATTTGGAAAGCTATTACTGATGAAGGCTTACGCCGAAACGTTTACTAGAATGTGTTTTTTCTTGACTACATATATCTTTTTTATTACATATTGCGAATGAGCTTATGAGAATATATATATATATATATATATATATATATATATATATATATATATATATAATCATTCGGCATCAGCTGACACGGTGAAATATATTTATCATGAGTGGGCTACCACAATTCGAGAATTAAAATGTGCCCCTGCCTGGGATCGAACCCGGGATCTTCGTGTCAAAAGTTTCTCCAACATCCCACTGCGCCACTCAAGCGCAATGAAATGTTGGAGAAATCTGAAGTCATTCAGATCCCTGGGTCTTACACCACGACAGAAGCCATTTTTTGTTTTTTCGTGTTTCGGCATTAAGCCTTCATCAGAGCCATGCATACGTATATAGAATCATTCGGCATCAGCTGACACGGTGAAATATATTTATCATGAGTGGGCTACCACAATTCGAGAATTAAAATGTGCCCCTGCCTGGGATCGAACCCGGGATCTTCGTGTCAAAAGTTTCTCCAACATCCCACTGCGCCACTCAAGCGCAATGAAATGTTGGAGAAATCTGAAGTCATTCAGATCCCTGGGTCTTACACCACGACAGAAGCCATTTTTTGTTTTTTCGTGTTTCGGCATTAAGCCTTCATCAGAGCCATGCATACTTATATAGAATCATTCGGCATCAGCTGACACGGTGAAATATATTTATCATGACTGGGCTACCACAATTCGAGAATTAAAATGTGCCCCTGCCTGGGATCGAACCCGGGATCTTCGTGTCAAAAGTTTCTCCAACATCCCACTGCGCCACTCAAGCGCAATGAAATGTTGGAGAAATCTGAAGTCATTCAGATCCCTGGGTCTTACACCACGACAGAAGCCATTTTTTGTTTTTTCGTGTTTCGGCATTAAGCCTTCATCAGAGCCATGCATACGTATATAGAATCATTCGGCATCAGCTGACACGGTGAAATATATTTATCATGAGTGGGCTACCACAATTCGAGAATTAAAATGTGCCCCTGCCTGGGATCGAACCCGGGATCTTCGTGTCAAAAGTTTCTCCAACATCCCACTGCGCCACTCAAGCGCAATGAAATGTTGGAGAAATCTGAATTCATTCAGATCCCTGGGTCTTACACCACGACAGAAGCTATTTTTTGTTTTTTCGTGTTTCGGCATTAAGCCCTCATCAGAGCCATGCATACGTATATAGAATCATTCGGCATCAGCTGAATGATATATATATATAATCATTCAAAGATCAACTCGATGCCTGCTCTCTGAGGATGTTGTCCCTCTTCTTCATCGTTCACAATATATATATATATATACTGGGTGCGCCAAAATTAACTATGCACGTTTGGCAGGCCACAATAAATCGTACACTGGACCGATTTTGAAGATTTATGACTTATTCGTTAGCTGAAAGCCTGAATTAGATACTGAGATTTTTTTCAATTTTTTTCATTTTCAGTTTTTAGAGCTAGAAGCGAGTTTCCTAAGATTTTAGTTTTCGAAAACATTGAAAACGATAAAAAAACATCGATCAAATTTTCTAAAGAATCGACATGATTGGACAAAGAGAGAGCTTTTTGTGGTGATTTGCGATTTAAAAATTGACCAATTGTAATCTGCTGTACGAGAGTTCGTACTGAAGCCCCAAATCCCCCTGAAAACGTTTTCTCTTTGTTTATTCATGTCGTATCTTTTAAAATTTGATCGACGTTTTTTTTTTTGTTATCAATGTTTTCGAAAACGAACATTTAAGAAACTCGCTTCTAGCTCTAAAAACTGAACACGGACAAATTTGCAAAAAGTCCTAGAATCTTATTCAGGCTTTCTGCTAAATACTTGGTCATAAATCTTCAAAATCGGTCCAGCGTACGATTTATTGTGGCCTGCCAAACGTGCATAGTTTATTTTGGCGCACCCGGTATATATATATACTATTAGTTTTAACCTGTTTATTTCCTTGCACATAAGACGAGACTTTACCGAACAGAAATCAAGGAATGGAGAGTCGCAAAGAAGAGTTATTAGAAGAAATTACTCCCGATCAACCAACCTTGGAGCTCATGATAATTAATGAAATAATTCAAAGAGCAAGATCAATATCACCATTGGACATAGAAATCAATATGAAAATAGCAGATGAAATTGAAGAACTAACATGTGTCTTGCAAAGAGAATTGTTGCAAAACAAACTAGCAAAGGAAAGAAGAAGAAACGATATCAAGTTTAAAATTTGTACACCAAATTGGAGGAAAAAGATGAAACAAAGAAAATGGTCATACTACTATTATCTGAAAGACAAAAGAACGAGTGAGATATACATGGAATGGTACCACTCAGATGATATAATCATACCAAAACACTTAATACCGAAACAATCGAAGAATGATATCAAAGAAGAATTCACAATAAAACTCAAACTTGCAAAAGAAAAGATGAAATATGAGTCTGAAATAATGAGCATCAGAAGCAAGAAATATGCGAGGAAATTCAAAGCAGTTGACTCAGAGATAGAAGATAAAATCCTCGTTGCCACACTTGAAAACCATCTAAAGAGAAAATGTTTACTAGACGCATGGAATGAGGAGTATAAAGTGCAAGAAAAGCGTTCACTCAATATTTGGAAACTGAAAAAAAATTTTATCACGAGAAAATCTTATATACACAACGAAAGCGCCAAAAATGCAGGCACGATGTCATATGCAAGAGGAGAAACAGCGGTTAGTAATCAGAGGGAAGTTAAAACAGATCAAATCGTAAGGCCAAAGAAGAGGAGAAACAACTCTTCTAGGAAGAAAGCCCAGAGGGCGAACAGTTTTACCCCGGAATCCAGCGTCCAAAACAACAAATACAGTCCCTATAACAGCAGACACGAAATAGAAAGGGAATATTTACATGAAATGGATGAGATGATCAGGTGTGAGGAAAAGAACATAACTTTTAATAAAACAAAATTGGACAAACTGACAAAGCATTTGGAGAGGTTGAACGATGAAGACTTCAAGTCAGCCACTGTAGAAAAAGAAACTAAAAGAGACAATGAAATAAGCACGACGTTTCGAGCATAGCCCGTTATCAAGCAAAGAAATATTAGTAGAACCGACACTAATCAAGCTAAAAGAACGGCAGATTCGAAGGATAAGAATAGTAATCAAGGGAATCGATGTGACGTAGAGAGGACTGAGAATAAAAAAGAGATGTAGGAATAAACTTGTGATAAATAGAATGTTATTGGAGATATGTAAATTGTTTGTTGAGTCCTGAAGGGTACAATGTTCCAAGTTTAAAAATGATCCGTTTCTCCAATGTTTTTCTTTTATTGCTTTCTGTAGATGCATATAGGAGGCCGAGAATTGACATATCATCTGTAGAATGGTTTGGTAGGTTGAAATGGTGTGAAATGTTGCTGTCCGGATCGTGTTCGTGCTGTTCTTCTAAATGTGTCTTGTTTCTAACATTCCTCAAATGTTCGCCGAATCTGTTGTTGATTTGTCTTGACGTCTCTCCAATATACAGAATGTTGCATTTGGTGCATGTAATGCAATAAACGACGGTCGGTCGTGTCGGTGTCGGTTAAGTGTCGGTTCTACTAATATTTCTTTGCTTGATAACGGGCTATGCTCGAAACGTCGTGCTTATTTCAATTCGCACCAAAGTGCTTATATTTTACTTTATTTACTTGTTTATCATTGTACAATTGCACTACACGCAAAAAGAAGATTTTTTAAAAGAGACAATACAGACGATATATCCTTTAATAAGGAATTGGACTTGGATCATACGCCAGAAAATAAAACTAATGAAATTAGCTATCTTAAAGACAACACATGTAAGTCTAAGTTTCCTCCTACATCTAAAATCCCGATACCTATAGCTAAAAAGAAAGGTATACGACGAAAGATTGAGTTTAACATTACCTGATATATTTGGAACATAAAATGCGATATATCGTGCAAGAGCAAAAACGTTGTTTACTTTTTATTATGCAATTTGTGTCATGAAAAAGTCAGTTATATTGGTCAAACGACAAACTTTCGCCTCCGCATGAACAACCACATTTCAGAGTCACGGTCTGGAGTCTCGTCGTGCATCTTTCCAAGACATGTTTTTCAATGTGGAAATAAACATAATAACTTGAAAGAACCGTTTTTCAAAGTCTTTGCGTTCATGTCATTAAGTTCCTCAAAATTACTGACCATCTATGAAAAAAAACTATTCAAAGCAGGACACTCAATCCTCAATTGACACATTAACTTAACACTATTCTCACTCGTCTGTTATTACGCAAACATATTAATCTCAGTATTATTATAAGAATTTCAATTCAGTTTGTCAGTCACACTCTGAGATAGTAATGACTTGAAAGGCCTTAGTGTGCTAAAAAACATCAAATTTTTGTCTATTTCTCGTTCGTTCTTCATCCGCACTTATAGTATCCATTTTAAGAAGAAGGCTTTAACAAATGACAACTCGTTTCTTTTGCGACTAGTTTCGTCTGTTCATGCAGACTCTTCAGGCTAAATGATATACTTTTACTGCAGCTCTTAATTTTTATAAAGCTCGTCTATTCATATGACGTAAGATATTTCATTCTATTTGATGTCAAATATCAGTTTGTATTTAACCTTGTTTTTCTTTTTAATTGGTATAGGAATTTGCGATTTGAATTTGTTATTTATATTCTCCTCTTTAGGTTTGTTTATTTTAATTGTATTGCTACTGATTCTAGAGTTAGGTACATAATTACAAGAGGCTTTTTTAGTATTAAAATTGTTATTGCAAAGCTTAAGTTTAAGTTTGTGTATTTCTATTCCGACTTTCTTCATTCTTGCATCCTTGAAATATTTTCTATTCTCTTTTGCATTAATCATTTTTTCCATCTCAGCCATGTATTCATGTTCGAGTTCCTTTAAACTTTCTACTTGTATTTGTATTATATATATATATATATATATATATATATATATATATAGGTCGAAACACAAAATATCAACAAATCAAGTATCATGTAATCACTGTAGCCTGAAGAGTCCGCTTGAACGGACGAAACTAGTTGCGAGAATTTATAAATAGAATTATTAATATTTAGTGAGTCTCAAGTGGCTTGTTGATATTTTGTGTTTCGACCTATATCTTACGGTACCTGGACACTTTTCGTTTCGACCTATATATATATATATATAGGTATAGTACCAAGAATCAGGAATGTTGTAACAATAGGCATTATTTATGAAGATAATCGAAACAATCAGCGAAGCATTTGAGATATTTTTTATAGGCATTGTTAATGTGTACAATCAAAACAGTTCAGAGATCTTTTGGGCTAACAATCAAATTTGGCGTAGTTACCGATTCATATTTCCTCGCTAAGGCTAATTACTTCTTGCTCCTAACATTAATCGAGCTGCCAACTCGTTACAAGGCAATTTTCAAAAATTTGACCTCTTTGACCTCGCACACTGTCCTTACTGTTTGAAATCTTCGATATGGATAGCTGTTGCCAAGGGAACCAACAAACCCATATAATACTATCAAGAAACAAGTGTGGCACTGTTATAGTGGCAACTCGTGTCAGGATAAAGTAAACAATTTGTCAATACAATATTGTCGGCCATCCTTCAGTTCTACTCAGAGCAGTAGGAAGCATCTTAAACTTGGAGGGGCATGGCAATTTGGGCATTTTAATATACATCAGATTTTCGACGGGAAAAATGTTATATATAGAAGAAAATAGTATGAATGCTGATAGATATACGATTTCCTTCGCAATGAAACAAAATGAGAAGCAAACAACCAAATCAAGAAGTAAATAGTAACATAATTAAACTACTTTCTGTCCGCATTGGTCTTTAAAAGGGGCACATCCTGAGACAAAAATTACACCTTTTGGTTTGTTGCAAAATCTTGGGGAGCACGTGCCCCCTGTGTCCCACTAGTTTCTACGTCTCTGGACTCTCGCTACATCTAATGTAATAAATCTGATGCATATAACGAAATCTGATCTGCTTCATCAAGTGGGCTCGTTATTAGCCTACATCCATTTCGATATGAATTAAATCGTGCATTGCAATTGCAAATAGATATTGTATTACTTTGAGGCAAGCTATGTGCATGATCTCATTCTTCAAACATGGCTAATGGGTCCTTTAGTTATGTTTGAAGAATGAAAACATTATGGAGGGGCTTTTGCTCCAACCGGAAGGAATACACCTATATAGACATATATATATAGACATATAGATAGGTACATAGGAATCAGGAATGTTGTAACAATGGACACTATTTGTGCACACAATCGAAACAATCAGCAAAGCATCTAAGATATTTATAGGCATTGTTAATGTATACAATCAAAACAATTCTGATATGTTTGGGCCAACAATGAATTTTGGCGTAGTTGCCAATTCACATTTCCTCATTAAGGCTAATTATTACTACTTGCTCCTAACATTAATCCAGCTGCCAACTCATAACAAGGCAATCTTCAAAATTTGACCTCTTTGACCTGGCACACTGCCCTTACTGTTTGAATCTTCAATATCAATAACTGTTAGGAAGGGAAGCTACCAACCCATAAAATACTATCAAGAAACAAATGTGGCACTGTTGTAGTGGCAATTATTGTCTGAGTAAAGTAAACACCTTGTCAGTATCGTCGGCTATCCTTTAGTTTCACTCAGGGCAGTAGGAAGCATCTTAAACTTGGAGGAGCACAGCATTTCAATGGCACTTTATATCCGATTTCCTTCACAATGAAACAAAGCGAGAAGTAAACATTTACTAAATCATGAAGTGAATAATAGCAAAATTAAACGACTTTCTGTCCGCATCGGTCTACAAAAGGGGCATCTTCTGAGATAAAAAGAGCACTTTTTGGTTTATTGCAAAATCTGGGGGGGCATATTCCGCCAGTGCCCCCGGTTCCTACATCTCTGGTTTCGCTACATCTAAATGTAATAGTTCTGATGCATATCAAGAAATATGGTCTGCTTCATCAAGTGTGCTTTTTTGGGCATTGCCGTTTCAATATAAACTAAATCGTGCATTAAACAGTTGCAATTGCAAATAAATATTCTATTATTTTGAGGCAAGCTGCGTGCATGATCTCATTCTTCAAACATGGCTAATGGGGGCCTTTAATTATGTTTAAAGAACGAAAACATTGTGGAGGGGCTTTGCTCCAACCGGAAGGAATACACCTACCTACCTACATAGGCACATAGGAATCAGGAATGTTGTAACAATAGGCATTATTTATGCACACAATCGAAACAATCATCGAAGCATCTGAGATATTTACAGGCATTGTTAATGTGTACAATCAAAACAATAAAGAGATCTTTTGGGCTAACAATCAAATTTGGCGTAGTTGCCAATTCACATTTCCTCGTTAAGGCTAATTACCTCTTGCTCCTAGCATTAATGGAGCTGTCACTTCATTACAAGGCAGTTTTCAAAATTTCACCTCTTTGACCTGGCACACTGCCCTTACTGTTTGAAAAATCTTCAGAAACGAGTATGCAACTGTTATAGTGGCAACTCTTATCAGGATAAAGTAAATATTTTGTCAATATTGTCGGCTATGGGGCAACAGGAAGAATCTTAAACTTAGAGGGGCACGGCATTTCAATGGCACTTTTTTCGTAAGAAGAGCATTTAATATACATCAGATTTTTGACGGTAAAAATGTGATACATAAAAGAAGAAATAGTATGAATGCTGAAGGATATTCGATTTCCTTCACAATGAAACAAAGTGAGAAGTAAACATAACTAAACCACAAAGTAAATAATAACATAATTTAAGTACTTTCTGTCCGCATTGGTCTTTGAAAGGGGCACACCCTGAGACAAAAAGGGCACCTTTTAAAACAAAAAGGGCACCTTTCGGTTTGTTGCAAAATCTTGGGGGGCACGTGCCACCAGTGCCTCCGGTTCCCTACGTCTTTGGACTCCCGCTACATCTAATGTCATTGTTCTGATGCATTTCAAGGAGTCTGGTCTGCTTCATCAAGTGGGCTCGTTATTGGGCTACAGCCATTTCGTTATGAACTAAATCGTGCATTGCAATTGCAAATAGAAATTCTATTTCTTTGAGGCAGCTATATGCATGATGTCATTTTTCAAACATGGCTAATGGGGCCTTTAATTATGTTTGAAGAATGAAAACATTATGGAGGGGCTTTTGCTCCAACCGGAAGGAATACACCTATATATATCCTATATATATAGGTAAAGTACCAGGAATCACGAATGTTGTAACAATAGGCATTATTTATGAAGATCATTCAAACAATCAGCGAAGCATTTGAGATATTTTTTATAGGCATTGTTAATGTGTACAATCAAAACAGTTCAGAGATCTTTTGGGCTAACAATCAAATTTGGCGTAGTTACCGATTCATATTTCCTCGTTAAGGCTAATTACTTCTTGCTCCTAACATTAATCGAGCTGCCAACTCGTTACAATGCAATTTTCAAAATTTGACCGCTTTGACCTAGCACACTGCCGTTATTGTTTGAAATCTTTGATATAGATAACTGTTGCCAAGGGAACCAAAGAACCCATATAATACTATCAAAAAACAAGTGTGGCACTGTTATAGTGGCATCTCGTGTCAGGATAAAGTAAAAAATTTGTCAATACAATATTGTAGGCCATCCTTCAGTTCTACTCAGAGCAGTAGGAAGCATCTTAAACTTGGAGGGGCACGGCAATTTAACCCTATTTTAACCGGGGGGGGCGTTTTTTGCCCCCCCTATCGGATTTTTTTTGATAGCTCCCAAACGATGTCACTTACAATGCTGAAACTCTTTGACTTTTCCTAAAATTTAGTTGGCAATCAGAAAATAGAAATTTCAATGCCTATTGTTTGACCACGTGACCACCACATGCCCATATTTGGAGATTGGTCACAAAAAATTCTTTAAAACGGCTCTAATTTATTCCTTTGTTACTAAATCTCAACAATATATATACAATCACAGGTAACGGGGAAAAATTTGTATAAAAGTAACAAGTACCTCCATCTATACTTCAGTGTTTACCAAATTTTCCAATTTGTCTTGATTCGTTTAGGCCAACCACGACAATGTTTGTGATCCAAAGAGTTCCGGTTTCCACTCAAAATAAAAAACCGAAAATCTTTGTGTCGTGGTTGGCCTAAACGAATCTAGACAAAATTAGCAAATTTGGTAAACACTGAAGTATAGATGGAGGTACTTGCCTGCTGTTACTTTTATACAAATTTTTCCCCGTTACCTGTGATACCATTCGATTTGTATCGATGAGTACTTTCATTTGACATATAATTTATTCATATTTGCTGACATCAGCAGTTTATTATTTCTATGACGTCATCAATCTTTATGACGTCATATTCCTAATGAATGATTAATTTTTCATGCAAAACTGATGGAATTACCTCAAATATCGATGAAGGTACTTTATTTCACCAATAATATGCGAAATTAATGGTTTTAAATCATAATTATTGAGCTAACAATTTCGCATTGAATCAAATTTTCATTATTTAATTAGTTAATTTATTAGAAACCATAAATATCCGTATGAAACCATATGAAACTACAAATTAATGATATCAAGCAGGTATTTGGATGGTTTTTTGCCAATTTTATTTAGCTATTTGCTAATAATGGGCCCTTTTCTGCAAATAGCTCGATTTTGTCAAAATTTGCATTATTTTTGGTTGCCTAGCAACCAATCACGTGATTATTGATTGATTGGTGCTATTTTTAGATTCTCCTTTGTTCAATTATGACACAGTGCAAGTTTCATTGTCATAGCTGTTATACTTGCGGAGAAAAATAGGGGGGGGGGGGGCGAAAAACGCCCCCCGGTAGAAAATCACTTTTTTTTACTCGGTTAAAATAGGGTTAAAGGCACTTTTTTTTGTAAGAATGGCACTGTAATGTACAACAGATTTTTGACGAGAAAAATGTGATATATAGAAGGAAATAGTATGAGTGTTGATAGATATCCAATTTCCTTCACAATGAAACAAAGTGAGAAGTAAACATAACTAAATCACGAAGTAAATAATAACATAATTAAGCCACTATCTCTCCACATTGGTCTTTAAAAGGGGCACATCCTGAGACAAAAAGGGCACCTTTTGGTTTGTTGCAAAATCTTGGGGGGGGGCACGTGCCACGAGTGCCTCCGGTTCCCTACGTCTTTGGACTCTCGCTACATCTAATGTAATAGTTCTGATGCATATCAAGAAATCTGGTCTACTTCATCAAGTGGGCTCGTTACTAGGCTACAGCCATTTCGATATGAACTAAATTGTGCATTGCAATTGCAAAATATATTCTATTACTTTGAGGCAAGCTATGTGCATGATCTCATTCTTCAAACATGGCTAATTGGGGCCTTTAATTATGTTTGAAGAATGAAAACATTATGGAGGGGCTTTTGCTCCAACCGGAAGGAATACACCTATATATATAGATATAGTACCAGGAATCAGGAATGTTGTAACAATAGGCATTATTTATGAAGATAGCCGAAACAATCAGCGAAGCATTTGAGATATTCATAGGCATTGTTAATGTGTACAATGAAAACAATTCTGAGATCTTTTGGGCTAACAATCCAATATGGCGTAGTTGCCAACTGACATTTCCTCGTTAAGGCTAATTACTTCTTGCTCCTAACATTAATCGAGCTGCCAACTCGTTACAAGGCAATTTTCAAAATTTGACCTCTTTGGCCTGGCACACTGCCCTTACTGTTTAAAATCTTCGATATAGATAGCTGTTGCCAAGGGAACCAACAAACCCATATAATACTATCAAGAAACAAGTGTGGCACTGTTATAGTGGCAAATCTTATCAGGATAGGGTAAAAAAATTTGTCAATATTTTCGGCCACGGGCCATCCTTCAGTTTTACTCAGAGCAGTAGGAAGCATCCTCAACATGGAGGGGCACTGCAATTTAAAGGCACTTTTGTCGTAAGAATGGCACTACAATATACAACATATTTTCTTTGACAGGAAAAATGTGATATATAGAAGAAAATAGTATGAGTGCTGATAGATATCCGATTTCTTTGACAATGAAGCAAAGTGAGAAGTAAACATAACTAAATCACGAAGTAAATAATAACATAATAAAACTACTTTCTGTCCGCATTGGTCTTTAAAAGGGGCACATCCTGAGACAAAAAGGGCACCTTTTGGTTTGTTGCAAAATCTTGGGGGCACGTGCCACGAGTGCATCCGGTTCCCTACGTCGTTGGACTCTCGCTACATCTACTGTAATAGTTCTGATGCATATCAAGAAATCTGGTCTGCTTCATCAAGTGGGCTCAATATTAGGCTACAGCCATTTTAATATGAACTAAATTGTGCATTGCAATTGCAAATAGATATTGTATTACTTTGAGGCAAGCTATGTGCATGATATCATTCTTCAAACATGGCTAATGGGGGCCTTTAATTATGTTTGAAGGATGAAAACATTATGGAGGGGCTTTTGCTCCAACCGGAAGGAATAGCCCTATATAGACATATAGACAGACATATAGACATATAGATAGGTACATAGGAATCAGGAATGTTGTGACAATGGGCATTATTTATGGACACAATCGAAACTATCAGCGAAGCATCTGAGATATTTATAGGCATTGTTAATGTATACAATCAAAACAATTCTGATATATTTGGACCAACAATTAATTTTGGCGTAGTTGCCAACTCGCATTTCCTCATTAAGGCTAATTACTACTTGCTCCTAACATTAATGGAGCTGCCAACTCATTCCAAGGCAATCTTCAAAATTTGACCTCTTTGACCTGGCACACTGCCCGTACTGTTTGAAAAATCTTCAGAAGCAAGTATGACACTCATATGGTGGCAATTCTTGACAGGATAAAGTAAACAATTTGTCAATATTGTTGGCTTTCCTTTAGTTTCACCTAGGGCAGTAGGAAGAATCTTAAACTTGGAGGGGCACGGCATTTCAATGGCACTTTTTCGTAAGAATAGCACTTTAATATACATCAGATTTTGACGGTAAAAATGTGATACATAAAAGAAAATAGTATGAATGCTGAAAAATATCCGATCTCCTTCACAATGAAACAAAGTGAGAAGTAAACATAACTAAATCACGAAGTAAATAATAACATAATTAAACCACTATCTGTCCACATTGGTCTTTAAAAGGGGCACATCCTGAAATCCTGAGACAATAAGTGCTCCTTTTGGTCTGTTGCAAAATCTTGGGGGGGCACCAACCTCGTCCCCATGCCCCAAAAGGAGTCTACCGCCAACCTATTCAGTCCTAATCAGTACTGACGTAGGAAACTGGCCCTCAGAACCAGGTGGGGGGGGGGGGGGACGTGCCCCCAATGCCCCCGGTTTCCTACATCTTTGGACTCTCGCTACATCTAATGTAATAGTTCTGATGCATATCAAGAAATCTGGTCTGCTTCATCAAGTGGGCTCCTTATTAGGCTACAGCCATTTCCATATAAACTAAATCATGCATTGCAATTGTAAATAAATATTCTATTACTTTGAGGAGAACTATGTGCATGATCTCAGTCTTCAAACACGGCTAATGGGGGCCTTTAATTATGTTTGATGAATTAAAACAATATGGAGGGGCTTTTGCTCCAACCGGAAGGAATAAACCTATATATATAGACATATAGATATAAAGTGAACGATGAAGAAGATCGACAACATCTACAGAGAGCAGGCATCGAGTTGATCTTTTGCGCTTTTTTTCATTTACTCAGTTATCTGCTTACTAGTTTCGGCCACAAGGCCATCATCAGAGCAACTGAAGAATTTTATAAATACAACGGTTTTTATAGAGAAAAATTTAATCAACTATAAGGAATGTCCATTTAAGGCTAATTTAATAAGTTCTCGGACCCAGTATACTCTGGTCCGTTTGTTCTAAATCGTCAGATCTGTTTTGCTCAGTAGACAGCCTCCTCCTCAGTTTCTAGCCATCTCAGGTCGCTACCCTTCGCAGTGGATCAGTGTCCTATTGTTGTTGTGTCATTCGTTGCTTGTTGCGTAAATCTATGTTGTTGCTGTTGTTGTTGCTATTGTTGTTTGACGTATGTCGTTTGATTTCACGTAAGATTGATTTCGTTGTTTTCTCAAGTTTTGTGGTGTTGATGTTGATATAGACATATAGATAGGTACATAGGAATCAGGAATGTTGTAACAATGGGCATTATTTTTGCACACAATCGAAACACTCAGCGAAGCATCTGAGATATTTATAGGCATTGTTAATTTATACAATCAAAACAATTCTGATATATTTGGGCCAACAATGAATTTTGGCGTAGTTGCCAATTGACATTTCCTCATTAAGGCTAATTAACTACTTGCTCCTGACAATAATGGAGCTGCCAGCTCATTACAAAGCAATCTTCAAAATTTGACCTCTTTGACCTGGCACACTGCCCTTACTGTTTGAAAAATCTTCAATATCAATAACTGTTAACAAGGGAACCTACCAACCCATATAATACTATCAAGAAGTCAAAATAAAGTAAACAATTTGTCAATATTGGCGGCCATCCTTTAGTTTCACTCTGGGCAGTAGGAAGCATCTTCAACTTGTAGGGGCACGGCATTTCAATAGCACTTTTTTCGTAAGAAGGGCACTTTAATATACATCAGATTTTTGACTGTAAAAATGTGATATATAGAAGAAAATAGTGTGAATGCTGCTAGATATCCGATTTCCTTCACAATGAACCAAAATGAGAAGTAAACATAACTAGATCACACAGTAAATAATACCAAAATTAAACGACTCTCTGTCCGCATCTGTCTTCAAAAGGGGCACATTCTGAGACGAAAAGGGCACTTTTTGGTTTATTGATAAAACTTGAGGGCACGCGTTCCCAGTGCCCCCCCCCCCGGTTCCTACATCTCTGGACTCTCGCTTTATCTAATGTAGTAATTCTGATGCATATCAAGAAATCTAGTCTGCTTCATCAAGTGGGCTCGTTATTAGGCTACAGCCATTTCGATATAAACTAAATCGTGCATTGCAATTGCAAATGAATATTCTATTACTTTGAGGCAAGCTACGTGCATGATCTCATTCTTCAAACATGGCTAATGGGAGCCTTTAATTATTTTTGAAGAATGAAAACATTATGGAGGGGCTTTTGCTCCAACCGGAAGGAATACACCTATATATATAGATATAGTACCAGGAATCAGGAATGTTGTAAGAATAGGCATTATTTATGAAGATAGTCGAAACAATCAGCGAAGCATTTAAGATATTCATAGGCATTGTTAATGTGTACAATGAAAACAATTCTGAGATCTTTCGGGCTAACAATCAGATTTGGCGTAGTTGCCAATTCACATTTCCTCGTTAAGGCTAATTACTTCTTGCTCCTAACATTAAACGAGCTGCCCACTCGTTGCAAGGCAATTTTCAAAATTTGACCTCTTTGACCTGGCACACTGCCCTTACTGTTTGAAATCTTCGATATGGATAGCTATTGCCAAGGGAACCAACAAACCCATATATTACTATCAAGAAACAAGTGTGGCACTGTTATAGTGGCAGCTCTTGTCAGGATAAAGTGGACAATTTGCCAATACAATATTGTCGGCCATCCTTCAGTTTTTATCAGAGCAGTAGGAAGCATCTTAAACTTGGAGGGGCATGGCAATTTAAAGGAACTTTCTTCATAAGAAGGGCACTCATACATCAGATTTTTGAAGGGAAAAATGTGATATATAGAAGAAGATAGTACGAGTGCTGATAGATATCCGATTTCCTTCACAATGATACAAAATGAGAAGTAAACATAACTACATCACGAAGTAAATGATAACATAATTAAACTACTTTCTGTCCGCATTGGTCTTTAAAAGGGGCACATCCTGAGACAAAAAGGGCACCTTTTGGTTTGTTGCAAAATCTTGGGGGGCACGTTCCACGAGTGCCTTCGGTTCCCTATGTCTTTGGACTCTCGCTACATTTAATTTAATATTTCTGATGCATATCAAGAAATCTGGTCTGCTTCATCAAGTGGGCTCGTTTTTAGGCTACAGCCATTTCGATATGAACTAAATTGTGCATTGCAATTGCAAATAGATATTCTACTACTTTGAGGCAAGATGGGAACATGACCTCATTCTTCAAACATGGCTAATGGGGGCCTTTAATTATGTACGAATTAAAACGAGTACATATAGGAGTGAGGTGGTGTAACGCACTAACTAACTCACTCACTCACTCACTCGCGAACCAAGAACGCATTCCGCGAACCAGCTAACAATGCCAAGAATGCCATCAGTTGCCAACTGCTGTATTGTTGTTGCGCCTCCGCACCATCAGATCACTGCATTTGCTGAGACTTTTTTGGCAGAGCACCAGGAAAAGAAACCATTTGCACTAATTATTTTCGATGTCATGTGATCAAAGAAAGTTCTAGAAGGAATGTTGTGACGCAGTCGATCCATGTCCAATTCGACCACAAATGAGCCCATTAACCATATTGCATGTTGCTCTCTTTACAAAAGTGTTGGCAGATTTTCAATTGAACAATTTTGGATACTGGAAGTAAATATCTTCATTGGTACCCGGACTCCTGCTTCGAAGCCAAATCCCACAATGGCTACATTGCTTTTGTGTGCCACCGCAGAAGAGGTCGCCGCGTTCGACGTCGAAGATACTTGCAGGCTGAGTTCGGTTAGTTCACTATCGTACACATTCCAAAATTCTAGAAAATATCTATAAAAATATTGTAGATTCAGATTTTTCTAGAATAGCAAAAAGGTCTATGATCGCAAATGCTCGCAGATGCAGACGCAGACACTTTGTGATCGCAGATGCTGTAACTGCTTTTGAAACTTGACACGGGACTGTTGACGTCAGGTCTCAATCAATAAGTTGATGGGGTAAATGAACGTCTAATTACCAAAAATAGCTAAGATGTTTAAAACACGACGTTTCGAGCATATACTATGAGGAGTATATGCTCGAAACGTCGTGTTTTAAACATCTTAGCTATTTTTGGTACTTAAATCATTTATATATTATATTACTGTTCAACTACATAGTACCACACGCAACGAACATATTTTTATTCAATTAAATGAACGTCTGGTTTGAAATTTTACGTTCTTGGGGCAAATGTTACAGTTGACTCGAGTTGACTCTGTGCCGATATGCAAGCATCAATCCACGGGAACATGTTTTCCTTTTACGTCGCACAAGGGATGCGAGGACCCCTTAAAAACTAGTTCTTGTGTGCTGAAGGACTGCCACCTCCAGTAGAAAATAGAAATATGAAACAAGAAAAGTATCGGAATTGCCGCAGCTTCGAAGAAGCTCATTCATTGCTCCCATCTGAAGGTCACTATGTGCTCTTTTCTGTCTGCAATGGTTATTTGGAAGCATTTACCCTGAGCTATTTTCAACTTTGTTCTCTACCAGCGTTCTTCGTACATGGCTAATGGGCCCCTTTAATTAGAAAAATGAGCAACATCGTATGATGCAGCAGGTCATTTTATGTATTTTTAGCATTTTGCGCTACTTTTTAAAGTAATTCATAATCATCAGACAAAAATCGCTCTTTTTTCGTACAAAATGAATAAATGCTGACATCAGCAAAACTATTAGTGTTACGAAGCAAAATTTCAAAATAAGAATTACAAGGATATAATCCATTTATGTTTCAAATCTCACATCGATATATTCTATCGATTTGGAGATACAACGCGACAAAGTACATGTGGTTTTACACCCAAATTAGCAGCATTTGCTGACGTCAGCACTTAATCACGTGATACAAATAAAAACAAATTACATCATCTTGTTTGCCTTATCAAATTTGTTACTTGTGCCAAGTTTCGAGTCTCTTCTGGTTCTGAGAATATAGAGGGGGGAGGCCTAGTCTCCCCAAAGTTTAAAGAAGCCTAGTCTGGATAGGGTTAATTAATACTATCCAGACCAGACTGGAGTGCACCCCTGGTGAATTTTTCCACATAACTCCTTATTAAGTATCTCCAGAATAGTCCAGTTTTTTGGTGGCTTTTAGTTTCTATCTACGAGACATCCTTCCATGTCAGTTTCAAAAATTTTGACATTGATTCAGGGGGACAACACATTATTCTAAATTGAGTTTTCCGCAAAATACCTTCCAAGTCATGCTTTGTGATCCACTGGTTCTGTTACAGTGAAATAAACATTGCGTAACTTATCTTGGAAAGGGTTTCAGTTGACATGAAGTTTATTGAGGTCATCAATAATTGGTTATTGTGCATGCGTACTGAAGAGAAACCATATTAGGCTTCACTCTTCGAAAAATGAGCAGCATCATATGATGAAGCAATTATTTTTATTTATATTTGTTGCATGCTATATTTATATTTACGCCTATATCATTGCAACAAATTGTTATATGATTTTGCACCAATTTTAGCAACATTTGCTAATGTCAGCAGTACTAAACCACGTGATATAAACAAAAAAGTTACGTCATCTTGTTTCCTTATCGTGTTTGTTATTGTTGCAAAGTTTCATGTATCTAGCATTTATGACTCTAAAAATAAAGTGCCCCCCTAGTCACCCCAAGATTTCAAAAAGCCTACAATCCTGGACAAAACTTATGAGACGGCAGAACGATTGGACGTTTTCCCAAGCTCAAAGTGCCCCCTCCCCCTAATCAATGTTGTTGGTGGTTGGAACTCGCCAACTGTCACCAACGTGCATTCAGGAATCATTGTTGAACAACATTGAAACGGGGGGAGTGGTTTTGCAAATATATAATCCATCTTATTATAGAAAATACAATTCCACAATTAAAAGCGATAGAGTCTCAGAACCTTTTGTCCAGGATTGTCTCTATCGTGGATGCTTGTTATCTCATAGCAAAGCATGAATGTGTCATTGTAAGACAACATACTAAAAGACAAGGCTATGCCAGTTCGAGAAAGAATAGTTGAGAAAATTAATTAACCTACATACTTTTATTTTAAGCTGTTTATTTTATTCATTGCCAAATTGATGCATTTCAATTAATTGTCAGAAGGACATGATATCGGCACTGAGGAAAGTTTTGGAAGTTAACAGCGTCATGCCATGTCTGTTGTGGTAGAAAAGTCCCTCATTTATTCACATTTTGCAATTTTAGTCATGGGATGTATGTTTTGTTTGAATATGAATTTCTTGGCACTCTCATGTTGCAATAGAAAACGGTTCATACGAGTCTTGACGCTTCTATAAGGAAACATTACGCCAGTGCCGTTTTCGTAGTGCCTATCAAGAAACGGGCCTTTCACGAAAAGAACATGCTTAATTGGTCTTCGTAGGCAAGGACTATCACAGATTCAGCCAAGAGAAGCTTTTTGAACGTTGTTTGAACCCTATCGACTAAAATTCAACGGGTCAGCAACGGGTCAGCAACGGGTCAGCAGCGGGTCAGCACTTGGAAATACAGCGAAACATATGGAATTCAACGGGCAAGTAGGGGTCAGCACCCTTTTTTATGAAATATATACGATACACTTTATAAAAGAGGGTGCTGACCCGTGCTGACCCATTTAATTCCATATTTTTGGCCAAAGTTCCAAGTGCGGACCCGTTGCTTACCCGTTTCTGACCCGTTGCTGACCCTTTGCAAATGATCACTTATCACCCTCCCCCTAAATTCACATGTACATGCTCAGCAAGTAGGATTGAGCACTATGGGCCACTTCACATTTAGAGTTAGAGGCACTTACTTGCATAAACAATTTCGTATAAGGGAGTTACAAGGTGAGAAAAAAAACTACAAAATAATTTCGTGGAAGTTGTTGTTTACATCTGTATAATATGCCTAGCAGAGCCGGAAATTTTCTCGAGAACTTCCATCAGCCTGAAATTCCTGTTATTATGATAATCAATTAACGGAACCAATTTGCGTACCTTCAGCAAAAAGACCCAAGTTAAGTAGCAATCTTTCAAATTTCTGATTGATTGTTCAAATTCAAAAATTTCAAAATTTTAACTTCCTTTGTTAAATTCGAACGTCAACTCCGATCGATCGATAAATTTACTTTAACCCTAATCCATATGGGCTTTTTTCGAGCTACTATTTATGGGGGCGTTGGGTGTCGTTACCCCCGTCCATCCTCTTAGCTTAGGTATCCTTATATCCCTTTTGTTTTGTTCGTCTAGGCCATTCGTTTGTAGTCATACTGTTCCAGACCAGTATGACCTTTTGGACCAATATGACCATGGAGTCATGTTGGTCCAGACCAATATGACCCCCCCGACCAGTATGACCACTGCTAGACCAGTATTGCCCTTAGAAACCAGCCTCGCTCTCAATTTTTTTCAAAATGGCGACTGGATTGACTGGAGGAGCAACAAAATCATCTTCTGTGCTTGCGTGCCTCCAAATGTTGAGGATACATTATGTTATATTTCACTTGGAAAAGGGTCAAGAAACTTTTCAGCTTTGAATTTTCCCAATGCTCTTCTTCAGTAAATTATCTCCTGGGCCATAGGAATTCAGTCATATTTGGGTGTGCGTTCCAAGAATTGTTGTTACGATCCAATCCCAGAATATTGGCGGGATATCGAGACCCAGTCCCAGAATATGTATATGAATGTGGTTTTCTAAAAGTTTTTTCGCTACAAAACAACAGGGAAATTGTTGTTTATCCCAAACCTTAGCGTTCCCAGAATTTTAGCAAAAGGTCTTTCCAGTCTTTGACAAGTGGTCTAGCCAGTTTTCAATGCTTTGCTGTTGGTGTTGTTTCTGTAAGTCCGCCATCCTGCTTCGTGATTTTTAGTTCATTTTGGCACCGAAATCAAGCACGCCCGAACACACGCTTTACCGCGTATTCATATTGCCGCGCATGCTCATATCAATTAGTTTCCAGGTGTTGTCATGTGCTCGATAGCCTCGTATTCGGCATATCTGATTGGACCAATATGACCCTCTGTGGACCAACTTGACCCAAATTTTGTTGAGGGCTATATTGGTCCGGACCAATATGACTCCAGGGTCATATTGGTCCAATAGGTCATGATGGTCTGGAACAATACTAAATAGAAGTCACCAAATAAGAAATCTCCTTTGAGTATCTTTCGGTAACATTACTACAAACGAATAACCAAAATGGAAGGAAAATCAATGACATTTAATGGAACAGGAGACGTTCATTCTTTCATTGCCAAAGTAGAGCTCTACCAGGGGCGCACATTAGGGGGTGTGGGGGGTGTGAGACACACCCCCCCAGTAATTTCTGAGTAAAACGTATAAAATGTAACTTTAAAATTCAATCAGGGATTCATATGACGCCATATTCGGCATCACGTGACCCCAATTTTGCACCACGTGACCCTTTCTAAATCACGTGACTGAAAAAAGGCCATAAAAGGGGCATACCATTGTAAAAATACTCACTCTTCTGACGATGAACATAGAGTCGAAACGCGTCAAGAATAGCCGAGAGGATTAAAAGAAAAGAGTGAAGAACTCCAAGTCGTCTTTTTCTTGTGTTCATCTTAATATTTTATGATGATATATAAAAAAACAAAAAAAAACAATAGACAAAGAATATGCTTCACTAAAATAATTAGCTTCTAGTAAAATTTTTCCAAGGAGTGGTGTTTCTTATATTTTTAGCAATCATCAAACCAACAATAGAGCAGAGTTTCCAATAAGCAGTTTCTTACAAAAAATACGCGCATATGACAAGTCATTGCTGTTTTTTTTTTGCTGTAGGGAGCCCAAAAGGAAAATCAGAATCATAAGGAACCAAACTGTTGAAAACGGTGCTCGACTTCACATGTTTCATATTTTACTTCAAAGAAACATTAAGTAGAAGTTGATATGGGAAGCATTTTTGTTGGTTTTATTCGAGAAATGTTTACCTTGTATTTGGTCTCTGTATCAAGTCAGAGCCTGTCATTTCGAAGGTAACGCTCAAAGTTCAAAATCCTCTGTTACTTTGCCCTCGTTAACTGGTTTAGCGATTCCAAAGGAGCAGCAAGAAAAAAATCATAAATTCAGGTACACATGGGCCTCAATTTTCGTCTACCTGTGTCTCCCACTTAATGGGAACGAGATTTTCCAGATGGGCATACATTTTTTGAATCATCTGGAAAAGATCTTGGACAAAAGGTAATAGCTTTCACTCACCAGCAACTCCCACTGTTTTGAATAGGCCGCAGCGATCATTTTCAGCAAATTTCCTACAATTTTCACCCTTTGAGTAAAACTGTGAGCATAAATCGAAAAAGTACACATGATTCTGGCATAATAAACTCTCTATAATTTCATTGGATGACTTTAAAACAACAACTCCTCTGCGATCGTGAGTGCTTTCGTCCTTTCGTTCGTTCGAGGACATGCCACTAGCCGGTAAATACAGCAAAGCTCCGGCTCCGAAAATGTTCCCGACAATATTATCGTTGAGACCAACCTTCGTATGTCAAACTTTCGGAGAAGATAAGCGGCATACAACAGTTGTTTGAGCATGCGCTGCGACTTTCAGGGATCTCAAAGTACAGCAGAAAACTTTACGTCATAGTGTACAGTGTACTTGATGTACAACATCACTTTTTGATTAGACTGATTACGATGAGTCCCAGTAATCGCTATCCAAAACGAGACTATTACGCCAGACCGAGACCGCTCTTACTGGGACTCATAATATTACGGCAATATTTTTGGACTGACTTTTTTCACTTTTGAACGCCCTTGGGAACGAGGCTGCTATACACAGTCATGTACAAAGTATACAACCAAATACAACGCCATCAGAATCTCTGCAAATTCGATTGACTGATGTTGACCAACGGAAACTCGAAGCTCAAAGCAGAGTTTCAAGGAGCTTGGCCGGGCAGAACAAAGTCTTATGAACAAGAATACCATGAAAACAGTTGGCGACAATATCAAATTTTATATGTAGGTACGATTTTGCTGCTTTCGCTAAGCATTAACTGATTTATTGTGAAGTTTTCAAATCAATGTGCTTCATTTGAAAACTACAAATGTTTGTGCTTTTCTGCCTAGGCCCTTATCGAAATGAGGCAGTCATAGTCATTTCAAAATAATGGCGTTTGATTATGAGTCGTAGTTAGGAGCGTCCGGCAGTATTTCAATAGCGATAACTACGACCATATCATCAGTCTACTTTTTGATATAAAAATTATTATCTTTGCGTGGAAAAAGTAACCGGCATTTTCAGTGTGAAGTTTAAAAAGTTTCTTGTCGCATTTGAGATAGAATCATAAGTCGCCCTTTCTTTGTTCGGCCATTTCATCAAACAACAATGCATCGCTGCGCAGTAATACCAAGGGAGCCGCAAATAGCAAATGTCCAATCCCTTTGAAGCACTTTTTCGTATGCTCATGCTGGAAGTTCTCGGAGCGCGTTTGGAGGACCAGACGACTTTTTGAAAGGGAAATCGATGGTTGTCGGTAAAGGAGCTCATGAACTTACTTACTTTTTTCGAATTTTGAAAACCGGACAAGTCGTTTACGAGAAAATTGTGTGTTTGTCAAATCTCAGTCTGAACCTCAGTCTGAGAAAAAGAAGAGATACCAACAACGAAAATTCAATATTGTGATTTTTTCAAAATATATTTTTTCCTTTCCAAGACTCTTCGAAGTTACAAGACAAAGACATTTCATTCCTGTTCATTTCATTTTAAAATATGTCTGTTTTGCGTCCGTTTTCCTTCTAGTACCTTATCATTTCAAATATTCATACAGGTTACAAATCTCAAATAAATAAGTTTTTCAAACTGACCTGTTTAGAGTAAAGTGAAATTATAGGAAACACTAAACTAAACTAAACTAAGAAAAAGACAGTGACGTGTTAATTGGTCTTTACAAGAGTCTCGTCAGACCTTTTTTGTAAGAAATATCTGTCTCCGTATGGAACCCGTATATGGTTAAACACATAAAACAACTACAATCGCGGACAAAACTCATGAGACACGCTGCTTTTTCGAGGAAATTTTGAATTAGGATCCCCCCGGCCCCCATTGCAATGTTGGAGGCTGATGGAAATGTCATAGATGAGTTGACAAGTATGTGTTCTTGAAGCAACCAACATTGCAAAGGGGGGTGGGAGTCATCAGCAGTGCAAGGTAGTAGTTTACATGCAGGGCAGACCTCTTTTAACACAAAACTCAGCTGTCTCGTCGAGTTTTGTCCGCGATTGTAGAAGCCATTCAAGAAAAGCAACAAATCTTGCTCACGGCATTAGCCAATTATCATATAACGTAGAAACAAAGGTCCTGCCTAGCGTATGAAAGAAGTTGTCATGTTCTAAAAGGAGCCTTGTCTTCATATCATCCCGCTCCCCCTTAGCAGTCAGATTTGCAACACCTTTCACCTTCTTATATCTTCTTCCTAGCGTGTCCACCAAACAGTACAGAAAGCAGCTGCCGTGCAAATACTGTTTGCCAGCAGCAAACTAATGCTAGCTCATACAATTGCTTATGTAAGAGTGGATTTAGTGGTGGTCTTAACTGCACTGACATAAACGAATGCACAACTGGTCAACATCAATGCAGTGTCAATGCTGAGTGTACGAATACCAAGGGATCTTATACATGTCAATGTAAATTTGGTTATTTTGGAAATGGAACTACGTGTGATGGTAATGTTTCGTTTAATTCCTACCCTGACCATTCCCCCTCCCCCGGCAGCCGGGGGTCAGCAAAAATTTCCTGCACAAAAGCCCCGGAGCCGGGCAAATTTTATGTAGCGAATCCCCCGGGCCCGGGCACTGAGAAAATGCCATATTCCCAGTTACTGTATAAGAAAATGCTCTTGCTTTTGTCAAATGCCACTCAACTGCCAGGGGGCCAGGAATATTTTTTTTCAAATGCCCTGGGGTGTCCCGGGGGATGGTCACGGCAGGAATTGAACGAGACACGAGAAAGATAAAGTTGTAATGTGACAATATCTAGTTCAGTGTACGTCTACTAAGTGACCCAATAAAAAGTTGAAACATTTTTTGAAATATCACCAAAATGAGATGGAATTTTTGGGTGTGTATTGTGTCAATGATGCAGATAATTTATAGATACAGTCGTTGCCAAAATTTTAAAACCACCTTTTAAAATGTAACATTTGTTGGCGCAATGACATGCAATGCTACTGCTCTGCCTATTTTATTTTCTTGGAATGGTATCAGGTTGATTTCCATGTAGATTCTAAAGCTTGATGCTTTATTGCTGATTTTGCATTACTTTGATATAACATCACAATGACGTTTCCAGGAATTCTTGGAAATTATAGTAGTTTTTCTGTCAAGGTGTCAAGGTGTTAGACCCAAAAAAAGTTTTGCCCGGCTGGAATTTGCATCGATCTCAGACATTATCTCTGATTTCTTTACAAAATATCAAACCTTCTCGAAAAGACGGAATGGTAGAATGCTTTCAAATAAGGTAATTTGTACAAACACGAATTTTCAAAGATGCAAGGCACCTGAAGACTGTGCAATGTATTCAAGACTAATTTGATTCTGGCTCTGGACACAAATGCACCAAGAGAATTTTCCAAGACCTGTGAAGTAACCAATTTTTGATTATTTTTCTGAAGTCACGCTTTCTATATGTTCACCCGGTACGAGATATATTTCTGTCAGAATGAGATTGTACAAACAATCTAAAAAAGGCTAATTGATCTTACCTATTCACAATTTTCTCTTGCTAACCCTAACCATAATTCATTTAAGTTTTGATATATCGAAATACTCCCCAAGTCAATCAGAGGTCCATGATCAATTTCAGGGGCGCGGACTGGCAGTATAGTTAGGGCCCGGGCGAATAAGCCATAAAGGGGCCCAATATCAAAGGCGAGCAAAGCGAACTGAAAATTTGGGGGGGGGGGCCTCAAAGACATTTTTGCAGACGAGCTCCTTAGATTGACTTAAAATGGTTTTGAAATCATTTATAGTAATTTTGATAGTCTATCAACGCGCTGCATTTTGCTATCTACGTTCTCAAGCTATCATTGAAGAATCCAATTCTTGATGAAGACCTATGAGCATCCAAAGGTTGAACGCGAGAACAGCGAGCTACAACTTGGTGCGGCGACTTGCGCAGTGGCTTAGCCAGGGCAAAATCGGAATGCATCAAAATGATGGGGTCTGGGGGCAAAGCCCCATGGAAAATTTTTGAGGACACGCCATCCACTTTGGTTTAGAAAACTTCTACAGATCCCATATTAGCTGGTGCTAAAATAGACTTTTGATCATTTGTAATGATCTTTTTTGTAAGCCAGCATCCGTATGAAACTTCTAGATCAAAGATAATTTTCTTTGCCTTAGAATGACTGTCTTCATCTCATTTTCTCCAATGCCAAATCATAATTTTGTCACAGTTTTCTGTGAATGACCACCTTCCGAAGATTTTGCGCAATCAAATTTACTGATGGAAGCCTCGACAATCCTAGGATGACTTGTCCAGGAAAATGTTTGAAGTCTCCAACCTCCACTTTGGCTTAGACCGACGCACCTGGTGATTTTTCACATAAGTTATGCCTTTCCCTAACTATTCTCAACTACTCTCTCCTCGTTTTGAAAAAGTTTGACAGGAGGGGTGAGGGTAAATGCTCCCCCAACCCCATCCGTTGCCACGCCATTCCATTTTCCGAAGTATACTTTCGACGAAAAGTGCTTCAAATCGTTGGAAATGCTTCTCTTATGAAAATTTGACCTTTTTGTTGAAGGAAAGGATTACTGTTGACAAAAAGCTTTCCTGGGAGAAGTCCTTGAAAGCAGTACTTGAAAATGACCTGAAAACAACTTTTTTGTCAAATCATCTTCTAAATTTTCTTTTATCTATCATTCTTTTCTTAGTCATATTTGCTCTAAAGTGGCAATTTTGTATTCCAAATCTGAAGTATCATTCCAAATAATAGGGTCTTTTAAATTTCTGTATATTGAGTGAAAATGTAGGTAAAAGTATCGTTTAAAGTGAACAGGCTGGCAAGGGCCAGATGTTAAGTGAGAAGGGCCCAATGGGTTCCTCGAACCTCGACCATGTTTTTTTTGGGCCCCTAGGCCTGATGCACTCCAATTTCTACATTTGCAGATTTCCCAGAAGTTTTCTGCCAGTCTGCCAATCGGAAGTCAGTCAGTTCATTGGGACCCAGTCACGTTCTGTTTTTAATGCCAGATAGATAAAAATTCACTGCTGAAAGAATTATTACAGGGCCCTTCATAACCACTTTCGTTCATTTAATTTGGTTGCTTTGCAACTTGTACAAAGTTAGACCAAAACGGCCCTCTGAAAGTATTTGTTTGAAGCATAGAAGGGGCCCAAAAGGACCCCTGCTGATGGGGGCCCTTCGGGCCCCAGCCCGGTAGCCCGACTGGCTAGTCCGCCCCTGATCAATTTAATATTTTCTCCACACATTTAGTGGCATATCTACCAAGTTAATGTAGTAAATGCTGCTGTTTTTATTACAGATGGGTCAAATAGAGTCGTTTGCAATGAAACTTCAATGGCAATCTACTTTGATAACAGGACAAAGCTTTACGACGGTTCATCGATAACATTGAAGGATACAAGTTGTACTGCCAAACAATACCTACCTAATAATGAGTATGGACTGGTTACCGCGTATGACAAATGTGGTACAAACATGACAGAGACATTGACGCATATTTTTTATGAAAATGAAGTAACGTGGACATTTGGAAATACTTCTTCAGCAGTTGTCCGATCAACTGGCAAAAAGATTAAATTTAGTTGTTTACTTGATCGCAGCAAAAATACATCAACCATTCATTTAGAGCCAGTGAAGACATTTACTACTGCCACAGAAGGTAATATTCTTTGCTGGTTTAGAAGCTTTTTATGAAATTTAGCTAAGATTCAATTTACATTTAATTTCTTTTTTTATTTTCATGATGCAGAGACTAGACAGCTCACACCTATGAAAATATTAGAAAGGGTAGAAACAAGCTGTTGTTACAGTTGAGTGAATGCAGTTGCATGCCAGATTGAAAAATTTGCCTTGTGCGCAATCTATGTCAAAACAATAGCCTATTGTTTGAGAAAAACAAATTTGTGCAAATAGACCTTTTAGCTATTCTACAAAAGAGTCAGAATCAGATCATTTGACACCACCCAGGCATTTTGCAAAAGAATTTTCAACTTTGACCTTCAGTTTTTACGTTTGAAAAGAGTTATACCTTGAATTGCTTCAATTGTTCTTGAAGTGACTTTTCTTTTGAGGAATTGGTCCTTGCATTGCATTCCATGCCAAGTGTTTTGTATCAAAAAAGAGGAAAAGAAGCACATGCACGCTTATTTTGGAGATGTGGCATGACTTTATCATTCTTACCACATTTTTATCATATTTTTTTAACCAGGGCCATGTCCATGCGTCTTCTATTCTTTTCAAATACAAACAACGAGAAATTAGAGTTTACAGGTGCAATCTATGTCGGAAAAATAGCCTATTGTTTGAGAAAAACGAATTGGTGCAAATAGACCTTTTAGCTCAAAAGAGTCAGGATCAGATGATTTGACACCACACAGGTATTTTGCAAAAGAATGTTCAACTTTGACCTTCAGTTTTTACTTTTGAAAAGAATTATACCTTGAATTGCTTCAATTGTTCTTGAATTGACTCTTCTTTTGAGGAATCGATCCTTGCATTGCATTCGATCCCAAGTGTTTTGTACGCTTATGTTGGAGATGTGGCACGACTTTATCATTCTTACCACATTTTATTATATTTGTTTAACCAGGGCCATATCCATGCGTCTAATATTCTTTTCGCATACAAACAACGAGAAATTATAGTTTTCAGGTGCTTTGGAAAGCATTCATGATATTCTAGCCTGCGTGCAGACTCAACTCCTCGAAAGTATAGAGTCTGCGCAACAAAGTCCATTTAGCCTTTCCCGCCTCGATATGATGAACGACCGCGCGATATTTCTTTTGTTAAGCTCATTGTTTTTGGACCAATCAAGCTAACTTCTCAAGAAAGTTTGAGAAGTGAATGAGCATTTTGATTGGTTCAAAAATGAGCTCATCGTTTGATAAAGTGGCGTAATGCGGATTATGCCGCGCGGTCGATAGTTCTCTAAAGATGGCGAAGTACGAAGCTGTGGAGAGATAGGGGAGATCTTCCTTGCAATATTCAAGGAAGGGCAAGAGTATTTCAGCTTTCATCATGGCATTACAAGCCTGCTTTGAAGATTGATTAAAGATTCTGATATGTTTTTTCGATGGAAGAACTTCTTCAAGTCCTTGCACTGCACAGACAAGACGAGAGTTGCGAGAAGTGAAAAACAGGCCAGAAATAGTCGCTGTTCGTTTTCTTTTAGGCCATGCCTTCCTATCTTGATTGCTGATTATTATGGACCGCATTGCTCGACCTGATAACTTTTTGGTTCTTAGCAGCAGACTTCGATATGAGGAAGTAATGTGTTGAAGCTCAAAGAGATCAGCAGCAGAGTAGCTAAAATCCACACATTGCTCGGTCCTCGGAAGCAAAGCAGGAATGCTTTAGCTAGTGAATGCTTGCTAAAGACAGATTTATGACAAAATTCCTTTGCATTTTCAAGTGACAGTTGTTGTGTTACATTCGGTGAAGTTCACTGAAATGGGGCTTCATGTTTTGATTGCCATAAACAAGCTGAAAGGCATCCAAGCAGTGTGAAGGGATTTTTATAAAGACTTTTACTGTGATGACCTTATTTGCCCAGGTGTTTTTGTGTGTTTACAAGAACATTTCTTGCGTGGCTAGAAATTGCCAATTATATGCAAATTAATTTTTAAGCAGCTGCTCCCAGCTTTATTTTGGTGCCTTTTCATTCTATAATGCCTGCTAAAAGTCCTTGGAACACTGAAGGCCATTTCTTGATAATCCACATTTCTATCAGCAAATAGTTTCAGCACCCCGTCATCCACAAAACAATGTTGATTTGCAAGATTATTGTTGCAGGATCCCATCAGAGTGGTGAATCGTTCTGTTATCCCCGTTTTGTCATGACAGAGCAACACATTGTTTTGAGGGGGGAGGGGGAAATCGCAAAACAGGGCAAACTTAGAAAAGGTGTTCCAAGACTTTTGGCAGGCACTGTAGCTCATTACAAGCAGAAAAGGAGGTGCAAGTCAAAAAGGGTTCTTGTCTTAACACAGACAAGGCAGAAAATATGTTCTACAATGCAGAAAGTTATTTCTAGTGTTTTGGTAAGTTGCAAGTTATTTATGTTAAGCCTGACCCCAGCATCCACTTATTTCATTTTTATGCCTTATTGCAAAAAGCTGATATTTGCTTTGACACTGTTTTGTTTCCTTGAAAAACTTGTCTTCAGTTTTGTTGTCTAAAATTATTTAATTATTTTCATCCAAACACTATCAAAATTAAAGCAGCAACAGCAAGAGGTTCTTTCATACACACAACAACTCATTCAAAAATATATGGATTGAAAGGCCAAGGAACAGGAAAACGTGTTCAGTTGGCAAATAATCTGTTTCTTCATTTTATTAGCATTATATGTACACAAAAATTTCCTGATGATAGTTTTGTGAGTTCGTTGTTGTATTCCCAAATATTAATATAAACCATCAACTTAATCATCATGGCATTATAAAAAGCTCCCCTCATTAACTTGTATTTTGGTAATTAGAAGAAGTGTTGCTAGTGTGCAAGGGTCACTATCCTTGAAAAAATTCTGCAGGGTTCAGACTTCCTTACTGCTGCAGTAAATAGCCATTTGCTATAGTGCAACAGAAACTACTGTAGATCTACCAAAAAAATTTTCCTGGATGTTGTAGGAACACCAGTTTTTAAATGTTAGCAGTTGTCGTAAAATCAGTAGAGATATTAGCAAGAGTTATTAATTTCAATAAACTGTGGATATTCTCATATTACTTTTTGCTTCAATCAGCTGCTTAGGATACAATGATAAAAGCACGGGTGCAGTACATAACATTCAGAATATAAGAGAGGTGTTGGTAGCGCTAGCCAGAATATAGACAACCAGAATATAGGCAACAGCCAGAGTATACACAAAAGTGCTTACCTCTCCTTTGTGAAAAACCAAATTCAAAAACTGACGCCACGGTGTTGTAGAACACACTCAGAGCTTTAATTTGAGCCCAACTTCATTAATTTACCTTCAACACAAGTTGATTAAAACAATTATTTACTTGTTTTCGAGATCTTACCAAGTAATTTGGGAGCCCTTCAAACAAAACAAATTAACTCTATACTTCTGGCATTAAAAATATAAGAAACACACAAGAAACATTTGGTAGCAAAATGGCCCAAAAATCTAAGAAACTGCTGCCAGCACTGGACCTTAGTTTCTTATAAAAAGAAATGAGTGTATCAGATCTTGAGCACTCAGAGTTTCTTACGAGTTTCTTAAACAAATGCCATGCCCTCATAACCATTTCAAAAAAAGGTTTTTGATGCTTGCCCAATGTTTGGACATTTCTCCAGTATTACCTTCCGAGTAATAAGATAAAAGAAACTAAGAAAGAAATAGAAAGGAGAGAAATAGAAAATATATGCAGCTCGCTTTCAGAAACCTTTGGTTTTTGTAGATAATGTATGCACATCATCGTTCTGCTATCATTTAAACCATATATGCTGGGGTCTTCGTTTTCTGGGTCTTCGTTTTCTGGGTCTTCGTTTTCGTGGTTTTCGTGGTCTTCGTTTTCTGGGTCTTTGTTTTCGTGGTCTTCGTTTTCGTGGTCTTAGGTCTTAGGTCTTCGTTTTCTGGGTCTTAGTTTTCCAAACACCCCAACAGAGCGCCAGAAAATCGGCAAATTCTCTGAAGATGTCTTCTCTTACATTGTTACCAGCTTATTCTGTCTCTCAAATATCCGTGTAGAGTGTAGACAAATAGAAATTCAGTCTTTGAATATTCATATTTTCTGTCAAATATCTGTATTTATCAACGAAATCCATCATTATTATCTGATTAAAGTGCAAATGATACGACACAAAATTATGTTCTTCAAAGGCCAAGCAACATATCTAATTTTAAGGTGCAAATAATCGGCAAATAATCGGCAATCATCATCATCATCATCATCATCATTAATTTATTTAACGTAGCATAACATAACATATGAAGAGTAGCTAAATTACAGCTAATTTAGGCCTACCTACTTCACAAAATTTACAAATTCCTAAAGTTAATCAATTAAAAGCATGTAGTGGATTATTTACAAGATACACATAATCATGCATCCCTAATACAAGGTATGGAGCGACGCCCACCTCCTAGAGAGACAGCGGACACACCGCGCGAGGGAGCCCCCACACGCATACCCTAAACTGCGGTCGCCGCTGGGGCACAATTTCCCAGTTCAACCGCAGCCCAGTGCCTGCATCGTGAAGGGGACCTCACATCCCGCACAGCACATCCGCTAACTCAATGAGAAGCAGTGCACCGCCCCCATCCTTGCGAGAAGGCCCATGAAATGCTTGTCATGTTAGAAACCCAACTCTTTGAATATATGTTTTGCAGAGCCTACAGTTGCATTTATCACCATACCTATGGCAACATATCTAATTTTAAGGTGCAAATAATACGACACAAGATTGTATTGTTCAATGACCAGGCAGCATCCACACATTTTTCCACATCGCTTGTCGTCTAAATGGGGCTTCATCCTTTTATTCCGTTTAGTATATCGCTAAATAGATTGGGAATAAACCAAATACAAAGTTTTGCTTTCTGGAAAGTATCAAGAATTATAAGGTCATGATCCGAAATTAATGAATAGGGATAGGGTCAATAGTGAATAGTAAATAGGGATAGGGTCAATAGTGAATGGTAAAAATGTAAGAGAAGACATCTTCAGAGAATTTGCCGATTTTCTGGCGCTCTGTTGCGGGGCAGCAACTTCTCATTGTTTTGTCTATTTTCTGGGCACTGCGGAGGATTAATGCTCTTCCAAGAATTTGCCGATTTTCTGGTGCTCTTTTGCGGGGCAGCAACTTCTCATTGTTTTGTCTATTTTCTGGGCACTGCGGAGGATTGGTGCTCTTCCAAGAATTTGCCGATTTTCTGGCGCTCTTTTGCGGAGCAGCAACTTCCCATTGTTTTGTCTATTTTCTGGGCGCTGCGCAGGAGTGGTGCTCTTCCAAGAATTTGCCGATTTTCTGGCGCTCTGCTGCGGGGCAGCAATGTCTCATTGTTTTGTCTATTTTCTGGGCACTGCGGAGGAGTGCTGCTCTTCCAAGAATTTGCCGATTTTCTGGCGCTCTGTTGCGGGGCAGCAACTTCTCATTGTTTTGTCTATTTTCTGGGCGCTGCGCAGGAGTGGTGCTCTTCCAAGAATTTGCCGATTTTCTGGCGCTCTGTTGCGGGGCAGCAACTTCTCATTGTTTTTGTCTATTTTCTGGTAACTGCGAAGGCGGATAAGCAGTGCTCTTCCAAGAATTTGCCGATTTTCTGGCTCTCTGCTGCGGGGCAGCAACTTCTCATTGTTTTGTCTATTTTCTGGGCACTGTGGAGGAGCGGTTATCTCTGAAGAGACACTTTTTGCCGATATTCTGGGGATTGCGAGGGAGTGCTCGAAGCAACTTTTACCGCTTAGGCCCGTATGTCAAATCGCTGAATTTAATTTCGTTTGTAAATCAACTTGTGTTGAAGGTAAATTAATGAAGTTGGGCTCAAATTAAAGCTCTGAGTGTGTTCTACAACGCCGTGGCGTCAGTTTTTGAATTTGGTTTTTCACAAAGGAGAGGTAAGCACTTTTGTGTATACTCTGGCTGTTGCCTATATTCTGGTTGTCTATATTCTGGCTAGCGCTCTGACCATGGTTGGATTTCAAAACGTGCCCAAAATCATGAGAAAATTTCCCTAGCATCTCTGCCTTACATGGGCCTTACAGCAATGACTTCGGCACACTTTAGCACATGTACTATCCTCTTGGGAGGAAGAAACAGTCTCCCCCTGGTATCAATAACCTATTCAGGGGGATTCCATCCTCCCAAGAGGACAAAATACATGAATACATGTGAGTGTCATCATTTTTAAGAAGGAAAACCAAGGAAAATTTGCTCATTGTTTTCACTCTTTTTTGAAGGTCTTTAGAAGGGGCTCTCTGCAAAAAATCCCCCACATCCACAGGAATGAATGGCCGATAAAAGCCCGGCAAATTGCAGAGCCTAATTGAACATATTGGCAATAAAACAAGACAGTTTTCATTATTATTGCTTTGATATTCAAGGGAGTAGTCATGGCCTTCCAAATGGGGATTCTTTTTTGACTCACCCGGTATAAAGCAGTGATTTTTCCTGTACCAAAAGTTGAAAGTTTCCCACAAGACTTTCTTGCCAAGGTTTCTTATAAAAATGATTGTACTGTAATTGGAGCGCATAATTTAACTTTTTGCTAACAGAATGCTAGAATGGTAACGGTCTGAGAGGCACCCCTAACCCAAAGAATCTGCCCCCTTGCTTGGCTGGAAACTTTGTTCTGTGCACCAAAGAACCTCAGGGACATTTCAGGGAAGATTTCAGGGACAAGAGTAGAAACGATTAGCCCTCATTTTATATACAATAGACTTTGTTGTGCATTTCATAATGATTCCAGTCAGGCCTCCTTGATGGGAGCTCCAATGACTTTTGTGATTAGAATATTCTGCTTTGGGGTCAATGCTTTTATTGAAAATTTTTCAAAAAGAGTATGTACAAGATCTTGTGATAAATAATCTCATACCGGATATTCAGAAGGCTTTGAAATTCTTATTTTGCTAAATGTTCACAGAAAGAGGGTTTAACAAAAATTTCTCTTCAAGTTAGGAATTTCTTTTTCCTAGAGCCCTGGATGGAGGGAGGTACATATTAACATGTTGAGGGTACAGGTATGTGCCACTCGTACAGGTGGGTTTTCGGACCCAACATTCTCCTACAAGGATCTTTTTTAGCAGATTTTGCTGAAACATGGGTAGGATTATTGGCTGAAATTGACAGAGAGCAATTGTCAAAAATGGGTAGTTTTCCATCAAGCATCATCATAAGCGTACGGGGTGGGGGGCCGGGGGGCGGCAGCCCCCCCCCATGTTGGAAAAATCGTCGAAAATCAGCCCCAATCGGGCAAGAATCTGCCCTCAGTTGGGCAAAAATGTTGCTAAACAATGACTTTGTGTCGGGCCGCCCCCCTAGATTTTTTCTTCCTGTACGCTTATGAGCATCATAAAAATTGGGTCCGAAAGCAAATTTTGGCAATTCCATCCTTAAGTCACTCTACCTCCCCCCACCCCAGGCCAGAGCCACACCTAATACATTGTGATATCAATTGCCCCAATTGGGATATTGTGTTGCAAGTATGTTCCCAAAAAAGTGTTCCACAAGTGAGAATCTGTCACTCTAACATTTTCGAAGGCAATACAGTAATTGCTTGCTCCGGCATCTGGCAGCCCTGTGGCTGCAATAAAGATTGCAGCTTGAAAGACAACGTTCCCCTTATTTGCTGCAGTGCAAACGATATCCTTCCCTTTTACTGAATATGGCTGATGGAAGGTTGTTCTTCAACCGGCCCACGGTCTCTCGGCACTTGTATTTTGCAGCGGGCCTAGCACTAGCAGTGTCGGGCAATAACTGCTATTAATTGAAAGAGCATTGTCACGTTAGCACCAAATTCTAAATTAACTTTCCACAAACTGAACAATGGCAGTATCATTTTCAAGGTAAAAAGTTGAAATAAAGCATTCATGAATGCATAATCGGCGACGTGAAATGCTGGAAGAATGACAAGACATCTCTCGCCCCTCCATCTCCTTCTTTGTATCTGAACGCAACGCGCGAAGTTACCGCTCGCGAAGACAAACGAAAACGAGGCTTTCATTTCTGCTGAGTCATGGAAAGGCTAAATGGACTTTGTTGCGCAGACTCTATACTTTCGAGGAGTTGAGTCTGCACGCAGGCTATGATATTCAAATCATGGTTAGGCCCTTTTTCAAAACCTCTGGTTTTGGGTGCACTGTAATAATAATAATAATAATGATAATAATAATAATAATAATAATAATAATAATAATAATAATAAGACAAATATTTATACAGGGTTTACCTTGTCAATACTAAAAGTATTGTTATCAATAAGGGCCCTGTTTGAAAATTAAAGAAAAGTAAAACCATCATTATACAATGTAAAAAAGGCTAAAATGTTCTTCAATATTTATCGTTAAAAATCCTGTAGTTGGGTAAAATATCTATGATCCTTGCAAATGTTCTTTAAGTCGATGCTTGAAAACAACAATGGATTCTAAACTTCGAATGTCAATTGGTAGTTCGTTGTAACAAGATGGGCCTTGGAACCAGAAGGACTTTTTTGCGGCTTCTATTCTGACCTTTGGAACGCGCAAAGTAGCTTTATTGCCTCTTGTACCATAACTATGGTTAATTCTGTCACCATAGGACGCAAAATTAGCGATTGTAGTTCCTTGCAAACACTTGAAGATTAACAGATATGCTTTAAACTTTTTCTGGGTTAATATCGTCATAAATCCACATTCTTTATCATACTCTGGACGACGATGAATGATTTTAATGGCTCTTGCTTGAAGGTTTTCAAATTTCTTGCCCATTGTGTCCGAGATCTTTAGAGTCGGTGTAGAGCAATACAGCATTTTGGGCAATACAATTGCTTTGTATTGATTCAGCTGCATGGCTCGTTAGTGACTGTCTCACTCTTTTCAAAAGCTTAATTCGTGCTGCAGCACTTTTTAAAGTCTTTTGTAAATGCTCTTTCATATTCAGGCTAGGGTCCAAAAGAACTCCAAGATACTTATAACCACTCTTGTAAATTTTGACTTTACGAACTCTCCAGTTCGGTGGAAGATTAATTTCTAAATGCAAGGTATGTGCATCTAAGTTGAAGATTGATAAATTTAGCTGGGAACTCGGGGAGTAATGATATCGTATTGTTTTACTCCTATTTCCAGTGAAAGGTAGTACTTTTTTTAGACACCTGGTAAATTTTATACTAGAGGTTTGATTGAATAGTGTTAGAGCTTATATCTGCTTCTATCACTAATGTGCACGTTCGAGAATTTTAGAAAATGTGTCAAAATATCATTCGATTCAGACACTTTTTTGAACAGCCTAAAGGGTTATAGCCTGATAAACAGCTAACTAAAAGGAATATAATTTTCCTTGTTTCCTTTTGGTAGACTGTGTATCAGGCTAAAAGGTTTATTCCCCAAAATATAAATGGAATTTTACATTCTGGTATCCTTCCCAAGGGGTCTGCAATGTTCTGAGTTTGCAAAATTCCAAGAATGACAACTGTTCCATATTTCAAGACAGGTTAGCACAACTACAAAATCCATTCAGCTAAATGTGATATTGGTCTCAATTACTAAATTGTAAATTTTCTGGAATAGTTACTGTAATTAATGTTCATAGTTCAAAAGATACCTTGAATTTATTGTTTTAAACTGCCATGGATGCCATTTCAATCATATCTCAATCACTGGTTTTTATCATTTTCTTTATTATCAGGTTTCACTTATTATTCATTATTTGCTCCATCCAATTGCATTCATAAGCATTAGCAGGAATAATGAAAGAATGAAACAGCTGTATCATCACAACAAACTGTTCAATTTTGAATTCAAAAAATTTCGAAAAACAGGTTTTGTATGAGGGAAAAACAATCTTGATGGATGGAAAGAGTTCATAACAAACAATGTTTAGTCTCGACTCTAAAACTGTTCAATGGTCCATCCGGCAGCACATTGCTTTCTATAATGACATGACTCCCTACTGTGTTTTACTTTGCATGAATGCAGATTCAATGCATTCATTACATGAAGTAGAACAGCAGGCAATCCTTTGATCCTGCAACAAAAACAGAAACTGAATAAGGTTTTAATGTAAACTTGCATGTTATATGGCTTAAGGGACAGGGTACATTTTATTTATAACATGGCCAGTGCATAATGTAACGGCGTAACTACTTTATTGAGCTTGTACAGAGCTGGGTCAACACTTTTTACAAAGCAAATATAAACGGGCAGTAACCTTTTATAAGCTCAAGGTGGAGTATGAAATATAGAATGGGTTATTTTGAGGACAAAATTGTGAATCGTGCAAGTTGAGAAATGCTTGCAAGGATGTGTATTTAAAAATGATGCCATCCTTGTCAGGTCAATTTTTTGTTCACATAACGAAGCTTCGTTAAGGCTCGTAAGGAAAAGAATTGATCTTGTTATGGTCTTTCGCTAATTCATTGATGGATCTGTTGTTCACAAATACGGAGCAGATACATTTTTAAGGAAAGGGTAACGGGGCAGTTGGTTGTTTTGCAATAATTCCATACAGGGCGGGCAAATTTTTGCGATGACTTTTCTTCTCCACCGGCCATGTAATATAATAATTTTGCACTGTCCCTAACCCAACAATTCCTTGAGATCTTCGTCTCAATTTCGAACCGAACATTGTTCCTTTATCCATTCCCTGCCGGTTGTAGTACTCAGCATATTTTTGCTTGTGCAAGGACGAGCAATGCCAACAATATTGTTCATTGTTTTCTCCATCCAACTGAATTGATAAGCATTATAATGAAACAGCTGTATCATCACAACAAACTGTTCAATGTTGAATTCTTAAAATGTCGAAAAACAGGTTTTGTTTGCGTAAGCAATGTTTGAATTGGCAAATTTAGTAAACACTAAAGTAAAGGTAGAGGTACTTGTTATTTTCATACTAATTTTTCTTTGTTGCCTTGTGCGTAGATGTTATATGGCTTAACCCGACCATTCTTTAAGATTCTTTGTTTGAATTTCAAATTTGTAACAAAGTTGTACTGGTACAGTGTAAACATGGTCCTTGTTACCATTGGTCACACAATTCATAACATATTTGATATGAAGCCTTGGACTTTATTTTTAGATGGGAAAGTTACTTTTTTGAAATGATCGATGTTACTGATTTGTTTCATTTAAGAACCATGTTGTATCCATTTTTCCATTTTAGTTGGTTTTGGAACATTTACAGTGTCATTGGCGATGTATAAAGACAATACGTTCACAATACTACAACGCATTTTCCCCGCCGCAGTTAAATTTGACCAAAGACTTTACTTCGAAGTGCAGGTTGGCACAAATGACACCAACCTCATTCTTTTGATTGAGAAATGCTCTGCAACACCAACAACCGATAGAAATCATGCATCAAACTACGATCTTATAAAAGACAGGTTAGTTGCTCTTAAATCACATTACATTTCATAATCAAGATAATGTCCCAGTTGCTTGGAGAAGGCTCGTTATAAATGGCGAATATTATTGAGTGTAGGGCAAGATAGATACGTCAATGTGTCCAACAAGCATTAGTTGAAAGATGTCAACAAACGGATTGCAAAACTTGAGAGAAATTTGCATTTGAAGGTACGAAATAGGAATTTAGTCCCCTAGAACTTCTAGTATTTCTATTTCGTTCAAATTGTACCTACATCAATCTTAAATCATCTTAGAGCCCATTTCCTGCTGGTTTCAAAATTGCAATGCAACTCCTCGTGAACTGTAGATTTGAAATCGGGAGGAACTGATCTCTTGGTACATAATTATAATAATAACTTTTTAATTCATTTATTAAGAATTTATTCATTTATAATTGGTGTGAGCAATAGTTTTAAAGGAAACTGCTAAATACCAACTATCTGCAATACAAAGTAACTTGATGTGGAGAAGTTGGACGCCAAACAATTCTAAGATGTTTTAACACACTGAGGCCTTTTGGACTTGTGTCCTCATCAAAGTGTGATTTCGAATGAGTGAGGTTTCAATACATACTGTAAACTTGAATAAATATAAGAATCTACGTGCACATTATCTGCAGATGTTGCAACTGCAAGTATTTTCCTTCCAGCTCTTTAAGGTAGAAGATCACCAAATAGTAAAGGCTGTTTGCAGGATGGTTGATCGATGGTCCAGCCAACCTTGAGTTGGATTTCTTAAAACGAATTGTATCGATTGGGTAGTTGGTCCTGCTAGACAACCATGTCCATTCAACCAGACGTTGCTATTTGGCAACTGTATGAATATATAGGACTCGACCTTCTCTTCAGTTCAAGGGATCCACGTCGGACCGGCTTCCGGTCAACCGTTTTCGGTTTTTCGTTAGGTGATAAAGGTTCTTCAAAAATTTTAATAGGGGGCTTGGGTTTTTACCAAAAACCCTTCAATAGGGTTCTATGAAAGTCTTGTAAAGGCTCGAAATGTGTACCGGGTGTCCCAAAATGATGTATTATTGTTTGATTGCTTGTATTTCCATAACCAATGAACGGATTTTCAAAAACTTTGTTTTATTTGATTGCCTAAAGGCTAAATTGGATGGTACGAGTTTGGTTGTGGTTTTACCAGTTTTTGAAAATCGGTTTATCGGTTATGGACATATAAGCAATCAAACGATAATACATCATTTTGGGACACCCGGTATGATTCCGAAAAACCTTTAATAGTTTTTTTCAAAGACCTTTATTTCTAAGAGTGTATGGCAGTTGTGTTAATCGTATCACACTTCAATTACTCTCCACTTCTTTGAATGTTTTATGATAGAACTTTGAATCATAGAGTAAACCGTGTTCAATAAAGAGCAGTACGTATAGCATATAAAGATTACGGAAATGATTTTGATTTCCTTTTGGAGCAAACTAAGTCGGTGCCAGTCCATGTAAGAAACTGGCAGTTGTTAACAACAGAAATTTGTGAAACAAAATCCGAGCTAAACCCACCCTTCATGAAGGACATCTTTATGGAACGAGATCTTAGCTACAATCTAAAGGCTGTTTTCCAGTTAATGGAATTTTCCAAGCGGGCGGAAATTTACACAATGAATGGTTACTCAGGCGTGGCTTTCTATTCAAATTCAGAGCGACCTTTTCTCTTGTAAACAACATGATTTGTGTCCACTCGGTAAATCACGCCCAACTTGCAAAGGTGCGGACTACGTATGATGATGATGATGATGATGATGATGATGATGATGATGATGATGATGATGATGATGATGTTGTTGATGATGATGATGATGATGATGATGATGATGATGATGATGATGATGATGATGATGATGATGATGATGATGATGATGATGATGATGATGATGATGATGGTGATGATGGTGATGATGATGATGATGATGATGATGATGATGATGATGATGATGATCATGATGATGATGATGATGATGATGATGATGATGATGATGATGATGATGATGATGATGGTTTACTCTCATTGAATAAGTTGTAGACATTTTGGAAACAGTATGCAAACAAACACCTGATGAAACGTTTGTGGGAAACAATGTCGGCATACATGTTGCTAAAATTGGTGACCCACGTGTTTTCATGACCAATGTTTCTATTTACTTTACAGATGTGCTTCTGATACGACAGTTCAATTCATTTCTGTGAAACAACCATACAAGACAAGATTCAGCTTCATGTCATTCAAGTTCCACGGGTATACTCAAGTTTATCTCCATTGTCAAATTTTCATGTGTCACAAGCACTCATCTAACTCTCGCTGCACATCTGGTTGTCAAGGAAACAACATCAGACGAGTTCGAAGATCCGTATCATTCGAATCAGAGGAAATAGGATTGAGGTCGCTGCGGAGGAGAGAAAGCGAAGAACTAGAAGTAAAGAATTATCCACCTTCAAAAGTATATAGTCTCAATATCGGACCTTTTGTAAAAAAAGAAGATAAAATAACTGGTAAGTCTTTTATTAGTAACCAAAAATTGTCTATCTGAAATTCGTTATGCTTCATTTTCTATGCGCTAGCAATGATCCACCAATATTTGGGGAAGAGGTGACAAAAATAAAAGAATTCCGTACCCTGCAGTTGTCCAGTTCTCTTACCTGCATTACTATCGACCATTTGAATGAGAGTGATCAGCAGAGCTGTGTGAATTCTTTAAGTCTCGTTGGTAAGTTCATTTATGATGGCCTAAGCAGTAGAAACCAGAGAGAACTGTCGAATGAAAACAACGTTGTATGCAGAAGTTTCCGATTTCCTTCGCTCAAAGTAAAATTGATCAACAGAGATACAGATATGATAGTTGGTATGGGTAAAAATCGGTGCACCGTTGTCCATGGTCTAGACAGAGTCAATGTTAGTGTCCTACATTCTGCTCTCGGTCACCCATTATGGCCCATGAACAAGAGAAATTAAATTTAAGCGTACTGAGGACTAGTAGCCAAATTGAATTTCCGCGGAGAATCTTTGCTGATATCAGTGCTGCCATGATTTGACCTTCACTACACGCATTGTACGCTTAAAGTGGATCTGCACCAAAGGTGGGCACGCTACTGAAATTTTTGAAATAACTAAACAGCGATAAGGTGGCTCACCACCAAGTAAAAAAAAGTTCAAAACACACATAACGATAGGTTCAGGTGGCTCGCTACTGCGATATATATTTTACACTGCTTCCCATATGGTTTCCTGTCGCTCATGGTTTGATGGCTTGTTTGCTCGCCTCCCATAATGGGCGACGCTTAGAAAAAGTGCCATGTTCCCCCCTCTGTGGAAATACTTCAACAACTTTGTATGTAGATTTGATTAATCCGATTTAAGAATTCATACTTTTTTCTCAATTAATTAGTGATATTACCAGTTCATTCTGTTTTTTCCTCAAAGCATCCTTGAGGAAAATAATGATCCACCACATGGAAAATATTATCCACCACATGGGCATAATGGGCGACAGCACCCCAGTATGCATAATCCAGTTTCGGATGAAGAGCTTGGTTTTCTAAAAGCTTATCTAAGCAATGCGGATCATGCTCGTGTGAAAATCCAGTCCACCTTGCTGATTTTATGTTGTGACTGCTGTGAATGGGCAGAGTTCTAACTTGGGGAGATATTTCAGCAGGGGTGCCCTAGGGATCTATTCAATGACTCTTGTTTTTTCTTGTGTATATAAATGATCTAGCTGTAGGCCTAACGTGCAATGCTAAGTTATTTGCTGACGATGCATCATAATTCACAGTCGTTGAAAATTCCAATACAGGTGATAGTGATATTAACCATGACCTAGGGTTAATAAGACAGTGGGCTAAAAATTTGAGAATGTAATTCAATCCTGATCCTCAAAACAAGCTGTTGAATTAATATTCTCAAGGAAAAAACTTGAAATTGATCATCCAGTGATTCTCTTTAACAACATACCTGTGAATAAATTTAATGAACATAAACATTTAAGAATTATCCTGGGCTCAAAGCATTCTTTTTCAGCTCATATCAAATCAGCTATCGCTAAGACAAGAAAGGGCACTGGGTTGCTTAAATACCTCTCCAAATATCTGCTTAGGCATACCCTAAGCGAATTATATAAGCTCTATGTGCGACCCCATCTAGACTATGGTGATGTTATTTACTATACTCCTGATAAAGTATATGTCAATGCAATCAAAACATCATTTTGCCTAATTTAATTTAAAACTTGGAGTCTGTTCAGTATTCTGCTGCTTTAGCTGTACCAGGAGCATGGAGAGGAACATCCCGAGAGAATCTGTACGCATAGTTTGGTTGGGAGTCAATGAGTTCCCGAAGGTGGAGTAGACGCCTCACTTTGTCTTACAAGTTTATAAACATCCTAAGCCCTGCATATACAATGGATCTTATCCCTCCACTTCATCAGTCGCAGTACCAGCTTAGCAGTCACGATGTCACTGGACGAATTATGGCAAGAACAGAAAAATTCAGGTCTAGCTTCTATCCTAATTGCTTGTCCAAATGGAACAAGCTTGAACCTGAATTGAGACTTGCACCATCTGTTTCTGTTTTTAAAAAGAGCTTTCATCAATAATCCGCCCACCTGCAAAATCTGTCTTTGGAATTCACGATCCAATCGGATCATCATATCTTGCTCAACTTAGGGTTGGTCTCAGCAAGTTAAACCTCCACACATCCAAGCATGATTTTCGGGATACCGTGAACCCAATGTGCCCAACGAGCGATGGCATTGAGGATACTGAGCACGTTTTTGTTGCTTTGCCCTTCGTTTGATGTTCAACGTAGAGATCTTTTTGCTGGAGTTGTTGAATTATTACGGCCATTTATCCAAATCAACAATCTTTCAAACGATGCTCTTTCGCAGCTATTATTATATGGCGATAAAGGCCTTTCTCGTGACTTGAATTCGAAAATACTTGAGTTGACTTTACGCTTCATCCACAAAACTGGTCGATTTAACTAATATTATTTCAAATTCTATTCACATACCATGCAACCACCAAGTCTCTTAAAGTAACATTTCTATTTGTTTGGAAATCCTGTCTCGCATTAGATGTCAGGTATGAGGTACGATAATAAAAACGCACACAAAAATGAGTTAATTTTGCGATATTTTCTGTTTTTGAGTCATTACAGCCCCAACGTGACATCTAATGTTAGACATTCTCAAGAAAAGTATTTATCGTTTATGTCTGTAGCATTCATGTAAAGTTGTATGTGGTGTAACTCCTATTTCTATTTAACTTCATGAGGTAGTTAACTTCTTGGGGTTGGAAATTGCTCCGCGTGGTATAGTTCCATTACCGGGTGTTCCAAAAAAATGTACTCCTGTTTCGAAAATTGCCAAAAATTGATTATCAAACCTTTGATAAAATTTTCTTTTTGAGTTGTTTTGTCAAAGACCAAAAATATTCATAGATGATAAAATGTTTGCTTTTGATGCAACAAGGTAGAACAATTACACGTTGAAAATCCTTATCTTGATCTATAGTTGTTAAGCAAAATAGTAAATCTTGCCTATGAGTCAAAAATCTTCAGATTTTTTATCATCATTGAGACCGGCCATGATTTTGCGCATTTCTTTCTGTCATTTATGCCCAAACTAGATGGTTTACATGCACAAAGAAATTGATCTGGCAATCATCAGTGCTTTTTTGCAGTATGGTACAAAACCAGGTAGCCCTAAAAAGAGCTAAATTTGCTACTTTTTAAGCCAATTATAAGATCAGCTATGCATTGAAAAATAATTTGGTCCTTGATATACTTGATGAAAAAAGAAAATTGAAGATCCGCCGTGAAATCAATTTTTGGTGATTTTTCAAATGGGAGAATTTTTTTGGGACACCCGGTAGTATTGTTAAGTAGTTTTTATGTAGATTAATCTGTAGCATGTATTGTATATTAAAGAAAACATTTTAACAACTAACCCCCCCCCCACCTCCCCATTACGGAAAGCGGTAAAGGAACTATTTTTGATGCAGATTAACGCAACTTTTAAATAATCTTACAATGTATTCAACATTAATCATATCACAATGTTTTCAATCACTTTAGACTCTGGCAACCAGGGGGATGTGAAGAGCTCGTTTACCTTGGCTAGTGGACTCACTCTTCTCAGTGCAATTTTAGCCGTGACTTTAGGCTTCTTCGTCACAAAGGCAATTGTGAAAAGACGAGCAGGACAGAAACAACATGGATTTGAAAAGAAGCAAGAATATTTGAATCAAGTATTTTAACTGATCCAATAATGTAATAAACACCACACAAGCACATCACATGCACCTACAATGACCCTAGTAGTTAAGACATTTGATAGAATTGTGTCCTATTGAATTTGTATTTTTTCCAGTATAGATCCCCGGGTGTCTCATCAAAATTATCCCAGGTTAGCAACAGGATCCATCAATTTAGGGAGTAAAATAACAAATTATGTAGCTTTAAGAAGCTGAACATGATTTTTTTTGAAGTGTCTGTTTTTCAAAACTTCTAAAGTCATACAGGGTTGATTTAAAGAATAAACCGACAGAATTCTATGTTTTCCATAATATTACAAACTTCCCTCTGTACAAGGTGGGTTTATTTTCTGCTCGATGATACTCAAGACTTTTCAGCATGGAACTTATCAGATGGTTGTTACTTTAGATATTAATTTCAACTTCATTCATTTGAAATAATAATGTTCACTTTCGAAACGGCAAAAAGGCACTGGATCAACATCCATGCACTGTTATCCCAATGGCGCCTACCTTTCCTTGTATCAATTGTATTTATTCACAGTCCTGTTTTCGTGACATAGTACACAGTTACACGGAGCAATTTCTGTTCTGTTGGTTTCCGTATACGATGATTTTCAAATTCTAGCGTCCGTTTGTATTGACCAATCAAAAGTTTCGCTGTGTAGCTCCCTGTGGTCATCTCTTGTGACAGTTGTTTTCTTATCACATCAACAGCGGAATTTGAAACCACAGAATTATTTTTACGCCATGTTGACAGGGCAGAAATCGCTCTGTGTACTTTTGCAGGAAACTCCAATGCAGATAAACACAATATTTAGGGACCGTCTAAATCGATCGGTTACAGGAATTGAGTCCATATAAATAGCTGAGCGTTAACGCTATGCTGACAAACTGCTGACGGCCCTTTGTTATCACACAATTGTGCTAAAGTCATTAGTAGTGGAGCCCAAAGACTTCTTAATCCTTGCATTATCCTTAATCCTTGCATTATTAAGAAGTCTTTGGTCTCCACTACTAATGACTTTAGCACAATTGTATGATAACAAAGGGCCGTCAGCAGTTTGTCAGCATAGCGTTAACGCTCAGCTATTTATATGGACTCAATCCCTTTAACTTTTGGCACAGTGAAATCTCCTAAATAACGTCAATTGGGGAAAACAGCTATAGTTATCCAAATATGTCTTTGGACCTGACAAGGAAACTTGAACATGTGCAGTACTCTGCGGCATTTGTGTTACAACTGGTGCTTGGAGAGGCAACAACAGGCGAAGACTTTACGAGGAATTGGTTTGGAAAAACGTTTAATGCAGAAGGTAGTATAGACGTTAATTTCATTTTTACACCCTAAAAATGACGTCATCTCCCATGTATCTTTTTGAGGAAATTCCTCCTGAGAGCGACATCTCATACAATATTAGACATGCGCGGTCTTATGATCCAAGCATTCCAAGAACTGTTCGCTTCTGAAATTCCTTCTTCCACAACGTCCTTTATGAATAGAATATGCTCGATAATGACATCAAAATGCAACTTCCTTTTGATGAATTTAAAAGAAAAGTTTTTGGCAAAAATCAGACCATCCAGGAATCCGATATTTCATGTGCATGGCATTATTAGCATTCGACGATTGATAAAACTTCGTGTCATATTTTGTGATTTAAATAAGCACAAATTTCGGCACAATTTTGACTGTTTAAGCCCTATTTATGGTTGTGGCAAGGTGATTGCAGATAATGAACATTTTCTCCTGTATTGCCCTATGTATGACAATTGTATGACACATTACGGCAAGATCTTTTTGTTCATCTCAAAAGGGCTATCTTTAAAACGGGGAACGGGGAACGGGGAAAAAAAAAAACGGGGAAAAAACGGGGAAAAAACGGGGAAAAAACGGGGAACGGCGAACGGGGAACTTTAAAAGGGGGAACTTTAAACGAGGAACGGGGAACTTTAAAATGGGGAGCTTTAAAACGGGGAGCTTTAAAACGGGGAACCGGGAAACGGGAAACGGGAACCGGGAACGGGGAACGTTTAGCCAAGTTCTAAACAAAAAATCCAAGACTACTCATGTTTCATGTCTAAGTGTTGAGGGTGAAACAATACTTGACAATAAGGCTATCGCTGAATCCATGAATAATTTTTTCTGTGGCATTGGTAAAAAACTCAGTGACAAAATACCGGATACGGTAAATCCACTTTTGGGAAATGAATATTCTGTCAATAAAGAAAATACTAAGTTCCACTTTAAGCCCGTGTATACACGTCAGGTCGAAAAGGTCTTTGGAAAATTCAAATCATCTATGGGATCTGGGCCTGATGGCATTGCCAACTTTTTCTTGAAAGCTGGACTTCCAATCTTGGCCGATTCTCTTTGCGACATGTTTAATCTCTCTTTAGCTACTGGTGTTTTCCCGGATAGTTGGGAAATTGCAAGAGTTGCCCCTATATTTAAAAGTGGCCAACAGAATGATCGCTCAAATTACAGACCCATATCAGTTCTCCCTTTTTTATCAAGGGTGTTTGAAAAGTTGGTTTACAATCAGCTTTATGAGTATATGGACGGAAATAAGCATCTTTTTTCGCATCAATCCGGTTTTAGGAGTTTGCACTCTGTAGTTACATCCCTTTTAAACAATTCCAATGATTGGTACGTCAATATAGATAATGGAAAATACACTGCTATGGTCTTCATCGACCTTAAGAAAGCATTTGACACGGTCAATCATCAAATTCTTCTCGCGAAACTGAAGAAATATGGCATTGATGGCCTCGAATATTTATGGTTCCAATCTTACTTAGAAAACAGATGTCAGTTCTGTAAAGTTAATGGTGCATGTTCTGATTTGCACGATATTGATTGTGGTGTTCCTCAGGGATCGTGTTTAGAACCACTCCTTTTTCTAATCTACATTAATGATCTTCCTTTGGCACTCAATAAATGTAATCTGACAATGTATGCTGACGATACTAGCATCTCATATGCCTCTAAAAACATCGAAGAGCTTAATACTACACTAAATAGGGATCTCGATTGTCTAAACAAATGGTTGCAGGGTAACAAACTGTCGTTAAATGTTGTAAAGACGCAAGCGATGGTTATAGGTTCCCAGCCAAACCTTTTTTTTTTTTCAGTAATTTATTTTGAGTGGGCAGGAAGTATTTCTAGCTACTTAAAGCTAATTTAAGCCCACTGTGCATGCTGCATCCAGGCACGGGACCCCTAGTTTAACGTCCCTTCCGAAGGACGGCGAGGTGAGTTGCGAAGCCAAGCCTCCGAGGTCACCCATCCGGAGTTTGACCTCACTGAACCGAGCTTAACTTCAGTCTCCTGACGGAAACGGATTAAGCCGCTCGGCCGCTCACCCCACAAACGGCCACTCACCCCACAAACCTGAAGAAGATTGCTGAAAAGAAAGTAGATTCTCCAACTTTTTCTATTGGAGGCTCTGACATAAATCTAGTTAACAATGTGAAATATTTAGGTGTTCAACTTGACAGTAATCTTGACTGGAATCAGCACATGAAAGTCTCATGTGGCAAAGTATCTCGTGCTTTAGGTTTTCTCAAGTATGCTAAGAAATTCGTACCGAAACCTACTCTGATACAAATGTACAGAGGCATTGTCGAGCCACACTTTCGCTACTGTTGCTCTGTATGGGGAAGCTGTTGCGAAGCTAGATTGCAATCTCTGCAAAAATTGCAAAATCGAGCTGCAAGGATTGTCTCAAATAGCAGTTATGATACATCTGCGACCCTTTTGATTAATAACCTTAAATGGCTTACTGTCAGTGATATGATTAAAAGCGAAACAGCTACGGTTACGTATAAAGCAATAACTGGCCTTGCACCTAGCTATCTTTCTTATTTGTTCACACAGAATTCTGACCGAAATATTGATATTAGCTTGCGAAATGCAGCCACTGATCTCTATATCCCAAGGATGACAACCTGCAAAGGACAAAAAGCGATATCTTTTCGTGGCGCTAGAACTTGGAATCAGCTTCCGTTGGATATAAAACAAGCGAATTCGCTTAATTCGTTTAAATGCCAACTAAAAAACCATCTGCAGCCTTCTGCTTGAACATTTGATTGTGATTTTTCGTTCCATTCACCAGTTTTGATTTTACTCTTTTTAATTTTTTATCATAAGTATTCTAGTTAGATTTTTTAAATTTTATCACTTGTAATTAGGTTATTTTAGTAAAGTATTGTTAATTTTGTAAGCTTTTTAACACGGCCCCCTGTAAAGCAGTCGTTGATTGATGGGGCCACCGTGTATAAATAATTAAAAATGAAATGAAATGAAAATGAAATGAAACGGGGAACTTTAAAATGGGGAACTTTAAAACGGGGAACTGTAAAACGGGGAACGTGGAACGGGGAATGGGGAACTTTGAAATGGGGACCTTTAAAACGGGGAACTTTAAAACGGGGAACTTTAAAACGGGGAACGGGGAACTTTAAAATGGGGAACTTTAAAACGGGGAAATTTAAAACGGGGAACATTGGGAATTACCATAGTCATGTACCTTTTCTTCGTGGCACAGGCATACACGTCTGTTTATAAGAACCTAAGAGTTTCGGCCAGTACTGGAAGTTTCTTAAAATTATCAGATTTTTAATACTCGGGAATTTCATACGAGTTTCTTAGGGGTTCCATAACAATCTTCATGTTCACCACCTGTGCCCATGAATGCTCACACGTTTCAAAACAGAGCCATTGAAGTCTTTCCAATGTTTAGACTTCACTCAGGTACCTTTCAAGTGGCTATCTTTAAAACGGGGAACTTTAAAACGGGGAACTTTAAACCAGGGAACTTTAAAATGGGGAACTTGGGCTTCTTTGCCTGAACGCACCATCCTCAGATTTGAAACGAGCACGATATCCTTATTGTGGTATTTATATTTGAATTTACACGTATTTTTTACAAGAAACTGCCTATTTTCTATAAGAATCTCAACTCTCGGATCACCAAAAATTAAGAAATTTGTGTTGTGTTGTGTTGTGTTGTGTTGTGTTGTGTTGTGTTGTGTTGTGTTGTGTTGTGTTGTGTGTTGTGTTGTGTTGTGTTGTGCTGTTAGTTTTATTTTGCTTCAACCGGGTGAGTAAAAAAAGAATCAAACCTTCTGAGTAATGTCAAACAGGAAACAAGTGAAAATAAAACAAAAAGATGTCAAGGATTTCCTTTTCCCAGTAGTGGAGCTAATAATTAGCACATCAAACATCTTCATTTGATAATCTTGAGTTCGATCCGATAACAATGGCACACTATAAAATGTTTGAAGTTTTCAAGTAATATAGAACAGAAATTGTTTAACCACTTTAGAAGAAACCTCAGGCCGATTTTTATGAAAAATGGTGCCCTCATATAAGAAACTTCTCAGCCTGATTTAGGAAGGTTCTTACAGGAGGATCCCAAATAAATTCATATCTAACAATCTTTGTTAAAACCAGGTGCCAAATATTTTTAAAGACTTCATCAATAGTATCTCAATCTACGTATCTAGCATGTATACTAAGGTTGAGTAAATTTTGAGCGAATGCTAGGTATCAACAAAATACTGTTCAATAGTGTTTGCTCTGGGTTTCCTTTAAAGTTTCAAGATTAATGACCTTTTAATTGGAACTAAACAGGCTGTTTTGAAAAACTGGTTTATATTTTGCGGGTTCTTACTGTACTGTTTCTTATCTGCAGTTTTGTGTAAAAAATGAACGGGAATCCAGCAACCAGTTCCCCTAGAAATGGTTATTCCCACTCGTCCTTTAGTCCAATAGTCCTTTAGTCCAATAGTCTATCAGCCCAAAGTGCGTGTTTTCAAGGATTTCATGACAATGTCCCATTGATGCCATTTTCTTTTCTTACGTAACAGAAGGTATGTAGTTATGACTGGTATCTAACGAGATTTGACCAGAAACAGCAAGGAATACAAGACCTGTACAGACCTGTACCTGTTGTTGTCTAGCAGTGCAAATAGACGTGTTGACGAGAAGAAGACTTCCTTGTATCAATTCCAACAGGTATCATGCGTTATAATATTCATATATGTATATTATATTTACATATTTTGTCTTGCTCTCCGTCTGTCTAGGCTAGATATTATGTGATAAGTTTGAATCAAACTGCAAAGATCTTTGACCTTGTACACGCCCTTCAACGAAGAGAATTCTGACAGCCGAAACAAAATGGCGCCGAACGAAGTTTGACTAATTGAAACATGTTTATCGAATAACAAATGCGAAAGTTAGCTGTGAGGGGGAAACAGCAGCGAAAGTAAGGTAGTACGTGTAGTAGTTGTTGTACCATATTGTAAATGATATCGCAAGAATGAAGGTGGATTGCTGGGACATTTGTCTGGGAACGAACTGGTCATATTATAACCCGGGTATTATAAAACAAAAGTAATGATTGGTGATAGGTAATAATTTATACTTATGTATGAACATCAGCTAAGGGTACCCAATATGATTTTCAGGAATCTTGTATTACCAATTTTTTGGAGGTTCGAACCGGGAATCGTTATCTTGTTTCAAGCGGGAATCAGGAACTTGGTGATAGCATTTACAGAATCGGGAAGCGGGGTTGACTCGGATTGAAAAAAGTTATGCTAGAATCGCCTCGTTGTTGCAGCCTCGTTGGTGCCCCATTTTAGCAGTGGCGTTGCCAAGGATTGGGAAAATGCTCTCCCCTACTTCTTGTCAAAAGATGGCCCTTCTTGAACTTGTTACGAAACGAAGAGAGAGTAGTTGGATATCGGAATGGTAGGGTAAAAATCTTTCCGAAAAATACTGGATATTGACAAAGAGGGTCGTTATAAGCGAAAGTAAAGGTTGGCGTTTTAAAAAAATGTTCTGGGTTGTGAGGATTGTTCCAAGACAAGGAAAAATGAATTTGCATGAAGACTGTCCTGAAGGTTGTGCTTCATGAAAATGTTAGGAAATGGCATTCTAAGCCAAGGACAATAATGTTTACTTCACCCAAAAGGTTCCTGGGGACACCAGAGGCAAATTAAGGGGACAAATCAGTGGCGGCTGGTGAGGAAAATACTTGGTGGGGCGAACTTGGGAAGAAGCAAGGGTCTGGGGGCGTAGCCCCCAGAAATTTTTTTTGGTGACCACGCCCTTCAAACGCTCGGAAAATGCTGGCAACGCCCTTTTCGATACATTTTCTAGAAACTTTCTGTAGAAACTTGGCATACCTAGTTTTCATTCTGCAATTCAGTGTTTGCTTACTTACGGCAGAATACCTCGAAAGATATTTCCTTGCCTTCCTTTGTTTTGATCTCAAATTTTGTAAAAAGTGCTATTTCTCTCTGAAGAATGCAACAAACATTTTAAATCGCAACAAAATAGACATCAGTACATCAGTCGCAAGCACCGTAGTTTGTCTAAGTTTTTTCTGGTTGAGACTCGCCAACAAGCAAAGAGGCAAGGATAGGAAACAGTAGGCCCTCCAAAAACTCGCTGCAACCTGTAAGCCAGTCTTAGTCTTACCTTGAATACGAGCTCCTTGTCAATCTACGCGATGATTACTTCCACTGAAATTCTGGGCAATCTGCTGGCCCAAACGTTTTACTTCTAATTTCTCTTCGTGACTTTGTCTACTCTTTGTCTATCACATTTCGATCGTTCTTTGACAACAACAGCCTACGAAACTACGAAATGTTTGAAGCACCGATGGATGTTGCTGTTGTTGAGTGGGGAGGGCAAATTGATTTCTGCCCATATTTTGCGAAAATTGACCAATCAGCTAACTTCATGGAATGACGAAAACCACGAAAACACTGTAGTGCGCATGACAATAAGGATCTGAGAGGGGCAGAAAAAACTTTGCCCAGAAACACGGAAACAAAGAGAAAGTAGGTCAAAGAAATCGCAGCGTCTCTGATAGCCTCAAAGAGAAGCCGATTCTATCAATATCGATAGACATTAGACGTCACTTATCAATAGAAACAACGACGCCACGCCCATACCTTTGATAGGGCTCACACAACAAGTACCAATACAGTGCCGATGTTTTATTCGAATCAAACACAAAATTATTTGTTGATTTTGTGATAATTTTTTACTTTTCTTTGAGATTTGCTGGTGGGGCACTGCCCCAAGTGCCCTATAGCACCAGCCGCCACTGGGACAAATGGAGCAATTTCTTCCCTTCTCGATGAAAACTGGTGACAAGAAAGCCCCTCATGGTGACCCTAAGTCCCTCTTTTTTTAGCTGTTTGATTTGAAAGGGATACATATATATAAACGCATTATTTGGTAGAAAAACCAAAGGAATTCTGATATGGGGGCCAACAACTTTTCCTGCCCGCTTCGCGCTTACCCTCTTTTTTAGCTGTTTGATTTGAAGGGGATACATATATATAAACACATTATTTGGTAGAAAAACCAAAGGAATTCTGATATGGGGGCCAACAACTTTTCCTGCCCGCTTCGCGCTTACCCTCTTTTTTAGCTGTTTGATTTGAAGGGGATACATATATATAAACGCATTATTTGGTAGAAAAACCAAAGGAATTGTTATGGGGGCCAACAACTTCAAAATGATCGATAAATTATATTTTAGCACCACTGACACTGACGTTTGATCGCCAAGGGTGCTCCACAGGCCAAGTATATGGTCTGTTCAACATTGGTCAAAGGTTCCCCCGGGGGCTTCGCCCACAGATCCCCGTTATTTGATAGCCTCCCTTATTATTCTTACTGGCCGTGCCGCTGCTAAGTTCCGCATAGGTCAGTAACAAACAATTGTTTGTAAGTATTTGGATTTATGCACATTGGAAAGAGGCAGAAGGAACTGATCACAAAATTGATGCCTTTTTTAGTCATCATTGCTGCAGTTATTTTCTTGCATGGTATTGTTATGAGGTTTTCTCCATCCTCCATCTTTTCAGTAATGCATAAATAGTTGCGTTGGTTACTGCTAAGAAAACAGACGACAACACATTCCATAAACAAAAGACAGATTTGTTCCCACTGCTATTACCAGGTTGAATATTTGAATATTTGAATGGAATTTTTAATATCGAATTTTGATTTCTACAGAACTACAAAAGATGTGTTTCACAGAGATCTGGGTCAATGCGCTGCTTCCTGGGAGGGAGATTGCCGATATGTAGCGAGGTTTATCCCCTTCTCTTCTCTTTCATTGCACTGCATTCTGCACACGCCGGAATGCATTTCAATTTGCCAGTTTTCCTTTGTTTTCGGTTGCTTGGCAATGAAAAGTGACAACTCATTTGAATAGCTAATTGTCTGCATAACAATGGGGTTAGTGTTCTTGTTATATATTTTGTAGTTTTGAAGAAAAAAAGGGGGGGAGGCGAAAATCGCGCCAGAACAAATCAAATATAAAACCACTCACTACAGATTAATTGTCATTGCTATATTTGAATAGCTAATTGTCTAAAGATCAATAGCGGTAGGTCTTATTGTTATATTTTTGTAGTTTTTGAAGAGAAAAAAGGGGAAGGCGAAAAGCTCGCCAATGAGTTGCTTTTGTTGACACCTCAATTCAAAGCGATTTGCGATTGCAGAAAAAGGAAATTCTCTCAACCAGCAATTCAAAACAAACAAACAAAGCCGCAAAGTTTCTTTGAAACCCAGGTAGCTAGCTCGCTAATTGTGCATTCCAGAAACTGTTTTTAAGGGTAAACATGAGCGTAGATCGAAAGAAGAAGGATGCATCTACACATCTGCCGCGGGCATTTTATTTGTTTGGTTCAAAGGCCGTTTAGGAGGCGATTCAATTCTCTTATTTTTTGGGTGTTATCAAAACATTTACTTCTCAGCTTCTGGACCAAAGAAATAAAAATGCCCGCGGTAGATGTGTAGATATATCCTTCTTTTTTCGATCTACTGGAATGCACAGCGAGCGAGCTAGCTACCTGGGTTTCAGAGAAAATTTTGCGGCTTTGTTTGTTTTGAATTACTGGTTGATAGAATTTCCTTTGTCTGTGATCGCTAATCGCTTTGAATTGAGGTGTCAACAAAAGCAACTCGTGCTATTGTATTACAAAACCTGCCCTTGTTTCTTCAGATAGGATTAATTGTCATTGCTACATTTGAATAGCTAATTGTTTGGGTTCATGTCTCCCATATGACACAACAAATTTATATCTTTGGTAATAGATTGTACACCTTTGAGAATAGATTGCAGGGGAACTTTCTTTTTACAAATGATGTACTTTTCCGATGTAACAAAGAGATTTGCCATTTTTGAGAAACGCTTTGTTTTCTCTTTATTTTGCTGCGATAGAATGCCTTCAGGAGTGTGCAATCTATTCTCAAAGGTATCATTTTTGCTGTGTCACATGGGAGACCTAAGTCTTGCAAGACCTTTTGTTTTATGCAAGCCTTCCAAGACTTCAAAGGTGTTTGCAACAAGAAAACTTTGAATCGACGGTAGATGGACAGTTTGCTGCAGAGGCTGTTAAATCATATGACATTGTATCGAAATTAACGATGATAAAATGGTGGAAAGAAATAGGATTTGTGGTGACCTTATTCGTAAATGTTTCTGCTGTTTATTACTGCAACCGAAAGTGACTTAATGCCGATTACTGGGACTCTGCTGTGGGTGAAGGTAGGCCCGTTAGCTTTCTTGATAGCAAATAGCTTTAATTCGTCAAGGATTCTCGAAAATCACACAAACAAATACTTTCATGTTATTCCTGGACATAATTCACGTAGCATGTGAAATTTTGAAAACTATATCTTATTTGCAGCGTTCCTGATATATTCTTAAATATAGGCCAATTTTCGAAGGAATGAAATTCGATGTAATGCCGATCCCTGACGAGATTTTAACCAAATGCAGAAAAACAAATGTGGAGTGAGGTCTGCAGAATCGATTCGTCTCGTGGTAAAACCAGCTCTATATATTTATTAGTCGAATATTCATTTTCGTGAACGTGCTTAAAAAAGTTGTCTCAAAAGCCTTATTTTCAGTCATGTGAATGGAATACTACGATATCATTGGCTTATAAGCGTGAGATTGGAAGATTTGCGGGTTCCCTGTGCCCTGTTGAAAGATTTGACTTGAATGCTATTAATGGCTGCAGACGAGTCAAATCTTTCAATAGGGCGCAGGGAAACCCGAAAATCTTCCAATTTCACGCTTATAAAGCCAATGATATCGCCGTATTCTGCTCACATGACTGAAAATAAGGCTTTCGAGATAACTTTTCGAGTATCTTCACGAAAATAAAATTAGATATTCGACTAATAAAGATACAGAGCTGGTTTTACCACGAATCGATTCGAGAGGCCCCACTCCACATTCGTTTTTCTGCATTTGGTTAAAATCTCATCAGGGATCGGCGTTACATCGAATTTCATTCCTTCAAAAAAACGGGCCTATCTTCAAGAATTCTCCAGGAACGCTACAAATAAGATATAGCTTCCAAAATTTCACATGTTTTATCTTGCTTGCCTTTGTGTTTGTTACTTGTGCCAAGTTTCAAGTCCCTAGCGTTTATGGTTCTGAGATTAAAGATGGGGTTTCACCAAAGTTTCAGAAGCCTGGTCTGGATAAGGTGGTTAAGAAGTTGCTTAGGCCAAAAGGCTAAAGCTTTGGTTTGCAGGAAGAGGGAAATTTGAGCTTTTAAGATAAACATGTCTAAAACTAGTCCTTCTGCCATTTGTGTAAAAACTAGTCTTTCTGCCATTGGGGACCATATTTGTAAGTCTGGCCATTATGCGTCCATTGAGAACTTCCAAATCCTTAGTAGGATTGACAATTTTTTTGACCTTCTTATCCACGAGTCTTTTAATTCTACGCAATCGTCCTGTGCTTAATGCATAAGTGTCCTCTATTCCCCTGGCACTGTTCTAATCTTACTTGTTTACTGACTTTACCGTATTCTTACCACCCTCCCCCTCCCCCCACCCCGGTTGGTTTCCTTCCCTTTAAGTCCCTCCTGTAGTTACTCCTTTTCCTTCCACATTATTTCCCTTTTATGGTGTTCTTTGTTACTGTCCTTATTTAATGGCGATACACGCCCACACGTTTACATGCAGATGATGGATCTTGGAATAGATCCGAAATGTTTGGAAATTTAACACCGTTTAAGTCAACTGCACTATTGATATTTAACATGATTTGGCATGATTTGTGTCTCTCAACTTGTAACCAATGGACTTGTCTGCAATGGAAAGATCCAGTAACATAAATATGGAGTTGGAATAGAAAGATCAAAACGTGAACATGATTCTTTTTAGGGTCGTTCTTGCTCTTCGATTAACATGCCTGCTCTCAAAGTATCAATATCAACAAATGAGGTAGCTATGTTCAAGTTAACTATCGACGAACATTTTTAGAGTGATTAGACATTGATTGACGCTAAATTCACAGCACTGGAGTCAACCAACCAAATCCGTTATAATTTTTTTTCGAACACTCAGAAGAAGGTGACAGTGATGGTAATCAATTGTCAATCAGGCCTATCCAATGAAATAATCAGGAACAATGTTTTTTTGAGAGCAAAATAGAAATTTAGTCAAGGAAAGCTGCAAGAAACTGCCTTTGTGATGACAATTTTTAGTAACAACAGACTAAGTGAGTTCTAGATCGTGATATATACACGTATACACGTAACAAGTAAAACAAAGTTGAACAACAGACTAGCTGCATTTAAAATATTTTAGATAATTTTGTCCACTATTTGCAGCAGCAGCAAAGCAAAGCTTAATCATCATATAATGTATCATACATAAAACACAGTCAACTGTCTCTAAAGTAGACACCTTCAGGGCCAACTAACAGCGCCCATGTTTTCTTTGTCGATGCAGACTGTCCAGACTGGCTAAATTCATGCGAGTACGGTCCGAAAGTAGGCCCCAAATTACTGTAAAATTGATTTCTGATGAACCAAAAGTGAAATGTAATCGGAGATGACTACATTTCGTGATTCTTTGTCACATTTATATAGTATATACCGGGTGTCCCAAAAAAAGTACTCCCGTTTGAAAAATCACCAACATTTGATTGCACGGCCGATCTTCAATTTTTATTTTTGGTCACGTAGATCAAGGACCAAATCATTTTCCAAAACATAGCTGATCTTGTAAGTGGTTTTAAAATGAGCAAATTTAACTCTTTTACGGCTACCTGGTTTTGAATCATCCTGTAAAAAGTATTGATGATTGCCAAATCAATTTCTTTGTGCGTGTAAAACTTCTAGTTTGGTCATAAATGACAAAAATAAATGTGCACTATCATTGGAGACTTCAATGATGATGAAAAATCTGAAAATTTTGACTCTTAGGAAAGATTGAGTATTTTGCAAAAAAAAACTATAGCTCGAAATAAGGGTTTTCAACGTGTTAATTTTCTACCTTGCTGTATCAAAAGCAAACATTTTATCATCTGTGAATATTTTTGGATCTTTGACGAAACCACTCAAAAAGAAAATTTTATCAAAGGTTTTATAATCAATTTTTGATGGTTTTTTAAACAGGAGTACTTTTTTTTGGGACACCCGGTAGAATGGAGCTTACGATGCATCGATGCAGTACAGCATCGATATTTTGGTACTCCAAAACCTAATCGAGTAAACGTAGTAATTAATTTAGAGACAGTTTACTGTATATTATGTATGAAATATTGTTATTCATCCATAAAATGCAGTGAACTGTGTCTAAAATGAATATCTTCCAGGCCAACTCAATGTGTCCTCTTTAGCAAGGTGTGCACCTTACAGAGAGAATTTTAGGTAATATCTATCAACAGGGACGACAAATAGTTCCTTTCTTGACAGGTTGTTTACGAAATAAAGGTGTCGCTTAGAGAGAGTTGACTGCAGTGCAATACTTGAAAGCTAATCCGTAATATAACATGAAATAAATACAATATAATACAATCCGGCAGGAGATCTGGCTCTTGCTGGGGGGGGGGGGGGGGGTGACGTTGCATAGGAACATGGTAGGAGTGGACAACCAAAAAGGGTATACTTCATGTATTTTTATGGAAGCACCTGGAAAGTTTTAGGGCACCCGTTTCAAACCAACTGAAACTGCAGCAACTCATGATTGAAGTTTATGAATCACTCAACCATGAAAACCCTTCTTTCTTATGGGATTTATTCACAAGAAAAGAAATTAATTACAACCTGGAAATTAAAGATATGCTCTCACTTCCCAATACATCGACTGCGTGTTTCGGTACAAATTCGACAATTTTTAGAGATATCATACGTTAGAATGGTACACCTGATGTGATTAAGAGCAGCAATAAAGCCTCTATTTTTAGCAAAAACATAAAAAATTGGGCTGGGGAGGGTTGCAATTGTAAAATTTGGAAATAGTTTTATTGTAGATTAGTTTAACCCTATCCAGATAAGACTACCCGTGAATTTTTCCATACAGCTGGTCGAGTATCTCCAGAATAGTCTAGTTTTTGGTGACTTTTAGTTTCTATCTACGAGACATCTTTTCATGTCGATTTCAAAAATTTTGACACTGATTCAGGGGGTCAACACTTGACTTTAAATTGAAAGCTCCGCAAAATATATACCTTTTAACTCATAACTTTGGAACCACTGGCGCTATGACAACGAAACAAACATTGCTGAACTTGTCTTGAAACGGGCTTTCATTTGATATATAGTTAATCGATTTTTGATATCGTAATCAATAATTGTTTAATGCGCATGCGTACTGATAAAAACTATTTTGGGCTTCATTTTTGAAAAAATGAGCAACATCATATGATGCAGCAGGTCTTTTTATGTATATCCAGCATAGTCTCCCCAAAGTCTAAAAAGGCCTAGTGTGGATAGGGTAGTTTAAGTCAGTTGGTATTTATTAGTTTGTGCCTTTTTGCACAAACTTCGAATATGACTGTATCCAACTGTAAATAAAGTGATTATTATTATCTATGCAACAGGTGGCTTGCCACCACCCCTTCCCCTATTACCCGGTCTCCTGCCTCGTGTCCTATCGATGACATCTACATACACCACATTCTCCCCACTTGGGGCTGAAATTGCTTCTGGGAATGGATCCCTGTTTTCCTCCAGTTCCTGCTTCTTTCGTTCATCTTTTAATTTATCTTCGTGGTGTATCGCCCAGACATCAGCCATGCCCGGAAGATCTGCGATCATTTCATTTTCGTCTTCCTCCATGACGTATGAGATACCTTCATCGCTCCTGCCAGCGACATTTGATTCTGGCACTGCGGCCCTCCTCTGCATCTCTCGCTTCTCTTCCCCCAATCTCCTTTGTTCCTTTATCCATTTGAGATGGTTGCTGGGAACATCTGTAGGGTTTTCTTTGAAAGAAATTCTTTCTTCTAAATGCTTTTTTGCAAATTTCGCAATGATTTCATCTAGTTTGCCCTCCATTGCTCGCAGGTCAGATTGGAACTCCTCCATTAGCTCATTCATGTTTGCTGTCTCTGTCGGGTACTGAATAGTTCCGCCGTGGTATGTGTCTTGATAAAGAGATAAGATTTGTGACAACCTCATGCATGCATGACCAGCGTGGCTGGCTCCTAGTAGTTTCTTCAAATTTGTGGGATCAACAAGTTTATCATATCACGTATGCCCACCTATACTTGGTTAGAAATTTGATACTAGGATACCATTCTTCCCCTTAGCTATTGGTGTGCATGGCTTACACTGTCGTTGTGGGGTCAGTCATGGAAAGAATAAATATATGTGATGTACAGTGATGTACAGTGACAAACAAGGCATCAGAATGCAGCTGCAGAGCATAGCTTCTCAATTCCTAACAAGGTCGTTGACAAAGTTTATGAACTACCGATTGCCCCAAAAAAGTTCCAACGTTTAATTGAACTCAGAGAAAAAGGAAGAAATGAGTTAAATGATGATGGAGATATGTACGAGCTCTAATATTTCATGTTCCTGTTGAAGTCAAATCCAATGACGTTAGCCGTCCTGCTTGATATTTGTGGAAGGGGACTCACTCGACGAGAAGCACAAACGCACTAACGTTGGGTTCACAATTTGTTCATTACGTGTAGTACTACATTGAAAATAAAAAAGGCCAGCTTCCAGTCAGTAGTGCAATTTTCAGAGCATTAGAAATCCTTTCATTTACAAGAGAAAACAGCACTAGATAATAAAATTGAATATAATAATTGAATAGAATTTTGGTTTTAACGATTTTTGATTCTGTAACAGCTCGCCTGCTCTACATAAGGTTTGAGGAATCGAGTCAAAAAGGTATTGGGCAAAAATGGTTTGCTACTGTTGTTGTTGCATTTACTAACTGGGAATTTTACCTTTCCGCGGTTTCATGGAGTAAAACAAACTGTCTTTTCTTGAACTAAAAAGCAGTTGTCAACTTTTTGTTCGACCTGCCATATTATGCAATATTGGATTTTTCGTCTTGGTGAGCTCGAATTGAGTGGCAAAGTACACCCTTCGTATTTCCCTGCGAGACCTGCTCTATTCGATATTTAAGACCTTGCTATACAAATATACTGAATGAGCAGAGCTCTTGCTTGTCCTTGCTCCAAGTCTATTTTGTGAACTGATCAAGGTAAGGATGGAGAGTGGCAACTCATTTTTTCTGTTCATAATCCAGAGATTTCAACTTCGCCACAATGATGCAGGCAGGCGTACGGATCTCTTTGGTTTGCCTTCAACATGAAATGTTAGAGCTCATAACGCCATCTTCAGAATACTAATTTCTACCTAAAAAATGCCAAACTTTAAATGTCTATCATGCAACTAAAATGATTGGAAATCGCCAGGCTCAGAACTTTTTTCTCTGTGTTCAATCCAACGCCGAATCTTCTCCTTTGGGAGACCCGGTACTTTTTTGAACTGAGTGACTTGAAAGAAATTTTAGCTATTTTGCTATAATTTTACTGTCGGACTTTTCTGAAATATTCAATATTACTTCTTTTCTAAATTTGACAGAGAAATGTCGAAAATACTTCCAATCATCGCAAATATCTATTAATGTTTTACTGAAAGATGAATTTCTCGAACATTGACATTTTGATTTCTCAACCTGAATATGAATGGAAAGACTGAAATATGAATAGAATGATCATCGTCGTAATCTTGCTTCTTTAAATTTTTGGTTTTTGCAATATGGTATCGAGAAAAGTCTGTCACTCTTCTTGTTTACGATTTAGAAATTGAATAGTGTCAAGTTCTCAATTGAGTTGAAATATGAAATATGAAAAACGCTGTAATTTCGAAAATTATTCAAGATTTCTGAAAAGTTCAACAGTAGAATAATGGATAAGTAGCCAAAGTTTCTTTTGAGCCATTCAATTAAAAAAATAAGGCATTGAATTTACACCTACAGTCGTGCCCAAAAGTTTAAAGGACAAGTCCGGGGTTGATATGATTGATGATAAAATACAAGATAATACCTCTATGAATTATGTATGATACTTTTTTCCACTATTTTTCGCCTTCTCCTTGTGAAATTACGTATTCAAATAAGCTATTTGAGCGAAGTGACGTCATATCACGCAAACGAAAACGAGGCTCTGTGATTGTTTTTCGCCTCTTAGTTTCTGCTAGCCTCTTTATCGTGTACTCGTGCATTGAAAATGGCACGAGAACACGATAAAGAGGCTTGCGACGATAAAGAGGCGAAAAACCAATCACACAACCTCGTTTTCCTTTACGTGATATGACGTCATTTCGCTCAAAGTGCTTTTGTGAATACGTAATTTCACAAGTAGAAGGCAAAGAATAGTGAAAAAGTATCATACATCATTCATAGCAGTATTATCTTGTATTTTATCATCAATGATAACAACCCCGGACTTGTCCTTTAAGACCGAATTTTTGTCAACAACGTTTCTTGGCCTAACGATATGGAACCCTACCACTCTACCTAGTTTACTTTGTTAGAGTTCATTTAGATCAACTTTCCATGTAGATTTCAAATTTTGATTTTTTTTCTAATTTCGGCGCCATTTTGCTATGACGTCACAATGAAATATATAGAAATTCTCGGAAATTGCATTGGTTCTGCCGACAAGGTGTGTGACCCAAAAATTGTGTTAATCAGCTGAATTTTACATCAATCTATGCACAGTTAATTTCTATTTTATGTTTGCAAAATATCGAAACTCCACGAAGACTATTGCTTCAGGGAAAAGGGTAGTGGAGGGCCTTATGTCCATAATAATGCTTCATTTCCCTGAAGCCATACAATTGCTGCAGTTAAAAAGGTAGTGGAGGGCCTTATGTCCATAATAATGCTTCATTTCCCTGAAGCCATACAATTGCTGCAGTTAAAAAGGTAGTGGAGGGCCTTATGTCCATAATAATGCTTCATTTCCCTGAAGCCATACAATTGCTGCAGTTAAAAAGGTAGTGGAGGGCCTTATGTCCATAATAATGCTTCATTTCCCTGAAGCCATACAATTGCTGCAGTTAAAAAGGTAGTGGAAGGCCTTATGTCCATAATAATGCTTCATTTCCCTGAAGCCATACAATTGCTGCAGTTAAAAAGGTAGTGGAGGGCCTTATGTCCATAATAATGCTTCATTTCCCTGAAGCCATACAATTGCTGCAGTTAAAAAGGTAGTGGAGGGCCTTATGTCCACAGCTATGGCCATAAGTTTAAGACCACCCTTGGAAAAGCGTGAAAAACAATCTGTGCTTATGAGGTAAGAGCCTGTGATGTTCGATAATTCAAATAATGACACGATTCTTCAACATTAATTCGAATAACTTTGTGATTGTAACTTCAAACTAACAATCCAAGGGTTGGTCTTAAACTTATGGTCAAAGCTGTGGACGGAATGCCCTCTACTACCTTTTTCCCTGAAACAATATTCTTCGTGGAGTTTCGATATTTTGCAAACAAATCGTAGAAATTAATTGTGCTTAAAATGAAGTAAAATCCTGCTGAGTAACACAATTTTTGGGTCACACCCCTTGTCGGCAGAACCAATGCAATTTCCGAGAATTTCTATATATTTCATTTTGACGTCATAGCAAATGGCACCGAAATTTAAAAAACAACATCAAAATTTTAAATCTACATGGAAAGTTGATCTAAATGAACTTCAAGAGAGTAAAATAGGCAAGGTGTGGTAGGGTTCAATACAGTGGTTCTATATCGTTAGGCCAAGAAACGTTGTTGACAAAAATGTGGTCTTAAACTTTTTCCCACGACTGTATCTGTCTACCCCGATTTAAACATCTGGAACCTATGCTAGCTGAAGGGCTTAGCAATCTTACGAGTAGCTATAACTACCCTCCGAAAATTGAATTTCAAAAATACGCTAATTCATTAATTTCCCATTTGTTGTTCAATCTATTTTTTGGTGGACGTGAGAAAAGCCGAGTTCCAACTTTCTTCACGAGCTCAACATCGGAATCATTTGCAGCTATAGATTTCCCTGCACGACTTCAAGTCCGTCTCTCTGTAAAAGTTTTCCAAGATATTGACTGGGAAAGGATAGTGATCATTTTTCTCTTTTGGCCAAGGTAGAAATCGCAATTAGTTAGAATGCAGTCACGTGACCATGCAGCATCCCAATAAGATAGCCACGCCCTCTGGACCAAATGGTTAAAGGACAAGTCCGGGGTTGGTATGATTGATGATAAAATACAAGATAATACTGCTTTGAATGATGTATGATACCTTTTTCCACTATTTTTCGCCTTCTCCTTGTGAAACTACGTATTCAAATAAGCAATTTGAGCGAAGTGACGTCATATCGCGCAAACGATGACAAGGCTGTGTGATTGTTTTTTCGCTCCTTTAGCGTAGCAAGCCTGTTTATCGTGTTCTCGTTCCATATTCAATGCATGGGTAGACAATAAAGAGGCTTGCAACGATAAGAGGTGAAAAACAATCACGCAGCCTTGTCATCGTTTGCGCGATATGACGTCACTTCGCTCAAATTGCTTATTTGAATACGTAGTTTCACAAGGAGAAGGCGAAAAATAGTGGAAAAAATTATCATACATCATTCAAAGCAGTATTATCTTGTATTTCATCATAACGATACCAACCCCGGACTTGTCCTTTAAACAAAGCATTTGTCAATAGTTCTCAATGGTGGAAAAGTCCCTGTTCTACAAGGCTGCAAAGAGACCCATATATTGAAAGTGTTAAAAAAAGAGTACTCTTCGAGACTTACCATGATATGTTTTGTACTTGCGCTTTATTTGGCTGCAGACAACTCCCATTAAAATAAGGAGAATAACAATTACGACTGTCATTTGGAAAATGATTGATTGTGTATTTATAAATGAGATTGGTTGGTCTGCCTCTTTCTTTATCTGCAAGGCAAAGTAGATGGTTTCAATTGTCAATAGTATACCAAAAATTAATCCACCGTTGTAGAAAATATTGCAAAAACTCGATGGGGGTTGCATAATTTGTAGCAAAATTTTCTATGAGGGCTTGATCGAGAATTCTCTTTTGTTGTCTAAAAGTTAGCTACTGTAGCAAGATAAAACTCAAATCCTTACTGGTTGCCAGAGCATGCGGAATCACCCAATTTCATGCTTGTCAGCCAATGAGATCACCGCTTTCTAGCCCCTCGAGACAAACTCGGTCGTTTGAGGTGAATTTTCTAGTACCCTCACAAAAACTGAAATGGGTGTTAAAGTACTTCAGTTATTTGCACTTTTTTTAATAACTCAGTTGTGGGGATTTCCGTCCAGAATTGTTTACATGTTTAAACACATAGCTTGTTTGGTGCAGGAGCTGCGCTCAATTTCCGGTCGAAGAATATTGACCTTCGTTGAAATATCTATAGAAATCGCTACAAATGAGATATACAGATAACAATTTCAGCGATTATGCATACTGACCTGGGCCGGGTTGTTCAAACCACGATTAGCATTAATCTTGGATTAAAGGCATGCTTATGTTGTCATTTGTATAGTCTTAATCCGGTATTAGCCTAATACCAGCTTTGAACAACCGGGCCCTGAGCAATAACCCAAGCTCCTTCACTGCTATCACATCTCAAAATTGGAGGCAATTTCTAACGATTTCTGGTAGAGACATCATTTGGGCCTTAGCTTTACTTCGCTTAGAACTCATTCCATTGCACTTGAAAAGTTATGGTAAAATTCTCAAGCTAAATAATGCACTTACCCATGACTCAGACACCAGTTTGAATTCGTTTGCCTTTTTTACTTCAGCAAATTTTTAAACCTCGGTCCATATTTTTCTCTGCAAAATCTCTCCGCTTCAAACATTAAACAGTGAGCTTTGACATTGTATCATAAGAGTCTCGCATCAAAGAACATTCCTATACCGGGTGTCCCAAAATGATGTATCATTGTTTGATTGCTGACATGTCCATAGCCAATGAACCGATTTTCAAACACTTTATTTCATTTTATTGCCTAAAGCTAAATTGTATTTTAAGATGTTGGTTGTGGTATTACCAGTTTTTGAAAATCGGTTCATCGGTCATGGACATATAAGCTATCAAACGATGATACATCATTTTGGGACACCCGGTAGAACGATCACACGCGGTTAAGCTGTTTAGCGAGGCACCTGTGAATTAGTTTCACGCATTTCGTTCTTTTCGTTCTGTTTTAAATAGATGCAAAACATAAAAAAAAAAAATTTTGAGTTGCTAAAAAAGGTACCCGGTTTTGCTCTTTTGTTTGTTTGCATTGATTGATTGAGTCAAATGCGTGAAAACAATTCACGATTGCCTCGCTAAACATATAAAGCGCATGAAATCGTTGATCTATAGGAATGTTCTGTGAAGCAAGACTTTTATGATATAATGTCGAAGTTCTCTGTTTGTTGCTTGAAGCGGAGAGACTGTACAGAGAAAAATATGGACCGAGGAAAGTTTTTGCGATTCACCCACAACTGATCGTTTCTTTTAAAAATTTGCTAAAGTAGAAAAGGCTAACGAAGTCAAACTGGTGTCTGAGTCATGGGTAAGTGCATTATTTAGCTCAAGAATTTTACCATAACTTTTTAAGTGTAATGGAATGAGTTTCAATTGAGGAAAAGCTTAGGCCCAAATGATGTCTCTACCAGAAATCGTTAGAAATTGCCTCCAATTTTGAGATATGATAGCAGTGAAGGAGTTTTGGTTATTGCTCAGGTCAGAATCACTGAAATTCTTATCTGTATATCTCATTTGTGTAGCGATTTCTATAAATATTTCAACGAAGGTCGATATTCTTCGAGCGGAAAATGAACGCAGCTCCTGCCCCAAACAAGCTATGTGCCTAAACATGTAAACAATTCTGGACGGACTTCCCCACAACTGATTTATCAAAAAATAGTGCAAATAACTGAAGTATTGTAGCATCCATTTCAGTTTTTGCGAGGGTACTAGAAAATTCACCTCAAACAACAGATTTTGTCTCCAGGAGCTAGAAAGTGGTGATCTCATTGGCTGACAAGCATAAAATTGGATTATTTCCGCATGCTCTGGCAACCAGTAAGGATTTGAGCCTTATCTTTACTGGCAGATCTTAGATCAAATGACGTGGGAAATTTGAACATTTTATAAGGTTTATTCGATTTCTTTGTGAGATAAGATGAGCTGAAGACAAGCGGCGATGTAATTTTTACTAACATGCATCGCGCTCCAGTTACGTATATTAAGCGCGTCTACAGGGATTTGGTTAAAGACAGTAATAAATCGTATATAAAAGAGTTTTGATAATATAAATAGAAACAATGTCTAGTTCTTACCTTAAAACCAGCAGTTACATCTGCCAAGGTTTGTAGTATTTGGCGTTCCTCGACCTTTATATAGTCCTCGAACGTACTTGCAGCGTTAGTCATGTCATTTGACAAAATAAAACCGAAAGAGAAGGGATATTGTATCAGTTCAACAGCATATATATCTGGATGATTGAATACGTCAGGTTGAGATGCTGCCGATGCCACATCAACCAATGCTGACCGCACTTTGCGTCTTTTCAGTACGTCGGCAACATCCTCGATGGTTCGATATAATGCTTCTGCAACGACAAGACAAAATATTGCTCAAGCTGATAAACAGACAAGATAGCTTGTTTAAAAAAATAACAAATTGGATTTGTCCTTGATTTATTTTCGTGGAATTTTTTTTATTTTGGAATTTTCTCAGGCTAATTGGCCAAAGGTTTGGTTTAGAGGTGGACGCAAATTTGGACTCTAAAATTAACATTCAACTATCGAAGCACCCATATCAACGAACGAGATGTCTGTGTTCAAGGTATCTATTGAGGAATGTTTTGTGAATGATTCACCAAGGATTTATCTATTGAGGAATGTTTTGTAAATGATTCACCAAGGATTAAAGCTAAATTTTCATGTCGCTTGAACCAAATGTATTTTGGGATACCCCTACTTGGAAAAAAAAGGATTACGAGTAAGGGAGCGGTCATTGTTAATCTTGGGTAACAGGGCTAATGATAATTCTACACAATTAGACAACATTTCATACCCCGTCTTGAATATACAGAGTGTCCCAAAGAAATTTTGCCCCGTTTGCTTGAAGATTGCGACAAAACGGCAAAATATTCTCGCCAAACTTTGTTATGATGTTGCTTTTCAGCTGTTCTAATAAATTTTGCTACCATTCCCGTAGAGATCCTTTCAAAAATCATGGAGCTATGACCTTCAGCAGACCAAATTTGACTGATGACTAAAACCAGTGGTCAATCATTTTGTCTTACTATTTTGCAGCGATAAATAGCTTCATGTAATGTAAGAAATATTTTCTGTAAGGTAACAAATAATTGAAATTTTTTTAATGATTATCAGAATTTTGAAAAAGCTACGGCATTAGGCTGCTGTTTTATTTCATTCATGGAAATAACACCATGGAGCAAAATCATGCAACATTTTAGCGAGAATCTTTTGTCGTTTTTTTGTCATCTAAGACAAACGGGGCACAATTTTTTGGAACACCATGTAGAAAAATAGGTTTTATACCCCTTTACCATTCAACAAAATGATTTGCAACCCCATCCAGAACTCTTTGAGGAAATATAAAAGATATATGCACACATACCAATTAGTCCCAGGCTATTTTCGTACCAATCCAGTGATTCATCATTTCCAGATGTCTGTTAAATTTACTTTTGAATGTTGACGGATGACTTCATAGAAATAATTTTGAAGCAAAATAGTTTTGCACCCATAGCAATTCTCATTGATAAGTTCGCACCCCCACAAAGTAATGGAAACAATGTTCATACTTCTATCACAAATCTCCCCCCTCCCCGGTACCCAGGATTAAAAATGACCAATCCCTAACTGTATATTTTCTGACTTTGACATGAGGATTACTTAATGGATATGCGTGCATACAAGATCTCGAAGAATGGCCAATTTATCACATCTTATGCATTATTGATAGAGTAAAATTTGAGGAATACTTACTGGTATTTACTTTCGCATTTCGACGAATTGCAATTTTGTGACCAGCTGAGTCGTGAATGGCTGCAATCTGAAACGTAGATGCTCAATCTGATAAACAATTGTGCTAAAGATGACAGGGAATATTTACCATGATCTTTGGCGTTTGAAAGAATTGTGAATGATTTGATTTGTCAATTTACCATGTAACGCAATGGATCGTGGTAAAAATTCCATGGTGCCATCCGCAGCGTGATCATCTATCTAGCTTCTAATTTCCTAACAGACTCCAAATGACATAGATCAGCGGTACTACAAGAATTCAAACCCAAATACTAGCCTGCTACAGTATGTTCATTCAACTGATGGACAATTCTCAGTTCACGGGCTGATTAACAATCATTTACCTTGTGAAAAGGCGATACCTTTGTCATGAAACTTATATAAAGAAGCTTTCAGGAACGTTCCGTGATAAATGGTGCTATTTTGTGATATATAAAGCTGGTTGAAAGAGGGCGTCTCTGACACAGTGTGATCTTAATGCCAAAATCGAAATTCTCATTTCTTGGCTCAGAAATGTCCGATTTGTATGAAATCAACTTTATTTACCAAATGAATATAACAGCTTTTAACGGATTGCCAGCCAGAAGAAATACGGATTCTAATTCTACACTTAATTGGACATGCTCAGGGGCAGCACGATTTTGGCATTTTTGGCATCAAAATGTGGAAATTTCATTTTTACACTTGAAAAACAAAAAAGTGACTCAAAGTGACTCTACCAGACTCACTTTTTGTGGAAGTACCATGTCTCAGCTGAAAATCTACCAAGGGGATCGTGCAGAATTGTACAGAAAAAAAAGTTATACGCAATTAAAAAAGTCAAGTGTACCTCTTGATTTTGAAGAAAAAGTTGGGCTTTTTTTGTTGCTTTCTAAGCAACATGAAATTGAATGGAATTGTTGAAAGTAACTGCTAGTGACTTCAATTCATCTTTTGGGGAAATTCAAATCGTAAAATTGAAATAAAGCTTTTTCACTGCTCCTCCGCAGAGACAGATAATAAAGCAGTGTAGGCTGCTTCTTTTTTATCATTTCTTCACACAGCGTTAGGTCATCAACTTTATAACGTCCAAGATAACTTCATTATGAAGTGCACTAACTTTTAAGCTAGTTACATCTAGAAAACTTGATAAAAGACTATGATTTAGTTATTATTTACGAATCGTATTTTGTTTCTTCAATAAAACTTCATTCGTACATAGACTGAATCAGTGATTCCTCCTCATTGGAAACATGGGCAACAGGAGAAGAGTATCCTTTTTTGTTGACATATCTTGTCTCACATTGTAATTACCGGAGCTGATTTTGTTAGCATTCTGATAAAAATCTCATGAATGCTGGCTTAAACAGAAGTCTGTCTCGGTCTTTCAAATGCAGGACGGAGGAACAATTGCTATTTGGTCTGAGAGTGGAGTTGAAGCATGGAACAAACAGGTATGCAGTTTCCGTAAGGGGGGGGGGGAGGGGGCAGGATGTAGAGCGAGACGGAATTCTGTACAAAAGTCAACATTCATGAAATTTTTGTAAGAATGCTAAAAAAATCAGCTCCGGTAAGTACAAAGGTGAGACAAGATATGTCAACAAAAAAGGACACTCTTCTCCAGTTTCCCATGTTTCCAACGAGGAGGAATCACTGATTCAGTCTATGTACGAATGAAGTTTTATTGAAGAAATAAAATACGATTCGTAAATATTAACTAAATCATAGTCTTTTATCAAGTTTTCTAGATGTAACTAGCTTAGAAGTTAGTGCACTTCATAATGAAGTTAACCTGGACGTTATAAAGTTGTTGACCTAACGCTGTGTGAAGAAATGATAAAAAAGAAGCAGCCTACATTGCTTTGTTATCTGTCTCTGCGGAGGAGCAGTGAAAAAGCTTTATTTCAATTTTACGATTTGAATTTCCTCAAAAGATGAATTGAAGTCACTAGCAGTTACTTTCAACAATTCCATTCAATTTCATGTTGCTTAGAAAAAAAGCCCAACTTTTTCTTCAAAATCAAGAGGTACACTTGACTGTTTTAATTGCGTATAACTTTTTTTTCTGTACGATTCTGCACGATCCCCTTGGTAGATTTTCAGCTGAGAAGTGTTACTTCCACAAAAAGAGATTCTGGTAGAGTCACTTTTTTGTTTTTCAAGTGTAAAAATGAAATTTCCACATTTTGATGCCAAAAATGCCAAAATCGTGCTGCCCCTGTGCATGTCCAATTAAGCGTGAAATTAGAATCCGTATTTCTGCTGGTTGACAATCCGTTAAAAGCTGTTATATTCATTTACTAAATAAAGTTGATTTCATACAAATCGGACATTTCTGAGCCAAGAAATGAGAATTTGGATTTGGCATTAATTAGCCAATTAGAGGAAGATTTGATAAAATTGCCATGAAATTGACACTTGTAGATTTCACCAAATTTTGACCCTGATTTTCTCTGGGCTCGCAATTCCGATTTCAATGAAATGTTTTTTATTTTGATGGCCAACATATCTAGTTTTCAGTGGTATGATCAGTGGTCAGAAATAAGCAACTTCATTTTTGGGTATTTCTTCCACTTGCTTGGCCTGTAAAAAATGGGTTAGAGTTCATAACTACATGTTATTTGCCGTGTAATGCCGTAAGGACAATAATTCAATAGATATACCTCTTGACCATATAACTGGTTGTCTTTTGCTACAGAGACAGTCAAGGAAGTTGCGAGCTTGGCAGAAAGAAGCGATAAAGTGATCAAACCAACAATCATCCACACCATCGCAAAAAGGCGTGCAGGCTTCGATTTTGGCGTCAGATCTCCATTTCTATGAAAATAAGAAATATCTTATGGTCCACGAAAGGAGTTATTTTTTTGGTCCAAATTGGCTACAAATGAGTTTCAAAATGGAAAAAATGCTAAATATAGATAAAGGGCAAGTTGTATGTTTTATTCTTAATTGGCTCATTTGTCTAAAAGTGGAGGTAATTTTAGGGCTTTTGTTAGTAGGCACGAGTAACCATAGATTTGCGATGACACAATGCAAGAAAACAGACTGTTCTTCTTTTGGAATAATGGGTTTACGCGTAGGCTAATCTAGACCAGGCTTTTTGAAGCATCCTCAGGCCTGGGGGGGGGGGGCTAAATTAGCTCCCCCCTCAGAACTCCGAATTAACAAGGGCTAGCAAGATGATTCTTGGTCATATTATGTAAATTAATGTGAAACTTCTGAATATCTAATTCATGTTACTCTAATTGTTGTATTTTCTATGACGTCATCAATGTTCTTTGTTTTGTGCCAAAAACAGCACTGGTACAGATTTACTGTAGGAAATCTCTTAAGAGGAATATTATGCTTCTTATAACTTTAATTGACAAATTATTTATTACCTAAATTCATTAGAGATATAAGTGATGAATGACGTCATACAAAATAAAAACAAAAAATAGGTTATTTCCATATTGTCTTATTGAATTATGGTTGCACTAAAATGTTCATCCATTTATCTCACTTTTGTCTTGAATAAAACAAACAAGATATTAAAGCTACTTTTTGAGAAATTGTTATATGTCCAAAACTACATGAGATATCGATTCAAAGCCATTTCAGGTCTTCAAAACAACGAGGAACGTGCTTCATTTTGCCTGAGAATATCTTTAAATACCTAGGGACTATAAACTTGCCCTGAAGACTTCCTACTGGGTTGCCTATTCCTTAGGTTAAAATGAAGCACGCTCCTCGTTGTTTTGAAGATTTGAAAATGGTTGTAAATCGATCCCCTGTTTTTACGACTATTTGAGGATTTCAGACATGCCCTTTTCCTCAAAATCCTTAATTTTGGAAATTTACCGTGCGAAAAAAAATTCCAAAAAATACCAACGTATTCTCATCGGATCCGTCCCCCTTCCTTCCAGACCACTAAGATATGGAGAGAGCGAAGGGGGCTTCGCTGTCTGGAAGGAAAGTAGGATCATGGTGCGAACCGTCGCTGAGGGAGGAGTGGTGGGTCGATTTTTTACTGTGCACTGCTTGTTGCTCACAAAGAAGGCTGAAATGAGCTCGGATTTTTCCTATATACTGACCTATTCCCTAGGGGCTACGAAACTGCTCTCCCCAGGCCTCTCAAGCAGTCTCGGGTGTGTAGAACATTAGAGTCTTGGAATTTCGTGAGACTTCTCCGGTGAGAATACCAACGTATTCTCATCGGATCCGTCCCCCTTCCTTCCAGACCACTAAGATATGGAGAGAGCTTCGGGGGCCGCAGATCTGGACTAAACGAGAAATGGAGACATAAAATAAACACACTGAATATGTTTCCAAACATCATACATAATATAGGGCCCCCTCCATTACTCAAGTAGAATAGGTTCGTAGAAGATCGGCGCCAAATGAAAACAACGAGGAGCACAAATGTTATGAACATTGCAAGTTATAAAAGATCATCGTACTCGGAAAATTACATAATTTGGAGACACCTGTGAATTTACTCGTTTTCTATCTTATTTCCTATGTGCCTTCTTGGGTTGAACTTATCGGTCTCTGACGGGTTGGGCTGGAGGGTTTCCCCCTAAAATTACATCAAGATAATTTGTCTTTAAACACTAATCCTCAGTTCACTCAGATAGTTGCAGAAGGATGACAAACAATAATATTTTGGAATTAATAATTAAGACAAATGAGAAGGAAAACCCTCCAACCCAACCACTCAGAACAGCAGCTTAGAGCCGTGTATTAAGGTCTTTAGTTAGGCCCCCGAGTGGTTGAGAAGAAGTAAGCGATCCTTCAAATTGCTTTTGAAAAACTCCTTGCAATGCTTGCTCAAGCAGGGATATATAATCTCGATTCAAAACCCTTGACGGATCTAATCTTGCCACAACGATCCAAGCATCAGAAAATGTTCTTGTTCTCCTCTGATAAGATTGCTCCCGCAATTAGGGCTTCAGTGAGATACTATTATGATAAAAGCCAGTGTTGCTGAAAGAATATAACATTATATAATTATAGCCTTGAACCATAGAAATATGCCTTGAATATGCCATGAAATTCTCAGCCCAAAGCTAACGATGTCATGCTAAAACGCAGAGCTTTCGTTGCTGAAAAACATGCATAAAATTCTAAGCCTAAAGCTAACGATGTCATGCTAAAACGCAGATCTTTCGTTGCTGAGAAACATGCATAAAATTCTAAGCCTAAAGCTAACGATGTCATGCTAAAACGCAGATCTTTCGTTGCTGAGAAACATGCATAAAATTCTAAGCCTAAAGCTAACGATGTCATGCTAAAACGCAGATCTTTCGTTGCTGAAAAACATGCATAAAATTCTAAGCCTAAACCTAACGATGTCATGCTAAAACGCAGATCTTTCGTTGCTGAAAAACATGCATAAGATTCTAAACCTAAAGCTAACGATGTCATGCTAAAACGCAGATCTCTCGTTGCTGAAAAACATGCATAAAATTCTAAGCCTAAAGCTAACGATGTCATGCTAAAACGCAGATCTTTCGTTGCTGAAAAACATGCATAAAATTCTAAGCCTAAAGCTAACGATGTCATGCAAAAAACGCAGATCTTTCGTTGCTGAAAAACATGCATAAAATTCTTGGCCTAAAGCTAACAATGTCATGCTAAAACGCAGATCTTTCGTTGCTGAAAAACATGCATAAAATTCTAAGCCTAAAGCTAACGATGTCATGCTAAAACGCAGATTTTTCGTTGCTGAAAAACATACATAAAATTCTCAGCCCAAAGCTAACGATGTCATGCTAAAACGCAGATCTTTCGTTGCTGAAAAACATGCATAAAATTCTAAGCCTAAAGCTAACGATGTCATGCTAAAACGCAGATCTTTCGTTGCTGAAAAACATACATAAAATTCTCAGCCCAAAGCTAACGATATTCATGCTAAAACGCAGATCTTTCGTTGTTGGAAAACATGCATAAAATTCTTAGCCTAAGGCTAACGATGTCATGCTAAAACGCAAATCTTTCGTTGCTGAAAAACATGCATAAAATTCTAAGCCTAAAGCTAACGATGTCATGCTAAAACGCAGATTTTTCGTTGCTGAGAAATATGCATAAAATTCTAAGCCTAAAGCTAACGATGTCATGCTAAAACGCAGATTTTTCGTTGCTGAGAAACATGCATAAAATTCTAAGCCTAAAGCTAACGATATTCATGCTAAAACGCAGATCTTTCGTTGTTGGAAAACATGCATAAAATTCTTAGCCTAAAGCTAACGATGTCATGCTAAAACGCAGATCTTTCGTTGCTGAAAAACATGCATAAAATTCTTAGCCTAAAGCTAACGATGTCATGCTAAAACGCAGATCTTTCGTTGCTGAAAAACATGCATAAAATTCTTAGCCTAAAGCTAACGATGTCATGCTAAAACGCAGATCTTTCGTTGCTGAAAAACATGCATAAAATTCTAAGCCTAAAGCTAACGATGTCGTTGCTGAAAACATGCATAAAATTCTAAGCCTAAAGCTAACGATGTCGTTGCTGAAAACATGCATAAAATTCTAAGCCTAAAGCTAACGATGTCATGCTAAAACGCAGATCTTTCGTTGCTGAAAAACATGCATAAGATTCTAAACCTAAAGCTAACGATGTCATGCTAAAACGCAGATCTTTCGTTGCTGAAAACATGCATAAAATTCTAAGCCTAAAGCTAACGATGTCATGCTAAAACGCAGATCTTTCGTTGCTGAAAAACATGCATAAGATTCTAAGCCTAAAGCTAACGATGTCATGCAAAAAACGCAGATCTTTCGTTGCTGAAAGACATGCATAAAATTTTAAGCCTAAAGCTAACAATGTCATGCTAAAACGCAGATCTTTCGTTGCTGAAAAACATGCATAAAATTCTAAGCCTAAAGCTAACGATGTCATGCTAAAACGCAGATCTTTCGTTGCTGAAAACATGCATAAAATTCTAAGCCTAAAGCTAATGATGTCATGCTAAAACGCAGATCTCTCGTTGCTGAATAACATGCATAAGATTCTAAACCTAAAGCTAACGATGTCATGCTAAAACGCAGATCTTTCGTTGCTGAGAAACATGCATAAGATTCTTAGCCTAAATCTAACGATGTCATGCTAAAACGCAGATCTCTCGTTGCTGAAAAAACATGCATAAAATTTTAAGCCTAAAGCTAACGATGTGATGCTTAAACGCAGGTCTTTCGCTGCTAAAACATGTTATGTTGTAAAGGGGCCTCGTCCATATCAACACAAGAGAAACTCTGGTTTGATCCATTTATCTCAGATATACTTTTTCCAGTTAATGATAAACAATCAGGGAATAAACATTTTTGAAAACGACATGTCTCGTGAGAGTTTCTTGTATCTGAATTGTGTCTCTTGAGGGAGTTGACCTTTGGACCCATCATCATAGACGCGTTAGCGTTCACAACATAAAAGCAAATTTGATATGCCCGAAGAAACATAAAATCGAATTGAATACTCATAGCATCGGCTATAGTCTTTTAGCGACAGAACAACGTTTGAAATATTTCAATCGGCAACTTACTCAATTTTCTGTAACAGATCGCGTTGGGTCACTTTTTTCTGGGTCACTTTTTTCTTGGTCACCTGGTATCATCTTTCAAACATTTATTGCAAAAGAATCTATGCACACTCCGCAAAATATAGCCTGTTTGTTACAAGTAAACATAGAGAGACTGCTGGGTTAACAAGAACATTCTGCTTGATAATGAGATACAGCTATTATGAAATATTATGATTAATACAATGTCTTACCCAACGGTTGTCATGGTGACATATGCCCAGTAAATACCGCTACATACGCCTATTGGAAAACTTTTCGGAAATTCGTCTGCATTTTCTCTGTAGTCCTGCAAATAATTTTGTATTTCAGTTGGCTACCCACTAACGTGTTTCAGAGTAAGATAAGTTAATAATTACGTTTTTGCTTTCGCTATCGTTACGTTATTCTGCTCATCACAAAACATTGGGCACACAATATCATGGAAGTAATCTGTGAAGGTTAGTTAGTGGTCATACAGAACCGTCGAGAAGGGGGGAGGGGGGGAGTTAGCCCAGTTAGTTATCAGGGGGGCTCTGAACCTTAACGGGCCCAGAAAAGTAAGGGAGGTTTTTTCTTTATTTTCAGTTTTTCTACTAGGACCATGGGTTTTCGATCTTTCGATATCTCCTCCGCAGTACTATGAAAAATTTCCCCCGCAGATACATATTATCCAGCGCTCCTCCATAGAAGCACAGCAACAGTGTCTAACTACCCACGCTAGGACTGCACGGCCATTGGTATTCAAAACTTAGGGTAAATTTATACGATGAGCTGATGATGGGACGAACCTATTATTGAATTGGATCATCGTTGGCTCGTCAAAATCGATGTTTGGTTTTATGCGATGGGCTGAAGATGAACTAATTGCCTAATAATGCTAATTTCACGCATGCGTCCTTTGTCAGTACAAAATTTCAAAATGGCGCCGATCAATATTGACAACAACGAAAGAGTGGCTGTTTTCAGTCGAATTTAGCGTAAACATTCCAGGAGAGGAAGGAACATTATCTTCGTCACTCCAAGCCCGTCGTAACGAAATTCATACGTATTGGGTGATGGTATTGGGTGGCTGAAGCTCGATACGAGCGTAGCGAGCAAATATGGGGGTCCGGGAGTTGGACCCCTGGAAAATTTTTCATGATCACTCTATAGATCGTCGGAAAACGCAAAATTTTGGAGAATTTGCGTTTTAAAGAAGTAAAGGATCATGACAAATGGGGATCTTTCCGCGAAAATTTTGAAAATAGGACTTCAATTTCACGAGGATATAGACTGTTTTTTAATCACATAACATCAAAAGTGATAGCTTGATAAATTCTGGTAACTTCTCTGAATACGGATAGGTTTGACTCTTCATTGCTGTTTCATTTCCAAGAGTTTGGCTTTCACACCCGCGGGGGGGGGGGGGGTTGTACTTCACTATCGGATCAGACGTGGATGTGCGCACTTGGAATGAACTGTTATTCTAAAAATTCTGGTAATGGGTGTTCAATGTCCCCGTTGATTTGATTCTGAACAGATTTGTTCTTCTTGTGACCATATCTGACAGGATATCATTTCTTTCGCCTTGAAATTGAATTTCAACTTCAGCAAATTATTGCGGGGGCTGAAGCCCCCCAGCCCCCGCTTCCGACGGGCCTGCTCGCTACTTCAATCCAAAGTTCCTTCGCCAGGATCGATATTATTGCCACGTTCCGAAAAGATTGACGAAGCAAGTTTCCTGAACGGCCATTTTCTTTTTCATTGAGAAGCTAAACACTACTGTACTGCGCATGCTCATTTGGATATCCCAAGCCAAATTTGGGGACTGGCGCCTGTTTTGAATTGGTTCATCGATGGATCATCCCATCTTATAAAATGGCGACGAGCCAAACATGAACTTATTAGAATTGGTTCGTCTGAAAGCGATGAGCCCATGATGAGCTCATCTTGGGCACGTGCTCATTAATTCAGTCTGTTTTATATGATGGGCCAAGAGATGAACCGATTCAAAATAATAGGTTCGTCCCATCACTGCCTCATCGTATAAATTTACCCTTAGCTTTACAAACGAGATAAAGAAACTTTCCATTTAAAACTTATTTTTTAACAGTGTAGAAGAGGGTATGTCCCAAAAGAAAAATGGCATGGTCCAAGAAATTTACCGGCGCCTTTGCCGAGGGCCGTGCCACACCCTCAACGGACATGTGGTCATATTTTTTGAAAATATTTTGATTATTTTTACGTAAGGGCCTGACAGCAAATAATCTCATTTTTAGAAATGCAAAGAACTCTTTCCAAAGAATCATCGTTGAAATTTGACCCAACAAGACTGCACTGTGCTAATATGTGCAACTGTTTGCGAAAAATGTCCTGAAAATCATTGAGACGTTACTTCAGATTGTAGTTGTTTCTTCATTTGTGCAGAATGCATTTCTACAGAATAAGTTTATCACTTCGTGCAAAACATAAAAATTCCAAAGAGGGTCAGAGATACAATTTCAGAGTCATCAAAAGGATACATAGACTTGAAAACTTACCAAAGCCCAAATGCCGAAGCCTCCAATGACCATGAGCAAAATGATGATAATAAAAAGCGGCCAGGTCTCTCGTATCTTCAGAGCAATATCCAGAGCTTGCTCATCCCATGTGTCCCTGATTCTGAAATGCACCACCCCGGGGTGTTGTACAACAGGCACCTTGGTGAGTTGCTCCGGATGTTCCTCCGAAGATCGGGAAACTAACATCCACATAGCCAACATCTCTGATCATCTCTTGCAGTGATTTTTTTTCTGCGGAATTATTATTCCCATCATTACGAAAATCGATCGTCGACTGCCTTCTCTCCTTACAGTTGCTGTATAGTGGTGACATGAGGTTGCGCAGGATCTCGGGAAATAGTCCGTTGGCATGCCCCGACTTGTTTCTATATACGTACGGGGCATTTGAATGGAAATTGGTATGAATGACAGAAGGATAGGCGCATGTTTCTACAAGAAAGAAAATAAATTTGTAGATCTTGATTTACTTCTATGCTCTAAATGAGTAGTGAATTCTCTGAAATGCATAAGATATCACCTCAGTATCCCATAATTGGCAGCTTTTTAGCAAATAGTTTTTTTGGGAGTTTTGGATACCAACAGGCAAAGGGCTTATTTGTATGAAGAACAAAACCTCCCCTGCCAGACCCGGGGCTGACAAGTGAAATTCCACGATCCAATAGAATCCTTATCTTTATTTTTTTTCACGTTTATATGACGAAAACAACACTGGTGCAGTGAGATCCCACCTCAACAGAGGTGGAATCTCACATTATGGGCGAGATGAAGCTTTTCCATATAAACGAAAAACCACTGGTATGGTAAGGTGAGTTGAATGATTCCTTATTCTCATTGGTTAATTTGTTCTGATGTCACCGAATTTTACCTCTCAGCCCTGGTACTGACAGGTGAGTTGTTTTTCCTCACAAAGCAGGCCCTAAATTGCAGACAGGGAACAGGGAGCGATTAGAGCATGAGGAAACCTTAAGAGGGAGAGGGGTACATTACTTGTGAATGGACGGGCGTCTGCCGCCCGGTTCTTAGAAAGGTACCCTCTTCTATTATCAAACTTGCCTTCGTACCTACCCACTGTTATGATCAATGTTAACGGGATACTTCCCATTTGCAAAGCATTTTTTATGAATTTTAGCCAAACCCAGCAATGTTTAAGAAAAGTTGCCGAAAAAGGACCCTTGTTCTTGGAATGCTATGGCCAAGAGCCCATCCATATGGGCGGCACACATCCGTATCCTCAACATGGCCCTCCCCCACCCGGAATGCAAAACAGCATGATTTGGTTCCAGAGGTGTGATGCAATCTCGTCGGAAAACACTAAAATCCTATGCTGAGAAGAATAATCGATAGAAAATGGAAAGCAGCGACGACAATCGCTGCTGGACGTCGGCCAAGCCAGGCTAACTTAGGTCCACAGTATCTTCGTAAAAAGGTTCTTATTTGCCACTGAAATTAATGGAAATAATGTCTCAGGCCTATCTAAACCTTTTTTGAAGCAAATGAAACGAATTTGAAGAGGAACCAACACATCCAGCGAATCACACATAAGCTGGTTTTAACATTAGCTGGCAATAATCAGGGAGCGCGCAATGGACAAGATAGTTGTTGCCACATGGGGTTCCGGAGTGTCAGGAAAGACAGTTGTTTTGGTTTCTGTGGCTTCCTGTGGTGCAGATTATGAAAACAACAGCTGTGTGATTGGATATAGATTACATAATCGTTGCGATCGGCTTGCTATTGTAAAATGAAACTGCGAGTTCAACCCGAAGCCAATGAGATAACAACTCTTACACATAAAAATGTTTTTATTGTAACAATAGCAGGCCGATCGAAACGATGACGTAATCTGTATCAAGTTACACAGCCGTTTTTTCATAACCAGGATCACAGGAAACCAAAGAAACCAAAACTATAGCTTTTACTGACACTCCTAGACCCTCTGTTGGAATACTATCTTGTCTGTTGCTCCTCCCAAGCTGCACGTTCCCTGATTAGGAGCAGCCATCATTTATCTTGCTACGCAACTATGCTCGATTTATGAATGTGAATGGATGAATGCAGCAAATGTTTTGAAGAAATATTTAAGAAATCGGAAATTTTACTTTTGGGTCTAAGTATGAGGACTGCTGTGCTTAAAGATAGTAGCAAACGGCTGCAATAAAAATCACTGCAGTTGAAGGTAATAACGAGACATTCAGTCAATCAACAGCTACGAAATAACTCTTGTTTGAACTTGCTCCTGTTGAATGTAACCCTGGTCTCCCCTACAGTGTATTTTGTTGTTGAAACGAAAGGAGGGAAAGATGTAAATAGTGATAGTTGCTTGAGGTCGACTTACCTCCAATGTTTGGGGAAGATGAAACGCCATCTCCAAGTTCATTAAACGCCAGCACGGAAACTGAATATCTTGAATTTGGTTGTAGCTCTGTTATTGTTATTTTGTTTGTGCATGGATGCGTGGATTTTTCTTGTGTCTTTTCTGTGTACATCAATTTCCCCCCGATCTTTTCTAGCGCTATTCTTATCTTGTACCCCAGCAGGTCCCCGTGCGAGTGCTGAGGTGACACCTGTTTCCAACATACGTCAAGTTCGTTCTGTCTGTTGTCAATGATTTCTACTTTTTCTGGTGCTTCCGATGGAGCTAGGGATTGAAATGCGATTGATTAGGGTAAGGTGGGGTGATTTAGGTCTACCTTGTAGGTTGGGTTTATTTGCTTTTTTCCCTATTATAATGATCGTAAAGTCACAAACTTGATTCATGGCTTAGTGGGTAGTAAAACGTATACTTTTAGGAGTTTTTTAAGTGGTGTCGAAGAATTATAGGATATAATTCAATTTCTAGCAAAGAGATCCAAATTACGCCTGTATACGATATCGTAGACTAGTTGAACCGATTTCTCCCTAATGTTGACGAAGTAAAATCAGGCAGCATGCAGGAAGTCGGAAATTGCCAACTTATTTCTGTAAAATGTCCTTACTTTCTTATTAACCAATCCCAGCTATTCTCCAGTCATTCATTTCACTGCAGTCGCAACCTTTCTTGGACAAATTTACCAAATCATCGATTGGTAAATTACGAGTTGCGAATTGCAAGTTACGATTTGAGTTGGTGCTTTGCTCTGAGTTGCAAATTAAAAGTGAAAAGCGCGAGTTGATTTTATTTTTGAAATACGAATTGCGAGTTGGGGGGTAAAAATAAACTTGACAGTGCGATTGAGCGACGAAGCCAGTTAGCATGCCGTATTCATTTCGTGCCGTATTGAAGTAAGAACTCCCGGGGGGGGGGGGTTACTTGACTAGGGAAGTGACGGGGGTGTGCGGAAAACCTCTCCACGCCCTGCACCCTGTCGCATAAAAAATAGGCCAAAAGTATACCCTGTCGCATAAAAATTTTGCCTCTCAAATACAGTGTAGAACGCAATTTTTGCTTGTGATATCCTGTCGCATAATTTTTTTTACCAATTATAATACCCTGTCGCATAATTTTCGCTAGAAAATGACACCCTGTCGCATAATTTTTACCGCAAAAGGACACCCTGTTGAGCGGCACATCCCGTCAGGTCAAGTATGGGAGTGCCCCCCCCCCCCCCGGGTAAGAACTATGCCGGCATAGTATAAACGGGAGGCCAATACGGCACAGTTTCGTCACACATTCATTTCGTACCAGCATATAGAGTAAACGGGTACTAAGTGCGACTGGCAACTGCAACTCGCAGCTCGCACCTTGCCATTTGACTCTAATCTGTTTAGTGCTACAAATCGAAACATGCCTGTTGCAAAACGAAAGAATCGAGTCCCTATTCAAAGCTGCATTTTTATCTCATTGCTAGTTGTGACAGCTTTGTGAAAGCAGTGACAGAAGTGACTAAAAAATCAAGAAGTTGAAAATAAAGTCAAGGGGCAGTTCATACGGGAATGCAGTAATTCCGTTCCATATCGCTCCTTTCCGAAAAGTTCCATATCGTTCCATATCGCTCATGGGTAGCGTTCACACGGGAATGTTCCAAAAAGTGGAACGATCAAAATGATACGAAAAATGGAACGATACACATTCGTTCCATTCCGCTCCCTTGTGAAAAGTTAATGAGGCGTGGAATTGGTCCTAAAATCCGAACTATAAGATTACTGCTCTTTGCGCAAGCGCGGGTGTTGCTGTTGCTGGAAAGAATGAAAAGAAATGAAAAAAAACCAACTGTGGAACGAAACGATTGCGTCCCCGTGTAAACAGAACAGAAGCTGATATGGAATCATTCCGTTCCCGTGCGAATAATCTCTTGTTGCATCCCACAAATTGGAACAAAGATGGAACGGAAAATTTCAGTAGTGCAATTGTCAGTACTTACTGCTGGGCAATGTTGTTGCCTTGGTTTTTTGGCACGGTCCATTTCCAGGCCGGGTCACTTGGCAGATCGAAATTGTGTAAGATGCTACTGGATGCAGGCCAGTGATTACGATGGAAGTTGAAGGATAGGAAACAGTAACGTTTCCTCTTTGTCCCTGGGAGCTGTTGTACATGATAAATGTACCAACAGGCTCCCCATTCCAATTTCCCGACGATGAGTGTTTCCACCAAACGGTTACTGTACGCTCTGAAGTTCCAGTAGCGAATACTTCGTTTGGTGGCTGACTTGGAACTAAAATAAGAACATAGTGGTTTTCAGAATTTCCAGAAATTTCAATTAAGTTTCACAGCAATTTTTGATCCAAGTACAAATGTGAAGCTCTGATTCTTTATCTTTAACTGTTACTCCTTGATTAAATTTGCATAATTTGCAGGAAATCATTGCTAGACACAGGCAAATTGTCACAATCGAACAGTGCAAGCATGGGCCTATTGATGTTTGCTCTGAAGTTGAGTTGCAGTCCCGGGAGGGGGTACTTGACCAGGTTTTGGTCGGGGACGTGCCATCGAAACTTCAAAAACATACCCGTTCGTTATACCAATTTTGCGAAAAAGTATACCCGACTTTATACCAATTTTGCGAAAAAGTATACCCGACCTTATACCATTTTTCCAAAAGTATATCAAAATCGTTCCTTAAACTAAAATCGCGAAAAGTGATACCGTTCCTTATACCAAAATCGTAAAAATCGATACCGTTTCTTATACCAAAATCGCTAAAATCGATACCCTTCCCGATGGCACGTCCCCGTACCCAAAATATGTGAAGTACCCCCCCCCCCCCGGGGTCGCAGTATCCGTCCTCGTAAAGAACGTGCAACTCACATTACAAGAAAACTATAACTGTTAGAACAAATATATTTGATAATTGGCTGAAGATTGTATATGACTGGCATGGCAGGATTAGCAGAAGAGAGCAGGGAAGAGATCGTTTCGTATTGAGTTGAATTCATATCATGCGATCATGCGAAGAATTCACAGAGTCTGAGCTCTAGCTCCTTTCCATTGTCTAAGCTTTTTTCTCTAAACCAATCACCTGCGTGAGAAAGGTCCTTTAAATGTGGGCAAGGCATATACTGGATTAAATCTATGGTATACGTGATTCTTTTGTAGAGGCAAAGTTCATTTTGCTGGCAACACCGTTGCCATGTTCGTTGTAGGCAACTACTCTAATTGAGTATCGGGTGTTAGGCTTCAATGCGGTTATTTTGGCTTTTGTTTTTAACGTTGACAAACTTTTGTAATCTACGTTGCATTCCATCTCACGATAGAATATAATGTATCCTGAAACGTTCGTTGGTACTGAATCCCACTCAGCCTGAATGGATGATTCTTCCAGTGGTGTTATTGTAAGATTGGACGGAGCAACCGCTGGAACTGAAAAGAAAACCAGTGTACTAAATATACTTTCTTTAATGATGAATATAACTAGATAATGCTTAATAATCATTTCAGAATCTGTGCGTTTAATTAAGATGAGCAAAATTTGCTATATTTCCAGTGCAATTGCTTCTATTTATATTTTAAAACACAGAGACATGTCTTATAGAAATGGCAGAAAGTTTAAACTGCATTGTGATGTCGTAAAAATGACACATAACCAACAATTCAGAATCTGCATAGAAAAGTTGATAGAACAGCAATATTGCATCTCGTTTCGCCAATAGTTGTTACCAACTAAACGCTGCTCTTAAACTACTTGAGAGTCAAAATCTCAGATTTCTTATTATCCTTGTAAGTTATAGTGACTTGAAGTTTCGAGTTATTTCTTTGTTTTACTGTTCAATCTTTAACGGTGGACATATCTCTTTGCAGTGTAACATCTTTACATACATACCTTTACATATTACATCTTGCTAGCAAATATTGATGATTTTACAAACAGTAGTAGTTTTTTGGAACGCCCGGTATATATGTATACAGAGAAACGACAGCATTTACCAGGAAGCACTAATTGATAAGAAGTGAGTAAAATATGATTGAAGTTTAGAATGCGTTAGCAAACTACAAATTACTCTATGAAATGGTAAGGAACTAGTTGAGAACATTATGTCTTTGTAGAAAATCGTAGGATATGTTGAAGCACCTTTTACGATCCCTTGAAGGAGTGAGATAATGAGTCACTGTTGAAGTGTTCTTCTTGAAAGCTCCTACAGCATTTGATTATATACAAGCAGTCATTCTTTGGGATTCTTTATTCCTCTCCACGCACTGGTACCACTTTGAAATGTTTCATCTTAATGCGATGAATGTGCGATACTGGTTTTTCTCTTGCTAGTGGTGATCCTGGCCCCAACTATGGATTGGTTTGTCCAGTGACTATGGTTGGTCTCATCATTTGCTCATTGTATAAAGGCTATCTCAATAATGGAATGGGGGAAGAGGTAAGGGAGAGACGCCACAATTAGAAGGAATAATATTGTTAGTTGTGAATGTGGCAATAATTTTGAGATTCGAAATGAATGACCAAAAGTTCTTGAAGATGGCTTACCAAGGGATGTTTCGTATTGAGTTTGCAGTGAATAAATGATTTTCATTTTTCCAAGATAATTGTCATTTTCCAGCGAATCTTGTAAGAGCAGCATTTGAGAGGAATCGAGGCCGGTGAACGAAATGTTGAGCGTCACGATGGTGCTGTTTTCCCTTGGAAAAAAGAGACAAACAGATGTAAAATTCATGGTACAAAAAGGTCCAAAGAATACAAGATATAAATGAAAAAAATATATTAGATAACATTAAATGACCAAAAGTGGTTCTTTTAATCGTTATGAAAAATTTTAAGGCATTTTAGAGTATTTGCATCAGTATTTAGGGGTTAAACTGATGTAAATAAATGATGAATATATGACAAAAATAATGAGCTTAAATGGATTTCATATTGCCGATTTTCAAGAGTCGAAAAAGCCCGGTATTAATAGGGTTAACATAATTAAGCTGCCAATGAAGCAAATAAGGTGCTAATTCTGATTAAAGTTGTTGTTGTGACAGGGCAAACATGGTTGTGATCTATCCATCTTATGGTATCAAATCTGTCTAACATGAAATAAGCCGATATCAAATTTTGCTATAGAATTTTGGTAAACTTCTGTTTCGTATGCGCGTTATGTGCGCTTTCTTTATTTCAGTGCCAATTAGCAGAGATAAACGTTAATCAATTGGTTTGATGACAGCTTGACTCGCTTACTTCCTTCGGGATTGACTGATGGCAAAGCCCCTTCTTAGATTGCAAAGTACTTTGTCATTTCGTATGTACTTTCATTGCCTAGCCCCTCTATGCCATACTATTATGGTGTTGTGTTGGTCGTTGGACAAATTTTGTGGACAAATTCTATGCAACGTAATGGCCATTTTGATATTTGAAATTTAGAAAATGCAGCAGCGACATGATCGAAATAAATACCCAAGTGGGCTCTATGAAAGGTTTATCCACCAGATTCAAAAGGTCGTCTATGATCGCTCAGTTAAGGAAAAAACATATTAGTAGATCACAAAGCAATGACACCTTCCAAGAGAAGAGAACATCAGAGAAAAGAAAATTGACATTTTGCATGAATGAAATTTTTCTATGCTATTAAAAAGTAAAGAAGAATTCCTAAAGGGATGTCCAAATTTAAGTCTCTAGAATGAACAGAAACTCACCAAAGTGTATGTTTCTTTATACTTTCGATTTTCGTATAGAGATATCTCTGGTACGAGTGGCTGTGGCGAAATGTTCGTTGCATCTGGAATTAGATTAAAGTAGTTTTGAATGTCATAGATGTTGTGTTGAGAATAAATTGCATGCCTCTGGGAGGAGACTTGCACAAGTTATGGTATACATTCATTTTTACTAGAAACAGCTTGTAAGACACGGTGGTAGTTTCAATTTTGCGAAAAAGCAACTACCCTACCCGAATTAAACAAGCGAAGAGGCTGTTGTTTTTTGCACTCAAATTGTTTTGACACTATGTAGTAATAGCAAATGTTTTGAAATTTGAATGTGAATTATAAATTACTTGTTTTGAGATCTTACTAAGTAATTTGGGAGCCCTCCCAATAAAACTAAATTAGCTTTATACTTCCGGCATCAAAAATATAAAAAATATTTACATATTTTTGGTAGCACAGTGTCCTAGAATTTTAGAAGCTGCCAACCAGCTCCAAACCTTAGTTTATTTCCAAACAAAAATGAGTTTAATCATCAACTTCTTACAATAGGTGCCACTTTTTCTTTCGTAAATCTCAGTTTTGTGAAGATGTGAAGATGGAATGATATCGTACAATGTGAGGCATTACGGAAAGTTGATGATTGCAGGCCATTTCATACTTACATTTATCTTTACACGCTTCTGGAAGTTGTTGAAAGCTAGGGAGCCATTTACAGCCATTTTACTGTCCCAAGCTTGCTCAATTTCCAAATTTTTTACGATTATATTCTCCGCTGAAATCAGATAGGGCAAGTTGTTAATTCAAAATTCAGTTGCAAATCTTGACTTCTACGCTCCAAAGAAATTTGAAATAACTTGGAAATAAGTTAGAGTCTATGTATATTCTGTAAATAATGCAATACGTATCTGTGTTATCAAACTATATCGTAAACCAATGTTTTCCTTGTCCAGCTTTGCAACATGAGTTTGATGCTTTCAATTTGAAATATTGGTCAAGGCTAGGTTAGGATGACATAGATGTTTCTCAGCATGTGTTGTTAATCAAATCCATTGCATATTTTTAGACAGTACATTGCGTTGGTGTTATGTAATTGGCCTTCAGCAAACAAATGATAACTCTGAAATCATTTTGCAGATGTTGAAAACAGTTGAATGGAATCATACATTCATCAGTTCATGACACTTAGTAACCAAGCGATTTTTGATGACACTTAGGCCTAGTTTAAACATCATAGTTTTGGCATGTCGAATCGAACTGTATTAAACACGGCAGAATCTGCCATGTTTGAAAATCTGAGTTAATCATCGTTTTTTGCCGCGTTAGATGGTGGTTAATCAAAATGACCATGTTTCAAAATCATGTCGTTAATGCGCAAGTGCAGTGTCTGATCACACCTAGAAACCGCAGACCATGGCCTAGAACTGATTAATTAAACGCGGCAGAAATACGATGTTTAAATCAAGTCTAACTTACTAAGCAGTCCTAAGGATATTCTAAGAAGACGTGGAGATAAAAAGACATAAGGACATACGAAGATATTATCAGTAAACTTTGAAATCAAATCAAACTCGTCAAGGGCATCACCACAGTACAGGCCTTGAGCTCTGTCCAAGGGCTCTAGGACTAGATTGAAGTAGTTAAAAGAGATTTCTAATCATATGTATAGATATTATACCCGTTACCAAGATGTTCATTGGTTGTTTCTTTATCGTTTCTTTATTTTCTTAGCTTTGCTATTCAAACGACATAAATCCCTTGTTTGCTCAAGTTGACATAAACCGTCTTCTTTCGCACGCTTTCGTCGGTCATGTTATGTTTCGAAAACAAGCCAAAGTGAGGTTGAGCTCACGTCAACTTAAACAAGAGATGGATCTGTCATGCGCTGTTTCCTCGTATAACAAGGCTTGTAACCCAGCCATCATGAATCAACAATGAATCATAATAATGAGCGTTGTATCATCACATGCCACGCGTATAGCTTCTTGATTGGATAAGAAACAGCGCATGACCAATCCATTTCTTTTTTACGTGGACCTGAGATCAACCTCACTTTCGTTTAGTTTTCGAAATAAGTAAAACATGGCGATGAAAGCATGCGAAGCAGACGGTTATGATTTGTTTTAACTTGAGAAAGCAAGGGATTTATGTCGTTTGAAAACAAAGCCAAGAGAATAATCAAAAAAGAAACAACTAAGAACAATCTTGGTAAGATGTATGATATTCTTGATATCCAAGGAGCTGTGACCTTTCAAACGGGGATTGTTTTTTCTGACTCACCCGGTACTTTAATCTCGTCCTAGGGCCCTTGCTCGGTCTTTAACGTGATGTTACACAACAATTCCCTGGAAGTTCTTAACTAAGAATATTATGTTAAGAACCATATTAGCAGGCAAATCCTGGCTAATAAATATATTAAATAGACCTGCCTTGGTGCCACAATGCCCTGGCTTAAATATAAAATATTTCAGGTTAAACTCTCACCGGGACATTTCCTTATGTTGCATGTTACATTCTCCATTGCTTTGCCAATGCAATCATTTCCACCAAACAGGGGAGCCGGGTTTGTGCAAAAGCGCCAGCGTCGATGCATGCCTGTGTTGCACGGTTTATCACAGGCCGTCCAGTTCGTCCATTCTGTCCAGTTACCATGAACTAAAACAAAATTGAAAGTTTATAATACAACATTAGTAAACAAAACTTCACTGAAGTAATCTTTGTAAACCCATTTCTTTAAAATGTTGGTGTATAGATAATAGCTAATAACTAGAGGCATCTCAAAGTATAACTCTTTTCAACATTAAAACCTAAAAATAAAAGTTGAAAATTCCTTTGCAATTTTCCCGTGATATCTGATCATACGGCTAGGCTCATTCGCAAAGCCTCTGGTTTCAGGTGCACTCTAAACTTTGACTATGCGAACTCGTATCTCAGGTGTTTGCTGATGGACGATTCTAAAACGCAAGGTATATGCGTTTAAGTTCAAGATCAACAAATTTAACATTGTTTTCAGAAAGTCCTGATATCTTATCGCTTTGTAGGGTTATCCAATCAAAAGGGGACATTTTTTGTGACACCCGGTAGGGTACCGAATCCATCAGCATTTAACTGTTTTTGATTGGGATATTTTTGAAGAAAATACCCCCTTTTGCAGAGATTCTATGTCATAAGCCTTCCTCCTTGCAGGAGTATGAGAGAAAATCTACTAGGGGGAGGGAAATTTGCCCCCCCCCCCATGACCAAAATAGGGCTAACGGGGATCAGCAATTGATACGACAACGCAATTAGAAATACAATTGATTAGATGCTATCTAATTTCACCTCCCTTTCAAAGCACCATCTCTTGGGCCAATAGAGATGTGCCCCAAAAACAATTTAACCGTGCCTTTCCCTTAAGATGCGCAATGTTTGTACTGTAAAGATATACCTGGGCACTGTTGCACATTGCAAATTTCCGTTTTTATCGTATCCCCACAACAATCATAGCCACCATGCTGTGGAGCTGGGTTATTGCATTTTCTCGTTTTGGTCTGTTGTCCTCCTCCACATGCCGCATTGCAAGTTGACCAGCTGGACCAAGCCGAGAAACCACCATGACCTAAAATGAAAGAAAACCTCCCTAGCAAATCAAAGATGACCATTATGTTTTATTGTTTCTGTCATCTGAATTGGCCAGAAAAAAATGATTCTCTCTCGTCGCAAGCAAATTTCTACTGCACAAAAAGTTGCAATGACTGACATATGTCAAAGAGTTTTTTAATCATTCAGTGCCAACAAATAGTTACATATTTGCGGTAAGAATAATTGAGCTATGGTGAAAAGCAATGCAAGGGAATGCAAAACAACTTTAAATTGACATATTGTTTGTAAATATCAAAATCTTACTTGCACAAGGCTGGACGTTGCAGGTAGTTGTTTCATCAGTTCTGCCATTGCAAAAATCGGAATCGCAGAACCGCATTCTTGTGCGTGTTCCACCATTACACGATACACTGCATTTTGACCATCGTGACCATATACTGTATTTGTCTTGTGTTGCTAAGGAAAGGGTCGAATACTGGATTAATATACAGACTGTCACGAGAATATTGTGCCCCGTTTGCCTGAAGATTGCTACAAAATAGAAAAGATTCTTGCTAAACTTTTATATGATATTGTTCTTCAGATGTTCCAATAACGTTTGCTGCCGTCCCCGTAAAAATCCGTTGAAAAATGATGGAGCTATGATGTTCAGAAGACCAAATTTACCTGATGACTGAAACCAGCGGTCAGCCATTTTGTCTTACTATTTTGCAGTGATAAATAGTCTAGCTTCGAAGAGTGAAAGAGTTTGCTTAATACCATATTGCAGACACCCATAAACTATGGGTTCCTTGAAAATTATATCAGGTTTCGTCAGAAGGTTTAAAAATTACGTTGGTTTTAACTTTCTTTTATCAAAATTTCTCTTGAAATCTTAAAAAAGAAGGAAAGTAATGTAATTATGAAAATTTTGAGCCTGAAGGAATCTGAAGAAAACTTTTTTAAAGATTTGGAACCTATGCTGAAATAACGTAAACTTTTTTGCATGCTATCCTTTTCCTCATAGGCCATAAACCTCATTCTTTTTTATCAACCCCCCAATTTGGTGTTGTTTTCGAACTGATGAAGACTTTTTTAATTGCTTTTATCTGTATTATTAACTGTTCCCAATCCTTTTTAACTCTTTCTCATAGGAGCTATAAGAAATGATCAATAGGCATTTTGCGCATTGTATCATTTTGCCTACGTACGTCATAAGGGGGCTCCTGTAAAGCGCTATTGTGCTCCCTCTATATTGAGGCCATTCTCTAATAAACCCCTCCCCTCTGAGCCAATATTCGTCTAAATTTTACCGGTTGTTATTGATGACTGGCTTATGGTATTTTTTGACGGAACAATGGTTGTTGCAAAGTTTGAAACATTACGAGTAGATTCATATGTTGAAATGATGATATAGGAAGATGCTGGCGATAATAACATCGAGGGTGTTGGTTTTTTTTCTGTGGCTGGAAAGAAGACGCCAAAATCTTTCAGCAAGACAACACCGACAAGAATAATGATTAAACCATCTTCTAAGAAGTGCATCTTAATATACCTTTTTACTTGCTAGAAGAGAGGTCAGGATCGAGCTTCCAAATCTGGTAAGTTTTGAGAAGGTTAGCGAAAGCTCGACCTCCTTTCTTGGTAGAAAAACTGTTATCGTCTAACTGTCGCTTGAAGTTCCCTTCGGATCTCAAGAACACTTTTTTCAGCGAGTTAATGAACGATAACTTTGCACAAATTGACTTACGAGTGGCTCAATTTACACACTGGCAAGTTCTTATTTGCCTCTCGGCCTTGTTCCTTGTTATTTTCGTTCATCGTTAGCTGATTTTGTTCTATAACAGTTTCAAAACAAAGTGCGAGCATACGAGAGTTTCATTTTGCAACTTTACCAACAGAAGTTAGCTGTTTTTAACCGTTCATATTCAAATGCAAGAAAAATAGGCTAAAGATGAATGAAATCTACGAGAAACAAAGCCAAAAGACCAATGAAATCTGCCTGTGTCTAAATTGAACCATTCCTAACTCACTTTGCGCAAAGTAATTGACAACAGAATTTCTAAAGAGTTTTGAGATCCACAGCAACTTCATCCCACAGCTAGCAGTGTATCCACAGAGAACGGGGGGTTGTGCTTTCGTTTTCCTTCCCAAACTTTACCAGATTTGGACAGTCGATCCAAACCACTTCTAAAGTAAATGATTTATCCTGACTTTCTTTGAGAATTTGATTTCAACTAATTCTTCAATATTAAAGTTCCCCGCTCACTGACTCTCGACGAAAACAATGAGTTTTACAATAAGACTTTTCTTCCATAGATGAGACTTTCCAAATCTCCAATGTCATTTTGAGAACGCAAGACTGACACAGCTGCTGGCCAGAATTTTGTGTAAGTAACGTAATTAAATGAATATATTGATTCCTGTCATTTATCGTCCCATTTCTAGAGTAAGGCTGTCAATTGATCTCCAATATATAACAAATATGAGGCGTACACTTCCTCCAACTTTGGAAGATGAATACATTTAAAATCGATAAATCTCAGAGCATTGTAAAATAGGATGAACATATCCACAATAGTAAAAGTTTAGATCGTACCATTCATGGTTGTTGATATGTTTCTTGCAGTAATTGCTTGGGTAGTTATGGTACTTGCATCATACTGGGCTGTTGAAGGTATAGGTACGGCCTTTTGTTTAGATGATGTTGATAATGACATCAAAGGTGTTAGTGTTGGTTCTGGGACTACCATTGCAAAAGAAAAAAGCAGAATGCTTCAGCAAGACGATACTGACAGGAAACTTAAATGAACTAATTTGCCACTTTCCTAGTATTGTATCCTAATTATGACTTGCTTTGACCTCAACTGATTGTTCCATTCTTAAACTGCTAAGTGCATTCAAAGGATAATATTTACAATAAGGACGATTATTTTGAGATGAAACTTCCAAATTCTTCAATGTCACTTTGAGGACATAAACTGAGACAGCTGCTGGCCAGAATTTTGTTTCAGTACCACAGTGAAATGAAAATATTCATTCCTGTTATTTATCGTTCCATTTCTATAGTTAAGGCTGTCAATTGATCTCCGTGATTTAAAGAATTCGAGGCGTAAACTTCCTCCAACTTTGGAAGATGAAGAAATTTAAAATCGATAAATCTCAGTGCATTGTAAAATATGATGAACATATCTAAGATAGTAGAAGTCTAGATCTTACCATTGGTCGTTGCTAAGTGACTTGCAGTAATTTCTGGGGTAGATATGGTACTTGCATCATACTTGGCTGTTGTAGGCGTAGATACGGATGTTTGTTGAGATGCTGCTGATAATGATTTCAAATTTGTTGGTGTTGATTCTGGGACTACCACTGCAAAAGAAAAAACAAAAATGCTTCAGCAAGACGACACTGACAGGAAATTTAAACGAATTAATTTGCCATTTTCTTAGTATTGTATCCTAATCATGACTTGCTTTGACTTCAACTGATTGTTCCATCCTTAAACTGCCAAGTGCATTCATAAGGAAGATTATTTTGAGATGAAGCTCCCCCAATCTTTAATGTCACTTTGAGGACATAACATAAGATCCTTTTGGATGATTACAAAGTCTGTCCTGAGCTAAACAAGCATAAGAATATCTGAATGTTGATTTCTTCATAACCCCAAATGACCGTAGATGCTGTTTTTAGCTACAGTCAGAGAGATGAGTGTTGCTGCTAAAGTCGCCTTCAATGGAAAATCGAGCGCCTTGTATAAGGACAAGAATCGCCTCAAAGGCAATATTTTGGTCTTTATGTCAAACGAGAATGATACGCAAAAATCAAAAGTCATTACCCCTAGTTTGCTTAGTTCGTGCACGAAACTATTGGTGCATCTGTGTCAAATGAGATGTCATGTGAGATTTACGATAACGCAAAAATACTTATGCAGAACCCTACAGAACGTTTCAATTGTTGCTATTCGCGGGCATCTAATTTGAGACAAGCAGTCACGAAGATAACCTCTGTGCAAAATGATATGCATGAAGATGTTTTGGTTCAGTGTGATCTCGTGCCTTCCCCCAGTCAATGGCGCCATAGACCTTTTAGCTATTCAGGAAAGAATCAGAATCGAACAAACTTTTGCTACACTTTGTAGAATTTTCGAATGTGCACAATAGTGAAAGAAGCTCTAACGCCACTCGATCGAATGTAACGTATAAAAATGTATAAAAATAACGTTCGATCCAGGCTCCTTTTAGAATAGCTAAAAGGTCTATTGTTTGCTGGGATTCTGCACCTTTCTGTAGCTGTGTAGGAGGGGGATCCTTCTATCTTCGGTGATGCTGCGAATGCTAGCCTCTGTGCAGGCCACCAGTTACATCATCCTCTAAAGTTGACTTATTTGCATAATGAGTACTATCAATAAGTGGCTAATGATTCGTTCGTTCTAGAAAACGATTGTTTTGACATAATTAAGCTGCTAATGAAGTCAAGAACGTGCCAATTCTGGGGAAATTTGTTGTTGTGCCAGGGTAAACATCATGGTAATTTATCCATCTTATGGTGTCAAATCTGTCTAACATGAAATAAGCCGACGTCAAATGTTGCTATAGGATCGCGGGAAACTTCTGTCTTGTATGCGCTTTATGTGCGCTTTCTTTATTTCAGTGCCAATTAGCAGAGATAAAACGTTAATCAATCGCTTTAACGAGCGTGACGGAAGTGGGTTACTTACTTTCTTTCTTTCTTTCTTTCTTTCTTCCTGACAGCCTGACATCGAAGCCCCTTCTTAGATTACAAAGTTGGACTTTGTAATCAAAAACTGAGACAGCTGCTGGTCAGAATTTTGTGTAAGTCACGTAGTGAAATGAAAATATTCATTCCTGTAATCCATCGTTCCATTTCTATAGCTAAGGCTGTCAATTGATCTCCAAATTGTAGAAAAGATGAGGTGTAGACCTCCTCCAACTTTGGATGATGACGGCATTTAAAGTCGATAAATCTAAATGCATTGTAAAAAAGGATGAATATATATAAAAGAATAGAATTCTAGATCTTACCATTGGTCGTTGCTAAGTGACTTGCAGTAGTTTCTGGGGTAGATATGGTACTTGCATCATACTTGGCTGTTGTAGGGGTAGATACAGAAGTTTGTTGAGATGCTGCTGATAATGATTTCAAATTTGTTGGTGTTGATTCTGGGACTACCACTGCAAAAGAAAAAACAAAAATGCTTCAGCAAGACGATACTGACAGGAAACTTAAATTAACTAATCCGCCACTTTCTTAGTATTGTATTCTAATCATGACTCGCTTTGACTTCAACTGATCGTTCTATTCTTAAACTGCCAAGTGTATTCATAAGGAAGATTATTCTGAGATGAAACTCCCCGAATCTTCAATGTCACTTTGAGAACATAAAACTGAGACAGCTGCTGGTCAGAATTTTGCGTCAGTAACGTAGTGAAATGAAAATATTCATTCCTGTAATCCATCGTTCCATTTCTTTAGCTAAGGCTGTCAATTGATCTCAAAAATGTAGAAAATATGAGGTGTAGACCTCCTCCAACTTTTGATGATGAAGGTATTTAAAATCGATAAATCTAATTGCATTGTAAAATATGATGAACATATCTAAAAGAGTAGAAGTCTAGATCTTACCATTGGTTGTTGGTGAGCGGCTTGCAGTAATTTCTGGGGTAGATATGGTACTTGCATCATACTTGGCTGTTGTAGGCGTAGATATGGATGTTTGTTGAGATGCTGCTGATAATGATTTCAAATTTGTTGGTGTTGGTTCTAGAACTACCATTGCAAAAGAAAGAACAAAAATGCTTCAGCAAGACGATACTGACAGGAAACTTAAATGAAGTAATTTGCCACTTTCTTAGCATTGTATTCTAATCATGACTTGCTTTGACTTCAACTGATCGTTCTATTCTTAAAATGCCAAGTGTATTCACAAGGAAGACTATTTTGAGATGAAACTCCCCAAATCTTCAATGCCATTTTGAGGACATAAAACTGAGACAGCTGCTGGCCAGAATTTTGCGTCAGTAACGTAGTGAAATGAAAATATTCATTCCTGTAATCCATCGTTCCATTTCTTTAGCTAAGGCTGTCAATTGATCTCCGAATTGTAGAAAAGATGAGGTGTAGACCTCCTCCAACTTTGGATGATGACGGCATTTAAAGTCGATAAATCTAAATGCATTGTAAAAAAGGATGAATATATATAAAAGAATAGAATTCTAGATCTTACCATTGGTCGTTGCTAAGTTGCTTGCAGTAATTTCTGGGGTAGATATGGTACTTGCATTATACTTGGCTGTTGTAGGCGTAGATATGGATGTTTGTTGAGATGCTGCTGATAATGCTTTGAAATTTGTTGGTGTTGGTTCTGGGACTACAATTGCAAAAGAAAAAACAAAAATGCTTCAGCAAGACGACACTGACAGGAAACTTAAATGAACTAATTTGCCACTTTCTAATCATGACTTGCTTTGACTTCAACTGATCGTTCTATGCATTCATAAGGAAGATTATTTTGAGATGAAACTCCCCAAATCTTCAATATCACTTTAAGGACATAAAACTGAGACAGCTGCTGGCCAGAATTTGCGTCAGTAACGTAGTGAAATGAAAATATTCATTCCTGTAATCCATCGTTTCATTTCTATAGTTAAGGCTGTCAATTGATCTCCAAATTGTAGAAAATATGAGATGTAGACCTCCTCCAACTTTGGATGATGAAGGTATTAAAATCGATAAAAAAGGATCAATATCTAAAATAGTAGAAGTCTAGATCTTACCATTGGTCGTTGCTAAGTTGCTTGCAGTAATTTCTGGGGTAGATATGGTACTTGCATCATACTTGGCTGTTGTAGGCGTAGATATGGATGTTTGTTGAGATGCTGCCGATAATGATTTCAAATGTGTTGGTGTTGGTTCTGGGACTACCGTTGTAAAAGAAAAAACAAAAATGCTTCAGCAATACGACAGTGACAGGAAACTTAAATTAACTAATTTGCCACTTTCTTAGTATTGTATTCTAATCATGACTTGCTTTGACTTCAACTGATTGTTCCATTCTTAAACTGCCAAGTGTATTCAAAGGATGATATTTACAATAAGGAAGATTATTTTGAGATAAAGTTTCTCAAATCTTCAATGTCACTTTGAAGACACAAAACTTAGACAGTTGCTGGCCAGAATTTTTTGTAAGTAAAGTAGTCCTGTGGAAATATTCATACCGGTAGTATACATCTTTTTCTGACTATACTTCGATGCTATCAGTAGATATCTGCGTGGCCGTAATCGTTCAACTTTACAACATGACAATATGAAGACAATTCAAAATCGTTAAATTTTAGTGCATTGTAAAAGATGAGCATATCTGAAGAAGTAAATTTATAGCTCCTACCATTTGTTGATGATAAGTGGCTTGAACTAATTTCTGAGGTAGTTACGGCACTTGCACCATGTTGGGTTGTTGCAGGGGTAGGTACCGATTTGCTTTGAGATGCTGACGATAATGTCGTGGCTGTTATAGCGTCTAGGTTCACTGCAAAAAAAACATCAAAATTTTCAGCAAGGCGACACTACTCGTATTTTTTTATAAGAAATTACTCTTAAGAAACTTTAGGCTCAATTTCTCGAAAGTTAAGAAACAACCCTACCTGAATTCGAAAAGCCAAGCAACTTTTGTAATTTGTAGTTTTCACTTTTCCAGCGAACTCAATAATGCGCTGATACTGTACAGTTATAGCAACTGTTTGGACATTATTTTGAGTACGAATTGTATTGTTACTTTGAAAGCTCAAATTTGCGTCCACCTGCAAACCACAGCTTTGGCCGTTTGGCCTAAGTAAGTTTCTGAAGCTTATAGAACTTAAGAACTGAAGTTAATGACAAATTAAGAAACTGCCCAAATGAGTGACTGGGGGGGGGGGGGATGACTTCTGGAAAACAAAATAACATGAGATCTAATATTGTTTAAATTTTATCAAAGCAACCTTTGATTTATACCGATTTATTTGCTGTGCCTTAAGAATTTGCTAAGGCCAAAAGGCTAATATTCTGGTTTGCAGGAAGAGGCAAATTTGGGCTTTCAAGATTTACATTTCTGCTCTCAACGCGCCAATACCAACAAACGAGGTATCCATGCTCAAGTTAACTATCTAGGAACATTTTTAGAGTGATTAAGCATTGGTCGAATCTAAATTCACATCGCTTGATTCAACCAAATCTGTATACATTTTTGGGACACCTGGTATTTTGAGAGCCCTCTTGACAAAGCTAAATTAACTCTACACTCCCAGCATTAAAACTGTAAGAAATACGAAAAAGACTTTTGGTACAAAGTGGCCCAAAAAATTTCCTACCAGCCTAGGACCTTAGTTTCTTATGAAAAATACATGTAATCTATTATCAAATTTCTTCGTGTTACATCATTATTATGACTTGCTTTATTTTCACTTCAATTTTTCCTTCCAGTTTAGAACTATCAAGCTTACTGACTCTCAATTAAAATCATAGTCTTTATTTTAACAGAGATCGTTTCTCATTGCTAAAGTCACTTCATTTGTTTGATGACATTTACGAGAGTTCCTCTCAATTTTCAAATAGTTCTTTAGTTCTTTCCATTAATGTTTGTTTAACAATACTTTGATAAGCAGTACAGGTTTCATTTCTAAAAACGATCTCGTCCATCTACTACTGTACATTAGAGGACTTCGTTCTCCATTAAGATGATATATATCCAAAGCTACATGACTTGTAATCTTCACACACAAACTTTAAACCTACAAACTTTTGTCAATTTTATTATCTTGAGTAATTTGAAAGGCTGGTCAAAAAGTGTCAAGTTCTCAAAAAGTAAAGGTCTGAAATTTAAAGTCTGATAAATATGGGATATGAACCATTTTTATTTTGAGGATGTTCGTTTGCTCTCATTTTAGGTATACATCCTGCAAAATGCGTGGCTAGAACATTTGCAGGCAATAAAATATTAGGCGTTAGTCAAAAGGAGATAACAACGACGGGAACGAGAGAAAAAAATAGAGGCTGTGCAACCGATCCACTTTCCTTGTTCACAGGTTCCCAGGAATCAAGGAAGCAAATTTTTAATTGGTTTGGGGGAAATTCGAGCGTCTTTGTTACTTTTCATAGTGGCATCTTCAAAGCAAACAGCGTAGTAAGTCTGGAATCAGGAAAAGTTTCACAAAGCTTTGAAATATTCATATGTGGAGTGCATTCCATAGACGAGATTAAAGTTGTAGCTGAAACAAAATGCTGGTGTCAGTGAACAAGAAAAGTGGATCAGTGGATCTACGATCATTCTTGCAAAACTAGATTGCCTTCCTTAAATGTCCAGCTGACCACGTATTGAAAAGAGGCTGGTCACGTGATCAGTATCTACAATTTTGAAACCAAATTTCAAATTTCACTTAGCTCATGAAATTTTAGGAGAAGTAGCAAAGTTTCAGCTCTTTATCTTTCGAACTGACGGCACTACATCATATAAACATTGCCGCAGGCACTTTGTGCCTCCCCGGTAGTAGTAGGGTTAGGGCCCTAAAATCTATAAACCAGTGACTGCTGCCAAGATAATCCAAACGTTTCCTTTCTTATCAGAATAATTACTAATTACTAACATTGTAATGATTACTTTCAAGCAAACCTTCCTCCTTGCACACCAACAAATCTGTAGATACTAGCCATTGAACTGAAAAACTAAGATTAACCAAAATCCAAATTGTTTTATAATATCTTATTTCATCAGTCTTCTTTATATTTCAGAAAGGAAACTCTTTCTACCAAGAACCCAAACACAGTAATTTATGGGACTGAAACAGTATCGTTCAGATGTAGTCGTATTGGAATACCATCCCTGCCGATGTAAGAAATGCAAACACTATAGCAATCTTTGAAAGAGAAGCCAATCAAATTTCAATTCCATGCTCCTGCAAATTATGCACCCAATATATACCATAGGATAGGAACACAGTCATGTATGGGACTGAAACAGTCTGGTTCCAAGTTAGTCATATTGGAAAAATATCCCTGCCGAAGTAAGAAATGCAAACAATATAGTAATGTTCAAAAAAGAAGGAAAGCAAATTTCATTTCCATGCTCTTGCAAATTATGCACCCAATATATACCAAAGCCAGGATACATCACATAGGTATACTCGGGTATATTATATGTAGTCTCATTTTAGCTTTGTTGCTGCTCTGTTAGTTGGTATTAATTAGCTGATTGTTTTTTAAGCCATTTCTTGTCCTTGGATTTGAACCGTTGTCTTGCAGAAAATATGGCTGATAAACGCAATAAATGAATTACAATTTTTATTAACACGACAACAAAAAGTAAGCGATGAAAACAGTAACAGTCTAAACAGATGACCAATTGAATTCAAATAATAGAAATAAGTAGCAGCTTGCCGTTGTGTCTCTTTCCAAAAACGATTTTCATTGAAAAGAATATCATTGTCTACAAAGCTCTAAATTAAATTGCATCTCATGATAAACATGAATAAAGAATTACCTTCAATAAATCCCTGAGGGCCTAAATGACAAGGTAGAAGTCCGATATATGCATCAAATCTCCCCCAACACATATCGATGATGGGATCATATCTGTAAGTAGTAGATGCGTTGATGTATGTGAAGGAATCTGTGCAGGAATCTACAAAACATAAAATCGCTGCTACAGGAAATCAATAATTACACAATAAAACGATTAGCAAGTTGCGAAATGTTTTTCCTGCTGACCAACAGCACCGTGCGCCCCCAGATTCAATTGAAATCTGTAAATCTGGAAAGCTGCCAGGAAAAACCAAGGACGCCTACCTTGTAGGAAGTGTGTTTATTCCCAGTACTGTAGAGTAATGGGTGTCCTGTGACTGAGTACAGAGAGTGTCCTAAAACCGTACCGTGACCCAGAAGTACACAGAGTCAGTCCACAGTGATCCAGAATGGCAAAATAATGTAATAAATGCCGAAAAATGAAAGTTCTCAAAATCAATCACGCTGTAGCTCATTTGAAAGAGCAATGATTGGCAGTCAAAATAAAAAAGGAATTATTAAAATCGGACCTATGAGAGCCAAGAAACAGATTTTACAGTTTCAAGAAATCACAATTTTACAAATTTCATATCGAGAAGACAATTAACACTTGATTTAGGCTAACTTCAAAATTCAATTTCTCTGCTCAAACAGCTCCGATTCTTGAAATTATTTTTTATTTTCATTGTATACATCTCAGCATTATCGGGCAGCCCCCCAAATTTTATCTCCCCCTACGCCGATGAAATTTGCCAAAATTTATTCCTGGAATTTATAGCTCAAAATTTCCTATAATGTTAAATTCTCAAAAATTTATTCCCGCGAAATATTCGTAATTAACGAATTTGCGAAATTCTAAATTTGCTAAATATCAATTTAAAAAGGATTGAGAAATTAATTATGCACTACTTTCTTTCATTATTCGGTCAGTTATCTTATCTTTGAGTGTACTCTCGCGATACTGTAATTCCAATTTTGAGGGATTCACAAAAGTAAATTCCAAAATTACTTTGCCCCTTCATTTTGGATTTGCAGCCCCCCTAAAAACGCTCCGTGCAAGCGTGTAAAAACCCTCTGTCCCTAAATGAAGGCGATAATTTATTCAAATACGCGAACTGAAGTGAAAGCAATCGCAGAAATGTAAATTCAAAGCTTTTGTACAAGGTGACCACAAATCGTTGAACTCACGCAGTTCTCGGCCTCTTGATTTTGCTTTCCATGGTTGAAGAGAGTGGTCATTTTGTGTACTTTATGAACAAAGAACGTGAGGTCAAAAACGTCAATCAAACCAACTTAATGCGTGTCCTTTGAAGCCTGTGATGCAGTAGCATACACCTGACCTCGCTTCATTTGCTCGAAAAACCTAACGGAGAAAAACTTCTTCTTTTTCTCCACGTACGAAACGAATTTCGACATGAACTTTACAGATAGTGGTAAATACATCTATGGTCTGTGTAAAATCGTGCAGAGTAAATCGAAAGCGCTTGTCTGACATCAGAAATTTATCGAAGTTCTAGGACCACTTCTGAAGCGGCTCGACGAAGTTTCATTTCTTTCCTACTATACTATATTCTACTGTAACAATAGCTGGCTGACCGCACACAAGGATGATGTAATCGGTATCAAATTACACAGCTGTTATTTTCATGACGAGCCCAGGAACGAAGGAACCGAGAACCGCGGAATCAAGAAACCAAAACTACAGTGGTCTTCACTGACATTCCTGGACCCCCTGTGGAACAAGCAGTTGTAACATCAGAACTGTGGAAATCAGCATAATAATAATAATGATAATAATAATAACAATAATAATAATAATAATGATAGTAATAATAATAATAATAATAATATGAAAAACAAAACTGTTAAAAGCAAAAACATAATAATAATAATAATAATGATAATAAACTAAACCACCATCATGTGTTAACAGAAAAATAATATAAAAACACAACTGTTAAATGCCTCAAACGTTTCGATAAAAATCTTCGTCAGTGTCATATAATAATAATAACAATAATAATAATAATAAGAGAAATATTTATCCAGGGTAAAACCTTGTCGATACTTCAAGTACTGTGATCAATAAGGGCCCTGTTTGAAAATTAAAGAAAAGTAAAACTATCAATATACAAAGTACAATGTAAAAAGCTTAAAATGTCTAAAAACATTTATCGTTAAAATCCTTGGGTAGAATAGTTATGCTCTTTGTAGATGTTCTTTAAGTCGTTGCTTAAAAACAACGATGGAATCCAGACCATATGGGTATTGTGGACACGATTTGTGTCGATCGTCTCCACAATACCTGGCCTAAATGTTACTAATCTGGGAACTAGTTTAGAGCGCGGCACTGTTATAAAACCCTAGGCCGTTATGAATTTGAGTAAGCAAGAATGGCTGCCGAAGTAAAAGAGCAGAGATACTCATGAAATGAAGACGAGCAAGGTAACGAACTACATGCGTTCACTTAGTAACATTTAGGCCAGGTATTGTGGACACGATCGACACAAATGGAATGGTGTCCACAATACCCATGTCCAGACTCCGAATGTCAAATGGTAGCTCGTCAATTTAGATGAGCCTTGGAACCAGAAGGATTTTTTCGCAGGTTCTGTTCTGACCCTTGAACGCGCAGTGTAGCTTTATTGCCTCTAGTACCATAATTATGGCTAACTCTCTCAACATAGGACGCTAAGTGATCTTATAATTGTCAGTATCTTTGCTTCAGACATAAAAAATTTTACTAGGTTAGTTGTTATAGTGAAAGTTTTGGAATGCCATTATTTCAGAAGGATGCAGTTTTTCTCTGACAAACCAAATTTTGCTGAATTAGTTGAACTTTGACCCGTGCTTTACTTCTCTTTTAGATTTCTACCTAGATTTTTCAAAAGTTTAGATAAGAAAATTCTTGAACTACACGTGTTTTCTCATAAGAAACTAAGAAGTTAGGCCTGACAGTTTCTTAAAATTATCAGATTTTGAGAACTCAGAGTTTCTTACGAGTTTCTTAAACGTTCCATAACAATCTTCATGTTCACTATCTGTGCCCTTATGAACATTTAAAAACAAGGTTTTTTAAGCCTTTCAAATGTTTAGACATTACTCAAGTACCTAACGAGTAATATGATACAGGAAACAAGTGAAAATAATTCAAAATTTGTTAAGGATTTCCTTTGCAAAAATAAGTAGTTTCTCAACCTATATTTTCCCAGTACTGAAGTTTCTTAATTTTTTGGCGATCTGAGAGTTGAGTTTCTTATGGGCCGTTTCTTATAAACAAAATACGTGTAATCATTTTGTAAATGAAGAGCTTATACCTTTCAAGTATAAACCAAAGAATACTTCTTTTACGCATTTTTCGCCATTTTCGTTTCGTAATGTGCCATCATTGTGCTTGTATAACGTGAGAATTGGATCCCCTTTGGACAAATACAGTCTGCCGGTATGACTATTAACTGATACATGGTACTCGCTATGTTTGATCTGGATGCCTAAAAGAAAGAGAGTTACAATTTTTTATGACTTCATTGATTTCATTTCATTTTAAAGTTCTTTGGACACGGTTGCCCTATCGACTAAGAATGGCTGCTTTTCAGGGGGTAGTAGCAAAACCTAGTTACACTATTATAATTGAAATAAAATAGGAACAATTAGGGGAGACCGGGTCTAAATAATGATTAATTGTGCTCTTGAAGGAAAATGATATTGTAGTTGCATCCCTTGGAATAAAATAGACATTAATTTCCATCACATAGGACACATTTTTGTGACGCTTTGATAGTTTCAAAATGAGTTGTCAAGTGTTACAACTGCCCCTGGCCACCACTCAGCTGTACCCCAGTACAAATTTCCTCAAGGCCACGCAAGCTATGGTGCGAGAGATTATAAATTACAAGCATTCCCCCCTTTCAGGCAGTGGTCTGACACAAAATGCCAGGGTACAACAGAGTGGATATACTGAATTCAGGAAATCTTGGACGAATAAAAAGGTGTGCACAATTATGCATTCTGCGTGCATTGAATGCTTGTGACACGGGGCTAGAAAACTTTATAGGTTTGAAAGTTACTTGGTTCAACTTCCCACTAAACCTGACACACATTGGCTACTGATTGGTTGATATCCTTTTTACCGGGTGTCCCCAAAAAGAGCACTTTCATTTGAAAAATCGCCAAAATTCAATTACGGGACTTATCATAACATTTGTTTCTCTTCTTTTTGTCAATGATCCAAATATGTTTGAAGATGATTAAATGTTTGTTTTCATCACTTAAAAAGGCATAAAATAACGCATTGAAATACCTCATTCTGAGCTATACGCTTCAAGCAATATCATAAATCATGCCAAAGGGGCATTATTTTGGGATTTTCCATTACCTTTAACGATCATTTGCGTTTCTTTCTGATCTTTATGACTAAACTGGAAACTTTACATTATTCAAAACGTTATTTTGAAGATCTCTCTTGTGATAGAATTGTGGTGATTTTTCAAACAGGAATACTTTTTTGCACACGCGGTAACTGGAAAAATTTACTAATGCGTAACAGACTTACGAGTTCGTTGGGCAGCGAAAGTGAGTTTCATCCACTTTTGCAATAAAAGCACACAAAGGAATACCTACAATTTAAGAAATGAAGTTTAATTGGAGAAAAACACTTCGAACTCATTAAATGGCTTCAGACGATCTTGAAAATGCGTGTCAAGGATCACTCGGGATATGTTAAAAGTGCGCTTCATTTCATTTCATTTCAAATTCTTTAAAAAGGGTTAAATATGCAGTTAAATACTGATTTCCAAATTACCCTGTAAAATAGCAACATCATAAATATCTCTAACCATAAAATTTACATATAATGATTAAGATAAATAAAACTGGTATGTAAATAAGGAGTTTAACCGAAAACATTACTTGCTGGTTTTATATGCAGCTTTGAATCGGTTTAAGGTGGACATGTCTTGACATCAGTGCTAAGACTATTCCATAATCGTCCGCTATAAGCAAAGCACCGCTGCTGTCTTTTCATTCTCAAGATCTACACAACGACACTTCGTTACAGTTATTAAGTCAGTTCTCAAATTTTGAAAATTCTTTACAATTGGAGATGATAGCCACTGTGGCTGAAAGCTATTTGAGTAAACCTTTGTGACTGTTGAAAGGTGAAAAATGTAGTTACTGATGCCGATAACTTAATCTGCTGTGATAAACATGATGAGTGCTATTATTTTTGCAAATTTTAAGCAAGCAAGATATTTTTATGAGAAAATGAACATGACTATCCTGCAAAACTCATGGCAATTGCAATACAACTCTGTAGCAGAATTTTATGGATTTCCGAAGTTATTCATATGTAAAATTGACCATGTTCTATGTTCTCATTTTCCTAATTGCTCCAGTATATACTTTACCTTGTTATCAAATAAATGTTTATAAACATGAAAAAGGTTAATGTATCGAACAAGATATGATTTTACTTGTATGGAAATTGCTGAAATCTTCATCTTGCTCTGCCTGTCTCCAGTTGTCAACTTCTCAACTGATGTTTTCACAGCCGCTGATAAAAGTGCCCCAACAAGAAAACATTTACCTCTAATGTGGGAAATTGTGCTCTCAATACCTCTTTCCTAATTGCTTGAATTATTCATCATCACAGAACTTCCAGTGGGTTCAATAGTACTTGTGGAATCAAGGGGCAGTACAACAAACCACTATCCTGCCTCTTGTAAGCTACAAGCTAGTTATTCGATGGGAGGTATTTCGTACACTGCTGGCAAAGATAACCCGGCCACCCTGCATAATCAGTAACGTTACGCAGTTTTTGATAATCAGTCAACTTTGTAATCTAGCAAGTGGCTTCCATGTCACTCGATACCAGGACTGGGGGGTGTGGGGCAATCTATTGATTTGACTCCAAGCAAGGCATGCTGGGGGTACTCCCTTTAAACAGTCAACTTTGTAGTTTAGTAAATGGCTTGCCCACCCAGCTAGTATGTTAAATATGGCCCTGCAGAAACGCAAGTATTTAATTGCCGAGCAGTGATACAAAGCACTGCGAAGCAGAATAATAGTCTTGAAAATCATGATTTTCGATCTGTCAAAATATCGATCGTTGGAACATTGCCTAAAAGGCCACCCTGGGTTTTGTTCCTCTACATGAAATAATTGTATTGTTGCTGCGAAGTTTACTGTGTAAAACACAAGAACCAAAGGACAATAACAGCAGCCGGTGATTGGATAGACCATAGTCACTAGCTAGTGACTATGGATAGATTTGCCCCAAGTCTGTTTTGTCAACTGTAATAAATCTACCGGAAAGTACTTCAATTTTTTGTTGACGAAATTTTTTTTGACGAAATAGACTTGGAGCAAGTCTAACATCACTGTGTTCTTTCTCGCTATCAATTTATTGTGTTTCAAGACGTTGGCCGATGAGTTCGCAAGATGGAGAGGTTTTTGATCAACAAAGCAATCTGGCTTATCATTTCTTTTCTCCGTAGACTCTTCGACCATGCCTGACCGCAGTCTGAGCAACCTGAAGAAGTTAACATTCCTTTTCTCTTGCTTGATGCTGATTGGAGTGAGCATGCCTGCAAGCTACCGTGAGATATTTCTTCTCATTACTTTTGCAAACAAGTCATCTCGAGACTTTCGCAGGCTAGGCACGTTAAATACAATTACTCACTCACTCAATGGAAACATTAAAAGTAATAGACAGAGGTCCGTCTGTCTAAGCAAAGAACAAAGAAAAACCCACCCCGTTCACACGAGCACGCAATACGGTGGAATATTGTTCTGCTGGCGAGGATGTAATGTTTAACTGGTTTCAACTCAGGATTTTTAACACTTCGCCTTAGGTATCTGCAAAGGCCCATAATCTTATCAAAAAACATGTGGACTGCTTGAGAGGAAGGAGGATTGCCAGACCTTCCCACAATGCAACAGCGATCATTCAACTATACAAAACGAGGCGCACGCAGATCTCAGATCAATTGCGATGAGCAAGCGTCAGACCAGCATCTGTTTGTTTCATGTGAACATCTGTTAGTAAAATGTTCATTTTAATGATAGTTTGGACAAATTATGAGGCTTGGATCTTAGCTATTGCGCTCGCAGGGCTCGTTTAATGTTTACTTGAGCAAGAGCAATTGACTCAACTGCACGATCAACGATCGGACGATTTCATGAATGGGCCTAAGCAAAGAGAGGCGGAAGTTTGTCTGTGGGAATCAAGGATGGAGTGATGTGTCTTTGCCTTCAAGACCATAGCAGTACTTATGTCTACTGCATCGAAATTCATAACATTGTAACCTAAAGATAAACGATCTGGTAGCTGTGAGCTTCAACCTGTTTTTGCTGACATTTTACAGACTAGTATACCGAAAACCTGGGTACACACAGGCTGCAGGGTACACCTGCAGGGAAGATTTGTTGCTAGCTGCTAGCAACTGACGATGTTGATGAGCTTTCCCAGCGACATTCACCTTTTAATGGTGATATGGTGAAGTGCGAGTTGCGAGTTGCAGTTGCGAGTTGTGAGTTACATTTATTTTGCAAGTTGCAAGTTGCACTTATTATGCGAGTTACGAGTTGCGAGTTGCACTTAATTTGCGAGTTGCGAGTTGCGAGTTGAACGAGAGTTGCGAGTTGGAAACTCAAAAGTGCGAGTTGGAAACTCAAAAGTGTGAGTTGAAACTAAAATTACGAGTTGCCTGTTTTTTTAATGAATGCATTTTTCGCCAAATAAAAGGATTTTTTGACAGTTGCAATTTAATTTAGAACTGTTTTATGGATTTAGCGTTTTTAGGCCGTTGTAATTTTCTTTATAATATATCTATTATAAGAAGCTGCATGCCTATTACAATGTGTGGCTTTCATTCCCCCAAGGCGTTCACGAATATTACTGTAATGCAGTAAACTGGGCTGGGGAATTGCTTTAGTTGTCTTGAAAGAAAATTAAAGGAGAATCATTAATTTGTTGTCTTTCCCTTTCAAGACGACTTGTGCAAGTCCATGTTAATTGCTGAGCTCAGAAAAGAAATTGAAGTAAATTGAGCTCTGCTGAAGGTGTTTTTCAATTTGGAAAAGCATCGTCAACAACAGCAAATTCGAGAGGCATCACACTCCAGTAAAATCTGGTGCTATTTAGCAAAAACGCTTTGCTTTTCAAGGAATTGGTAACAATTCCCTACACAACCTCTTGCTTTTCAAATTTCGTAGGTATTTTCAACGGAGTGATATATCACTAATGTTCGAAGTAGCTTCAGCACGATTTCTTGCATATTCTTCAGTCAGGCCTGATCTGATGCACGTTTTTTCTTTTAGCCCACAGTACTAAAAGTTTCTTATTTGCAAGTGAAAATTTCTGCTTTTTAGTTCTAAAAGTTTCTTAATGTGTTTCTTATTTTTTAGATGCATGTACTGCCACTGCCACGTATTCGTTTCTTGACAGACAGCCTATACTTTTTAGCAAGAAAGAGACTTCACTTTGAATCAAAACACAAATTCATCATGAATATCACTAAAAAATAAAGGCTTAACGATACTTTCTCATCACATCTTTGTATTTGGCTTCAAAAATTTCTTAGCAATTCTCAAGCATAGTACTATAATTTCTTAAATTTGTCTTAATCCTAGTACCAGTTTCTTATATAAAAAATGTGTATTTCTTCATTTTTTCAACAAAGGAAGCAAGAACCCGCTTATAAGTAAGTGAAGGGCATCCCAGTAAATTAAGAAACTCTATAGAAGCGACAAGAGGTTAATTCGAAGTTAAGAAACTCGTCAATCTTTATTTATGAGTTAAAAACTGTTTTGGACATACAGCCTATTTGTATTACCAACTCAAGAATACCAAAGAGAATAATTGTTCTTCTCTGTAGGCCTAATTGACAGAGCTCAAAGCAAATCCTTTATCAGCGGCTCTCTGCGAATCAAAAAACCGTCTTTAACTCCCCTGATCTTGACAAAGGCTCTCCAAAAAATACGGTGTTTTAGCTGCAAAGGATGGAAAATTTGAAGTGTTTTTTACCGAACTCGCAACTCGCATTTTAAATGTACCAACTCGCACTTTTCATTATTAACTCGCAACTTGCAACTCGCAGAAAGCACCAACTCGCAACTCGCAACTCGCACTTTACCAATCCACGAGGTACTGGTCCCGCTCTTTAAGGTACACATTTAAATCATGACATCCCGCATGACATCCCGCATGACATTACCCATGTATATTGCAATTGCCTCTTGAAGACATACAGTTAAAGCCCGGGGGGGCTACCTTGGAGAAAAGCAACGGGGATGTGCCTGCCAAAAGAAAATTCTATGACCCTGTCCTGGAATAAATTTTTGAAAATATAGTACCTGTCCTGGATAATACAAGTGTTTTACGTAAGTTATCTTAATTGTGCACATCAAGTCTGACCTGTCTTGGGAAAAAAGCTTTAATGAACATACCAGTGCCGAATAAATACACAAAAGGTATAATCCTGTCCTGGAATTTTCGACCGAAAATGGGACCCTATTGGCAGGCACATCCCTGGGTGCTCAGTACATTAAGTAGACCCCTGGGAGTTAAAGACAGGATGCTAATCAACTATCTTCTTTCTTGTGTGAGGCCAAGTTTAGGACTCAGTTCTTCGCATCTGCAAACGATGACATTCAAAATATTAAAAGCACCTTAAGTTTTCGTGCTTAACTGGTCCAGAATATTTAATTCATAGCTGAAAGCGTGTCGATATATGTGCTTGTTCTTGTAATCACAGAAGTTCGATAAACAACTTTTCCAAAACGGCATTTTGAAGACATTTCAGCAATCAAGGATTAGGCATCAATTCCTTGCACTGACTGCAAATGCACATGCAGCGTCTGCCAGTATGCAAGTGACCGATGCAAGTATTCACGATAAGTACGATATTCACGATAAGTACGATAGTCACGATAAGCTCGATATTCACGATAAGTACGATATTCATGATAAGTATGATATTCGCGATAAGTACAATATTCAAACTCGATATATATATTCAATCCACAATTTATATATTCACTCTCGATATTTATATTCAATCCACAATTTATGTATTCTCTCTCGATATATATATATTCAATCCACAATTTATGTACATGCAAACTTGATATATAACTATGAACACGATCTATATAATGCAACCTTGATTTGTATTTGAGAATCATTCAACATTATATATTTTTGAATTTCACAATATATGATGTAGTTTGAGTGTATAAATGAAGGAAAATAACAAGATCTCGTTGCACCATATTATATATACAATGCTGATATACAATATGGTGTTGCTTGACTTTTGTCCACTTTGGCAGGGGATAGATACTGCACGAGGTAGCACGAGATTCGTTATAAAAATGTGACTAAAAACGGTCCAAACTTCCATTGTTGGCATTATTTTGCTGTCCAGCTTCTTAGGCAGGAGCAGCTGCAGCAGCAGGAGCGTTGTTTCCATTGGCAGTGGCATCAGCTTGTTGCTGCCCTAAAGCGAAACCAAAGTCCTGTTAGGCTGATTTGGTGCCTGTTGTGCCATCGTCATATTAGCGATAGTTTCACAATATTTGTCGAAAAACCGCAGATAGACGTCTTGTTCCTTGAAAGGGCAGAAATGAAGCGCATTTGAGCTTGAAGAGCCACTGTTAACCATGATCCTTTGTAGTGCCAAAGTCGATTATCTAAAAGTCTTTTCTGGCTTGAAGACCCATTGTCAACCGCATGCTTTGGGTGGACCAGCAATACCACAAAGCAATTCTTGACTGTCGAAACAAGACAAACTCTCATGAAAGTAATGACTGAAGAGCCCCCTTGCAACAGAAAACTTTTGACGTACGCTAACACAAGCCCCATGATACAATCTGATCCTTATCATGTTTTCTTTATCGTTAAGTTGAATTGAGAAAGTTCTATTTTTGAAGCCATACAGTTTTCGTGTAATATTTGAATGTAATTCGTCGCAGCAAATGGTTTCCAGATCATATTGCGGAAAGGCTTTAAAGGCCTTATGCAGCCAAATTTTCGACATTGATTTTTCAATCTTTTCAAATAACTAATAATATTATAAACATTTTGTGAAAGTTTCAAATCGAAATTATCAGTTTAAGTACTGAAAATTGTGTGTCAAAATTGAGTAGTTTTGCAAGTTTAGCGCGACATTGACTTGGCCAATGTGACGTCACAATTATGACGCGCGAAACTGCGTGCATTGAACACACAGTACGAGCATGGCGATTGCATCAACGAGAAAGGGAGGGACCCGTATGAAAAAAGCTTTGAAAATCTTGGGAGTTCTTGAAGAAAAGGCTGGTATTTTTACCATGATATCCATAAAATCAAGGAGCTTGGAATCAGGGTGAAAAGCCCGTAGCGTCACTGTTATTAAGGGCGATGTTGTGATGCTCTACAGTGCGGCCTAATGAAGTTCAATTGGTTCCTACAATAAATTGCCTGGTCGTCTAAATCAAACTCTTCTATGACGATTTTTTGGAGTAACGATACCTTTATAAGTGCTTGCTTCACTCCTCTTGGATGAATCAGAAATTTCAGGGCCAAATCCTGTCCTCGGTTAACGCTGAAGCGCTCAATGAAGTTACTACCCTACGATCCACTGTAGTTGTTTCTTTGAAGGGACCTGGTTGCTATCGAAAGCTTCCCCGCCATGCGTTCTTGCTTTCAAATAGAAAATTTGTTAAAGCCAAGCAACTGAATGTTTTCAAGACACTACATAGCTTTTTGTTTACATATCAGACTTACCGAATGACCCTCTTGTTTTGTAATTATGCCTCGATGTCTTTCATTGCCTCTGCCCACTTCAGGGTCATAAATTAGGCCTATGTTTGACTAGAGTATATATCCCATGTAATTCGTTATCATTTTGCATTCAGTGTCCTAATTTCTTGACCTTTCTCCAAGCAACGACCAGGAATCGCAGAGCAGAGACGATCGTAGTAATAACTGAGAACGTTAATGAAAGAGTCATGCAAGATAAACACCAAGTCAAACTTCCTGGTTGCTTGCACCACATTTGATATCCAGCCAACAAGGGCAGATTTTGTAATACAATAGCAACAGTTGCGTTTGATCGACTCCTCAATTCAAAGAGATTAGCGGATGCAGACAAAGGAAATTCTCTCAACCAGTAATTCAAAACAAACAAAGCCGCAAAAGTTTCCCCGAAACTAGTAGGGCAAACTCTCGCCTTGTGCAAGCGAAAGATGGTTTTTAAGAGAAGTTATGTGCTTATAGCGAAAGAGGAAGGGTAAATCTAAAGTTCTATCGCTTAGATTATGTTTATTTGATTCATGAGCCGAGCAGAAGGCATTGTAATTCTCGCGTCTTTAGGGCTTAAAATGAAACGATTACAAAACAGCTCCTAAATCAAATAAACATAATCTAAGCGACAGAGCTTTAGATTTACCCTTCTTCTTTCGCTATAAGCACATAACTTCTCTCAAAAACCATCTTTCGCTTGCACAAGGCGAGAATTTGCCCTACTAGTTTCGTGGAAACTTTTGCGGCTTTGTTTGTTTTGAATTACTGGTTGAGAGAATTTCCTTTGTCTGCATTCGCTAATCGCTTTGAATTGAGGTGTCAATCAAACGCAACTGTTGCTATTGTATTACAAAATCTGCCCTTGTTTATCCAGCCAACAAAATAATTGTTTTTGCGCATTGGGAAAACTCTTTTCTTATGTAAAACAGAAAGATATTTCTTTCACTCTCCGTAATAAAAGGAGCTCACACCATTAAACACTCCCGTGAGAATATTACAATGACTCAATCTACGATAAAATCAATAATAACTTTAATACAAGCATTCCTAAAGCTTGGTTCCAGTTACTGGGATGTTACAGGGAAGGCTTGACCTTCCAGACAATTCTTGTTTTTCCAGGCTTTCAGCTAGGCTTCACTTGTACGGCGACTTCGTGAAGCGCTGATACATCAGTCTCTAAAATTATTGTCAAGAAACCTCGAACGATCCTTGTTCTTTCAGGCTAATTCAGGTAAACTTGGACCCTGAACTCTATTTCCAGCCTTCTCTCGGCCTTTTTCAAGCCTCTGGTATCGCGGCTATCGCTGAGTAATTGCATTACACTTCACTTTCCACACTAGCCTGGAATCGAAGTCCAGGCTTTCGTGGCTAGTCAGGAAAATTTCCAGCAACTAGGCTCGCAGAACAGGCACCAGCCCTGTCGAGTCCGGCTCACTGTTCCCGCGACTGTTCCCGCCTGTTTAGCTTATTCTAGCCCTATAAGGTTGGGAAGGCTGGAACTCCCAGATATTTCCTATTTTTCCAGACTTTCAGGAAGGCTTCACTCGTACGGGGACTTCGTGAAGCTCTAATGCATCAGTATCTTAGATTATTTTGAAGAAACCTTGAACGGTCTTTGATCTTTTCGCCAGCTCCGCATTGGGATTTACGTGACAAAACTTGTGCGTTGTGTTTGTGGTCATAATTGTGACGTCACGCGCGAAGGTCAAATGTCGCGCTGAGTAGCAATTTTCTAAACGGAATTTCACACCCTAACTGCAATGATGTTGAGTAAAATTTGGTATCAATGAAATCAGTAAAGTTTGAATATTTCGAAAATCGAAAAAAATCAATGTCGAAAATTTGGCTGCATAAGGCCTTTAATGGGGGCCTTTGTTTGCGTTTGCTTTATTTTGGCAACTGATCTCAAAGGCTTTGTGTTACTTGCACGGGCTTTTTCAGTTAAAATTTTGAAATAGATAGTTTGTTTTAATCGGCAGTCAAGAATTGCATTGTGGTATTGACGATGTACCCAAAGCATGCCGGTTGACAATGGGTCTTTAAATTCCTTCTGCCTTGCTTTTCATTGAACACACAAAGGATTTTGTTTGACAATGGGTCTTTAGCGTGGACAAAAGCATAAAGTTCGAAAGTTGATATTTCCCTTTCTCCAATTTTAAAGGGGCCTTTGCAACAAAAATACCTTCCATACCTCGAGCGTCCCATCTCTAGTTGCACTGCAAAGAATGTTCGCAAAGCCCATATGTTAGCAGGGGTCTTTAATATGTAGACTTGCCCCAAATCGATCTCTTCCGTCCGTCTACCGTTCCCTTTACGGTAGTTCCTGGATCCACCCTTTCCTGGATCCGCCATTCCAACATTCCACCCAGAAATCTCTCGAGCTCTCTGGTTGGAATGTTGGAATGGCGGATCCAGGATCTACCGTAAAGGGAGCGGTAGACGGATGGAAGAGATAGACTTGGGGCAAGTCTATTAAATATGCCACTTGGTCCCCAGGGACCTGCTAGGGGTATGCAAAGAGTTATACTAGGCCATTTAGGATCCCCAGGGAATATCCAGATTGAGGTCAAATTTGAAAACAAGGCGTTCTAGCCAGTGAGAATACTTATTTATATATTAACTGGATGCTTCTTTCTATCACAGAGTTTGTAACATGTAAAGATCTGGCTGCTTCTTTATGCAAAGAAGAACTCATCGACCATTGCGAATCTTTTCCAGGACAAATAGAATATTTTGGATTGAATTTATCGTGCAAGAAAATGTGTGGATTATGTACACGTAAGTCATTTCTCATTACAAATACACTTATTTGCGTTGGGAGAAATTGGACACTTAACTATATCCAGACTAGGGGGGGACACAAAGTGCACCCCCTCCCTAGTAAACTTTTCCACACAGCACGTCGAGTATCTCTAGAATAGTCTAGCTTTTTTGTGACTTTTAGTTTCTATCTATGAGTCACCCTTTCATGTCAATTTCAAAATTTAGGGGTCAACAAATAACTTTAGATTGAGTGCTCCGCAAAATAAATACCTTTTAAGTTACAACTTTGGAACCACTGACTCTATGACAATGAGACAAGCATTGTTGAACTTGTCTTGAAACAAGCTTTCATTTGATATATAGTTTATTCATGTTTGTCGACGGAATCAACAATTGGTTGTTGCACCTACGTACTGACAAAAACCATGTTAGGCTTCATTTTCATGTTTGAAGAATGAAAACATTATGGAGGGGCTTTTGCTCCAACCGGAAGGAACACACCTATATATCTCTCTATCTCATTATACTGTTCATTGAATTTAAGTAATGTCCATGCATTGGTTTTATGAGTAAAAGTTTAAAATATACATATACTTTGGTTATTTATACGCGCTGATCAATCTGATTTATATAATCCTATTGTACCTTGCATATCCAAGGAGCTGCCCCCAATTCTCAATAGAGAAGGAACAAAAAGTTGGACCTTAAACCCATTGAACTCAGATGTCGTTAATGACCCAAATAGTGTAAGGAGAACAAGGCAATCATCCCATAGGTAACTAGGGCTGACATAACTACGAGATCACTGTTCCTTGCCGGCCTAACAGGATGTCTGCCGGGATCACAATGACGAACAAGGACCTAGACATCTCATAGTTCCCTCGAGAATGATCCAATCAGTCCCCTTGAGAATGATCTAGACAAGGAGTCATTCTGGAGTCCCTGTCTCCATTAAATTCCCCCAGAGTTGTAGTGGAGACTGAGACAGTGCTTTTTTGAATCCTCTGAGACAGTGTAACTTGCTGTTTGTTGTTTAGAAATCTTTGAAGGGAGAGCAAATAAGATCAATATGTAAAGGCTTTTTATTTCCTTTTCCCTGGTGAAGAAACGTTTTGCGGAAAATGTTAATCTTTTGTTTTGGAATAGTAAAATGCGTGCTTGCTGGTATGCCCTTGTTATTGTTGGTATAAAATAAATGTTATTGCAAGCGAGCTAGTGAACATGGACTGGTCAAAGGTTGAGGGTGCGAGACAACAGCGAAGAACGATAATATTGCAAGAAAACAAAGACAAGATCTTTATTTGTCCAGTTAATTTCTGTGAGAATAGACAGTTTTTCAGCAAAAGGGGTTGCAGGAAGCACATTGACACAAAGCATAGATGGTACTGCTATTTTGACATAAAGCCAAGTGAAAGGGTGATCGAGCATTCCATACGACAACAAAGCACCAATGATGGACAAAAGTGCAATGGAAGTGTCAGAAAGCGTGCTGATACCACAAAAAGACCATGTTATTCTATCAAAGAGGGTTTTGGCAAAAAGTACATCGATTGGCTGTGTGCAATATGTGGAGGGGGGATGTCAGAAACTCAAGCCGCACAAAATGGAACTCGGGTAATGAAGTTTTTGAAATTTTGCAGCGAAGATGATGATGAGCAGTTGACCGAAGAACATGTAGACTATTGTATTGGTTCGGCAGGACTCGTATGCAATTTCATAGAGCACATTGGAAAGGAATGGGGTCTCGGCAGTTCAGCCCAGTTTGGATACCTTCAGTCGATAACAGACTTGATTGATTTTCGCAAGTCGGCTGGACTATCAAGCACAGTTCTCCGGAATTTAGCAACCTCGGAGGTGTATATCAACAGAGGGAAGAGAGCACTTGCAAGGCGTAAAATCACCGAATGGACTAAGAACCTCTCGATTGAAGTTCTACGAGCAACGAATCAATGGGCGACAATGGAAGAGATGGAGAAAGTGATACCATTTCATCTTTCGCGTTACAAGGACGTACTAACGAGATGTAAAGACTACCCATTAACCTCAGTAACGGCTGCCGATCTTACTTTCGCCACTCGTTTTGTAGCTGTCTACTTGTTTACAAGGGTGAAGGGGTCAAGACCGATGACTTACCAGTATTTGCCGTTGTCGATGTTTGAAAAGTCAAAAGAAAATGATGGATTCGTGGATCAAACCGAATTCAAGACTGCCAATCAGTACAGCTTTGACTCTCTAATTTTTGACGAAACGAGCACACGAATAGTTGACGAATACATTGAATATGTACGACCACTGTTGAACCCACAATGCGAATATGTTCTCGTAACGAGAAGTGGAACACAGTTTCAAAACTTTAGCAACCTGATGTCGGAGCTTGTATTTAAAGCAATTGGAAAGTACGTTCATCCGACAAGATATCGCCAAATTGTGGAGACCGAAAGTTGTCGTAAACTGTCATCGGAAGAGCAAGATGCTGTCACGCGTGATCAGAAACATAGTTCGCAAGTAGCGAGGACTTATTATCAGAAAAGAAGTTCTCGTGAAATAGCATCCACTGCAAAGTCGGCAATGAAAAAATTACAGAACAGCGAAGTAAACAAAGAAGTGCGGAAAGTTATTTTCGACTGTGACGACCATTCCGATTCCGAGGGTGTGACATCACTTGAAGGCGAAACTTCATCGGAACAAATGAATGAATGCAAGGACACGGGTACACCGACAAGTTCTTCACAGGAGAGCATTACGAGTTTTCAACCACCAGTGCGAAAAGCAAGTAAAATGAAAGCAAAGCCAATTGTTGGCCAAAGAGTGCCCTTCACTGCTGAGGAAGACCTTTTTTTGAAAAAATGCCTAAAGATTTATGGATTTGGGAAATGGACAGCCATGCTGCGAGATCCACGATTCAAATTCAACAAAAAGAGGACAGCAGATTCTCTCAAAAAGCGTGCAGAAATATTATCAAGAAAGTAAGAGAAACTGCTTTCACAGAGAAGGACTGATTATGAATTAAGACTCAGGACTTGCTGAAAGAAAAACATAAATTTAACTTGAACACTTTAATTCAACGAAAGAGCATCTAATATTGACTTATGAGAAAATATTATGTATTTGTAACATAATGATGTAATCTCGATTACTTACTCACAGGGATCTAATGCATACAATTCTTCAGGGAAATATCTCATTTTCATTCATCTTATTTTCTCATAAGGTTTTGATTTTGAAAATCAGATACATAGAATAAGATATACATGACGTAATTACAGGGATCTAATGCACACAATTGTTCAGGGAAATATCTCATTTTCATGCATCTTATTTTCTCATAAGGTTTTGATTTTGAAAATCAGATACATAGAATAAGATACATGACGTAAATACAGGGATCTAATGCATACAATTCTTCAGGGAAATATTTCATTTTCATGCATCTTATTTTCTCATAAGGTTTTGATTTTGAAAATCAGATACATCTAATAAGATACATGACGTAATTACAGGGGAACAATGTATATTTGTAACAGGATGATGTAATCTCGATTACTTACTCACAGGGATCTAATGCATGCAATTCTTCATGGGAATATCTCATTTTCATGCATCTTATTTTCTCATAAGGTTTTGATTTTGAAAATCAGATACATAGAATAAGATACATGACGTAATTACAGGGGAACAATGTGTATTTGTAACACAATGATGTAATCTCGATTACTTACTCACAGCGATCTAATGCATACAATTGTTCAGGGAAATATCTCATTTTCATGCATCTTATTTTCTCATAAGGTTTTGATTTTGAAAATCAGATACATAGAATAAGATACATGACGTAATTACAGGGGAACAATGTGTATTTGTAACACAATGATGTAATCTCGATTACTTACTCACAGGGATCTAATGCATACAATTCTTCATGGGAATATATCATTTTCATGCATCTTATTTTCTCATAAGGTTTTGATTTTGAAAATCAGATACATAGAATAAGATACATGACGCAATTACAGGGGAGCAATGTATATTTGTAACAGGATGATGTAATCTCGATTACTTACTCACAGGGATCTAATGCATACAATTCTTCATGGGAATATCTCATTTTCATGCATCTTATTTTCTCATAAGGTTTTGATTTTGAAAATCAGATACATAGAATAAGATACATGACGTAATTACAGGGGAACAATGTGTATTTGTAACACAATGATGTAATCTCGATTACTTACTCACAGCGATCTAATGCATACAATTGTTCAGGGAAATATCTCATTTTCATGCATCTTATTTTCTCATAAGGTTTTGATTTTGAAAATCAGATACATAGAATAAGATACATGACGTAATTACAGGGGAACAATGTGTATTTGTAACACAATGATGTAATCTCGATTACTTACTCGCAGGGATCTAATGCATACAATTGTTCAGGGAAATATCTCATTTTCATGCATCTTATTTTCTCATAAGGTTTTGATTTTGAAAATCAGATACATAGAATAAGATACATGACGTAAATACAGGGATCTAATGCATACAATTGTTCAGGGAAATACCTCATTTTCATGCATCTTATTTTCTCATAAGGTTTTGATTTTGAAAATCAGATACATAGAATAAGATGCATGACGTAATTACAGGGGAACAATGTGTATTTGTAACACAATGATGTAATCTCGATTACTTACTCACAGCGATCTAATGCATACAATTGTTCAGGGAAATATCTCATTTTCATGCATCTTATTTTCTCATAAGGTTTTGATTTTGAAAATCAGATACATAGAATAAGATACATGACGTAAATACAGGGATCTAATGCATATAATTGTTCAGGGAAATATCTCATTTTCATGCATCTTATTTTCTCATAAGGTTTTGATTTTGAAAATCAGATACATAGAATAAGATACATGACGTAATTACAGGGGAACAATGTGTATTTGTAACACAATGATGTAATCTCGATTACTTACTCACAGGGATCTAATGCATACAATTGTTCAGGGAAATATCTCATTTTCATGCATCTTATTTTCTCATAAGGTTTTGATTTTGAAAATCAGATACATAGAATAAGATACATGACGTAATTACAGGGGAACAATGTGTATTTGTAACACAATGATGTAATCTCGATTACTTACTCACAGCGATCTAATGCATACAATTGTTCAGGGAAATATCTCATTTTCATGCATCTTATTTTCTCATAAGGTTTTGATTTTGAAAATCAGATACATGACGTAAATACAGGGATCTAATGCATACAATTGTTCAGGGAAATATCTCATTTTCATGCATCTTATTTTCTCATAAGGTTTTGATTTTGAAAATCAGATACATAGAATAAGATACATGACGTAATTACAGGGGAACAATGTGTATTTGTAACACAATGATGTAATCTCGATTACTTACTCACAGGGATCTAATGCATACAATTGTTCAGGGAAATATCTCATTTTCATGCATCTTATTTTTTCATAAGGTTTTGATTTTGAAAATCAGACACAAGGAATAAGATACATGACGTAATTACAGGGGAACAATGTGTCTTTGTAACACAATGATGTAATATTCAATACTTAGTCACAGGGACCTATTGCATACAATTTTCCAGGAGAATATCTAATTTTCCTGTATCTTGCTTTTTCATAAGGTCTTGATTGTGAAAATCAGATACAAAAAGTGAGATATATGACGTAATTATAAGAAAATATCTGATAATAATGTATCTTATTTTCTTACAAAGTCTTGATTGCGAAAATCAGACATAAGAAATAAGATACATGACGTAATTACAGGGAACTAAAGTATGTTTGTAAGTTGCAACGCAGACCGTTTAATCACTTCAGATATCTTGTTTTGTGTGTCTGATTTTCTTAAAAAAGACCTTTGTTGATAAACAAGATACATGGAAATCAGATGTTCCTCTGAAGACTTGTATATGTATTAGACCCCTGCAACTAAGTATTCAAGATTACATCATATTTACAAATGTTCCTTGGTCCCCTGTAATTACGTCATGTATCTATTTTGTGTATCTGATTTTCACAATCGAGACCTTGTCAGAAAATAAGATGCATGAAAACGAGATATTCCCCTGAACAATTGTGTGCATTAGATCCCTGTAATTACGTCATGTATCTTATTCTATGTATCTGATTTTTGCAATTAAAACCTTATGAGAAAATAAGATGCATGAAGATGAGATATTCCCCTGAAGAATTTGTGTGCTTTAGATCCCTGTCAGTAAGTTATCGAGATTACATCATCCTGTTACAAATATACATTGTTCCCCTGTAATTGCGTCACGTATCTTATTGTGGGTATCTGATTTTTACAATCAAAACCTTGTTAGAAAATAAGATGCATGAAAATGAGATATTTTCCTGAACAATTGTGTGCATTAGATCCCTGTAATTACGTCATGCATCTTATTCTGGGTATCTGATTTTTGCAATCAAAACCTTGTTAGAAAATAAGATGCATGAAAATGAGATATTTTCCTGAACAATTGTGTGCATTAGATCCCTGGCACTAAGTTATCGAGATTACATCATCCTTTTACAAATATACATTGTTCCCCTGTAATTGCGTGATGTATCTTATTCTGGGTATCTGATTTTTACAATCAAAACCTTGTTAGAAAATAAGATGCATGAAAATGAGATATTTTCCTGAACAATTGTGTGCATTAGATCCCTGGCACTAAGTAATCGAGATTGCATCATTATGTTACAACGTCAGGGTGTAGGCTGAAGAGGGTGAAGGCTGAAGACACAACACAAGAAACAAGACAAGAATCAACTATTTCATTACAATGAGATGCTTTTTTCAGATAACTGAACTATTGATGTCTCTTTATTTTGTGCAAACCTGTTCTCAAATACACAGTCCTTGCATAGGCATTGGCTGTCGTGTAATAATTCTGGTTCTTGTGATTTTCGTGCCTCTACGATGCTTCCAACTTCGTCGTCTTGATTGTTGAAGAAATCATAGAATTTCTTTTTCACCCTTTGGGACATCAGATCCTCCATCTTCTCGAGGGGAACAAATTTCAATGAATCTTCTGGTTGATGGCACCATTCGTTCCACGCCCTTGTTACCATCGTTTTCTCGCCTCCGTCTTCTTTTTTAAACCACAACATTTCAAGCCGGCCCGTTGACAAATTCTTGTACAGCTCAGGTCTTTTGTTCATGAAGACAACAACTCTTGGCGGCTGGTATAGCTTCAGTCGTGACTGAAGCTACTCATACCACTCATACTTGGTGGAAAAGATCATTCCATTCTTGAGGGATTCTATCGTATCGAAATTGATCTTCTCCAGCTGTGATCGACTCAGGTCGAAAATTACGCCACTTTCCCCATTGTATGCATAAGCAACATCTCCTCGTTTTGTCGTTGTATATACTGCCGCTTCCAAATTCACGTGGTACCACTTGGTTAGCCATGTCTTTCCAAGGCCACCCGCCTCATCGACCACAAACAGCACTCTCCGGTCGCCCTGGAACTCCATCATCGACACCACCCATTTCTGCCAAGGGCGCAGCTCCATACTTTTCATTTTCTCTCTGATTATCTCTTCAGCTTCGATGTTTTTCATCCTTGACGCTGTATTCTTTATGGCAGAGTAGTTCGACCAAAATTCATCGCCATACTTTCTCGAAGTATCGCCCTCTCCATTCACTTTTAGCTCTTCTGCCATCTCCTCCAGTGTGATGCGCTCCGTTTGTTCCTTCATTTCTTGCAAAGTACCTATTGCACTGCATTGCCTTACCAATTGTTGTTTTGACCCTTTTGCCTGCTGGAACGCTGTCCTTTCCGCAGCATCACCAAAAAGACTCTTCATTTGGGATAAGTACACTTGTGTGCCTTTTTTGAATTCCAAATATCCCTTTATCTCCGTCTCATCTCTTCCATAGCACAGATACCGTAGTGGATGCTTTAGCTGTTCCCAGATTGTGTTGAGCAACTCAATATCTAAGTCACCGTGGTTATTCACTGAAAATATCCAGCGCGTAGCTTTTGGATTCGGTCTTCTGACCACCCTTACGTTAGGCATGTTTATAGGTTTTTGAACTTCAATTATCGATCTAGCAAAGATCACCGTGATCCAGGCATTCCCATTAGATTAGAAACTGATTGTTTCTTTGGCCCCTTAAGAACACGAGTGAACCCTATTCCGGATATATATAGGTGTGTTCCTTATATATATATATATATATATGTAGTCAAGAAAAACACATTCTAGTAAACGTTTCGGCGTAAGCCTTCATCAGTAATCTTGATGAAGGCTTACGCCGCTTCCAATCGGCTCACGCCGATTTACTGATGAAGGCTTACGCCGAAACGTTTACTAGAATGTGTTTTTCTTGACTACATATATCTTTTTTATTACATATTGCGAATGAGCTTATGAGAATATATATATATATATATATATATGTCGAAACGAAAAAAGTACAATACGCAAGTAAAATATATATCGAAACTTATAGAAGGCATTAACAAAAACAACACTCGTTTCTTTGGCGACTAGTTTCGTCTGTTCATGCAGACTCTTCAGGCTAAAATGATTAATTTACAGTGGCAACAGAGTTTATGTTTATGGTTCTTATTCATATGGTGTAAGATTTCTAATTATATTTATCTGACGTAAGATTCAATTTCCGTCTGGCTTTAGTTAATTTAGTTAACTTTATAGGCATAGGAATTTTAGTTCTAGGGTTTGCTTTAATGTCCGTTTCCTTAAACCTGGATACTGTGTTATTATCATGCTGAATAAATGAAAAAAAGCGCAAAAATCAACTCGATGCCTGCTCTCTGAGGATGTTGTCCCTCTTCTTCATTGTTCACTATATATATATATATATAACAGAAATGTTAATAACACAGTATCCAGGTTTAAGGAAACGGACATTAAAGCAAACCCTAGAACTAAAATTCCTATGCCTATAAAGTTAACTAAATTAACTAAAGCCAGACGGAAATTGAATCTTACGTCAGATAAATATAATTAGAAATCTTACACCATATGAATAAGAACCATAAACATAAACTCTGTTGCCACTGTAAATTAATCATTTTAGCCTGAAGAGTCTGCATGAACAGACGAAACTAGTCGCCAAAGAAACGAGTGTTGTTTTTGTTAATGCCTTCTATAAGTTTCGATATATATTTTACTTGCGTATTGTACTTTTTTCGTTTCGACATATACCTCTCCTTACGTATAAGAGATGGCAGAAAGCAAACAACAGAAAGGTTTTGAAGACCAAGAAGATGAAACAAGATTTCAGTCAGGTCAAGCATCCTTTATTCTCGTCGTTATAAGACAAATCAGAGAGACAGCAACTGTCTTATCAGAAAGCAACATAACAGAAGAAATTGATTTGGCAGGAAACATAGTGAAAATGTCTAGAATCCTTGAAGATTACGTCCAGTGTGGCCAAACAAGAGCTACGACCAAAGAACAGAAACCATTAGACTATTCAAAGATCATACGAAAGATGAAGAAGAAGAGAAAGCTAGCCTATTACCACTTTTTTAAGAACAAGAGAATGACCGAGATTTACAAGGAAAGTTATAATAAAAATAAAAATGAAATAAAAGTACCAAAGCACCTAGTTCCGAGGCATCATCCAGAAGAAACGAAACAAGAGCTTCAACTACGAACAAAACACGCGAGACAAAAGTTAAAGCAAGAAATGGAATTATCAGAATCAAAAAGAAATACCTACGAAAAGAGAATCAAGACAATTGACGATAAAATTGATAACCTAATCGAGATGAAGTATGGTGAGTATCCTCTCAAAATGCAGTCGATTAAAAACAAATGGAAAACAGAATGTGAAAAGGAAGAAGTTAAATCTATTCAAATTTGGCAAGTGAATGAAACAAAAATGAAGTCGAAAATGCGTACATTCAAAATACCTCCTGATTTAGTGATAGAGAAGCTAGATAAAGAGAACCGCATGGTTACAGAAACAGCGTCAAAAAAGATGGCTGTCACAGAACACCCATGTAAAGAAAAGAAATACGATAATTACCCTAATGATACCATAAGCAACATTAGAGAGCTTGAATCCAAATACATACAAGAATTTGAAAAAATGATGCACGCTGAAGAAAATGGCGAATTTTTTGATAAATCTGCACTTGAAAGAATTGGCGCAGAAATAGACCGACTTGAAAAAGTCCTTGGAGCTACTACCAATAACTATAACTGTAACAGAAATGATAATAACACAGTATCCAGATTTGAGGAAACGGACATTAAAGCAAACCCTAGAACCAAAATTCCTATGCCTATAAAGTTAACTAAATTAACTAAAGCCAGACGGAAATTGAATCTTACGTCAGATAAATATAATTAGAAATCTTACACCATATGAATAAGAACCATAAACATAAACTCTGTTGCCAGTGTAAATTAATCATTTTAGCCTGAAGAGTCTGCATGAACAGACGAAACTAGTCGACAAAGAAACGAGTGTTGTTTTTGTTAATGCCTTCTATAAGTTTCGATATATATTTTACTTGCGTATTGTACTTCTTTCGTTTCGACATATATATATATAGCGTCGTGGCCGGGGGGCCAGGGGGGGCCATGGCCCCCCCTGTGAAAATGTTGTCGGAAAATTCGTCAGTTTTCCATTCTTGTCGGAAAATCGAAAAAAATTGAATTAATCCATTTTCCTTACATAGCTACTTTATGGCAATCGAAATGTATACATGAAATATCACTTTTTCGATCGCAAAAACTTAGTTTTTGATGAAAAAGTAGGTTTTTTGACAAAAAACTAGGTCCTTCGTTCGTTTTTCTGCAAAAAATTCCTTTTTCAATCGAAAGAAAGTGTGTTTTGTATTGGAAAAATAGACACATTAGGCGCAAAAAGTTTCTGACGAATAAATTTCAGACAAATGCTTTCGGTCAAAACATTCTTGGACTTTTTCCCCGAAAATTCGGTCGTCTTACCTACATTTTGGTGACTAAAAACGATACATTTACAATTTATTTTGCACGTTTTATACCTAAAAAATGTCATGCAATTATGGTTTGTGCATTAAGCTTTCAATGAGTTGCTCATCAGAATTTGCACAAGTGAATATTGTTGAGGAAGATGGAAATGATTACTAAGATGGGATTACTTTCAGTTTCTGTAAACGGATGCGTATAGAAATGAAGATTTATATCAAGCTATCATGCTGCTATCTAAAATTTGAAACCGATCTATTTTTCAGTGCTTCTAAGGTCATTTTTTTCGAAATTTCCCATGAAAAACCAATAGTAGATTCTTCAAAATAGGGGCGTTTTGCAACGATCTAAAGGGCGTGGTCACAGAAAATTTTCCCGGGGGCAAGCCCCCGAACCCCCAGTTTTCCACCCTCCTTGCACATATAGCTTCAGCCTCACATTCATCACCAATCACGTCTCAACAACAGCCTCACCTCCAACAAGAATCGCCTCTTAACAGGACTGCTGTGTCCCTTTCAAAAATTCTTCGCTATTATGGAACTTTTATATGACAAAAGTTCTTGCCATTTTGCCACTTTTTGTTCGTTACATTCCTGCTTAATTTTTGTCGGAAAAATGTCTCTTTGTCGGAAAATTATGACCCTTGGCCCCCCCTAAAATCATGCTCCCACGACGCCACTGGGTAATAGGCTAGCTTTCTCTTCTTCTTCATCTTTCGTATGATCTTTGAATAGTCTAATGGTTTCTGTTCTTTGGTCGTAGCTCTTGTTTGGCCACACTGGACGTAATCTTCAAGGATTCTAGACAATGGATACTATAAGTGCGGATGAAGAACGAACGAGAAATAGACAAAAATTTGATGTTTTTTAGCACACTAAGGCCTTTCAAGTCATTACTATCATCAGAGTGTGACTGACAAACTGAATTGAAATTCTTATAATAATACTGAGATTAATATGTTTACGTAATAACAGACGAGTGAGAATAGTGTTAAGTTAATGTGTCAATTGAGGATTGCGTGTCCTGCTTTGAATAGCTTTCTTCATAGGTGGTCAGTAATTTCGAGGAACTTAATGACATGAACGCAAAGACTTTGAAAAACGGTTCTTTCAAGTTATTATGTTTATTTCCACATTGAAAAACATGTCTTGGAAAGATGCACGACGAGACTCCAGACCGTGACTCTGAAATGTGGTTGTTCATGCGGAGGCGAAAGTTTGTCGTTTGACCAATATAACTGACTTTTTCATGACACAAATTGCATAATAAAAAGTAAACAACGTTTTTGCTCTTGCACGATATATCGCATCTTATGTTCCAAATAACGTTTTTTGCTGTTAAAAACGAATCAACGGGCTGTAAATACAATTTGCAAAGTTTACATCGCTTATCATTGCAAAGAGTGATACCATTAGAGGATATTGTTGCTGTTGTCATTGGTGTGTTAGCCGATGACACGAATCTAGCATTTGTTAACAACGATGAAATGTTTCGGGGTTGTTTGAGTGCTAAAACGGGTTGTGTGTTTTTGAATTTTTCTTTTGTTGTTGAAGATAGATGATTGAGCAAGGAATGGATTGTTTTCATCATATGACTAAATTGAAGATTGGGATAATGTGTTGTTACCAATGGTAGTTTGCGTATATCACTTTGGTTGGGTGCAGGTCCTTGAAGCTCTGCTCTATGGAATGCTTGCTTAATAACGTTCTTTGGATAGTTACAATCTAGCAGCCATTTTTCAAGTTCATTTAAACGTACTTTAACTAAATCTGGATCGGACACAAATACGATTATTCTTTTCGCAAGGTTGAACGGGATTGTTTGCTTAATATGAGAAGGGTGTGCACTGTGATAATCCAGGTATTTATGTGGGTTGGTTTCTTTGTAGTAAATATCTGTTGTAATGTATTGATTTTCGCGTAAAATTATTTTAATGTCAAGAAAATTAAGGGTTTCAGTGTTGTCATGTTGCGTTTTTCCTTTTTCCATTGTAAATTGGATTGAAGTGTCCATTTCGTTTAAAGCACTTTGAAGTAACGATGGATCCACGTTCTTGGGCAAAGTGACAAAACTATCATCCATGTACCTAATGTAATTTTCTTTGATGTATTTGCAGGAATCATTGTCGAAATATTTACAGAGGATTTCAGGAAAAAGTTTAGTTTCTTCTAGAAAACCGATTGTTAAGCAAGCGTATGAAGGGGCAAACTTAGTTCCCATAGCTGTTCCTTTGATTTGTCTATACAATTCGTTATCAAACAAAAAATTGTTATTTTCGAGAACGAACTTTGCCGATTCAACGATAAAGTCATTTGAAAAGCGAACTGGAATCAAGTCTCTTCTTTTTTCGACCCAATATTTAAGCGCCTCGATTCCAAGGCTGTGAGGGATGCTTGTGTAAAGACTTGTGATGTCATACGAGTACAATGAAACCGGATTACTAAATTCATATGAAATCTTGCGGAGGAAGTCCCAGTCATCTTTGATGTAAGTGTTTAAATGCGTGACGATTGGTTTCATAAGAGTGTCAATGAATTCACTAAGTCTTTGGGTTGGTGAAACAGGACCTGCTACTATTGGTCTTCCTTTTAAATCAGTGGGTGGAGACATTTCAATAAATTCTTGATTTGATTCGGAAATTTTGGCAATGATTGGATAGTGATTTTAGCCTGAAGAGTCTGCATGAACAGACGAAACTAGTCGACAAAGAAACGAGTGTTGTTTTTGTTAATGCCTTCTATAAGTTTCGATATATATATATATATATATATCTCTATCTCATTATACTGTTCATTGAATTTAAGTAATGTCCATGCATTGGTTTTATGAGTAAAAGTTTAAAATATACGTATACTTTGGTTATTTATACGTGCTGATCAATCTGATTTATATAATCCTATTGTACCTTGCATATCCAAGGAGCTGCCCCCAATTCTCAATAGAGAAGGAACAAAAAGTTGGACCTTAACCCCATTGAACTCAGGTGTCGTTAATGACCCAAATAGTGTAAGGAGAACAAGGCATTCATCCCATAGGTAACTAGGGCTGACATAACTACGAGATCACTGTTCCTTGCCTGCCTCACAGGATGTCTGCCGGGATCACAATGACGAACAAGGACCTAGGCATCTCATAGTTCCCTCGAGAATGATCCAATCAGTCCCCTTGAGAATGATCTAGACAAGGAGTCATTCTGGAGTCCCTGTCTCCATTAAATTCCCCCAGAGTTGTAGTGGAGACTGAGACAGTGCTTTTTTGAATCCTCTGAGACAGTGTAACTTGCTGTTTGTTGTTTAGAAATCTTTGAAGGGAGAGCAAATAAGATCAATATGAAAAGGCTTTTTATTTCCTTTTCCCTGGTGAAGAAACGTTTTGCGGAAAATGTTAATCTTTTGTTTTGGAATAGTAAAATGCGTGCTTGCTGGTATGCCCTTGTTATTGTTGGTATAAAATAAATGTTATTGCAAGCGAGCTAGTGAACATGGACTGGTCAAAGGTTGAGGGTGCGAGACAAAAGCGAAGAACGATATTATTGCGAGAAAGCAAAGACAAGATCTTTATTTGTCCAGTTAATTTCTGTGAGAATAGACAGTTTTTCAGCAAAAGGGGTTGCAGGAAGCACATTGACACAAAGCATAGATGGTACTACTATTTTGACATAAAGCCAAGTGAAAGGGTGATCGAGCGTTTCATACGACAACAAAGCACCAATGATGGACAAAAGTGCAATGGAAGTGCCAGAAAGCGTGCTGATACCACAAAAAGACCATGTTATTCTATCAAAGAGGGTTTTGGCAAAAAGTACATCGACTGGCTGTGTGCAATGTGTGGAGGGGGGATGTCAGAAACTCAAGCCGCACAAAATGGAACTCGGGTAATGAAGTTTTTGAAATTTTGCAGCGAAGATGATGACGAGCAGTTGACCGAAGAACATGTAGACTATTGTATTGGTTCGGCGGGACTCGTATGCAATTTCATAGAGCACATTGGAAAGGAATGGGGTCTCGGCAGTTCAGCCCAGTTTGGATACCTTCAGTCGATTACAGACTTGATTGATTTTCGCAAGTCGGCTGGACTATCAAGCACAGTTCTCGTGAATTTAGCAACCTCGGAGGTGTATATCAACAGAGGGAAGAGAGCACTTGCAAGGCGTAAAATCACCGAATGGACTAAGAACCTCTCGATTGAAGTTCTACGAGCAACGAATCAATGGGCGACAATGGAAGAGATGGAGAAAGTGATACCATTTCATCTTTCGCGTTACAAGGACGTACTAACGAGATGTAAAGACTACCCATTAACCTCAGTAACGGCTGCCGATCTTACTTTCGCCACTCGTTTTGTAGCTGTCTACTTGTTTACAAGGGTGAAGGGGTCAAGACCGATGACTTACCAGTATTTGTCGTTGTCGATGTTTGAAAAGTCAAAAGAAAATGATGGATTCGTGGATCAAACCGAATTCAAGACTGCCAATCAGTACAGCTTTGACTCTCTAATTTTTGACGAAACGAACACACGAATAGTTGACGAATACATTGAATATGTACGACCACTGTTGAACCCACAATGCGACTATGTTCTCGTAACGAGAAGTGGAACACAGTTTCAAAACTTTAGCAACCTGATGTCGGAGCTTGTATTTAAAGCAATTGGAAAGTACGTTCATCCGACAAGATATCGCCAAATTGTGGAGACCGAAAGTTGTCGTAAACTGTCATCGGAAGAGCAAGATGCTGTCACTCGTGACCAGAAACATAGTTCACAAGTAGCGAGGACTTATTATCAGAAAGAAGTTTTCGTGAAATAGCATCCACTGCGAAGTCGGCAATGAAAAAATTACAGAACAGCGAAGTAAACAAAGAAGTGCGGAAAGTTATTTTCGACTGTGACGACCATTCCGATTCCGAGGGTGTGACATCACTTGAAGACGAAACTTCATCGGAACAAATGAATGAATGCAAGGACACGGGTACACCGACAAGTTCTTCACAGGAGAGCATTACGAGTTTTCAACCACCAATGTGAAAAGCAAGTAAAATGAAAGCAAAGCCAATTGTTGGCCAAAGAGTGCCCTTCACTGCTGAGGAAGACCTTTTTTTGAAAAAAATGCCTAAAGATTTATGGATTTGGGAAATGGACAGCCATGCTACGAGATCCACGATTCAAATTCAACAAAAAGAGGACAGCAGATTCTCTCAAAAAGCGTGCAGAAATATTATCAAGAAAGTAAGAGAAACTGCTTTCACAGAGAAGGACTGATTATGAATTAAGACTCAGGACTTGCTGAAAGAAAAACATAAATTTAACTTGAACACTTTAATTCAACGAAAGAGCATCTAATATTGAATTATGAGAAAATATTATGTATTTGTAACATAATGATGTAATCTCGATTACTTACTCACAGGGATCTAATGCATACAATTCTTCAGGGAAATATCTCATTTTCATTCATCTTATTTTCTCATAAGGTTTTGATTTTGAAAATCAGATACATAGAATAAGATATACATGACGTAATTACAGGGATCTAATGCACACAATTGTTCAGGGAAATATCTCATTTTCATGCATCTTATTTTCTCATAAGGTTTTGATTTTGAAAATCAGATACATAGAATAAGATACATGACGTAAATACAGGGATCTAATGCATACAATTGTTCAGGGAAATATCTCATTTTCATGCATCTTATTTTCTCATAAGGTTTTGATTTTGAAAATCAGATACATAGAATAAGATACATGACGTAATTACAGGGGAACAATGTGTATTTGTAACACAATGATGTAATCTCGATTACTTACTCACAGGGATCTAATGCATACAATTGTTCAGGGAAATATCTCATTTTCATGCATCTTTTTTTCTCATAAGGTTTTGATTTTGAAAATCAGATACATCTAATAAGATACATGACGTAATTACAGGGGAACAATGTATATTTGTAACAGGATGATGTAATCTCGATTACTTACTCACAGGGATCTAATGCATACAATTCTTCATGGGAATATCTCATTTTCATGCATCTTATTTTCTCATAAGGTTTTGATTTTGAAAATCAGATACATCTAATAAGATACATGACGTAATTACAGGGGAACAATGTATATTTGTAACAGGATGATGTAATCTCGATTACTTACTCACAGGGATCTAATGCATACAATTCTTCAGGGAAATATCTCATTTTCATTCATCTTATTTTCTCATAAGGTTTTGATTTTGAAAATCAGATACATAGAATAAGATATACATGACGTAATTACAGGGATCTAATGCACACAATTGTTCAGGGAAATATGTCATTTTCATGCATCTTATTTTCTCATATGGTTTTGATTTTGAAAATCAGATACATAGAATAAGATACATGACGTAAATACAGCGATCTAATGCATACAATTGTTCAGGGAAATATCTCATTTTCATGCATCTTATTTTCTCATAAGGTTTTGATTTTGAAAATCAGATACATAGAATAAGATGCATGACGTAATTACAGGGGAACAATGTGTATTTGTAACACAATGATGTAATCTCGATTACTTACTCACAGGGATCTAATGCATACAATTCTTCAGGGAAATATCTCATTTTCATGCATCTTATTTTCTCATAAGGTCTTGATTGTGAAAATCAGATACAAAAAGTAAGATATATGACGTAATTATTTTTATTAATAATAAGGCATCTAGGCCAAGGAGGCCTCTAACCTAATTACAATTCAACTGAAATAACTATTACATGACGTAAAATTATAAGAAAATATCTGATAATAATGTATCTTATTTTCTTACAAAGTTTTGATTGTGAAAATCAGACATAAGAAATAAGATACATGACGTAATTACAGGGAACTAAAGTATGTTTGTAAGTTGCAACGCAGACCGTTTAATAACTTCAGATATCTTGTTTTGTGTGTCTGATTTTCTTAAAAAAGACCTTTGTTGATAAACAAGATACATGGAAATCAGATGTTCCTCTGAAGACTTGTATATGTATTAGACCCCTGCGACTAAGTATTCAAGATTACATCATATTTACAAATGTTCCTTGGTCCCCTGTAATTACGTCATGTATCTATTTTGTGTATCTGATTTTCACAATCGAGACCTTGTCAGAAAATAAGATGCATGAAAACGAGATATTCCCCTGGACAATTGTGTGCATTAGATCCCTGTAATTACGTCATGTATCTTATTCTATGTATCTGATTTTTACAATTAAAACCTTATGAGAAAATAAGATGCATGAAAATGAGATATTTTCCTGAACAATTGTGTGCATTATATCCCTGTAATTACGTCATGTATCTTATTCTATATATCTGATTTTTACAATTAAAACCTTATGAGAAAATAAGATGCATGAAAATGAGATATTTCCCTGAACAATTGTGTGCATTAGATCCCTGTAATTACGTCATGTATCTTATTCTATGTATCTGATTTTTACAATTAAAACCTTATGAGAAAATAAGATGCATGAAAATGAGATATTTTCCTGAACAATTGTGTGCATTAGATCCCTTGCACTAAGTAATCGAGATTGCATCATTATGTTACAACGTCAGGGTGTAGGCTGAAGAGGGTGAAGGCTGAAGACACAACACAAGAAACAAGACAAGAATCAACTATTTCATTACAATGAGATGCTTTTTTCAGATAATTGAACTATTGATGTCTCTTTATTTTGTGCAAACCTGTTCTCAAATACACAGTCCTCGCATAGGCATTGGCTGTCGTGTAATAATTCTGGTTCTTGTGATTTTCGTGCCTCTACGATGCTTCCAACTTCGTCGTCTTGATTGTTGAAGAAATCATAGAATTTCTTTTTCACCCTTTGGGACATCAGATCCTCCATCTTCTCGAGGGGAACAAATTTCAATGAATCTTCTGGTTGATGGCACCGTTCGTTCCACGCCCTTATTACCATCGTTTTCTCGCCTCCGTCTTCTTTTTTAAACCACAACATTTCAAGCCGGTCCGTTGACAAATTCTTGTACAGCTCAGGTCTTTTGTTCATGAAGACAACAACTCTTGGCGGCTGGTATAGCTTCAGTCGTGACTCATACTTGGTGGAAAAGATCATTCCATTCTTGAGGGATTCTATCGTATCGAAATTGATCTTCTCCAGCTGTGATCGACCCAGGTCGAAAATTACGCCACTTTCCCCATTGTAGGCATAAGCAACATCTCCTCGTTTTGTCGTTGTATATACTGCCGCTTCCAAATTCACGTGGTACCACTTGGTTAGCCATGTCTTTCCAAGGCCACCCGCCTCATCGACCACAAACAGCACTCTCCGGTCGCCCTGGAACTCCATCATCGACACCACCCATTTCTGCCAAGGGCGCAGCTCCATACATTTCATTTTCTCTCTGATTGTCTCTTCAGCTTCGATGTTTTTCATCCTTGACGCTGTATTCTTTATGGCAGAGTAGTTCGACCAAAATTCATCGCCATACTTTCTCGAAGTATCGCCCTCTCCATTCACTTTTAGCTCTTCTGCCATCTCCTCCAGTGTGATGCGCTCCGTTTGTTCCTTCATTTCTTGCAAAGTACCTATTGCACTGCATTGCCTTACCAATTGTTGTTTTGACCCTTTTGCCTGCTGGAACGCTGTCCTTTCCGCAGCATCACCAAAAAGACTCTTCATTTGGGATAAGTACACTTGTGTGCCTTTTTTAAATTCCAAATATCCTTTTATCTCCGTCTCATCTCTTCCATAGCACAGATACCGTAGTGGATGCTTTAGCTGTTCCCAGATTGTGTTGAGCAACTCAATATCTAAGTCACCGTGGTTATTCACTGAAAATATCCAGCGCGTAGCTTTTGGATTCGGTCTTCTGACCACCCTTACGTTAGGCATGTCGCTGGCTGACTGACACAGCTAAGCGTTCTCGGTTACTTTTTATAGGTTTTTGAACTTCAATTATCGATCTAGCAAAGATCACCGTGATCCAGGCATTCCCATTAGATTAGAAACTGATTGTTTCTTTGGCCCCTTAAGAACACGAGTGAACCCTATTCCGGATATATATATATATATATATTGGCAATAAAGAAACGATAAAATGGATACTATAAGTGCGGATGAAGAACGAACGAGAAATAGACAAAAATTTGATGTTTTTTAGCACACTAAGGCCTTTCAAGTCATTACTATCATCAGAGTGTGACTGACAAACTGAATTGAAATTCTTATAATAATACTGAGATTAATATGTTTACGTAATAACAGACGAGTGAAAATAGTGTTGAGTTAATGTGTCAATTGAGGATTGCGTGTCCTGCTTTGAATAGTTTTTCTTCATAGGTGGTCAGTAATTTCGAGGAACTTAATGACATGAACGCAAAGACTTTGAAAAACGGTTCTTTCAAGTTATTATGTTTATTTCCACATTGAAAAACATGTCTTGGAAAGATGCACGACGAGACTCCAGACCGTGACTCTAAAATGTGGTTGTTCATGCGGAGGCGAAAGTTTGTCGTTTGACCAATATAACTGACTTTTTCATGACACAAATTGCATAATAAAAAGTAAAAAACGTTTTTGCTCTTGCACGATATATCGCATCTTATGTTCCAAATAACGTTTTTTGCTGTTAAAAACGAATCAACGGGCTGTAAATACAATTTGCAAAGTTTACATCGCTTATCATTGCAAAGAGTGATACCATTAGAGGATATTGTTGCTGTTGTCATTGGTGTGTTAGCCGAAGACACGAATCTAGCATTTGTTAACAACGATGAAATGTTTCGGGGTTGTTTGAGTGCTAAAACGGGTTGTGTGTTTTTGAATTTTTCTTTTGTTGTTGAAGATAGATGATTGAGCAAGGAATGGATTGTTTTCATCATATGACTAAATTGAAGATTGGGATAATGTGTTGTTACGAATGGTAGTTTGCGTATATCACTTTGGTTGGGTGCAGGTCCTTGAAGCTCTGCTCTATGGAATGCTTGCTTAATATTGTTATATATATATATGTCGAAACTAAAAGTAGTACAGTACGCAAGTAAAATATATGTCGAAACTATTAGAAGGCATTAACAAAAACAACTCTCGTTTCATTGGCGACTAGTTTCATCTGTTCATGCAGACTCTCCAGGCTAAAATGATAAATTTACAGTGGCAACAGAGTTTATGTTTATGGTTCTAATTCTTGTTCATGTGACGTAAGATTCAATCTCCGTCTGGCTTTAGTTAATTTCTTTATAGGCATAGGAATTTTAGTTTTAGAGTTTGCTTTGATGTTAGTTTCCTCAAATCTAGAAACCATTTTTTTAACATTTCTACTACAGTTATATTTATTGTCAGTATCAGAGCACAATTCAGTTTGAATTTCACAATAGTCTTTTTCACTGGAAGTAGCCTCAAGGACTTTCTCAAGTTTGTCTATATCTGCGCCAATTCTTTCCAGTGCAGATTTATCAAAAGATTCGCCATTTTCCTCAGCGTGCATCATTTTTTCAAATTCCTTTATATATTTGCATTCAAGCTCTCTAATGTTGCTTATATTATCCTCTGGGCAAATTTCGTATTTCCTTTCTTTTCGTGGATGTTCTTTGACAGCCATTTGTCTAGGCACTGTTTTCGTACTAATAAGGTTCTCTTTATCCAACTTCTCCATCATTGAATCGGGAGGGATTTTGAATGTACGCATTTTTGACTTAATTTTTGCTTCATTCGCTTGCCATATTTGTTCAGATTTAACTTCTACATTTTCACGTTCTGTTTTCCATTTGTTTCTAAGCGATTCCATCTTGAAAGGATATTCGCCATACTTTATCTCGATTAGATTGTCAATTTTATTGTCGATTGTCTTGATTCTTTCTCCGTAGATAGATCTTTTTGATTGTGATAATTCCATTTCTTGTTTTAACTTTTGTCTTATTTTAACTTTAGTTTAACTTTTAACTTTTGTAAATACGACGAATGGTATAGTGCAACACCAACTAAACTCCCGAACAAATTCCTTCCAAAGACAATACCTGGTGAAGCAGACGAGCAAAAAGAGATAAGGATGCGTCATGCCAAAGAGAGGATGAAATACGAAATCGATATGATGAAGGCAAAAATTAATAATTTTAAATCCAAGTACGAGGCGATAGACCAGACGCTATTTTCAGAAATAGAGACATCATCCAACAATGATTCAACAAAAGCCATACTGCGACAAATCTGGATGAATGACTGCAAATCCGAAGAGGCAATTTCGGAGGAAGCTTGGAAGGAAAAGGAAGAGTGGCTCTTCAATCAAGAATTTCGCAATGAGGAGGCAGACAGTAATAATAATCGACAATCACCTCGGGAAACAGTATACAACAACAATTTCAAAAAACCCCCAAACCAGCAAAGAGGAAACAGACAGAACAAAAATGCCCAATTTAGACAGCCGACTTATGCACCAAGGGACAACAGAGGGAATGGTCGAATGGATAGAGGAAGAGGAAGAGGAAGATATAACTACAACCAGAACAACAAAAACAATTTCACAGATTATGGTAATGAAGAAGGAAGAGAAATGGAACAAAATTTACAGAGAAGTAACTCTTTTTTGTCCAAGGGCCGGAATCGGACCCCGAGATTTTAGCAGCAGCTGAAGCAAATAAGCCCCGGGGGGGGGGGGCCACTTGGTACCTGATGTGTTATCATGCGCGTACAAAAAAACGCGGGAAAGGGTGCCTTTCTTAAAAATAGGCACGGACCCGCGCGGGCCCGTGTTTAGGGGTGCCAAATCGACCATAATTTCAAAAAAGGGTCTCTTATTTTGCATTTCATAAGTTTCTAACTCCTGTGCAATGATATCCAAATCAAAATTTCTAAAATAGAACTTGTAACGAATCAAAGAACTTGAAAATAACTTTGTAATTTATTCATGTAATTAGGTTAGTTAGGTTTTTAAGCAGGGCGCATTGAAAATCAGTGTATTTAATTTTACTGAATGTATAACCCTGTTGAAAGAAATAACAATGAAATGAAATGAAAAAGCAGACCAGCACAACATGGGGTAAGAATTCGGGAGTGAGTTTCTTCCTCTTCTACCCTGGGTACCAGACTCTATGAAATAGCATCTGTAACATCATTTTAACATTATTAACATCATGGGGGTATGGGCATGGGGGTTATTGCCCCCACCACTTGTTTCGAAAGATGGTTCTCGAGATTCCTTTAAAACCGAAGAGAAAATGGCTTGGCATAGGTTGGGTAAGAATTTGCTGATAAATGTCAAAGCTTCCATTTTAGCACTGGCAAAAATGGAATCAGGGGATGCATTCTATGCCAAAGTAAAGGATGCATCTTCTAAAAATTTTCCTCGTGCTCCGATGAATAGGATAAATGTCACAAAACTGCAAAGGTTTTCTTGCCACTAATGGCAAGCATGATGTTGGAAGATGCTTTCTAAGCCAAAGTAAAAGATGTTTCTACAAAAATTTCCTCGTGCTCTACTTTATTGAACAACTGTCACAAAACTAACAAAGTTTCCTTGTCGCTGTTGGCAAGCATGATATTAGGAGATGCATTCTCAGCCAAAGTAAAGAGCGTATCCCAAAAAATTTACTGAGGGCTTCGCCGCCAGACCCTCTCATTTCAATACCTCTACTTAATTTACCTTGGCCAAGCCACTGTGGTAGCATCTATAAAATTATATTTTGGAGAGTCTGGTACCCAGGGTACTTCTCTTCAAAGCACACCGGCAATATTAGCAATTTTAATAACTGACTTATCAGCGATTAGGGTACCTGAAATTGAGAAGCTCTATTTTGACGCGGGAAAGGGTATGCTCTGAAGAAAATTTTCCGTGATTAGGGTATGTATTTCGCTAAAACAGGTCGGCGTTTAGGGTGCATATGTTAAACCTTTGTACGAGCATGATACTATAGGAAAGTATAGAAGTGGCCCCCCCGAGAAATAAGCCGAAGCTCATAATACTAACAGACAGAGCTATCGGTAGTAAGGCAAAGGAGACACTAATAAAATGTGGCCTTAAATTTACTCCTACCCCCAGAAAGGACATAATAACTGAATTAAAAACTGATGTAAAAAAATTTTGTAGAAAATTAAGATTAATAGAATATTTCGCAGACAACCAAAGTACTGATAATGATAATAACTTTGATCCCAGCTTGGTAAAAAACCCAAGCAATTTCAATCCACCGGCACATAGAGATTTGGTCTTAGATACCTATATTGATTATTTAACGAGGTATCCCCTAGAAGAAATATCAGAAAATCAGGGGAGACAAAAATTTAATTTGAATAAGGAAGAATGGAGTGCTATAATACAATTGAAAAAAGACAACAGCCTAGTTATAAAGGAAGGAGATAAAGGTGGAGCTTGTGTGATAATGGAAAGCGACTATTATAGAGATAAAATGATGTTGTTACTAAGTGATGAAACCACTTACAAGAAAATAGAGAATGAAAATCTAGAAGAAAAAATGTTAATCAAAATTAAAAGGTTAACGCGAAGACATGAAGATGAACTTACAAAAAAAAGAGGTTGATTACTTAACAAATTTTGACCACAAACCAAGCAACATGTACGGTCTTCCTAAAGTGCATAAATGCAAGGAAGTGCTGGATAAAGTTCAAAATTCCCCAAACAAATGTGTTATGATTAATTGCCCTCAAAGTTTAACAATGCGACCCATCATTGCTGGTCCAAAATGTGTGACGAGCAGACTAAGTGACTTCATTGACAAAATACTGCGACCATTATTAAAACGGGTTGATAGTTATGTTAGAGACGATATCGACTTTCTTACTAAAATGCCCCGTGATGCAAACAAAAGCAAGGTGCTCGCAACTTTCGATATTTCAAGCATGTACACAAACATAGACAACAATTTAGGACAAGAAGCAATAAAATTTTGGCTCGAAAAATACCCAGAGAGTAAAACAAGAAATATTCCAAACGACTTTATATTAGAAGCGCTAAAAATTGTCCTTGAAAACAATACATTAAATTTTGACAATAAAACATTCCTGCAAATCAGAGGTACAGCAATGGGAACAAAATGCGCTCCTGTCTATGCCACACTAGTAATGGCCTTTTTAGAAATTAAACTCTACAATAAATTTCAAGAGTGCTATGGATTAGAAGCACGGAACAAATTCCAAAGTGAATGGATGAGATATCTAGATGATTGCTTCATTTATTGGGACACCAAAATGGGTCCAATTACAGAACTTCATAATATTCTCAATGACCTGCATGAAAGGATCAAATTCACTGTAGAAACGAACTATGAAAAAATGAATTTTTTAGACATACAAATGACAGCAAAAAATGATAAAATTATTACAGACATTTATTTTATGCCAACAGACACTCATAATTATGTCCCATTCAAATCAGCTCACCCTAGACATACCCTAATAAACATTCCTTATAACCTAGCGAGAAGACTATGCACCATTATCGACGAAAAAACAACTCTGAATACGAGATTAAAGGATTTAAAAGGCACTTTAAGACACCTTGGGTACCCAGAAACCTTGATTGACAATGGGTTAAAAAGAGCCAGGGAAATCCCACAAGAACAACTTCGCACACCAAAAGAAAAACCTCCAGAAGGAATAACATTAACTTTCGTTTCAACCAATAACCCAAAAAACCCAAAATTCTACCCAATCTTAAAAGAATCAATCTCAATCTTAAATGCAAGTCCAAAAATGAAACGTGAACTAAACAGAACTAAACTAATTCCAAGCAAACGCCAACCGCAGAACCTGAAAAGAATTCTAACACGAGCAAAATTTACCTCACAAGACACTATCCTTAGCACACCAAAAGTCACGAAATGCAAAGACAAACGATGTGAAACCTGTAAACAGATTGTTGTCTGCAGTCAAATTGAAATAAACAAGCAAAGTAAACAACTATTTAACATTAAAAACGAAATGGATTGCAGTGTAAGAGATTGCATTTACATAATATCCTGTAACGGCTGCGGGGATAAGTACATCGGAGAATCAGGTGATACTTTGAGACAGAGCAGCACTCCACAGAAACCAAATTTCCCTGCCACAATATCGGAAACTTTTTGTTCGCAAACATATTTCGGAATGTGCAAAATCAAAATCACCCATGTTTACCATTTGTCCATTCTTTAAATTACACAATCAAGACAACGCACTCCGAAAAGAGAAAGAAAACTACTTCATAATTAAATACAAACCGGCATTAAATCGATAAGATTGGCAAAACTGCCATCTTTATCTAGCCTCTCTAACAATCACTTGATAATGGGTTTAAGCCCGAAACGTCGTACAAAATAAAACTCTGTTCAAAGCTCGATTATTTATACTGTTATTTGTTTGTATTTAGTGAAACATCGTGCAACACGCGTACAAGAAGTTTGTTTTTTTATTCTCTAACAATCAGTACGAGGTTGATGTGATGTATTGATGATACGTCAGATTATGTAAAATTCATTTGTTTAAATTTAAAGTAAAGTTGATGTACGAGTAAATAAGCCTGAAGAGTCTGCGTGAACAGACGAAACTAGTAGCATATCATATTAGCGTTACGTCTCAACGATTTTGTTGTCATTTCTGTGTTTCGACCTATATATATACATATATAGACTCAAGAAAAAACACATTCGTTAAACGTTTCGGCGCAAGCCTTCATCAGTAATCATTACTGATGAAGGCTTGCGCCGAAACGTTTAACGAATGTGTTTTTTCTTGAGTCTATATATCTATTTTATTACATATTGAGTAGGAGCTTGTGAGAATATGTATTTTACTGGAGAAGGCCACCACGGGTTTCTGAAGGATATTAGTATAAAGATAATCGATAGGCTAACGGGGGGGAATAGGATGCGGGAAAGCTTCTGGCAATATCGGCTGGATTGCTTTGCCCCTAAGGGATTAAACACTAGGCAGGTTGATACATAGATTTGATTTTTGTTTACATTTCGGTTGTTTGGTTGTTTTGATGTTTGCGCTCAGCTTTTCGTTAGGGTCACACGCTGTTTTTTAAGGATCTCTTTTCTGCCAATCCGCTTTTGGATCTTTCTATTGCTTGTTTTGTTATTACACACATTTTTTCAGCTCCCGCGAGACAGACACCGCCGCCGACTTTAGCGGCTCTATACTCTGCGCTTTTTTTGATCTTCCTCTTGCCGCTTCTGGTAACATCCCTATTTTAACACCTTTTGCGATTTATTGTATTTAGCGGGATCCCGCTTGGGCTAGTGTTTTATATCGTTTTTGAATTTCGAGATGTATATGTATGCTTTGTCTGATTTTGAAAAGTCATTACTGATGAAGGCTTGCGCCGAAACGTTTAACGAATGTGTTTTTTCTTGAGTCTATATATCTATTTTATTACATATTGAGTAGGAGCTTGTGAGAATATATATAAAATTTTTTTGCTTAGAATAGGAATTGAAGGGTAATCAGATGGAGCGTACTATATCAATCATAAATACATTTATCAATTTAATTAAGCTAGAGCACCACCGCAACTTCCTGGAATTTTGTAATGCTGAGAATGTAATTCCACATGGTCTCCGATTAAAGAAGGTTCCATACTTACTTGGGAAATTGTCAGAAGGCTTCAACCAGTCATGGAGAAATGCCCTGGACACAGCACAAGGACAGTTGATGACACTGTTGATAATCCGATACAGAGAACAGCTAGAAGATTCAAAGAACAATGCGTATGAGTTGCTGAGAAGAGTTCGCCCAAATCTCAATAGAGAGGAGCTGGAACACATCACTGGACGGGTCAAGGAATGCAAAGAATCACTTGAAAAGAAAAGAATCAGCAAGGCTACTAAACTCTGCAAGGATGCTGGCATTGATGTTTCTATTGGCAATTTGCATGCCCTTCGGACCATGGACCATCACACCAACGAATTATTTGACGGAAAAGATCTACCGCGTGAAAGAAACATCAATCGAGAGGAAATGATGGCAGCAGAAATACCGAGAGGAGAGGACGATGAAGAGGAGGAAGAGGTTTTGGAGAATGGAAGGCTGAGGGGACGATTTGTCAGTGGGAGTGTGGTGAACTTATCTCGGAGGGAACTTTCGGAGGAAGATATAAGTCTTCTTTCGAAAGGCCTGAAGTTCTCACCCACTCCTACTGACATCGATAAAGCAAAGTTAAGAGCAGATATAGAGGCATACAACAGGCGGATGAGACTTAGATGGCATTTCAGAAATAACGAGGACGATTATGTACCAGACAAGGACAATAATTTTAAAACTAAATCTACATGGCAGCCTCCCAAGGATGACCCAGTTCTAGAAAACTATCTTTCGCTGCTGGAGAAGGAGGTAATGTCTGTCTCGCCGGAGGGTAAGAATTTTAGTAATCTTTCTTCTTCTGAACAACTTTCTTTGAAAAATTTTAAATCTGATAGGAACATAGTCATCAAGGAAGCGGATAAGGGATCAGCAGTTGTAGTTTGGGATCGGGGGGATTACATAAGCGAGGCTAACCGACAATTAGACAATAGGCAGGTTTATGAAGAAATAGAGGTGGACCCCACGGTAGATTTGGGTAAGACCATTAATTCTAAGTTGAAAGAACTGAGGGAGGAGGACCCAGGATTAGGGGAAGTGACTGACTATTTGGAAGTTAAAGATTCTAAGTTAGGTAGATTTTATTTGCTACCTAAGATCCACAAGGGTCTTAGTAGCGTTAAGGGGCGATCAGTCATTTCCAATTGTGGTACTATAACAGAGCATATTTCAGAGTATCTAGACCACCACCTTAACCCGTTGGTTAGCCAAAGTAGGTCATATGTTAAGGACACTAACCACTTTTTGTCTAGGCTAAGTAAGCTAGGTAAAATACCAGAGGGGGCTTTGTTGTGTACGGTTGATGTTGTGGGACTCTATCCAAGCATTCCACATGGGGAGGCTTTAGAGGCCATCAGGGAGGCGCTGGATAGAAGGGAAAACCCGGGCGTGGCTACTGATACCCTAGTTGGGTTGGCGTCCTTGGTCTTGGAGAATAATTATTTTGAATTTAATGATAGGATTTATAGGCAGAAATTGGGCACGGCTATAGGCACGAAGTTCGCTCCGGCCTATGCCAATCTCTTCATGACCCGGTTGGAAGAGAGGTTGTTGGAGGCTTCACCTGACAAGCCCCTCATCTGGATGAGATTCATCGATGATGTTTTCTTTATCTGGATGCACGGGGAGGAAAAGCTGAAGTCGTTCATCAATCATCTCAACAGTAGCCACGAAACCATTAAGTTTACTAGCGAGCAATCACGAGAGAGTATTAGTTTTTTAGATGTTCAGGTTAGCGTGGGGGAGGGGGGATTCCTTTCGACAGACTTGTTTTGCAAGCCAACTGATACACATCAGTACTTGCATAAGAAGTCTTGTCACCCCTGGCACACGAAGAAGGCGATCCCCTATGGTCAGGCTCTTAGGTTTCGTAGGATATGTTCGGAAGATCGCCAATTTCAGGAGAGGGTAGGCGAGTTAGCTGGATGGCTTAAGGACAGGGGCTACGAAGAGTCTTTAGTTAATGAACAAATAGATAGGGTACGTAGGTTGGATAGGACAACTCTTCTAGCAAATGCGGGAAATAGGACCAATAACCAAGGGAGGGGGGAAAGGGTTCCACTTGTTGCTACATACCATCCAGCACTCAATAGTTTGGGGAAGGTTGCCAGGAGACTCCATTCTATGCTCACAAACTCGGAAGAGCATAGAGTGGTATTTCGTGAGCCACCTTTAATAGCATTTAGGAGATGTAAGAACCTTAAGGATATACTTGTTAGGGCTAGGTTCAGTGAGGGAAATGGGGGGACTGATAAGAAGGGATGTTCTCGTTGTGGTAAATCTCGTTGTCAAGTGTGTAATGTCATGAGTAATAGTGAACATTTTCATTCAAACATAGATAGCCGGGAATATAGGATAAACTATTCGTTTAATTGTGACTCGTCAAATGTTGTGTATTTGTTGGAATGTACTGTTTGTGGTGTACAATATGTTGGCAGCACCTGCACGCCTTTTAGGCTTAGGTTTAACAATTACAAGGCGTGCAGTAATAAGTTTAATTCGGGGGCCTCAGTACCCCAGGCGGAATTCTTCAGGCATTTTACTGGAGAAGGCCACCACGGGTTTCTGAAGGATATTAGTATAAAGATAATCGATAGGCTAACGGGGGGGAATAGGATGCGGGAAAGCTTCTGGCAATATCGGCTGGATTGCTTTGCCCCTAAGGGATTAAACACTAGGCAGGTTGATACATAGATTTGATTTTTGTTTACATTTCGGTTGTTTGGTTGTTTTGATGTTTGCGCTCAGCTTTTCGTTAGGGTCACACGCTGTTTTTTAAGGATCTCTTTTCTGCCAATCCGCTTTTGGATCTTTCTATTGCTTGTTTTGTTATTACACACATTTTTTCAGCTCCCGCGAGACAGACACCGCCGCCGACTTTAGCGGCTCTATACTCTGTGCTTTTTTGATCTTCCTCTTGCCGCTTCTGGTAACATCCCTATTTTAACACCTTTTGCGATTTATTGTATTTAGCGGGATCCCGCTTGGGCTAGTGTTTTATATCGTTTTTGAATTTCGAGATGTATATGTATGCTCTGTCTGATTTTGAAAAGTCATTACTGATGAAGGCTTGCGCCGAAACGTTTAACGAATGTGTTTTTCTTGAGTCTATATATACATATATATATATATTTAGTCAAGAAAAACACATTCGAGTAAACGTTTCGGCGTAAGCCTTCATCAGTAATAGCTTTCCAAATTAGATGGAGCATACATATAAATCTTGAAATAACAATACAATATAAAAACAATAGCCTGAGCGGGATCCTGATTATTAAAATAAGTCATAAAAGGTGCAAATGGGGGTGTAGCCAAAGGCGGCAATGGGAAGATCAAATAAAGCGCAGAGTAAAGAGCTGCTAAAGTCGGCGGCGGTGTCTGTCTCGCGGAAGCTAGAAAGAAAAAAACGTGTGAACTAACAAAACAAGCAATAGAAAGATCCAAGAGCGGATGGGCAGAAAAGAGATCCCTAAAAAAATAGCGTGTGTCCCAAATGAAAAGCTGAGCATATACATATACATATATATATAGCTGATGCCGAATGATTCTATATACGTTATGTATGTATGTATGTAAAATGGATACTATAAGTGCGGATGAAGAACGAACGAGAAATAGACAAAAATTTGATGTTTTTTAGCACACTAAGGCCTTTCAAGTCATTACTATCATCAGAGTGTGACTGACAAACTGAATTGAAATTCTTATAATAATACTGAGATTAATATGTTTACGTAATAACAGACGAGTGAGAATAGTGTTAAGTTAATGTGTCAATTGAGGATTGCGTGTCCTGCTTTGAATAGTTTTTCTTCATAGGTGGTCAGTAATTTCGAGGAACTTAATGACATGAACGCAAAGACTTTGAAAAACGGTTCTTTCAAGTTATTATGTTTATTTCCACATTGAAAAACATGTCTTGGAAAGATGCACGACGAGACTCCAGACCGTGACTCTGAAATGTGGTTGTTCATGCGGAGGCGAAAGTTTGTCGTTTGACCAATATAACTGACTTTTTCATGACACAAATTGCATAATAAAAAGTAAACAACGTTTTTGCTCTTGCACGATATATCGCATCTTATGTTCCAAATAACGTTTTTTGCTGTTAAAAACGAATCAACGGGCTGTAAATACAATTTGCAAAGTTTACATCGCTTATCATTGCAAAGAGTGATACCATTAGAAGATATTGTTGCTGTTGTCATTGGTGTGTTAGCCGAAGACAAGAATCTAGCATTTGTTAACAACGATGAAATGTTTCGGGGTTGTTTGAGTGCTAAAACGGGTTGTGTGTTTTTGAATTTTTCTTTTGTTGTTGAAGATAGATGATTGAGCAAGGAATGGATTGTTTTCATCATATGACTAAATTGAAGATTGGGATAATGTGTTGTTACCAATGGTAGTTTGCGTATATCACTTTGGTTGGGTGCAGGTCCTTGAAGCTCTGCTCTATGGAATGCTTGCTTAATAACGTTCTTTGGATAGTTACAATCTAGCAGCCATTTTTCAAGTTCATTTAAACGTACTTTAACTAAATCTGGATCGGACACAAATACGATTATTCTTTTCGCAAGGTTGAACGGGATTGTTTGCTTAATGTGAGAAGGGTGTGCACTGTGATAATCCAGGTATTTATGTGGGTTGGTTTCTTTGTAGTAAATATCTGTTGTAATGTATTGATTTCCGCGTAAAATTATTTTAATGTCAAGAAAATTAAGGGTTTCAGTGTTGTCATGTTGCGTTTTTCCTTTTTCCATTGTAAATTGGATTGAAGTGTCCATTTCGTTTAAAGCACTTTGAAGTAACGATGGATCCACGTTCTTGGGCAAAGTGACAAAACTATCATCCATGTACCTAATGTAATTTTCTTTGATGTATTTGCAGGAATCATTGTCGAGATATTTACAGAGGATTTCAGGAAAAAGTTTAGTTTCTTCTAGAAAACCGATTGTTAAGCAAGCGTATGAAGGGGCAAACTTAGTTCCCATAGCTGTTCCTTTGATTTGTCTATACAATTCGTTATCAAACAAAAAATTGTTATTTTCGAGAACGAACTTTGCCGATTCAACGATAAAGTCATTCGAAACAGGACCTGCTACTATTGGTCTTCCTTTTAAATCAGTGGGTGGAGACATTTCAACAAATTCTTGATTTGATTCGGAAATTTTGGCAATGATTTCTTTGCTTTTATGTATTTTAGGTAGCATGTAAAAGTTGCTTGTTTTCCACTCAAATTCTGTGATGAAATTTTGTTCTTTAATGGTTAGTGCATCTTTGTGACTATTTACGAGCTCTTTTAGCTTTTTCATAACAGATTTGTCCTCGTTCATAGGGACTCTTTTGTAAGTTTCAGAGTGTAGGTGTCCTTCAAGGACTAACGAGTCGCGATAATAAGTTTTGTCCATTAACACAAAGTTTCCACTTTTGTCTGCTTGTTTGATGATTAAGTCGTTGTTTGATGTAAGTTCTCTTAGGGCAGTTCTTTCTTCTGGTGTTAAATTATCTTCTATGTGGATTCGGTGGGGCTGCAAAAGTTCGATAAGATTACAAATATTATTGATTTCTTGATTTTGAGTATAGATTTGTCTATTTGATTTGTTTCTATGAATTGAAATGTCTTCATTTTCTTTGTTGAAAAAAACGTCATGAATTTTGATCCTTCTTGTGAAATCCTTGTAATCAGATTGGACATTCTGTCTTGGTTGGGCTACAGGTGTAAATTTGGGTCCTCTTGTTAGTAGAGAGACGTGGCGTTGTGCCAACTTGAAGGATGAAAGGTTGATGAGCTTAGCGGTATTAGCGGTGGTGGTTGTAGAAAGGGGCTGTGGAAGTTTTTTGAGATGACTGGACCTTGATGCTGTTGCTGCAATTGAGGGGGTTGAAACCTGGGTCTCGTTGAAAAGAATTCTTGCCTCTTTCTTGTAACAGGGGTGTGGTTTGTAACTATTCTCTCTTGTAACTATTCTCACTCGTCTGTTATTGCGTAAACATATTAATCTCAGTATTATTATAAGAATTTCAATTCAGTTTGTCAGTCACACTCTGATGATAGTAATGACTTGAAAGGCCTTAGTGTGCTAAAAAACATCAAATTTTTGTCTATTTCTCGTTCGTTCTTCATCCGCACTTATAGTATCCATTTTATCGTGTCTTTATTGCCAATATATATATATATATATATATATATATATATATATATATATATATATATATATATATATATATATATATATATATATATATATATATATAATCATTCGGCATCAGCTGACACGGTGAAATATATTTTTCATGAGTGGGCTACCACAATTCGAGAATTAAAATGTGCCCCTGCCTGGGTTCGAACCCGGGCCGGGGTCTTCGTGTCAAAAGTTTCTCCAACATTCCACTGCGCCACTCAAGCGCAATGAAATGTTGGAGAAACATGAAGTCATTCAGATTCCCGGGTCTTACACCACGACAGACGCCATTTTTTGTTTTTTCGTGTTTCGGCATTAAGCCTTCATCAGAGCCATGCATACGTATATATAATCATTCGGCATCAGCTGACACGGTGAAATATATTTTTCATGAGTGGGCTACCACAATTGGAGAATTAAAATGTGCCCCTGCCTGGGATCGAACCCGGGGTCTTCGTGTCAAAAGTTTCTCCAACATTCCACTGCGCCACTCAAGCGCAATGAAATGTTGGAGAAACATGAAGTCATTCAGATTCCCGGGTCTTACACCACGACAGAAGCCATTTTTTGTTTTTTCGTGTTTCGGCATTAAGCCTTCATCAGAGCCATGCATACGTATATATAATCATTTGGCATCAGCTGACACGGTGAAATATATTTTTCATGAGTGGGCTACCACAATTCGAGAATTAAAATGTGCCCCTGCCTGGGATCGAACCCGGGGTCTTCGTGTCAAAAGTTTCTCCAACATTCCACTGCGCCACTCAAGCGCAATGAAATGTTGGAGAAACATGAAGTCATTCAGATTCCCGGGTCTTACACCACGACAGAAGCCATTTTTTGTTTTTTCGTGTTTCGGCATTAAGCCTTCATCAGAGCCATGCATACGTATATATAATCATTCGGCATCAGCTGACACAGTGAAATATATTTTTCATGAGTGGGCTACCACAATTCGAGAATTAAAATGTGCCCCTGCCTGGGATCGAACCCGGGGTCTTCGTGTCAAAAGTTTCTCCAACATTCCACTGCGCCACTCAAGCGCAATGAAATGTTGGAGAAACATGAAGTCATTCAGATTCCCGGGTCTTACACCACGACAGAAGCCATTTTTTGTTTTTTCGAAAACAAAAATGGCTTCTGTCGTGGTGTAAGACCCGGGAATCTGAATGACTTCATGTTTCTCCAACATTTCATTGCGCTTGAGTGGCGCAGTGGAATGTTGGAGAAACTTTTGACACGAAGACCCCGGGTTCGATCCCAGGCAGGGGCACATTTTAATTCTCGAATTGTGGTAGCCCACTCATGAAAAATATATTTCACCGTGTCAGCTGATGCGGAATGATTATATATACGTATGCATGGCTCTGATGAAGGCTTAATGCCGAAACACGAAAAAACAAAAAAATGGCTTCTGTCGTGGTGCAAGACCCGGGAATCTGAATGACTTCAGATTTCTCCAACATTTCATTGCGCTTGAGTGGCGCAGTGGAATGTTGGAGAAACTTTTGACACGAAGACCCCGGGTTCGATCCCAGGCAGGGGCACATTTTAATTCTCGAATTGTGGTAGCCCATTCATGAAAAAAAAAATATATATATATATATATATATATATATATATATATATATATATATATATATATAGGTCGAAACACAGAAATGACAACAAACTCGTTGAGACGTAACGCTAATATGATATGCTTACATCAGTTTTTAATTCAGTTATGTCCTTTCTGGGGGTAGGAGTAAATTTAAGGCCACATTTTATTAGTGTCTCCTTTGCCTTACTACCGATAGCTCTGTCTGTTAGTATTATGAGCTTCGGCTTATTTGCTTCAGCTGCTGCTAAAATCTCGGGGTCCGATTCCGGCCCTTGGACAAAAAAGAGTTACTTCTCTGTAAATTTTGTTCCATTTCTCTTCCTTCTTCATTACCATAATCTGTGAAATTGTTTTTGTTGTTCTGGTTGTAGTTATATCTTCCTCTTCCTCTATCCATTCGACCATTCCCTCTGTTGTCCCTTGGTGCATAAGTCGGCTGTCTAAATTGGGCATTTTCATTCTGTCTGTTTCCTCTTTGCTGGTTTGGGGGTTTTTTTAAAATTGTTGTTGTATACTGTTTCCCGAGGTGATTGTCGATTATTATTACTGTCTGCCTCCTCATTGCGAAATTCTTGATTGAGGAGCCATTCTTCCTTTTCCTTCCAAGCTTCCTCCGAAATTGCCTCTTCGGATTTGCAGTCATTCATCCAGATTTGTCGCCGTATGGCTTTTGTTGAATCATTGTTGGATGATGTCTCTATTTCTGAAAATAGCGTCTGGTCTATCGCCTCGTACTTGGATTTAAAATTATTAATTTTTGCCTTCATCATATCGATTTCGTATTTCATCCTCTCTTTGGCATGACGCATCCTTATCTCTTTTTGCTCGTCTGCTTCACCAGGTATTGTCTTTGGAAGGAATTTGTTCGGGAGTTTAGTTGGTGTTGCACTATACCATTCGTCGTATTTATCTGCAAATTTAGTGTTCTTTAAGTACAACCAGTAAAACTTCTTTCTTTCGTTGAGAGTGTTCTTCCATTGCTTGATTTTTGCTTTTAATTTTTCTTGGTCTTGCTGTTGAAGTATGTTTGTTGTTGTTTGTGCTTGTTCAGCTATTGTAGAGAAACCCTTTGCCATTACGTCTCTTGTTTCTTTAAATTCGGACTTTATCACATCATGTTGATTCGTTTGCATAATGAGTGCCGCAATTCTATCCAATTTATCGATAACTGTTGACATTTTGTCCGATATTTGTAATAGTATTTCATTGCTGCTGATGCTCTGAGATTCTACAGCATTATCTTCTGCTGAGCTTTCAGTGCGCGCACGTCTCCTCGGGTTTGATGCCATCTTAGTACACTAGAGAAGTATATAGAGCGAAACACGAAGTGATCCAGGTACTGTAAGATATAGGTCGAAACACAGAAATGACAACAAACTCGTTGAGACGTAACGCTAATATGATATGCTTACATCAGTTTTTAATTCAGTTATGTCCTTTCTGGGGGTAGGAGTAAATTTAAGGCCACATTTTATTAGTGTCTCCTTTGCCTTACTACCGATAGCTCTGTCTGTTAGTATTATGAGCTTCGGCTTATTTGCTTCAGCTGCTGCTAAAATCTCGGGGTCCGATTCCGGCCCTTGGACAAAAAAGAGTTACTTCTCTGTAAATTTTGTTCCATTTCTCTTCCTTCTTCATTACCATAATCTGTGAAATTGTTTTTGTTGTTCTGGTTGTAGTTATATCTTCCTCTTCCTCTATCCATTCGACCATTCCCTCTGTTGTCCCTTGGTGCATAAGTCGGCTGTCTAAATTGGGCATTTTCGTTCTGTCTGTTTCCTCTTTGCTGGTTTGGGCGATGAATGACTGAAAATCTGGATGAATGACTGCAAATCCGAAGAGGCAATTTCGGAGGAAGCTTGGAAGGAAAAGGAAGAATGGCTCCTCAATCAAGAATTTCGCAATGAGGAGGCAGACAGTAATAATAATCGACAATCACCTCGGGAAACAGTATACAACAACAATTTCAAAAAACCCCCAAACCAGCAAAGAGGAAACAGACAGAACGAAAATGCCCAATTTAGACAGCCGACTTATGCACCAAGGGACAACAGAGGGAATGGTCGAATGGATAGAGGAAGAGGAAGATATAACTACAACCAGAACAACAAAAACAATTTCACAGATTATGGTAATGAAGAAGGAAGAGAAATGGAACAAAATTTACAGAGAAGTAACTCTTTTTTGTCCAAGGGCCGGAATCGGACCCCGAGATTTTAGCAGCAGCTGAAGCAAATAAGCCGAAGCTCATAATACTAACAGACAGAGCTATCGGTAGTAAGGCAAAGGAGACACTAATAAAATGTGGCCTTAAATTTACTCCTACCCCCAGAAAGGACATAACTGAATTAAAAACTGATGTAAGCATATCATATTAGCGTTACGTCTCAACGAGTTTGTTGTCATTTCTGTGTTTCGACCTATATCTTACAGTACCTGGATCACTTCGTGTTTCGCTCTATATACTTCTCTAGTGTACTAAGATGGCATCAAACCCGAGGAGACGTGCGCGCACTGAAAGCTCAGCAGAAGATAATGCTGTAGAATCTCAGAGCATCAGCAGCAATGAAATACTATTACAAATATCGGACAAAATGTCAACAGTTATCGATAAATTGGATAGAATTGCGGCACTCATTATGCAAACGAATCAACATGATGTGATAAAGTCCGAATTTAAAGAAACAAGAGACGTAATGGCAAAGGGTTTCTCTACAATAGCTGAACAAGCACAAACAACAACAAACATACTTCAACAGCAAGACCAAGAAAAATTAAAAGCAAAAATCAAGCAATGGAAGAACACTCTCAACGAAAGAAAGAAGTTTTACTGGTTGTACTTAAAGAACACTAAATTTGCAGATAAATACGACGAATGGTATAGTGCAACACCAACTAAACTCCCGAACAAATTCCTTCCAAAGACAATACCTGGTGAAGCAGACGAGCAAAAAGAGATAAGGATGCGTCATGCCAAAGAGAGGATGAAATACGAAATCGATATGATGAAGGCAAAAATTAATAATTTTAAATCCAAGTACGAGGCGATAGACCAGACGCTATTTTCAGAAATAGAGACATCATCCAACAATGATTCAACAAAAGCCATACTGCGACAAATCTGGATGAATGACTGCAAATCCGAAGAGGCAATTTCGGAGGAAGCTTGGAAGGAAAAGGAAGAATGGCTCCTCAATCAAGAATTTCGCAATGAGGAGGCAGACAGTAATAATAATCGACAATCACCTCGGGAAACAGTATACAACAACAATTTTAAAAAAACCCCCAAACCAGCAAAGAGGAAACAGACAGAACGAAAATGCCCAATTTAGACAGCCGACTTATGCACCAAGGGACAACAGAGGGAATGGTCGAATGGATAGAGGAAGAGGAAGATATAACTACAACCAGAACAACAAAAACAATTTCACAGATTATGGTAATGAAGAAGGAAGAGAAATGGAACAAAATTTACAGAGAAGTAACTCTTTTTTGTCCAAGGGCCGGAATCGGACCCCGAGATTTTAGCAGCAGCTGAAGCAAATAAGCCGAAGCTCATAATACTAACAGACAGAGCTATCGGTAGTAAGGCAAAGGAGACACTAATAAAATGTGGCCTTAAATTTACTCCTACCCCCAGAAAGGACATAACTGAATTAAAAACTGATGTAAGCATATCATATTAGCGTTACGTCTCAACGAGTTTGTTGTCATTTCTGTGTTTCGACCTATATCTTACAGTACCTGGATCACTTCGTGTTTCGCTCTATATATATATATATATATATATATATATATATATAACAATATATATCAATTTCATGTTTAACGACAGAATGTTTACCCAAACATCAGGCACCGCCATGGGAACAAAGTTTGCACCACCGTATGCATGTTTAACTATGGGCTACCTAGAGGAAGCCAGCCTTTTTCCAAAGATCTTAAGAAAATACTTCGCATGGGAAAAGACAAGTATAGAATTTGTAACATTTCCCTCACAGCTAAGTGTAGCAACATGCGCATGCTCCGTGTGCATTTCTTTGCCCTCATGTGACACGCGATCATCATCATCGAAGCTCTCCCACAGCTCTAGGTGATCCAAAGGCGAAAAGTGGATCTAAGAAATTCGCATTTTTATGCCTCGAATTTTTTTAAGAGACTGGCTTATTTGATACCCTATGGTAGGCAAAAGAAAAGCGACCTCGGATCCACCTGTATTATTTTCATATCAAGTCCGAGGCTAAAGCAACAGGGCATTTTTAAGTCACAAGACTTGGCCTACGTACAAATCTCCTATTGCTTGGAGCCGAAATGGAAAAATCTATCTCAATTTTTATGCCTCGAATCTTGAGGAAAGACAGTTTGTTTCTGTCTCAATTTGTCAGAAGAGAGTTGAATTATTGGAATCCAACTGTATGTTTTTGAAATATGTCATGGATTTTTGCAGAAAGAAGGAAGCAGACCATTTTTGGCTCACTTTCGAAGCAGATTTGGCTGACCGCGTACGCGGAAGTAAGTTCCTATAAGCAAATGTTAGATATCGTTTGGCATGGAAAATTCATGTTTGTACATACAAAATAACTACCTCCGGTACATGGATGATGGTTTTATAATCTTACCTGTAAATATAAACGCGGACCTCTTTAAAACAGCCTTGCACGAACTCCACCCTGCTATCACGTTTACAATGGAGGAGGGGAAATTTTCAAAACATACAGAATCGTTAAATTTCCTTGATGTAGAAGTTATCCTCTCAAATGGATCACTAATCACAACAGACATTTTTTACAAAGACACAAATCCACATGATTATCTTAATTTCCAAAGTGCACATCCAAGACACATTAAAGATACTATACCATATAATCTAGCAAAAAGAATTATAGTTTTCGTTACAGATGAAGAGAGAGTTCAATTTCGTTTACAGGAATTAAAAAACTGGCTTTTGAATTGCAACTATCCCAACTCCTTAATTGATCAAGCATTCCACAAAGCAAAATTACAAGGTCCTGCACCGAATAAAACAAGAGATATTATACCACTTGTCACGACATTTTACCCAAGTTTAAATCATAGCCATGTTATCAAGACCGGAATTAAATTATGCAATAAAGCACAATGCAAATTATGCCGTTTATATCTACAGCCAGTGAAGAATTTCAAAACTGCAAATGGAACCATATGGGATATCAAATCAGAAATTACCTGCAATAGCAAAAACATCATATATTTTCTCTCGTGTAATTTATGTGATGGTCAAATGAACTACGTCGGCCAAACAACGAATTTACGTCAAAGAATGAACAATCACATATCTGAATCAAGAAACGGAGTTTCTTTTTGCAATTTTCCAAAACATGTACATAATTGCGGAAAATCTAATAAAAACCTTAAAGAACCTTTCTTCAAAATTTACGCATTTGTGAAACTTAAGGACAATTAATCACTCTTAGAATACGAAAGCAAACTTTTCAACAGAGGACACGCTATAATGAACCAATAATCTTATATTTCCTGTCGGTAATCCTCTATTTAGTTTATAAATCGTAAAAACGCTCTGGCTCTACAGTTAGTCACATTCTGATGATAACGTAAGTTTGAAAGGCCTCAGTGTTCTGAAAAATCTGTCTGTTTTTTGCGTCCGTTTTTCTCCTAGTACCTTTTATTCAGTTTATACTACAGTACCAAGTTTTTAGTAAATGATGGCAAATAACAAGGACATGCAAAGCGAGCTAGAGCTACTCACCGATAGCCAAATCAGTTCTATAAAGGACATCATACTCAACAGCATCAAAGAGATCCTGCCAAATATCATCAACGAAATCACCCCTACAATCATAAACTCTGCTGAAAAATTGCTTCTTGAAAAAGTGAAAGATACAATACCAACAACAGCAACCTTTGGCAGTCAACACTCAACCAACATTGTGCATATGGCCAATCAGTTTGAATTTCTCAACAGCAATTTCCTCAACAACAAACTCAAAGCTAGAAATGACTACCACTATAAAGAAACCCGTAGCCTGCAATTATCAAAGCTGTACGACGTTTGCCTAAAAGAAGAGCCTCCATATATCCCAAAAGTTTTTCGCGAAGAAAGATTTCACACAGCTTCCGCAGAGGAAGAAGCAATATATTCCAACCTTGCAATGCAGAAAGTAAGAGCTGAAATCGAAGTCCTCAATTTGCGAGCATGCACCAACAGGGAAAAAATTGATAAGATCGATTCAGATGTTAACACTTTTTTTGCAACAAAAACCGAATATCAAGAAGTCTTTGATGAATTGAAAAAGAATTGGAAAGAAAAGACCGATCACGACCAACAAAATGTCTTGAAGCAATAGACAAAAAAAATCAACGACGAAAATTCAATTATTACAAAAGACAAAGCCATGCTTACATCAGCTTCATCCCAACAACTGGACACATCTATGCCAATTTCAGTTGACGCAAATGCTACACAAAGCCAAGCTTCAGCAGTCCCCAAACCAAGTCCGTCCAAGCATCTACCGCCGAAACAGCCACATCAAAATGCTCCACAACAACAACAGCATCAGCGCCCACAACAATTTCAAAAACAACAACAGCAACACCACAGCCAAAGAAACCATTTCCATTCTTCACCACCACACCAGGGTTTCCAACGATTCCAACATCAATCTTACAACACTACTGCTTCAAAAAACTACCAAGGCCTGAAATATCCAAGACCTCCTCCACTCCTTCCGCTAAAATCATCAACCTTTCGTCCTTCCGCTTGGCACACAGACATGTCTCGCTTCTAACCAAAGGACCAAAATTCACCCCAGTAACCAAACCAAAGAACCCTTTCAAATCTGATATTAAGGATTTCACTCGGAAAGTGAAAATACGAGAAGTTTTTGCGGATAAAGAAAATGAAGATATTTCATTACATAGAAACAAATCAAATAGACCAATTTACAAAAACAACAAAGAAATAAACACCATTTGCAGTTTTATTGAACTTTTAGAACCAGAAAAACATTTTGCCAACAACAATCTTTCAAACAAAGAAAGAACTGCTTTACAAGAATTGACAGAAAGAGATGATATCGTCATAAAAAGGGCCGATAAAGTTGGCAATTTCGTCATATTAGATAAGTCTTTTTATAGAGATAAGCTTGTCATGCAGGATCACCTTAATGGAAACGATTACAAAGAAACTGCGTTGAATCAAGATGAGTTAGTGATGAAAAATATTAAAACTTTCGTAAAAAAGTATAAAGACATTTTAACATCCAAGGAACAAAACTTTATTACAGATTTCGCATGGAAAAGCAGCAATTTGTACATTCTACCAAAAATTCACAAATCCAAGGAGATTATTAATGCCATAACGAAATAAAACGATGAGTTTATAGAAATGTCACCACCTCAAAATTTAAAAGGAAGACCGATCGTTGCAGGTCCAGTATCACCCACACAAAGACTTAGTGAGTTCCTCGACACTTTATTAAAACCTTTCGTCTCGACATTATCGACTTATATAAAGGATGACTGGGATTTCCTTCGAAAACTTCCTTATGAACCGTTAGAAAAAGAAAGCAGATTGTACTCTTATGACGTCGTCAGTTTATATACAAGCATCCCACACGCACTCGGTTTAGAGGCTATTGATTATTGGATTAATGCTAGACCTGATCTTGTACCAAATCGTTTTCCCGCCTCTTTTATATTTGAAGCCGCCAAGATTGTACTTACAAATAACAATTTCATGTTTAACGACAGAATGTTTACCCAAACATCAGGCACCGCCATGGGAACAAAGTTTGCACCACCGTATGCATGTTTAACTATGGGCTACCTCGAGGAAGCCATCCTTTTTCCAAAGATCTTAAGAAAATACTTCGACGAAAATTCATGTTTGTACATACAAAATAACTACCTCCGGTACATGGATGATGGTTTTATAATCTTACCTGTAAATATAAACGCAGACCTCTTTAAAACAGCCTTGAACGAACTCCACCCTGCTATCACGTTTACAATGGAGGAGGGGAAATTTTCAAAACATACAGAATCGCTAAATTTCCTTGATGTAGAAGTTATCCTCTCAAATGGATCACTAATCACAACAGACATTTTTTACAAAGACACAAATCCACATGATTATCTTAATTTCCAAAGTGCACATCCAAGACACATTAAAGATACTATACCATATAATCTAGCAAAAATAATTATAGTTTTCGTTACAGATGAAGAGAGAGTTCAATTTCGTTTACAGGAATTAAAAAACTGGCTTTTGAATTGCAACTATCCCAACTCCTTAATTGATCAAGCATTCCACAAAGCAAAATTACAAGGTCCTGCACCGAATAAAACAAGAGATATTATACCACTTGTCACGACATTTTTACCCAAGTTTAAATCATAGCCATGTTATCAAGACCATTTCGAACCTTTTCAAAGGCATTCAAAACCCGGACACAAAGAGAAAATTTAACGATACAACACCAATCCTCGCCTTAAAGCAACCTCCAAACCTTACTTCGATTCTAACGAATGCGAAATTTACATCCATCCCATTTGTGAGACAAGAACCCGGAATTAAATTATGCAATAAAGCACAATGCAAATTATGCCGTTTATATCTACAGCCAGTGAAGAATTTCAAAACTGCAAATGGAACCATATGGGATATCAAATCAGAAATTACCTGCAATAGCAAAAACATCATATATTTTCTCTCGTGTAATTTTTGTGATGGTCAAATGAACTACATCGGCCAAACAACGAATTTTCGTCAAAGAATGAACAATCACATATCTGAATCAAGAAACGGAGTTTCTTTTTGCAATTTTCCAAAACATGTACATAACTGCGGAAAATCTAATAAAAACCTTAAAGAACCTTTCTTCAAAATTTACGCATTTGTGAAACTTAAGGACAATTAATCACTCTTAGAATACGAAAGCAAACTTTTCAACAGAGGACACGCTATAATGAACCAATAATCTTATATTTCCTGTCGGTAATCCTCTATTTAGTTTATAAATCGTAAAAACGCTCTAGCTCTACAGTTAGTCACATTCTGATGATAACGTAAGTTTGAAAGGCCTCAGTGTGCTGAAAAATCTGTCTGTTTTTTGCGTCCGCTTTTCTCCTAGTACCTTTTATATATATATATATATATATATATATATATATATATATATATATATATATATATATATATATATATATATATATTTATCATGAGTGGGCTACCACAATTGGAGAATTAAAATGTGCCCCTGCCTGGGATCGAACCCGGGATCTTCGTGTCAAAAGTTTCTCCGACATTCCACTGCGCCACTCAAGCGCAATGAAATATCGGAGAAATCTGAAGTCATTCAGATTCCCGGGTCTTATACCACGACAGAAGCCATTTTTTGTTTTTTCGTGTTTCGGCATTAAGCCTTCATCAGAGCCATGCATACGTATATAAAATCATTCGGCATCAGCTGACACGGTGAAAAATATTTATCATGAGTGGGCTACCACAATTGGAGAATTAAAATGTGCCCCTGCCTGGGATCGAACCCGGGATCTTCGTGTCAAAAGTTTCTCCGACATTCCACTGCGCCACTCAAGCGCAATGAAATATCGGAGAAATCTGAAGTCATTCAGATTCCCGGGTCTTACACCACGACAGAAGCCATTTTTTGTTTTTTCGTGTTTCGGCATTAAGCCTTCATCACAGCCATGCATACGTATATAAAATCATTCGGCATCAGCTATTATTATATATATATATATAAGTACTCAATAGCTAGCGAGCAACCAGGATTTCTCCTTTTTTCGGTGCAAACAGAAACATTTTTGAATTATCAGAAAAATCGAGAAAATTAAAAATTACCACTGCCAGGATTCGAGCCACGGGTCTCCTGCTTTCCGGGCAAGCGTCTTAACCACTAGATCACGGTGGCATGTTTTAATTCGCTCGATTTTAGCACCTTATAGGTTGCTTTCGGCTTTCGCCTTTTTCAAGCAGCGTATCTATAAGTACTCAATAGCTAGCGAGCAACCAGGATTTCTCCTTTTTTCGGTGCAAACAGAAACATATATATATATATATATATATATAGTGAACGATGAAGAAGAGGGACAACATCCTCAGAGAGCAGGCATCGAGTTGATCTTTGCACTTTTTTTCATTTATTCAGCTATCTGCTAACTAGTTTCGCCCACTAGGGCATCTTCAGAGCAACTGATTAAGTTAAAGGATCGACCTCTATTTATAGTAAAATGTATGTCCATAAAAGGTTAATTAATTTAAAAGTATCATTTTGTCCTTATAAGGTAAAAATGTCCTTGTCATGTGTTGTTTCTGTTGTTAGCCTCGTTCTCGTTGTTCTTCAGTTGAGTCGTTGTCGTCGGAGGGGTCGGTTCTCTTGTCCTGCTGTTGTATTTTCGTGCTTTGTCTTTTGACGTCAGATCTTCTTTCATCGTTCTTCGAGCGTCGCTTTTCCAATTTTATTACAGTGCTTCTTTGCCAGTGGCTGATTCCCTGAATCTTAACCCACCTCGGGTGTACCTTTACCCTTGTCATTCAGTTCGGTTCGGTTCTTTTCTTTGGCGTTGTTCGCAGTGCGATGTTGTCGTTTTGATCTGCTGTTGTTACGGGGTTCTGTTTCCTTCGACGTCAGTGTGCAGTTTGTAGTCAGATATTTTCCCTGCGTTATGTTGTTGTTGTTGTTGTTGTTGTTGTTGTTGCTAATGTTGCTTGACGTATGTAGTTTGATTTCACGTCAGGTTGATGTCGTGTTTTCTGAAATGTTGCTGTTGCTGCTATTGTTGTTGCTTTCGTCTGTCGTTTGATTTCACGTCAGATTGATTTCGTTGTTTTCTGCAGTCTTGCTGTTGATGTTGCTGATGTTGTTGCTGTTGTTGTTGTTGTTGATTTTGTTGCTTGACGTATGTCGTTTGATTCCACGTCAGATTGTTGAGTTGCTGCTCGCGGTCGCGAGTTTATGTTTGCGTTGTTGACTTCGGCCTGTTTCGTCGATTCTTTATTTTGTGTTATTTCCTAGGTCTTTCTCAGCGCTTCCTGCTTCTTGATGCCTCTTCGATGGTCTGCGTCCAGACCGCTTTATATATATATAGTGAACGATGAAGAAGAGGGACAACATCCTCAGAGAGCAGGCATCGAGTTGATCTTTTGCGCTTTTTTCATTTATTCAGCTATCTGCTAACTAGTTTCGCCCACTAGGGCATCTTCAGAGCAACTGATTAAGTTAAAGTATCGAACTCTATTTATAGTAAAATGTATGTCCATATAAGGTTAATTATTTTACAAGTATCATTTTGTCCTTATAAGGTAAAAATGTTCTTGTCATGTGTTGTTTCTGTTGTTAGCCTCGTTCTCGTTGTTTTTCAGTTAAGTCGTTGTCGTTGTAGGGGTCGGTTCTCGTGTCCTGGTGTTGTATTTTCGTGCTTTGTCTTTTGACGTCAGATCTTCTTTCATCGTTCTTCGAGCGTCGCTTTTCCAATTTTATTAACGGTGCTTCTTTGCCAGTGGCTGATTCCCTGAATCTTAACCCACCTCGGGTGTACCTTTACCCTGTTCATTCAGTTCGGTTCGGTTCTTTTCTTTGGCGTTGTTCGCAGTGCGATGTTGTCGTTTTGATGTGCTGTTGTTACGGGGTTCTGTTTCCTTCGACGTCAGTGTGTAGTTTGTAGTCAGATATTTTCCCTGCGTGTTGTTGTTGTTGTTGTTGTTGTTGTTGTTGCTATTGTTGCTTGACGTATGTAGTTTGATTTCACGTCAGGTTGATTTCGTGTTTTCTGAAATGTTTGCTGCTATTGTTGTTGCTTTCGTCTGTAGTTTGATTTCACGTCAGTTGATTTCGTTGTTTTCTGTAGTTGTTGCTGTTGCTGTTGCTGATTGTTGTTGCTGTTGTTGTTGTTGTTGATTTTGTTGCTTGACGTATGTCGTTTGATTCCACGTCAGATTGTTGAGTTGCTGCTCGCGGTCGCGAGTTTGTTTGTGTTGTTGTCTTCGATCTGTTTCGTAGATTCTTTATTTGTGTTGTTTCCTTGGTCTTTCTCAGCGCTTGCTTCTTGATGCTTCGATGGTCTGCGTCCAGACCGCTTTATAATATATAGTGAACGATGAAGAAGAGGGACAACATCCTCAGAGAGCAGGCATCGAGTTGCGTGCACTTTTTTTCATTTATTCAGACTAGTTTCGCCCACTAGGGCATAAAGAACAGGAAGCGCTTCAAAGTTAACAACAAGCCAACTGCAACAAGAAACACCAACAGCAAAGACTGCAACTCAGAACCGATGCTTCAGAAAGACACTCGAATTGTGAAAGACGCCAAATAGAAACGAAACGAGAAGAAACGAAAGAAAAGGGTACAGGTACACCCGAGGTGGCTTTAGATTCATGGAATCAGCCACCGGCTACGAAGGACCGAAACCAGTTGGGACGGCGAATCTCGCTCGACGAAACATCAATCTGACATCATATGAAACAGCAACAACAACAACAAAGAACAATCTGACGTGAAATAACAAAGAACAACACCAACAACAACAACATCAATCAGAATAAAAGACAACGAAGAACAACAGCAACAAGAACGGCAATAAAGAACACAACAACATCGAAGAAACAATCTGACGTAAAATGACAAAGAACAACAACAACAACAACAACAACATCAATCAGAACAAAGACAACGAAGAACAATAGCAACAACAACAGCAAGAAAGAACACAACAACATCGAAGAAACAATCTTACGTGAAATGACAAAGAACAACAAGAACAGCAACCGGGATACAATGAAGAAGAATGACAAAACAACAACAACAACAGCAAGAAGGACGAAGCTTAAACGTTTTATGAAGAACCGGAAGGACCTTATATGGACATAAATTCTTGTAATTAAATTTTTTGACTATAAATATAGGTTGACTTCTTAAAATTATTCAGTTGCTCTGAAGATGCCCTAGTGGGCGAAACGTCAGCACTGGAAAAGAAAAAGCGCAAAAGACCAAACAGATGCCTGTTTCTTTGAGTAGTTAGGCCCTCTTCTAACCGTACACTATATATAAATATATATATATATATATATATATATATATATATACATTGATTTATATATATATATATATATATATTGATTACTGATGAAGGCTTACGCCGAAACGTTTAGAAAAATTGAGGTGATATATATATATATTCTCATAAGCGCATTCGCAATATGTAATAAAAAAGATATATGTAGTCAAGAAAAACACATTCTAGTAAACGTTTCGGCGTAAGCCTTCATCAGTAATAGCTTTCCAAATTAGATGAAGCATACATATAAATCTTGAAATAACAATACAATATAAAAAACAATAGCCTGAGCGGGATCCTGATTATTACAATAAGTCATAAAAGGTGCAAATGGGGGTGTAGCCAAAGGCGGCAATGGGAAGATCAAAGAAAGCGCAGAGTAAAGAGCTGCTAAAGTCGGCGGCGGTGTCCGTCTCGCGGAAGCTAGAAAGAAAAAAACGTGTGAACTAACAAAACAAGCAATAGAAAGATCCAAGAGCGGATTGGCAGAAAAGAGATCCCTAAAAAATCAGCGTGTGTCCCTAATGAAAAGCTGAGCGCAAAAATCAAAACAACCAAACAACCAAAATGTAAACAAAAATCAAATCTATGTATCAACCTGCCTAGTGTTTAATCCCTTAGGGGCAAAGCAATCCAGCCGATATTGCCAGAAGCTTTCCCGCATCCTATTTCCCCCCGTTAGCCTATCGATTATCTTAATACTAATATCCTTCAGAAACCTGTGGTGGCCTTCTCCAGTAAAATGCCTGAAGAATTCCGCCTGGGGTACTGAAGCCCCCGAATTAAACTTATGACTGCACGCCTTGTAATTGTTAAACCTAAGCCTAAAAGGCGTGCAGGTGCTACCAACATATTGTACACCACAAACAGTACATTCCAACAAATACACAACATTTGACGAGTCACAATTAAACGAATAGTTTATCCTATATTCCCGGCTATCTATGTTTGAATGAAAATGTTCACTATTACTCATGACATTACACACTTGACAACGAGATTTACCACAACGAGAACATCCCTTCTTATCTGTCCCCCCATTTCCCTCACTACTGAGCCTAGCCCTAACAAGTATATCCTTAAGGTTCTTACATCTCCTAAATGCTATTAAAGGTGGCTCAGGAAACACCGCCCTATGCTCCTCCGAGTTTGTGAGCATAGAATGGAGTCTCCTGGCAACCTTCCCCAAACTATTGAGTACTGGATGGTATGTGGCAACAAGTGGAACCCTTTTCCCCCTCCCTTGGTTATTGGTCCTATTTCCCGCATTTGCTAGAAGAGTTGTCCTATCCAACCTACGTACCCTATCGATTTGTTCGTTAACTAAAGACTCTTCGTAGCCCCTTTCCTTAAGCCATCCAGCTAACTCGCCTACCCTCAATTTCAGGAGAGAGTAGGCGAGTTAGCTGGATGGCTTAAGGAAAGGGGCTACGAAGAGTCTTTAGTTAACGAACAAATAGATAGGGTACGTAGGTTGGATAGGACAACTCTTCTAGCAAATGCGGGAAATAGGACCAATAACCAAGGGAGGGGGAAAGGGTTCCACTTGTTGCCACATACCATCCAGCACTCAATAGTTTGGGAAAGGTTGCCAGGAGACTCCATTCTATACTCACAAACTCGGAGGAGCATAGGGCGGTGTTTCCTGAGCCACCTTTAATAGCATTTAGGAGATGTAAGAACCTTAAGGATATACTTGTTAGGGCTAGGCTCAGTAGTGAGGGAAATGGGGGGACTGGTAAGAAGGGATGTTCTCGTTGTGGTAAATCTCGTTGTCAAGTGTGTAATGTCATGAGTAATAGTGTACATTTTCATTCAAACATAGATAGCCGGGAATATAGGATAAACTATTCGTTTAATTGTGACTCTTCAAATGTTGTGTATTTGTTGGAATGTACTGTTTGTGGTGCACAATATGTTGGTAGCACCTGCACGCCTTTTAGGCTTAGGTTTAACAATTACAAGGCGTGCAGTCATAAGTTTAATTTGGGGGCCTCAGTACCCGAGGCGGAATTCTTCAGGCATTTTACTGGAGAAGGCCACCACGGGTTTCTGAAGGATATTAGTATTAAGATAATCGATAGGCTAACGGGGGAAAATAGGATGCGGGAAAGCTTCTGGCAATATCGGCTGGATTGCTTTGCCCCTAAGGGATTAAACACTAGGCAGGTTGATACATAGATTGGATTTTTGTTTACATTTTGGTTGTTTGGTTGTTTTGATTTTTGCGCTCAGCTTTTCATTAGGGACACACGCTGTTTTTTTAGGGATCTCTTTTCTGCCAATCAGCTCTTGGATCTTTCTATTGCTTGTTTTGTTAGTTCACACGTTTTTTTCTTTCCAGCTTCCGCGAGACAGACACCCCCGCCGACTTTAGCAGCTCTTTACTCTGCGCTTTCTTTGATCTTCCTATTGCCGCCTTTGGCTACACCCCTATTTGCACCTTTTATGACTTATTGTAATAATCAGGATCCCACTCAGGCTATTGTTTTTATATTGTATTGTTATTTCAAGATTTATATGTATGCTCCATCTAATTTGGAAAGCTATTACTGATGAAGGCTTACACCGAAACGTTTAACGAATGTGTTTTTTCTGAGTCTACATGTATATATATATATCTCTCTCTCTCTATCTCATTATACTGTTCATTGAATTTAAGTAATGTCCATGCATTGGTTTTATGAGTAAAAGTTTAAAATATACATATACTTTGGTTATTTATACGCGCTGATCAATCTGATTCATATAATCCTATTGTACCTTGCATATCCAAGGAGCTGCCCCCAATTCTCAATTGAGAAGGAACAAAAAGTTGGACCTTAACCCCATTGAACTCAGATGTCGTTAATGACCCAAATAGTGTAAGGAGAACAAGGCATTCATCCCATAGGTAACTAGGGCTGACATAACTACGAGATCACTGTTCCTTGCCGGCCTCACAGGATGTCTGCCGGGATCACAATGACGAACAAGGACCTAGACATCTCATAGTTCCCTCGAGAATGATCCAATCAGTCCCCTTGAGAATGATCTAGACAAGGAGTCATTCTGGAGTCCCTGTCTCCATTAAATTCCCCCAGAGTTGTAGTGGAGACTGAGACAGTGCTTTTTTGAATCCTCTGAGACAGTGTAACTTGCTGTTTGTTGTTTAGAAATCTTTGAAGGGAGAGCAAATAAGATCAATATGAAAAGGCTTTTTATTTCCTTTTCCCTGGTGAAGAAACGTTTTGCGGAAAGTGTTAATCTTTTGTTTTGGAATAGTAAAATGCGTGCTTGCTGGTATGCCCTTGTTATTGTTGGTATAAAATAAATGTTATTGCAAGCGAGCTAGTGAACATGGACTGGTCAAAGGTTGAGGGTGCGAGACAACAGCGAAGAACGATAATATTGCGAGAAAGCAAAGACAAGATCTTTATTTGTCCAGTTAATTTCTGTGAGAATAGACAGTTTTTCAGCAAAAGGGGTTGCAGGGAGCACATTGACACAAAGCATAGATGGTACTACTATTTTGACATAAAGCCAAGTGAAAGGGTGATCGAGCATTCCATACGACAACAAAGCACCAATAATGGACAAAAGTGCAATGGAAGTGTCAGAAAGCGTGCTGATACCACAAAAGGACCATGTTATTCTATCAAAGAGGGTTTTGGCAAAAAGTGCATCGATTGGCTGTGTGCAATATGTGGAGGGGGGATGTCAGAAACTCAAGCCGCACAAAATGGAACTCGGGTACTGAAGTTTTTGAAATTTTGCAGCGAAGATGATGACGAGCAGTTGACCAAAGAACATGTAGACTATTGTATTGGTTCGGCAGGACTCGTATGCAATTTCATAGAGCACATTGGAAAGGAATGGGGTCTCGGCAGTTCAGCCCAGTTTGGATACCTTCAGTCGATAACAGACTTGATTGATTTTCGCAAGTCGGCTGGACTATCAAGCACAGTTCTCGGGAATTTAGCAACCTCGGAGGTGTATATCAACAGAGGGAAGAGAGCACTTGCAAGGCGTAAAATTACCGAATGGACTAAGAACCTCTCGATTGAAGTTCTACGAACAACGAATCAATGGGCGACAATGGAAGAGATGGAGAAAGTGATACCATTTCATCTTTCGCGTTACAAGGACGTACTAACGAGATGTAAAGACTACCCATTAACCTCAGTAACGGCTGCCGATCTTACTTTCGCCACTCGTTTTGTAGCTGTCTACTTGTTTACAAGGGTGAAGGGGTCAAGACCGATGACTTACCAGTATTTGTCGTTGTCGATGTTTGAAAAGTCAAAAGAAAATGATGGATTCGTGGATCAAACCGAATTCAAGACTGCCAATCAGTACAGCTTTGACTCGCTAATTTTTGACGAAACGAGCACACGAATAGTTGACGAATACATTGAATATGTACGACCACTGTTTAACCCACAATGCGACTATGTTCTCGTAACGAGAAGTGGAACACAGTTTCAAAACTTCAGCAACCTGATGTCGGAGCTTGTATTTAAAGCAATTGGAAAGTACGTTCATCCGACAAGTTATCGCCAAATTGTGGAGACCGAAAGTTGTCGTAAACTGTCATCGGAAGAGCAAGATGCTGTCACTCGTGATCAGAAACATAGTTCGCAAGTAGCGAGGACTTATTATCAGAAAAGAAGTTCTCATGAAATAGCATCCACTGCAAAGTCGGCAATGAAAAAATTACAGAACAGCGAAGTAAACAAAGAAGTGCGGAAAGTTATTTTCGACTGTGACGACCATTCCGATTCCGAGGGTGTGACATCACTTGAAGGCGAAACTTCATCGGAACAAATGAATGAATGCAAGGACACGGGTACACCGACAAGTTCTTCACAGGAGAGCATTGCGAGTTTTCAACCACCAGTGCGAAAAGCAAGTAAAATGAAAGCAAAGCCAATTGTTGGCCAAAGAGTGCCCTTCACTGCTGAGGAAGACCTTTGTTTTGAAAAAATGCCTAAAGATTTATGGACTTGGGAAATGGACAGCCATGCTGCGAGATCCACGATTCAAATTCAACAAAAAGAGGACAGCAGATTCTCTCAAAAAGCGTGCAGAAATATTATCAAGAAAGTAAGAGAAACTGCTTTCACAGAGAAGGACTGATTATGGATTAAGACTCAGGACTTGCTGAAAGAAAAACATAAATTTAACTTGAACACTTTAATTCAACGAAAGAGCATCTAATATTGAATTATGAGAAAATATCATGTATTTTTAACATAATGATGTAATCTCGATTACTTACTCACAGGGATCTAATGCATACAATTGTTCAGGGAAATATCTCATTTTCATGCATCTTATTTTCTCATAAGGTTTTGATTTTGAAAATCAGATACATAGAATAAGATACATGACGTAATTACAGGGATCTAATGCATACAATTGTTCAGGGAAATATCTCATTTTCATGCATCTTATTTTCTCATAAGGTTTTGATTTTGAAAATCAGATACATAGAATAAGATTCATGACGTAATTACAGGGATCTAATGCATACAATTGTTCAGGGAAATATCTCATTTTCATGCATCTTATTTTATTATAAGGTTTTGATTTTGAAAATCAGATACATAGAATAAGATACATGACGTAATTACAGGGGAACAATGTGTCTTTGTAACACAATGATGTAATATTCAATACTTAGTCGCAGGGACCTATTGCATACAATTTTCCAGGAGAATATCTAATTTTCCTGTATCTTGCTTTTTCACAAGGTCTTGATTGTGAAAATCAGATACAAAAAGTAAGATATATGACGTAATTATAAGAAAATATCTGATAATAATGTATCTTATTTTCTTACAAAGTCTTGATTGTGAAAATCAGACATAAGAAATAAGATACATGACGTAATTACAGGGAACTAAAGTATGTTTGTAAGTTGCAACGCTAACTTCAGATATCTTGTTTTGTGTGTCTGATTTTCTTAAAAAAGACCTTTGTTGATAAACAAGATGCATGGAAATCAGATGTTCCTCTGAAGACTTGTATATGTATTAGACCCCTGCGACTAAGTATTGAAGATTACATCATATTTACAAATGTTCCTTGGTCTCCTGTAATTACGTCATGTATCTATTTTGTATATCTGATTTTCACAATCGAGACCTTGTCAGAAAATAAGATGCATGAAAACGAGATATTCCCCTGATCAATTGTGTGCATTAGATCGCTGTGAGTAAGTAATCGAGATTCCATCATTGTGTTACAAATACACATTGTTCCCCTGTAATTGCGTCATGTATCTTATTCTATGTATCTGATTTTCAAAATCAAAACCTTATGAGAAAATAAGATGCATGAAAATGAGATATTTCCCTGAAGAATTGTATGCATTAGATCCCTGTAATTACGTCATGTATCTTATTCTATGTATCTGATTTTTACAATTAAAACCTTATGAGAAAATAAGATGCACGAAAATGAGATATTTCCCTGAACAATTGTGTGCATTAGATCCCTGTAATTACGTCATGTATCTTATTCTATGTATCTGATTTTTACAATTAAAACCTTATGAGAAAATAAGATGCATGAAAATGAGATATTTCCCTGAAGAATTTGTGTGCTTTAGATCCCTGTCAGTAAGTTATCGAGATTACATCATCCTGTTACAAATATACATTGCTCCCCTGTAATTGCGTCATGTATCTTATTCTGGGTATCTGATTTTTACAATCAAAACCTTGTTAGAAAATAAGATGCATGAAAATGAGATATTTTCCTGAACAATTGTGTGCATTAGGTCCCTGGCACTAAGTAATCGAGATTACATCATTATGTTACAACGTCAGGGTGTAGGCTGAAGAGGGTGAAGGCTGAAGACACAACACAAGAAACAAGACAAGAATCAACTATTTCATTACAATGAGATGCTTTTTTCAGATAATTGAACTATTGATGTCTCTTTATTTTGTGCAAACCTGTTCTCAAATACACAGTCCTCGCATAGGCATTGGCTGTCGTGTAATAATTCTGGTTCTTGTGATTTTCGTGCCTCTACGATGCTTCCAACTTCGTCGTCTTGATTTTTGAAGAAATCATAGAATTTCTTGTTCACCCTTTGGGACATCGGATCCTCCATCTTCTCGAGGAGAACAAATTTCAATGAATCTTCTGGTTGATGGCACCGTTCGTTCCACGCCCTTGTTACCATCGTTTTCTCGCCTCCGTCTTCTTTTTTAAACCACAACATTTCAAGCCGGCCCGTTGACAAATTCTTGTACAGCTCAGGTCTTTTGTTCATGAAGACAACAACTCTAGGCGGCTGGTATAGCTTCAGTCTTGACTCATACTTGGTGGAAAAGATCATTCCATTCTTGAGGGATTCTATCGTATCGAAATTAATCTTCTCCAGCTGTGATCGACTCAGGTCGAAAATTACGCCACTTTCCCCATTGTATGCATAAGCAACATCTCCTCGTTTTGTCGTTGTATATACTGCCGCTTCCAAATTCACGTGGTACCACTTGGTTAGCCATGTCTTTCCAAGGCCACCCGCCTCATCGACCACAAACAGCACTCTCCGGTCGCCCTGGAACTCCATCATCGACACCACCCATTTCTGCCAAGGGCGCAGCTCCATACTTTTCATTTTCTCTCTGATTATCTCTTCAGCTTCGATGTTTTTCATCCTTGACGCTGTATTCTTTATGGCAGAGTAGTTCGACCAAAATTCATCGCCATACTTTCTCGAAGTATCGCCCTCTCCATTCACTTTTAGCTCTTCTGCCATCTCCTCCAGTGTGATGCGCTCCGTTTGTTCCTTCATTTCTTGCAAAGTACCTATTGCACTGCATTGCCTTACCAATTGTTGTTTTGACCCTTTTGCCTGCTGGAACGCTGTCCTTTCCGCAGCATCACCAAAAATATTCTTCATTTGGGATAAGTACACTTGTGTGCCTTTTTTAAATTCCAAATATCCTTTTATCTCCGTCTCATCTCTTCCATAGCACAGATACCGTAGTGGATGCTTTAGCTGTTCCCAGATTGTGTTGAGCAACTCAATATCTAAGTCACCGTGGTTATTCACTGAAAATATCCAGCGTGTAGCTTTTGGATTCGGTCTTCTGACCACCCTTACGATAGGCATGTTGCTGGCTGACTGACACAGCTAAGCGTTCTCGGTTACTTGTTATAGGTTTTTGAACTTCAATTATCGATCTAGCAAAGATCACCGTGATCCAGGCATTCCCATTAGACTAGAAACTGATTGTTTCTTTGGCCCCTTAAGAACACGAGTGAACCCTATTCCGGATAGCAAAGATCTATATATATATATCGAAACTTATAGAAGGCATTAACAAAAACAACATTCCTTTCTTTCGCGACTAGTTTCATCTGTTCATGCAGACTCTTCAGGCTAAAATGATAAATTTACAGTGGCAACAGAGTTTATGTTTATGGTTCTAATTCTTATTCATATGATGTAAGATTTCTAATTGTATTTATGTGACGTAAGATTCAATCTCCGTCTGGCTTTAGTTAATTTATTGATAGGCATAGGAATTTTAGTTTTAGGGTTTGCTTTGATGTTCGTTTCTTCAATTCTAGAAACCATTTTTTTAACATTTCTACTACAGTTATATTTATTGTCAGTATCAGAGCACAAATTTCGAATTTCACAATAGTCTTTTTCACTGGTGGTAGCTCCAAGGACTTTCTCAAGTTTGTCTATTTCTGCGCCAATTCTTTCAAGTGCAGATTTGTCAAAAAATTCCCCATTTTCCTCAGCGTGCATCATGTTTTCATATTCCTTTATATATTTGCTTTCAGGCTCTCTAATGTTGCTTATATTATCATCTGGGCAAATTTCATATTTCTTTCCTTTTCGTGGATGCTCTTTTTTGACAGACTTCTGTCTAGGCACTGTTTTTGTAAAAATAAGGCTCTCTTTCTCCAACTTCTCCATCATTGAATCGGGAGGGATTTTGAATGTCCTCATTTTCGATTTAATTATTGCTTCACTCGCTTGCCATATTTGTTCAGATTTTATTTCTTCCTTTTCGCGTTCTGTTTTCCATTTGTTTTTAAGCGATTCCATATTAAAAGGATTTTCACCATACTTTATCTCGATTAAATTTTCAATTTTATTGCCTATTGTCTTAATTTTTTCTTCGTAGATAGATCTTTTTGATTGTGATAATTCCATTTCTTGTTTTAACTTCTGTCTGGCTTGTTTTGTTCGTAGTTCATACATCTGTTTGGTGTCTTCTGGGTGATGTCTCGGAACTAGGTGCTTTGGTACTGTTATTTCATTTCTATTGTAACATTCCTCGTAAATCTCGGTGATTTTCTTGTTCTTTAAAAAGTAATAGTAGGCTAGCTTTCTCTTTTTCTTCATCTTTCGCATGATTTTCGAATATTGTAATGGTTTTTGCTCTTTAGTTGTAGCTCTTGTTGTGTCGGTCTGGACGTAATCTTCAAGGATTTTTGTCATTTTTACGATATTTCCCGCTAAATCAATTTCTTCTGTGACGTTGCCTTCTGATAAGAGATTTGCTGTCTCCCTAATTTGTTTTATAACGACGACAATAAAGGATGCTTGACCTGATTGAAATCCTGTTCCATCTTCTTGGTCATCAAAACCTTCCTGTTGTTTGCTTTCTGCCATCTCTTATGCGTAAGGAGAAATATATGTCGAAACGAAAAAAGTACAATACGCAAGTAAAATATATATCGAAACTTATAGAAGGCATTAACAAAAACAACACTCGTTTCTTTCGCGACTAGTTTCATCTGTTCATGCAGACTCTTCAGGCTAAAATGATAAATTTACAGTGGCAACAGAGTTTATGTTTATGGTTCTAATTCTTATTCATATGATGTAAGATTTCTAATTGTATTTATGTGACGTAAGATTCAATCTCCGTCTGGCTTTAGTTAATTTATTGATAGGCATAGGAATTTTAGTTTTAGGGTTTGCTTTGATGTTCGTTTCTTCAATTCTAGAAACCATTTTTTTAACATTTCTACTACAGTTATATTTATTGTCAGTATCAGAGCACAAATTTCGAATTTCACAATAGTCTTTTTCACTGGTGGTAGCTCCAAGGACTTTCTCAAGTTTGTCTATTTCTGCGCCAATTCTTTCAAGTGCAGATTTGTCAAAAAATTCCCCATTTTCCTCAGCGTGCATCATTTTTTCAAATTCCTTTATATATTTGCATTCAAGCTCTCTAATGTTGCTTATATTATCCTCTGGGCAAATTTCGTATTTCCTTTCTTTTCGTGGATGTTCTTTGACAGCCATTTGTCTAGGCACTGTTTTCGTACTAATAAGGTTCTCTTTTTCCAACTTCTCCATCATTGAATCGGGAGGGATTTGGAATGTCCTCATTTTCGATTTAATTTTTGCTTCACTCGCTTGCCATATTTGTTCAGATTTTATTTCTTCATTTTCGCGTTCTGTTTTCCATTTGTTTTTAAGCGATTCCATATTAAAAGGATTTTCGCCATACTTTATCTCGATTAAATTTTCAATTTTATTGTCTATTGTCTTAATTTTTTCTTCGTAGATAGATCTTTTTGATTGTGATAATTCCATTTCTTGTTTTAACTTCTGTCTGGCTTGTTTTGTTCGTAGTTCATACATCTGTTTGGTGTCTTCTGGGTGATGTCTCGGAACTAGGTGCTTTGGTACTGTTATTTCATTTCTATTGTAACATTCCTCGTAAATCTCGGTGATTTTCTTGTTCTTTAAAAAGTAATAGTAGGCTAGCTTTCTCTTTTTCTTCATCTTTCGCATGATTTTCAAATATTGTAATGGTTTTTGCTCTTTAGTTGTAGCTCTTGTTGTGTCGGTCTGGACCTAATCTAGTGTCCCAGTAGATGAAGCAATCATCCAGGTATCTCATCCATTCCTTTTGAAATTTTTGTCGGGCTTCCAATCCAAATTGTTCCTGGAATTTATCATACAGTTTTATTTCTAAGAATGCTATTACCATTGTAGCATATACAGGGGCACATTTTGTTCCCATCGCTGTCCCGCAAACTTGAAGAAATGTTCTATCATCAAAATTAAAAGTATTCTGCTCAAGGACAATCCGAATAGCATTTATTATAAACTGATCAGGTATGTTTCTTGGCTTAATTTCTGGGAACTTTCCTAGCCAAAACTGAATTGCATCCTGTCCTAAGTTGTTATCAATGTTAGTGTACATGCTTGATATATCAAATGTTGTGAACACCTTGTTTGTATCTGCCTTACGGGGCATTTTAGTCAGAAAATCAATGTCATCTCTAATGTAGCTATCTACCTTGTTTAAGAAAGGACGTAACAATTTGTCAATGAAATTGCTTAAATGACTTGTTATGCATTTAGGACCAGCAATAATTGGTCGCATTGTTAAACTCGCTGGACAGTTCACCGTTATGCATTCGTCGGGTGACTTTTTTATATTTTCAAGTATTTCCTTGCATTTGTGTACTTTGGGTAACCCATAGATATTACTTGCTTTAAAGTCAAAATTTGTCATGTAATCAATCTCTTTACTTGTTAAATCATCTTTATATGTATTAGTTAATTTTGTACTTTTGATCAATATTTCTTTTTCGATAGAGGGGTTATTTATCTCTTTATAGGTTTTTCTATCATTTAGTAAGGATAATATCTTATCTTTGTAGAAGTCCCTGTCCATTATGACGCAAGCGCCCCCCTTATCTCCTTCTTTTATTATCAAATTACTATCATTTTTTGATTGCATTACAGCTTCCCATTCATCTATCTTAAGGTTATATTTGGTTTTCTTTTGTGTTACTATTTCTTCCTCCAAGGGGTACTTTGTTAAATAGTCTATGTATGTGTCTAAAATCAAATTTCTGTTTGGTGGAGGGTTAAATGTGCTTGGATTTTTAACCAAACTTGGGTCTAAATTATCATCGGTAATAAGGTCGTCTGCGTAATATTCCATTAAACGAAGTTTTCTACAAAATTTCTTAACGTCAGTTTTTAATTCACTAATGTCAGCTCTAGGTGTAGGAGTAAATTTTAAACCATACTTTGTTAGTGTCTCCTTTGCTTTGCTTACGATAGCCCTATTTGTTAGTATAAGGAGCTTCGGCTGAACAGGCTCATTTACTGCTAGAAGTCTGGAGCTTGATTCCTGCCTTGGGACAAAAAAGAATTGCTTCTCTGTGCGTTTCTTCTACTTTCTGGGTTCACATCTCTTTGCAGTGGTTGGTTCGTGTTGGTGTTTCTATATTGTCTGTATTGGTTTCTTCTTCTGTTGTTCATATGCTCCGGGATATATGTTGGTCTTCGGAAGAAATTATTTCCTGTATTGTTGTGGCGCCGTTGAACGTTGGAGTAGTTTGTATTCCTGACGGTGTGTTGTTTATTTTCGCGTGGGGATTGACGATTGTCATTGTTTTCGGTAATATCAGGATCGAACTCCATATTTGTGTACCATTCTTCTTTTTCTTTCCAAATTGATTCTGAGTTTTGTTCCTCAAGTTTACAATCTTTCATCCACATCTGGCGTAGGCTTGCCTTTGTTCGTTCATCATATGCTGATGTCTCTATTTCTGAGTACATTTCTTGGTCAGTAGCCTGGTATTTTAATTTAAAGTTGTTTATTTTTATTGCCATCATCTCCATCTCGGATTTCATGGTTTCCTTCAAATTAAAATACCAGGCTACTGACCAAGAAATGTACTCAGAAATAGAAACATCAGCATATGATGAACGAACAAAGGCAAGCCTACGCCAGATGTGGATGAAAGATTGTAAACTTGAGGAACAAAACTCAGAATCAATTTGGAAAGAAAAAGAAGAATGGTACACAAATATGGAGTTCGATCCTGAGGTTACCGAAAACAATGACAATCGTCAATCCCCACGTGAAAATAAACAACACACCGTCAGGAATACAAACTACTCCAACGTTCAACGGCGCCACAACAATACAGGAAATAATTTCTTCCGAAGACCAACATATATCCCGGAGCATATGAACAACAGAAGAAGAAACCAATACAGACAATATAGAAACACCAACATGAACCAACCACTGCAAAGAGATGTGAACCCAGAAAGTAGAAGAAACGCACAGAGAAGCAATTCTTTTTTGTCCCAAGGCCGGAATCAAGCTCCAGACTTCTAGCAGTAAATGAGCCTGTTCAGCCGAAGCTCCTTATACTAACAAATAGGGCTATCGGAAGCAAAGCAAAGGAGACACTAACAAAGTATGGTTTAAAATTTACTCCTACACCTAGAGCTGACATTAGTGAATTAAAAACTGACGTTAAGAAATTTTGTAGAAAACTTCGTTTAATGGAATATTACGCAGACGACCTTATTACCGATGATAATTTAGACCCAAGTTTGGTTAAAAATCCAAGCACATTTAACCCTCCACCAAACAGAAATTTGATTTTAGACACATACATAGACTATTTAACAAAGTACCCCTTGGAGGAAGAAATAGTAACACAAAAGAAAACCAAATATAACCTTAAGATAGATGAATGGGAAGCTATAATGCAATTAAAAAATGATAGTAATTTGATAATAAAAGAAGGAGATAAGGGGGGCGCTTGCGTCATAATGGACAGGGACTTCTACAAAGATAATTCGACCAATTATTGACAAGAGTATTGATGTCATCTGTTTCAGTAAGCATTTGCTCCCAGCATATGCCAGAGACATCTGCCAAAAATGCATCCTCATTGAAATTTTTCATTTTGCGGGTTTTGATCATTTTATGGTCTTTTTCTACTGCACCATTGAATTTACGAATGCAGTAAACCATATAATGATCACTCAACAAACTTTGACAAAGACATTTTAAAATGAGAGGCATATGAGCTGTTGGGACTTTAAAGGGAATAGACATAGCTATATCTCGTAGCCGCTATAAATATGCTAAAGAAACGCCCACAAACCCATTGTTTCTTTACCTACACAATGAAACCGGATGCGTCAAAGTGGTCAAGTACAATAGATTACATTTTTGACCTGGCCCGGGCCAGCTTTTAACTATGTCGATTCCCTTTAAGTATCCTAAATAGCTTACACGACAATATCAAATTTACGATTGAAACCAACTATCAACAAATGAATTTCCTGGATATAAAAATGATAGCAGAAAAAGACAAAATAATTACGGACATGTATTTCAAACCAACTGATACCCACAATTACGTTCCATTTAACTCAACACACCCTAAGCACACACTTAGAAATATTCCATACAACCTATCCAGACGTCTCTGTACTATAGTCGACGAGAGGGAAACTCTCGAAATACGAATGAATAAGTTAAAAGAAACCTTAATGCACCTAGGATATCCACTAACATTGATAGAAAATGGTTTTGAAAAAGCAAAAGGAATCTCTCAAGAGGAACTAAGGACGCCAAAAGAGAAAACAGTCGAGGAGAACTTGCTTACCTTTGTATCCACAAATAACCCAAGAAACCCACAATTCTTTCCAATAATTAAAGAATCAATCTCAATATTAAATGCAAGTCCAAAATTAAAGAATAAGATAGAAAATACGAAAATAATACCAAGTAAACGCCAACCACAAAACCTTAAACGAATACTCACACGAGCAAAATTTACTTCAGAGAATCTAACAGACAGTACACCTAAGGTGACAAAATGCAATGATAAACGCTGTGAGACATGCAAACAAATAGTTGTTTGCAGCCAAATTGAAATAAACAAGCCCAATAAAACGCTATTTAACATAAAAAACAAAATGGATTGTGGTGTTAGAGATTTTATTTATGTCATAATGTGTAATGGCTGTGGAGAAAAGTACATTGGTGAATCAGGAGACACCCTACGGCATAGAACAACGCTGCATCGTAACCATATCTCCATGCCACAATATCGAAAATTGAAAGTAAGCAAACATATCGCAGAATGCGCAAAGAACAAAACCATAAAGTTCACGATATGTCCCTTTTTTAAACTACACAATCAAGACGAAACATACCGAAAAGAAAAGGAAAGCTATTTCATTACTAAATACAATCCTTCCCTTAACAAAGAGACACCAGAAGCGTCGCAATCTTGAATAAGCCTCGCTCTGGATTACATCAATTTGAACAAGGCTGATGCGATATATTCATATTACGTCAGATTAGATATAGTATCATGTAATAAATTGTAAAATCAAGTATCATGTAATCACTGTAGCCTAAAGAGTCCGCTTGAACGGACGAAACTAGTTGCGAGAATTTATAAATAGAGTTATTAATATTTAGTGAGTCTCAAGTGGCTTGTTGATATTTTGTGTTTCGACCTATATCTTACGGTACCTGGACACTTTTCGTTTCGACCTATATATATATATATATAAATCGAAACACAACAGAAAGCATTAACAAAAACAACTCGTTTATTTTGCGACTAGTTTCGTCTGTTCATGCAGACTCTTCAGGCTTAAATGTAATTAATATATATATATCCTCATTAGCTCATTCGCAAATATGTTATAAAAAAGATATATGTACTCAAGAAAAACACATTCGTTAAACTTCATCTTACTGATGAAGGCTTGCGCCAAAACGTTTAAACTAATGTGCTTTTCTTGAGTACATATATATATATCAATCTGACCTGGAATCAACAATCTGACGTGGAATCAAACGACATACGTCAAGCAACAAAGCAACAACAACAACAACAGCAACACCAAAGCAACAGCAACAGCAACAATACAGAAAACAACGAAATCAACCTGACGCGAAATCAAACTACATAACTACATACGTCAAGCAACAATAATAACAACAACAACAACAACAACAATATAACACAGGGAAAATATCTGACTACGAACTACACACTGACGTCGAAGGAAACAGAACCCCGTAACAACAGCACATCGAAAAGACAACATCGCACTGCGAACAACGCCAAAGAAAAGAACCGAACCGAACTGAATGAACAGGGTAAAAGTACACCCGAGGTGGGTTAAGATTCATGGAATCAGCCACTGGCAAAGAAGAACCGTAAACAAAATTGGAAAAGTGACGCTCGAAGAACCAGGTTTAAGGAAACGGACATTAAAGCAAACCCTAGAACTAAAATTCCTATGCCTATAAAGTTAACTAAATTAACTAAAGCCAGACGGAAATTGAATCTTACGTCAGATAAATATAATTAGAAATCTTACACCATATGAATAAGAACCATAAACATAAACTCTGTTGCCACTGTAAATTAATCATTTTAGCCTGAAGAGTCTGCATGAACAGACGAAACTAGTCGACAAAGAAACGAGTGTTGTCTTTGTTAATGCCGTCTATAAGTTTCGATATATATTTTACTTGCGTATTGTACTTCTTTCGTTTCGACATATACCTCTCCTTACGCATAAGAGATGGCAGAAAGCAAACAACAGAAAGGTTTTGAAGACCAAGAAGATGAAACAAGATTTCAGTCAGGTCAAGCATCCTTTATTCTCGTCGTTATAAGACAAATCAGAGAGACAGCAACTGTCTTATCAGAAAGCAACATAACAGAAGAAATTGATTTGGCAGGAAACATAGTGAAAATGTCTAGAATCCTTGAAGATTACGTCCAGTGTGGCCAAACAAGAGCTACGACCAAAGAACAGAAACCATTAGACTATTCAAAGATCATACGAAAGATGAAGAAGAAGAGAAAGCTAGCCTATTACCACTTTTTTAAGAACAAGAGAATTACCGAGATTTACAAGGAAAGTTATAATAAAAATAAAAATGAAATAAAAGTACCAAAGCACCTAGTTCCGAGGCATCATCCAGAAGAAACGAAACAAGAGTTTCAACTACGAACAAAACACGCGAGACAAAAGTTAAAGCAAGAAATGGAATTATCAGAGTCAAAAAGAAATACCTACGAAAAGAGAATCAAGACAATTGACGATAAAATTGATAACCTAATCGAGATGAAGTATGGTGAGTATCCTCTCAAAATGCAGTCGATTAAAAACAAATGGAAAACAGAATGTGAAAAGGAAGAAGTTAAATCTATTCAAATTTGGCAAGTGAATGAAACAAAAATGAAGTCGAAAATGCGTACATTCAAAATACCTCCTGATTTAGTGATAGAGAAGCTAGATAAAGAGAACCGCATGGTTACAGAAACAGCGTCAAAAAAGATGGCTGTCACAGAACACCCATGTAAAGAAAAGAAATACGATATTTGCCCTAATGATACCATAAGCAACATTAGAGAGCTTGAATCCAAATACATACAAGAATTTGAAAAAATGATGCACGCTGAAGAAAATGGCGAATTTTTTGATAAATCTGCACTTGAAAGAATTGGCGCAGAAATAGACCGACTTGAGAAAGTCCTTGGAGCTACTACCAATAACTATAACTGTAACAGAAATGATAATAACACAGTATCCAGGTTTAAGGAAACGGACATTAAAGCAAACCCTAGAACTAAAATTCCTATGCCTATAAAGTTAACTAAATTAACTAAAGCCAGACGGAAATTGAATCTTACGTCAGATAAATATAATTAGAAATCTTACACCATATGAATAAGAACCATAAACATAAACTCTGTTGCCACTGTAAATTAATCATTTTAGCCTGAAGAGTCTGCATGAACAGACGAAACTAGTCGCCAAAGAAACGAGTGTTGTTTTTGTTAATGCCTTCTATAAGTTTCGATATATATTTTACTTATATATTGTACTTATTTTCGTTTCGACATATAGATATATATATATATATATATATATTCAACATCGCATACATATCAATTTCGAAATACAAAACCATTTACGAAAACAATATAAAGGGATCCTACTAAATACAATTGATAATTAAAAGGTGTTAAAGTAACCGGTGTAAACAGAGGCGGCAGTAGGAAGATGAAAGAAAGCGCAGTGTTAAGTATAGAGTCGGCGGCGGTGTCTGTCTCGCGGAAGCTAAAAATATATATATATATATGAATATATATATATGTAGTCAAGAAAAACACATTCTAGTAAACGTTTCGGCGTAAGCCTTCATCAGTAATAGCTTTCCAAATTAGATGGAGCATACATATAAACCTTGAAATAACAATACAATATAAAAAACAATAGCCTGAGCGGGATCCTGATTATTACAATAAGTCATAAAAGGTGCAAATGGGGGTGTAGCCAAAGGCGGCAATGGGAAGATCAAAGAAAGCGCAGAGTAAAGAGCTGCTAAAGTCGGCGGCGGTGTCTGTCTCGCGGAAGCTAGAAAGAAAAAAACGTGTGAACTAACAAAACAAGCAATAGAAAGATCCAAGAGCGGATTGGCAGAAAAGAGATCCCTAAAAAAACAGCGTGTGTCCCTAATGAAAAGCAGAGCGCAAAAATCAAAACAACCAAACAACCAAAATGTAAACAAAAATCAAATCTATGTATCAACCTGCCTAGTGTTTAATCCCTTAGGGGCAAAGCAATCCAGCCGATATTGCCAGAAGCTTTCCCGCATCCTATTTCCCCCCGTTAGCCTATCGATTATCTTAATACTAATATCCTTCAGAAACCCGTGGTGGCCTTCTCCAGTAAAATGCCTGAAGAATTCCGCCTGGGGTACTGAGGCCCCCGAATTAAACTTATGACTGCACGCCTTGTAATTGTTAAACCTAAGCCTAAAAGGCGTGCAGGTGCTACCAACATATTGTACACCGCAAACAGTACATTCCAACAAATACACAACATTTGACGAGTCACAATTAAACGAATAGTTTATCCTATATTCCCGGCTATCTATGTTTGAATGAAAATGTCCACTATTACTCATGACATTACACACTTGACAACGAGGTTTACCACAACGAGAACATCCCTTCTTATCAGTCCCCCCATTTCCCTCACTACTGAGCCTAGCCCTAACAAGTATATCCTTAAGGTTCTTACATCTCCTAAATGCTATTAAAGGTGGCTCAGGAAACACCGCCCTATGCTCCTCCGAGTTTGTGAGCATAGAATGGAGTCTCCTGGCAACCTTCCCCAAACTATTGAGTGCTGGATGGTATGTGGCAACAAGTGGAACCCTTTCCCCCCTCCCTTGGTTATTGGTCCTATTTCCCGCATTTGCTAGAAGAGTTGTCCTATCCAACCTACGTACCCTATCTATTTGTTCGTTAACTAAAGTCTCTTCGTAGCCCCTTACCTTAAGCCATCCAGCTAACTCGCCTACCCTCTCCTGAAATTGGCGATCTTCCGAGCATATCCTACGAAACCTAAGAGCCTGACCATAGGGGATCGCCTTCTTCGTGTGCCAGGGGTGACAAGACTTCTTATGCAAGTACTGATGTGTGTCAGTTGGCTTGCAAAACAAGTCTGTCGAAAGGACTCCCCCCGCCCCCACGCTAACCTGAACATCTAAAAAACTAATACTATCCCGTGATTGCTCACTAGTAAACTTAATGGTTTTGTGGCTACTGTTGAGATGATTGATGAAAGACTTCAGCTTTTCCTCCCCGTGCATCCAGATAAAGAAAACATCATCGATGAATCTCATCCAGATGAGCGGCTTGTCAGGTGAAGCCTCCAACAACCTCTCTTCCAACCGGGTCATGAAGAGATTGGCATAGGCCGGAGCGAACTTCGTGCCTATAGCCGTGCCCAATTTCTGCCTATAAATCCTATCATTAAATTCAAAATAATTATTCTCCAAGACCAAGGACGCCAACCCCACTAGGGTATCAGTAGCCACGCCCGGGTTTTCCCTTCTATCCAGCGCCTCCCTGATGGCCTCTAAGCCCTCCCCGTGTGGAATGCTTGGATAGAGTCCCACAACATCAACTGTACACAACAAAGCCCCCTCTGGTATCCTACCTAGCTTACTTAGCCTAGACAGAAAGTGGTTAGTGTCCTTAACATATGACCTACTTTGGCTAACCAACGGGTTAAGGTGGTGGTCTAGATATTCTGAAATATGTTCTGTTATAGTACCACAATTGGAAATGACTGGTCGCCCCTTAACACTACTAAGACCCTTGTGGATCTTAGGCAATAAATAAAATCTACCTAACCTAGAATCTTTAATTTCCAAATACTCAGTCACTTCCTCTAGACCGGGGTCCCCCTCCCTCAGTTCTTTCAACCTAGAATTAATGGTCTTACCCAAATCTACCGTGGGGTCCACCTCTATTTCTTCATAAACCTGCCTATCGTCTAATTGTCGGTTAGCCTCACTAATGTAATCCTCCCGATCCCAAACTACAACTGCTGATCCCTTATCTGCTTCCTTGATAACTATGTTCCTATCACATTTAAGCTGTTTAAAAGAAAGTTGTTCAGAAGAAGAAAGATTACTAAAATTCTTACCCTCCGGCGAGACAGACATTACCTCCTTCTCCAACAGCGAAAAATAGTTCTCCAGAAGTGGGTCATCCTTGGGGGGCTGCCAAGTGGACTTAACTCTAAATTTATTTTGATCATTGTCCGGTGTAAAATTGTCCTCGTTGTTTCTAAAATGCCACCTCAGCCTCATTCTTCGTTTGTAAGCATCAAGGTCTTCTTTTAGCTTTGCTTTATCGATGTCAGTGGGAGTGGGGGAAAACTTCAGGCCTTTCGAAAGAAGACTCACGTCTTCCTCCGAAAGTTCCCTCCGTGATAGATTCACCACACTCCCACTGACAAATCGTCCCTTTAATCTACCATCTGCCGTTACTTTGACTTCCTCATCTGGGTCCTCCCTGGTTGTGGTCTGTATCGTCGTCGGATTCTCTTGATGTTGCTCTGCAGGTCGTAGGTCGCTGCTGTCAAATATTTCGTCATGATGGTGGTTGGTTCCTCCTAGGTCTTGTAGCCTTTCTGTGGAGATCTTAATTCCTGAGTCTGTGCATAATTTCAGCGCCTTTTTTACCCGCTTCCTTTGCAAGGTCTCCTTGGACGTCTTCACCTGTTCTCTTATATGGTCTAACTCCTCCCTTGTCAGTTCTTGTCGTGATCTGCGTAAATTCGCATACGCTCTGTTACGCGTCCCTTCCAATTGGTCTCGGTACTGGATTAGAAGAAGAGTGAGCAGCTGATATATATATATTCTCATAAGCTCATTCGTAATATGTAATAAAAAAGATATATGTAGTCAAGAAAAACACATTCTAGTAAACGTTTTGGCGTAAGCCTTCATCAGTAATAGCTTTCCAAATTAGATGGAGCATACATATAAATCTTGAAATAACAATACAATATAAACAAAATAGCCTGAGCGGGATCCTGATTATTACAATAAGTCATAAAAGGTGCAAATGGGGGTGTAGCCAAAGGCGGCAATGGGAAGATCAAATAAAGCGCAGAGTAAAGAGCTGCTAAAGTCGGCGGCGTTGTCTGTCTCGCGGAAGCTAGAAAGAAAAAAACGTGTGAACTAACAAAACAAGCAATAGAAAGATCCAAGAGCGGATTGGCAGAAAAGAGATCCCTAAAAAAACAGCGTGTGTCCCTAATGAAAAGCTGAGCGCAAAAATCAAAACAACCAAACAACCAAAGTGTAAACAAAACTCAAATCTATGTATCAATGTATCTATGTATGTATCAAATCTTTAAGTTCCTCGAAATTACTGACCACCTATGAAGAAAAACTATTCAAAGCAGGACAAGCAATCCTCAATTGACACATTAACTTAACACTATTCTCACTCGTCTGTTATTACGTAAACATATTAATCTCAGTATTATTATAAGAATTTCAATTCAGTTTGTCAGTCACACTCTGATGATAGTAATGACTTGAAAGGCCTTAGTGTGCTAAAAAACATCAAATTTTTGTCTATTTCTCGTTCGTTCTTCATCCGCACTTATAGTATCCATTTTATATATATATATATATATATATAAATATATATATATATATATATATATATATATATATATATATATTCTCACAAGCTCCTACTCAATATGTAATAAAATAGATATATAGACTCAAGAAAAAACACATTCGTTAAACGTTTCGGCGTAAGCCTTCATCAGAAATAGCTTTCCAAATTAGATGGAGCATACATATAAATCTTGAAATAACAATACAATATGAAAAATAATATAAAAATTGTAATATATTGTAATATTGTAATAATATATGTAATGTAATATATGTATGATTATTACTATTGTAATAATCAGGATCCCGCTCAGGCTATTGTTTTTATATTGTATTGTTATTTCAAGATTTATATGTATGCTCCATCTAATTTGGAAAGCTATTACTGATGAAGGCTTACGCCGAAACGTTTAACGAATGTGTTTTTTCTTGAGTCTATATATATATATATATATATATATATATATATATATATATATATATAAAATTGATACTATAAGTGCGGATGAAGAACGAACGAGAAATAGACAAAAAATTTGATGTTTTTTAGCACACTAAGGCCTTTCAAGTCATTACTATCATCAGAGTATTCCATGGGCACTGTAGCAGCCCCATCATATGCCACCATTTACATGGGACATTTTGAAGAAACCCACATCTACCCAGAAATTAACAATGATTGTCTCTTCTACGCCAGATACATAGACGACATCTTCCTTATATACACAGGCCTAGAAACCCAACTCGACGAATCCCTGACAAACCTCAACACGAAACACGACTCTATTAAATTTGACCATGAAAAATCAACACAATCAGTCGCATTTTTAGATACTTTAATATACATTGATGAAAATAGACAACTACAAACAACGCTTTACACGAAACCAACTGATACCCATAACTATCTACATTTTAAATCTTCCCACCCTATACATCTTAAAGAAAGCTTACCCTACTCCCAAGCACTAAGACTTAGAAGGATCTGCTCTGATAATAACGAACTTAGTAAACACAGTAACAAATTGAAACAACAATTCATAGCACGTGGTTACTCCCAAACCTTAGTAGACAACCAGATAAAAAAAGCGGTCGATATACCAAGAGAAGATACCTTAAAGCTAACGACCAAAGAGCGGAATAATCGCATCCCTCTTCTAACAACATTTAACAACACCCTCCCACCAATGGCTAAGATTATCCAAAACCGCTGGGATATTTTAAAACTAAAACCAAACTTGAAAGATATTTTTAAGGAACCTGGTATGCTAGCCTATCGTAGGCCAAAGAACCTTAAAGAAATGGTAGGAAGCAATAACATTTTAAATAACAAAGTTATCCGTAAGAGACCCACAATAAATACTATTAAATTTTGTAAACCATGTAATGTTAGAAACAGTCTATGCTGTAATCACCTTAAATCTACCAACTCATTCACTAGTTTTGTAACTAAGAACACATATAAAATCTACCATGAATCCAACTGTAAAAGCAAAAATGTGATATATCTGTTAGAATGCACACGGTGCTCAAAACAATATGTCGGAAAGTCCGAATGGCCGTTCAATATTAGACTCAACAACTATAGGCACAGAATCAAATCAACAGACTACGATAAACTACTCCCCGTTGAACAACACTTTCGCCTAGCAAACCATGACTTCTCTACAGATGCAAAATTTACCATCATAGAAAAGAACATATCAGATGAAATAACTTTTATTTTAGAATCACATGAAGATAACTGGATGTTACGTCTTAAAACCCTATCTCCAAATGGCCTAAACAGCAAACTTAAGCACCCAGAAAGCATAAGATTATAGCTCTTTAACGAATGGATAAGCCACAGAATTACGTTCACTTTTTTGTCATTACATTATTTCCCTGTGGCTTGTTATTTCTTAATCATTCGTAATTTCAAACAGTTAATTTAGCGTCATATTTGTAAACATAGATTGTAAAACCAGTTGCATTAGATAATATCACTCATTCTCCTGATGATGACCACACGGTCAAAACTAGTTGGGAATTGAGATAAAATTTGTATGTATATATTCCAGCTCGTCTTTCTTTTTGTTCACCTTATATATATATATATATATATATATATATATATATATATATATATATATATATATATATATATATATATATGACTTATGACTTATTGTAATAATCAGGATCCCGCTCAGGCTATTGTTTTTTATATTGTATTGTTATTTCAAGATTTATATGTATGCTCCATCTAATTTGGAAAGCTATTACTGATGAAGGCTTACGCCGAAACGTTTACTAGAATGTGTTTTTTCTTGACTACATATATCTTTTTTATTACATATTGCGAATGAGCTTATGAGAATATATATATATATATATATATATATATATATATATATATATATATATATATATATATATATATATATATATGTAGTCAAGAAAAACACATTCTAGTAAACCATGTTTACTATATATATAATCATTCGGCATCAGCTGACACGGTGAAATATATTTATCATGAGTGGGCTACCACAATTCGAGAATTAAAATGTGCCCCTGCCTGGGATCGAACCCGGGATCTTCGTGTCAAAAGTTTCTCCAACATCCCACTGCGCCACTCAAGCGCAATGAAATGTTGGAGAAATCTGAAGTCATTCAGATCCCTGGGTCTTACACCACGACAGAAGCCATTTTTTGTTTTTTCGTGTTTCGGCATTAAGCCTTCATCAGAGCCATGCATACGTATATAGAATCATTCGGCATCAGCTGACACGGTGAAATATATTTATCATGAGTGGGCTACCACAATTCGAGAATTAAAATGTGCCCCTGCCTGGGATCGAACCCGGGATCTTCGTGTCAAAAGTTTCTCCAACATCCCACTGCGCCACTCAAGCGCAATGAAATGTTGGAGAAATCTGAAGTCATTCAGATCCCTGAGTGGGTCTTACACCACGACAGAAGCCATTTTTTGTTTTTTCGTGTTTCGGCATTAAGCCTTCATCAGAGCCGTGCATACTTATATAGAATCATTCGGCATCAGCTGACACGGTGAAATATATTTTTCATGACTGGGCTACCACAATTCGAGAATTAAAATGTGCCCCTGCCTGGGATCGAACCCGGGATCTTCGTGTCAAAAGTTTCTCCAACATCCCACTGCGCCACTCAAGCGCAATGAAATGTTGGAGAAATCTGAAGTCATTCAGATCCCTGGGTCTTACACCACGACAGAAGCCATTTTTTGTTTTTTCGTGTTTCGGCATTAAGCCTTCATCAGAGCCATGCATACGTATATAGAATCATTCGGCATCAGCTGACACGGTGAAATATATTTATCATGAGTGGGCTACCACAATTCGAGAATTAAAATGTGCCCCTGCCTGGGATCGAACCCGGGATCTTCGTGTCAAAAGTTTCTCCAACATCCCACTGCGCCACTCAAGCGCAATGAAATGTTGGAGAAATCTGAATTCATTCAGATCCCTGGGTCTTACACCACGACAGAAGCTATTTTTTGTTTTTTCGTGTTTCGGCATTAAGCCCTCATCAGAGCCATGCATACGTATATAGAATCATTCGGCATCAGCTGAATGATATATATATATAATCATTCAAAGATCAACTCGATGCCTGCTCTCTGAGGATGTTGTCCCTCTTCTTCATCGTTCACAATATATATATATATATATATATATATATATATATTTTTCATGAGTGGGCTACCACAATTGGAGAATTAAAATGTGCCCCTGCCTGGGATCGAACCCGGGGTCTTCGTGTCAAAAGTTTCTCCAACATTCCACTGCGCCACTCAAGCGCAATGAAATGTTGGAGAAATCTGAAGTCATTCAGATTCCCGGGTCTTACGCCACGACAGAAGCCAATTTTTGTTTTTTCGTGTTTCGGCATTAAGCCTTCATCAGAGCCATGCATACGTATATAATCATTCGGCATCAGCTGACACGGTGAAATATATTTTTCATGAGTGGGCTACCACAATTGGAGAATTAAAATGTGCCCCTGCCTGGGATCGAACCCGGGGTCTTCGTGTCAAAAGTTTCTCCAACATTCCACTGCGCCACTCAAGCGCAATGAAATGTTGGAGAAATCTGAAGTCATTCAGATTCCCGGGTCTTACGCCACGACAGAAGCCAATTTTTGTTTTTTCGTGTTTCGGCATTAAGCCTTCATCAGAGCCATGCATACGTATATAATCATTCGGCATCAGCTGACACGGTGAAATATATTTTTCATGAGTGGGCTACCACAATTGGAGAATTAAAATGTGCCCCTGCCTGGGATCGAACCCGGGGTCTTCGTGTCAAAAGTTTCTCCAACATTCCACTGCGCCACTCAAGCGCAATGAAATGTTGGAGAAATCTGAAGTCATTCAGATTCCCGGGTCTTACGCCACGACAGAAGCCAATTTTTGTTTTTTCGTGTTTCGGCATTAAGCCTTCATCAGAGCCATGCATACGTATATAATCATTCGGCATCAGCTGACACGGTGAAATATATTTTTCATGAGTGGGCTACCACAATTGGAGAATTAAAATGTGCCCCTGCCTGGGATCGAACCCGGGGTCTTCGTGTCAAAAGTTTCTCCAACATTCCACTGCGCCACTCAAGCGCAATGAAATGTTGGAGAAATCTGAAGTCATTCAGATTCCCGGGTCTTACGCCACGACAGAAGCCAATTTTTGTTTTTTCGTGTTTCGGCATTAAGCCTTCATCAGAGCCATGCATACGTATATAATCATTCGGCATCAGCTGACACGGTGAAATATATTTTTCATGAGTGGGCTACCACAATTGGAGAATTAAAATGTGCCCCTGCCTGGGATCGAACCCGGGGTCTTCGTGTCAAAAGTTTCTCCAACATTCCACTGCGCCACTCAAGCGCAATGAAATGTTGGAGAAATCTGAAGTCATTCAGATTCCCGGGTCTTACGCCACGACAGAAGCCAATTTTTGTTTTTTCGTGTTTCGGCATTAAGCCTTCATCAGAGCCATGCATACGTATATAATCATTGGGCATAAGCTGCCACGGTGAAATATATTTTTCATCAGGAGTGGGCTACAACAAGTTGAAAATCAAAATGCGCCCCTGCCTGGGATCGAACCCGGGGTCTTCGTGTCAAAAGTTTCTCCAACATTCCACTGCGCCACTCAAGCGCAATGAAATGTTGGAGAAATCTGAAGTCATTCAGATTCCCGGGTCTTACGCCACGACAGAAGCCAATTTTTGTTTTTTCGTGTTTCGGCATTAAGCCTTCATCAGAGCCATGCATACGTATATAATCATTCGGCATCAGCTGACACGGTGAAATATATTTTTCATGAGTGGGCTACCACAATTGGAGAATTAAAATGTGCCCCTGCCTGGGATCGAACCCGGGGTCTTCGTGTCAAAAGTTTCTCCAACATTCCACTGCGCCACTCAAGCGCAATGAAATGTTGGAGAAATCTGAAGTCATTCAGATTCCCGGGTCTTACGCCACGACAGAAGCCAATTTTTGTTTTTTCGTGTTTCGGCATTAAGCCTTCATCAGAGCCATGCATACGTATATAATCATTCGGCATCAGCTGACACGGTGAAATATATTTTTCATGAGTGGGCTACCACAATTGGAGAATTAAAATGTGCCCCTGCCTGGGATCGAACCCGGGGTCTTCGTGTCAAAAGTTTCTCCAACATTCCACTGCGCCACTCAAGCGCAATGAAATGTTGGAGAAATCTGAAGTCATTCAGATTCCCGGGTCTTACGCCACGACAGAAGCCAATTTTTGTTTTTTCGTGTTTCGGCATTAAGCCTTCATCAGAGCCATGCATACGTATATAATCATTCGGCATCAGCTGACACGGTGAAATATATTTTTCATGAGTGGGCTACCACAATTGGAGAATTAAAATGTGCCCCTGCCTGGGATCGAACCCGGGGTCTTCGTGTCAAAAGTTTCTCCAACATTCCACTGCGCCACTCAAGCGCAATGAAATGTTGGAGAAATCTGAAGTCATTCAGATTCCCGGGTCTTACGCCACGACAGAAGCCAATTTTTGTTTTTTCGTGTTTCGGCATTAAGCCTTCATCAGAGCCATGCATACGTATATAATCATTCGGCATCAGCTGACACGGTGAAATATATTTTTCATGAGTGGGCTACCACAATTGGAGAATTAAAATGTGCCCCTGCCTGGGATCGAACCCGGGGTCTTCGTGTCAAAAGTTTCTCCAACATTCCACTGCGCCACTCAAGCGCAATGAAATGTTGGAGAAATCTGAAGTCATTCAGATTCCCGGGTCTTACGCCACGACAGAAGCCAATTTTTGTTTTTTCGTGTTTCGGCATTAAGCCTTCATCAGAGCCATGCATACGTATATAATCATTCGGCATCAGCTGACACGGTGAAATATATTTTTCATGAGTGGGCTACCACAATTGGAGAATTAAAATGTGCCCCTGCCTGGGATCGAACCCGGGGTCTTCGTGTCAAAAGTTTCTCCAACATTCCACTGCGCCACTCAAGCGCAATGAAATGTTGGAGAAATCTGAAGTCATTCAGATTCCCGGGTCTTACGCCACGACAGAAGCCAATTTTTGTTTTTTCGTGTTTCGGCATTAAGCCTTCATCAGAGCCATGCATACGTATATAATCATTCGGCATCAGCTGACACGGTGAAATATATTTTTCATGAGTGGGCTACCACAATTGGAGAATTAAAATGTGCCCCTGCCTGGGATCGAACCCGGGGTCTTCGTGTCAAAAGTTTCTCCAACATTCCACTGCGCCACTCAAGCGCAATGAAATGTTGGAGAAATCTGAAGTCATTCAGATTCCCGGGTCTTACGCCACGACAGAAGCCAATTTTTGTTTTTTCGTGTTTCGGCATTAAGCCTTCATCAGAGCCATGCATACGTATATAATCATTCGGCATCAGCTAAATGATTATATATTTATATACTGGGTGCGCCAAAATAAACTATGCACGTTTGGCAGGCCACAATAAATCGTACACTGGACCGATTTTGAAGATTTATGACTTATTCGTTAGCAGAAAGCCTGAATTAGATACTGGGATTTTTTTCAATTTTTTTCATTTTCAGTTTTTAGAGCTAGAAGCGAGTTTCCTAAGATTTTCGTTTTCGAAAACATTGAAAACGATAAAAAAACATCGATCAAATTTTCTAAAGAATCGACATGAATGGACAAAGAGAGAACTTTTTGTGGTGATTTGCGATTTAAAAATTGACCAATTGTAATCTGCTGTACGAGAGTTCGTACTGAAGCCCCAAATCCCCCTGAAAACGTTTTCTCTTTGTTTATTCATGTCGTATCTTTTAAAATTTGATCGACGTTTTTTTTTGTTATCAATGTTTTCGAAAACGAACATTTAAGAAACTCGCTTCTAGCTCTAAAAACTGAACACGGACAAATTTGCAAAAAGTCCTAGAATCTTATTCAGGCTTTCTGCTAAATACTTGGTCATAAATCTTCAAAATCGGTCCAGCGTACGATTTATTGTGGCCTGCCAAACGTGCATAGTTTATTTTGGCGCACCCGGTATATATATATACTATTAGTTTTAACCTGTTTATTTCCTTGCACATAAGACGAGACTTTACCGAACAGAAATCAAGGAATGGAGAGTCGCAAAGAAGAGTTATTAGAAGAAATTACTCCCGATCAACCAACCTTGGAGCTCATGATAATTAATGAAATAATTCAAAGAGCAAGATCAATATCACCATTGGACATAGAAATCAATATGAAAATAGCAGATGAAATTGAAGAACTAACATGTGTCTTGCAAAGAGAATTGTTGCAAAACAAACTAGCAAAGGAAAGAAGAAGAAACGATATCAAGTTTAAAATTTGTACACCAAATTGGAGGAAAAAGATGAAACAAAGAAAATGGTCATACTACTATTATCTGAAAGACAAAAGAACGAGTGAGATATACATGGAATGGTACCACTCAGATGATATAATCATACCAAAACACTTAATACCGAAACAATCGAAGAATGATATCAAAGAAGAATTCACAATAAAACTCAAACTTGCAAAAGAAAAGATGAAATATGAGTCTGAAATAATGAGCATCAGAAGCAAGAAATATGCGAGGAAATTCAAAGCAGTTGACTCAGAGATAGAAGATAAAATCCTCGTTGCCACACTTGAAAACCATCTAAAGAGAAAATGTTTACTAGACGCATGGAATGAGGAGTATAAAGTGCAAGAAAAGCGTTCACTCAATATTTGGAAACTGAAAAAAAATTTTATCACGAGAAAATCTTATATACACAACGAAAGCGCCAAAAATGCAGGCACGATGTCATATGCAAGAGGAGAAACAGCGGTTAGTAATCAGAGGGAAGTTAAAACAGATCAAATCGTAAGGCCAAAGAAGAGGAGAAACAACTCTTCTAGGAAGAAAGCCCAGAGGGCGAACAGTTTTACCCCGGAATCCAGCGTCCAAAACAACAAATACAGTCCCTATAACAGCAGACACGAAATAGAAAGGGAATATTTACATGAAATGGATGAGATGATCAGGTGTGAGGAAAAGAACATAACTTTTAATAAAACAAAATTGGACAAACTGACAAAGCATTTGGAGAGGTTGAACGATGAAGACTTCAAGTCAGCCACTGTAGAAAAAGAAACTAAAAGAGACAATGAAATAAGCACGACGTTTCGAGCATAGCCCGTTATCAAGCAAAGAAATATTAGTAGAACCGACACTAATCAAGCTAAAAGAACGGCAGATTCGAAGGATAAGAATAGTAATCAAGGGAATCGATGTGACGTAGAGAGGACTGAGAATAAGAAAGAGATGTAGGAATAAAATTGTGATAAATAGAATGTTATTGGAGATATGTAAATTGTTTGTTGAGTCCTGAAGGGTACAATGTTCCAAGTTTAAAAATGATCCGTTTCTCCAATGTTTTTCTTTTATTGCTTTCTGTAGATGCATATAGGAGGCCGAGAATTGACATATCATCTGTAGAATGGTTTGGTAGGTTGAAATGGTGTGAAATGTTGCTGTCCGGATCGTGTTCGTGCTGTTCTTCTAAATGTGTCTTGTTTCTAACATTCCTCAAATGTTCGCCGAATCTATTGTTGATTTGTCTTGACGTCTCTCCAATATACAGAATGTTGCATTTGGTGCAGGTAATGCAATAAACGACGGTCGGTCGTGTCGGTGTCGGTTAAGTGTCGGTTCTACTAATATTTCTTTGCTTGATAACGGGCTATGCTCGAAACGTCGTGCTTATTTCAATTCGCATCAAAGTGCTTATATTTTACTTTATTTACTTGTTTATCATTGTACAATTGCACTACACGCAAAAAGAAGATTTTTTAAAAGAGACAATACAGACGATATATCCTTTAATAAGGAATTGGACTTGGATCATACGCCAGAAAATAAAACTAATGAAATTAGCTATCTTAAAGACAACACATGTAAGTCTAAGTTTCCTCCTACATCTAAAATCCCGATACCTATAGCTAAAAAGAAAGGTATACGACGAAAGATTGAGTTTAACATTACCTGATATATTTGGAACATAAAATGCGATATATCGTGCAAGAGCAAAAACGTTGTTTACTTTTTATTATGCAATTTGTGTCATGAAAAAGTCAGTTATATTGGTCAAACGACAAACTTTCGCCTCCGCATGAACAACCACATTTCAGAGTCACGGTCTGGAGTCTCGTCGTGCATCTTTCCAAGACATGTTTTTCAATGTGGAAATAAACATAATAACTTGAAAGAACCGTTTTTCAAAGTCTTTGCGTTCATGTCATTAAGTTCCTCAAAATTACTGACCATCTATGAAAAAAAACTATTCAAAGCAGGACACTCAATCCTCAATTGACACATTAACTTAACACTATTCTCACTCGTCTGTTATTACGCAAACATATTAATCTCAGTATTATTATAAGAATTTCAATTCAGTTTGTCAGTCACACTCTGAGATAGTAATGACTTGAAAGGCCTTAGTGTGCTAAAAAACATCAAATTTTTGTCTATTTCTCGTTCGTTCTTCATCCGCACTTATAGTATCCATTTTAAGAAGAAGGCTTTAACAAATGACAACTCGTTTCTTTTGCGACTAGTTTCGTCTGTTCATGCAGACTCTTCAGGCTAAATGATATACTTTTACTGCAGCTCTTAATTTTTATAAAGCTCGTCTATTCATATGACGTAAGATATTTCATTCTATTTGATGTCAAATATCAGTTTGTATTTAACCTTGTTTTTCTTTTTAATTGGTATAGGAATTTGCGATTTGAGTTTGTTATTTATATTCTCCTCTTTAGGTTTGTTTATTTTAATTGTATTGCTGCTGATTCTAGAGTTAGGTACATAATTACAAGAGGCTTTTTTAGTATTAAAATTGTTATTGCAAAGCTTAAGTTTAAGTTTGTGTATTTCTATTCCGACTTTCTTCATTCTTGCATCCTTGAAATATTTTCTATTCTCTTTTGCATTAATCATTTTTTCCATCTCAGCCATGTATTCATGTTCGAGTTCCTTTAAACTTTCTACTTGTATTTGTATTATATATATATATATATATATATATATATATATATATATATATATATATATATATATATATATATATAGGTCGAAACACAAAATATCAACAAATCAAGTATCATGTAATCACTGTAGCCTGAAGAGTCCGCTTGAACGGACGAAACTAGTTGCGAGAATTTATAAATAGAATTATTAATATTTAGTGAGTCTCAAGTGGCTTGTTGATATTTTGTGTTTCGACCTATATCTTACGGTACCTGGACACTTTTCGTTTCGACCTATATATATATATATATAGGTATAGTACCAAGAATCAGGAATGTTGTAACAATAGGCATTATTTATGAAGATAATCGAAACAATCAGCGAAGCATTTGAGATATTTATTGGCATTGTTAATGTGTACAATGAAAACAATTCAGAGATCTTTTGGGCTAACAATAAAATTTGGCGTAGTTGCCAACTGAAATTTCCTCGCTAAGGCTAATTACTTCTTGCTCCTAACATTAATCGAGCTGCCAACTCGTTACAAGGCAATTTTCAAAAATTTGACCTCTTTGACCTCGCACACTGTCCTTACTGTTTGAAATCTTCGATATGGATAGCTGTTGCCAAGGGAACCAACAAACCCATATAATACTATCAAGAAACAAGTGTGGCACTGTTATAGTGGCAACTCGTGTCAGGATAAAGTAAACAATTTGTCAATACAATATTGTCGGCCATCCTTCAGTTCTACTCAGAGCAGTAGGAAGCATCTTAAACTTGGAGGGGCATGGCAATTTGGGCATTTTAATATACATCAGATTTTCGACGGGAAAAATGTTATATATAGAAGAAAATAGTATGAATGCTGATAGATATACGATTTCCTTCGCAATGAAACAAAATGAGAAGCAAACAACCAAATCAAGAAGTAAATAGTAACATAATTAAACTACTTTCTGTCCGCATTGGTCTTTAAAAGGGGCACATCCTGAGACAAAAATTACACCTTTTGGTTTGTTGCAAAATCTTGGGGAGCACGTGCCCCCTGTGTCCCACTAGTTTCTACGTCTCTGGACTCTCGCTACATCTAATGTAATAAATCTGATGCATATAACGAAATCTGATCTGCTTCATCAAGTGGGCTCGTTATTAGGCTACATCCATTTCGATATGAATTAAATCGTGCATTGCAATTGCAAATAGATATTGTATTACTTTGAGGCAAGCTATGTGCATGATCTCATTCTTCAAACATGGCTAATGGGTCCTTTAGTTATGTTTGAAGAATGAAAACATTATGGAGGGGCTTTTGCTCCAACCGGAAGGAATACACCTATATAGACATATATATATAGACATATAGATAGGTACATAGGAATCAGGAATGTTGTAACAATGGACACTATTTGTGCACACAATCGAAACAATCAGCAAAGCATCTGAGATATTTATAGGCATTGTTAATGTATACAATCAAAACAATTCTGATATGTTTGGGCCAACAATGAATTTTGGCGTAGTTGCCAATTCACATTTCCTCATTAAGGCTAATTATTACTACTTGCTCCTAACATTAATCCAGCTGCCAACTCATAACAAGGCAATCTTCAAAATTTGACCTCTTTGACCTGGCACACTGCCCTTACTGTTTGAATCTTCAATATCAATAACTGTTAGGAAGGGAAGCTACCAACCCATAAAATACTATCAAGAAACAAATGTGGCACTGTTGTAGTGGCAATTATTGTCTGAGTAAAGTAAACACCTTGTCAGTATCGTCGGCTATCCTTTAGTTTCACTCAGGGCAGTAGGAAGCATCTTAAACTTGGAGGAGCACAGCATTTCAATGGCACTTTATATCCGATTTCCTTCACAATGAAACAAAGCGAGAAGTAAACATTTACTAAATCATGAAGTGAATAATAGCAAAATTAAACGACTTTCTGTCCGCATCGGTCTACAAAAGGGGCATCTTCTGAGATAAAAAGAGCACTTTTTGGTTTATTGCAAAATCTGGGGGGGCATATTCCGCCAGTGCCCCCGGTTCCTACATCTCTGGTTTCGCTACATCTAAATGTAATAGTTCTGATGCATATCAAGAAATATGGTCTGCTTCATCAAGTGTGCTTTTTTGGGCATTGCCGTTTCAATATAAACTAAATCGTGCATTAAACAGTTGCAATTGCAAATAAATATTCTATTATTTTGAGGCAAGCTGCGTGCATGATCTCATTCTTCAAACATGGCTAATGGGGGCCTTTAATTATGTTTAAAGAACGAAAACATTGTGGAGGGGCTTTGCTCCAACCGGAAGGAATACACCTACCTACCTACATAGGCACATAGGAATCAGGAATGTTGTAACAATAGGCATTATTTATGCACACAATCGAAACAATCATCGAAGCATCTGAGATATTTACAGGCATTGTTAATGTGTACAATCAAAACAATAAAGAGATCTTTTGGGCTAACAATCAAATTTGGCGTAGTTGCCAATTCACATTTCCTCGTTAAGGCTAATTACCTCTTGCTCCTAGCATTAATGGAGCTGTCACTTCATTACAAGGCAGTTTTCAAAATTTCACCTCTTTGACCTGGCACACTGCCCTTACTGTTTGAAAAATCTTCAGAAACGAGTATGCAACTGTTATAGTGGCAACTCTTATCAGGATAAAGTAAATATTTTGTCAATATTGTCGGCTATGGGGCAACAGGAAGAATCTTAAACTTAGAGGGGCACGGCATTTCAATGGCACTTTTTTCGTAAGAAGAGCATTTAATATACATCAGATTTTTGACGGTAAAAATGTGATACATAAAAGAAGAAATAGTATGAATGCTGAAGGATATTCGATTTCCTTCACAATGAAACAAAGTGAGAAGTAAACATAACTAAACCACAAAGTAAATAATAACATAATTTAAGTACTTTCTGTCCGCATTGGTCTTTGAAAGGGGCACACCCTGAGACAAAAAGGGCACCTTTTAAAACAAAAAGGGCACCTTTCGGTTTGTTGCAAAATCTTGGGGGGCACGTGCCACCAGTGCCTCCGGTTCCCTACGTCTTTGGACTCCCGCTACATCTAATGTCATTGTTCTGATGCATTTCAAGGAGTCTGGTCTGCTTCATCAAGTGGGCTCGTTATTGGGCTACAGCCATTTCGTTATGAACTAAATCGTGCATTGCAATTGCAAATAGAAATTCTATTTCTTTGAGGCAGCTATATGCATGATGTCATTTTTCAAACATGGCTAATGGGGCCTTTAATTATGTTTGAAGAATGAAAACATTATGGAGGGGCTTTTGCTCCAACCGGAAGGAATACACCTATATATATCCTATATATATAGGTAAAGTACCAGGAATCACGAATGTTGTAACAATAGGCATTATTTATGAAGATCATTCAAACAATCAGCGAAGCATTTGAGATATTTTTTATAGGCATTGTTAATGTGTACAATCAAAACAGTTCAGAGATCTTTTGGGCTAACAATCAAATTTGGCGTAGTTACCGATTCATATTTCCTCGTTAAGGCTAATTACTTCTTGCTCCTAACATTAATCGAGCTGCCAACTCGTTACAATGCAATTTTCAAAATTTGACCGCTTTGACCTAGCACACTGCCGTTATTGTTTGAAATCTTTGATATAGATAACTGTTGCCAAGGGAACCAAAGAACCCATATAATACTATCAAAAAACAAGTGTGGCACTGTTATAGTGGCATCTCGTGTCAGGATAAAGTAAAAAATTTGTCAATACAATATTGTAGGCCATCCTTCAGTTCTACTCAGAGCAGTAGGAAGCATCTTAAACTTGGAGGGGCACGGCAATTTAACCCTATTTTAACCGGGGGGGCGTTTTTTGCCCCCCCTATCGGATTTTTTTTGATAGCTCCCAAACGATGTCACTTACAATGCTGAAACTCTTTGACTTTTCCTAAAATTTAGTTGGCAATCAGAAAATAGAAATTTCAATGCCTATTGTTTGACCACGTGACCACCACATGCCCATATTTGGAGATTGGTCACAAAAAATTCTTTAAAACGGCTCTAATTTATTCCTTTGTTACTAAATCTCAACAATATATATACAATCACAGGTAACGGGGAAAAATTTGTATAAAAGTAACAAGTACCTCCATCTATACTTCAGTGTTTACCAAATTTTCCAATTTGTCTTGATTCGTTTAGGCCAACCACGACAATGTTTGTGATCCAAAGAGTTCCGGTTTCCACTCAAAATAAAACCGAAAATCTTTGTGTCGTGGTTGGCCTAAACGAATCTAGACAAAATTAGCAAATTTGGTAAACACTGAAGTATAGATGGAGGTACTTGCCTGCTGTTACTTTTATACAAATTTTTCCCCGTTACCTGTGATACCATTCGATTTGTATCGATGAGTACTTTCATTTGACATATAATTTATTCATATTTGCTGACATCAGCAGTTTATTATTTCTATGACGTCATCAATCTTTATGACGTCATATTCCTAATGAATGATTAATTTTTCATGCAAAACTGATGGAATTACCTCAAATATCGATGAAGGTACTTTATTTCACCAATAATATGCGAAATTAATGGTTTTAAATCATAATTATTGAGCTAACAATTTCGCATTGAATCAAATTTTCATTATTTAATTAGTTAATTTATTAGAAACCATAAATATCCGTATGAAACCATATGAAACTACAAATTAATGATATCAAGCAGGTATTTGGATGGTTTTTTGCCAATTTTATTTAGCTATTTGCTAATAATGGGCCCTTTTCTGCAAATAGCTCGATTTTGTCAAAATTTGCATTATTTTTGGTTGCCTAGCAACCAATCACGTGATTATTGATTGATTGGTGCTATTTTTAGATTCTCCTTTGTTCAATTATGACACAGTGCAAGTTTCATTGTCATAGCTGTTATACTTGCGGAGAAAAATAGGGGGGGGGGGGGCGAAAAACGCCCCCCGGTAGAAAATCACTTTTTTTTACTCGGTTAAAATAGGGTTAAAGGCACTTTTTTTTGTAAGAATGGCACTGTAATGTACAACAGATTTTTGACGAGAAAAATGTGATATATAGAAGGAAATAGTATGAGTGTTGATAGATATCCAATTTCCTTCACAATGAAACAAAGTGAGAAGTAAACATAACTAAATCACGAAGTAAATAATAACATAATTAAGCCACTATCTCTCCACATTGGTCTTTAAAAGGGGCACATCCTGAGACAAAAAGGGCACCTTTTGGTTTGTTGCAAAATCTTGGGGGGGGCACGTGCCACGAGTGCCTCCGGTTCCCTACGTCTTTGGACTCTCGCTACATCTAATGTAATAGTTCTGATGCATATCAAGAAATCTGGTCTACTTCATCAAGTGGGCTTGTTATTAGGCTATAGCCATTTCGATAGGAACTAAATCGTGCATTGCGATTGCAAATATATATTCTATTACTTTGAGGCAAGCTATGTGCATGATCTCATTCTTCAAACATGGCTAATTGGGGCCTTTAATTATGTTTGAAGAATGAAAACATTATGGAGGGGCTTTTGCTCCAACCGGAAGGAATACACCTATATATATAGATATAGTACCAGGAATCAGGAATGTTGTAACAATAGGCATTATTTATGAAGATAGCCGAAACAATCAGCGAAGCATTTGAGATATTCATAGGCATTGTTAATGTGTACAATGAAAACAATTCTGAGATCTTTTGGGCTAACAATCCAATATGGCGTAGTTGCCAACTGACATTTCCTCGTTAAGGCTAATTACTTCTTGCTCCTAACATTAATCGAGCTGCCAACTCGTTACAAGGCAATTTTCAAAATTTGACCTCTTTGGCCTGGCACACTGCCCTTACTGTTTAAAATCTTCGATATAGATAGCTGTTGCCAAGGGAACCAACAAACCCATATAATACTATCAAGAAACAAGTGTGGCACTGTTATAGTGGCAAATCTTATCAGGATAGGGTAAAAAAATTTGTCAATATTTTCGGCCACGGGCCATCCTTCAGTTTTACTCAGAGCAGTAGGAAGCATCCTCAACATGGAGGGGCACTGCAATTTAAAGGCACTTTTGTCGTAAGAATGGCACTACAATATACAACATATTTTCTTTGACAGGAAAAATGTGATATATAGAAGAAAATAGTATGAGTGCTGATAGATATCCGATTTCTTTGACAATGAAGCAAAGTGAGAAGTAAACATAACTAAATCACGAAGTAAATAATAACATAATAAAACTACTTTCTGTCCGCATTGGTCTTTAAAAGGGGCACATCCTGAGACAAAAAGGGCACCTTTTGGTTTGTTGCAAAATCTTGGGGGCACGTGCCACGAGTGCATCCGGTTCCCTACGTCGTTGGACTCTCGCTACATCTACTGTAATAGTTCTGATGCATATCAAGAAATCTGGTCTGCTTCATCAAGTGGGCTCAATATTAGGCTACAGCCATTTTAATATGAACTAAATTGTGCATTGCAATTGCAAATAGATATTGTATTACTTTGAGGCAAGCTATGTGCATGATATCATTCTTCAAACATGGCTAATGGGGGCCTTTAATTATGTTTGAAGGATGAAAACATTATGGAGGGGCTTTTGCTCCAACCGGAAGGAATAGCCCTATATAGACATATAGACAGACATATAGACATATAGATAGGTACATAGGAATCAGGAATGTTGTTACAATGGGCATTATTTATGGACACAATCGAAACTATCAGCGAAGCATCTGAGATATTTATAGGCATTGTTAATGTATACAATCAAAACAATTCTGATATATTTGGACCAACAATTAATTTTGGCGTAGTTGCCAACTCGCATTTCCTCATTAAGGCTAATTACTACTTGCTCCTAACATTAATGGAGCTGCCAACTCATTCCAAGGCAATCTTCAAAATTTGACCTCTTTGACCTGGCACACTGCCCGTACTGTTTGAAAAATCTTCAGAAGCAAGTATGACACTCATATGGTGGCAATTCTTGACAGGATAAAGTAAACAATTTGTCAATATTGTTGGCTTTCCTTTAGTTTCACCTAGGGCAGTAGGAAGAATCTTAAACTTGGAGGGGCACGGCATTTCAATGGCACTTTTTCGTAAGAATAGCACTTTAATATACATCAGATTTTGACGGTAAAAATGTGATACATAAAAGAAAATAGTATGAATGCTGAAAAATATCCGATCTCCTTCACAATGAAACAAAGTGAGAAGTAAACATAACTAAATCACGAAGTAAATAATAACATAATTAAACCACTATCTGTCCACATTGGTCTTTAAAAGGGGCACATCCTGAAATCCTGAGACAATAAGTGCTCCTTTTGGTCTGTTGCAAAATCTTGGGGGGGGCACCAACCTCGTCCCCATGCCCCAAAAGGAGTCTACCGCCAACCTATTCAGTCCTAATCAGTACTGACGTAGGAAACTGGCCCTCAGAACCAGGTGGGGGGGGGACGTGCCCCCAATGCCCCCGGTTTCCTACATCTTTGGACTCTCGCTACATCTAATGTAATAGTTCTGATGCATATCAAGAAATCTGGTCTGCTTCATCAAGTGGGCTCCTTATTAGGCTACAGCCATTTCCATATAAACTAAATCATGCATTGCAATTGTAAATAAATATTCTATTACTTTGAGGAGAACTATGTGCATGATCTCAGTCTTCAAACACGGCTAATGGGGGCCTTTAATTATGTTTGATGAATTAAAACAATATGGAGGGGCTTTTGCTCCAACCGGAAGGAATAAACCTATATATATAGACATATAGATATAAAGTGAACGATGAAGAAGATCGACAACATCTACAGAGAGCAGGCATCGAGTTGATCTTTTGCGCTTTTTTTCATTTACTCAGTTATCTGCTTACTAGTTTCGGCCACAAGGCCATCATCAGAGCAACTGAAGAATTTTATAAATACAACGGTTTTTATAGAGAAAAATTTAATCAACTATAAGGAATGTCCATTTAAGGCTAATTTAATAAGTTCTCGGACCCAGTATACTCTGGTCCGTTTGTTCTAAATCGTCAGATCTGTTTTGCTCAGTAGACAGCCTCCTCCTCAGTTTCTAGCCATCTCATGTCGCTACCCTTCGCAGTGGATCAGTGTCCTATTGTTGTTGTGTCATTCGTTGCTTGTTGCGTAAATCTATGTTGTTGCTGTTGTTGTTGCTATTGTTGTTTGACGTATGTCGTTTGATTTCACGTAAGATTGATTTCGTTGTTTTCTCAAGTTTTGTGGTGTTGATGTTGATATAGACATATAGATAGGTACATAGGAATCAGGAATGTTGTAACAATGGGCATTATTTTTGCACACAATCGAAACACTCAGCGAAGCATCTGAGATATTTATAGGCATTGTTAATTTATACAATCAAAACAATTCTGATATATTTGGGCCAACAATGAATTTTGGCATAGTTGCCAATTGACATTTCCTCATTAAGGCTAATTAACTACTTGCTCCTGACAATAATGGAGCTGCCAGCTCATTACAAAGCAATCTTCAAAATTTGACCTCTTTGACCTGGCACACTGCCCTTACTGTTTGAAAAATCTTCAATATCAATAACTGTTAACAAGGGAACCTACCAACCCATATAATACTATCAAGAAGTCAAAATAAAGTAAACAATTTGTCAATATTGGCGGCCATCCTTTAGTTTCACTCTGGGCAGTAGGAAGCATCTTCAACTTGTAGGGGCACGGCATTTCAATAGCACTTTTTTCGTAAGAAGGGCACTTTAATATACATCAGATTTTTGACTGTAAAAATGTGATATATAGAAGAAAATAGTGTGAATGCTGCTAGATATCCGATTTCCTTCACAATGAACCAAAATGAGAAGTAAACATAACTAGATCACACAGTAAATAATACCAAAATTAAACGACTCTCTGTCCGCATCTGTCTTCAAAAGGGGCACATTCTGAGACGAAAAGGGCACTTTTTGGTTTATTGATAAAACTTGAGGGCACGCGTTCCCAGTGCCCCCCCCCCCCCCCGGTTCCTACATCTCTGGACTCTCGCTTTATATAATGTAGTAATTCTGATGCATATCAAGAAATCTAGTCTGCTTCATCAAGTGGGCTCGTTATTAGGCTACAGCCATTTCGATATAAACTAAATCGTGCATTGCAATTGCAAATGAATATTCTATTACTTTGAGGCAAGCTACGTGCATGATCTCATTCTTCAAACATGGCTAATGGGAGCCTTTAATTATTTTTGAAGAATGAAAACATTATGCAGGGGCTTTTGCTCCAACCGGAAGGAATACACCTATATATATAGATATAGTACCAGGAATCAGGAATGTTGTAAGAATAGGCATTATTTATGAAGATAGTCGAAACAATCAGCGAAGCATTTAAGATATTCATAGGCATTGTTAATGTGTACAATGAAAACAATTCTGAGATCTTTCGGGCTAACAATCAGATTTGGCGTAGTTGCCAATTCACATTTCCTCGTTAAGGCTAATTACTTCTTGCTCCTAACATTAAACGAGCTGCCCACTCGTTGCAAGGCAATTTTCAAAATTTGACCTCTTTGACCTGGCACACTGCCCTTACTGTTTGAAATCTTCGATATGGATAGCTATTGCCAAGGGAACCAACAAACCCATATATTACTATCAAGAAACAAGTGTGGCACTGTTATAGTGGCAGCTCTTGTCAGGATAAAGTGGACAATTTGCCAATACAATATTGTCGGCCATCCTTCAGTTTTTATCAGAGCAGTAGGAAGCATCTTAAACTTGGAGGGGCATGGCAATTTAAAGGAACTTTCTTCATAAGAAGGGCACTCATACATCAGATTTTTGAAGGGAAAAATGTGATATATAGAAGAAGATAGTACGAGTGCTGATAGATATCCGATTTCCTTCACAATGATACAAAATGAGAAGTAAACATAACTACATCACGAAGTAAATGATAACATAATTAAACTACTTTCTGTCCGCATTGGTCTTTAAAAGGGGCACATCCTGAGACAAAAAGGGCACCTTTTGGTTTGTTGCAAAATCTTGGGGGGCACGTTCCACGAGTGCCTTCGGTTCCCTATGTCTTTGGACTCTCGCTACATTTAATTTAATATTTCTGATGCATATCAAGAAATCTGGTCTGCTTCATCAAGTGGGCTCGTTTTTAGGCTACAGCCATTTCGATATGAACTAAATTGTGCATTGCAATTGCAAATAGATATTCTACTACTTTGAGGCAAGATGGGAACATGACCTCATTCTTCAAACATGGCTAATGGGGGCCTTTAATTATGTACGAATTAAAACGAGTACATATAGGAGTGAGGTGGTGTAACGCACTAACTAACTCACTCACTCACTCACTCGCGAACCAAGAACGCATTCCGCGAACCAGCTAACAATGCCAAGAATGCCATCAGTTGCCAACTGCTGTATTGTTGTTGCGCCTCCGCACCATCAGATCACTGCATTTGCTGAGACTTTTTTGGCAGAGCACCAGGAAAAGAAACCATTTGCACTAATTATTTTCGATGTCATGTGATCAAAGAAAGTTCTAGAAGGAATGTTGTGACGCAGTCGATCCATGTCCAATTCGACCACAAATGAGCCCATTAACCATATTGCATGTTGCTCTCTTTACAAAAGTGTTGGCAGATTTTCAATTGAACAATTTTGGATACTGGAAGTAAATATCTTCATTGGTACCCGGACTCCTGCTTCGAAGCCAAATCCCACAATGGCTACATTGCTTTTGTGTGCCACCGCAGAAGAGGTCGCCGCGTTCGACGTCGAAGATACTTGCAGGCTGAGTTCGGTTAGTTCACTATCGTACACATTCCAAAATTCTAGAAAATATCTATAAAAATATTGTAGATTCAGATTTTTCTAGAATAGCAAAAAGGTCTATGATCGCAAATGCTCGCAGATGCAGACGCAGACACTTTGTGATCGCAGATGCTGTAACTGCTTTTGAAACTTGACACGGGACTGTTGACGTCAGGTCTCAATCAATAAGTTGATGGGGTAAATGAACGTCTAATTACCAAAAATAGCTAAGATGTTTAAAACACGACGTTTCGAGCATATACTATGAGGAGTATATGCTCGAAACGTCGTGTTTTAAACATCTTAGCTATTTTTGGTACTTAAATCATTTATATATTATATTACTGTTCAACTACATAGTACCACACGCAACGAACATATTTTTATTCAATTAAATGAACGTCTGGTTTGAAATTTTACGTTCTTGGGGCAAATGTTACAGTTGACTCGAGTTGACTCTGTGCCGATATGCAAGCATCAATCCACGGGAACATGTTTTCCTTTTACGTCGCACAAGGGATGCGAGGACCCCTTAAAAACTAGTTCTTGTGTGCTGAAGGACTGCCACCTCCAGTAGAAAATAGAAATATGAAACAAGAAAAGTATCGGAATTGCCGCAGCTTCGAAGAAGCTCATTCATTGCTCCCATCTGAAGGTCACTATGTGCTCTTTTCTGTCTGCAATGGTTATTTGGAAGCATTTACCCTGAGCTATTTTCAACTTTGTTCTCTACCAGCGTTCTTCGTACATGGCTAATGGGCCCCTTTAATTAGAAAAATGAGCAACATCGTATGATGCAGCAGGTCATTTTATGTATTTTTAGCATTTTGCGCTACTTTTTAAAGTAATTCATAATCATCAGACAAAAATCGCTCTTTTTTCGTACAAAATGAATAAATGCTGACATCAGCAAAACTATTAGTGTTACGAAGCAAAATTTCAAAATAAGAATTACAAGGATATAATCCATTTATGTTTCAAATCTCACATCGATATATTCTATCGATTTGGAGATACAACGCGACAAAGTACATGTGGTTTTACACCCAAATTAGCAGCATTTGCTATTCAGACCAGACTAGAGTGCACCCATAGTGAATTTTTCCACATAACTCTGTGAGTATCTTCAGAATGGTGTAGTTTTTTGGTGGCTTTTAGTTTCTATCTACGAGACATCCTTCCATGTCAGTTTCAAAAATTTTGACACTGATTCAGGGGGACAACACATTATTCTAAATTGAGTTTTCCGCAAAATACCTTCCAAGTCATGCTTTGTGATCCACTGGTTCTGTTACAGTGAAATAAACATTGCGTAACTTGTCTTGGAAAGGGTTTCAGTTGACATGAAGTTTATTGACGTCATCAATGATTGGTTATTGTGCATGCGTACTGAAGAGAAACCATATTAGGCTTCACTCTTCGAAAAATGAGCAGCATCATATGATGAAGCAATTCTTTTTATTTATATTTGTTGCATGCTATATTTATATTTATGTCTTTATCAGTGCAACAAATTTTTATATGATTTTGCACCCATTTTAGCAACATTTGCTAATGTCAGCAGTACTAAACCACGTAATATGAAAAAAAAAGTTACGTCATCTTGTTTCCTTATCGTGTTTGTTATTTGTGCAAAGTTTCATGTATGTAGCATTTATGGCTGTAAAAATAAAGTGCCCCCCTAGTCACCCCAAGGTTTCAAAAAGCCTACAATCCTGGACAAAAATTATGAGACGGCAGAACGATTGGACGTTTTGCCAAGCTCAAAGTGCCCCCTCCCCCTAATCAATGTTGTTGGCGGTTGAAACTCGTCCACTGTCACCAACATGCATTCAGGAATCATTGTTGAACAACATTGAAACGGGGGGAGTGGTTTTGCAAATATATAATCCATCTTATTATAGAAAATACGATTCCACAATTAAAAGCGATAGAGTCTCAGAACCTTTTGTCCAGGATTGTCTCTATCGTGGATGCTTGTTATCTCATAGCAAAGCATGAATGTGTCATTGTAAGATAACATACTAAAAGACCAGGCTATGCCAGTTCGAGAAAGAATAGTTGAGAAAATTAATTAACCTACATACTTTTATTTTAAGCTGTTTATTTTATTCATTGCCAAATTGATGCATTTCAATTAATTGTCAGAAGGACATGATATCGGCACTGAGGAAAGTTTTGGAAGTTAACAGCGTCATGCCATGTCTGTTATGGTAGAAAAGTGCCTCATTTATTCACATCTGCAATTTTAGTCATGGGATGTATGTTTTGTTTGAATATGAATTTCTTGGCACTCTCATGTTGCAATAGAAAACGGTTCAGACGAGTCCTGACGCTTATATAAGGAAACATTACGCCAGTGCCGTTTTCGTAGTGCCTATCAAGAAACGGGCCTTTCACGAAAAGAACATGTTTAATTGGTCTTCGTAGGCAAGGACTATCACAGATTCAGCCAAGAGAAGCTTTTTGAACGTTGTTTGAACCCTATCGACTAAAATTCAACGGGTCAGCAACGGGTCAGCAGCGGGTCAGCACTTGGAAATACAGCCAAACATATGGAATTCAACGGGCAAGTAGGGGTCAGCACCCTTTTTTATGAAATATATACGATACACTTTATAAAAGAGGGTGCTGACCCGTGGTCACCCGTTGAATTCCATATTTTTGGGGATTTTTGGCCAAAGTTCCAAGTGCGGACCCGTTGCTTACCCGTTGCTGACCCGTTGCTGACCCTTTGCAAATGATCACTTATCACCCTCCCCCTAAATTCACATGTACATGCTCAGCAAGTAGGATTGAGCACTATGGGCCACTTCACATTTAGAGTTAGAGACAATTACTTGCATAAACAGTTTCGTATAAGGGAGTTACAAGGTGAGAATAAAAAAAACTACAAAATAATTTCGTGGAAGTTGTTGTTTACATCTGTATAATATGCCTAGCAGAGCCTGAAATTTTCTCGAGAACTTCCATCAGCCTGAAATTCCTGTTATTATGATAATCAATTAACGGAACCAATTTGCGTACCTTCAGCAAAAAGACCCAAGTTAAGTAGCAATCTTTCAAATTTCTGATTGATTGTTCAAACTCCAAAATTTCAAAATTTTAACTTCCTTTGTTAAATTCGAACGTCAACTCCGATCGATCGATAAATTTACTTTAACCCTAATCCATATGGGCTTTTTTCGAGCTACTATTTATGGGGTGTTGGGTGTAGTTACCCCCGTCCATCCTCTTAGCTTAGGTATCCTTATATCCCTTTTGTTTTGTTCGCCTAGGCCATTCGTTTGTAGTCGTACTGTTCCAGACCAGTATGACCTTTTGGACCAATATGACCATGGAGTCATGTTGGTCCAGACCAATATGACCCCCCGACCAGTATGACCACTGCTAGACCAGTATGGCCCTTAGAAACCAGCCTCGCTCTCAAATTTTTTCAAAATGGCGACTGGATTGACTGGAGGAGCAACAAAATCATCTTCTGTGCTTGCGTGCCTCCAAATGTTGAGGATACATTATGTTATATTTCACTTGGAAAAGAGTCAAGAAACTTTTCAGCTTTGAATTTTCCCAATGCCCTTCTTCAGTAAATTATCTCCAGGGCCATAGGAATTAAGCCATATGTGGGTGTGCGTTCCAAGAATTGTTGTTACGATCCATTCCCAGAATATTGGCGGGATATTGAGACCTAGTCCCAGAATATGAATATGAATGTGGTTTTCTAAAAGTCTTTTCGCTACAAAACAACAGGGAAATTGTTGTTTATCCCAAACCTTAGCGTTCCCAAAATTTTAGCAAAAGGTCTTTCCAGTCTTTGACAAGTGGTCTAGCCAGTCTTCAATGCTTTGCTGTTGGTGTTGTTTCTGTAAGTCCGCTATCCTGCTTCGTGATTTTTAGTTCATTTTGGCACCGAAATCAAGCACGCCCGAACACACGCTTTACCGCGCATTCATATTACCGCGCATGCTCACATCAATTAGTTTCCAGGTGTTGTCATGTGCTCGATAGCCTCGTATTCGGCATTTCTGATTGGACCAATATGACCCTCTGTGGACCAACATGACCCAAATTTTGTTGAGGGCTATATTGGTCCGGACCAATATGACTCCAGGGTCATATTGGTCCAATAGGTCATGATGGTCTGGAACAATACTAAATAGAAGTCACCAAATAAGAAATCTCCTTTGAGTATCTTTCGGTAACATTACTACAAACGAATAACCAAAATGGAAGATAAATCAATGACATTTAATGGAACAGGAGACGTTCGTTCCTTCATTGCCAAAGTAGAGCTCTACCAGGGGCGCACATCAGGGGGTGTGGGGGGGTGAGACACCCCCCCCAGTAATTTCTGAGTAAAACGTATAAAATGTAACTTTAAAATTCAATCAAGGATTCATATGACGTCATATTCGGCATCACGTGACCCCAATTTTGCACCACGTGATCCTTTCTGAATCACGTGACTGAAAAAAGGCTATAAGAGGGGCATACCATTGTAAAAATACTCACTCTTCTGACGATGACCATAGAGTCGAAACGCGTCAAGAATAGCAGAGAGGATTAAAAGAAAGGAGTGAAGAACTCCAAGTCGTCTTTTTCTTGTGTTCATCTTAATATTTTATGATGATATATAAAAAAACCAAAAAAACAATAGACAAAGAATATGCTTCACTAAAATAATTAGCTTCTAGTAACATTTTTCCAAGGAGTGGTGTTTCTTATGTTTTTAGCAATCATCAAACCAACCATAGAGCAGAGTTTCCAATAAGCAGTTTCTTACAAAAAATACGCGCATGTACAAGTCATTGCTGTTTTTTTTGCTTTAGGGAACCCAAAAGGAGAATCAGAATCATAAGGAACCAAACTGTTGAAAACGGTGCTCGACTTCACATGTTTCATATTTCACTTCAAAGAAACATTAAGTAGAAGTTGATATGGGAAGCATTTTTGTTGGTTTTATTCGAGAAATGTTTACCTTGTATTTGGTCTCTGTATCAAGTCAGAGCCTGTCATTTCGAAGGTGACGCTCAAAGTTCAAAATCCTCTGTTACTTTGCCCTCGTTAACTGGTTTGGCGATTCCAAAGGAGCAGCAAGAAAAAAAATCATAAATTCAGGTACACATGGGCCTAAATTTTCGTCTACCTGTGTCTCCCACTTAATGGAAACGAGATTTTCCAGATGGGCATATATTTTTTGAATCTCATGCTGGAACTATAATTTCATTGGATGACTTTAAAACAACAACTCCTCTGCGATCGTGAGTGCTTTCGTCCTTTCGTTCGTTCGAGGACATGCCACTAGCCGGTAAATACAGCAAAGCTCCGGCTCCGAAAATGTTCCCGACAATATTATCATTGAGACCAACCTTCGTATGTCAAACTTTCGGAGAAGATAAGCGGCATACAACAGTTGTTTGAGCATGCGCTGCGACCTTCAGGGATCTCAAAGTACAGCAGAAAACTTTACGTCATAGTGTACAGTGTACTTGATGTACAACATCACTTTTTGATTAGACTGATTACGATGAGTCCCAGTAATCGCTATCCAAAACGAGACTATTACGCCAGACCGAGACCGCTCTTACTGGGACTCATAATATTACGGCAATATTTTTGGACTGACTTTTTTCACTTTTGAACGCCCTTGGGAACGAGGCTGCTATACACAGTCATGTACAAAGTATACAACCAAATACAACGCCATCAGAATCTCTGCAAATTCGATTGACTGATGTTGACCAACGGAAACTCGAAGCTCAAAGCAGAGTTTCAAGGAGCTTGGCCGGGCAGAACAAAGTCTTATGAACAAGAATACCATGAAAACAGTTGGCGACAATATCAAATTTTATATGTAGGTACGATTTTGCTGCTTTCGCTAAGCATTAACTGATTTATTGTGAAGTTTTCAAATCAATGTGCTTCATTTGAAAACTACAAATGTTTGTGCTTTTCTGCCTAGGCCCTTATCGAAATGAGGCAGTCATAGTCATTTCAAAATAATGGCGTTTGATTATGAGTCGTAGTTAGGAGCGTCCGGCAGTATTTCAATAGCGATAACTACGACCATATCATCAGTCTACTTTTTGATATAAAAATTATTATCTTTGCGTGGAAAAAGTAACCGGCATTTTCAGTGTGAAGTTTAAAAAGTTTCTTGTCGCATTTGAGATAGAATCATAAGTCGCCCTTTCTTTGTTCGGCCATTTCATCAAACAACAATGCATCGCTGCGCAGTAATACCAAGGGAGCCGCAAATAGCAAATGTCCAATCCCTTTGAAGCACTTTTTCGTATGCTCATGCTGGAAGTTCTCGGAGCGCGTTTGGAGGACCAGACGACTTTTTGAAAGGGAAATTGATGGTTGTCGGTAAAGGAGCTCATGAACTTACTTACTTTTTTCGAATTTTGAAAACCGGACAAGTCGTTTACGAGAAAATTGTGTGTTTGTCAAATCTCAGTCTGAACCTCAGTCTGAGAAAAAGAAGAGATACCAACAACGAAAATTCAATATTGTGATTTTTTCAAAATATATTTTTTCCTTTCCAAGACTCTTCGAAGTTACAAGACAAAGACATTTCATTCCTGTTAATTTCACTTTAAAATATGTCTGTTTTGCGTCAGTTTTCCTTCTAGTACCTTATCATTTCAAATATTCATACAGGTTACAAATCTCAAATAAATAAGTTTTTCAAACTGACCTGTTTAGAGTAAAGTGAAATTAAAGGAAACACTAAACTAAACTAAGAAAAAGACAGTGACGTGTTAATTGGTCTTTACAAGAGTCTCGTCAGACCTTTTTTGTAAGAAATATCTGTCTCCGTATGGAACCCGTATATGGTTAAACACATAAAACAACTACAATCGCGGACAAAACTCATGAGACACGCTGCTTTTTCGAGGAAATTTTGAATTAGGATCCCCCCGGCCCCCATTGCAATGTTGGAGGCTGATGGAAATGTCATAGATGAGTTGACAAGTATGTGTTCTTGAAGCAACCAACATTGCAAAGGGGGGTGGGAGTCATCAGCAGTGCAAGGTAGTAGTTTACATGCAGGGCAGACCTCTTTTAACACAAAACTCAGCTGTCTCATCGAGTTTTGTCCGCGATTGTAGAAGCCGTTCAAGAAAAGCAACAAATCTTGCTCACGGCATTAGCCAATTATCATATAACGTAGAAACAAAGGTCCTGCCTAGCGTATGAAATAAGTTGTCATGTTCTAAAAGGAGCTTTGTCTTCATGTCATCCCGCTCCCCCTTAGCAGTCAGAATTGCAACACCTTTCACCTTCTTATATTTTCTTCCTAGCGTGTCCACCAAACAGTACAGAAAGCAGCTGCCGTGCAAATACTGTTTGCCAGCAGCAAACTAATGCTAGCTCATACAATTGCTTATGTAAGAGTGGATTTAGTGGTGGTCTTAACTGCACTGACATAAACGAATGCACAACTGGTCAACATCAATGCAGTGTCAATGCTGAGTGTACGAATACCAAGGGATCTTATACATGTCAATGTAAATTTGGTTATTTTGGAAATGGAACTACGTGTGATGGTAATGTTTCGTTTAATTCCTACCCTGACCATTCCCCCTCCCCCGGCAGCCGGGGGTCAGCAAAAATTTCCTGCACAAAAGCCCCGGAGCCGGGCAAATTTTATGTAGCGAATCCCCCGGGCCCGGGCACTGAGAAAATGCCATATTCCCAGTTACTGTATAAGAAAATGCTCTTGCTTTTGTCAAATGCCACTCAACTGCCAGGGGGCCAGGAATATTTTTTTTCAAATGCCCTGGGGTGTCCCGGGGGATGGTCACGGCAGGAATTGAACGAGACACGAGAAAGATAAAGTTGTAATGTGACAATATCTAGTTCAGTGTACGTCTACTAAGTGACCCAATAAAAAGTTGAAACATTTTTTGAAATATCACCAAAATGAGATGGAATTTTTGGGTGTGTATTGTGTCAATGATGCAGATAATTTATAGATACAGTCGTTGCCAAAATTTTAAAACCACCTTTTAAAATGTAACATTTGTTGGCGCAATGACATGCAATGCTACTGCTCTGCCTATTTTATTTTCTTGGAATGGTATCAGGTTGATTTCCATGTAGATTCTGAAGCTTGATGCTTTATTGCTGATTTTGCATTACTTTGATATAACATCACAATGACGTTTCCAGGAATTCTTGGAAATTATAGTAGTTTTTCTGTCAAGGTGTCAAGGTGTTAGACCCAAAAAAAGTTTTGCCCGGCTGGAATTTGCATCGATCTCAGACATTATCTCTGATTTCTTTACAAAATATCAAACCTTCTCGAAAAGACGGAATGGTAGAATGCTTTCAAATAAGGTAATTTGTACAAACACGAATTTTCAAAGATGCAAGGCACCTGAAGACTGTGCAATGTATTCAAGACTAATTTGATTCTGGCTCTGGACACAAATGCACCAAGAGAATTTTCCAAGACCTGTGAAGTAACCAATTTTTGATTATTTTTCTGAAGTCACGCTTTCTATATGTTCACCCGGTACGAGATATATTTCTGTCAGAATGAGATTGTACAAACAATCTAAAAAAGGCTAATTGATCTTACCTATTCACAATTTTCTCTTGCTAACCCTAACCATAATTCATTTAAGTTTTGATATATCGAAATACTCCCCAAGTCAATCAGAGGTCCATGATCAATTTCAGGGGCGCGGACTGGCAGTATAGTTAGGGCCCGGGCGAATAAGCCATAAAGGGGCCCAATATCAAAGGCGAGCAAAGCGAACTGAAAATTTGGGGGGGGGGGGCCTCAAAGACATTTTTGCAGACGAGCTCCTTAGATTGACTTAAAATGGTTTTGAAATCATTTATAGTAATTTTGATAGTCTATCAACGCGCTGCATTTTGCTATCTACGTTCTCAAGCTATCATTGAAGAATCCAATTCTTGATGAAGACCTATGAGCATCCAAAGGTTGAACGCGAGAACAGCGAGCTACAACTTGGTGCGGCGACTTGCGCAGTGGCTTAGCCAGGGCAAAATCGGAATGCATCAAAATGATGGGGTTTGGGGGCAAAGCCCCATGGAAAATTTTTGAGGACACGCCATCCACTTTGGTTTAGAAAACTTCTACAGATCCCATATTAGCTGGTGCTAAAATAGACTTTTGATCATTTGTAATGATCTTTTTTGTAAGCCAGCATCCGTATGAAACTTCTAGATCAAAGATAATTTTCTTTGCCTTAGAATGACTGTCTTCATCTCATTTTCTCCAATGCCAAATCATAATTTTGTCACAGTTTTCTGTGAATGACCACCTTCCGAAGATTTTGTGCAATCAAATTTACTGATGGAAGCCTCGACAATCCTAGGATGACTTGTCCAGGAAAATGTTTGAAGTCTCCAACCTCCACTTTGGCTTAGACCGACGCACCTGGTGATTTTTCACATAAGTTATGCCTTTCCCTAACTATTCTCAACTACTCTCTCCTCGTTTTGAAAAAGTTTGACAGGAGGGGTGAGGGTAAATGCTCCCCCAGCCCCATCCGTTGCCACGCCATTCCATTTTCCGAAGTATACTTTCGACGAAAAGTGCTTCAAATCGTTGGAAATGCTTCTCTTATGAAAATTTGACCTTTTTGTTGAAGGAAAGGATTACTGTTGACAAAAAGCTTTCCTGGGAGAAGTCCTTGAAAGCAGTACTTGAAAATGACCTGAAAACAACTTTTTTGTCAAATCATCTTCTAAATTTTCTTTTATCTATCATTCTTTTCTTAGTCATATTTGCTCTAAAGTGGCAATTTTGTATTCCAAATCTGAAAAGTATCATTCCAAATAATAGGGTCTTTTAAATTTCTGTATATTGAGTGAAAATGTAGGTAAAAGTATCGTTTAAAGTGAACAGGCTGGCAAGGGCCAGATGTTAAGTGAGAAGGGCCCAATGGGTTCCTCGAACCTCGACCATGTTTTTTTTGGGCCCCTAGGCCTGATGCACTCCAATTTCTACATTTGCAGATTTCCCAGAAGTTTTCTGCCAGTCTGCCAATCGGAAGTCAGTCAGTTCATTGGGACCCAGTCACGTTCTGTTTTTAATGCCAGATAGATAAAAATTCACTGCTGAAAGAATTATTACAGGGCCCTTCATAACCACTTTCGTTCATTCCATTTGGTTGCTTTGCAACTTGTACAAAGTTAGACCAAAACGGCCCTCTGAAAGTATTTGTTTGAAGCATAGAAGGGGCCCAAAAGGACCCCTGCTGATGGGGGCCCTTCGGGCCCCAGCCCGGTAGCCCGACTGGCTAGTCCGCCCCTGATCAATTTAATATTTTCTCCACACATTTAGTGGCATATCTACCAAGTTAATGTAGTAAATGCTGCTGTTTTTATTACAGATGGGTCAAATAGAGTCGTTTGCAATGAAACTTCAATGGCAATCTACTTTGATAACAGGACAAAGCTTTACGACGGTTCATCGATAACATTGAAGGATACAAGTTGTACTGCCAAACAATACCTACCTAATAATGAGTATGGACTGGTTACCGCGTATGACAAATGTGGTACAAACATGACAGAGGCATTGACGCATATTTTTTATGAAAATGAAGTAACGTAGACATTTGGAAATACTTCTTCAGCAGTTGTCCGATCAACTGGCAAAAAGATTAAATTTAGTTGTTTACTTGATCGCAGCAAAAATACATCAACCATTCATTTAGAGCCAGTGAAGACATTTACTACTGCCACAGAAGGTAATATTCTTTGCTGGTTTAGAAGCTTTTTATGAAATTTAGCTAAGATTCAATTTACATTTAATTTCTTTTTTATTTTCATGATGCAGGGACTAGACAGCTCACACCTATGAAAATATTAGGAAGGGTAGAAACAAGCTGTTGTTACAGTTGAGTGAATGCAGTTGCATGCCAGATTGAAAAATTTGCCTTGTGCGCAATCTATGTCAAAACAATAGCCTATTGTTTGAGAAAAACAAATTTGTGCAAATAGACCTTTTAGCTATTCTACAAAAGAGTCAGAATCAGATCATTTGACACCACCCAGGCATTTTGCAAAAGAATTTTCAACTTTGACCTTCAGTTTTTACGTTTGAAAAGAGTTATACCTTGAATTGCTTCAATTGTTCTTGAAGTGACTTTTCTTTTGAGGAATTGGTCCTTGCATTGCATTCCATGCCAAGTGTTTTGTATCAAAAAAGAGGAAAAGAAGCACATGCACGCTTATTTTGGAGATGTGGCATGACTTTATCATTCTTACCACATTTTTATCATATTTTTTTAACCAGGGCCATGTCCATGCGTCTTCTATTCTTTTCAAATACAAACAACGAGAAATTAGAGTTTACAGGTGCAATCTATGTCGGAAAAATAGCCTATTGTTTGAGAAAAACGAATTTGTGCAAATAGACCTTTTAGCTCAAAAGAGTCAGGATCAGATGATTTGACACCACACTGGTATTTTGCAAAAGAATGTTCAACTTTGACCTTCAGTTTTTACTTTTGAAAAGAATTATACCTTGAATTGCTTCAATTGTTCTTGAATTGACTCTTCTTTTGAGGAATCGGTCCTTGCATTGCATTCGATCCCAAGTGTTTTGTACGCTTATGTTGGAGATGTGGCACGACTTTATCATTCTTACCACATTTTATTATATTTGTTTAACCAGGGCCATATCCATGCGTCTAATATTCTTTTCGCATACAAACAACGAGAAATTATAGTTTTCAGGTGCTTTGGAAAGCATTCATGATATTCAAATCATGGCTAGGCCCTTTTTCAAAACCTCTGGTTTTGGGTGCACTGTAATAATAATAATAATAATGATAATAATAATAATAATAATAATAATAATAATAATAATAATAATAATAAGACAAATATTTATACAGGGTTTACCTTGTCAATACTAAAAGTATTGTTATCAATAAGGGCCCTGTTTGAAAATTAAAGAAAAGTAAAACCATCATTATACAATGTAAAAAAGGCTAAAATGTTCTTCAATATTTATCGTTAAAAATCCTGTAGTTGGGTAAAATATCTATGATCCTTGCAAATGTTCTTTAAGTCGATGCTTGAAAACAACAATGGATTCTAAACTTCGAATGTCAATTGGTAGTTCGTTGTAACAAGATGGGCCTTGGAACCAGAAGGACTTTTTTGCGGCTTCTATTCTGACCTTTGGAACGCGCAAAGTAGCTTTATTGCCTCTTGTACCATAACTATGGTTAATTCTGTCACCATAGGACGCAAAATTAGCGATTGTAGTTCCTTGCAAACACTTGAAGATTAACAGATATGCTTTAAACTTTTTCTGGGTTAATATCGTCATAAATCCACATTCTTTATCATACTCTGGACGACGATGAATGATTTTAATGGCTCTTGCTTGAAGGTTTTCAAATTTCTTGCCCATTGTGTCCGAGATCTTTAGAGTCGGTGTAGAGCAATACAGCATTTTGGGCAATACAATTGCTTTGTATTGATTCAGCTGCATGGCTCGTTAGTGACTGTCTCACTCTTTTCAAAAGCTTAATTCGTGCTGCAGCACTTTTTAAAGTCTTTTGTAAATGCTCTTTCATATTCAGGCTAGGGTCCAAAAGAACTCCAAGATACTTATAACCACTCTTGTAAATTTTGACTTTACGAACTCTCCAGTTCGGTGGAAGATTAATTTCTAAATGCAAGGTATGTGCATCTAAGTTGAAGATTGATAAATTTAGCTGGGAACTCGGGGAGTAATGATATCGTATTGTTTTACTCCTATTTCCAGTGAAAGGTAGTACTTTTTTTAGACACCTGGTAAATTTTATACTAGAGGTTTGATTGAATAGTGTTAGAGCTTATATCTGCTTCTATCACTAATGTGCACGTTCGAGAATTTTAGAAAATGTGTCAAAATATCATTCGATTCAGACACTTTTTTGAACAGCCTAAAGGGTTATAGCCTGATAAACAGCTAACTAAAAGGAATATAATTTTCCTTGTTTCCTTTTGGTAGACTGTGTATCAGGCTAAAAGGTTTATTCCCCAAAATATAAATGGAATTTTACATTCTGGTGCCCTTCCCAAGGGGTCTGCAATGTTCTGAGTTTGCAAAATTCCAAGAATGACAACTGTTCCATATTTCAAGACAGGTTAGCACAACTACAAAATCCATTCAGCTAAATGTGATATTGGTCTCAATTACTAAATTGTAAATTTTCTGGAATAGTTACTGTAATTAATGTTCATAGTTCAAAAGATACCTTGAATTTATTGTTTTAAACTGCCATGGATGCCATTTCAATCATATCTCAATCACTGGTTTTTATCATTTTCTTTATTATCAGGTTTCACTTATTATTCATTATTTGCTCCATCCAATTGCATTCTTAAGCATTAGCAGGAATAATGAAAGAATGAAACAGCTGTATCATCACAACAAACTGTTCAATTTTGAATTCAAAAAATTTCGAAAAACAGGTTTTGTATGAGGGAAAAACAATCTTGATGGATGGAAAGAGTTCATAACAAACAATGTTTAGTCTCGACTCTAAAACTGTTCAATGGTCCATCCGGCAGCACATTGCTTTCTATAATGACATGACTCCCTACTGTGTTTTACTTTGCATGAATGCAGATTCAATGCATTCATTACATGAAGTAGAACAGCAGGCAATCCTTTGATCCTGCAACAAAAACAGAAACTGAATAAGGTTTTAATGTAAACTTGCATGTTATATGGCTTAAGGGACAGGGTACATTTTATTTATAACATGGCCAGTGCATAATGTAACGGCGTAACTACTTTATTGAGCTTGTACAGAGCTGGGTCAACACTTTTTACAAAGCAAATATAAACGGGCAGTAACCTTTTATAAGCTCAAGGTGGAGTATGAAATATAGAATGGGTTATTTTGAGGACAAAATTGTGAATCGTGCAAGTTGAGAAATGCTTGCAAGGATGTGTATTTAAAAATGATGCCATCCTTGTCAGGTCAATTTTTTGTTCACATAACGAAGCTTCGTTAAGGCTCGTAAGGAAAAGAATTGATCTTGTTATGGTCTTTCGCTAATTCATTGATGGATCTGTTGTTCACAAATACGGAGCAGATACATTTTTAAGGAAAGGGTAACGGGGCAGTTGGTTGTTTTGCAATAATTCCATACAGGGCGGGCAAATTTTTGCGATGACTTTTCTTCTCCACCGGCCATGTAATATAATAATTTTGCACTGTCCCTAACCCAACAATTCCTTGAGATCTTCGTCTCAATTTCGAACCGAACATTGTTCCTTTATCCATTCCCTGCCGGTTGTAGTACTCAGCATATTTTTGCTTGTGCAAGGACGAGCAATGCCAACAATATTGTTCATTGTTTTCTCCATCAAACTGAATTGATAAGCATTATAATGAAACAGCTGTATCATCACAACAAACTGTTCAATGTTGAATTCTTAAAATGTCGAAAAACAGGTTTTGTTTGCGTAAGCAATGTTTGAATTGGCAAATTTAGTAAACACTAAAGTAAAGGTAGAGGTACTTGTTATTTTCATACTAATTTTTCTTTGTTGCCTTGTGCGTAGATGTTATATGGCTTAACCCGACCATTCTTTAAGATTCTTGGTTTGAATTTCAAATTTGTAACAAAGTTGTACTGGTACAGTGTAAACATGGTCCTTGTTACCATTGGTCACACAATTCATAACATATTTGATATGAAGCCTTGGACTTTATTTTTAGATGGGAAAGTTACTTTTTTGAAATGATCGATGTTACTGATTTGTTTCATTTAAGAACCATGTTGTATCCATTTTTCCATTTTAGTTGGTTTTGGAACATTTACAGTGTCATTGGCGATGTATAAAGACAATACGTTCACAATACTACAACGCATTTTCCCCGCCGCAGTTAAATTTGACCAAAGACTTTACTTCGAAGTGCAGGTTGGCACAAATGACACCAACCTCATTCTTTTGATTGAGAAATGCTCTGCAACACCAACAACCGATAGAAATCATGCATCAAACTACGATCTTATAAAAGACAGGTTAGTTGCTCTTAAATCACATTACATTTCATAATCAAGATAATGTCCCAGTTGCTTGGAGAAGGCTCGTTATAAATGGCGAATATTATTGAGTGTAGGGCAAGATAGATACGTCAATGTGTCCAACAAGCATTAGTTGAAAGATGTCAACAAACGGATTGCAAAACTTGAGAGAAATTTGCATTTGAAGGTACGAAATAGGAATTTAGTCCCCTAGAACTTCTAGTATTTCGTTTTCGTTCAAATTGTACCTACATCAATCTTAAATCATCTTAGAGCCCATTTCCTGCTGGTTTCAAAATTGCAATGCAACTCCTCGTGAACTGTAGATTTGAAATCGGGAGGAACTGATCTCTTGGTACATAATTATAATAATAACTTTTTAATTCATTTATTAAGAATTTATTCATTTATAATTGGTGTGAGCAATAGTTTTAAAGGAAACTGCTAAATACCAACTATCTGCAATACAAAGTAACTTGATGTGGAGAAGTTGGACGCCAAACAATTCTAAGATGTTTTAACACACTGAGGCCTTTTGGACTTGTGTCCTCATCAAAGTGTGATTTCGAATGAGTGAGGTTTCAATACATACTGTAAACTTGAATAAATATAAGAATCTACGTGCACATTATCTGCAGATGTTGCAACTGCAAGTATTTTCCTTCCAGCTCTTTAAGGTAGAAGATCACCAAATAGTAAAGGCTGTTTGCAGGATGGTTGATCGATGGTCCAGCCAACCTTGAGTTGGATTTCTTAAAACGAATTGTATCGATTGGGTAGTTGGTCCTGCTAGACAACCATGTCCATTCAACCAGACGTTGCTATTTGGCAACTGTTTGAATATATAGGACTCGACCTTCTCTTCAGTTCAAGGGATCCACGTCGGACCGGCTTCCGGTCAACCGTTTTCGGTTTTTCGTTAGGTGATAAAGGTTCTTCAAAAATTTTAATAGGGGGCTTGGGTTTTTACCAAAAACCCTTCAATAGGGTTCTATGAAATTCTTGTAAAGGCTCGAAATGTGTACCGGGTGTCCCAAAATGATGTATTATTGTTTGATTGCTTGTATTTCCATAACCAATGAACGGATTTTCAAAAACTTTGTTTTATTTGATTGCCTAAAGGCTAAATTGGATGGTACGAGTTTGGTTGTGGTTTTACCAGTTTTTGAAAATCGGTTTATCGGTTATGGACATATAAGCAATCAAACGATAATACATCATTTTGGGACACCCGGTATGATTCCGAAAAACCTTTAATAGTTTTTTTCAAAGACCTTTATTTCTAAGAGTGTATGGCAGTTGTGTTAATCGTATCACACTTCAATTACTCTCCACTTCTTTGAATGTTTTATGATAGAACTTTGAATCATAGAGTAAACCGTGTTCAATAAAGAGCAGTACGTATAGCATATAAAGATTACGGAAATGATTTTGATTTCCTTTTGGAGCAAACTAAGTCGGTGCCAGTCCATGTAAGAAACTGGCAGTTGTTAACAACAGAAATTTGTGAAACAAAATCCGAGCTAAACCCACCCTTCATGAAGGATATCTTTATGGAACGAGATCTTAGCTACAATCTAAAGGCTGTTTTCCAGTTAATGGAATTTTTCCAAGCGGGCGGAAATTTACACAATGAATGGTTACTCAGGCGTGGCTTTCTATTCAAATTCAGAGCGACCTTTTCTCTTGTAAACAACATGATTTGTGTCCACTCGGTAAATCACGCCCAACTTGCAAAGGTGCGGACTACGTATGATGATGATGATGATGATGATGATGATGATGATGATGATGATGATGATGATGATGATGATGTTGTTGATGATGATGATGATGATGATGATGATGATGATGATGATGATGATGATGATGATGATGATGATGATGATGATGATGATGATGATGATGATGATGGTGATGATGGTGATGATGATGATGATGATGATGATGATGATGATGATGATGATGATGATGATGATGATGATGATGATGATGATGATGATGATGATGGTTTACTCTCATTGAATAAGTTGTAGACATTTTGGAAACAGTATACAAACAAACACACGATGAAACGTTTGTGGGAAACAATGTCGGCATACATGTTGCTAAAATTGGTGACCCACGTGTTTTCATGACCAATGTTTCTATTTACTTTACAGATGTGCTTCTGATACGACAGTTCAATTCATTTCTGTGAAACAACCATACAAGACAAGATTCAGCTTCATGTCATTCAAGTTCCACGGGTATACTCAAGTTTATCTCCATTGTCAAATTTTCATGTGTCACAAGCACTCATCTAACTCTCGCTGCACATCTGGTTGTCAAGGAAACAACATCAGACGAGTTCGAAGATCGGTATCATTCGAATCAGAGGAAATAGGATTGAGGTCACTGCGGAGGAGAGACAACGAAGAACTAGAAGTAAAGAATTATCCACCTTCAAAAATATACAGTCTCAATATCGGACCTTTTGTAAAAAAAGAAGATAAAATAACTGGTAAGTCTTTTATTAGTAACCAAAAATTGTCAATCTGAAATTCGTTATGCTTCATTTTCTATGCGCTAGCAATGATCCACAAATATTTGGGGAAGGGTGACAAAAATAAAAGAATTCCGTACCCTACAGTTGTCCAGTTCTCTTATCTGCATTACTATCGACCATTTGAATGAGAGTGATCAGCAGAGCTGTGTGAATTCTTTAAGTCTCGTTGGTAAGTTCATTTATGATGGCCTAGGCAGTAGAAACCAGAGAGAACTGTCGAATGAAAACAACGTTGTATGCAGAAGTTTCCGATTTCCTTCGCTCAAAGTAAAATTGATCAACAGAGATACAGATATGATAGTTGGTATGGGTAAAAATCGGTGCACCGTTGTCCATGGTCTAGACAGAGTCAATGTTAGTGTCCTACATTCTGCTCTCGGTCACCCATTATGGCCCATGAACAAGAGAAATTAAATTTAAGCGTACTGAGGACTAGTAGCCAAATTGAATTTCCGCGGAGAATCTTTGCTGATATCAGTGCTGTCATGATTTGACCTTCACTACACGCATTGTACGCTTAAAGTGGATCTGCACCAAAGGTGGGCACGCTACTGAAATTTTTGAAATAACTAAACAGCGATAAGGTGGCTCACCACCAAGTAAAAAAAAGTTCAAAACACACATAACGATAGGTTCAGGTGGCTCGCTACTGCGATATATATTTTACACTGCTTCCCATATGGTTTCCTGTCGCTCATGGTTTGATGGCTTGTTTGCTCGCCTCCCATAATGGGCGACGCTTAGAAAAAGTGCCATGTTCCCCCCTCTGTGAAATACTTCAACAACTTTGTATGTAGATTTGATTAATCCGATTTAAGAATTCATACTTTTTTCTCAATTAATTAGTGATATTACCAGTTCATTCTGTTTTTTCCTCAAAGCATCCTTGAGGAAAATCATGATCCACCACATGGAAAATATTATCCACCACATGGGCATAATGGGCGACAGCACCCCAGTATGCATAATCCAGTTTCGGATGAAGAGCTTGGTTTTCTAAAAGCTTATCTAAGCAATGCGGATCATGCTCGTGTGAAAATCCAGTCCACCTTGCTGATTTTATGTTGTGACTGCTGTGAATGGGGAGATATTTCAGCAGGGGTGCCCTAGGGATCTATTCAATGACTCTTGTTTTTTCTTGTGTATATAAATGATCTAGCTGTAGGCCTAACGTGCAATGCTAAGTTATTTGCTGACGATACATCATAATTCACAGTCGTTGAAAATTCCAATACAGGTGATAGTGATATTAACCATGACCTAGAGTTAGTAAGACAGTGGGCTAAAAATTTGAGAATGTAATTCAATCCTGATCCTCAAAACAAGCTGTTGAATTAATATTCTCAAGGAAGAAACTTGAAATTGATCATCCAGTGATTCTCTTTAACAACATACCTGTGAATAAATTTAATGAACATAAACATCTGGACTCAAAGCTTTCTTTTTCAGCTCATATCAAATCAGCTATCGCTAAGACAAGAAAGGGCACTGGGTTGCTTAAATACCTCTCCAAATATCTGCCTAGGCATACCCTAAGCGAATTATATAAGCTCTATGTGCGACCCCATCTAGACTATGGTGATGTTATTTACTATACTCCTGATAAACTATATGTCAATGCAGTCAAAACATCATTTTGCCTAATTTAATTTAAAACTTGGAGTCTGTTCAGTATTCTGCTGCGTTAGCTGTACCAGGAGCATGGAGAGGAACATCCCGAGAGAATCTGTACGCATAGTTTGGTTGGGAGTCAATGAGTTCCCGAAGGTGGAGTAGACGCCTCACTTTGTCTTACAAGTTTATAAACAACCTAAGCCCTGCATATACAATGGATCTTATCCCTCCACTTCATCAGTCGCAGTACCAGCTTAGCAGTCACGATGTCACTGGACGAATAATGGCAAGAACAGAAAAATTCAGGTCTAGCTTCTATCCTAATTGCTTGTCCAAATGGAACAAGCTTGAACCTGAATTGAGACTTGCACCATCTGTTTCTGTTTTTAAAAAGAGCTTTCATCAATATTCCGCCCACCTGCAAAATCTGTCTTTGGAATTCACGATCCAATCGGATCATCATATCTTGCTCAACTTAGGGTTGGTCTCAGCAAGTTAAACCTCCACACATCCAAGCATGATTTTCGGGATACCGTGAACCCAATGTGCCCAACGAGCGATGGTATTGAGGATACTGAGCACGTTTTTGTTGCTTTGCCCTTCGTTTGATGTTCAACGTAGAGATCTTTTTGCTGGAGTTGTTGAATTATTACGGCCATTTATCCAAATCAACAATCTTTCAAACGATGCTCTTTCGCAGCTATTATTATATGGCGATAAAGGCCTTTCTCATGACTTGAATTCGAAAATACTTGAGTTGACTTTACGCTTCATCCACAAAACTGGTCGATTTAACTAATATTATTTCAAATTCTATTCACATACCATGCAACCACCAAGTCTCTTAAAGTAACATTTCTATTTGTTTGGAAATCCTGTCTCGCATTAGATGTCAGGTATGAGGTACGATAATAAAAACGCACACAAAAATGAGTTAATTTTGCGATATTTTCTGTTTTTGAGTCATTACAGTCCCAACGTGACATCTAATGTTAGACATTCTCAAGAAAAGTCTTTATCGTTTATGTCTGTAGCATTCATGTAAAGTTGTATGTGGTGTAACTCCTATTTCTATTTAACTTCATGAGGTAGTTAACTTCTTGGGGTTGGAAATTGCTCCTCGTGGTATAGTTCCATTACCGGGTGTTCCAAAAAAATGTACTCCTGTTTCAAAAATCGCCAAAAATTGATTATCAAACCTTTGATAAAATTTCCTTTTTGAGTTGTTTTGTCAAAGACCAAAACTATTCATAGATGATAAAATGTTTGCTTTTGATGCAACAAGGTAGAACAATTACACGTTGAAAAACCTTATCTTGATCTATAGTTGTTAAGCAAAATAGTAAATCTTGCCTATGAGTCAAAAATTTTCAGATTTTTTATCATCATTGAGACCGGCCATGATTTTGCACATTTCTTTCTGTCATTTATGCCCAAACTAGATGGTTTACATGCACAAAGAAATTGATCTGGCAATCATCAGTGCTTTTTTGCAGTATGGTACAAAACCAGGTAGCCCTAAAAAGAGCTAAATTTGCTGCTTTTTAAGCCAATTATAAGATCAGCTATGCATTGAAAAATAATTTGGTCCTTGATATACTTGATAAAAAAAGAAAATTGAAGATCCGCCGTGAAATCAATTTTTGTGTGATTTTTCAAACGGGAGTACTTTTTTTGGGACACCCGGTAGTATTGTTAAGTAGTTTTTATGTAGAGTAATCTGTAGCATGTATTGTATATTAAAGAAAACATTTTAACAACTAACCCCCCCCCCCCCCCCCACCTCCCCATTACGGAAAGCGGTAAAGGAACTATTTTTGATGCAGATTAACGCAACTTTTAAATAATCTTACAATGTATTCAATCATTAATCATATCACAATGTTTTCAATCACTTTAGACTCTGGCAACCAGGGGGATGTGAAGAGCTCGTTTACCTTGGCTAGTGGACTCACTCTTCTCAGTGTAATTTTAGCCATGACTTTAGGCTTCTTCGTCACAAAGGCAATTGTGAAAAGACGAGCAGGACAGAAACAACATGGATTTGAAAAGAAGCAAGAATATTTTAATCAAGTATTTTAACTGATCCAATAATGTAATAAACACCACACAAGCACATCACATGCACCTACAATGACCCTAGTAGTTAAGACATTTGATAGAATTGTGTCCTATTGAATTTGTAGTTTTCCCAGTATAGATCCCCGGATGTCTCATCAAAATTATCCCAGGTTAGCAACAGGATCCATCATTTTAGGGAGTAAAATAACAAATTATGTAGCTTTAAGAAGCTGAATATGATTTTTTTGAAGCGTCTGTTTTTCAAAACTTCTAAAGTCCTTACGGGGTTGATTTAAAGAATAAACCGACAAAATTCTATGTTTTCCATAATATTACAAACTTCCCTCTGTACAAGGTGGGTTTATTTTCTGCTCGATGATACTCAAGACTTTTCAGCATGGAACTTATCAGATGGTTGTTACTTTAGATATTAATTTCCACTTCATTCATTTGAAATAATAATGTTCACTTTCGAAACGGCAAAAAGGCAATGGATCAACATCCATGCACAGTTATCCCAATGGCGCCTACCTTTCCTTGTATCAATTGTATTTATTCACAGTCCTGTTTTCGTGACATAGTACACAGTTACACGGAGCAATTTCTGTCCTGTTGGTTTCCGCATACGATGATTTTCAAATTCTAGCGTCCGTTTGTATTGACCAATCAAAAGTTTCGCTGTGTAGCTCCCTGTGGTCATCTCTTGTGACAGTTGTTTTCTTATCATATCAACAGCGGAATTTGAAACCACAGAATTATTTTTACGCCATGTTGACAGGGCAGAAATCGATCTGTGTACTATTGCAGGAAACTCGACTGCAAATAGACACAATATTTAGGGACTGTCTAAATCGATCGGTTAAAGGAATTGAGTCCATATAAATAGTTGAGCGTTAACGCTATGCTGACAAACTGCTGACGGTCCTTTGTTATCACACAATTGTGCTAAAGTCATTAGTAGTGGAGCCCAAAGACTTCTTAATCCTTGCATTATCCTTAATCCTTGCATTATTAAGAAGTCTTTGGTCTCCACTACTAATGACTTTAGCACAATTGTATGATAACAAAGGGCCGTCAGCAGTTTGTCAGCATAGCGTTAACGCTCAGCTATTTATATGGACTCAATCCCTTTAACTTTTGGCACAGTGAAATCTCCTAAATGACGTCAATTGGGGAAAACAGCTATAGTTATCCAAATATGTCTTTGGACCTGACAAGGAAACTTGAACAAGTGCAGTACTCTGCGGCATTTGTGTTACAACTGGTGCTTGGAGAGGCAACAACAGGCGAAGACTTTACGAGGAATTGGTTTGGAAAAACGTTTAATGCAGAAGGTAGTATAGACGTTAATTTCATTTTTACACCCTAAAAATGACGTCATCTCCCATGTATCTTTTTGAGGAAATTCCTCCTGAGAGCGACATCTCATACAATATTAGACATGCGCGGGCTTATGATCCAAGCATTCCAAGAACTGTTCGCTTCTGAAATTCCTTCTTCCACAATGTCCTTTATGAATAGAATATGCTCGATAATGACATCAAAATGCAACTTCCTTTTGATGAATTTAAAAGAAAAGTTTTTGGCAAAAATCAGACCATCCAGGAATCCGATATTTCATGTGCATGGCATTATTAGCATTCGACGATTGATAAAACTTCGTGTCATATTTTGTGATTTAAATAAGCACAAATTTCGGCACAATTTTGACTGTTTAAGCCCTATTTATGGTTGTGGCAAGGTGATTGCAGATAATGAACATTTTCTCCTGTATTGCCCTATGCATGACAATTGTATGACACATTACGGCAAGATCTTTTTGTTCGTCTCAAAAGGGCTATCTTTAAAACGGGGAACGGGGAACGGGGAAAAAACGGGGAAAAACGGGGAAAAAACGGGGAAAAAACGGGGAAAAAACGGGGAACGGCGAACGGGGAACTTTAAAAGGGGGAACTTTAAACGAGGAATGGGGAACTTTAAAATGGGGAGCTTTAAAACGGGGAACGGGGAACGGGGAACGGGGAACGGGAAACGGGGAACGTTTAGCCAAGTTCTAAACAAAAAATCCAAGACTACTCATGTTTCATGTCTAAGTGTTGAGGGTGAAACAATACTTGACAATAAGGCTATCGCTGAATCCATGAATAATTTTTTCTGTGGCATTGGTAAAAAACTCAGTGACAAAATACCGGATACGGTAAATCCACTTTTGGGAAATGAATATTCTGTCAATAAAGAAAATACTAAGTTCCACTTTAAGCCCGTGGATACACGTCAGGTCGAAAAGGTCTTTGGAAAATTCAAATCATCTATGGGATCTGGGCCTGATGGAATTGCCAACTTTTTCTTGAAAGCTGGACTTCCAATCTTGGCCGATTCTCTTTGCGACATGTTTAATCTCTCTTTAGCTACTGGTGTTTTCCCGGATAGTTGGGAAATTGCAAGAGTTGCCCCTATATTTAAAAGTGGCCAACAGAATGATCGCTCAAATTACAGACCCATATCAGTTCTCCCTTTTTTATCAAGGGTGTTTGAAAAGTTGGTTTACAATCAGCTTTATGAGTATATGGACGGAAATAAGCATCTTTTTTCGCATCAATCCGGTTTTAGGAGTTTGCACTCTGTAGTTACATCCCTTTTAAACAATTCCAATGATTGGTACGTCAATATAGATAATGGAAATACACTGCTATGGTCTTCATCGACCTTAAGAAAGCATTTGACACGGTCAATCATCAAATTCTTCTCGCGAAACTGAAGAAATATGGCATTGATGGCCTCGAATATTTATGGCTCCAATCTTACTTAGAAAACAGATGTCAGTTCTGTAAAGTTAATGGTGCATGTTCTGATTTGCACGATATTGATTGTGGTGTTCCTCAGGGATCGTGTTTAGAACCACTCCTTTTTCTAATCTACATTAATGATCTTCCTTTGGCACTCAATAAATGTAATCTGACAATGTATGCTGACGATACTAGCATCTCATATGCTTCTAAAAACATCGAAGAGCTTAATACTACACTAAATAGGGATCTCGATTGTCTAAACAAATGGTTGCAGGGTAACAAACTGTCGTTAAATGTTGTAAAGACGCAAGCGATGGTTATAGGTTCCCAACCAAACCTTTTTTTTTTTTCAGTAATTTATTTGAGTGGGCAGGAAGTATTTCTAGCTACTTAAAGCTAATTTAAGACCACTGTGCATGCTGCATCCAGGCACGGGACCCCTAGTTTAACGTCCCTTCCGAAGGACGGCGAGGTGAGTTGCGAAGCCAAGCCTCCGAGGTCACCCATCCGGAGTTTGACCTCACTGAACCGAGCTTAACTTCAGTCTCCTGACGGAAACGGATTAAGCCGCTCGGCCGCTCACCCCACAAACGGCCACTCACCCCACAAACCTGAAGAAGATTGCTGAAAAGAAAGTAGATTCTCCAACTTTTTCTATTGGAGGCTCTGACATAAATCTAGTTAACAATGTGAAATATTTAGGTGTTCAACTTGACAGTAATCTTGACTGGAATCAGCACATGAAAGTCTCATGTGGCAAAGTATCTCGTGCTTTAGGTTTTCTCAAGTATGCTAAGAAATTCGTACCGAAACCTACTCTGATACAAATGTACAGAGGCATTGTCGAGCCACACTTTCGCTACTGTTGCTCTGTATGGGGAAGCTGTTGCGAAGCTAGATTGCAATCTCTGCAAAAATTGCAAAATCGAGCTGCAAGGATTGTCTCAAATAGCAGTTATGATACACCTGCGACCCTTTTGATTAATAACCTTAAATGGCTTACTGTCAGTGATATGATTAAAAGCGAAACAGCTACGGTTACGTATAAAGCAATAACTGGCCTTGCACCTAGCTATCTTTCTTATTTGTTCACACAGAATTCTGACCGAAATATTGATATTAGCTTGCGAAATGCAGCCACTGATCTCTATATCCCAAGGATGACAACCTGCAAAGGACAAAAAGCGATATCTTTTCGTGGCGCTAGAACTTGGAATCAGCTTCCGTTGGATATAAAACAAGCGAATTCGCTTAATTCGTTTAAATGCCAACTAAAAAACCATCTGCAGCCTTCTGCTTGAACATTTGATTGTGATTTTTCGTTCCATTCACCAGTTTTGATTTTACTCTTTTTAATTTTTTATCATAAGTATTCTAGTTAGATTTTTTAAATTTTATCACTTGTAATTAGGTTATTTTAGTAAAGTATTGTTAATTTTGTAAGCTTTTTAACACGGCCCCCTGTAAAGCAGTCGTTGATTGATGGGGCCACCGTGTATAAATAATTAAAAATGAAATGAAATGAAAATGAAATGAAACGGGGAACTTTAAAATGGGGAACTTTAAAACGGGGAACTGTAAAACGGGGAACGTGGAACGGGGAATGGGGAACTTTGAAATGGGGACCTTTAAAACGGGGAACTTTAAAACGGGGAACTTTAAAACGGGGAACGGGGAACTTTAAAATGGGGAACTTTAAAACGGGGAAATTTAAAACGGGGAACGTTGGGAATTACCATAGTCATGTACCTTTTCTTCGTGGCACAGGCATACACGTATGTTTATAAGAAACTAAGAGATTCGGCCAGTACTGGAAGTTTCTTAAAATTATCAGATTTTTAATACTCGGGAATTTCATACGAGTTTCTTAGGGGTTCCATAACAATCTTCATGTTCACCACCTGTGTCCATGAATGCTCACACGTTTCAAAACAGAGCCATTGAAGTCTTTCCAATGTTTAGACTTCACTCAGGTACCTTTCAAGTGGCTATCTTTAAAACGGGGAACTTTAAAACGGGGAACTTTAAACCAGGGAACTTTAAAATGGGGAACTTGGGCTTCTTTGCCTGAACGCACCATCCTCAGATTTGAAACGAGCACGATATCCTTATTGTGGTATTTATATTTGAATTTACACGTATTTTTTACAAGAAACTGCCTATTTTCTATAAGAATCTCAACTCTCGGATCACCAAAAATTAAGAAATTTGTGTTGTGTTGTGTTGTGTTGTGTTGTGTTATGTTGTGTTGTGTTGTGTTGTGTTGTGTTGTGCTGTTAGTTTTATTTTGCTTCAACCGGGTGATTAAAAAAAGAATCAAACCTTCTGAGTAATGTCAAACAGGAAACAAGTGAAACTAAAACAAAAAGATGTCAAGGATTTCCTTTTTCCCAGTAGTGGAGCTAATAATTAGCACATCAAACATCTTCATTTGATAATCTTGAGTTCGATCCGATAACAATGGCACACTATAAAATGTTTGAAGTTTTCAAGTAATATAGAACAGAAATTGTTTAACCACTTTAGAAGAAACCTCAGGCCGATTTTTATGAAAAATGGTGCCCTCATATAAGAAACTTCTCAGCCTGATTTAGGAAGGTTCTTACAGGAGGATCCCAAATAAATTCATATCTAACAATCTTTGTTAAAACCAGGTGCCAAATATTTTTAAAAACTTCATCAATAGTATCTCAATCTACGTATCTAGCATGTATACTAAGGTTGAGTAAATTTTGAGCGAATGCTAGGTATCAACAAAATACTGTTCAATAGTGTTTGCTCTGGGTTTCCTTTAAAGTTTCAAGATTAATGACCTTTTAATTGGAACTAAACAGGCTGTTTTGAAAAACTGGTTTATATTTTGCGGGTTCTTACTGTACTGTTTCTTATCTGCAGTTTTGTGTAAAAAATGATCGGGAATCCAGCAACCAGTTCCCCTAGAAATGGTTATTCCCACTCGTCCTTTAGTCCAATAGTCCTTTAGTCCAATAGTCTATCAGCCCAAAGTGCGTGTTTTCAAGGATTCCATGACAATGTCCCATTGATGCCATTTTCTTTTCTTACGTAACAGAAGGTATGTAGTTATGACTGGTATCTAACGAGATTTGACCAGAAACAACAAGGAATACAAGACCTGTACAGACCTGTACCTGTTGTTGTCTAGCAGTGCAAATAGACGTGTTGACGAGAAGAAGACTTCCTTGTATCAATTCCAACAGGTATCATGCGTTATAATATTCATATATGTATATTATATTTACATATTTTGTCTTGCTCTCCGTCTGTCTAGGCTAGATATTATGTGATAAGTTTGAATCAAACTGCAAAGATCTTTGACCTTGTACACGCCCTTCAACGAAGAGAATTCTGACAGCCGAAACAAAATGGCGCCGAACGAAGTTTGACTAATTGAAACATGTTTATCGAATAACAAATGCGAAAGTTAGCTGTGAGGGGAAAACAGCAGCGAAAGTAAGGTAGTACGTGTAGTAGTTGTTGTACCATATTGTAAATGATATCGCAAGAATGAAGGTGGATTGCTGGGACATTTGTCTGGGAACGAACTGGTCATATTATAACCCGGGTATTATAAAACAAAAGTAATGATTGGTGATAGGTAATAATTTATACTTATGTATGAACATCAGCTAAGGGTACCCAATATGATTTTCAGGAATCTTGTATTACCAATTTTTTGGAGGTTCGAACCGGGACTCGTTATCTTGTTTCAAGCGGGAATCAGGAACTTGGTGATAGCATTTACAGAATCGGGAAGCGGGGTTGACTCGGATTGAAAAAAGTTATGCTAGAATCGCCTCGTTGTTGCAGCCTCGTTGGTGCCCCATTTTGGCAGTGGCGTGGCCAAGGATTGGGAAAATGCTCTCCCCTACTTCTTGTCAAAAGATGGCCCTTCTTGAACTTGTTACGAAACGAAGAGAGAGTAGTTGGGTATCGGAATGGTAGGGTAAAAATATTTCCGAAAAATACTGGATATTGACAAAGAGGGTCGTTATAAGCGAAAGTAAAGGTTGGCGTTTTAAAACATGTTCTGGGTTGTGAGGATTGTTCCAAGACAAGGAAAAATGAATTTGCATGAAGACTGTCCTGAAGGTTGTGCTTCATGAAAATGTTAGAAAATGGCATTCTAAGCCAAGGACAATAATGTTTACTTCACCCAAAAGGTTCCTGGGGACACCAGAGGCAAATTAAGGGGACAAATCAGTGGCGGCTGGTGAGGAAAATACTTGGTGGGGCGAACTTGGGAAGAAGCAAGGGTCTGGGGGCGTCGCCCCCAGAAATTTTTTAGTGACCACGCCCTTCAAACGCTCGGAAAATGCCTGCAACGCCCTTTTCGATACATTTTCTAGAAACTTTCTGTAGAAACTTGGCATACCTAGTTTTCATTCTGCAATTCAGTGTTTGCTTACTTACGGCAGAATACCTCGAAAGATATTTCCTTGCCTTCCTTTGTTTTGATCTCAAATTTTGTAAAAAGTGCTATTTCTCTCTGAAGAATGCAACAAACATTTTAAATCGCAACAAAATAGACATCAGTACATCAGTCGCAAGCACCGTAGTTTGTCTAAGTTTTTTCTGGTTGAGACTCGCCAACAAGCAAAGAGGCAAGGATAGGAAACAGTAGGCCCTCCAAAAACTCGCTGCAACCTGTAAGCCAGTCTTAGTCTTACCTTGAATACGAGCTCCTTGTCAATCTACGCGATGATTACTTCCACTGAAATTCTGGGCAATCTGCTGGCCCAAACGTTTTACTTCTAATTTCTCTTCGTGACTTTGTCTACTCTTTGTCTATCACATTTCGATCGTTCTTTGACAACAACAGCCTACGAAACTACGAAATGTTTGAAGCACCGATGGATGTTGCTGTTGTTGAGTGGGGAGGGCAAATTGATTTCTGCCCATATTTTGCGAAAATTGACCAATCAGCTAACTTCATGGAATGACGAAAACCACGAAAACACTGTAGTGCGCATGACAATAAGGATCTGAGAGGGGCAGAAAAAACTTTGCCCAGAAACACGGAAACAAAGAGAAAGTAGGTCAAAGAAATCGCAGCGTCTCTGATAGCCTCAAAGAGAAGCCGATTCTATCAATATCGATAGACATTAGACGTCACTTATCAATAGAAACAACGACGCCACGCCCATACCTTTGATAGGGCTCACACAACAAGTTCCAATACAGTGCCGATGTTTTATTCGAATCAAACACAAAATTATTTGTTGATTTTGTGATAATTTTTTACTTTTCTTTGAGATTTGCTGGTGGGGCACTGCCCCAAGTGCCCTATAGCACCAGCCGCCACTGGGACAAATGGAGCAATTTCTTCCCTTCTCGATGAAAACTGGTGACAAGAAAGCCCCTCATGGTGACCCTAAGTCCCTCTTTTTTTAGCTGTTTGATTTGAAAGGGATACATATATATAACGCATTATTTGGTAGAAAAACCAAAGGAATTCTGATATGGGGGCCAACAACTTTTCCTGCCCGCTTCGCGCTTACCCTCTTTTTTAGCTGTTTGATTTGAAGGGGATACATATATATAAACACATTATTTGGTAGAAAAACCAAAGGAATTCTGATATGGGGGCCAACAACTTTTCCTGCCCGCTTCGCGCTTACCCTCTTTTTTAGCTGTTTGATTTGAAGGGGATACATATATATAAACGCATTATTTGGTAGAAAAACCAAAGGAATTGTTATGGGGGCCAACAACTTCAAAATGATCGATAAATTATATTTTAGCACCACTGACACTGACGTTTGATCGCCAAGGGTGCTCCACAGGCCAAGTATATGGTCTGTTCAACATTGGTCAAAGGTTCCCCCGGGGGCTTCGCCCACAGATCCCCGTTATTTGATAGCCTCCCTTATTATTCTTACTGGCCGTGCCGCTGCTAAGTTCCGCATAGGTCTGTAACAAACAATTGTTTGTAAGTATTTGGATTTATGCACATTGGAAAGAGGCAGAAGGAACTGATCACAAAATTGATGCCTTTTTTAGTCATCATTGCTGCAGTTATTTTCTTGCATGGTATTGTTATGAGGTTTTCTCCATCCTCCATCTTTTCAGTAATGCATAAATAGTTGCGTTGGTTACTGCTAAGAAAACAGACGACAACACATTCCATAAACAAAAGACAGATTTGTTCCCACTGCTATTACCAGGTTGAATATTTGAATATTTGAATGGAATTTTTAATATCGAATTTTGATTTCTACAGAACTACAAAAGATGTGTTTCACAGAGATCTGGGTCAATGCGCTGCTTCCTGGGAGGGAGATTGCCGATATGTAGCGAGGTTTATCCCCTTCTCTTCTCTTTCATTGCACTGCATTCTGCTCACGCCGGAATGCATTTCAATTTGCCAGTTTTCCTTTGTTTTCGGTTGCTTGGCAATGAAAAGTGACAACTCATTTGAATAGCTAATTGTCTGCATAACAATGGGGTTAGTGTTCTTGTTATATATTTTGTAGTTTTGAAGAAAAAAAGGGGGGGAGGCGAAAATCGCGCCAGAACAAATCAAATATAAAACCACTCACTACAGATTAATTGTCATTGCTATATTTGAATAGCTAATTGTCTAAAGATCAATAGCGGTAGGTCTTATTGTTATATTTTTGTAGTTTTTGAAGAGAAAAAAGGGGAAGGCGAAAAGCTCGCCAATGAGTTGCTTTTGTTGACACCTCAATTCAAAGCGATTTGCGATTGCAGAAAAAGGAAATTCTCTCAACCAGCAATTCAAAACAAACAAACAAAGCCGCAAAGTTTCTTTGAAACCCAGGTAGCTAGCTCGCTAATTGTGCATTCCAGAAACTGTTTTTAAGGGTAAACATGAGCGTAGATCGAAAGAAGAAGGATGCATCTACACATCTGCCGCGGGCATTTTATTTGTTTGGTTCAAAGGCCGTTTAGGAGGCGATTCAATTCTCTTATTTTTTGGGTGTTATCAAAACATTTACTTCTCAGCTTCTGGACCAAAGAAATAAAAATGCCCGCGGTAGATGTGTAGATATATCCTTCTTTTTTCGATCTACTGGAATGCACAGCGAGCGAGCTAGCTACCTGGGTTTCAGAGAAAATTTTGCGGCTTTGTTTGTTTTGAATTACTGGTTGATAGAATTTCCTTTGTCTGTGATCGCTAATCGCTTTGAATTGAGGTGTCAACAAAAGCAACTCGTGCTATTGTATTACAAAACCTGCCCTTGTTTCTTCAGATAGGATTAATTGTCATTGCTACATTTGAATAGCTAATTGTTTGGGTTCATGTCTCCCATATGACACAACAAATTTATATCTTTGGTAATAGATTGTACACCTTTGAGAATAGATTGCAGGGGAACTTTCTTTTTACAAATGATGTACTTTTCCGATGTAACAAAGAGATTTGCCATTTTTGAGAAACGCTTTGTTTTCTCTTTATTTTGCTGCGATAGAATGCCTTCAGGAGTGTGCAATCTATTCTCAAAGGTATCATTTTTGCTGTGTCACATGGGAGACCTAAGTCTTGCAAGACCTTTTGTTTTATGCAAGCCTTCCCAGACTTCAAAGGTGTTTGCAAAAAGAAAACTTTGAATCGATGGTAGATGGACAGTTTGCTGCAGAGGCTGTTAAATCATATGACATTGTATCGAAATTAACGATGATAAAATGGTGGAAAGAAATAGGATTTGTGGTGACCTTATTCGTAAATGTTTCTGCTGTTTATTACTGCAACCGAAAGTGACTTAATGCCGATTACTGGGACTCCGCTGTGGGTGAAGGTAGGCCCGTTAGCTTTCTTGATAGCAAATAGCTTTAATTCGTCAAGGATTCTCGAAAATCACACAAACAAATACTTTCATGTTATTCCTGGACATAATTCACGTAGCATGTGAAATTTTGAAAACTATATCTTATTTGCAGCGTTCCTGATATATTCTTAAATATAGGCCAATTTTCGAAGGAATGAAATTCGATGTAATGCCGATCCCTGACGAGATTTTAACCAAATGCAGAAAAACAAATGTGGAGTGAGGTCTGCAGAATCGATTCGTCTCGTGGTAAAACCAGCTCTATATATTTATTAGTCGAATATTCATTTTCGTGAACGTGCTTAAAAAAGTTGTCTCAAAAGCCTTATTTTCAGTCATGTGAATGGAATACGACGATATCATTGGCTTATAAGCGTGAGATTGGAAGATTTGCGGGTTCCCTGTGCCCTGTTGAAAGATTTGACTTGAATGCTATTAATGGCTGCAGACGAGTCAAATCTTTCAATAGGGCGCAGGGAAACCCGAAAATCTTCCAATTTCACGCTTATAAAGCCAATGATATCGCCGTATTCTGCTCACATGACTGAAAATAAGGCTTTCGAGATAACTTTTCGAGTATCTTCACGAAAATAAAATTAGATATTCGACTAATAAAGATACAGAGCTGGTTTTACCACGAATCGATTCGAGAGGCCCCACTCCACATTCGTTTTTCTGCATTTGGTTAAAATCTCATCAGGGATCGGCGTTACATCGAATTTCATTCCTTCAAAAAAACGGGCCTATCTTCAAGAATTCTCCAGGAACGCTACAAATAAGATATAGCTTCCAAAATTTCACATGTTTTATCTTGCTTGCCTTTGTGTTTGTTACTTGTGCCAAGTTTCAAGTCCCTAGCGCTTATGGTTCTGAGATTAAAGATGGGGTTTCACCAAAGTTTCAGAAGCCTGGTCTGGATAAGGTGGTTAAGAAGTTGCTTAGGCCAAAAGGCTAAAGCTTTGGTTTGCAGGAAGAGGGAAATTTGAGCTTTTAAGATAAACATGTCTAAAACTAGTCCTTCTGCCATTTGTGTAAAAACTAGTCTTTCTGCCATTGGGGACCATATTTGTAAGTCTGGCCATTATGCGTCCATTGAGAACTTCCAAATCCTTAGTAGGATTGACAATTTGTTTGACCTTCTTATCCACGAGTCTTTTAATTCTACGCAATCGTCCTGTGCTTAATGCATAAGTGTCCTCTATTCCCCTGGCACTGTTCTAATCTTACTTGTTTACTGACTTTACCGTATTCTTACCACCCTCCCCCTCCCCCCACCCCGGTTGGTTTCCTTCCCTTTAAGTCCCTCCTGTAGTTACTCCTTTTCCTTCCACATTATTTCCCTTTTATGGTGTTCTTTGTTACTGTCCTTATTTAATGGCGATACACGCCCACACGTTTACATGCAGATGATGGATCTTGGAATAGATCCGAAATGTTTGGAAATTTAACACCGTTTAAGTCAACTGCACTATTGATATTTAACATGATTTGGCATGATTTGTGTCTCTCAACTTGTAGCCAATGGACTTGTCTGCAATGGAAAGATCCAGTAACATAAATATGGAGTTGGAATAGAAAGATCAAAACGTGAACATGATTCTTTTTAGGGTCGTTCTTGCTCTTCGATTAACATGCCTGCTCTCAAAGTATCAATATCAACAAATGAGGTAGCTATGTTCAAGTTAACTATCGACGAACATTTTTAGAGTGATTAGACATTGATTGACGCTAAATTCACAGCACTGGAGTCAACCAACCAAATCCGTTATAATTTTTTTTCGAACACTCAGAAGAAGGTGACAGTGATGGTAATCAATTGTCAATCAGGCCTATCCAATGAAATAATCAGGAACAATGTTTTTTTGAGAGCAAAATAGAAATTTAGTCAAGGAAAGCTGCAAGAAACTGCCTTTGTGATGACAATTTTTAGTAACAACAGACTAAGTGAGTTCTAGATCGTGATATATACACGTATACACGTAACAAGTAAAACAAAGTTGAACAACAGACTAGCTGCATTTAAAATATTTTAGATAATTTTGTCCACTATTTGCAGCAGCAGCAAAGCAAAGCTTAATCATCATATAATATATCATACATAAAACACAGTCAACTGTCTCTAAAGTAGACACCTTCAGGGCCAACTAACAGCGCCCATGTTTTCTTTGTCGATGCAGACTGTCCAGACTGGCTAAATTCATGCGAGTACGGTCCGAAAGTAGGCCCCAAATTACTGTAAAATTGATTTCTGATGAACCAAAAGTGAAATGTAATCGGAGATGACTACATTTCGTGATTCTTTGTCACATTTATATAGTATATACCGGGTGTCCCAAAAAAAGTACTCCCGTTTGAAAAATCACCAACATTTGATTGCACGGCCGATCTTCAATTTTTATTTTTGGTCACGTAGATCAAGGACCAAATCATTTTCCAAAACATAGCTGATCTTGTAAGTGGTTTTAAAATGAGCAAATTTAACTCTTTTACGGCTACCTGGTTTTGAATCATCCTGTAAAAAGTATTGATGATTGCCAAATCAATTTCTTTGTGCGTGTAAAACTTCTAGTTTGGTCATAAATGACAAAAATAAATGTGCACTATCATTGGAGACTTCAATGATGATGAAAAATCTGAAAATTTTGACTCTTAGGAAAGATTGAGTATTTTGCAAAAAAAACTATAGCTCGAAATAAGGTTTTTCAACGTGTTAATTTTCTACCTTGCTGTATCAAAAGCAAACATTTTATCATCTGTGAATATTTTTGGATCTTTGACAAAACCACTCAAAAAGAAAATTTTATCAAAGGTTTTATAATCAATTTTTGATGGTTTTTTAAACAGGAGTACTTTTTTTTTGGGACACTCGGTAGAATGGAGCTTACGATGCATCGATGCAGTACAGCATCGATATTTTGGTACTCCAAAACCTAATCGAGTAAACGTAGTAATTAATTTAGAGACAGTTTACTGTATATTATGTATGAAATATTGTTATTCATCCATAAAATGCAGTGAACTGTGTCTAAAATGAATATCTTCCAGGCCAACTCAATGTGTCCTCTTTAGCAAGGTGTGCACCTTACAGAAAGAATTTTAGGTAATATCTATCAACAGGGACGACAAATAGTTCCTTTCTTGACAGGTTGTTTACGAAATAAAGGTGTCGCTTAGAGAGAGTTGACTGCAGTGCAATACTTGAAAGCTAATCCGTAATATAACATGAAATAAATACAATATGATACAATCCGGCAGGAGATCTGGCTCTTGCTGGGGGGGGGGAGGTTGCATAGGAACATGGTAGGAGTGGACAACCAAAAAGGGTATACTTCATGTATTTTTATGGAAGCACCTGGAAAGTTCTAGGGCACCCGTTTCAAACCAACTGAAACTGCAGCAACTCATGATTGAAGTTTATGAATCACTCAACCATGAAAACCCTTCTTTCTTATGGGATTTATTCACAAGAAAAGAAATTAATTACAACCTGGAAATTAAAGATATTCTCTCACTTCCCAATACATCGACTGCGTGTTTCGGTACAAATTCGACAATTTTTAGAGATATCATACGTTAGAATGGTACACCTGATGTGATTAAGAGCAGCAATAAAGCCTCTATTTTTAGCAAAAACATAAAAAATTGGGCTGGGGAGGGTTGCAATTGTAAAATTTGGAAATAGTTTTATTGTAGATTAGTTTAACCCTATCCAGATAAGACTACCCGTGAATTTTTCCATACAACTGGTCGAGTATCTCCAGAATAGTCTAGTTTTTTGTGACTTTTAGTTTCTATCTACGAGACATCTTTTTATGTCGATTTCAAAAATTTTGACACTGATTCAGGGGGTCAACACTTGACTTTAAATTGAAAGCTCCGCAAAATATATACCTTTTAACTCATAACTTTGGAACCACTGGCGCTATGACAACGAAACAAACATTGCTGAACTTGTCTTGAAACGGGCTTTCATTTGATATATAGTTAATCGATTTTTGATATCGTAATCAATAATTGTTTAATGCGCATGCGTACTGATAAAAACTATTTTGGGCTTCATTTTTGAAAAAATGAGCAACATCATATGATGCAGCAGGTCTTTTTATGTATATCCAGCATAGTCTCCCCAAAGTCTAAAAAGGCCTAGTGTGGATAGGGTAGTTTAAGTCAGTTGGTATTTATTAGTTTGTGCCTTTTTGCACAAACTTCGAATATGACTGTATCCAACTGTAAATAAAGTGATTATTATTATCTATGCAACAGGTGGCTTGCCACCACCCCTTCCCCTATTACCCGGTCTCCTGCCTCGTGTCCTATCGATGACATCTACATACACCACATTCTCCCCACTTGGGGCTGAAATTGCTTCTGGGAATGGATCCCTGTTTTCCTCCAGTTCCTGCTTCTTTCGTTCATCTTTTAATTTATCTTCGTGGTGTATCGCCCAGACATCAGCCATGCCCGGAAGATCTGCGATCATTTCATTTTCGTCTTCCTCCATGACGTATGAGATACCTTCATCGCTCCTGCCAGCGACATTTGATTCTGGCACTGCGGCCCTCCTCTGCATCTCTCGCTTCTCTTCCCCCAATCTCCTTTGTTCCTTTATCCATTTGAGATGGTTGCTGGGAACATCTGTAGGGTTTTCTTTGAAAGAAATTCTTTCTTCTAAATGCTTTTTTGCAAATTTCGCAATGATTTCATCTAGTTTGCCCTCCATTGCTCGCAGGTCAGATTGGAACTCCTCCATTAGCTCATTCATGTTTGCTGTCTCTGTCGGGTACTGAATAGTTCCGCCGTGGTATGTGTCTTGATAAAGAGATAAGATTTGTGACAACCTCATGCATGCATGACCAGCGTGGCTGGCTCCTAGTAGTTTCTTCAAATTTGTGGGATCAACAAGTTTATCATATCACGTATGCCCACCTATACTTGGTTAGAAATTTGATACTAGGATACCATTCTTCCCCTTAGCTATTGGTGTGCATGGCTTACACTGTCGTTGTGGGGTCAGTCATGGAAAGAATAAATATATGTGATGTACAGTGATGTACAGTGACAAGCAAGGCATCAGAATGCAGCTGCAGAGCATAGCTTCTCAATTCCTAACAAGGTCGTTGACAAAGTTTATGAACTACCGATTGCCCCAAAAAAGTTCCAACGTTTAATTGAACTCAGAGAAAAAGGAAGAAATGAGTTAAATGATGATGGAGATATGTACGAGCTCTAATATTTCATGTTCCTGTTGAAGTCAAATCCAATGACGTTAGCCGTTCTGCTTGATATTTGTGGAAGGGGACTCACTCGACGAGAAACACAAACGCACTAACGTTGGGTTCACAATTTGTTCATTACGTGTAGTACTACATTGAAAATAAAAAAGGCCAGCTTCCAGTCAGTAGTGCAATTTTCAGAGCATCGGAAATCCTTTCATTTACAAGAGAAAACAGCACTAGATAATAAATTGAATATAATAATTGAATAGAATTTTGGTTTTAACGATTTTTGATTCTGTAACAGCTCGCCTGCTCTACATAAGTTTTGAGGAATTGAGTCAAAAAGGTATTGGGCAAAAATGGTTTGCTACTGTTGTTGTTGCATTTACTAACTGGGAATTTTACCTTTCCGCCGTTTCATGGAGTAGAACAAGCTGTCTTTTCTTGAACTAAAAAGCAGTTGTCAACTTTTTGTTCCACCTGCCATATTATGCAATATTGGATTTTTCGTCTTGGTGAGCTCGAATTGAGTGGCAAAGTACACCCTTCGTATTTCCCTGCGAGACCTGTTCTATTCGATATTTAAGACCTTGCTACAAATATACTGAATGAGCAGAGCTCTTGCTTGTCCTTGCTCCAAGTCTATTTTGTGAACTGATCAAGGTAAGGACGGAGAGTGGCAACTCATTTTTTCTGTTCATAATCCAGAGATTTCAACTTCGCCACAATGATGCAGGCAGGCGTACGGATCTCTTTGGTTTGCCTTCAACATGAAATGTTAGAGCTCATAACGCCATCTTCAGAATACTAATTTCTACCTAAAAAATGCCAAACTTTAAATGTCTATCATGCAACTAAAATGATTGGAAATCGCCAGGCTCAGAACTTTTTTCTCTGTGTTCAATCCAACGCCGAATCTTCTCCTTTGGGAGACCCGGTACTTTTTTGAACTGAGTGACTTGAAAGAAATTTTAGCTATTTTGCTATAATTTTACTGTCGGACTTTTCTGAAATATTCAATATTACTTCTTTTCTAAATTTGACAGAGAAATGTCGAAAATACTTCCAATCATCGCAAATATCTATTAATGTTTTACTGAAAGATGAATTTCTTGAACATTGACATTTTGATTTCTCAACCTGAATATGAATGGAAAGACTGAAATATGAATAGAATGATCATCGTCGTAATCTTGCTTCTTTAAATTTTTGGTTTTTGCAATATGGTATCGAGAAAAGTCTGTCACTCTTCTTGTTTACGATTTAGAAATTGAATAGTGTCAAGTTCTCAATTGAGTTGAAATATGAAATATGAAAAACGCTGTAATTTCGAAAATTATTCAAGATTTCTGAAAAGTTCAACAGTAGAATAATGGATAAGTAGCCAAAGTTTCTTTTGAGCCATTCAATTAAAAAAATAAGGCATTGAATTTACACCTACAGTCGTGCCCAAAAGTTTAAAGGACAAGTCCGGGGTTGATATGATTGATGATAAAATACAAGATAATACCTCTATGAATTATGTATGATACTTTTTTCCACTATTTTTCGCCTTCTCCTTGTGAAATTACGTATTCAAATAAGCTATTTGAGCGAAGTGACGTCATATCACGCAAACGAAAACGAGGCTCTGTGATTGTTTTTCGCCTCTTAGTTTCTGCTAGCCTCTTTATCGTGTACTCGTGCATTGAAAATGGCACGAGAACACGATAAAGAGGCTTGCGACGATAAAGAGGCGAAAAACCAATCACACAACCTCGTTTTCCTTTACGTGATATGACGTCATTTCGCTCAAAGTGCTTTTGTGAATACGTAATTTCACAAGTAGAAGGCAAAGAATAGTGAAAAAGTATCATACATCATTCATAGCAGTATTATCTTGTATTTTATCATCAATGATAACAACCCCGGACTTGTCCTTTAAGACCGAATTTTTGTCAACAACGTTTCTTGGCCTAACGATATGGAACCCTACCACTCTACCTAGTTTACTTTGTTAGAGTTCATTTAGATCAACTTTCCATGTAGATTTCAAATTTTGATTTTTTTTCTAATTTCGGCGCCATTTTGCTATGACGTCACAATGAAATATATAGAAATTCTCGGAAATTGCATTGGTTCTGCCGACAAGGTGTGTGACCCAAAAATTGTGTTAATCAGCTGAATTTTACATCAATCTATGCACAGTTAATTTCTATTTTATGTTTGCAAAATATCGAAACTCCACGAAGACTATTGCTTCAGGGAAAAAGGTAGTGGAGGGCCTTATGTCCATAATAATGCTTCATTTCCCTGAAGCCATACAATTGCTGCAGTTAAAAAGGTAGTGGAGGGCCTTATGTCCATAATAATGCTTCATTTCCCTGAAGCCATACAATTGCTGCAGTTAAAAAGGTAGTGGAGGGCCTTATGTCCATAATAATGCTTCATTTCCCTGAAGCCATACAATTGCTGCAGTTAAAAAGGTAGTGGAGGGCCTTATGTCCATAATAATGCTTCATTTCCCTGAAGCCATACAATTGCTGCAGTTAAAAAGGTAGTGGAAGGCCTTATGTCCATAATAATGCTTCATTTCCCTGAAGCCATACAATTGCTGCAGTTAAAAAGGTAGTGGAGGGCCTTATGTCCATAATAATGCTTCATTTCCCTGAAGCCATACAATTGCTGCAGTTAAAAAGGTAGTGGAGGGCCTTATGTCCACAGCTATGGCCATAAGTTTAAGACCACCCTTGGAAAAGCGTGAAAAACAATCTGTGCTTATGAGGTAAGAGCCTGTGATGTTCGATAATTCAAATAATGACACGATTCTTCAACATTAATTCGAATAACTTTGTGATTGTAACTTCAAACTAACAATCCAAGGGTTGGTCTTAAACTTATGGTCAAAGCTGTGGACGGAATGCCCTCTACTACCTTTTTCCCTGAAACAATATTCTTCGTGGAGTTTCGATATTTTGCAAACAAATCGTAGAAATTAATTGTGCTTAAAATGAAGTAAAATCCTGCTGAGTAACACAATTTTTGGGTCACACCCCTTGTCGGCAGAACCAATGCAATTTCCGAGAATTTCTATATATTTCATTTTGACGTCATAGCAAATGGCACCGAAATTTAAAAAACAACATCAAAATTTTAAATCTACATGGAAAGTTGATCTAAATGAACTTCAAGAGAGTAAAATAGGCAAGGTGTGGTAGGGTTCAATACAGTGGTTCTATATCGTTAGGCCAAGAAACGTTGTTGACAAAAATGTGGTCTTAAACTTTTTCCCACGACTGTATCTGTCTACCCCGATTTAAACATCTGGAACCTATGCTAGCTGAAGGGCTTAGCAATCTTACGAGTAGCTATAATTACCCTCCGAAAATTGAATTTCAAAAATACGCTAATTCATTCATTTCCCATTTGTTGTTCAATCTATTTTTTGGTGGACGTGAGAAAAGCCGAGTTCCAACTTTCTTCACGAGCTCAACATCGGAATCATTTGCAGCTATAGATTTCCCTGCACGACTTCAAGTCCGTCTCTCTGTAAAAGTTTTCCAAGATATTGACTGGGAAAGGATAGTGATCATTTTTCTCTTTTGGCCAAGGTAGAAATCGCAATTAGTTAGAATGCAGTCACGTGACCATGCAGCATCCCAATAAGATAGCCACGCCCTCTGGACCAAATGGTTAAAGGACAAGTCCGGGGTTGGTATGATTGATGATAAAATACAAGATAATACTGCTTTGAATGATGTATGATACCTTTTTCCACTATTTTTCGCCTTCTCCTTGTGAAACTACGTATTCAAATAAGCAATTTGAGCGAAGTGACGTCATATCGCGCAAACGATGACAAGGCTGTGTGATTGTTTTTTCGCTCCTTTAGCGTAGCAAGCCTGTTTATCGTGTTCTCGTTCCATATTCAATGCATGGGTAGACAATAAAGAGGCTTGCAACGATAAGAGGTGAAAAACAATCACGCAGCCTTGTCATCGTTTGCGCGATATGACGTCACTTCGCTCAAATTGCTTATTTGAATACGTAGTTTCACAAGGAGAAGGCGAAAAATAGTGGAAAAAATTATCATACATCATTCAAAGCAGTATTATCTTGTATTTCATCATAACGATACCAACCCCGGACTTGTCCTTTAAACAAAGCATTTGTCAATAGTTCTCAATGGTGGAAAAGTCCCTGTTCTACAAGGCTGCAAAGAGACCCATATATTGAAAGTGTTAAAAAAAGAGTACTCTTCGAGACTTACCATGATATGTTTTGTACTTGCGCTTTATTTGGCTGCAGACAACTCCCATTAAAATAAGGAGAATAACAATTACGACTGTCATTTGGAAAATGATTGATTGTGTATTTATAAATGAGATTGGTTGGTCTGCCTCTTTCTTTATCTGCAAGGCAAAGTAGATGGTTTCAATTGTCAATAGTATACCAAAAATTAATCCACCGTTGTAGAAAATATTGCAAAAACTCGATGGGGGTTGCATAATTTGTAGCAAAATTTTCTATGAGGGCTTGATCGAGAATTCTCTTTTGTTGTCTAAAAGTTAGCTACTGTAGCAAGATAAAACTCAAATCCTTACTGGTTGCCAGAGCATGCGGAATCACCCAATTTCATGCTTGTCAGCCAATGAGATCACCGCTTTCTAGCCCCTCGAGACAAACTCGGTCGTTTGAGGTGAATTTTCTAGTACCCTCACAAAAACTGAAATGGGTGTTAAAGTACTTCAGTTATTTGCACTTTTTTTAATAACTCAGTTGTGGGGATTTCCGTCCAGAATTGTTTACATGTTTAAACACATAGCTTGTTTGGTGCAGGAGCTGCGCTCAATTTCCGGTCGAAGAATATTGACCTTCGTTGAAATATCTATAGAAATCGCTACAAATGAGATATACAGATAACAATTTCAGCGATTATGCATACTGACCTGGGCCGGGTTGTTCAAACCACGATTAGCATTAATCTTGGATTAAAGGCATGCTTATGTTGTCATTTGTATAGTCTTAATCCGGTATTAGCCTAATACCAGCTTTGAACAACCGGGCCCTGAGCAATAACCCAAGCTCCTTCACTGCTATCACATCTCAAAATTGGAGGCAATTTCTAACGATTTCTGGTAGAGACATCATTTGGGCCTTAGCTTTACTTCGCTTAGAACTCATTCCATTGCACTTGAAAAGTTATGGTAAAATTCTCAAGCTAAATAATGCACTTACCCATGACTCAGACACCAGTTTGAATTCGTTTGCCTTTTTTACTTCAGCAAATTTTTAAACCTCGGTCCATATTTTTCTCTGCAAAATCTCTCCGCTTCAAACATTAAACAGTGAGCTTTGACATTGTATCATAAGAGTCTCGCATCAAAGAACATTCCTATACCGGGTGTCCCAAAATGATGTATCATTGTTTGATTGCTGACATGTCCATAGCCAATGAACCGATTTTCAAACACTTTATTTCATTTTATTGCCTAAAGCTAAATTGTATTTTAAGATGTTGGTTGTGGTATTACCAGTTTTTGAAAATCGGTTCATCGGTCATGGACATATAAGCTATCAAACGATGATACATCATTTTGGGACACCCGGTAGAACGATCACACGCGGTTAAGCTGTTTAGCGAGGCACCTGTGAATTAGTTTCACGCATTTCGTTCTTTTCGTTCTGTTTTAAATAGATGCAAAACATAAAAAAAAAAAATTTTGAGTTGCTAAAAAAGGTACCCGGTTTTGCTCTTTTGTTTGTTTGCATTGATTGATTGAGTCAAATGCGTGAAAACAATTTACGATTGCCTCGCTAAACATATAAAGCGCATGAAATCGTTGATCTATAGGAATGTTCTGTGAAGCAAGACTTTTATGATATAATGTCGAAGTTCTCTGTTTGTTGCTTGAAGCGGAGAGACTGTACAGAGAAAAATATGGACCGAGGAAAGTTTTTGCGATTCACCCACAACTGATCGTTTCTTTTAAAAATTTGCTAAAGTAGAAAAGGCTAACGAAGTCAAACTGGTGTCTGAGTCATGGGTAAGTGCATTATTTAGCTCAAGAATTTTACCATAACTTTTTAAGTGTAATGGAATGAGTTTCAATTGAGGAAAAGCTTAGGCCCAAATGATGTCTCTACCAGAAATCGTTAGAAATTGCCTCCAATTTTGAGATATGATAGCAGTGAAGGAGTTTTGGTTATTGCTCAGGTCAGAATCACTGAAATTCTTATCTGTATATCTCATTTGTAGCGATTTCTATAAATATTTCAACGAAGGTCGATATTCTTCGAGCGGAAAATGAACGCAGCTCCTGCCCCAAACAAGCTATGTGCCTAAACATGTAAACAATTCTGGACGGACTTCCCCACAACTGATTTATCAAAAAATAGTGCAAATAACTGAAGTATTGTAGCATCCATTTCAGGTTTTGCGAGGGTACTAGAAAATTCACCTCAAACAACAGATTTTGTCTCCAGGAGCTAGAAAGTGGTGATCTCATTGGCTGACAAGCATAAAATTGGATTATTTCCGCATGCTCTGGCAACCAGTAAGGATTTGAGCCTTATCTTTACTGGCAGATCTTAGATCAAATGACGTGGGAAATTTGAACATTTTATAAGGTTTATTCGATTTCTTTGTGAGATAAGATGAGCTGAAGACAAGCGGCGATGTAATTTTTACTAACATGCATCGCGCTCCAGTTACGTATATTAAGCGCGTCTACAGGGATTTGGTTAAAGACAGTAATAAATCGTATATAAAAGAGTTTTGATAATATAAATAGAAACAATGTCTAGTTCTTACCTTAAAACCAGCAGTTACATCTGCCAAGGTTTGTAGTATTTGGCGTTCCTCGACCTTTATATAGTCCTCGAACGTACTTGCAGCGTTAGTCATGTCATTTGACAAAATAAAACCGAAAGAGAAGGGATATTGTATCAGTTCAACAGCATATATATCTGGATGATTGAATACGTCAGGTTGAGATGCTGCCGATGCCACATCAACCAATGCTGACCGCACTTTGCGTCTTTTCAGTGCGTCGGCAACATCCTCGATGGTTCGATATAATGCTTCTGCAACGACAAGACAAAATATTGCTCAAGCTGATAAACAGACAAGATAGCTTGTTTAAAAAAATAACGAATTGGATTTGTCCTTGATTTATTTTCGTGGAATTTTTTTTACTTTGGAATTTTCTCAGGCTAATTGGCCAAAGGTTTGGTTTAGAGGTGGACGCAAATTTCGACTCTGAAATTAACATTCAACTATCGAAGCACCCATATCAACGAACGAGATGTCTGTGTTCAAGGTATCTATTGAGGAATGTTTTGTGAATGATTCACCAAGGATTTATCTATTGAGGAATGTTTTGTAAATGATTCACCAAGGATTAAAGCTAAATTTTCATGTCGCTTGAACCAAATGTATTTTGGGATACCCCTACTTGGAAAAAAAAGGATTACGAGTAAGGGAGCGGTCATTGTTAATCTTGGGTAACAGGGCTAATGATAATTCTACACAATTAGACAACATTTCATACCCCGTCTTGAATATACAGGGTGTCCCAAAGAAATTTTGCCCCGTTTGCTTGAAGATTGCGACAAAACGGCAAAATATTCTCGCCAAACTTTGTTATGATGTTGCTTTTCAGCTGTTCTAATAAATTTTGCTACCATTCCCGTAAAGATCCTTTCAAAAATCATGGAGCTGTGACCTTCAGCAGACCAAATTTGACTGATGACTAAAACCAGTCGTCAATCATTTTGTCTTACTATTTTGCAGCGATAAATAGCTTCATGTAATGTAAGAAATATTCTCTGTAAGGTAACAAATAATTGAAAATTTTTTAATGATTATCAGAATTTTGAAAAAGCTACGGCATTAGGCTGCTGTTTTATTTCATTAATGGAAATAACACCATGGAGCAAAATCATGCAACATTTTAGCGAGAATCTTTTGTCGTTTTTTTGTCATCTAAGACAAACGGGGCACAATTTTTTGGAATACCATGTAGAAAAATAGGTTTTATACCCCTTTACCATTCAACAAAATGATTTGCTACCCCATCCAGAACTCTTTGAGGAAATATAAAAGATATATGCACACATACTAATTAGTCCCAGGCTATTTTCGTACCAATCCAGTGATTCATCATTTCCAGATGTCTGTTAAATTTACTTTTGAATGTTGACGGATGACTTCATAGAAATAATTTTGAAGCAAAATAGTTTTGCACCCATAGCAATTCTCATTGATAAGTTCGCACCCCCACAAAGTAATGGAAACAATGTTCATACTTCTATCACAAATCTCCCCCCTCCCCGGTACCCAGGATTAAAAATGACCAATCCCTAACTGTATATTTTCTGACTTTGACATGAGGATTACTTAATGGATATGCGTGCATACAAGATCTCGAAGAATGGCCAATTTATCACATCTTATGCATTATTGATAGAGTAAAATTTGAGGAATACTTACTGGTATTTACTTTCGCATTTCGACGAATTGCAATTTTGTGACCAGCTGAGTCGTGAATGGCTGCAATCTGAAACGTAGATGCTCAATCTGATAAACAATTGTGCTAAAGATGACAGGGAATATTTACCATGATCTTTGGCGTTTGAAAGAATTGTGAATGATTTGATTTGTCAATTTACCATGTAACGCAATGGATCGTGGTAAAAATTCCATGGTGCCATCCGCAGCGTGATCATCTATCTAGCTTCTAATTTCCTAACAGACTCCAAATGACATAGATCAGCGGTACTACAAGAATTCAAACCCAAATACTAGCCTGCTACAGTATGTTCATTCAACTGATGGACAATTCTCAGTTCACGGGCTGATTAACAATCATTTACCTTGTGAAAGGCGATACCTTTGTCATTAAACTTATATAAAGAAGCTTTCAGGAACGTTCCGTGATAAATGGTGCTATTTTGTGATATATAAAGCTGGTTGAAAGAGGGCGTCTCTGACACAGTGGGATCTTAATGCCAAAATCGAAATTCTCATTTCTTGGCTCAGAAATGTCCGATTTGTATGAAATCAACTTTATTTACCAAATGAATATAACAGCTTTTAACGGATTGCCAGCCAGAAGAAATACGGATTCTAATTTTACACTTAATTGGACATGCTCAGGGGCAGCACGATTTTGGCATTTTTGGCATCAAAATGTGGAAATTTCATTTTTACACTTGAAAAACAAAAAAGTGACTCAAAGTGACTCTACCAGACTCACTTTTTGTGGAAGTACCATGTCTCAGCTGAAAATCTACCAAGGGGATCGTGCAGAATTGTACAGAAAAAAAAGTTATACGCAATTAAAAAAGTCAAGTGTACCTCTTGATTTTGAAGAAAAAGTTGGGCTTTTTTTGTTGCTTTCTAAGCAACATGAAATTGAATGGAATTGTTGAAAGTAACTGCTAGTGACTTCAATTCATCTTTTGGGGAAATTCAAATCGTAAAATTGAAATAAAGCTTTTTCACTGCTCCTCCGCAGAGACAGATAACAAAGCAGTGTAGGCTGCTTCTTTTTTATCATTTCTTCACACAGCGTTAGGTCATCAACTTTATAACGTCCAAGTTAACTTCATTATGAAGTGCACTAACTTCTAAGCTAGTTACATCTAGAAAACTTGATAAAAGACTATGATTTAGTTATTATTTACGAATCGTATTTTGTTTCTTCAATAAAACTTCATTCGTACATAGACTGAATCAGTGATTCCTCCTCATTGGAAACATGGGCAACAGGAGAAGAGTATCGTTTTTTGTTGACATATCTTGTCTCACATTGTAATTACCGGAGCTGATTTTGTTAGCATTCTGATAAAAATCTCATGAATGCTGGCTTGAACAGAAGTCTGTCTCGGTCTTTCAAATGCAGGACGGAGGAACAATTGCTATTTGGTCTGAGAGTGGAGTTGAAGCATGGAACAAACAGGTATGCAGTTTCCGTAAGGGGGGGGAGGGGGCAGGATGTAGAGCGAGACGGAATTCTGTACAAAAGTCAACATTCATGAAATATTTGTAAGAATGCTAAAAAATCAGCTCCGGTAATTACAAAGGTGAGACAAGATATGTCAACAAAAAAGGACACTCTTCTCCAGTTTCCCATGTTTCCAACGAGGAGGAATCACTGATTCAGTCTATGTACGAATGAAGTTTTATTGAAGAAATAAAATACGATTCGTAAATATTAACTAAATCATAGTCTTTTATCAAGTTTTCTAGATGTAACTAGCTTAGAAGTTAGTGCACTTCATAATGAAGTTAACCTGGACGTTATAAAGTTGTTGACCTAACGCTGTGTGAAGAAATGATAAAAAAGAAGCAGCCTACATTGCTTTGTTATCTGTCTCTGCGGAGGAGCAGTGAAAAAGCTTTATTTCAATTTTACGATTTGAATTTCCTCAAAAGATGAATTGAAGTCACTAGCAGTTACTTTCAACAATTCCATTCAATTTCATGTTGCTTAGAAAAAAAGCCCAACTTTTTCTTCAAAATCAAGAGGTACACTTGACTGTTTTAATTGCGTATAACTTTTTTTTCTGTACGATTCTGCACGATCCCCTTGGTAGATTTTCAGCTGAGAAGTGTTACTTCCACAAAAAGGGATTCTGGTAGAGTCACTTTTTTGTTTTTCAAGTGTAAAAATGAAATTTCCACATTTTGATGCCAAAAATGCCAAAATCGTGCTGCCCCTGTGCATGTCCAATTAAGCGTGAAATTAGAATCCGTATTTCTTCTGGCTGGCAATCCGTTAAAAGCTGTTATATTCATTTACTAAATAAAGTTGATTTCATACAAATCGGACATTTCTGAGCCAAGAAATGAGAATTTGGATTTGGCATTAATTAGCCAATTAGAGGAAGATTTGATAAAATTGCCATGAAATTGACACTTGTAGATTTCACCAAATTTTGACCCTGATTTTCTCTGGGCTCGCAATTCCGATTTCAATGAAATGTTTTTTATTTTGATGGCCAACATATCTAGTTTTCAGTGGTATGATCAGTGGTCAGAAATAAGCAATTTCATTTTTGGGTATTTCTTCCACTTGCTTGGCCTGTAAAAAATGGGTTAGAGTTCATAACTACATGTTATTTGCCGTGTAATGCCGTAAGGACAATAATTCAATAGATATACCTCTTGACCATATAACTGGTTGTCTTTTGCTACAGAGACAGTCAAGGAAGTTGCGAGCTTGGCAGAAAGAAGCGATAAAGTGATCAAACCAACAATCATCCACACCATCGCAAAAAGGCGTGCAGGCTTCGATTTTGGCGTCAGATCTCCATTTCTATGAAAATAAGAAATATCTTATGGTCCACGAAAGGAGTTATTTTTTTGGTCCAAATTGGCTACAAATGAGTTTCAAAATGGAAAAAATGCTAAATATAGATAAAGGGCAAGTTGTATGTTTTATTCTTAATTGGCTCATTTGTCTAAAAGTGAAGTGGACGTCATTTTAGGGCTTTTGTTAGTAGGCACGAGTAACCACAGATTTGCGATGACACAATGAAAGATAACAGACTGTTCTTCTTTTGGAATAATGGGTTTACGCGTATGCTAATCTAGACCAGGCTTTTTGAAGCATCCTCAGGCCTGGGGGGGGGGGCTAAATTAGCTCCCCCCTCAGAACTCCGAATTAACAAGGGCTAGCAAGATGATTCGTGGTCATATTATGTAAATTAATGTGAAACTTCTGAATATCTAATTCATGTTACTCTAATTGTTGTATTTTCTATGACGTCATCAATGTTCTTTGTTTTGCGCCAAAAACAGCACTGGTACAGATTTACTGTAGGAAATCTCTTAAGAGGAATATTATGCTTCTTATAACTTTAATCGACAAATTATTTATTACCTAAATTCATTAGAAATATAAGTGATGAATGACGTCATACAAAATAAAAACAAAAAATAGGTTATTTCCATATTGTCTTATTGAATTATGGTTGCACTAAAATGTTCATCCATTTATCTCACTTTTGTCTTGAATAAAACAAACAAGATATTAAAACTACTTTTTGAGAAATTGTTATATGTCCAAAACTACATGAGATATCTTGTAAAAATCTTGGTGAAAGATGCGAAAAGGATAGTTAAGAAAAGTCACGAAAAATATTTAGCCTAGAAATCATCATCAAAAAATTACACACTTGAACGTCACAGAACTATTCATGACCAATCCAAATAACTTTCACAACCATTTAGCAGATGATTAATGACCGCTCCCTAATACCGTTTGAGAACCAGCCGAAAGTAGCTTTTTGGATTCAAATGGACTTTCAGTTTTAATCAGATGCCAGTCTAATTTCTTTTTCGTCAGTAATTTACAGTAGTCTAGTGGAATACCAGGTCACCCAGAAAAAGTGACTCGACGCAATCTGTTATAGTAAAAACAGAAAGTGGCCGATTAAAATATTTCAAATGTTGTTCTGTCACTAAAAGACTAGTCTACATTATGAGTATTTTTCGCAATTTTTTAGGCACGGTAAAGGTCCCAAATTAAGGATTTTGAGGAAAAGGGCAGGCTTGAGATCCTCAAAAACTCGTCAAAAACAGGGGATCGATTCAAAGCCATTTCAGGTCTTTAAAACAACGAGGAACGTGCTTCATTTTGCCTGAGAATATCTTTAAATACCTAGGGACTATAAACTTGCCCTGAAGCAGGGGCGGAAATCAGATGTACGCACTACCAATTTTTAGGGAAACGCCCTATCAGATAAAAAGGGAGTGTCTTACACACAGACGGGAGGATCAAGTAAGCTCAAAACAACATCATAGACTACAACAAACTTTTGTCTCCCATACATAACTCCTTTGAAATGGGCCTATTATGTCTATAAAACTTGAACCCTGTCAAGCTTTTCCTATACATTTCTATTGCGTTGCTAAAAAGCATCGGTCGCCTCATGTGCTTACAAAAATCATCCCTGAAAAGTTGGTACTGCTTTTCCATTCATCTCATATGTCAGCGCAGTTTCTTAATTCATCCGAGGTCGCACACAATTTATGCACAGATTCGCCTTTGTTGAAGTAATTTATTCGGAACTTGATGCTCCCTACGAATTTATGCAGACACAAAGTTTCAGAAACGAGGTTTGTGGAGGTGTGGCTCTCCACCGCAGTACCGTTCAATATCCTCCATGAAGCAATTCGTGTTTGGAACTTGAAGGACTCGACCGACTAAAGGATTGAGTTGGCGAAATAGAAATATCGAGCATACATGTTCTGAGAATTTGCTGAGGATTTCATTAAACTGAAAGAAAAAGGTTCGCCGCCTTCTCATAGAATTCCTTTCTTCAAACTTGAACTAGCAAAAGAGACATGCTTACGCAAGCACAGTGCGAACGTCTGGATCCGCCCCTGCTGAAGACTTCCTACTGGGTTGCCTTTTCCTTAGGTTAAAATGAAGCACGCTCCTCGTTGTTTTGAAGATTTGAAAATGGTTGTAAATCGATCCCCTGTTTTTACGACTATTTGAGGATTTCAGACATGCCCTTTTCTTCAAAATCCTTAATTTTGGAAATTTACCGTGCGAAAAAAAATTCCAAAAAATACTCATAGCATCGGCTATAGTCTTTTAGCGACAGAACAACGTTTGAAATATTTCAATCGGCAACTTACTCAATTTTCTGTAACAGATCGCGTTGGGTCACTTTTTTCTGGGTCACTTTTTTCTTGGTCACCTGGTATCATCTTTCAAACATTTATTGCAAAAGAATCTATGCACACTCCGCAAAATATAGCCTGTTTGTTACAAGTAAACATAGAGAGACTGCTGGGTTAACAAGAACATTCTGCTTGATAATGAGATACAGCTATTATGAAATATTATGATTAATACAATGTCTTACCCAACGGTTGTCATGGTGACATATGCCCAGTAAATACCGCTACATATGCCTCTTGGAAAACTTTTCGGAAATTCGTCTGCATTTTCTCTGTAGTCCTGCAAATAATTTTGTATTTCAGTTGGCTACCCACTAACGTGTTTCAGAGTAAGATAAGTTAATAATTACGTTTTTGCTTTCGCTATCGTTACGTTATTCTGCTCATCACAAAACATTGGGCACACAATATCATGGAAGTAATCTGTGAAGGTTAGTTAGTGGTCATACAGAACCGTCGAGAAGGGGGGAGGGGGGAGTTAGTACTTCACTATTGGATCAGACGTGGATGTGCGCACTTTGAATGAACTGTTATTCTAAAAATTCTGGTAATGGGTGTTCAATATCCCCGTTGATTTGATTCTGAACAGATTTGTTCTTCTTGTGACCATATCTGACAGGATATCATTTCTTTCGCCTTGAAATTGAATTTCAACTTCAGCAAATTATTGCGGGGGCTGAAGCCCCCCAGCCCCCGCTTCCGACGGGCCTGCTCGCTACTTCAGTCCAAAGTTCCTTCGCCAGGATCGATATTATTGCCACGTTCCGAAAAGATTGACGAAGCAAGTTTCCTGAACGGCCATTTTCTTTTTCATTGAGAAGCTAAACACTACTGTACTGCGCATGCTCATTTGGATATCCCAAGCCAAATTTGGGGACTGGCGCCTGTTTTGAATTGGTTCATCGATGGATCATCCCATCTTATAAAATGGCGACGAGCCAAACATGAACTTATTAGAATTGGTTCGTCTGAAAGCGATGAGCCCATGATGAGCTCATCTTGGGCACGTGCTCATTAATTCAGTCTGTTTTATATGATGGGCCAAGAGATGAACCGATTCAAAATAATAGGTTCGTCCAATCACTGCCTCATCGTATAAATTTACCCTTAGCTTTACAAACAAGATAAAGAAACTTTCCATTTAAAACTTATTTTTTAACAGTGTAGAAGAGGGTATGTCCCAAAAGAAAAATGGCATGGTCCAAGAAATTTACCGGCGCCTTTGCCGAGGGCCGTGCCACACCCTCGACGGACATGTGGTCATATTTTTTGAAAATATTTTGATTATTTTTACGTAAGGGCCTGACAGCAAATAATCTCATTTTTAGAAATGCAAAGAACTCTTTCCAAAGAATCATCGTTGAAATTTGACCCAACAAGACTGCACTGTGCTAATATGTGCAACTGTTTGCGAAAAATGTCCTGAAAATCATTGAGACGTTACGTCAGATTGTAGTTGTTTCTTCATTTGTGCAGAATGCATTTCTACAGAATAAGTTTATCACTTCGTGCAAAACATAAAAATTCCAAAGAGGGTCAGAGATACAATTTCAGAGTCATCAAAAGGATACATAGACTTGAAAACTTACCAAAGCCCAAATGCCGAAGCCTCCAATGACCATGAGCAAAATGATGATAATAAAAAGCGGCCAGGTCTCTCGTATCTTCAGAGCAATATCCAGAGCTTGCTCATCCCATGTGTCCCTGATTCTGAAATGCACCACCCCGGGGTGTTGTACAACAGGCACGAACACATGGCCTTGGTGAGTTGCTCCGGATGTTCCTCCGAAGATCGGGAAACTAACATCCACATAGCCAACATCTCTGATCATCTCTTGCAGTGATTTTTTTTCTGCGGAATTATTATTCCCATCATTACGAAAATCGATCGTCGACTGCCTTCTCTCCTTACAGTTGCTGTATAGTGGTGACATGAGGTTGCGCAGGATCTCGGGAAATAGTCCGTTGGCATGCCCCGACTTGTTTCTATATACGTACGGGGCATTTGAATGGAAATTGGTATGAATGACAGAAGGATAGGTGCATGTTTCTACAAGAAAGAAAATAAATTTGTAGATCTTGATTTACTTCTATGCTCTAAATGAGTAGTGAATTCTCTGAAATGCATAAGATATCACCTCAGTATCCCATAATTGGCAGCTTTTTAGCAAATAGTTTTTTTGGGAGTTTTGGATACCAACAGGCAAAGGGCTTATTTGTATGAAGAACAAAACCTCCCCTGCCAGACCCGGGGCTGACAAGTGAAATTCCACGATCCAATAGAATCCTTATCTTTATTTTTTTTCACGTTTATATGACGAAAACAACACTGGTGCAGTGAGATCCCACCTCAACAGAGGTGGAATCTCACATTATGGGCGAGATGAAGCTTTTCCATATAAACGAAAAACCACTGGTATGGTAAGGTGAGTTGAATGATTCCTTATTCTCATTGGTTAATTTGTTCTGATGTCACCGAATTTTACCTCTCAGCCCTGGTACTGACAGGTGAGTTGTTTTTCCTCACAAAGCAGGCCCTAAATTGCAGACAGGGAACAGGGAGCGATTAGAGCATGAGGAAACCTTAAGAGGGAGCAGGGGCGCAAATGCAAATTTTTTTGAGGGGGGTGTGTGCTCAAAGGACCGAGTTTCTTCCACGCGGGACCGATTTTTGCGAAATAAATGTTGTTGCAAATGTATGAAAAATATAGTTTTCCTATCTGCCACAATTTACCGAAAATACAACTATAACAGACAGTGTTTTCCCAACGATTGAAACAGAATTAAACAAACAGTTTTCGACATCAATTTGTCTCTGGCTAGCACCTTAGCCATCTTCCCTGAATGATCCAGTCAAAGCTTCACAGAATAGCCATGTTTTTAGGCATGCACGCTTGCTCATATGGAATCAATAAGTGGCGTGGCCAGGGTAAATTAAGAGGGAGGCAGTAAAGTGCATGGGCCTAGGGGCCAGGAAATTTTTTGGGGCCACACCCTTTACTTTGGCGTAGGATGCATCTCCCAATATCATGCTTGCCATTAGCAGCGAGGAAACCTTGATAGTTTTGTGACAGTTATCCTGTGAGTTATCCTATAAATCAGAGCACGAAGGAAATTTTTGAAGAAACATCCTTTACTTTGGCTTAGAATGCATCTCCCAATGTCATGCTTGCTATTAGCAGCGAGGAGACCTTGATAGTTTTGTGATAGCTATCCTGTGAGCTATCCTATAAATCGGAGCACGAAGAAAATTTTTGAAGAAGCATCCTTTACTTTCGCTTAAAATGCATCTCCCAATATCACGCTTGCCTTTAGCAGCGAGTAAACCTTGATAGTTTTGTGATACCGGGTGCGCCAAAATAAACAATGCACGTTTGGCAGGCCACAATATTTTGAGCACTGGACCGATTTTGAAGATTTATGACTTAATATTTAGCAGAGAGCCTGAATTAGATTCTAGGACTTTTTGCAAATTTTTCCGTTTTCAGTTTTTAGAGCTAGAAGCGAGTTTCTTACATGTTCGTTTTCGAAAATATTGAAAACGATGAAAAAACGTCGATCAAATAAGATCCCACATGAATAAACAAAGAGAAAACGTTTTCAGGGGGATTTGGGGGTTCAGTATGAACTCTCGTACAGCAGATTACAATTGGTCGATTTTTAGACCGCAAATCACCACGAAAAAGTTCTCTCTTTGTCCATTCATGTCGATTCTTTAGAAAATTTGATCGATGCTGTTTGATCGTCTTCAGTGTTTTCGAAAACAAAATCTTAGGAAACTCGCTTTTAGCTCTAAAAGCTGAAAAAGAAAAAAATTTGCAAAAAACCCGGTATCCAATTCTGGCTTTCTGCTAACGAATGAGTCATAAATCTTCAAAATCGGTCCAGTGTACGATTTATTGTGGCCTGCGAAACGTGCATAGTTTATTTTGGCGCACCCGGTAGTTATCCTAAAAATCGGAGCATGAAGAAAATGCATCTCCCAATATCATGCTTACCATTAGCAACGAGGGAACTTTGATAGTTTTGTGACAGTTATCCCATAGATTGGAGCACGAAGAAAATTTTTGAAGAAACATCCTCTACTTTGGTTCAGAAGGCATCCCTTACCCGACTTAACCCAGCCATTCTCTGACAGCTAACACAGAAATCTTTGCATTTCGAGTATCGACGTCCTGAAAAATTAAGGTTCAAGTTCAGAGCCAGATCGGGACCGATTTTATCGCGATTGGGACCGAGTTTTGAAATTATTGGGGGGGTGTCACACCCCCCACACCCCCCCTCATTTGCGCCCCTGAGAGGGAGAGGGGTACATTACTTGTGAATGGACGGGCGTCTGCCGCCCGGTTCTTAGAAAGGTACCCTCTTCTATTATCAAACTTGCCTTCGTACCTACCCACTGTTATGATCAATGTTAACGGGATACTTCCCATTTGCAAAACATTTTTTGTGAATTTTAGCCAAACCCAGCAATGTTTAAGAAAAGTTGCCGAAAAAGGACCCTTGTTCTTGGAATGCTATGGCCAAGAGCCCATCCATATGGGCGGCACACATCCGTATCCTCAACATGGCCCTCCCCCACCCGGAATGCAAAACAGCATGATTTGGTTCCAGAGGTGTGATGCAATCTCGTCGGAAAACACTAAAATCCTATGCTGAGAAGAATAATCGATAGAAAATGGAAAGCAGCGACGACAATCGCTGCTGGACGTCCGCCAAGCCAGGCTAACTTAGGTCCAAAGTATCTTCGTAAAAAGGTTCTTATTTGCCACTGAAATTAATGGAAATAATGTCTCAGGCCTATCTAAACCTTTTTTGAAGCAAATGAAACGAATTTGAAGAGGAACCAACACATCCAGCGAATCACACATAAGCTGGTTTTAACATTAGCTGGCAATAATCAGGGAGCGCGCAATGGACAAGATAGTTGTTGCCACATGGGGTTCCGGAGTGTCAGGAAAGACAGTTGTTTTGGTTTCTGTTGCTTCCTGTGGTGCAGATTATGAAAACAACAGCTGTGTGATTGGATATAGATTACATAATCGTTGCGATCGGCTTGCTATTGTAAAATGAAACTGCGAGTTCAACCCGAAGCCAATGAGATAACAACTCTTACACATAAAAATGTTTTTATTGTAACAATAGCAGGCCGATCGAAACGATGACGTAATCTGTATCAAGTTACACAGCCGTTTTTTCATAAACAGGATCACAGGAAACCAAAGAAACCAAAACTATAGCTTTTACTGACACTCCTAGACCCTCTGTTGGAATACTATCTTGTCTGTTGCTCCTCCCAAGCTGCACGTTCCCTGATTAGGAGCAGCCATCATTTATCTTGCTACGCAACTATGCTCGATTTATGAATGTGAATGGATGAATGCAGCACATGTTTTGAAGAAATATTTAAGAAATCGGAAATTTTACTTTTGGGTCTAAGTATGAGGACTGCTGTGCTTAAAGATAGTAGCAAACGGCTGCAATAAAAATCACTGCAGTTGAAGGTAATAACGAGACATTCAGCCAATCAACAGCTACGAAATAACTCTTGTTTGAACTTGCTCCTGTTGAATGTAACCCTGGTCTCCCCTACAGTGTATTTTGTTGTTGAAACGAAAGGAGGGAAAGATGTAAATAGTGATAGTTGCTTGAGGTCGACTTACCTCCAATGTTTGGGGAAGATGAAACGCCATCTCCAAGTTCATTAAACGCCAGCACGGAAACTGAATATCTTGAATTTGGTTGTAGCTCTGTTATTGTTATTTTGTTTGTGCATGGATGCGTGGATTTTTCTTGTGTCTTTTCTGTGTACGTCAATTTCCCCCCGATCTTTTCTAGCGCTATTCTTATCTTGTACCCCAGCAGGTCCCCGTGCGAGTGCTGAGGTGACACCTGTTTCCAACATACGTCAAGTTCGTTCTGTCTGTTGTCAATGATTTCTACTTTTTCTGGTGCTTCCGATGGAGCTAGGGATTGAAATGCGATTGATTAGGGTAAGGTGGGGTGATTTAGGTCTACCTTGTAGGTTGGGTTTATTTGCTTTTTTCCCTATTATAATGATCGTAAAGTCACAAACTTGATTCATGGCTTAGTGGGTAGCAGGGCCGTCGAGAGCCGGGCCGGGCCCCAGGGTAAATAAAGGAAGCGGGCCCCCGGCGCCGAAGGCACCGGAAAATTTTTTGGACCACGCCCTTTTATCCTTGGGCCACGCCCTCCTATGCACTGTTAAAACGCTGCTTTTAGATGGAAACGCCCTGTTGAAAATGTCATTTTTAGGTGCCTTCTAAATATCACTAATTCAATCAAGCTTCAAACAGAAAACGATGAACCTATGGTCAACAGCATAACAAATCAATCACAACTTAAGGCTAAGTTCAACTTCAACAAAATGCTTTTCGTGCTTTTTTCAAAGCAAAATCCTTTATTACAGTTTGAAAGTCTATCTTCCTTGCAATTTCACTTTCGATGCTTAAGATGGCTAAATCTGTAAGTCGCTGTTGCGACATGGTGCTCCTCAACAAGTTCTTTATCAACTTCAATTTGCTGAAGGAGCGCTCGGCAGAGGCAACGGTCACGGACAATGTGCATAACATTCTAAGGGCAGTGCAGACATTGTAAAAGATCTCATCAAGTTTGAATTTGTTAATTTCGTTCAACAACTACAAAGGATTCAATGATTTTTCTCCAAAATTTGCCACGTGTATAGATCTAATATGGAACAGCTCTTCTTTCAGTCCATCCAAGCAAATATCCTCATTATATCTATTAACAAAGATGTCACAAGCATGCAAAATGTCCTCTTCAGACATGGTCAAATATTCCCAGAGAAAGCTGAACGTGTTGTAGATGTTGTTTGCAGCATCAAAGCGAGTTGTCAATCCTGATATGACGGAATCAATGATCACGTAAAATACATCACGCTTGAATGCCCTGACTTCTTTACTTTCGACGTCATCACCTTCATCTTCACACTCTTCAGCTTCTTTCCGTTTGCTCTTACGTTTCGCAGGGAAGTCTGCCAAAATGTTTAATGGATTGGCAACCACCTTGGATTCATGCAGAATCAAATGCCATTTGCTACGCAGCGCCTTCAGCTCATCAATAAGGCTTCTCAGGTTTGAGACCTCCACATCGATAGTTGCCTTTCTGGCCTGAATTACCTGGTTTCTTTGGTCAATTGGCAAAAGAATTTTCAACCACAAGGCAGACATCACGATGCATCTGAATGAGGACACTTACTTTATGGCACCATTGACTTCAATGGTTGTCTTGGGGGTGAGATTGAGTGAAAGGAGCTCTTCAAGGGCTTTCTTGATTCCTGGCAGATGGGCTGCAAATGGCCGGACGCTGGCAATACGATCGGTCCATCTTGTACCAGATAAGCCATGTAGTGACGAACCGATTTGGCTTCGTAGGATCTTCCATCTCTGTGGACTGCACGAGAAAAGGTTATAAACTGTTTGTACCATCCCAAAGAAAGTAACAGCTTCAGTACAGCTCGTGGCAGAATCGGCACCACATAGATTCAATGAGTGGCAGGCACAGGGAGAGTACAGGCACAAAGGATTGACTGTATTCACACGTTGTTGAGCACCATTGTACTTTCCTGATATGTTAGCAGCATTGTCATAGCCTTGTCCTCGGCAGTCAGCAATAGGTATCCCATACTTGTCCAAGGTGTCCAAAATCAAATTGGCAATCTCAAGCCCCGACTTCTTACAACAGTCAACAAAGGCTAGAAATCTTTCTTGAACTGCAAAACTCTTGCCGTCCTTGGTCAGGTACCTGAGAATGAAGGTGGTTTGCTCTGTGTGGCTTGCATCTGGTGTGCCATCCACCATAATTGCAAAATACTTCGCGATCCTGCGTTCTTCTAAAACATGATTTCTCACATGTGCAGCACAGATGCTTATGAATTCATTCTGAGATTCTGGTGATAAGTAGTGAACCTGCAATCTGGTCCCTTTCTCTTGTGCCACCTTCACTTTAGTAACGTGCTCTTGAAGAAGAGGGTCGTAACGTGCAAGCAACTCCAAGATCCCAAGAAAATTGCCGTTCTGCGTATCACCAATCCTCTCTGAATCCCCACGAAAGGCAAGGCCTCTCTCTCCAAGAAAAATGACAACGTCAAGGATTCGTTCCAGCAACATCTTCCATCTTTCCGCTTCAGACAAAATGCCTTTCTCGATCAGCGATTCCACACCAGCATCTGTTTCTAGGCGTCTTTCAAGCTCACGCCATGCCAAGTAACACTTCTTGTGCGGGTTGCCTCTCTCATGCTCTGGAAGTCTTTCCCACAATCTCTTCCAGCTGTCATTTGGTCCCCAACCATCAGGAGAAACCAACCTTGATTGAGAAGCATTCTCGATGGTATGGCCGAACAACCTACATGGCAAACAGTACAGTGCAGTTTTTGTAGGGCTGAAAACGAGCCAGCTTCTTCTTCCTATTTCGCCATTTTGCTGCTTCACACTTAGGACTGTTGTCGGAAATTTGTGGCCTTCGCAATCTTTTGGAAATTATCGAGGATGAGGCAAATGACCAGTGCTGACAATCTTTTCTAGCTCCTTCATCGCCGGAAATCTGGCTAATGTACCAACATCAAAACTGCATGATCCACCATAAGCAGTGTCCAGCTCACTAATGCTGGACTCGGATTGATCTGGAAGTACGTCTTGGTTTAATGAAGACGCGGTGGTGCTTTCAGCTTCACGTTCTTTGATGTCGTGTCTTGTTGGAATAGCCAAGTCTTCTATGTCTTCTTTTTCAACACTAACATTTTGACAAGAGCTTTCCCCAGTCTCAATAAAAGATTTCTTATCCTTTTCTCCTTTGTAAGCACCTACATCAAACAGTGTGCGAGAGGCTTTCTTTACTTCTTGTTCCCGCTGCTTCTTTTCCTGCCTTTTCTGGGCACCAGATTTGTGTCTGTAAGACGACATCGCAGGGGTTGCTTGAATCTACACCTTGACTTCGATAACGATTTGATAGCGTTTATCTTGAGCTCTTGAATGCTTTCCACTTCATGTGAAATTTTCTGATGTACTGATCATTCACTTTCACATTTATACACAATCCACAGCGAGGTAAATCTAGCACCATGACGTCTTGATTACATCATACTTTCACGAATTAAAAATATATCATACGTAATTTTATTTTCAGAAAGTGCAACTGCTGTGATTTCCCAACCAAACTATTTTTATATTGAACAAAGCATACGTAATGTAAAACCATGGTAACTGAATATCCAACGTTGATAGCAAATCGTCATCCAGTCATAAACAATTTGTTGATTTTGTATGTAACGATTAAATTTAGAATCTCAGTGGGCCCGCGGGCCTGAAAGCATTCCTGAAAGAAAACTACAACAAAGCAAAAATACATAACTTATTTCTTGCGGGCCCCCAAAGGCCCCGGGCCCCCTGGTAACTACCCTGGCTACCCCCCTCTCGACGGTCCTGGTGGGTAGTAAAACGTATACTTTTAGGAGTTTTTTAAGTGGTGTCGAAGAATTATAGGATATAATTCAATTTCTAGCAAAGAGATCCAAATTACGCCTGTATACCCAAATAACCCCACTAACAAGAGTTTTGAAATCGAAACTCGTCTACAGCAGCCGTACAAATAGGCCAGAACTTCTTGGACACCCTCGATATCGTAGACTAGTTGAACCGATTTCTCCCTAATGTTGACGAAGTAAAATCAGGCAGCATGCAGGAAGTCGGAAATTGCCAACTTATTTCTGTAAAATGTCCTTACTTTCTTATTAACCAATCCCAGCTATTCTCCAGTCATTCATTTCACTGCAGTCGCAACCTTTCTTGGACAAATTTACCAAATCATCGATTGGTAAATTACGAGTTGCGAATTGCAAGTTACGATTTGAGTTGGTGCTTTGCTCTGAGTTGCAAATTAAAAGTGAAAAGCGCGAGTTGATACTTTTGAAATACGAATTGCGAGTTGGGGGGTAAAAATAAACTTGACAGTGCGATTGAGCGACGAAGCCAGTTAGCATGCCGTATTCATTTCGTGCCGTATTGAAGTAAGAACTCCCGGGGGGGGGGTTACTTGACTAGGGAAGTGACGGGGGTGTGCGGAAAACCTCTCCACGCCCTGCACCCTGTCGCATAAAAAATAGGCCAAAAGTATACCCTGTCGCATAAAAATTTTGCCTCTCAAATACAGTGTAGAACGCAATTTTTGCTTGTGATATCCTGTCGCATAATTTTTTTTACCAATTATAATACCCTGTCGCATAATTTTCGCTAGAAAATGACACCCTGTCGCATAATTTTTACCGCAAAAGGACACCCTGTTGAGCGGCACATCCCGTCAGGTCAAGTATGGGAGTGCCCCCCCCCCCCCCGGGTAAGAACTATGCCGGCATAGTATAAACGGGAGGCCAATACGGCACAGTTTCGTCACACATTCATTTCGTACCAGCATATAGAGTAAACGGGTACTAAGTGCGACTGGCAACTGCAACTCGCAGCTCGCACCTTGCCATTTGACTCTAATCTGTTTAGTGCTACAAATCGAAACATGCCTGTTGCAAAACGAAAGAATCGAGTCCCTATTCAAAGCTGCATTTTTATCTCATTGCTAGTTGTGACAGCTTTGTGAAAGCAGTGACAGAAGTGACTAAAAAATCAAGAAGTTGAAAATAAAGTCAAGGGGCAGTTCATACGGGAATGCAGTAATTCCGTTCCATATCGCTCCTTTCCGAAAAGTTCCATATCGTTCCATATCGCTCATGGGTAGCGTTCACACGGGAATGTTCCAAAAAGTGGAACGATAAAAATGATACGAAAAATGGAACGATACACATTCGTTCCATTCCGCTCCCTTGTGAAAAGTTAATGAGGCGTGGAATTGGTCCTAAAATCCGAACTATAAGATTACTGCTCTTTGCGCAAGCGCGGGTGTTGCTGTTGCTGGAAAGAATGAAAAGAAATGAAAAAAAACCAACTGTGGAACGAAACGATTGCGTCCCCGTGTAAACAGAACAGAAGCTGATATGGAATCATTCCGTTCCCGTGCGAATAATCTCTTGTTGCATCCCACAAATTGGAACAAAGATGGAACGGAAAATTTCAGTAGTGCAATTGTCAGTACTTACTGCTGGGCAATGTTGTTGCCTTGGTTTTTTGGCACGGTCCATTTCCAGGCCGGGTCACTTGGCAGATCGAAATTGTGTAAGATGCTACTGGATGCAGGCCAGTGATTACGATGGAAGTTGAAGGATAGGAAACAGTAACGTTTCCTCTTTGGCCCTGGGAGCTGTTGTACATGATAAATGTACCAACAGGCTCCCCATTCCAATTTCCCGACGATGAGTGTTTCCACGAAACGGTTACTGTACGCTCTGAAGTTCCAGTAGCGAATACTTCGTTTGGTGGCTGACTTGGAACTAAAATAAGAACATAGTGGTTTTCAGAATTTCCAGAAATTTCAATTAAGTTTCACAGCAATTTTTGATCCAAGTAAAAATGTGAAGCTCTGATTCTTTATCTTTAACTGTTACTCCTTGATTAAATTTGCATAATTTGCAGGAAATCATTGCTAGACACAGGCAAATTGTCACAATCGAACAGTGCAAGCATGGGCCTATTGATGTTTGCTCTGAAGTTGAGTTGCAGTCCCGGGAGGGGGTACTTGACCAGGTTTTGGTCGGGGACGTGCCATCGAAACTTCAAAAACATACCCGTTCGTTATACCGATTTTGCGAGAAAGTATACCCGACTTTATACCAATTTTGCGAAAAAGTATACCCGACCTTATACCATTTTTCCAAAAGTATATCAAAATCGTTCCTTATACCAAAATCGTAAAAATCGATACCGTTTCTTATACCAAAATCGCTAAAATCGATACCGTTTCTTATACCAAAATCGCTAAAATCGATACCCTTCCCGATGGCACGTCCCCGTACCCAAAATATGTGAAGTTGCCCCCCCCCCCCCCGGGGTCGCAGTATCCGTCCTCGTAAAGAACGTGCAACTCACATTACAAGAAAACTATAACTGTTAGAACAAATATATTTGATAATTGGCTGAAGATTGTATATGACTGGCATGGCAGGATTAGCAGAAGAGAGCAGGGAAGAGATCGTTTCGTATTGAGTTGAATTCATATCATGCGATCATGCGAAGAAGTCTGAGCTCTAGCTCCTTTCCATTGTCTAAGCTTTTTTCTCTAAACCAATCAGCTGCGTGAGAAAGGTCCTTTAAATGTGGGCAAGGCATATACTGGATTAAATCTATGGTATACCTGATTCTTTTGTAGAGGCAAAGTTCATTTTGCTGGCAACACCGTTGCCATGTTCGTTGTAGGCAACTACTCTAATTGAGTATCGGGTGTTAGGCTTCAATGCGGTTATTTTGGCTTTTGTTTTTAACGTTGACAAACTTTTGTAATCTACGTTGCATTCCATCTCACGATAGAATATAATGTATCCTGAAACGTTCGTTGGTACTGAATCCCACTCAGCCTGAATGGATGATTCTTCCAGTGGTGTTATTGTAAGATTGGACGGAGCAACCGCTGGAACTGAAAAGAAAACCAGTGTACTAAATATACTTTCTTTAATGATGACTATAACTAGATAATGCTTAATAATCATTTCAGAATCTGTGCGTTTAATTAAGATGAGCAAAATTTGCTATATTTCCAGTGCAATTGCTTCTATTTATATTTTAAAACACAGAGACATGTCTTATAGAAATGGCAGAAAGTTTAAACTGCATTGTGATGTCGTAAAAATGACACATAACCAACAATTCAGAATCTGCATAGAAAAGTTGATAGAACAGCAATATTGCATCTCGTTTCGCCAATAGTTGTTACCAACTAAACGCTGCTCTTAAACTACTTGAGAGTCAAAATCTCAGATTTCTTATTATCCTTGTAAGTTATAGTGACTTGAAGTTTCGAGTTATTTCTTTGTTTTACTGTTCAATCTTTAACGGTGGACATATCTCTTTGCCGTGTAACATCTTTACATACATCCCTTTACATATTACATCTTGCTATCAAATATTGATGATTTTACAAACAGTAGTAGTTTTTTGGAACGCCCGGTATATATGTATACAGAGAAACGACAACATTTACCAGGAATCACTAATTGATAAGAAGTGAGTCAAATATGTTTGAAGTTTAGAATGCGTTAGCAAACTACAAATTACTCTATGAAATGGTAAGGAACTAGTTGAGAACATTATGTCTTTGTAGAAAATCGTAGGATATGTTGAAGCACCTTTTACGATCCCTTGAAGGAGTGAGATAATGAGTCACTGTTGAAGTGTTCTTCTTGAAAGCTCCTACAGCATTTGATTATATACAAGCAGTCATTCTTTGGGATTCTTTATTCCTCTCCACGCACTGGTACCACTTTGAAATGTTTCATCTTAATGCGATGAATGTGCGATACTGGTTTTTCTCTTGCTAGTGGTGATCCTGGCCCCAACTATGGATTGGTTTGTCCAGTGACTATGGTTGGTCTCATCATTTGCTCATTGTATAAAGGCTATCTCAATAATGGAATGGGGGAAGAGGTAAGGGAGAGACGCCACAATTAGAAGGAATAATATTGTTAGTTGTGAATGTGGCAATAATTTTGAGATTCGAAATGAATGACCAAAAGTTCTTGAAGATGGCTTACCAAGGGATGTTTCGTATTGAGTTTGCAGTGAATAAATGATTTTCATTTTTCCAAGATAATTGTCATTTTCCAGCGAATCTTGTAAGAGCAGCATTTGAGAGGAATCGAGGCCGGTGAACGAAATGTTGAGCGTCACGATGGTGCTGTTTTCCCTTGGAAAAAAGAGACAAACAGATGTAAAATTCATGGTACAAAAAGGTCCAAAGAATACAAGATATAAATGAAAAAAATATATTAGATAACATTAAATGACCAAAAGTGGTTCTTTTAATCGTTATGAACAATTTTAAGGCATTTTAGAGTATTTGCATCAGTATTTAGGGGTTAAACTGATGTAAATAAATGATGAATATATGACAAAAATAATGAGCTTAAATGGATTTCATATTGCCGATTTTCAAGGGTCGAAAAAGCCCGGTATTAATAGGGTTAACATAATTAAGCTGCCAATGAAGCAAATAAGGTGCTAATTCTGATTAAAGTTGTTGTTGTGACAGGGCAAACATGGTTGTGATCTATCCATCTTATGGTGTCAAATCTGTCTAACATGAAATAAGCCGATATCAAATTTTGCTATAGAATTTTGGTAAACTTCTGTTTCGTATGCGCGTTATGTGCGCTTTCTTTATTTCAGTGCCAATTAGCAGAGATAAACGTTAATCAATTGGTTTGATGACAGCTTGACTCGCTTACTTCCTTCGGGATTGACTGATGGCAAAGCCCCTTCTTAGATTGCAAAGTACTTTGTCATCAAAAACGTATGTACTTTCATTGCCTAGCCCCTCTATGCCATACTATTATGGTGTTGTGTTGGTCGTTGGACAAATTTTGTGGACAAATTCTATGCAACGTAATGGCCATTTTGATATTTGAAATTTAGAAAATGCAGCAGCGACATGATCGAAATAAATACCCAAGTGGGCTCTATGAAAGGTTTATCCACCAGATTCAAAAGGTCGTCTATGATCGCTCAGTTAAGAAAAAAACATATTAGTACATCACAAAGCCAAAGCAATGACACCTTCCAAGAGAGGAGAACATCAGAGAAAAGAAAATTGACAATTTGCATGAATGAAATTTTTCTATGCTATTAAAAAGTAAAGAAGAATTCCTAAAGGGATGTCCAAATTTAAGTCTCTAGAATGAACAGAAACTCACCAAAGTGTATGTTTCTTGATACTTTCGATTTTCGTATAGAGATATCTCTGGTACGAGTGGCTGTGGCGAAATGTTCGTTGCATCTGGAATTAGATTAAAGTAGTTTTGAATGTCATAGATGTTGTGTTGAGAATAAATTGCATGCCTCTGGGAGGAGACTTGCACAAGTTATGGTATACATTCATTTTTACTAGAAACAGCTTGTAAGACACGGTGGTAGTTTCAATTTTGCGAAAAAGCAACTACCCTACCCGAATTAAACAAGCGAAGAGGCTGTTGTTTTTTGCACTCAAATTGTTTTGACACTATGTAGTAATAGCAAATGTTTTGAAATTTGAATGTGAATTATAAATTACTTGTTTTGAGATCTTACTAAGTAATTTGGGAGCCCTCCCAATAAAACTAAATTAGCTTTATACTTCCGGCATCAAAAATATAAAAAAATTTACATATTTTTGGTAGCACAGTGTCCTAGAATTTTAGAAGCTGCCAACCAGCTCCAAACCTTAGTTTTTTTCCAAACAAAAATGAGTTTATTCATCAACTTCTTACAATAGGTGCCACTTTTTCTTTCGTAAATCTCAGTTTTGTGAAGATGTGAAGATGGAATGATATCGTACAATGTGAGGCATTACGGAAAGTTGATGATTGCAGGCCATTTCATACTTACGTTTATCTTTACACGCTTCTGGAAGTTGTTGAAAGCTAGGGAGCCATTTACAGCCATTTTACTGTCCCAAGCTTGCTCAATTTCCAAATTTTTTACGATTATATTCTCCGCTGAAATCAGATAGGGCAAGTTGTTAATTCAAAATTCAGTTGCAAATCTTGACTTCTACGCTCCAAAGAAATTTGAAATAACTTGGAAATAAGTTAGAGTCTATGTATATTCTGTAAATAATGCAATACGTATCTGTGTTATCAAACTATATCGTAAACCAATGTTTTTCTTGTCCAGCTTTGCAACATGAGTTTGATGCTTTCAATTTGAAATATTGGTCAAGGCTAGGTTAGGATGACATAGATGTTTCTCAGCATGTGTTGTTAATCAAATCCATTGCATATTTTTAGACAGTACATTGCGTTGGTGTTATGTAATTGGCCTTCAGCAAACAAATGATAACTCTGAAATCATTTTGCAGATGTTGAAAACAGTTGAATGGAATCATACATTCATCAGTTCATGACACTAAGTAACCAAGCGATTTTTGATGACACTTAGGCCTAGTTTAAACATCATAGTTTTGGCATGTCGAATCGAACTGTATTAAACACGGCAGAATCTGCCATGTTTGAAAATCTGAGTTAATCATCGTTTTTTGCCGCGTTAGATGGTGGTTAATCAAAATGACCATTTTTCAAAATCATCTCTTTAATGCGCAAGTGCAGTGTCTGATCACACCTAGAAACCGCAGACCATGGCCTAGAACTGATTAATTAAACGCGGCAGAAATACGATGTTTAAATCAAGTCTAACTTACTAAGCAGTCCTAAGGATATTCTAAGAAGACGTGGAGATAAAAAGACATAAGGACATACGAAGATATTATCAGTAAACTTTGAAATCAAATCAAACTCGTCAAGGGCATCACCACAGTACAGGCCTTGAGCTCTGTCCAAGGGCTCTAGGACTAGATTAAAGTAGTTGAAAGAGATTTCTAATCATATGTATAGATATTATACCCGTTACCAAGATGTTCCTTGGTTGTTTCTTTATCGTTTCTTTATTTTCTTAGCTTTGCTATTCAAACGACATAAATCCCTTGTTTGCTCAAGTTGACATAAACCGTCTTCTTTCGCACGCTTTCGTCGGTCATGTTATGTTTCGAAAACAAGCCAAAGTGAGGTTGAGCTCACGTCAACTTAAACAAGAGATGGATCTGTCATGCGCTGTTTCCTCGTATAACAAGGCTTGTAACCCAGCCATCATGAATCAACAATGAATCATAATAATGAGCCTTGTATCATCACATGCCACGCGTATAGCTTCTTGATTGGATGAGAAACAGCGCATGACCAATCCATTTCTTTTTTACGTGGACCTGAGATCAACCTCACTTTCGTTTAGTTTTCGAAATAAGTAAAACATGGCGATGAAAGCATGCGAAGCAGACGGTTATGATTTGTTTTAACTTGAGAAAGCAAGGGATTTATGTCGTTTGAAAACAAAGCCAAGAGAATAATCAAAAAAGAAACAACTAAGAACAATCTTGGTAAGATGTATGATATTCTTGATATCCAAGGAGCTGTGACCTTTCAAACGGGGATTGTTTTTTCTGACTCACCCGGTACTTTAATCTCGTCCTAGGGCCCTTGCTCGGTCTTTAACGTGATGTTACACAACAATTCCCTGGAAGTTCTTAACTAAGAATATTATGTTAAGAACCATATTAGCAGGCAAATCCTGGCTAATAAATACATTAAAAAGACCTGCCTTGGTGCCACAATGCCCTGGCTTAAATATAAAATATTTCAGGTTAAACTCTCACCGGGACATTTCCTTATGTTGCATGTTACATTCTCCATTGCTTTGCCAATGCAATCATTTCCGCCAAACAGGGGAGCCGGGTTTGTGCAAAAGCGCCAGCGTCGATGCATGCCTGTGTTGCACGGTTTATCACAGGCCGTCCAGTTCGTCCATTCTGTCCAGTTACCATGAACTAAAACAAAATTGAAAGTTTATAATACAACATTAGTAAACAAAACTTCACTGAAGTAATCTTTGTAAACCCATTTCTTTAAAATGTTGGTGTATAGATAATAGCTAATAACTAGAGGCATCTCAAAGTATAACTCTTTTCAACATTAAAACCTAAAAATAAAAGTTGAAAATTCCTTTGCAATTTTCCCGTGATATCTGATCATACGGCTAGGCCCATTCGCAAAGCCTCTGGTTTCAGGTGCACTCTAAACTTTGACTATGCGAACTCGTATCTCAGGTGTTTGCTGATGGACGATTCTAAAACGCAAGGTATATGCGTTTAAGTTCAAGATCAACAAATTTAACATTGTTTTCAGAAAGTCCTGATATCTTATCGCTTTGTAGGTTTATCCAATCAAAAGGGGGCATTTTTTGTGACACCCGGTAGGGTACCGAATCCATCAGCATTTAACTGTTTTTGATTGGGATATTTTTGAAGAAAATACCCCCTTTTGCAGAGATTCTGTGTCATAAGCCTTCCTCCTTGCAGGAGTATGAAAGAAAATCTACTAGGGGGAGGGAAATTTGCCCCCCCCCCCCATGACCAAAATAGGGCTAACGGGGATCAGCAATTGATACGACAACGCAATTAGAAATACAATTGATTAGATGCTATCTAATTTCACCTCCCTTTCAAAGCACCATCTCTTGGGCCAATAGAGATGTGCCCCAAAAACAATTTAACCGTGCCTTTCGCTTAAGATGCGCAATGTTTGTACTGTAAAGATATACCTGGGCACTGTTGCACATTGCAAATTTCCGTTTTTATCGTATCCCCACAACAATCATAGCCACCATGCTGTGGAGCTGGGTTATTGCATTTTCTCGTTTTGGTCTGTTGTCCTCCTCCACATGCCGCATTGCAAGTTGACCAGCTGGACCAGGCTGAGAAACCACCATGAACTAAAATGAAAGAAAACCTCCCTAGCAAATCAAAGATGACCAATAAGTTTTATTGTTTCTGTCATCTGAATTGGCCAGAAAAAAATGTTTCTCTCTCGTCGCAAGCAAATTTCTACTGCACAAAAAGTTGCAATGACTGACATATGTCAAAGAGTTTTTTAATCATTCAGTGCCAACAAATAGTTACATATTTGCGGTAAGAATAATTGAGCTATGGTGAAAAGCAATGCAAGGGAATGCAAAACAACTTTAAATTGACATATTGTTTGTAAATATCAAAATCTTACTTGCACATGGCTGGACGTTGCAGGTAGTTGTTTCATCAGTTCTGCCATTGCAAAAATCGGAATCGCAGAACCGCATTCTTGTGCGTGTTCCACCATTACACGATACACTGCATTTTGACCATCGTGACCATATACTGTATTTGTCTTGTGTTGCTAAGGAAAGGGTCGAATACTGGATTAATATACAGACTGTCACGAAAATATTGTGCCCCGTTTGCCTGAAGATTGCTACAAAATAGAAAAGATTCTTGCTAAACTTTTATATGATATTGTTGTTCAGATGTTCCAATAACGTTTGCTGCCGTCCCCGTAAAAATCCGTTGAAAAATGATGGAGCTATGACGTTCAGAAGACCAAATTTACCTGATGACTGAAACCAGCGGTCAGCCATTTTGTCTTACTATTTTGCAGTGATAAATAGTCTAGCTTCGAAGAGTGAAAGAGTTTGCTTAATACCATATTGCAGACACCCATAAACTATGGGTTCCTTGAAAATTATATCAGGTTTCGTCAGAAGGTTTAAAAATTACGTTGGTTTTAACTTTCTTTTATCAAAATTTCTCTTGAAATCTTAAAAAAGAAGGAAAGTAATGTAATTATGAAAATTTTGAGCCTGAAGGAATCTGAAGAAAACTTTTTTAAAGATTTGGAACCTATGCTGAAATAACGTAAACTTTTTGCATGCTATCCTTTTCCTCATAGGCCATAAACCTCATTCTTTTTTATCAACCCCCCAATTTGGTGTTGTTTTCGAACTGATGAAGACTTTTTTAATTGCTTTTATCTGTATTTTTAACTGTTCCCAATCCTTTTTAACTCTTTCTCATAGGAGCTATAAGAAATGATCAATAGGCATTTTGCGCATTGTATCATTTTGGCTACGTACGTCATAAGGGGGCTCCTGTAAAGCGCTATTGTGCTCCCTCTATATTGAGGCCATTCTCTAATAAACCCCTCCCCTCTGAGCCAATATTCGTCTAAATTTTACCGGTTGTTATTGATGACTGGCTTATGGTATTTTTTGACGGAACAATGGTTGTTGCAAAATTTGAAACATTACGAGTAGATTCATATGTTGAAATTATGATATAGGAAGATGCTGGCGATAATAACATCGAATGTGTTGGTTTTTTTCTGTGGCTGGAAAGAAGACGCCAAAATCTTTCAGCAAGACAACACCGACAAGAATAATGATTAAACCATCTTCTAAGAAGTGCATCTTAATATACCTTTTTACTTGCTAGAAGAGAGGTCAGGATCGAGCTTCCAAATCTGGTAAGTTTAGAGAAGGTTAGCGAAAGCTCGACCTCCTTTCTTGGTAGAAAAACTGTTATCGTCTAACTGTCGCTTGAAGTTCCCTTCGGATCTCAAGAACACTTTTTTCAGCGAGTTAATGAACGATAACTTTGCACAAATTGACTTACGAGTGGCTCAATTTACACACTGGCAAGTTCTTATTTGCCTCTCGGCCTTGTTTCTTGTTATTTTCGTTCATCGTTAGCTGATTTTGTTCTATAACAGTTTCAAAACAAAGTGCGAGCATACGAGAGTTTCATTTTGCAACTTTACCAACAGAAGTTAGCTGTTTTTAACCGTTCATATTCAAATGCAAGAAAAATAGGCTAAAGATGAATGAAATCTACGAGAAACAAAGCCAAAAGACCAATGAAATCTGCCTGTGTCTAAATTGAACCATTCCTAACTCACTTTGCGCAAAGTAATTGACAACAGAATTTCTAAAGAGTTTTGAGATCCACAGCAACTTCATCCCACAGCTAGCAGTGTATCCACAGAGAACGGGGGGTTGTGCTTTCGTTTTCCTTCCCAAACTTTACCAGATTTGGACAGTCGATCCAACCACTTCTAAAGTAAATGATTTATCCTGACTTTCTTTGAGAATTTTATTTCAACTAATTCTTCAATATTAAAGTTCCCAGCTCACTGACTCTCGACGAAAACAATGAGTTTTACAATAAGACTTTTCTTCCATAGATGAGACTTTCCAAATCTCCAATGTCATTTTGAGAACGCAAGACTGACACAGCTGCTGGCCAGAATTTTGTGTAAGTAACGTAATTAAATGAATATATTGATTCCTGTCATTTATCGTCCCATTTCTAGAGTAAGGCTGTCAATTGATCTCCAATATATAACAAATATGAGGCGTACACTTCCTCCAACTTTGGAAGATGAATACATTTAAAATCGATAAATCTCAGAGCATTGTAAAATAGGATGAACATATCCAAAATAGTAAAAGTTTAGATCTTACCATTCATGGTTGTTGATATGTTTCTTGCAGTAATTGCTTGGGTAGTTATGGTACTTGCATCATACTGGGCTGTTGAAGGTATAGGTACGGCCTTTTGTTTAGATGATGTTGATAATGACATCAAAGGTGTTAGTGTTGGTTCTGGGACTACCATTGCAAAAGAAAAAAGCAGAATGCTTCAGCAAGACGATACTGACAGGAAACTTAAATGAACTAATTTGCCACTTTCTTAGTATTGTATCCTAATCATGACTTGCTTTGACTTCAACTGATTGTTCCATTCTTAAACTGCCAAGTGCATTAAAAGGATGATATTTACAATAAGAAAGAATATTTTGAGATGAAACTTCCAAATTCTTCAATGTCACTTTGAGGACATAAACTGAGACAGCTGCTGGCCAGAAATTTGTTTCAGTACCGCAGTGAAATGAAAATATTCATTCCTGTTATTTATCGTTCCATTTCTATAGTTAAGGCTGTCAATTGATCTCCGTGATTTAAAGAATTCGAGGCGTAAACTTCCTCCAACTTTGGAAGATGAAGAAATTTAAAATCGATAAATCTCAGTGCATTGTAAAATATGATGAACATATCTAAGATAGTAGAAGTCTAGATCTTACCATTGGTCGTTGCTAAGTGACTTGCAGTAATTTCTGGGGTAGATATGGTACTTGCATCATACTTGGCTGTTGTAGGCGTAGATACGGATGTTTGTTGAGATGCTGCTGATAATGATTTCAAATTTGTTGGTGTTGATTCTGGGACTACCACTGCAAAAGAAAAAACAAAATGCTTCAGCAAGACGACACTGACAGGAAATTTAAACGAATTAATTTGCCATTTTCTTAGTATTGTATCCTAAACATGACTTGCTTTGACTTCAACTGATTGTTCCATTCTTAAACTGCCAAGTGTATTCATAAGGAAGATTATTTTGAGATGAAACTCCCCGAATCTTCAATGTCACTTTGAGGACATAAAACTGAGACAGCTGCTGGTCAGAATTTTGCGTCAGTAACGTAGTGAAATGAAAATATTCATTCCTGTAATCCATCATTCCATTTCTATAGCTAAGGCTGTCAATTGATCTCAAAATTGTAGAAAATATGAGGTGTAGACCTCCTCCAACTTTGGATGATGAAGGTATTTAAAATCGATAAATCTAATTGCATTGTAAAATATGATGAACATATCTGAAAGAGTAGAAGTCTAGATCTTACCATTGGTTGTTGGTGAGCGGCTTGCAGTAATTTCTGGGGTAGATATGGTACTTGCATCATACTTGGCTGTTGTAGGCGTAGATATGGATGTTTGTTGAGATGCTGCTGATAATGATTTCAAATTTGTTGGTGTTGGTTCTAGAACTACCACTGCAAAAGAAAAAACAAAAATGCTTCAGCAAGACGATACTGACAGGAAACTTAAATGAAGTAATTTGCCACTTTCTTAGCATTGTATTCTAATCATGACTTGCTTTGACTTCAACTGATCGTTCTATTCTTAAACTGCCAAGTGTATTCACAAGGAAGACTATTTTGAGATGAAACTCCCCAAATCTTCAATGCCATTTTGAGGACATAAAACTGAGACAGCTGCTGGCCAGAATTTTGCGTCAGTAACGTAGTGAAATGAAAATATTCATTCCTGTAATCCATCGTTCCATTTCTTTAGCTAAGGCTGTCAATTGATCTCCGAATTGTAGAAAAGATGAGGTGTAGACCTCCTCCAACTTTGGATGATGACGGCATTTAAAGTCGATAAATCTAAATGCATTGTAAAAAAGGATGAATATATATAATAGAATAGAAGTCTAGATCTTACCATTGGTCGTTGCTAAGCTGCTTGCAGTAATTTCTGGGGTAGATATGGTACTTGCATCATACTTGGCTGTTGTAGGCGTAGATATGGATGTTTGTTGAGATGCTGCTGATAATGATTTCAAATTTGTTGGTGTTGGTTCTGGGACTACCATTGCAAAAGAAAAAACAAAAATGCTTCAGCAAGACGACACTGACAGGAAGCTTAAATGAAATAATTTGCTTTCTTACATTGTATTCTAATCATGACTTGCTTTGACTTCAACTGATCGTTCTATTCTTAAATGCCATTCATAAGGAAGATTATTTTGAGATGAAACTCCCCAAATCTTCAATGTCACTTTGAGGACATAAAACTGAGACAGCTGCTGGCCAGAATTTTGCGTCAGTAACGTAGTGAAATGAAAATATTCATTCCTGTAATCCATCGTTCCATTTCTATAGTTAAGGCTGTCAATTGATCTCCAAATTGTAGAAAATATGAGGTGTAGACCTCCTCCAACTTTGGATGATGAAGGTATTAAAATCGATAAATCTAATTGCATTGTAAAAAAGGATCAATATCTAGAATAGTAGAAGTCTAGATCTTACCATTGGTCGTTGCTAAGTTGCTTGCAGTAATTTCTGGGGTAGATATGGTACTTGCATCATACTTGGCTGTTGTAGGCGTAGATATGGATGTTTGTTGAGATGCTGCCGATAATGATTTCAAATGTGTTGGTGTTGGTTCTGGGACTACCGTTGCAAATGAAAAAAGAAAAAAACAAAAATGCTTCAGCAATACGACAGTGACAGGAAACTTAAATTAACTAATTTGCCACTTTCTTAGTATTGTATTCTAATCATGACTTGCTTTGACTTCAACTGATTGTTCCATTCTTAAACTGCCAAGTGTATTCAAAGGATGATATTTACAATTGTAGTATCCTGTACTATGGACACCCTATGACAATGTATTTGTTTAGTAGCATTTATGTAAATAAGCATGTTGTACGATTTAGAATCAGTTCAGTACTACACAACCATGTAGCAGGTCATTGTATTCGTACCCTCTCGCCTCCCTACATCAGGGATATTACAATGGCGACGAGGTGAAAATGACTAAAAACTTCACAAAAGAAGAAATCACAGAAGTCTCTAAAGCTTACCATCCAAGTGGTCAGAAAATCATGCACTGACATCCCAAAGAGAAACAGACAGAACTGTGTTGCCAAAGGCAGCGACCGATGAATCAGACGAAGTTAGGCCATCAAGACAAGAGCCGACACAGAACACAAAATGCCAACGAATTGTCACCATAACCATACAGAAAGAGTCAGGAAACATGGCAGCAAAGAAATGCGTAAGAAACCATGCACATCACCCAAAACATCAACAATCAACGATGGAGCAGCAACAAAGCCTGTCTTCTCGTACAAATCTCAAACATCTTATCAACTGGAGGTGAAGGAGGAAAGCATCACGCAGAGGCCGTTGGAAGCACCTTGCTTGCATCACCAGAGAAAAATAGGATTTAGTCAAAGTGAGCTTATCTACGTAATGCTGAGATAAGGCGTCACTTCACTTTTACAAAGAACACGAAACAAGTAACTCACAAAATAGATATTTATTCTGCTCTCGAAAAGCGGAGCATCCAAGAGAAAAAGTTGGAAAATCTTCCTGAGACGCTGCGGAAGCCAGCCGGAATTTGAACGACTGCACGAGCCAGTCAAAAGTGGAAATACGTTAGTGACAGAACGGCATTTGGATCACATCAGAAAAAAAAATTAGACTGTTTGGTAAACAGGAGAAACGATGGACTGATCAATGTACTGTAAATCTTGAACTGTGCGTTATCCTGGCAGAGAAGTGCCACGTTGCATGCTCGATGAGGCATCAAAATCAGAATTCAATAGATGAAGAGAAGGGAGGGTCACGTTGGAATAACAATAGCCTGCTTTCAACTGAACTCCTGACCACTGAAGCTTGAAACAAAGAGAGACTTGAAAAAACTGGATTTATCGAAATTCAAAGATACCGGAATTGACGTTCACTTTATTCAATTCATGTTTACGTTATTTACTTTTGTTTATTTTCATTTATAGAAGAAAAGGAGAGATGTAGTATCCTGTACTATGGACACCCTATGTCAATGTATTTGTTTAGTAGCATTTATGTAAATAAGCATGTTGTACGATTTAGAATCAGTTCAGTACTACACAACCATGTAGCAGGTCATTGTATTCGTACCCTCTCGCCTCCCTACATCAGGGATATTACAACAATAAGGAAGATTATTTTGAGATAAAATTTCTCAAATCTTCAATGTCACTTTGAAGACACAAAACTTAGACAGTTGCTGGCCAGAATTTTTTGTAAGTAAAGTTGTCCTGTGGAAATATTCATACCGGTAGTATACATCTTTTTCTGACTATACTTCGATGCTATCAGTAGATATCTGCGTGGCCGTAATCGTTCAACTTTACAACATGACAATATGAAGACAATTCAAAATCGTTAAATTTTAGTGCATTGTAAAAGATGAGCATATCTGAAGAAGTAAATTTCTAGCTCCTACCATTTGTTGATGATAAGTGGCTTGAACTAATTTCTGAGGTAGTTACGGCACTTGCACCATGTTGGGTTGTTGCAGGGGTAGGTACCGATTTGCTTTGAGATGCTGACGATAATGTCGTGGCTGTTATAGCGTCTAGGTTCACTGCAAAAGAAAACATCAAAATTTTCAGCAAGGCGACACTACTCGTATTTTTTTTATAAGAAATCACTCTTAAGAAACTTTAGGCTCAATTTTTCGAAAGTTAAGAAACAACCCTACCTGAATTCAAAAAGCCAAGCAACTTTTGTAATTTGTAGTTTTCACTTTTCCAGCGAACTCAATAATGCGCTGATACTGTACAGTTATAGCAACTGTTTGGACATTATTTTGAGTACGAATTGTATTGTTACAATGAAAGCTCAAATTTGCGTCCACCTGCAAACCACAGCTTTGGCCTTTTGGCCTAAGTAAGTTTCTGAAGCTTATAGAACTTAAGAACTGAAGTTAATGACAAATTAAGAAACTGCCCAAATGAGTGACTGGGGGGGATGACTTCTGGAAAACAAAATAACATGAGATCTAATATTGTTTAAATTTTATCAAAGCTACCTTTGATTTATACCGATTTATATGCTGTGCCTTAAGAATTCCAAAGGCCAAAAGGCTAATATTCTGGTTTGCAGGAAGAGGCAAATTTGAGCTTTCAAGATTGACATGTCTGCTCTCAACGCGCCAATACCAACAAACGAGGTATCCATGCTCAAAATAGTTATCTAGGAACATTTTTAGAGTGATTAAACATTGATCGAATCTAAATTCACATCGCCTGATACAACCAAATCTGTGTACATTTTTCTTGGGACACCCGCTATTTTGAGAGCCCTCTTGACAAAGCTAAATTAACTCTACATTTCCAGCTTTAAAAATGTAGGAAATACGAACGAAGCTTTCGATACAAAGTGGTCCAAAAATGTAAAACCAGCCCAGGACCTTAGTTTCTTACAAAAAATACATGTAATAGGAAACTAAATCGAAATTGATCTATTAGCAATTTTCTTCGTGTTACATCATTATCATGACTTGCTTTATTTTCACTTCAATTTATCCTTCCAGTTTAGAACTATCAAGCTTACTGACTCTCAATTAAAATCATAGTCTTTACTTTAACAGAGATCGTTTCTCATAGCTATAGTCACTTCATTTGTTTGATGACATTTACGAGAGTTCCTCTCAGTTTTCAAACAGCTTTGTCGGTTCTTTCCATTAATGTTTGTTTAACAATATTTTGATAGGCAGTACAAGCTTCATTTCTAAAAACGATCTCATCCATCTACTTCTGTACATTAGAGGACTTCGTTCTCCATTAAGATGATATATATCCAAAGCTACATGACTTGTAATCTTCACACACAAACTTTAAACCTACAAACTTTTGTCAATTTTATTATCTTGAGTAATTTGAAAGGCTGGTCAAAAAGTGTCAAGTTCTCAAAAAGTAAAGGTCTGAAATTTAAAGTCTGATAAATATGGGATATGAACCATTTTTATTTTGAGGATGTTCGTTTGCTCTCATTTTAGGTATACATCCTGCAAAATGCGTGGCTAGAACATTTGCAGGCAATAAAATATTAGGCGTTAGTCAAAAGGAGATAACAACGACGGGAACGAGAGAAAAAAAAAGAGGCTGTGCAACCGATCCACTTTCCTTGTTCACAGGTTCCCAGGAATCAAGGAAGCAAATTTTTAATTGGTTTGGGGGAAATTCGAGCGTCTTTGTTACTTTTCATAGTGGCATCTTCAAAGCAAACAGCGTAGTAAGTCTGGAATCAGGAAAAGTTTGACAAAGCTTTGAAATATTCATATGTGGAGTGCATTCCATAGACGAGATTAAAGTTGTAGCTGAAACAAATGCTGGTGTCAGTGAACAAGAAAAGTGGATCAGTGGATCTACGATCATTCTTGCAAAACTAGATTGCCTTCCTTAAATGTCCAGCTGACCACGTATTGAAAAGAGGCTGGTCACGTGATCAGTATCTACAATTTTGAAACAAAAATTCAAATTTTACTTAGCTCATGAAATTTTAGGAGAAGTAGCAAAGTTTCAGCTCTTTATCTTTCGAACTGACGGCACTACATCATATAAACATTGCCGCAGGCACTTTGTGCCTCCCCGGTAGTAGTAGGGTTAGGGCCCTAAAATCTATAAACCAGTGACTGCTGCCAAGATAATCCAAACGTTTCCTTTCTTATCAGAATAATTACTAATTACTAACATTGTAATGATTACTTTCAAGCAAACCTTCCTCCTTGCACACCAACAAATCTGTAGATACTAGCCATTGAACTGAAAAACTAAGATTAACCAAAATCCAAATTGTTTTATAATATCTTATTTCATCAGTCTTCTTTATATTTCAGAAAGGAAACTCTTTCTACCAAGAACCCAAACACAGTAATTTATGGGACTGAAACAGTATCGTTCAGATGTAGTCGGAATACCATCCCTGCCGATGTAAGAAATGCAAACACTATAGCAATCTTTGAAAGAGAAGCCAATCAAATTTCAATTCCATGCTCCTGCAAATTATGCACCCAATATATACCATAGGATAGGAACACAGTCATGTATGGGACTGAAACAGTCTGGCTCAGCGTTAGTCATATTGGAAAAACATCCCTGCCGAAGTAAGAAATGCAAACAATATAGTAGTGTTTAAAAAAGAAGCAAAGCCAATTTCAATTCCATGCTCCTGCAAATCATGCACCCAATATATACCAAATCCAGGATACATCACATAGGTATATTCGGGTATATTATATGTAGTCTCATTTTAGCTTTGTTGCTGCTCTGTTAGTTGGTATTAATTAGCTGATTGTTTTTTAAGCCATTTCTTGTCCTTGGATTTGAACCGTTGTCTTGCAGAAAATATGGCTGATAAACGCAATAAATGAATTACAATTTTTATTGAAATAAAACAACAACAAAAAGTAAGCGATGAAAACAATAACAGTCTAAAAAATGACCAATTGAATTTCAGTTATAGTAAGTAAGTAGCAGCATGCTGTTATGTATCTTTCCAAAAATACTTTTCATTGAAAAGTGCCAGTTCTTTTGACGTTACGGAGCGATTGAATATCATTCTCTACAAAGTTCTAAACTAAGATGCATCTCATAATGAATAAGAATAAAGAATTACCTTCAACAAATCCCTGAGGAGCTGAATCACAAATTCCAACTTTGATAATGGCAGCAACACTCTTCCAACAAATACTGTATTCATTATTTTGGTAAGTAGTTAATGCCTTGATGTATGTAAAGGACTGTGTGCAGGCACCTACAAAATATCAAATCGCTGCCCTGGGAAATCAATGATTACACAATAGAACGATTAACAACACCAATGATTTCAATATGCTCAATACTGAATAGAGGAATAACTAAAACAGCTCATTGAGTGCCTCACAGAATGTGTGGGTCTATGGAGAGTATGGAAAGTGAACATAATTCATCTCATCTCTATTAATCTCATAATTCATCTCATCTCATTTTTATTAATGACATATTCATAAACCTAGATCAAAGTAAACTGTGCAACCATGCTGATGATAATACAATATTGATTGAAGGTACTGATAAGGAAAACATATCAGCTAAACTAGAACAAGAAATGAATATCATAAACCAGTGGTTCATAGACAATGCTATCCAGCTCAATGGAGACAAATGCAAGTTTATGATGATTTCAGCAAAGCCAAATTATGTTGAAAAATGTAGCGTTAATATAAACAGGCAAATAACGAAAGAGGAAGAAAAAGTGGAATTGTTTGGTGTAACAATAGACAACCAATTAACATTTGATGGCCATGTTAACCCTAATCCGCATGGGGGGGGGGGTGGATTCCATCCCTCCTCAAGGTTTTATTTGCCGCGTTTTTAAACGACATTTGCAATGTCCCCCAGCCTCCCTGGCTTTTACTAATTATCCATTAGCCACATTTTGTTGGAAAAATTGTTGAATAGGACTCACAGGTCTCGTGACATGCCCATATTTGGAAGGAGGTAGCAGCAAAATCATTGTTTTCAATGATTTCAATGGAATAATTTGATTAAATTATGAAGTATTATACAGCAAATGAATCAGCAAACAACGGGCTTCAATTTGATACCTGCATTTCTGGAATTTGATGATGTCAGCATTTTTTTTTGACAATGACGTCATTTTGGCCGCCATTTTGGACTAATTAGCAATTTTTTCAAGTTTTTTTCGAGCTTTTTCAATGAAAAATACACTAAGGATACATTTCTTATAGATAATGACCTCTGTTCAGGTTCTTTTCGTCTCTTTTTACATAGAATAAATTAATCGCACAAATGACATCATAAGAATCGGCTAATTTCTGCCAAAATATCACTCCAAAATCGTTATCTTCAATAAAATAATATTTTATCACCAAATATGTTGACAAACTGAACCAAAAACTGCATAAAGTTAATGCAAAATCTTCATTAAACTTGAATTCAACTTGGAAGCCTGATTTTCACAGATTTTCAGCTTCGTGACGTCACTGTGACGTCACAGGGTGTGGCAGCCACACCCAAATTACGCTACGAGCTAAAAATTACCTGTTCTATAACTATGCTAAGTCGTATTGAATTCGGATGAGTCTAAGGCAGTTTTCAGAGGGGGGGGGGTGGAAAGCACCGCCCCCCCCATAAATGGTAGCTCGAAAAAAGCCCATATGGATTAGGGTTAAAAATATGTGTAAAGGAGCAGGAAAAAGGATGAATGCACTTGCAAGAATAACACCTCATTTAAATGAAGATAAACGGATACTTTTAATGAAAACATTTGCTTTGATATTTTTCAATTACTGTCCCTCAGTATGGTTGTATTGCAGGAGGGAAAACAATAGAGTCATCAATAGCATTCATGAAAGAGCATTGCGAATAGCCTATCGGGTGTCCCAAAATGATGTATTATCGGTTTATTGCTTATATGTCCATAACCGATGAACCGATTTTCAAAAACTGTTCAAACCACAATCAACATCGTAGCATCCAATTTAGCCTTTAGGCAATCAATAAAACAAATTTTTTGAAATCCGTTCATTGGTTATGGACATACAAGCAATCAAACAATAATACATCATTTTGGGACATCCGGTATAATGATTTTTTGTCTAACTTTGAACAACTACTGCTTAAAAACAACAAAGTTACCATCCATACAAATAATTTGAAGCAACTTGCAACAGAAATTTAGAAAACTATATTCATCACGAAAACCCAAGTTTCAAAAGTCTGTCAGCTATTTTGACCCTTACTTTCCTTCTCTTTCAGATTTCAACCGAGATTTTTCAAGAATTCAGATCAGAAAAATCTTGAACTAATTATTTGTAAATGAAGAGCTTTTACCTTTCAAGTAGTAATGAAATGATTCTTCTGCTACGCATTTGTTGCCTTTTTCATTCCGTAACGTGCCATCAGTGTGCTTATATAACGTGAAAATTGGATCTCTATCTGACAAATAAAGTATGTTGGTACCATTATCAACTGATACATGGTACTCGCCATGTTTGATCTGGATGCCTACAAAGAAAGAGAATTACACTTTTTTATGACTTCATTGATTTCATTTCATTTTAAATTATTTGTACACTGTTGCCCCATCGACTAAGAATGGCTGCTTTTTAGGAGGCTGTGTCAATGCCTAACTACTAGCTGTTAATGAACTTAAGTAAGTGCTGCTCAAAGCTCTAATGTACGAGTACAACATACTATTTTTGCAGATTGTCAAAGAATAAATGTTGGAACGGTGTTTTTGAAGCATGTGTGTCTTTTTATGGAAAATTGCAGCTTTTTAATGTAAAAATAGTCCCAACAAATATAAGAACTGTTTGCAAATTTCAAGACTGCTTAGTATAACTAAAACACTCATTACAACTCAATACAAAATTAGTCTCGATTTAAGTGTTTAATTGCAGGCCCGTAGGAAGCGGAGGGGGGCTGGGGGGGCTTCAGACACCCTAGTTTAGACACCCAATGTACTGCTATCTGCTATCTGCTATCTGCTATCTGCTATCTGCTATCTGCTATCTGCTAAGTTTAGACACCCTAATTCAAGAACAGGAATGAATTTGGTTCTTGAATTCTGGTCTTTGAATTAGCGGGTCTAAACTTATGCTTCTTGAAGTCTGGTTCTTTAATTAGGGTGTCTAAATTTGGTTCTTGAATTCCGGTTCTTAAATTAGGGTGTCTAAATTTGGTTCTTGAATTCCGGTTCTTGAACTAGGGTGCCTAAATTTGGTTCTTGAATTCCGGTTCTTGAATTAGGGTGTCTAAATTTGGATCTTGAATTCCGGTTCTTGAATCAGGGTGTCTAAATTTGGTTTTTGAATTCCGGTTCTTGAATTAGGGTGCCTAAACTTGGTTCTTGAATTCCGGTTCTTGAATTAGGGTGTCTAAACTTGGTTCTTGAATTCCGGTTCTTGAATTAGGGTGCCTAAATTTGGTTCTTGAATTCCGGTTCTTGAATTAGGGTGTCTAAATTTGGTTCTTGAATTCCGGTTCTTGAATTAGGGTGTCTAAACTTGGTTCTTGAATTCCTGTTCTTGAATTAGGGTGTCTAAATTTGGTTCTTGAATTCCGGTTCTTGAATTAGGGTGCCTAAATTTGGTTCTTGAATTCCGGTTCTTGAACAAGAGGCCCTTTGCATGGAGACCCGACATGAAACTCATGCCGGCATGAACTCGCGCCGCCATGAAAATGCACTCTCTTTACACGAGAGCTGATATGAAACTCATGGCGGCATGAACTCATCTCGCCATGAGACCCGACATGAAACTTTCCAAATACGCCATACATTTCTCACGTACATTTAGTTTTCATATCGCCCCGATATGAAAAAACTTGTGTTTACATGAGATTTTCATCCCATTTTCATGCCGGCATGAGTTTCATGTCGGGTCTCATGTAAAGGGCCTCTAAGTGTATCTAAACTTGGTTCTTGAATTCCGGTTCCTGGATTAGGGTGTCTACACTTGGTTCTTCGATTCAGGTTCTTGAATTAGGGAGTCTAAACTTGGTTCTTGAATTCCGGTTCTTCAGTTAGGGTTCCTAAATTTGGTTCTTGAATTCCGGTTCTTGAATTAGGGTGTATAAACTTGGTTCTTGAATTCCGATTTTGAATTAGTGTATCTAAACTTGGTTCTTGATTTCCGGTTCTTGAATTAGTGTTTCTGAGCTTGGTTCTTGAATTCCGGTTCTTGGATTAGGGTGACTACATTTGGTTCTTGAATTCTGGTTCTTGAATTAGGGTGTCTAAACTTTTCATTTTCATTTTCATTTTAAATTATTTATACACAAAAACCCTTCAGCTTACTAACGCAATACTTAACCCTATCTGTACTGGGCGATTTTTTAGGTATTTTGTACTGGGGGGGGGGGGGCGTTTTTCGCCCCCCCTCTCTTTCTCCAAAACTACAAAAGATACAACGATAAGACTTACCCCTATTGTTCTTTAGACAATTGGCTATTCAAATATAACAATGACGATTAATAAGTCACGTGATTCGTTGCTAGGCAACCGAAAAACTGACGAAAATAGGCAAATTTATACCTTCTTAACCAGACAAATTCTATTTAATCAACCACTCAACCGATTTTCTCCAAATTTGTTTCAAATAGTAGGAAACATGTTATAGTTTAAAAATACATACTTTGCAAAATGTTTTAGTTTCTATTTTTAGCACAATTAGCCTTAAATTAGCCTTTTGTTGCATGCATTTACTTTAATCGCAGGTTTTTGCCAGTCCTGCCCTTTTATCTGGTAAATATAGACTCAAAATGAATCAAATTAATAAGATGAAGCAAATTAGACCAAAAAAATTTATATTTGAAACTTCTTTATTAGGTAAATGACGTCATAAATGTGAATGACGTCATAGATATTAAGTTTTGCTGACATCAGCAAATATGAAAAATTTATATATCAAATGAAAGTACTCATCAAATGCAGTCGAATGGTGCATGTTTGAGATCGATCAAGCCAACGAGACGAAAACTACGGACATTTTAACCTTTTTTTTGTTGACTACTCTCCAAATATGGTATTACTGTTAAAGCAAAATTATGTACAGTAACCTATCTAATGTGGGTGTACATGGGGTTAAAAATTAACCCCTCCTCCCTACCTCGCATTTAACGCCATCAGCTCTCCTCGCAAATACGTTTTTCTCCAATTGTTTCCTCCTCGCATCACAAAAATTAGTAAGTTGACTCCTCGCTCCTCAATGTCACAACGAAACAAATCTAACAAATCAAGGACACGCTAAATTCCGGCGTAATATCAAAAGATTTGAAAATGAGACTTTTGGATGTGCCTTTAGCTAGATCCAAAATACATTTGCAACCAACATGTAAATCTTATGTAAACAGAAGTTTTCATACTGGAACATTTTTGGAAAGAAATATCCGTTGGATATGAATAAATACATTTTATGTTTCCCTCTTTTTCTTCTTTGGCAGATAACAAACATCACCCTTTTGTTTCCTTTTTTTCTCTTGTTCTCTACTTGGTTTATCTTTTAACTCCACAGACCCATAGGAGCATTTTTCAGATTAAAGGGGGGCACTAATTCGCGCTGAAGGCGATAAGACTACGGGGGTTCGGGGGCGAAGCCCCCGGAAAATCTTCTTGGCCGCTGCCGTCTTTTCTTTTGGTAACGCCCTTCTGTGCATTGCTACAAGGGCATTTTATGCTCAGAGGTCCTGGAGAAAATATAGGAAATTTACGAATCCAAATATATATCAAGCAGGCTAGCTAAAATCAAACTACGACAGGATAAGGATACTTTGTCAAGACTGTTGTGTAAGATTGACTTAATATTTGACTTATTTGATTTACAAAACTCATCGTGAATTCTCGTGAGCAGCGGTGATTGGAGTAAGTTTTAAGTGAGAATACATCGAAATGAGGGGGTCTGGGGGCAGGGCCCCCAGGAAAATCTTTAGGGCCACGCCCTTTACTTTGGTTTAGAATGCATCTCCCAATATCATGCTTGCTATTAGCGACAAGTAACTTTGATAGTTTTGTGACAGTTATCCTATGCATGAGTAACATTTTTGAAGAAATATCCTTGACTTTGGCTTACAATGCATCTCCCAATGTTATGCTTGCGATTGGCGACAATGAAACTTTGATAGTTTTGTAACAGTTATCCTATCAATTGGAGAATGAGGAACATTTTTGAAAAAACATCCTCTACTTTGGCTTAGAATGCATCCCCTGATTCTATATTTGCCAGTGAAAGATTTGACATTCTTACCTAACCTATACCCGACCTATACACGCTATGGAACATATGCGCCTAAATGGGTGGATGATCCTATACTGGGTGGGCTACGATCTTATACTGTGTGGGTTATGATCTTATACTGGATGGGTTATTATACCCAGCTTTTTTCTCTTCGGTTTTCGAGGAATCTCAAGGACCATCTTTCGACAACAGTACCAAGAGTAATCTGTGCAACTCATCACTGAACTTTTGAAGGTTCGTTTCCATACAAATGATACTTTGCAGCGCTATGCGCAATGTAGCGTAATTGGGGCAGATTTCGGGCAAGAAATTCTGACCACATGTCTTCAAATCATTGTTCCTCCTCGCTTTTTAATGCAAAGGAACCTGAGCTCCTCGATTTTCAATCTCTAAACTTATTTTTTCCTCGCACCTCATTGGTTTAAGCAATTTTTTGGGATTCCTCCCTCGCACGAAAAATGCCAATCCTCGGATCCTCGGGGATAAAAAGTAGCCTCCTCGCCTCCTCATTCTCCTCGGACTTAAGCCATGTACACCCACTCTAATAGCAGCTGCTCTTTCAGGGCGTCGTGTTTTAGGTTGTGTTCAGCTCATATAATAACTTTTCAATTGTTTTTTGAATCTACTAAGTGTAGGGAGCTCTCTGATATTGATGGGTATATCGTTCCAATCTTTCAGAGCCGAATAGTGAAAGCCTTACTTGACGTGTTCAAGATTATTTCTTGGGAATTGTAGGTCCCTGCAATTCCTTGTTCTGTAATTGGAATGCTGGGTCCTATGATGGTATTTACCCCAAAGGCTTTCGGGACATTGCCTGTTGATTATTTTGCATGTCATAACTGATCGATCAAAGTTTATTAGATGTTCAACGGTCAACCAATTATGAGACCAATTGTCTTTTAGTCTGGCCTTATCAATAATCGAACGGGCTCTGTCCTGCAGACGTTGGAGGGTATTCAATTTTGATTTAGGAAGACTCCCCCAAATAACATTGGCGTATCGCAGATGGCTTTCGACAAGTGCACGGTACACATGGTCCAGCTGGGATTGGGAAATAAGATTTTTCAGTTTTTTTAGTGACTTTAGACCGCCACTAATCTTCCCTTTCACTTTGTTGAATTGTTCATCCCAGTTTAGCCCTTCATCCATAATAACCCCCAGTGACTTGGTCTTCACCACACGCTTAATTTCTGAATTGTTAAGATTCAGTGGTTCTGAGATTTCAACCTTATTTATCCTCCGTGGATGGCCAATGATCATGTATTCAGTTTTTTCGGGTTTGCACTTAAGTTGTTTATCCGCATCCATTTCGAGATGTTTCTTAATTCTTTGTGGGCATTTGTAATTAGATCATCGACGTTAATGTAACATGTGTGTCATCTGCATACATACTAGCCCTAGAGAATTCTAAGCATTTTTCAAAGTCATTTAGGTAGGTTATAAATAGGAGTGGTCCCAAGCAGGATCCTTGAGGTACACCACATGTTACCAATCTAGCCCCCGACTGTTGTCCATTAACATTCTCCTGAACTTGCCCTGATACCGAGTGCACCTAACTTTTTTATCAGTATTGTATGATCTACAGTATCAAACGCCTTTTTTAAATCCAGAAATATGGCCAAGTTGAGCTGCTTTTTATCCATATTGTCATACCAGCAATCAGTACCGTTTATCAGGGATGTTACAGTGGAATATAGTTTTCGAAAAGCAGATTGATTTGGTGTCAATACTTTGTTAGTTATGAGATAATCAATGAGCTGGTCGTGAACTATTTTTTCCAACATCCTAGAAAAAAAACTTGGTTCTTGAATTCCGGTTCTTCAATTAGGGTGTCTAAACTTGGTTCTTGAATTCTGGTTCTTGAATTAGGGTGGTTGGTTCTTGGTTCTTGGTTCTTGGTTCTTGGTTCTTGGTTCTTGGGCTTGAATTAGGGACTCCCAAATTTTTGTCCAATTCCGATTTCAAGTTCAAAGCCCTTATGAATTCAAATTCTTTGAACTATCATAATTTCTAAATAAAGACAGTTTCAACAGTTTCAGAAAATTTGTTTCAACACAAAACTTTATACGCACAATAAGATTTTAGTCTCGCTTCCGCTTTCGCACCTCTTAAGGTGAATCTCCACAAGGCGGAAAAAGTCGTAGACTAGCTACACTAGTCCCTCGATTTCGCTGTTGTTGTTGTTGCTGATGGCCAGCTCAATGAGGGACTAGTTGCCAGAGAGTGTCTCAAATCGGAATTTTCAGAACGAAAAACCCAATTGTAAATCTGATTGGAGCATTTCGGCTAAAACAATAGTAAATTTTTTTGTAGCCAATCAACTTTTCCTCTCTTTACTTATTTTTACTGGAAAACCTCCCTTTGAAGTAGAGTCCTGTTTGGTCTGAGTTTTTCAAGAAGAAGCAATGCAATGGCGACCGGCGCTGTCGTCGCAGCTTGATCGACCAGAAGCAAATGAAGCTGAAGGAATTTAGCCAGCCATTTGGCATGATAAAGTGGGCACTGGGAAGAGATATTTGTTTGTGCTCTAACAGGAAATGGCAAAATGTAATGCTGTTGCAATACTTGAGAAGCATTTTCAAGACAGCAGTGAGTGTCATTTGTCAGTACAAAACTGCAGTGTAGTGTAGGTGTAGGCCTACTCTAAGTTCAGGTTAGTAGTGATTTTTTCGTTTACATTTGGCTCGTTTATTTCAATTTCTAATATTATCTAACTGCAAGCATGTTACTTCGCAATGTTGGGCTGTTGTACTTTATCACCTTAACAGTTGTTTTGGTTTGAATGCACTTGATTTGCCAAATGAAACAATCTTAAGATATTTTAGTAAAAAAATTTCATGGTTTTTTGTGAACATGACTAAAAATCCCCAGGTACTTTTACTATGGAAGTTCCTTATGTGATCCAACCCCCCCCCCCCCCCCCCCCCGTGTTTGGATCACATAGGGAAAGGAAAGGGTGACATAATTTTTTGCTTGTGATTTAACAAGTATTTGTTACTTCATCACATTGATGTTGATATCTTTAATCTATAGGGGTTTGTTTAAAGCAAGATACCTGCTTCATTATTATCAGACCTTGTACCAGGATGCATTTAGATGGCACTTTTCTTGGAGAGAGATTGTCTATCTGATGCAGCAAATCACTTGGAGCAAATATAAAGGACAGTTCCTTTGAAAATTCCTTGCACTTCAGATACCACTTAACTGATTGCTAATGATAATGTATAATGATGATGTAATGCCTAATCTGGTCAAATCTTTGATTCCTTTATCTTTGGTCACTCTGAACTCCTCTGAAATTTCAAATTTATGTTCACTGTCCATGCTCAATTTTGTCAGAGTCATAAACTGTCTAAAATTCTTTCAAATTCACATGAATAAAACTTGGTATCAATGTGTTGTTTTCTTGAGTCATTTTGATGATTACTGATCACAGCAGCAACAACAACCAAATATTAATTCCGTGGTCCGCGTTTTACGCATGTAGCGCTTATGAAAACGAGGCTATCAAGTTAGTCCGATTTCAGACACTGTTTGGCAACAAGTCTCTGTATTAGCGACAAATCAGTTCTAAGGAGCATACAGAGATTGTGTAGCCAGTCTAAAAAAGTCGAGCGATTCGACTTTTTTCGCGCTCACACATGCGCAGTTGCCTTTGACATAAAATCGCCGCGGAAAAAGTTGAGCGCTCCAAAGTAGGATCAGTTTCTACTTTTCGCCGAGTCGCTTGCTGGAGAACCAATCAAAAGGCTTAATTTGTGTAACAGCCTCGAATTGCCACAACAACAACACAGTTCTGAAGTATCCTGAAATGGGCCTACGTCCTGCCCTGCTTGCAAACGTCAAGATGGCAAGAAACAGCACTCAAACTGTAGATAAGGGTGAACTGAGAAACATGCTAATCACAAGCCTAGGGAGTCGGTTTGCTGACATTGATTCTGCTCCATATGCTCAACCACTTCAAGGCCAGTCTGTGATGTCTATCATTACTAATAACGTGCAAAGTAGGCCATCAGCAGTGACAGGAAATGAAGAAGGACATCATGTTCTAACAACAGCAAGCCAAAGCCACGGCCATGATCATTTGGAAGAAGGATACGTCCAAGGCGAGGAGTATGACGATGGAAACAAGGACACTAAATTTGACAAAGAGCTATTCATTGAAGAAATAAGAGGACTCCGATGCTTATGGGATATTAAATCACAATACTACAAGGACAGAAACATGAAAATGAATTCTTGGAAGCACTTGGCATGTATATTCAATCAAGATGGTATGTATCTCTAACTGGTTGCTTTATCACAATTCTCTTGCCACAACACAGAGCTGTTCCTTCGCATTTTCACTTTTACAAAGTTATTGGAAAATCTGCATTACTACGACTGTGTTATTGCATAACAATTCTTCATTCTTGTAATTATTCTCAATTTAAAGAAAGGGGCTTGTGCCCGACATGTGGAGCCACATGTGACATTATTGTCGTTGTTGCCAAGCAGTATAACTCATGTGTAGGAAACTAGAAATTGTAAGATACTGTACCTTTGGTACCAAGACTCTTATAAGTAAATGTTTCATAGAAAGCAAAGCTTTTAAGCAATATATGCCCCTTGGTCTTTGAATTTAACAATGATTTATTGATGTGTCAACAACTTTTCTTTTATTCATGTTCCCAAACCTTGGAACAAATTAATGATTTTGATTGACGAATCCATTGTTCTAAAAGGTTTTGATTTCTACTGAAATCAGAAATCTCACAATGCACTTCCTGCAAGTTCTATTGAGATTTTACAGTAGTTACATATTCCTGAGTCACGTCAATCATGAATCATTGAGTTATTGAGAATTTCATAGAGACTCAATAAACGCTACTTTGCAAAAATACTCATTTTGTTTTTATTATATTTCAGTTGCGTTCCTGCAAAAGACTTTCAAAAACTTAAAAGATAACTTGAAGAGGTGCATAGACAAGCGTAGAAACATGACACATTCTGGTGCTGCAGTGTCAGCGTTGCCAAAATGCAAATTCTTTGATGTGATGATGTTTCTGCATGACAGGGTGTCAAACAAACCAGCAGAAAGCAATTTGCCTGAAACGGTCATCAGAGCAAGTATGGATGATACACAACTTTTACTGTGTTCCTCACCCTCACCAGCTTCTTCCTCTGCTCCGTCACCATTACCTGCTGATACAATTCCAGTACAGAACCAGATGAAGAGGAGCTTTCCCGTATCATCTCAGAGTACTTCCAGCACACCCCTTCCAAAGAAACAGAAGGTTGACATCCAGAAGATGGATGAACAGTTTTTTACAACAATGAAGACGATGAATGATGACCTTATAGCATCCATGCCACAAAACAGGGAAAGAGAAGAACTATGTGAGGATACAATGTACTGTAAAAGTTTAATTCCAATTATGAAAGGACTACCGGTCAGACAAAAACGCTTGGCTAGGATGAAAATTGACAAGCTGTTTTATGAAATAGAATTTGGAGAAGACAATTGACAGAAATTTGAAAGGATCAAATTGCCAAAGACTAAGCTGAACATCGAAAAAGACTGCTTGTTTTGTGATACAATCTTATCATTTATATTTAATTTTTTAGCTTTCAAACCAAACTTTCAACTAACTCTTTGCATATCTTACTGAGAGTTTTGAAGTAGTTTCCATTTCTATTTATTCCTGGTTACTCGGTCCCATTGCCAGCATACAGCACCCTCTTCATTGAAGTAACCTTTGAAATCATCCCTGACAATTTTGGCACTTTCTGAGTAATTATTTGAAGCTATTCGGTTGATGGGCTGTAACCCAAATATTTGCTGCTGGTCTTGCCTCCATTCTCCTGGTAAAATTCCATTTGGCCCTTCACGATCTATGAAATTTTCGGGGCAATAAGAATGTCCTGCATCAGAATTGTTGGTATTAATAAGATAATTATGTAGAATAACTATTGCTTTTGTGATATCTTTCACTTTATCTACATTAGCCAAGATTGGTCGATGAAACACTCGAAATCGATTTGCTGCAATACCAAAAGTGTTTTCTATAATCCTCCTCGCACGGCTCAGCCTGTAATTAAAAATTAGTTTTTCTGTCCCTAAATTTGTTGATGGGTATGGTTTCATCATATGACGCTTGAGTCCAAAGGCATCATCAGCCACAAAAACGTAAGGTAGAATGCGGTGGCTATTTCTAACTTTACTGTCTTTGGGTATCCCCAGTAAGTTATTTTCTATTGCGTATCCAACATTACCATTGTTGTAAACACTGCCATCACTTTGCCTGCCAGTGTCTCCTATATCGACCATGGTAAAACGATATTTTGCGTCACAAACTCCCATCAAGACAATGCTGTGTGTGCCGTTGTAGTTGTAGTATGCAGAGGCAGCCCTGGCAGGGGCATACATGACAACATGTTTCCCATCAATTGCACCCACTGCATGGGGGAAATTCCAACGATTTTCGAAATCATCTGCAATTTTCTTCCAGCCTTCTTCTGTTGTAGGTGCAGTCATAAAGCCATTATCCAATAGCCTGTTCCAAATAGCCTGACAAGTTTCTTGGATGATTCTTCCCACAGTTGTAGGGCTTACACGGTAACTGGCACCAATAGTGGTACATGCATCCCCAGTTGTTAAATAACGAAGAGTGATTATTAGTCGTTGATCTGCCGATATAGGCTCGCGCATTGTTGTTGAACGTTTCGCAATATCTGGTGCTATAAAACTCAAAAGTTCTTCCAATTTCGTTGGCAGCATGCAGAAGCACTAAAAGAAATCTTCCTGATCATGGAGACAAAGTTCTTGCACAAGGATGCTGAACTCTCCTTTTTCGTCTCTGTCTCTATACACTTCCCTCACCCAAAATATCCGTCGTTTTTGGTTCAATTTTATTGATCTAATTCTCCTTCTATAATATGCATAAATAAGTCTCCATCGAAGTAAAAGCATGTAACGAATGTTTACAACAGCCATTTTTGCATTTTATTTAAGCACTCAAAACATTGCGGGAGAGAATGTCGCTCGAAATTGTCCGCAATGTGGAGATAATGGCCATGTTGCCCTCGTAAAATATCGCCGCGGAATAAGTCAAATCGCTCGACTTTTTCCGCCTAGTGGAGATTCACCTTTACTGGACTGTGGGCTGCCTGCTAGTGCTGGTTGTACAAAGGCGAAGCCTGGCTGGGCCACTAGGCCCTACTACCTTTCCTGTTAAAAGGAAGGCTTTCTCGTCGTCATCGCCTGTTAGCTTAGCCCACAGGGGAGTTCTTGGCCACATTTTGGGTAGGAGTCTGCCGCGAGCAAATTCAAAATGGTACCGTTGGCTAAAACAATTTTTACGAAAATGGTACCCTTGGCTAGACCAATTTGACCATTTCCTGGACCAATATTGTCAAATTTGTACCAAATATGATATCATGACCGTTTGCTAGACCAATATTGTCAAAAATGATACCCTTGGCTAGACCGTTGCTAGGCCAAAATTGCAAAAAAGTATACCCTTGGCTAGACTAGAAGTCCGAAAAAGTATACCCTTCGTCGCGGCACATCCCCAGGTACCTTTACTAGGGAAGAACCCCTGCGTGGCTTAGCCTACGCGTAGACCCATTATTCCAAAAGAAGAAAGGGTCTACGAAGCAAAGAGCAAAGGCTTTAGTCATTCAAGGAAGTATTTCAAGAACATGTTACTTTAGATGGATATCAAAGGGAATAGACACAGCTATGGTACAGTCGAATGGCAGCTATAAACAGGCTGAAAAAACAACAGGTGAAACTGTCATTCAGTGGGCTTGACTGGAGCGCATTTTTAAAAATCTTTTCTTTGTTTTGCACTGCCCTCTTTTATTTCCTCACTGTTCTTCTTTTGTCAATGATCCAGATATATTTGAAAATGATTAATTATTTTGTTTTCTTTCACCAGCGTTTATCGCTAGCGATCGTATTTGATCCCGTGTGTTGTACGCTAAGTTATACTTTGATAGTTTCATACCTTCATTTTAAAACCATTATTCTAAACACACTTATACGTTTCATGTTTTGTTCTCAAAATATGAAACGTGTAAGTGTGTTTAGAATAATGGTTTCAAAATGAAGGTATGAAACTATCAAAGTATAGATTAATTATTTGTTTTCATCACTTAAAAGGCTTAAAATAGCGCTTTGAATACCTCATTCTGAGCTATACTCTTCAAGCAATATCGTAAATCATGCCAAAGAGGAATCACTTAGGGATTTTCCATTATCTTTAAAGTCTGTAACAATAATTTACCTTTCTTTCTGATCTTTATGACTAAGCTGGAAACTTGATATTATTAAAAAAAGGATTGAAGATCTGCCTTATCATAGACTTTTGGTGATTTTTCAAACAGGAGGACTTTTTGAACACGCGTTAACTGGAATAATTTACTTATGCGTAACAGACTCACGAGTTCGTTGGGCAGCGAAAGTCAGTTTCATCCACTCTTGCATTGAAAGTACGGAAAGGAATACCTGCAATTAAGAAGTGAAGTTTATTTGGAGAAAATCATTTTAAATGGCTTCAGACGATATTCAAAATTCGTGTCAAGGATGTACTAGAGATATGTTGAAAGTGATCTTTTCATTCTCAGCATCAACACGCCGAAACTTCTTGTCACTGTTATTAACTTAGTTCTCATATGTTGAAACTTCTTGACAATTAGAGATGCTATAGCCACGGTGGCTGAAAGCTATCTGAGTAAACCTTTGTGACTGTTGAAAGATGATAAATGTAGTTAATGATGCTGATAACCAGATATGCTGCTGTAAACATGAAAAGAGCTAATATTTTGCAAATGTTAAGCAAGCAAGATATGTTCATGAGAAAATTAACATGATTATCCAGCAAAAATCTCGGCAATTGCGATACAAATCTTTAACAGAATTTTTATTGATTTCCAAAGTTAATCATATGTAAAATTGACCATGTTCTCTGTTCTCATTTTCCCAATTGCTCCATTACCTTCTTATGAAATATTGCTAATGAACATAAAAAGGGTCAGTGTATCAAACAAGATATGATTTTACTTGTATGCAAATTGCTGAGATCTTCATCTTGCGCTGCATATCTCCAGTTGTTAAACTTCTGAACTGATGTTTTTACTGCCGCTGATACAAGTGCCACTAAAAGAGAACGTTTACCTATAATGTGGGAAATTGTGCTCTCCATACCTCTTTCCTAATTGCTTGAATTATTCACAATCACAGGACTTCCAGTGGGGTCAAATAGTACTGGTAAAATTAAGGGGTAGTACAACAGACCACTATCCTGCCTCTTGTAAGCTACAAGCTACTAGTACGACGGGAGGTATCTCGTACACTGCTGGCAAATATAACCCGGCCACCCTGCATATTCAATAGCGTTGCATTTTTTATTAAACAGTCAATTTTGTAATATAGCAAGTGGCTTGCATGTCACTCATGACACCAACAAACGCAAGTACTTAATTGCCGAGCAGCGTTGCGAAGCAAAATGTAGTCTCAAAAATCACGATTTTTGATCTGTCAAAATATCGATCTTTGGGAAATGACCAAAATAGGCGGCCCTAAGTTTTGCCCCCCCCCCCCCCCTGAAATGATGGCATTGTTGCTGCGAAGTTTCCTGTGTAAAGCAAAAGAACAAAAGGACAATAGCAGCAGTCTATTGGATAGAACAAATTGAAATATTCAGTGGTCGTGGCTGGGGGGCAGGGGGGCACGTGCCCCCCTAGCGTCAGAAATCTGGCTATTTGTTGGAAATTTTTTGGAAACGTCTCATCTTTTCAGCCTTTGCTTGTGGTTTTAATCGTTAGAATTTCATTCATACGTCGTGAAATTGAATCATCCCATCTGTGACTCTGACTGGACCGTGTTACTTATTTCCACGATTTATTATCAAGTATATCATCCAACATCTAAGTATAGTTTTATCATTTCTTTTGAGTTGTCTTCAAACCTTTTGTTTATTGTCGAATTTGGGCTTGAGATCGATCAGTCAAAAAAGGCGGATTGCAGCCGCAGGTCTCTTAGAACTGACAAATAATTTGCAAAACTGTCTGCTTGAGTTGCTGAAGACACTTGTAGTTTTGAAAAAAAAAATGTTCTCAAAGAAATCGACTTGCGTTACAGTGCGTTACAGTATTGTTCTGCTATATTAATATTACTTAAAGTAAAGCAGAAAGATAAAGTCAACAGTGTCAGTTTGATCGATGTAAACGACAACTTGTAATGAATATCGATACCAGATACTTTACTAAGTCTAACAGACGATTTACGAAAGCTAACATCGTCTCGTGACCTACAGTAACAGCTTCTGGAAGATTGTATTAACCCTATTCCACCTGGGGGGGGGGCCATTATGGCCCCCCCAACCAAACATTGATATACAGCTCTTTAACAACATGAGACAGAATACTGGTACCATCTGACTTTTCCTAAAATTTAATGCTCTACAAGATTCTACAAATTTCGTTTTAATTATATGAGTCATGTGACCACTAAATGCCTTTATTTGGAGAGATGTCACAAAAGAAAACACTAAATTGCTTATATTTTAGTCAATCCTTGTTCGATTTTGTTGTAATTAGTGTCATTGGATTGCTCTCATTGAGGGCTTTCATATGATATATAGTTTGTTAATTTTCATTTATGTTTAGAGTTTTTAGACTTATGACGTCACACTTATTTATGACGTCATTGTTCGAAAAGGTGTGAAAAAAATTAAAAATTAATATATCATTTCGCGAGAAAATATGATGTTGTACAATATTTTTAACAGTTTATAAGAACAAACTTTGTTTTCTCTGAAATATAGGACATTATTGTAGTTTCCATACATAAGCTTATTGCAGACTGGCCACAACATGTCTAGTTGCCTAGCAACAAGTCACATGTCTAATTAAACGTTCAATACTTAATTATAATCACAAAAGATTGTTGATACTGTGTACAAAGTTACAACTTCATAACTCTATTGGTTTTGGAAATAATTAGGGGGGGGGGCATAATGCCCCCCCCCCCCAGGTGAGGAGTGAATAAAAAGAACCCAGGTGGAATAGGGTTAAGGTAGGTTCATACTCATATTGATTAAAAAGAAACAGAAGGACAAAACCCCTCACGATTTACAATGCTTCGTTTGACTTCATTAAAGACAAGATCCACATATACTCTCACCGAGGTTTTGTCCGCGCGGTTCCGAAACAAGTAGACATTTTTTAGCGCAAATTTGTATAATTTTGCGAAGTAGTCCGAAATAACTGATTGCTAGAAAATTGGGCAGTAAGTGCAGCCGCCCGGAATTTGCTAGCATGAACATACAACAACACCTTTAAGTTCGGTGATTGGACTGAAATACTTCATTATTTTTTCCGGGCCAATGCACCTGTCACGCGACCGGCGGCCGAGGAAAGAAAAGAGGCAGAAAATAAGTGGTGGAGGGTGGGTGCGGCAAAAAACCAACTGCTCTTCTCTTGTGCAAAACAGCGTGCTGCTTTCCTCCCTTCTCTGTCTTGTGGCTATGGACAACTGATAAACATGCCAATACGACTTTTTGTACTCCCCACGAGCACAGGCATTTCCTGTGCAGCTGCAGCTGACACGCACCATCAACGTGCAAACACAAGACAAAGATACAACCATGATCACAAGGGACACAGTCCTTAGACTAAGAAACTAAACAAAATATCACGTCCCATTAACTGCGATTAAATTTCATTCAATCGCTATTTATCATTGGCCAAATTATTCACTGGCTCAAAACACCACAGACCGAAAACAAACAGTTTATGAAAAATTTAATCGCTATATACTTTTATAACTTTCTTCAACAGACTATCTATAGATACAATCAAGATAGGCACTAAATCCTAACTGGCTAACGAGCTTGGCACGTGACACGCTCTGAAATCAATCAATGGAACGGAAAACCGACCGGGAAATTTGAAAAGTCAAATTTAGGCCTTTTTTGGACGATTTTACCACCCTTCACCAAAAAAAGATTGTACGGAAGGAAAATTAAGATTTTCAAAAAATTCCTTCACAGGCGTGTTCCCAATACGTGAATACATACCTGTTCACGGGGGCTAAGAATTATCTCAAAATCTGGAGAAATGCCGAAGTTTTGAATTTGACCCCACTGACCTCACTGTAGCGTGTCATAGTAAAAACCTCAGTAAACACAGAAACGTATTCTTCACATGCATCTGGAGACTAAATACTTTGCTTCGAAGTTCTCATTCTGTGTGTTTAAGAATCTTTAGAACATCTTAAAAGATGCCAAACTTAGAGCACTACAGCATCTGAATCTTTTTTAGTTTGAAGCTAACATGAATACCACCGGCGATTTTCAATATTTAATGCTGAGGGGAAGGTGAAAAATGGGAAGATTTACACTGCACTGGCCTAATAAAACATCACACTGTCGTTATGAATAAGGACGAATTAATTGATACTTACATTTCTATCTTGCAAAATGAGGACCATAAACTGAAAATATGAAGCAGCACAAATGCCAAAAGTATTTCAACTGGTTTTAATGGCAAAAATCCACTTTTTGGACCGTAATCTGCAGCCAATTTCTCCAACAAATCGTTAAGACTTTCCTCTTGCAACATCATTGTCAATAGAAAGGGCGCGGAAATTTCAGTGATCAGCTGCATGCTTGCTAGTCATCATCAAATAACATACAATTCCAATGAACTTTGAATAAATAACAATTATTTCCGGAATGGCAAGAGCTGTAACATCCAACGTGGCCACAACGAAAGATTTTGTGATGTCCTCTTCGATAACCATTGCTTCCATTCCTTTATCCAATTCTGCTCTCATCTTTGTGAGATCATAAGAGAGAGAGGCAATCAGCAATTACATGAACCAAAACATCATATAAATTCATGAATTGTGTTCCTTGCTTTTTAGCACAAGAAATGGCTGTCATCCCGTCTAGCAGGTACATGAAATGAATATGAAATACTAAATTTAATTTTGCGAAAGATCACAATAACAACGAACGGAAGAAATGTACATCTTGTTTTTAATGTGAAAAATAGATTGGCAATTTCTGCAAAATAACATTTGAAATACTATTTTTAAAGCTCCTTCATATCAATTTCACAGTTTGTGCGGATATCATAGAAAAATATCTATCTTTGGACTACAGTAGAAACCCGCATAAAAGAACCTGTTTTTATAAGAACCTAGAGGCTGAAATTCAATCTTTAAAACCCCCTAAATAAGAACCCCTAAGAGGCTCAAACTGGGAAAGGTTCTTATATAATAGCTTTAATGTAAATTATTAAAATGACAAGAATGTTTAGAATTCTTCACATCCTGATCAGACTTCTTCATTGGTACAAAAGATTTGTTCTCAAGAAGTCTCAAGAAATCTCAAGAAATCTCAAGAATTCTTGGGCTGGAAAACAGTGTTAATGTGTGCAAGGCCTGCTCGTATATAAGAACCTTTTTAAGAACCTTAGAGGCTGGAATTTAGAATAGTAGCCATTTAATTAAGAACCAATTCAGTCTGCCCAGAAAAAACCTAGGTTCTTTTATGCGGGTTTCTACTGTACCAAAGGCCATTCATTAGAAAATCACTCCTTTACTGTCAAACAACACAGCAGCATAGAGCACAACTGGACATGACACTTTGTAGACTCAACGCATATTTTCTGTGAGATAAAACTTCGACCCCCCCATAGACTGAAGTTTCTTAGAATTCTTATTCTCGTTTGACCGCATAGGGATGATTTTCTAATGGATGACCTCTGGTAGTCCAAAGATAGATATTTTTCTATGATATCCGCACAAACTGTGAAATTGATATTAGACCAGGCTGTACTGGCGCTAGGTACCACTTTTCGGCGGAGAAATCGGGACTATGATTTTTGGATAGCTATATACATTGGTATAACGAAAATCGATGGTAAACGGGAAGTTTGTAATGATCTTGCGCGAAATGCGTCAATTACCATTCGGTACTAATGCCCAATGCGCGGTTCTTTTAAATGTTTACTTCTTTCTTAGACAGCGCAAGTATGTGGCATCTTTTATGCCATTTCTTGACTTTATAATCGTCTTTCGCATAAGTTAATGTTATCAATTCAGAAAATATCAAAATTTACCGAATCTATATAGTAATTTGAGCATATGACGTCATTTTTATATGACGTCATCATTGCAAAACGAAAAATTTCGTAACTTATGTTCAGCATGCTCATTCTCATAAGAGTTTGTGGGAATGGGAACCTTGTTTATTGATTATAAAACAGATGAAGTTGAATTCCCTGTGCTCGCAAACACCTGGAAATACCGTACGATTTGAAACAAGAGACAATGGAAAAGATTGATAGGGAATATCAACCTGGGAGACAATACCTTCCATGATAAATTTTAGCACAATACTATCATTAATAGTTCCTTAGAGCTTCTTGTTTCTTGAACAAACAGGTTTCTATATCATAGCTTTCTCGGATTCCTTGTTAGTCTTTGCGCTAGATGAATAGTTCTAAATATTCTATTTCTACGGGATAAACTTTCTCTCTCGAGTTTGAGGACGCAAAACTGTTTCAATAAAAATCTCGCAAAGCTGTTATGCTATGGTATGACGCTATTTATTGAGTTCATTATCATATGAGTTTAGAACACGGAAGCTCAGTTCTTCTCTTTCTATGTACAACGTGGCTAAAATTATTCGGCTATATACAGGTTGGGTTTGGATGAATATCACTCTTAAACTTTATTGTCCTTGCTCTTGCCCATCACATCAACAGTGGCGTCGTGGCCGGGGGGGCCAGGGGGGGCCATGGCCCCCCCTGTGAAAATGTTGTCGGAAAATTCGTCAGTTTTCCATTCTTGTCGGAAAATCGAAAAAAATTGAATTAATCTATTTTCTTTACATAGCTACTTTATGGTAATCGAAATGTGTACATGATAGATCGCTTTTTCGGTCGCGAAAACGCAGTTTTTGATGAAAAAGTAGGTCTTTCGGCAAAAAACTAGGTCCTACGTTCGTTTTTCTGCAAAAAATTCCTTTTTCAATCGATAGAAAAGTGTGTATTCTATTGGAAAAATAGACACAATAGGCGCAAAATTTTCGGACGAAGAAATTTCAGACAAATGCTTTCGGTCAAAACATTCCTGGACTTTTCCCCGAAAATTCGGTCGTTTTACCTTCATTTTGGTGGTTAAAAACGATAAATTTACAATTCATTTTGCACGCTTCATATACTTAAAAAATGTCATGCATTTATGGTTTGTGCATTAAGCTTTCAATGAGTTGCTCGTCAGAATTTGCACAAGTGAATATTGTTGAGGAAGATGGAAATGATTACTAAGATAGAACTACTTTCAGTTTCTGTGAACTGATGCTTATGGAAATGAAGATTTATATCAAGGTATCACGTTGTTATCTAAAATTTGAAAACGATCTATTTTTCAGTGCTTTTGAGGTCCTTTTTTCGAAATTTCCCATGAAAAACAAACAGTAGATTCTTCAAAATAGGGGCGTTTTGCAACGATCTAAAGGGCGTGGTCACAGAAAATTTTCCCGGGGGCAAGCCCCCGGACCCCCAGTTTTCCTCCCTCCTTGCGCATCTAGCTTCAGCCTCACCCCCAACACCAATCACGTCTCGACAACAGCCTCACCTCCAACAAGAATCGCCTCTTAACAGGACTGCTGTTTCCCTTTGAAAAATTCTTCGCTATTATGGAACTTTTATATGACAAAAGTTCTGAGACATTTTGCCACTTTTTATACGTTATATTCCTGCTTCATTTTTGTCGGAAAAATGTGTCTTTGTCGGAAAATCCTGACCCTTGGCCCCAGAGACGTAGGAACCGGGGGGGCACTGGGCACACGTGCCCCCCCAAGATTTTGGAATAAACAAAGAAATGCCCTTTTTATTTTCAGGAAGTGCCCCTTCAGCTTAATAAAATAAGTGCCCTTGAAGTGTCGTGCCCCTCCAAGTTTGAGATGCTTCCTACGTCCCTGCTTGGCCCCCCCTAAAATCATGCTCCCACGACGCCACTGCACATCAACTGCTTTGTCCGTCTCAAAAAAGTGGATTGTTCAAATCTCTCGTTGATCCAATGAGTTCCATGTTTTTCATTTCAAACAAACAGATTGAATTCGGGTACTTTCAGCATTAGTTTGTGCAATAAACTCTAGCGACAGCATTTTTGGTCTTTGAATGCAATGATAATATTGACTGGCAATGTTATATATTCATCTCCTTTATTGATGTGTTTGCGTTCGAAAATTTGATATTATTGCCGTACAGAAACCAATCATGTTCCTCAAGAATATCAGCTAATTCTTCCAGTTAAGTCCCAAGATAAACCAAGTGATCTAAATCTATAAGTTAGTTTGTTAAAACTTTGGATTATTTGCAGCAATTTTCTAGCAAGCTGCTTTTCCTGTTTTTAAAAATGACCATATATTGTCATTACCTATGAAAGTGTTCAAACCTAACATGCATCTCTTCAATGGACCATACAGGTCGATATTAATAAGCTAAAGTAATTTGTGGTGCATCTATTCCATAGTCAAGATAAACTCGGTCTTGCTGATCAAGCAACTTATTTAGTATATCTATATTATCTTTGTAATACCATCTTATAATAACGTTCTTGAGAGGATGGATGCTCAACACGTGGTAGCATTGTAGTAGAAGCTTTGGATCAGCCTGTTCCTGTTTGCTAGCTAGCTCCGCTTTAATTTCGCACAAGCCAAGTGTAACTTTGCAGCAGTCGTTACCTTTGAGGAGGAGCAGATCTTCTGGCAGTGTAGCAAATTAAATGCCTTTGCCCTGGTTGCAACAATGGTATCCCTCATACTAAACATCAATTACCGTTCGTTGTCATCACAAGTGGAAAAGTCATGGAAAGTCCGCGGAAACCTTTGACTTGTTTGATGAAATAACCACTTTGCTAGGAATTCAACTTGAGTTTCTTTCGGCTGATGTTAGGGAGACTTCTTGGTATGTAGTTTCGACAACGTCAGCTCGACTATTTCCAGACAGCAGCTGCTTCAACAACTTTCTTTTCGACTCATAAATTTATGAGGCTGGTTAATTTTTGCCTTATGACAATGTTAGGTATTGTGACCTCTCTTCCAAGTCGAGGTCGCGTTTTACGTAGAAACTTTAGTTAAATCTCAAGCTCAACGTCAACATAATTCACCAAGATTTTCTGAATGCAAGTTTATGGAAAGCTAACGTATACACTAATTGCTTGATTTCACCACAGAAAAGTACGCAGAGATAAAATTCCACCCCTTCCTTAGTACGTTAATCCAATTGAAGTGTTTTCATTCTCAATGCTGCCTTCAAACAAAGGTTACCAAGCAATGTAAATCTGTTTTACAATAACCCCTTTGAAGAAAGCCTGCCCCATTCATCTCTAAGTTGCATATAAGTGCACGCAATTCATGTTTATCATACTTTTACGAAGAGGGCAAATGAACTCGTCTTAAAATTACGTCAAGCTTTGCTCCCTCTTTTTACAAAAATGCCGAAAATACCTTCAGCTTCTCGAAGGAGCGAAAGGTCATCGACACGAGCAAGTACGTCAAGTTCTCAGCCAAGTTCTCAGCCGAGCACGTCAAGTTCTCAACCAAGTACGTCAAGTTCTCAGCCAAGTTCTCAGCCGAGCACGTCAAGTTCTCAACCAAGTACGTCAAGTTCTCAGTCTATTGCTGAAAACCAAAACCCTTCATCGGTACAGGTTCCGCCAAGCCAGCATTTCACTACAGAGCAAACTGCAGCTATTACGGCACTGGTTTCCACTGCAATAAGGGATGCACTTGCTGGGTTTAATCAAGCAAGCACTGCGAGGCCACGCGATGAGCAATCATTTGTTGTATCGCCACCAACAAGAAGTGATGACCCTACAACTTGTCCTGCTGTAGAAAGATCCTTCGGGAACATTTGCAGTAATTTGGAGAGCCTGGGTGCTCATTGCCTTGAGGAGCAATCATCTGCTGCTTCTGCTTCTTACGACCAAACCACGGAAGTCCCTGCAGCCTATATCAAAGCCATTCAAAGTGGTGAGTTCTTTGAGCTATCAAAATTATTACCAAAAAATCTGCACAAAATGCAGATAGATTCTGATGAAAACGAGTTTTCTCTCTCTGTTGGGAAAAACTCGGAGCTAAAGTTATCCAAGCGATCACCTCGCCACTCAAAAATTCTTAGCATCGATGACTGGACAACAGCTTTCACTTTATTTATGAAGATCATGTCTCGAAAGTATCCATTGAAAGCAACTGAGCTGATCGAGTATATGGATACTATCCGTTCTGCTGCCAAACAGCACAATTCTATTGCCTGGCAGATTTACGACTATAAATTTCGCCACAAAATCGCGAACAACAAGGCCGCATCGTGGAAGAGAATCGACCAGGAATTGTGGATAAAGATTTTCTGCGCCAATCCAGGACAGTTGCAAGATGAGTATTCTGTTTTCACTAAAGGACCCTCCACTGGCGCAAATGGGACTGACAAAAGGAGCGTCATCAGCTGCAACAATTATAACAATGGGACACAATGTCGCTTCAACCCTTGCAAGTTCCCTCACATCTGCAATCGACCAGGGTGTGGTGGAAAACACCCAGGAAAGTATTGTACTAAAAGTAGCTCCAACACCAACTAATGATTTTTCTCCACAGGATGTTCATGTAACCCCAATTAATGTCGATAGGCTAGAGCAAGAGCTGTCCGATCACCCAGATCCTACCTTTGCCTCAACATTATGTGGTCAGTTGAGATTTGGGGCTCATATAGGCTATAAAGGCCCTCGCATCGCAAGGTGTTCAAGGAACCTTCCGACAGCTCTTGCGAATCCAACTATCGTTACTGCAAATCTGGAGGCAGAAGTCAAGTTAGGCCGGGTTGCAGGTCCTTTTGCTGAGCCACCTTTCCCAAACTTACAAGTCTCTCCGCTAGGAATTGTTCCAAAAAAGCATTCTGAAAAATTTCGGACCATTTTTCACTTGTCATATCCAAAGTCAGGCGTATCAATTAATTCTTGTATTGACAAGGAAGAGTTTTCTTTAACTTATGTTACTATTGATAACGCAATCCAAAGTATTCAGTCCTTAGGCCGAGGTACACTCATGTGTAAGACGGATATTGAATCTGCCTTCCGTTTGTTTCCGGTCCATCCAGATGACTATGACCTCCTAGGTATGCAATGGGATGGTTCTTATTATTTTGATAAGGTTCTTCCCTTCGGTCTCCGCAGTGCCCCGTTCTTATTTAATCAATTATCTGATAGTATTGAGTGGATTCTTAAGGAAAAGTGTGCCATCACGTACGTGACCCATTTTTTGGATGATTTTCTAATCATGGAGCCTCCTAGCCATAACAAAAATGGTGATCCCTCACAAGCAGGTATGGCAAGCCTAAACAGCATGTTACTCACGTTCAAACAACTTCAAGTCCCCATTTCCCACCCTAAGACTCAGGGTCCCTTGACACGGTTAGAGTTCCTGGGCATTGTCTTAGACTCAGAAAAAATGGAAGCATGCTTGCCACATGACAAGGTCAGCCGTATGCAAGAAGAACTTGATAAATGGCAGACAAAAAAGTTTGCCACTTTGAAAGAGCTTCAATCTTTGATAGGAACCCTAAACTTCGCATGCAGGGTAGTACCCCCGGGCCGTCCCTTTCTCCAACGTATTATTAATCTCACAATAGGAGTAAAGAAACCCCATCACCACATACGGCTTACAAAAGAATTTTTTGCAGACTTGGATATGTGGAAATTATTTGTTAGGGATTGGAACGGGCATCAATTTTTCTTAGGCCAATGTTGGGATACTTCTGCAAGCTTATCATTGTACACAGATGCTTCTGGAACGCTCGGTTTCGGTGGTATCTATGGAACCCAGTGGTTCCAAGGCAAATGGGTGGAGTCACAGCTACTCTCTGCTCCAGGCATCAGTATAAACTGGCAAGAGCTATACGCCATAGTTGTTGCTTGTAGCATATGGGGTCCGACATGGTCCACCAGAAGGGTGTTATTTTATTGTGACAATAGTGCCGTGGTTTATATCATAAACACCAAAAGGTCAAAGTGTAGTAGAATTATGTCACTTCTTCGTAGTTTAACATTAGCAACACTTAAATTCAATTTTTACATCAAGGCAAAACATGTCCCAGGTGCTTCCAATGAAATTGCTGACTCTTTGTCTCGCTTTCAGGTTTCGCGCTTCCGGCATTTGGCTCCTTGGGCGGATGTCAACCCACAGCCTCTGCCACCGGATTGTTTGGTTCTTTGAATGACGAATTACTGAAATTTGCCTCTTATTCACTGGCTCCAGCTACCAAACTGGCCTATCAGACAGGCGAAAACAAGTTCCTCCAATTTTGCAATCATTTTCGGGTTGAGCAGTACCAACCAATTATTCCGGCAAGCGAGACAATCCTTTGTTATTTTGCCGTTTATTTGGCCAGAACTGTAAAACACGACACAATCAAAGCATATTTAACAGCTGTTAAGCATCTTCATTTAAGAAGCAATTTTACGCTCGAATGGGACAAATTTGTCAGGCTTCAATACATTTTACGGGGAATAAAACGATACCAGGTCCAAAATCCAAAACCACGCTTACCCATCAGAAAGGAGCACCTTCAAGATTTTTACAACCTGCTACAACCTTTTACGCACACAAATTACGACAATAAAATGATATGGGCTGCCATGTGTCTGGCCTTCTTTGGTTTCCTTCGAACAAGTGAGTTCACAGTTAGTCAGCAATTTCAGCAAAGCGAGCATTTGGGACTCGATGATCTTGCCTTCTTCCCGTCCCTCGAGGCACCGACACACATGTCATTGACAATAAAATGTTCAAAAACCGACCCCTTCCGGAAAGGAATTACACTAACACTTGGAACTACAGAGTCGAACGTTTGTGCAGTCAGGAACGCCGGAGAGGGGGGGCGCGGGGGGGCAAGCGCCCCTCCTGCCCTTTCCTAACGGGGGCAAGGGGGGCAAAAGTGCCCTTTCAATGAAAAACAATAATTTACTTTGAAACTTGATAGAAAAGCCGCCATAGCTTCATTCCCTTATCAGGAACACACCAGTAACGAAAAATGACTGGCAATTGCAACTTCAAAATAAGCAATATGTGATTTTATGCGATTCGGAATGAGGACATGTGGAGAAAGAGCCGAAAAGTTTGTGAAAGAACATTAGTAATGTTCGTTAAAACGTTTTTGATAGCATTTTAAGCCAATCTAAAGGGCGTGGTCAAAAAAATTTTCCCGGGGGAGTACCCCCCGACCCCCTAGTTTTTAGGCTCGCTTCGCTCGCCTTCAGTTTCGATTGCCCTTACGTTCCTAGTCGCCCCCCTTGCCCTACCATCGCTCCGGCGTCCCTGTGTGCAGTAAAAGCCTTGAAACACTACCTTCCTTTTCGCGGCAAATCTCCAGGACCACTGTTTCAGTTTTCAAATGGAAGACCCCTAACCAGGGCATTATTCGTTAAAGAACTCCATCAACTCTTAGCTTTTTCTGGGCATAATTCCAATCATTATAATGGGCACAGTTTTAGAATCGGTGCAGCAACCTCTGCCGCAGCCAATGGGCTACCGACTTGGTTAATAAAAGACCTTGGAAGATGGACCTCTGATTGTTACGAACGTTACATTAGAACACCAACTGAAACTTTAATTAATGCCTCAAAACGTCTTGCCGAGTGACCAGCTAGCAAATACAAACAAACAAGTCAAAACAAACAAACAAACAAAAACAAGCATTTTGCGATTGTATTTTCTCGTATATGGGGAATTGCACGGAGTGCAATACGTGGAGGTGGCGCCCCCATAATCGGTGGCTCACTGCCATATACTTCAAAAATTTCGGTTAATTTGCGCTTTCCAGTGTGATTTCATAGATCGTGCCTAACTTATAAACAATGTCTGGAATAACCCCTTTTTGCAGCAGGGAGTGACCCCTGGTCTGCGCAACGGCAGGGAGTGACCCCTGGTTCCGTTGCCTAAAAATGCACTGTATGTTTCTTGCTAACAGGATTGGGGGTTCTCGCGTAGAGACACTGCAGCCTCATCCTGGGCCAAAATAAACAAATCTCTCCACAGCAGGGAGTGACCCCTGGTCTGTGCACGGCAGGGAGTGACCCCTGGTTCCGTGGCCTAAAACATATTCTGGACTAAGATCTATGTCTTCACACTGGTCAGCTTGAATGTTCTACAGTTATTGGCGCCCCTCCGTCTCGTGTGCATTTCCGTCTTTTCTCCATTTACACCCGTGTTAGAATCCGTTACTATTCTCATAGTCGTGTTATGTTTGCATCTATGAATGTCGCTGATAAAGACACTTATCTTTGTCTTGAATCTGTATTTATATTCGACGCGATGGTCCATTCTGAGCCCCCAGCCTTTAGTTTTGGAATATGGAAAAAATTAATTTTCGACTCATAAATTTATGAGGCTGGTTAATTTTTGCCTTATGACAATGTTAGGTATTGTGACCTCTCTTCCAAGTCGAGGTCGCGTTTTACGTAGAAACTTTAGTTAAATCTCAAGCTCAACGTCAACATAATTCACCAAGATTTTCTGAATGCAAGTTTATGGAAAGCTAACGTATACACTAATTGCTTGATTTCACCACAGAAAAGTACGCAGAGATAAAATTCCACCCCTTCCTTAGTACGTTAATCCAATTGAAGTGTTTTCATTCTCAATGCTGCCTTCAAACAAAGGTTACCAAGCAATGTAAATCTGTTTTACAATAACCCCTTTGAAGAAAGCCTGCCCCATTCATCTCTAAGTTGCATATAAGTGCACGCAATTCATGTTTATCATACTTTTACGAAGAGGGCAAATGAACTCGTTTTAAAATTACGTCCCCACCCAACCCACCCTTACGGCGATTTCTTATTAGTAGGTAGCAAGTTACAGCAGTATTTAATGTATCATAAATTTATTCTATATCATGAACTCTTGGACTTTAGTATTTGCTTCATGGCTCATACGTATTATTGCTAATTAATTGAAATGCACACTCGGCAGGTGGCGCCCCCATAATCGGTGGCTCACTGCCATATACTTCAAAAATTTCGGTTAATTTGCGCTTTCCAGTGTGATTTCATAGATCGTGCCTAACTTATAAACAATGTCTGGAATAACCCCTTTTTGCAGCAGGGAGTGACCCCTGGTCTGCGCAACGGCAGGGAGTGACCCCTGGTTCCGTTGCCTAAAAATGCACTGTATGTTTCTTGCTAACAGGATTGGGGGTTCTCGCGTAGAGACACTGCAGCCTCATCCTGGGCCAAAATAAACAAATCTCTCCACAGCAGGGAGTGACCCCTGGTCTGTGCACGGCAGGGAGTGACCCCTGGTTCCGTGGCCTAAAACATATTCTGGACTAAGATCTATGTCTTCACACTGGTCAGCTTGAATGTTCTACAGTTATTGGCGCCCCTCCGTCTCGTGTGCATTTCCGTCTTTTCTCCATTTACACCCGTGTTAGAATCCGTTACTATTCTCATAGTCGTGTTATGTTTGCATCTATGAATGTCGCTGATAAAGACACTTATCTTTGTCTTGAATCTGTATTTATATTCGACGCGATGGTCCATTCTGAGCCCCCAGCCTTTAGTTTTGGAATATGGAAAAAATTAAACATGGAATCTTTGTATGTTTCTGCTTCTTGTGTTATGCAAACAAAACTTGCCAAAATGCCGACAAGGGACACAGACGCGATTTGCTTTTACGACTGACTTCCTTTGGTGTATTACAGGGCTCATCATTTTCTTGAGAATGACTTGGATCAACTTGCTTTTGGGATAACTCTTCTTGAATCGTGCGGGTTTGCTAAGTGAATGGAATTGAGCATAAAGTGTATTCAAGTTCTCTCTCTAAGTTCTCTCTCTAAGTCGATAAGTTCTCTTTGCTAAAAGAAGGTCATGCTCCAAGGATATTTTGATCTGATTGCGAAACTTGACTTTACTGGACCCAAGGAATTCTTGGCGGAAATTTTGGCTCTCGTCCTCGCCAAGACATCTCCTTAAAAAAGTAGTCCGGCAGCAATATGGTCCCCAAGAGCAATGCCACCAGAACTCAAAACAACAGTCTTGTCTTTCTCAAGATTTGGATAAAAAACGTTCGTTAAGATGCTCCTGTTTCAGTACCTCTACCTTATGATAATACGCTTGACGAATTTGTCTGTCTGGTCTGCTAGATATGTGATAGTCAAAGAGGTTTGTAAGTGCTGGCAGACCTGTTCACTTCTGCAAGTGTTTTTGAAATTTCCACTTTCTCTGAACGATTCAACGTCCACTTCAAAATAATTCAACTATTGCCAGCAAAGCACTTGCTCACTCCTGCTGATGTCATGGCATCTCTGCTGAGCATTTGTTCTCCTTTCCGATCGATAGGAGCTATCCCGAAACGACTCTTGGACTTGCACTAACACACGATTTTGGTTGAGCAGGTTTTCAGTTCCGGATAGAAATCAAACCATGGTCAGCCTAGTTCATTTTCTGGTGCAAAAACATAATGGCAAATAGAACTTCTAGCAATAAAGTCTCATCTCAAAATAGTTATGTTGAACCACCAACTGAATGAAACGCTAAGTTTGCATAAGATCCAAGTAAAACAGTGGCCAGAAACGTGATGTTCCACCTAACTTTTCTCTTGCAAATACTTAAATCAAGATCCTACTACTGTGCTACAATATACTGAAGATGTTAGCATGAATAAAGGAAATAGCCTGTACAATCGCTTGCAACCGTCCGGAATTTGCAGGTGTCCACAGAAATGAAGTATTCAATTTCAGGCGTCTTTATAATCAATAAAAGACGTCCCTGCCAAAAGTTTTCCAGAATAGAACGTCATGATCGTCAGTTGCGAAATATTTCGTTTGCAGTGATGACGTCACATAAAAATGACTTTATATGGTCAAATTATCATGTAGATTCTGTAAATTTTGATATTTTCTGGGTTAATAACATTAATCTTATGCGATAGACGCCTCTACAGTAAAGTAAGTGCATACAAGGCGTCATATGCATTCGCTTTTTAAGAAAGGGTTGAAAATTTAAAAAACCGCGCGTTGGGCCTAAGTACCCAACGGTAATTGATGCATTTCGAAAATATCTGGGTCCTGGGTTTAGGTTGGGTAAGAATTTTCCTACAAATGTCAAGTCTTCCATTTTCGCACTGGCAAATTTGGAATCAGGGGATGCATTTTAAGCCAAAGTAAAGGATGTTTCTTGAAAAGTTTTCTTCGTGCTCCGATTTACAGGAGAACTGTCACAAAACTATCAAATTTTCCTAGTCGCTAATGGCAGGCATAATATTGGGAGATGCATTTTAAGCCAAAAGTAAAAGGCGTGGCCCCTAAAATTTTCAATTTCAATGCCCCAACCTACTTAATTTGCCCTGGCCACGCCACTGATTGTAGCGCGCTCTATTCCCGTACAGTAGCGAACTAAGTAACTAATTTGTATCATTGTTTCGATTGAATACCAGATCAGAGATATACTATCTCTGTCTGAAAATGATTTTTTGCAACCCAGTTATAGTTAGGAAACTGTGCATTAACATGATGACGTCATTTGTTTTGACGTCAGCATTCGTCGGAAAATCAGCAAGCTGTGCCCCCCCCCCCTGTCAATTGGTACCCACGACGCCCCTGGATTAACGAGGGGAATTCTGAATCATCACGCAAAACCATTGTTGTAGATAACATTTGCTAAAGTGCTTGTTTTTGTACTCGTTCATATAAAGTGAATAACCTGAGTTAACCCAATCTCACCTGGGGGGGAGGGTGGATTCCACCCCCCCCCCCAACCAAACTTTTATTCACCACTGTTAAGATATACAAAGCAGGATGCCAAGATTCCGCTTCTTTGACTCTATATCTATACTGTATCGAATGACAAGAATTTCAAGATTCTAAATATAGCACCGTAACCATGGCAACCAATGTTTTATTGTGTAGTCAACAAAATTTGTATACTTTTTTTTAATTGTTGCAGATATTAATCTAAAATATATTCCAAATTATGCCTACACATGTATTTGATCATATCCAACTCAATTGGAAAAAATATCATAATCATGATAATCATAACTCCATATCTTCTTATTGTCATAGCAACAAGAACAATAGAGATAATTTTATTAAATCACGTGATTTTGATTGTTTGCATCAAAATCTATCTATTTACCAAGTTTAAAATTTATCAATGTTAATAGAACAATGTTAAATTTCAATAAAAGATTTCATTTTCGGCACGTTCCCGCTACGTCAACATGACATCAATTGCAGAAGCCCTCGGCCACAACGTTTCAATAAGCTTACCTGGTCTGCCTGCATACATTGGGTATGACACAGTAAATTCTTTTGCAAGCAAGGGAAAACTAACTGCATCAAAGACACTTAAAGCCAATGAATAATTAGCAGAACCTTTTGCAGGCCTATGATCAAATATAGATGTGCCCGAAGAGCTTGTACACAAGTTCACAAGTTAGAAGTGTTCACATGTCATGTATACAGAGGAAAAGGCATTACTGACGTAAATGAGCTACGTTACGCAATGTTCTGTGCCAAGAAAGGTGAGTTGGAGTCACATCAACTGCCTTCCATCCAGACATTGTCTATTCAAGCACATGCTCCTTGCCAACTGTCGGGCAACTGTAAAGCTTTTGGGTGGAAGTATTGTTTGTTAGCTTGTCCAATCATCCCGTCACCAATTGGGCATGGTTGGAAACACGAAAGAGAGACTGGTGCCTATGCCATTGACTGGATGAGCGCGAATCCAGCACCAACTGCTGTCCGAGAGTTTCTTTCTTGGTACTGCTTACGATCTTGTGAATACAATAGACACAGTTGCGTCGCAAAAGGTTTGAAGTGCACAGATATGTTTCGCCTATGAAACTGCAGCAATCAGGGCACGATAGAAGAAGAAGATGAAGTTCTAACTGGATCTGATGATGAAGACGATGACGAAAACACAGACATTGAGAACTTTTTGAGGATACATGAATTTTATGAATTCATCCTGTTATATTGATCTATCACTTGAAAATTAGCAAACTTGAAAAATGAACCGTGCTTGTTGTTGGTTTTACTTGGGGTTATCTTTGTTTGTTTGTTGTTTTTTAAGCATAATTGATTCATTCTAAACCAACGACAGTCCGTAGCTGCAGAAATATCCCTTATGTTCCTTGTTGCTTGGGAGTATCTAGGATGTGACATCACATAATTCTTATCAAATGCAAACGCTTTTGAACTCAAAGGAAAGTATTGAAATGCTATCAGAATAGTTGCGTTAATTTTGGCAAGTTAGCTTGCCTGCTATATTTCATTTATCAATTATGAACTAAAAGCTTAAGTGTTGCACTTTTTCTGTTCGAGATTCATAGATATTTGTACCCCCGTCTTTATGACAAGCCCCATTTGAAAAAGGTCTATGATACTGATTCTGGATTGTAAGAGCATATTGTTGATCAAAGTCACCCCCAATGTTATTCCCACCAAGTGGTACCGAAAAATTTCCTCAGCTCATAGACTATATATCATCGGGTATATCATTCGAAAGCTCTGGTCAAGCTGAATTCAACTGTGTCATTTTGAAGCTGACCCAACACACCTGTGAAAAGCTATGGTCATATTAGTTCTCAAAATGTCGGTAAATGATGTCATGAAAAATGCCACTTCTGGTAAAAATTAAAAAAGGTACCGGTTGAATTTTGAATCTGTATTGTCGATTTGGTACACGTAAGGCAACAAATCAAAGGTTAACATGACTGTTTAGATCGTTAGACAATATTCTCTAAAGTACATCTGACTTATCATGTCTTTTCTCCATAGAATCTTCGATCATGTCTGACTGCAGTCTGAGCAACCTGAGGACGTTAACGTTCCTGTTCTCTTGCTTGGTGCTGATTGGAGTGAGCATGCCTGCAAGCTACGGTGAGCTCTTTTTTCTCATTAGTTTTTAATACATGATATGCATAGTGTCGTCACGGATGCCGAGTGAGTGGCAAATTTAGTTCATAATGGCGGCCGCAAGCTTCGAGGCTTCGGGCATCTCTGCTGCTGCCCATAGCATCACATTCTCATAGTCGAAATTTTATGACGATTAAATGAAATTTAATCGCAATTAATGGAACGTGATGTTAGTTTCTTAGTCAATAGGGCTATGTCCCTTGTGACCATGTTTATAACTTTCTCTTTGTAATAATATCGTTGAAAGTAACTTCTTGCGTTTGTGCATGTCGGCTGCACGTAGAATGCCTGTTCTTCAAAGGAATATATAAAGTAATACTGGCATGTTAATACTGACAGAGTGTTGAAACTAACGGAAAATCGCACGATTTCAGACCACGCCCTTGCCATTATAGTGCAGAAACATATGTATCTGAGTATTTTTTGGATGTAAATTTGTGGCAACATACTTTTCTCTGTTCTTTATGATGCCAAGACACAGAAAAATATTGTTGCCAATTTTTCTAAACAGGTTTATGGTTATTTTATCGAGTTTGTATTATTGGGGAACACATCATTGAGAACGATGACATTTTAAAAACATACCTAAATTTAATGGGGTTAAAATGCAATTTAAGCCACGTTAATACGACCTCGGGAGGTTTGCTGGGTTGTCCTTGGCTTGGATCTTGGTTCCTTGGTCCAGGTTTTAGCTGGGGCGTGGAACTGTTCTACTACTTGGATAAATGCCAGAGCTGTCTAATTAATTGGGTAAGATGAATCATCATATCAACAAAACAGGATGCATTAATTACTAGGCGACTCGTCGGACCGCCCAAGGATTAATTTCGATGTCTCTGCCGGCACGTCTTATCTATGGAACCGAATATTACATCATACTTATCTGTCGATCTGTCAAGCTATACTCGGAATTATTTCAACCGACCTCATTCTGTAAATTTACAATATAATTTGAGGACGAATTTCTCCCACCCTCCCTGTCCCTTTTTATATTTACGTTATTGAGTTTATTGTTTTTTGGGTTACTTTTAAGTTTTCGGTTGTCCAGTCGGACTTCCTGACAGGTGCATTAGCCGGAATTTGTTATTTCATGTCTATCACCGACCGTAAAAATTACCGCTGTTTTTTTATCAATTTCTTTACCGTTGGATTCATAAAAATATAGCTAAAAGTAATCAGCTAATTAATTCCAACGTTAGTTAAAATTTTAAAATACAAACGTTACATAAAAAACAGGGGATAAAATATTTACAATTCATCAAAAGTATACAGTATAAAAGCATAAAAGTGTATAAAAGCATATATTCAAATATTATCATCATAAAAAGCCCAAGTTCGGAATAAAAACGCGGCATAATTTACATGGGCAATTTTCTCCGTTCCAATTTTTTATTTTTGTTTTAAAGAGAATCAACGGAGATAAAAGCCCCGCGCGGAAGGAGTCTGGGTATTCTATTATTAGCCTATTGTATTTGATGATTTCGAGACGTTCATGGATATTGTTTAGCAAGAGGAACAATAACGTGCGAAGGAGTTTTCTTTGTCCTGATTATAGATTGCCTCTACCATAGAAATGGCCTCTACTTAGCTCTGTTGATTCACTTTAAACTGACAAAGAGATTCTGAATTTCGTATAGTTTGTGGGTTATCTGTAAAACATGGAGTGTGGAATGATGGAATGGAATGATGGAATAGAATAATGGAATAGAATGATGGAGTGGAATGATGGAATGGAATGATGGAATAGAATGGTATAGATGGAATGGTAGATATGGAATAGCCAAACCACAGCCCTGTTCACACGACACAAACTAACCCGGGGCGAACCTGGGTTAAACTAACCTAGGTTAGATTTTGGTTGTGTGAACGCAACTAACCTGGGTTCGCCCCGGGTTAAACTAACCCACCTCAGGAGGTGGGTTCGCCCTGGGTCGAACCTGGGTTAGTTGTGGAAAATGTTGTGTGAACGCAAACCTGGGGCGAACCTAGGTTAGATTTGATCTCACGCATGCGCATTATTGTAGCCCGCCATTATTTCAATCGAATAAAAGCACTGAAGTTGTGTTATCTTTTATTCATTTCATTCTAAACTGTTACCTATATTAATTAGTCGTTCTATACGCTATGAATCGAGAAAAGATAGGGCTAGTTTGCACTTTAGCGGACACACTTTTAACATTTCTTCGTGTGTGAATTTTGTACTGTTTTTTTGATGGAAAATGCATCAGTACTAAGATTAAAGTATGCCCATTGAAATAGCGGGGGCTTGGGGGCGGCAGCCCCCAAAAATGTTCGGGGAAACGAATTCATTGATTGCTGGTTCCTGCTGCAGTTTTAGGCCATAGTTAAGTCATGTTGATGTTCTCCAGTAATTGCGAATGAGTGGAATTACGTTCGAATCTTGCATTATCCAATCAGATGATAGGATTTACATCACTATTGTTTAGAAAGCCAATGTGCAGTTAGTTCTAACAATACAATTCAATTCAACCTCTGTTTTCCTTGGAAACTGTGTCCGCCAAAGTGCATTTGTCCCAAAGATAGACCGAGGATCAACTTGGGAGGATGAAGAAGGTTTTTTATTGATAGACATTTGGGCAGACGAGAAAATTCAGCAGCAGTTGGACAGTTGCTCTCGAAAGAAGCCGATTTTTGAAAAAAATGGCGAAGAGGCTGATGGAAGAAGGTGGGTTTACTCGGTCGTGCAACCAGATAAGAGAGAAAATCAAGCAATTAAAACAGAGATATAAGAAGATCAAAGACAATAATCAACTCTCTGGCAGAAATCGAAAGACATTCAAATTCTTCGACAAGCTTGATGAAGTAATGGGAGATAGGCCTATTACAAGGCCACCAAGTGTGTTCGAGAGCGGTGAGCAAAGTGATGACGGCGAAAAATCTGAGGAGAGACGTTCCCAGCTTAATGAAAGTGACGCGGAATATGACACAGATGACAACATCTCAGATACAACGAGTCCATCACCCTCTTCCTCTTCAGCAAATTTCAGTGCTTCGTCATATAATCCTTTCGCTGATCTGCAGAGTTCACAATCTTCAGCAACCCCAAAATCTCCAGACACCCCCAAATCTTCAGAAACATCCAAATCTTCAGAAGCCCCAAAATCTTCGGAAATCCTGAAACAACCAGCTCAAAATTCCCAAAATAAGGTCCTATCTACAAGAAGAGGGAAGAGCAAAAAGCGAAGTAGAAATGAGGCTTTACTTTCTGATGTTTGCAGTCTCATTCAGAAGCAACAAGAAAGGGCTGATGAGCAGTTTTTCAAGAGAGAGGAAGAAAGACATGAGAGAGAAATGGAGATAGAGGCGAAAAGAAGAAGAGAAGAGAGGGAACACGAAGTACTGATGATGCAAATGATGGGAAATATGTTTACTCAGATGGCTGCATCATTTAATGGCTTTGCTGCCCCCATGCAAAATAATCTTCCTCCAAATGCCTATGCGCGCAGCTGTCCACCCAGACCAAATCAGATGTACCAGCAAAGTCAGCAAAGAGCATACAATCAAAGAGATGAGCAAAACACAGAGGCATATGAAAGTGACAATTTTTATACAAACTTGTTATCAAACAATTAATAGAAAAACATTGATCATTTATATCAAACCTAACGAAACTGATTTTAGCATTTAAGAAGCACACTTTTAAATAATAGATAACACCCAGACTGAGACATGGGAAAACATTCTCAGACCCCAGACCCAGGAAGGGGGCTACTCTCACTAAAGGTTGAGCCAGAGGAACCACTCTGGCTTTCAAAGATGGCTCATGTCCATTTAAATTCTTGGCCCAGTTACAAGAATATCATAAATTTTGGAACATAATCTTTTTTGAAAATATTTATGCATGAAGAAAATGACATTTTGGAGCTATTCTCGTTCAGTCAACAGGTTTTTGTTCAACGTTAAGGGTCAAATGTTCTAAATCACAAATACAAACTAAATCTGGGCATTAGGTAACATACATACATACATACATACATACATACACGTATTTTTTTATAAGAAACTCAACTCTCAGATCGCCAAAAAATTAAGAAACTCCGGTACAAGGAGACTATTTACTTTGATAAAGGAAATCCTTGACATATTTTACTTTACTTTCACTTGTTTCCTGTATCATATTGCTCGTAAGGTAATTGAGAAATTTCTAAACATTGGAAAGGCTTTGAAATGTTCAAGAGGGCACAGGATTTGAACATGAAGATTATTTTGGAACCTCTAAGAAACTCCTAAGAAACTATTAGTACTCAAATCTGATGATTTTAAGAAACTTTCAGTACTGGCCCAAATTCTTAGTTTCTTATAAAAAAATATGTGTACCCTAATGTAGGGGGGGAGGGGAGAGGAGGGCAGTTGCCAAGTAAAAAGGTAGCATGAATATGTTTAGCATAGCATATGTTATAAAGAACACATTTTTTTAAGTAATCAAAGATAGTTTTGGGCAGAGGGCAGCAGACATGTAGCAGACCACCTTCAAAATAAGGAATTCTCAGCAAAAATATGGGGGTACGTACAGAAAATATGTTTTATGGATATAGTTTTAAACATAGCAAACTGTTATATACAAAGTTTTTAACATAAGTAGTTTTGGGTATATGATAAACATGTGAAGTTTCAGTTTTCACACTCTTTATTGCAGATCTGTTTCTTGGCAATACCAAATGAAAGCTTTACGAATGTTTTCAGAATCTTTTGCAGCATTGGTTGTAGCATTGGCCTCCACCTGAACATTTGGCTGTATGCAATCTTCTGTTTCATTAAGGAGCTCTGGGTCAAATTCCTCACTAAACATTTCACAAATGTTGTGTAGGACACAACATGTGGCAACAACTGAATTCATTCTTTCAATGACAGCTTCATTCTGCTTCAACAAACATCGCCATCTCCCTTTTAGTCTCCCAAAAGCATTTTCAACCACCATTCTGGCTCTGCTGAGTCTATAATTGAAATGAGATTTCTCTGGAGAAAGTTTTCCATTATCTGGAAATGGCTTCATGACCCAGCTGAGGAGAGGATAGGCAGCATCTGCAATAATGCACAATGGGACCCTGACACCATTAATCATATGATGTCCTTATTTTCAGGGAATAAGGTACCTTCCATACCTTTAGCAAACATCTTAGAGTTTGAAAACACTCTTGCATCATGCACTTTTCCTGGCCAGCCAATATCTATGTCTATAAATTTATAACTGCTATCCACTACTGCTTGTAAAATTATTGAGTACCAGCCTTTTCTGTTATAATAGTCAGCATGGAATTCCGTTGGGGCTTTTATTGGGATGTGAGATCCATCAACTGCACCCACGCACTGGGGAAATCCCCATTTGTCCTTAAATTTTTTTATATCATTGTCAAGTTCTTCACCTGTTGGTACTTTGATGTACTTTGGCAGCAAAACATCACTAACAATGGTACAAAATTCATCGATGATATCACATACACTTGCCTTTGATACACCAAAAAGATGGCCAATCGTCCTGTAATCAGCATTCGTTGCAAGTCTCCAAAGCGAAATTGCAACTCGCCTTCTAACACTGATAGCTTTCCTCATATTCGTGTTCTGTCTGCACAAAAAGGGATGCAGCTCCTCACAAAGGAAATCAAAAGTTCTCCTCCCCATTCTGAAGTTCTTAATCCAGTCAACTTCGTCAAAAGTTTCTTCAACAATACTGTCCCACCAATTCTCGCTTCTTGGTTTACACCATGTTGATCTGGGAAGGTTTGGACGCGGTCGAGAAATTTGCAAGGCAAAATTTTCCACAATACGTTGGGCCTGTCGTGATCTCAACTTTAGATAGGAAGCCATACGATTTCGAGCAGAAACTCGATTTTTTTCTAACCGCCTTTTTCGTGCTAATGCTCGCCTCTTCAAAAACAAATGCCATGTCAAAGCCATACATATTAAGGCAAAAATCTGCCGGCAAAACATAATCATGCACAAAGCATTGTCATCAAGGATTCTGTCCGCCATTTTCTCTTCTTCTTACTTTGTTATCTTACCAACTGCGCATGCGGGAATAAAACTAACCCAGGTTCGCCCCAGTTTTGCGTTCACACGCATTTTGAGGATCTTTTCGTGTGGACAAACGCGGGTTGAACCAGGGTTAGTTTAACCCAGGTTCGCCCCGGGTTAGTTTGTGTCGTGTGAACAGGGCTTACTGGTCGATTTGGAAAAAAATTGCATCAATGTGTTCCTCAAGATCTTCTTAGTTTATTTTGCATATGTTTTCTTGAAAGTCTCATGAAATTCCCTTAAATTTCGACTGAAACAACAAGCATGATAACAGACTGTATGGGCAGACATCAGTTAAGTCGTTTAATTGATGTGAGTTGTAGGGAAAAAATCTGTAAAACATGGAGTGATGGAAAACAGCCTGTTGGGTTTCTTGTTAAAGGGCATTAATCGGCAAACAGGCTGAAATGTTTCTTATCACATGGTTAAGAAACCTTCAAATCTTTAAAGAAACCCCAAAGCAAACGCTATCAAATCAAACAGTATGTTCTTGTTACGTAGCATTCTCTCAAAATTTGGTCAATCATAGCATGCATGCGAAGTATACTGTAGATGGAGATGCTTTTTTGCATGAAATCTCTAGAAAATATTTAGCACCTGATTTTCACAAAAATTACTAAATATGAAATTTTTTGGGATCCTCCTATAGGAAACCTGCCAAGAATTAGGCTAAGAAGTTTCTCATATGAGGGCATCATTTCTCAAAAACATAAGATCCTTTTGGATGATTACAAAGTCTGTCCTGAGCTAAACAAGCTAAAGCCCCGTTAAAACGCTTTCAACATTGCACTGAACATCGCTCTACATTTGTAGAGCGATGTTCAGCGATGTTGAGTGGTGTTTAGTGGGGGTGTTAAAACGCTCTCAACAATTTGACTGAACATTTGTTGAGCGACGTAACTTCTCACTTTCGAAGAGCCAAGACGAGGCAAACCTCTATTTGGGTACAATCGTTTTGGCGCCATATACAGTAGTTTGTGTTAGTTTGTGTTCAAAATGGCGGAAGGAATTTTTAAATGAAATTAAACTCCTCCCTCGTCACTTTTCGATCACGCTCTCGATATGTTCTGGAAGTTTATTTGTTTCTTTCTTTCTTTGGCGCAAAAAGTAATGGTTAGTGCGCTTGCGCCGACTGAACATTGTTGGACGGAGTGTTAAAATGCTCTCAACATCGCTCAACAACACCTAGAACAATAGAAATGTCGAGTCGACCCACTGAACATTTTTGACTTCTTTCAAACTCCACTCAACATCGCTGAACACCACACAACATCACTGAACATCACTGAACAGGGTGTTAAAATGTTCTCAACATTTGTCCTCTACAAATGTAGAGCGATGTTAAGTGCAATGTTGAGAGCGTAACCCCAATAACCCCAAATTCCCGTAGATGCTGTTTTTAGCTACAGTCAGAGAAATGAGTGTTGCTGCTAAAGTCGCCTTCAATGGAAAATCAAGCGCCTTGTATAAGAAAAAGAACCGCATCAAAGGCAACATTTTGGTCTTTATGTCAAACGAGAATGATACGCAAAAATCAAAAGTTTCGTGCACAAAACTATTGGTGCATTTGTGTCAAATGAGATGTCATGTGAGATTTACGATAACGCAAAATTACTTATGCAGAACCCAACAGAACGTTTCAATTGTTGCTATTCGCGGGCATCTAATTTGAGACAAGCAGTCACGAAGATAACCTCTGTGCAGAATGATATGCATGAAGATGGTTTGGTTCAGTGTGATCTCGTGCCTTCCCCCTGTCAATGGCGCCATTGTTTGCTGGGATTCTGCAACTTTCTGTAGCTGTGTAGGAGGGGGATCCTTCTGCCTTCGGTGATACTGCAAATGCTAGCCTCTGTGCAGGCCGCCGGTTACATCATCCTCTAAAGTTGACTTATTTGCATAATGAGTACTATCAATAAGGCTAATGATTCGTTCGTTCTAGAAAACGATTGTTTTGACATAATTGAGCTGCTAATGAAGTCAAGAACGTGCCAATTCTGGGTAAATTTGTTGTTGCGTCAGGGTAAACATCTTGGTGATTTATCCATCTTAAGGTGTCAAATCTGTCTAACATGAAATAAGCCGATGTCAAATGTTGCTATAGGATCGCCGGAAACTTCTCTCTAGTATGCGCTTTATGTGCACTTTCTTTATTTCAGTGCCAATTAGCTGAGATAAAACGTTAATCAATTGCTTTAACGAGCGTGACGGAAGTGGGTTACTTACTTACTTTCTTTCTTTCTTTCTTTCTCACTGACTGACATCGAAGCCCCTTCTTAGATTACAAAGTGGACTTTGTAATCAAAAATCAGCCTGAGGTTTCTTATAGAGTGGTTTCTATTTTGCTGGGTTCTTACTGTATCTGTTCCCCTCCTCTAGGATGGGCGAAATTAAATGAGAAACTCTGAGTAAGACATGACTCTCTTTGCCCTTATGTCCTCTCTTCTGCCTCCGCCTCCGCCTGCGGTATCTCTGGAGAAAGGAACCAATTTGAAAATAAACGAAATGTTAGAAGATCGTTTCTTTTAGCTCTATGCCCCTGCGAATAAATTTGCAATCCCATTTGAGCCGCCGCCCCCTGAAGCCTTCCTTGGTAAGGAAGAAATCAATTATATTTTCTGTTGGATTTCTTTGTAGGCCTTCAAGGGCCTTGGCCTAGACTTACGGCGTGATTCCTTGCATTCGTTCTATGTATTGTAACTGCACGAAGCGAAGCGTAGCGTCCATTTAGAGATAAATGCCAGGAAAGCTGTTCCTTTTGGCTAGCAGTTTGCAGACTAATTACAATGAGTCCGAGTTACCTTTGATGAAAGCAAGACTGTCAAAACAATTCCATAGAGATAACTGCCATGATGTTATAAGTCTTATCAGATGTCCACTGTGAAAGGCCTGATGTTGTCTTGGGACAGAACAAAAGCTCTGCAATGCGTCATTCGAAAGGAATTTATACTGAAAACAGTAATGACTACACTCAAATTCAATCAGCTTGTTCTAATTGCTTCAAAATTTAACAATGCTCAAATGTTATCGTTGAATGAACGACAGACTCACGACCGTTTTGAAAGCCATTACGACAAAAGCCTTAATATTTCAATGTCATGTGTATAATCCGGAGCAGTGGAACAATAGGAACCTTCGAATGTCAGTCCCTTGCACCTTTGCATGATCTCCCTTTCCCATTGGAAGCCCCCATTAAAGTCCCCCTGTTCTCTCCTCTCGAGCCAACAATATTTTAGCTGGAAAAAGAAGCCGATCTATGAAACTCTGCCCTTGCCCTTTCAAAAGAAAAAGTTGGAGTACGACACAGCTCCAATGTATAATTGGTCCGCCAATTATGATATGTCTAAAGATCATTCCCTTGTACACAGAAAACTGAAAGGGATTCCGCCAATCCTTTGATGTTACCGAATTCGCCCCTTACCCTGATTTGGGGGCGAATTTGAGAAAACGAAATCTCTATTGCACCCCGTAGAGGGAAGACGAAGATATTTGGAAAGTTTCGCGAGGATCAGCGCAACGGTGCTCGAGTTTTACGCCACACAAAATTCGCTTCACGTTTTAATAATATATATAGAATATAGATAGATAGATATATATATATATATTGTCTATTTCTCGTTCGTTCTTCATCCGCACTTATAGTATCCATTTTATCGTTTCTTTATTGCCAATATAAATATATATATATATTTATATATATATATATATATATATAGACTCAAGAAAAAACACATTCGTTAAACGTTTCGGCGCAAACCTTCATCAGTAATGACTTTTCAAAATCAGACAGAGCATACATATACATCTCGAAATTCAAAAACAATATAAAACAATAGCCTAAGCGGGATCCCGCTAAATACAATAAATCGCAAAAGGTGTTAAAATAGGGATGTTACCAGAAGCGGCAAGAGGAAGATCAAAGAAAGCGCAGAGTATAGAGCCGCTAAAGTCGGCGGCGGTGTCTGTCTCGCGGGAGCTGAAAAAACGTGTGTAATAACAAAACAAGCAATAGAAAGATCCAAAAGCGGATTGGCAGAAAAGAGATCCTTAAAAAACAGCGTGTGACCCTAACGAAAAGCTGAGCGCAAACATCAAAACAACCAAACAACCGAAATGTAAACAAAAATCAAATCTATGTATCAACCTGCCTAGTGTTTAATCCCTTAGGGGCAAAGCAATCCAGCCGATATTGCCAGAAGCTTTCCCGCATCCTATTTCCCCCCGTTAGCCTATCGATTATCTTTATACTAATATCCTTCAGAAACCCGTGGTGGCCTTCTCCAGTAAAATGCCTGAAGAATTCCGCCTGGGGTACTGAGGCCCCCGAATTAAACTTATTACTGCACGCCTTGTAATTGTTAAACCTAAGCCTAAAAGGCGTGCAGGTGCTGCCAACATATTGTACACCACAAACAGTACATTCCAACAAATACACAACATTTGACGAGTCACAATTAAACGAATAGTTTATCCTATATTCCCGGCTATCTATGTTCGAATGAAAATGTTCACTATTACTCATGACATTACACACTTGACAACGAGATTTACCACAACGAGAACATCCCTTCTTATCAGTCCCCCCATTTCCCTCACTGAGCCCCATATATATATATATAAAGTGAACGATGAGAAGAAGAGGGACAACATCCACAGAGAGCAGGCATCGAGTTGATCTTTTTGCGCTTTTTTATTCAGTTATCTGCTAACTAGTTTTGCCCACTAGGGCATCTTCAGAGCATTGCGGTCTGGACGCAGACCATCGAAGAGTCATCAAGAAGCAGGAAGCGCCGAGAAAGACCAAGGAACCAACAACAAATGAAGACAAGAACACAGACATAAACCCGCGATCGCGGACAGCAACTCAACAATCTGACGTGAAACCAAACGACGCACGTCAAGCAACAATGGAAACAAGAACAACATCAACAACAACAACACCAACAACAACAACAACAACAACACTGCAAAACTCAAGAAAACAACGAAGTCAATCCGACGTGAAATCAAACGACATACGTCAAACAACTATAGCAACAACAACAACAACAACATCAGTCTACGCAACAAGCAATGCAGGACGCAACAACAATAGGACATACAACAGACGTCATAGAACAAGAAACTTTATAACTACAGCACATCAAAACGAAAACATTGCATTGCGAACAACGCCAATGAAAAGAATTGAACCGAATAGAGCGAACAGGGTAAAGGTACACCCGGGGTGGCTTAGATTCAAGGAATCGGCTACTTGCCAAGAAGCACCGAAGAATTGGAAAAGCGAAGCTCGCAAAACGAGAGATGAAAGACAATCTGACGTCAAAGGACAAAGCACAAAACTACAACACCATAAAACGAGAACCGTCCCCTACAAGAACAACGACTCAACTGATAACAACGAGAACGAGGCTAACAACAACAACAACTATGACGAGAACTTTTTACCTTATAAGAACAAAATAATACTAGTAAATTAATTAACCTTATATGGAAATACAAAATGCTATAAATAGAGGTTGATACTCCTAATAAATCAGTTGCTCTGAAGATGCCCTAGTGGGCGAAACTAGTTAGCAGATAACTGAATAAAAAAGCGCAAAAAGATCAACTCGATGCCTGCTCTCTGTGGATGTTGTCCCTCTTCTTCTCATCGTTCACTTTATATATATATATATATATATATATTCTCATAAGCTCATTCGCAATATGTAATAAAAAAGATATATGTAGTCAAGAAAAACACATTCTAGTAAACGTTTCGGCGTAAGCCTTCATCAGTAATAGCTTTCCAAATTAGATGGAGCATACATATAAATCTTGAAATAACAACACAATACAAAAACAATAGCCCGAGCGGGACCCCGACCACAACAACAAGTCATAAAAGGTGTTAAGATAATCGATAGGCTAACGGGGGGAAATAGGATGCGGGAAAGCTTCTGGCAATATCGGCTGGATTGCTTTGCCCCTAAGGGATTAAACACTAGGCAGGTTGATACATAGATTTGATTTTTGTTTACATTTTGGTTGTTTGGTTGTTTTGATTTTTGCGCTCAGCTTTTCATTAGGGACACACGCTGTTTTTTTAGGGTTCTCTTTTCTGCCAATCCGCTCTTGGATCTTTCTATTGCTTGTTTTGTTAGTTCACACGTTTTTTTCTTTCTAGCTTCCGCGAGACAGACACCGCCGCCGACTTTAGCAGCTCTTTACTCTGCGCTTTCTTTGGTCTTCCCATTGCCGCCTTTGGCTGCACCCCTGTTTTGCACCTTTTATGACTTGTTGTTGTGGTCGGGGTCACGCTCGGGCTATTGTTTTTGTATTGTGTTGTTATTTCAAAATTTATATGTATGCTCCATCTAATTTGGAAAGCTATTACTGATGAAGGCTTACGCCGAAACGTTTACTAGAATGTGTTTTTCTTGACTACATATATATATATATATATATATATATATATACATATATATATATATATATTTTTCATGAGTGGGCTACCACAATTCGAGAATTAAAATGTGCCCCTGCCTGGGATCGAACCCGGGGTCTTCGTGTCAATGGCTCTGATGAAGGCTTAATGCCGAAACACGAAAAACAAAAAATGGCTTCTGTCGTGGTGTAAGACCCGGGAATCTGAATGACTTCAGATTTCTCCAACATTTCATTGCGCTTGAGTGGCGCAGTGGAATGTTGGAGAAACTTTTGACACGAAGACCCCGGGTTCGATCCCAGGCAGGGGCACATTTTAATTCTCGAATTGTGGTAGCCCACTCATGAAAAATATATTTCACCGTGTCAGCTGATGCCGAATGATTATATATACGTATGCATGGCTCTGATGAAGGCTTAATGCCGAAACACGAAAAACAAAAAATGGCTTCTGTCGTGGTGTAAGACCCGGGAATCTGAATGACTTCAGATTTCTCCAACATTTCATTGCGCTTGAGTGGCGCAGTGGAATGTTGGAGAAACTTTTGACACGAAGACCCCGGGTTCGATCCCAGGCAGGGGCACATTTTAATTCTCGAATTGTGGTAGCCCACTCATGAAAAATATATTTCACCGTGTCAGCTGATGCCGAATGATTATATATACGTATGCATGGCTCTGATGAAGGCTTAATGCCGAAACACGAAAAACAAAAAATGGCTTCTGTCGTGGTGTAAGACCCGGGAATCTGAATGACTTCAGATTTCTCCAACATTTCATTGCGCTTGAGTGGCGCAGTGGAATGTTGGAGAAACTTTTGACACGAAGACCCCGGGTTCGATCCCAGGCAGGGGCACATTTTAATTCTCGAATTGTGGTAGCCCACTCATGAAAAATATATTTCACCGTGTCAGCTGATGCCGAATGATTATATATACGTATGCATGGCTCTGATGAAGGCTTAATGCCGAAACACGAAAAACAAAAAATGGCTTCTGTCGTGGTGTAAGACCCGGGAATCTGAATGACTTCAGATTTCTCCAACATTTCATTGCGCTTGAGTGGCGCAGTGGAATGTTGGAGAAACTTTTGACACGAAGACCCCGGGTTCGATCCCAGGCAGGGGCACATTTTAATTCTCGAATTGTGGTAGCCCACTCATGAAAAATATATTTCACCGGGTCAGCTGATGCCGAATGATTATATATATACCACATTTATATATATAAATAATAACTGGGCTTGCCGCGCGTCGCCTACGGCGCCGCGCTGGCCCGCCGTCGTATTTGTCATTCAGGTGTATGGACAGTTGAATTTAGTGCGCCGGTGACAAAGGGATACATCTTTTTTTTATTCCCTAATACATTGGTCTCAAAAGAGTACTTGTGAAGAGGGACATTAGTATAATTTGGGAGTATCTTTGAACACCAAGGCCAAATGTTGATACTTTGTTAAGAAGAGCTATTTAGCGTTAGAAATCAATGCAGTCAGTTTGTGGCGTATTCCACTCTCCAAGGGGCTCTGTTGTAGTTATTCAGGGCCGTAGGAAGAAGCTTCGGATTGGGGGGGGGGGGCAATTGTTCTTAAAAAAAAGAACAATTGTTACATCTAATTAGGTCATGTGACGTAACACTATTGTGTTAAAATATTATTGGGGGGGCTTGAGCCCCCCTTACCCCCCCACTTCCTACGGGCCTGAGTTATTTGAAAATTTAAAGCAAGAGGGAGCCGATGCGAGAACGAACAACAGTTGTCTTGCTTAGAATTATATCCCTGCTGTGCTTTCTATTTTGCAAACTTAGTATACACCCTCTACACGGCATCTATTTTTCCTTGTCTCTTTTCATTTTGCATTGCTCTTTCCACTCTTTATAAACTATTACCCTGAAAAATTCACTGTATACTTACCGTAAAAGCTCTAAATAAGCCCCTCCCCTCTGAGCCAAAATTTAGATAAGCCCTCTCTGTATTAAGCCCCCCTTGTTATATCAAATTGCAGTGGCTACCAAAGATTTCCCATTTATTGACCTAGATAAGCTTGCACGTTAATTCTGATGTGGTCTGAGATAAAACTGTGTCGAATTTATGTATTTGACTCGTAAAATTGTATATTGTGTCCGCAAAATACGTTGTAAATGATCTAAAAAGCTGTCATCTGTATTCCCGTCATTTGATTTTGTGAATAAGCCCCCTATTAATAAGCCCCCTCTCTAATATGCCCCCCTATGGAGGGCCCGAAATTAAATAAGCCTCCTGGGTGCTTAAGGTAGCATCCTCCCGGTCCTAGAATTACTATGAATATGGGTATATAACCAAGTTGAGATGGTAGATAGGCATGATTGTAAGATTTTTGGACTGAAAAGTTCAAAATGGCACCTTTCATGTTGCCATAGCAACCAAAAATAGACGAAATTTTGCAAAAATGGTACACGGAAAAGTATTTTCATTCTCTACTGATTAAAGTTATCTCAATGAAATTAGCTGGACTTCATGCAAGTATGTACAATGTCTGCCAAAAGTCCTTGGAACACTTAAGCAATTTCTTAACAATCCGCAGCTCTAACCATAGCGATTAGGTATAAACACGCCCTTCCCCCGAAACAATGTTGATTTGCAAGGTTATTGTCCTAGCATTCCATTAGAGTCGCGAATCGTCCTGCCATCCCCATATGTATGATTAAATTTTGATGGCAAAAAATGTAGACATAAGGGTCTTAATCCCCTTGTGCTTAGCCAATGTAAAAGCAGAGGTTCATTTTGAAGCTCCATCTTCGGCAAACATTTTGACAAAATTTCATTTAAATATCTCTTATCGTTTTGAAATTAAAAATATATCCAGTACACAGATTTCGCGAAAATCGCATTTCCAGGAAATTGACTTCAAAGCTCATGAAAATGATAGTAATCAAATAGTTGAAATTTGCTAGGCCAATAACTTTCAGCCTCTAAAATCATTTTCTTGTCATTGTTGGACTGCCCTTTACTCCTAAATTTGTTTGTTGAAAGTTTTGAGGCTCTTTTCTTGTTATTTTCTGCAACTATATTCTGGTGCTGTCAAAGTAAGCCAATGTTTTTATGTGAAATGTTTTTGTGCTACTACACAATTTCTAAGGGATTTTTCACTGCGTCAACACTCATATCAAAGTTTGCAATAAAATCATAAACACCAACTGAAACATAAATTTTCCAGTAAAAGTAGATTTTGAAATATATCCCAAATAATCCTGCAATTTGATTTTATATCCATTCGTGGAGAACACTTTGTCACTTCCAAACGACTTTCAATGCTGAGCCTTGAGAAAATAAGCTTAAAAGAATACTGCAGCTTTGAAGAATTACTCTCCGCTTCAATTAGATTAATTGTTGTTTGTAGAAACTCAGTTTCATCACTGAACAGACATTCCCTGCCCTTGGAAATCTTCGACCGAAAACTGCAACAAACATCAATATGAAACAGTCTTGTTTACTTCAAATTTCCTTTTCATGTCAGTGTTACCACGGCAAACTCTTTGTGGCATATAACCAGCAACCAGCAAAGCAATTTTGCTTCCATATAACCACACCACGCAAAACAGATGAGTAATCTGGGTGGGAGAACATGTAGGCAAACTTTTTACATCCATCATTTAACATTTGATTCATTTCTAAGTTTCAAATCTATCTCAATTTCTACCTGATTGGAACCCCCTCTCTAGACCCTTGTTTCTGCAATGTTTATGAAGGGAAATGATCTTTCATGTGTTTATAATAATAATAATAATAATAATAATAATAATCCATTTCTTTAAAGTTGGTAGAATACGTCTATAGTGCACATCAAAAGATGTGCACTAATTAATACCAACTATCTACATAAATATACAAAAGCAACTTAATTACAATTCAACTCTTTACATATCTATTTACAAACTCTGCAGGTACATGTATTTACATTCCATTCTCTGATATTTCATTTGAAAGAGAGGACACTGCCACAGCTCTTTACCACATCAGGTATGCTATTCCAAAGGTAGCTGCCTCTGTATGTTATAGAATTTGCCCCATAAGTTATCGTTTGGAATCTTGGTATCTGCAGGAGATCCTTATTGCGTAGGTTGTAATTCGTTTGCTTCCTCTCAAATAATTCCCACATAAATGCAGGGTTTATTTGATGGAGGGACTTGAAAACCTCCATCAGTAATTTTTGAAGATTGTGTAAATGGACTGGTTTTTTGGCCTGATTTGTCCAGAAGTTCTTTGAACTTGAACTGAAGTCATTGTACAACCTACGAAGTGCCCTCTTGTGGATTCTGTTTATCTCTTCATTGGCAGTTTTTCCGCAGAACATCCAAATTATCTGGCGGATTTAGGCCTGGGCTATGCTCTTGGAAAATGTGGATCTTCTTCTCTTCTGGAGGGATGGGCCACCTAAGCAGGGCCTACGTCACTTTGAAAACTCTTGACCCGATTCTGAAGCTGTAGAAGAGGTCTTTCTCTTTTCTTACTGGCAATTTGATTTATCAAACATCACTTCCATCTTTCTTGATGCACTGGTTACCAGAAAACTTGCGCTTTAAAGTCCCAAATGTAAAAACAGCATTGCAATCTTGGCTCTTTCATTAATAGCATGTTGCACGGTGATTCCAATAAATGTCTCAGTGTTGTAATAGTTGCCCTGTTAGCTATGGTAAAGCTTAATTGGGTTTTGTTGTAGCTAAGATTCTCACTTTCAATTTGACTGGACTTGTTCTTAAAATTGATCCCATGCCTACTCTTGTTCTTAAATTTACCATCTCCGACTTTCGAAACGAAGTTTTTGAATTATAACAATCATGGAAGCTTCTTATGTACGACTTTTCGTTAACTAAACTAAAAAAGTTTCAATACTGCATCTCCTGAATTCTTGCAGAAATGGTTCTGCATTAATAAATTTCATAGTGGAAATATCCGTTTCCCTCCTCTGCTGCCTGTGAAAGCAAATAGACACTCAGAACTCAGAGAAGAAAAGCAACGGCAACCAGAGCTACCGGGGAGAAGTATAAGTACTATTGCAAGGAACAATAAATGGCTTTCCTACCTATCATTCGTTTTAAGCAGGTCCCCAAATGTTGCACCACGGAATAAACATAAGATCCTTTTGGATGATTACAAAGTACGACCTGAGCTAAGCAAGCATAAGAAAACTAAATATTGATTTCTCCATAAGCCCAAATGATCGTTGATGCTGCTACAGTCAGATGAGTGTTGCTGCTAAAGTTGCCTTCAATAGAAAATCAAGCGCCTTGTATAAGAACAAGAATCGTTTGAAAAGCAATATTTTGATCTTTATGTCAAACGAGGATGATACGCAAAAAATCAAAAGTCATTACCCCTAGTTTGCTTAGTTCGTGCATGAAACTATTGGTGCATCTGTCTCAAACTGGATGTCATGTGAGATTTACGATAATGCAAAATTACTTATGCAGAACCCTGCAGAACGTTTCTATTCGCGGGCATCTAGTTTGATGAGACAAGCAGTCACGAAGATAACCTCTTTGCAGAATCATATGCATGAAGATGTTTTGGTTCAGTGTGATCACGTGCCTTCCCCCAGTCAATGCGCCATTGTTTGCTGGGATTCTGCACCTTTCCTCTCAATTTCACCTGCGACGTTTGCATCTGTAGCTGTGTAGGAGGGGGGTCCTTCTACCTTCGGTGATGCTGCGAATGCTAGCCTCTGTGCAGGCCGCCGGTTACATCATCCTCTAAAGTTGACTTATTTGCATAATGAATACTATCAATAAGTGGCTAATGATGCGTTCGTTCTAGAAAACGATTGTTTCAACATAATTAAGCTGCTAATGAAGTCAAGAACGTGCCAATTCTGGGTAAATTTGTTGTTGTGCCAGGGTAAACATCGTGGTGATTTATCCATCTTATGGTGTCAAATCTGTCTAACATGAAATAAGCCGACGTCAAATGTTGCTATAGGATCGCGGGAAACTTCTGTCTTGTATGCGCTTTCTGTGCGCTTTCTTTATTTCAGTGCCAATTAGCAGAGATAAAACGTTAATCAATTGCTTTAACGAGCGTGACGGACTTTCTTTCTTTCTTTCTTTCTTTCTGACTGACCTGGAGCCCCCTCTTAGATTACAAAGTACTTTGTAATCAAAAATGTGATGGCTCGTTGATTTTTCAACCTTTGAGATGACGAATCAACAGGAATTCTTGACGTCACGTAAGTGATCTTTCCACCGGGTGCCCTGAGTATCAGAGCATTCTCTTGGGCCTAATCCGCCATAATGGTGCAACTGTGTGCTGCATGAGCTCAAGATATGTCGCATGGTCGAACCTCGTTTTCGTCAGGCATCTTGAAAGCATTGCAATTCATCGCAATGGCTCCTTTACCAACCTTCCTCATTCCAAAAAAGTGGGATTTTAAATATAGGCCACTCAGACCTCTCTGCATTAACATTGATATTATAGGGAGATGAAATCAAAATTTGTCCCAAGATTAAAGGAAAAAGAGAGGAAGAGTAGAGGATCATACTCATAATATTCAAGAATTTCGCTTCATATTGTAAAAACTATTTCCCTTAGGGGTCAGTCATTTATAACTCTGGGTACCGGGGCGGGTTAGAATTGCTAAGCTAGCTAAGAGTTTTTAAACCCCTTCCAATTATCCCAAAAAAATTTCGAGCCCAATTGAAAATTAGGAAAAGATTTCATACCCTACGACTGGCCATCTATCAAACTATTTTCAGATAACCACATCACAGAAGTTCTGTTTTGTAAAAGAGGTAAAAAAGACGAAAGGCAATGCTATTTTAACCTAATGAAGTACTACCTTGGAAGGCCAGTGAGCTGAAATTTTATACAAATATAATGGGGTACAATGGATGATTTGAAGGCCCTCATTAAGAAGCTAGCTAGAGTTGCAGTTGTGCGAGGATATGGTATTCCATAGGCCTTATCGTGTCATTGAAATAATTTTCTGGAGAATCTACCATTAAAGTGTTCGTACCCCCTCTAAAATTTCCAAAAGAAGTTTCATACCCCCCAATTTTCCTTGGAATAGTTTTCATACCCCCACCAATTCTAACCCGCCACGGTACCCAGAGTTATAAATGACTAACCCCTTATGAAAGCATTCCAAAAGGGCGATACCCCTCTAGTTTTTAATTAATCAACGAATGAAAGAAACAGTCAGTCGTTATCGCATCCCTCAACCATAAAAGCCAATTCCTTGTTCGATTCACAAACTGTTTAGAATAAATATCCCTTTCATTTGAGACCCCCTTCGAAGCGCTCCGTGGTAGCGAGCATACAGTAAGAGCCCGCAAAATAGAAACCAGTTTTTTTCAAAACAGCCTGTTGGGTTTCTTATTAAAGGGCATTAATCTGCAAACAGGCTGAAATGTTTCTTATCACATGGTTAAGAAACCTTCAAATCTTTAAAGAAACCCCAGAGCAAACGCTATCAAACATTATGTTCTTGTTACGTATCATTCTCTCAAAATTTGGTCAATTTGGTCAAATTTGGCATGCATGCCAAGTATACTGTAGATGGAGATGCTTTTGCATGAAATCTCTAAAAAATATTTAGCACTTGATTTTCACAAAAATTACTAAATATGAAAAATTTTTGGGATCCTCCTATAGGAAACCTTCCAAGAATCAGGCTGAGAAGTTTCTCATGTGAGGGCATCATTTCTCAAAAAAATCAGCCTGAGGTTTCTTATCGAGTGGTTTCTATTTTGCTGGGTTCTTACTGTATCTGTTCCCCTCCTCTAGGATGGGCGAAATTAAATGAGAAACTCTGAGTAAGACATGACTCTCTTTGCCCTTATGTCCCCTCTTCTGCCTCCGCCTGCGGTATCTCTGCAGAAAGGAACCAATTTGAAAATAAATAAAATGTTAGAAGATCGTTTCTTTTAGCTCTATGCCCCTGCGAAGAAATTTGCAATCCTATTTGAGCCGCCGCCCCCTGAAGCCTTCCTTGGTAAAGAAGAAATCCATGATATTTTCTGTTGGATTTCTTTGTAGGCCTTCAAGGGCCTTGGCCTAGACTTACGGCGTGATTCCTTGCATTCGTTCTATGTTTTGTAACTGCGCGAAGCGAAGCGTAGCGTCCATTTAGAGATAAATGCCAGGAAAGCTGTTCCTTTTGGCTAGCAGTTTGCAGACTAATTACAATGAGTCTGAGTTACCTTTGATGAAAGCAAGACTGTCAAAACAATTCCATAGAGATAACTGCCATGATGTTATAAGTCTTATCAGATGTTCACTGTGAAAGGCCTGATGTTGTCTTGGGACAGAACAAAAGCTCTGCAATGCGTCATTCGAAAGGAATTTATACTGAAAACAATAATGACTACACTCAAATTCAATCAGCTTGTTCTAATTGCTTCAAAATTTAACAATGCTCAAATGTTATCGTTGAATGAACGACAGACTCACGACCGTTTTGAAAGCCATTACGACGAAAGCCCTAATATTTCAATGTCAAGTGTATAATCCGTAGCAGTGGAACAATAGGAACCTTCGATTGTTAGTCCCTTGCACCTTTCCATTGGAAGTCCCCATTAAAATTCCCCTGTTCTCTCCTCTCGAGCCAACGATATTTTAGCTGGAAAAAGAAGCCGATCTACGAAACTCTGGCCTTGCCTTTTCAAAAGAAAGAAAGTGGTACCAAGACGAAGGTCCAAGGTATTTGGTCCGACTATTGTGATATGTGTAAAGATCATTCCCTTGCACACAGAAAACTGAAAGGGATTCCGCCAATCCTTTGATGTCACCGAATTCGCCCCTTACCCTGATTTGGGGGCGAATTTGAGAAAACAAAATCTCTATTGCACCCCGTAGAGGGAAGACGAAGATATTTGGAAAGTTTCGCGAGGATCAGCGCAACGGTGCTCGAGTTTTACGCCACACAAAATTCGCTTTACGTTTTAATAATATAGATATTTTTGTGCGTTGTAGCTTTTTTGGGATTTAGATTCCTAACCTCTTTGTCAACAGTATCAGGGGTAACTTTCTGAAAAGCAAAGGAACCAGCATCTTGATAGCGACCTTTAATTTTCAGAATGCTAGGATGATTGGAAAACTTATGTACGGCCTCATCAATAGTATCTGTGATTCCTTCTGTTGCATTTTCGTAATTAGAGTTTTCATTTATGCGAAGGGAATCCGTCACAGTGACGAAAAATTCGTTCATAGTTTCTGCTACCTCAACATTGATGGAAATAATGGTTTCATCTTCAATCAACACAAAGGGCCTGGTGCACTCTCCTCCGCAGTCAGATTAACCTGTGGGGCAAGAGAGGCTGATGCACTTACAGAAGGGTTAACGCTATGTTTTGTTTGTCATGCTCCTAGAGGATGATGAAGATCTTATGATCGTCTTTCGTCTACTGCTTTTCCTTTGACTTGAATGTCTAGAGAACATTGTTATAGAATTAAAGCTATTGGGGGCCTTTCATTAGGAAAGGGATCATATTTAAAGGATTTTTTAGAAAGTTGAGGTGAAATTGCAATTTGCGTATAGACATAGGAGCCAGGGGGGTTAAGATCTTCGTTTTCTTCGTAAGATCCAAGTTTTTCGAAGAAACAAACAGAATAAAAAGAAGAAGCACACTTTTTCAGGATCATGCTGGGGTTTTATGACTTCGTAAATCTTTTAGGCATTGGTTGCTCTGTTTTTCCTCCTTAACGTTTGAAGCTGATCAGCCAGGTTTTACACGCCACTTCGAAGTTCGTTATCTTCTGAAAAAATCTGTTTCTCGTACCGTTTCTTGGCCCTAAGAGTATATTCTGGATGAACTGTGTCTTGGTTTCTTACAATGTCTTCAGCACTGATACTTCGCAGGCAATTCTTTAAAGTGCACCTAAACCCAAAATGTTTTATCCTTGATTATGATAGAGGGCGTTGAGCTGAGTTGAAAACCGAAAACCGAATTGAATTCCGATGCGTGGTTCCGGAGTTATGCCCCACTAAAGTCGCGTTTTTGGACAATTTTTTGTGGACACTGCCGGGCTATTTTGACCAGTCTGGAGTCTGGGGCGATAGCGGATGTGACGTCGACTCAGGTATACACACTCAGGTCTCAGTGTAGCCTAAGTGATTTCGCAGTCAATTTTAGTGCCAGTGGTGGTTGCAGAAGGGAGGAAGGCAAGAAACAACGCAAATCTGGTAAACAGATACGTGGCTGCTAATTGTGGAAATACTCACTGCAAAAAATGACAAAATTTCGGGAAATTTTGGGGAAACGGACACTTTCCCCATAATTTCCCAAGAAGGAAATGGAAATGTCTGTTTCCCTTCAATTTCCCAGATAAACTTGTCCGTTTCCCTTAAATTTCCAAGCAGAAACTAAAGGGAAATTTTGATATTTTTGCAGTGACTTCAGATTTAAAGAATGGTATAACATTGCATGCTATTCCGTTTCATGGCAAAGAAAATACAACTGCAAAGGAGAGACTACGTGAATGGATAGCGTTCGTGAAACAAAAGCGTGCCAAATGGGAAGCTTCGACAGCATCTTGCTTGTGCTCAAAACACTTTAAACCCGAGGATTACTTGAGAAGATTTAACTGGTCTGAGTTGCTGGTTGCTGGTCAGTTTGACACTCATTTCGGTCTGCTATCGAAGCCCTTGGAACGCTTACACGACACAGGCGAAATGAAACTCAGGTTGACCTGAAACGCGGTTTCTGAGGTCGGTCAGATTTTTCAGGTCGATCTGAAAGTTTCATGTGAGCAGAACACATTGTTTATATTCTCGAAAATTTTGATAAGGCAGAAGATAAAATGATAACAAATAGTGAAAACTCGAAAAATCATGCTGAGAAACAGAAATGATATAAGCAAAAAACACCAAGGGATGGTAATGCTAGTAATGCCAAGATTCCCGTTGCTCAGAGTTCCTCCGAGGCGCAAGGAAGGTCCGAGGCGTATATTTTAGTCTTAGTTGATGGAATGTGGTTTTTAAAATCATACTGAAATGACTAGAAACTCATAACTAACCTTACCTAATACCACTCTGAACTCTGTTTAGAGGGAACATAAAAAAATGTCAAGCCAAGTAACAAGATTCACCAAGGGGCGCCACTAAGAACGGGCCTAATTTTTCACTGATCTTGTTTACGTCGAGGGGCAGATCACTCCAAAAATCTCGTACACCTTCGAAAAAAATCTCAAAAAATCTTCAAAAATCCTAAAAATCTTTAAAATCTTCCACATTTTGCGAAAATCTCCAAAAATCTTAGAAATCTTAGAAAAATCCTAAAAAATCTCAAAAAATCTTAGAAATCCCAAACAAATCCCAAAAATCTCTCTGGATAAATCATCAAAAATTGTAAGGAAAACTTAAAAAAGGTGGCAAACGCTTGCAAAGTGACTATGAGTGTCCATGAAATCGAAGGAAACACGAAAAACATCCTGCAAAACATTTTCTAACCTCTGACCTTGTCCACACTGTGTTCGATTGCGTCGTCAAGACAACAACCGTGGCAGGGAGTCGGCTAGAAAATACATGCGCACACGCGTTCGCGAGCTGGGGAGGTGTGATAGACTTATGAATTTTCATCCCTTGTTTCCCTGCGTTCTTTGATCTGCTGATATCACCTGGTAAGCATTGAAAAGCAAACTTTTAGTACAAAGAATGAGGTTTTCCTGGCCTACTAACTGCAAAATATATACCTTTCAAGCAGTAATCTTCCTCTGTAGAAACAAAACAGATCCATCGCAGCTACAAGAACACTAGGCCGTAGCAACCGATTTTTGTATGCAACAACAACAACTATCTAAATAGCGCCTCCCTATCGGTTGAACACTAAACTCTAGCAATTGAATTGGTGAATACGGAACCATTGGCCACTCTACGCGGGCCTAAAGAGGGCCCACTTTTTAAGATTAATATTATGAGTCCCTATTGACCAAGTGATATCAGCAAATCAAAGAACGCAGGGAAACAAACCAGAGTATGAAACAAAGGACAAAAAGTTGTAAGTCTGGAGGTGTGATAGGCAGGGAAAATAGGCTAACCATCCAAGCAAGTGCCTAACTCAAGTTTTTTGTTGTTAGAATAGGCGATTAGGATTAATTTGAGACATTTAAGATAATGCGCCATTTTTGAAAAGTTTCGAATTCATGTGAACGATGACGTCACGGTAGGGCTTAATGTCCGTAAATACTTCAAAAACTGTTGACGCGTTATATTAACTTGGGATTTTCACCCGATTTGCATAGTCGAAAAGAGCGTTTGAAGAGCTTGCGAATGATGTATAGTTTTTTCATTTTTGTGAAATTCGAAAAAGTATTCCATGACGTCATAGATGACATGACGTCACAATTGACTAATTTTCAAAACCATTTTAGCTGAAATCTCCCCATTATTTGTACTAAATCAAGCATGTAGATTCCGAATCTGCAGTCAAAAAACACCTATGATTCATAGGTCTGTCAGTTTGGGCTTTGGGCATTTTCTCTTTATTTTGTCTCATTTCGAACACAGTAGAGAAAATGACCAGGCAAAAATTAAAAATCTTTTTTAGAAATATTTACAAACAAGACAAGAAGTTTTTACCCCAGACTACCTGTCTCTTGAATATCATGTTTCGCATTTACAACAAAGCATTTACAACAAAGCGCGTTGATGGAAAGTTCATTCTCTTTCTCAATTCGAGAGGACGTTTTGAAGAAAGTCCAGCCTCGCAGGCATAGAAGACTGTCTTTTGACCTGAATAGAAGTCGCATTTGTCAGAATCACATGAATCCGATTCACCAATTTTTTCATGAGAACTTGTCGCTGAAATTTGTGGCAGAGTTTCTTAAGTTTTTGGCACAATTATAGTAGTAGTTACTTGCAGAGTTTCTTAATCATTCATAAAACTGAATATTACAATTTATCGTAATTCACTGAGGACCACCTTTTGAACCAAGAATTACAAAAATGAACCAGTTTATGAATAAAAGTTGTACTTTTTAGTAATATTTGGGCTAGTAGCGTACTTTCTGTTAGATTCATTGTGCAAGTCATGACAAGAATTGATTGCTTCAAGTAGAGTTTCTTGACCCTATTTTAACCGGGTAAAAAAAAGTGATTTTCTACCGGGGGGGGGCGTTTTTCGCCCCCCCCCCCCTGTTTTTCCCCGCAAGTATAACAGCTATGACAATGAAACTTGCACTGTGTCATAATTAAATAAAGGAGAATCTAAAAATAGCACCAATCAATCAATAGTCACGTGATTGGTTGCTAGGCAACCAAAAACAATGCAAATTTTGAGGAAATTGAGCTATTTGCAGAAAAGGGCCCATTATTAGCAAATAGCGAGATAAAATTCGCAAAAAACCATCCAAATACCTGCTTGATATCATTAATTTGTAGTTTCATATGGTTTCGTACGGATATTTGTGGTTTCTAATAAATTAACTAATCAAATAATGAAAATTTGATTCAATGCAAAGTTGTTAGCTCAATAATTATGATTTAAAACCATTAATTTCGCATATTAATGGTGACATCAAGTACCTTCATCGATATTTGAGGTGATTCCATCAGTTTTCCATGAAAAATTACTCATTCATTAGGAATATGACGTCATAAAGATTGGTGGCGTCATAGAAATAATAAACTGCTGATGTCAGCAAATATGAATAATTTATATATCAAACGAAAAGTACTCATCGAGACGAATCGAATGGTATATATATTTTTGAGATTTAGTAACAAAGGAATAAATTAGAGCCGTTTTTAAGAATTTCTTTGTGACCACTCTCCAAATATGGGCATGTGGTGGTCACGTGGTCAAACAATAGGTATTGAAATTTCTATTTTCTGATTGCCAACTAAATTCTAGGAAAAGTGAAGGAGTTTCAGCATTGTAGGTGACATCGTTTGGGAGCTATTAAAAAAATCCGATAGGGGGGGCGAAAAACGCCCCCCCCCCCCCCCGGTTAAAATAGTGTTAATTGATTTGGAAGAGTCTACTACAGTTTTTTATAAGCGGTTTCTTTGAAATAATGAATGCATTTGGTAAGGAGGGTAAACTTTAGAAATAAACCTTCAAGGTTAACATTGTATAACTCAACTCAGACTTGCGTAAATCCCACTTTCCAATCAGTGGAATGTTCCGAGCGGACGGAAATTCTTTTGTTTACAAGAGAAAATGTCGCTTTGCAAGCGAATAGAAATTTAGGGTTGAAGGTCGGTATCATGCTACACTACTCAGAGTACTTTATCTTTTTTCTCCGTGTCAACAATAGCTGAGCCAAGGACGGGAGAAATCCCCACTTTTACTCCGCAATGGAAAATACAACTCTTCAGCCATGTTTCCAAAGATTTATGAAGGACATTGAGGAAAGGAAGGGTCGGCGAGATTGATCGCACACATTTCGGTATAATTTTAAAAAGTTAGCAAATGTACGGTATCAAAATCTTCAAATTTTTGAAGTTACTGGTTTTAAAAATCTTTGAGAAAGCCTAAACAATCTCAAAAATCTTGCAAAATCTCAAAAAATCTTTGAAAATCGCCAGAAGTCTCAAAAATCTTTCAAAATCTTTCAAAATCTTTAAAATCTTTAAAATCTTACGAAATCTTTAAAAAATCTCAAAAATCCCAAAAATCCTTCAAAAATTCAAGAGATTTTAAAATCCCAAAATCTCGTACGCTATTTTTGGAGTGATTTGCCCCTCGGTTTATAATAACACGTTCTTCAGGCAATAGGACATCACGTAATTTCTATTAAAATCTTTATTGGTATTTTCAAACACTTTTCTCCTTGGGAACTCTCTCTAAAAACCCCTTTGAAAGAACTTCCATGATCATAAGCCTAACTGTAAATGAATCACAACAGTCAACGAAATTGACCTGCTGACACTAAAATCACAATGACTCCACATTTTTGTACGAACACCCTATTAACATTTGACAACATTGGAAAGCGGATTCTTTATGCTTTTCAAACATCCTAATTGTTCCATTCAAAAGGTAATGCTACCCAGGAGAATTACGTCATCTCTGCTGGACGAAAAATGACGCTCGCCAATGAGGAAAGGACACCTTGTGCGGTCGAGAGATGAAGTTGGCGTCATACCAATTCCAACAATCCATGCCGAGAAACCTACAACAGACAACTGTAAGGAGGTCTGACTCAAACAAACTCTTTTTTGGTGCATTTTATTGGAACTTTGACTTCGTCTAAGCTTCGATATGAACGCCTCATAACAACTGGTTCATGACAGCGATCAATTCGTTCGATCATTTGTCATCCTGAGTAGTCGTCACTAGTTCCCAGGCCGTAGGTGCCCGGTAGTGTCCACAGTCCAAGCTCGACAAAATGCATTATAAAACGAGTTTGGAAAATGATTTTGGAAAATTTGTTTGGGTAGAATAGCATTTCTTGATGAGTTCTATCGGAAAATGAAATAAAAAATTGTGGGTTTATGTGCACTTTAAGGCAAAATCATGATGATCACAGTAGCTTGCTCGCTCCGTGACAGCATGTAAAAACTTGTCAAACGAATCAGGTTCCGGAGATACTTCCCGTCTAGCATCTCATACATAACTCAAAATCAAGTTTTCCTTTTTACCATTCAGAATGTAAAACTAGTAGCGCGAGCAAGGCTCTCCCCTCGCCTCGCATTCTCTTACTGCGTACATTTTTCGAGACCCTGCCGTATTTCGATTTTTTAGAGTCAGTAGATCCGTAAACGCTTGTGCGATTCTTTTAAATCACTATCCATTTATAAAACGTTATCAACACATTTCGCCTAGAAAAGTTCTTGCTGTCACCCCCAACAGAAAAGAAATGAAAGGAAAAGGCTAATAAAATGGAAAGTTAGTTGAAAGAAATATACCTGCTGTAAACAAGGCTGATTGAAAGCCGCCGGTGTATAAGGTGTTTGGAGCTATAAACAATATTTTTAGAATATGCTGAACATAAAACACAAAAATTGGATGGTTAAAGCGATAGTTTTTTGAAAGAAATTCTTTAAGAACTGTTTTGCATGAAGAAAATTCAACGCATGGGCCTTATCCCCTGCCAAAGTGGACAAAAGTCTAGCAACACCATATTGTATATCAGCATTGTATATATATTATGGTCAACGAGATCTTGTTATTTTCCTTCATTTATACATTCAAACTGCATCATATATCGTGAAATTCAAAAATATATAATGTTGAATGATTCTTAAATACAAATTAAGGTTGCATTATATAATTCGTGTTCACAGTATATATCAAGTTTGCATGTACATAAATTGTGGATTGAACATATATATATATATATCGAGAGTGAATATATAAATTGTGGATTGAATATATATATCGAGAGAGAATATATAAATTGTGGATTTAATATATATATATCGAGTTTGAATATCGTACTTATCGTGAATATCGTACTTGTCGTGAATATCGTACTTATCGTGAATATCGTACTTATCGTGAATATCGTACTTATCGTACTTATCGTGAATATCGTATGTATCGTACTAGCATCGGTTACTTACATACTGGCAGACACTTCATGTGCGTTTGCAGTCAGTGCTAGGAATTGTGGCCTAATCCTGGATTGCTGAAATGTCTTCAAAATGCCGTTTTGGAAAAGTTGTTTATCGAACTTCCGTGATTACCAGAACAAGCACATACATCGACACGCTTTTAGCAATGAATCAAATATTCTGGACCAGTTAAGCATGAAAACTTAAGGCGCTTTTAATGTCTTGAACGTTACATCTGCATCTATAACAACACTTCGCAAAGCCTTACGGCATCAACGCAAAGGGGGTTTCTTTAATGTGTATCTAAAAGAGCGGCATCAAAAGTGCATTTTTAAGCCTGGCTTCCATATAGCCATAAGTGGCGGGGCCAGTACTGAGACACATATGCACCAATGCTGAGACAGGTCCTGTGACGTGTTCAGTTTTAACGGAAACATTTCCTTACGGTGGCTCTACTATGGCCGCGATTGTTGCTTTACCGCATAAGCGCTGATGTAAAAGTTGAATTTGGTTCATCTTTCCCAGCCCTTATGATGCTTCTGCCACGAGAAAGATTAATGGAAACATACGTCGCAGCGCTGTCACAGCAATTGTACAGCCGTATGTCTCAGCGCTGGCCCCACCACATATGGCTACATGGAAACCATGCCTGTACATTTGTAGTTTGCAGAGGTACTTTGGTCCCGCTCTTTAAGGTACACATTTAAGTCATGACATCACCCATGTACATTGCCATTGCCTCTTGAAGACATACAGTTAAAGACAGGATGCTAATCAACTATCTTCTTTCTTGTGTGAGACCAAGTTTAGGACTCAGTTCTTTGCACGATGACATTCAAAACATTAAAAGCACCTAAGTTTTCGTGCTTAACTGGTCCAGAATATTTGATTCATTGCTAAAAGCGTGTCGATGTATGTGCTTGTTCTGGTAATCACGGAAGTTCGATAAACAACTTTTCCAAAACGGCATTTTGAAGACAATTCAGCAATCCAGGATTAGGCCACAATTCCTAGCACTGACAGCAAACGCACATGAAGTGTCTGCCAGTATGTAAGTAACCGATGCAGGTACGATGCATACGATATTCACGATAAGTACGATATTCACGATAAGTACGATATTCAAGATAAGTACGATATTCAAACTCGATATATATATATTCAATCCACAATTTATATATTCTCTCTCGATATATATATTCAATCCACAATTTATATATTCACTCTCGATATATATATATATATTCAATCCACAATTTATGTACATGCAAACTTGATATATATTGTGAACACGATCTATATAATGCAACCTTAATTTGTATTTAAGAATCATTCAACATTATATCTTTTTGAATTTCACAATATATGATGTAGTTTGAATGTATAAATGAAGGAAAATAACAAGATCTCGTTGCACCATAATATATATACAATGCTGATATACAATATGGTGTTGCTTGACTTTTGTCCACTTTGGCAGGGGATAGGGCCTGTTATACTGTATCTCTTAGAGCTATGACATATAAGGACATAATTCTCTTTGTTCTCTTTCTTCTTTGCTGCAAAGAGTTGATGTCATGACTCTGCAGCAAAGCAGATGATGACACAAAAACTCGAAAAAATACCCTTAACCCTATCAGGCCTAGGGTATTTGGTATCCTAGGAAGACTAAGGGGGGGGGCTGATTCGGCCCCCCTCCTTAATTTCTGTTCTACACAAACTAGAGCCTCGAAACTTAGCATGTGTATAGTAAATCATGTGCTGAACCAAAATATGAAATCTATTTTTAGAAATATCCCGTGACCTCTTGATGACGTCATCATATTGTGTAGGTAGCTGAAGAAATCGGAAATTTCATTGCCGAAATTTTCTAGAATCGTATAGAATCACGATTTTTAGCCTGGAATAGATAAAGACACATGTTTTGAGTACAGTTGGATCATTCATGTTTTGATAATAACATTTTTGGATAAACATTACTGATTTCCAAATTATATGCCAATAGGCATTTATCACATTCGAATAATGATTCACTGTGTAACGTTGTTTAACCATATCAAGCCTAGGGTATTTGATGCTCTAGGAAGACTAGGGAGGTTTTATTTCCGTTGTGAACGATGTAGAGCCTTGAAACTTGGCATTTGCATATTACATCATGAGCTGAACCCAAAAATTAAATATTTTAAAAGTCAATAGGGTTCAGTACTAAACATTTTAAATCGTTGATTGTGAGAAAACGAAAGGCAATAAGGACATGGGTCCAATTTTAGTGTATTCTATGGTCAAATAGCTTTTGCTTTGCAAAGAAAATTTGTAAAAAGTGATGACGTCATCACACAAGAATTTGAAGAATGTGCGCATGCGTACAGCCAATATACGCATAATCATACGTTTAAATTACAAAAAAATTATGCAGTTGGATAGAAGATCAAAAGTAGCATATATTACCTCAATTTCATTGTTTTACTACATTTCCTGTAGACTTTATTAGCATTTATTGAAATTTTGCATAGACATCTCTCAGAAATTGATCGCGTTAACCCCCTGGAACGAATTCAATTTTTCTAAAAAGTTCATTTTTGATTATAAGAAGGATAAAAACTAAAAGTCAGAAAGGTTCAGCCTTGTAAATGCACTACATAAAAATCCACAGAAGAAAAGCCGCTAGGGAGGGGGGCTGATTCAGCCCCCCTAGGCTTGATAGGGTTAAACGTGGTCAGAAAAATTGGCACCAAGATTTTTCTCTTTCTCAGCATGCCAAAGAAGGTAGAAAAGCATGTTGCCACAAATTTACATAAAAAATCACTCCGCTACTTTTTGTGAAATAGGGCTCTGCACTATTACTTGCTCAAAGAATTTGCAGGAAAATTACTTGGAATTCAAAACAAGCCCGAAAAGATTACTTTACAAGTCATACGACCTTGAAATTGACACTTTCAAATTTATTTCTTAATCCAAACTTCTTAATCAAGTGGCTTTTTATTGCTTATAGAATCAGGGTATTTCTAGCCCATCTAACATTTTGCAATGATGTTCTGACAAGGGGACTCGATCTTTTTTGCTGTAAGAACCAAAGTGCGTTTTTCACTCTTCACATACCCCTTCACTGTTCAGCTCAGCTCTCCCCTGCCCGGGGGCGAAATTTTATAGGAATGTTTCAGCGGGAAAGTTTTGGCGGGAAAATCTTAGTTCTTATGCCGGCTAAATTTTGGCCTAATGTTTGTTGTAGGCTGAAGTATGCCTGTGCTTATACGGAAAAGTTCGCGAGATGCCTGGAGGATTCTGACAGAAATGTGGGAATCCCTTTCCCCTTACATGAAGTATGAATAAAAAATGATACAAAACGGAGATTGTTGATATAAAAACTAATCGCCTTCAAAAGCAACGGAACGTGTTCAAAAATTGGCAAGAGATAGTCAAATTTAACCGAGAGCAATGACCAAGTTGGTTGAACCTGTTTGTAAAATTTCATCGTGATCACCATAATGACTTTTTGATTAAAATCGTTGATCACAGCATACTATGATTGAGTACACCATTTTTTAGCCAGTTTCTTAAATTTTAGGCCATTTTACTCAAAAAGTTTGTGACGAGTCTCTCTATGTCTTGGCAGTACCTTATGAAATTCCAAAGCAAGTATTAACATAAATTGCACAAAGAAAATTCAGAAATATTTCAGTACACAGTATCAAAATACTTTCAGGTGACCTAGGAAAATTTTAACTTCAATTTTAAAGACGCTCGTAGCTTTTTTTAATCCGATTGTGTAGTTTCGTTTCATAATTTTTGAAAAACAAACAAAAACCAATTTAGCTCAAATGAAATCGGGAAAAAAACAAGATTTTGCATTTCAAGGCCCACATTTGCAATGAAATTTGTATAACAGAAAGGTTGAACTAAAGTTTACGACTAGAATATCTAAAGGGTATACGCATATCTTTTTTATCTTTTTATGGTATACGCATATCTACCGTCGATTCAAAATTTTCTTGTTGAAAACAAAGGTTTTGCTAGACCTAGGTCTCCCATATGACACAGCAAAATGGCACCTTTGAGAATAGATTGCACACTCCTGAAGGCATTCTATCACAGCAAAATAAAGAAAAAATGATACTTTTCTCAAGGACTGCAAATTTCTTTGTCACATCGGAAAAGTACATATTCCACTGCAATCTATTCTCAAAGGTGTACAATCTATCATCAAACTGTATAAAAGAAGGTCGGATGCAAAAAAGACAAGATATTTAGCACACTGAGGCCTTTCTGACTTGTGTCTTCATCAGAGTGTGAAAGTCACACTCTGATGAAGACACAAGTCAGAAAGGCCTCAGTGTGCTAAATATCTTGTCTTTTTTGCATCCGACCTTCTTTTATACAGTTTATTCGTACAACTTTCTACCAATATCTATCATCAAAGGTATCAATTTGCTATGTCATATGGGAGACCTGCACTGTGATCCAGGGCATCTAATTTAAGGCTAAAAATGAAATCTCATTTTGACTCAAATGATTAGTGCAGCTTTGTTCTCAGATACCGAGGGTCAAAACGAAACAAAAATTTTCAAAATCGGTCCTCTAGTTGCTGATTTATGGTAACTTAAACTTAGGCCTTTTCATAAAGGTATGTTTACGTCCTAATTTTTGGAAAAATCACACCCCTTTTCTTTGAACTCGATGATTTTAAAAATTGTGTATCTCCACCATCTTCTGTGCGATTTTAACGCTTTTTGCGTTGTTTGAAAGGCAATTTATTGGCAATCAATACAAATGACAGCTTAATGCAACACCTGTTCAAAATTTTACTATATTTGAAGATTTCTCCAAGGTATCTTTTTTAAGAAAATGAAGGCCGAATGTCGGTGAAAACCCAACTTAAAGTTGAAAACAAAAAATATATGTTTTGCTATGTCCTTATAAGTCATTTAAATTCAAAGTATATGTCTTTACAAAGCAGCCTGCCAAAGGGCTCGTGCCAGATCGTAATTTGGAGCGTTTTTTCAACATTTTAGTACCAGATACCGAAATGGCCTAAATTGGCCTAAATTGGCCTAAACTGCTTTGGCGAAATTTGTGTTGTTGATTTGATCCTATGAGATCAAATATTACATTTTTCTTTTGGTTCATTGTGTTGAAGCCTTTTCTTTTCACTTGGGGATGTTGTTTACTCTGATCCATTTATTGCGCTGCATAGTAAATGGTGGTGTAAACCCATTGAATCTCTTCTGTTAATCTTGCAGGACGGGAGATTTTCTTGAAAGATTTTGTTGTCTCAAGAGAAAAGCCCCATTTCCTAGTATTTTTATGTTTTTCAAGTGTTCGCCTTCTTCGGAAAATGGAAATGAAATTTGATGTAAAATTTGAAGTAAGGTATCCATGCATTAGTGCCACGATCTGAAGTCGATGCATTCAAGGCAAACCTTTATCATACGGTAACAGTTTACCGACAACTCAGCATCTGTTAGTGTAAAGAGTCCCTTCCACTCTACTCTCCATGCAGTGATCACCAATGATTCAACAGCTGAAGAGCAGTTAAAAGGCATCCCCGCTGAAGCAAAAGTAACATCTTCAGTAATGGCAGGAGATGGGTCTGGATCCCATGGCAATCCAAACTTGTACACCCAAACATCTGGAGATTAGATTGCTTCAAAAAAATTCCGGAAATCTCAAGCAGTTTTTTGTCCTGCTTGCGTTTTATGAAAGTAAGTAAAATTTAGAAAAATCTTCACGGGTTTCTTTTGTCTCCTTAGCTTTTTAGCGTTCTGATTGGTCTGTGAAAATGAGGCTTTGGCGGTTTCGACTATGTTCCTATGCTGCTTCAGAGAAGATGAGGGAATTTTGTATTTGTCATGCGTGAATCAGTACAGGGAGTCGAAGATGTAAGAACTATTCGGCATCTAGACTGATTGCAAGTTCGTAGTTATTGCTATTGATAGTCTGATGGACGCTATAACTTCGACTCATGGACTTTCACATTGAATATTGGGACGAAATTGTTTCCCTTGACGTCACGTCAGATATGGAAACCATAGCAACGCTGTACGAAAAGGCGAGTAATGGCGGTGGGCCTAAATTGTCAGCTCAATCGTCAGATAATAAAACGCCTCAAAATTCGAGTCTTGAGTGACGTTAGCAATGAACAAAAGCCACAAGTATTCGCATGAATGTTTCTTTAATCTAAGAATTAACAAACCTTTCAGTTTCAACAAGAATTTTCTCATTGTGAAGGCAATCTTCATCTAGCAATAGTGCACGCCAACACGCCACAGCTCCTGAAATTTTCCAACTACCGAAAAGAGGCCATTAACCTCGTTTCAAAGGAAATAGAAAAATCTGTGCGCCCTTTGTTTATCTTCGTCCCACTCTTTGATGTGAAGTCCATAAGTCCCAGTTTGAGCAAAAATATGTATTGTTGTTGTTGTTGTCATTGCTGTTGCTGTTGTTGTTGCGATAACTGGGACTATTTCGTGATTCTATTCGGCATCTTTTATGTTTCTTCTTGAATTATCAGTTCATGGAGAGACAATTGGCGCAACCAGAAGTGTTGCTTTATGCCATTTTCATTCAAACGTAGATAAAAGAAATCATTGGGAAAGTTTTGTGATAAACAATGCTCTTTTCTGATCAAAAACAAAGCTCAAACAAAAGGGAGAACACAAAGGCAATGCAGTGTCTACGGGCATTTCAGAAATTATTATGACAGGGAACTCTCCTGCAGCGGGCAGATTGCATTCACCGATTACTGATACACTTTCTGTTATATCTAAAATTATTAGGTACTGGCGGATTTTACGGGAGGCTAGCTCAGTTATGCTTTAAAGCTCCTTGAAAATCTCATACGGTTATAAGGTGTAGTTTTTTTTCTAAAATTATTTCTAGTCAAGGTGTTTTGGTAGGGAATCGCAGCATTGTTGCTGCACGTTTCCCTTGCAGAATGCAGAACAGAACAGATTACTTTTCTACTCTTAAAAATATTTTTAGGAACTAACGGATTATACCATGAGATAGCATAATCATTTATTGAATCATTCTGAAAATTTCATACTGTTGCATAGTGTATTTTTTGTAGAATTATTCTTAATCAAGGTATTTTTGGTCGGGAGTTGTTCGTTGTTGGGTGTTTCCCTTGCAGAATGCAGAACAGAACAGATTAATTGTCTGCTCTTAAAAATGTTTTCCGGAACTAATGAAATATACCACGAATTAGCATAATCATTCCTTGAATCATTTTGAAATTTTGTACTGTTACATGGTGAATTTTTTTTGTATAATTATTTCTAATCAAGGTGTTTTGACCAATCATACAAAATAATGGATAACTCAAAGATGAAACAAGGTATCAAAGAATTTCAAACGACATTCTTCATCATTCAACAGCCATATTCATTTGCATCAATAACGATTTGCACTTCAGATCACTTAACCAATTCTACAAGTTTCTTCATACTGTCAATCCTGAACAAAATATATTGGAAAAATGTAAGATTTTACAATTTCAAATAAAGAACCCCCCTTTTACCCCCGATACAATGTTGCTTTGATGTTTTCAGCTTCAAGATGCCAACCAACATTGTTTTGGGGGTAAAAGGGGGTGGTGCAAATCTAAGAGATAGAAGAACCTAGATTATCAGCAAAAAAAACTAGCTTTGTTCCAAATATTTTGTCCAGGATTGTAGTTTGCATATGCCTTTATACGAGTTGAAGACACTTGCTAGCTTGCATTCAGGTAACAATTGGAAATTCCATAAACATTATTATATACCTCATTTTGTAAGGCCACGAGGGGCTTTGATCATTCAGTACTTTCTAAATAACATTCTAAGGTACAAAACACGGAAGGGGTCAGGGGTGTTATCTTGCAGGTACCCCGTTGGTACAGTAATTGATTACCCTTCCTTTCAGAGAAGCCATAAGAAACACAACCTCTTCGCCTGAATTAACTGTGATATAAAGTTGCATTTTAATCTTTATTTATAGTATTAACTAGATGCTTTCTTTCTATCACAGAGTTTGTAGCATGTAAAAATGCGTTTGGTGCTTATAATTGCAAAGAAAATGTGTTCAAATTATGTGAAAAATTTCCAGGAAACGATGATTATTCAACAGTTACGACAGGGTGCAAGATACTGTGTGGTATTTGTACACGTAAGTCATTTTCTCTTTACAAATACGCATATTTGTGTTGGGAGAAATTCGAAATTTAACTCTATCCAGACCAGACCAGACCAGACCAGACCAGACCAGACCAGACCAGACCAGACCAGACCAGACCAGACCAGACCAGACCAGACCAGACCAGACCAGACCAGACCAGCATGTAGACCAGACCAGCATGTAGACCAGACCAGCATGTAGACCAGACCAGCATGTAGACCAGTGGCTGAAAGGGGAGTATTGCCACCCGAGAGGGCAATTAACGGTATGATGTTTTTCTGGCGTAGTTTTGGATGCAGAATTCGAATCTGGATGTTGATCGGGCGTAGGACGGGTTGTTTCCAAAATATGGGGGGTCAAAAGCGAAACATTCATAATGTGCTATATCAATCGATTTTGTAAGGTAAATATCACATAGCGATGTCTAAAGCACTCTGTTTACAAGCCTAGGTAATGTATTGCCGTTTTATGACATGAAATAAGCATTCCTGCTTTTTAGGGGGAATTCCCAGCAACAGAAAACGAGCTGAGCAGTTTTGCAGTCTTCCTAGCACAAAATACAATGTTATTTTTATATTACACACACACATTTTGGAACTTGCAAATTTCCATCATCTTCATTACGTTCTACGCAGTATAAAAGATCTCAAGGTGCTTCGTCAATTAGACCTCGCCTGCCAATCACAGTCACACATTTGCGGTTCTTCGAAGAGTTTCTACAGCCAGAAACAACAAAAAATTATAACAGTGTAATGTCATGGGCAGCCATCTGCACTGTTTTCTTTGGATTCTTGCGTATATCCGAGTTTACCTGCGAACACAGTGAGCTATTTCATTCTACCACCTTGAATGCTAACGAAATAAAATTCTGCCACTCGTTGGCTACAGCCACATCGGTCAATATCAACATAAAAACGTCAAAAAACAGCCCCATTCGGAAAAGGAATCCAGCTAATTTTGGGCGCAACAGATGCTGAAATTTGCCCTGTAAAAGCCCTCCAAAATTACTTCAGAGTAAAAAACTCACAGATAGATGGCCCGCTCTTTTCATACCAAAATGGAAAACCTCTCAGCCGTAATTGTTTTACGGTAGATGTTCGCAACGTTCTTTCAAGGGGCGGCTTGGAACCAACCCACTTTGCCGGTCACAGCTTTAGAATAGGAGCTGCAACTACTGCAGGGGCTGCCGCGGGGCTGCCAAGCTCCCAGCTTGGCTCATTAAGACACTGGGGCGTTTGCTCTCTGACTGCTTTGAAACATACATCCGCACACCGAGAGAAACACTTGCTGAAGCCTCGCAAAGATTAGTGAGGCACAACTGATTCGTCTATGGGAAATCACACCAGGGTGTAATTTGTGACGTAAGTGTCCTTTGCAGCACACCTTTCCCATAAACTCTCTGAATATCACAGCATATCCAACAAATCAATTCCCAGATTTAAAACGTAGGATCAGTATTCCCCCTTGCTCAACTTCTGTCTGGGTCTCTTGCCTGGATTGGTTGCAGTTGGGCCTCAAATTACCCGTTTGGAAATGTTTCACTATTTTCAAGTTGCTCAACTGCTGTCTGGGTTGGGCTTCAAAACCAGTGTGTGAAAATTTCACTGCGGCCGGGGTGGCTTCTGTCTGCGTCGCTTGCGTGGATCGTTTAGGACTCGCCCCGTGTTTTCAGTTCGACTCCGACGCGTAAGAGCTCGTGTCAAAAGCGCCTGAGGATTTCCCTTATACGCCACAAGATACATCTCCATTCCCCACTTATCTTTAGGGTTAATAGTAGCTATATTTAGCTTCATTTTATTCTGGTTTGATGGATTTGATGTGCCCAACATTATTAAATGTCTTTCTTTGAGCCTAAAAATTCTGTCTCAGGACTACGCAACAACATAGCAGACCTCTGCATATTTCGGCCTAAAACTGCACAACAGCTCGTGAATACACTCAAAGTAAGTACATACCCACAAAAGACAATATCATTTATCAAGGCAGAGGGAAGAGTATTAAACTTGGAATTGCAAAGACAGATCAGTAATTTTCTTGTCGATTGCAAAATTTTGCAAATATTCCTTTGTTGCATCATCAATGGATCAGAATCCTACTTTCTCCATAAATGGAGGCAGCACATGAATTTGTCTAGTCTAGAGCACCATTTTCATTGGATGACTTTCCTCATCAAGATCGCTGATTTGATTTTTTGTAAAACTTCGCTAATTAGTGAACTTTTTCAGTTTTTCCGGATTTATGGGTATACTTTTCAAAAATTTGCCAGATTTCTGGATATGCTTTTCAAAAATTTTCCGGATTTATCGGTATACTTTTCAGAGATTCTTCCGGATTTTTGGGTGGTAGTTTTACGCTTTGAATGGCACAACCCCGTATCATGGAAACTTAAATTACCCCCCCCCCCCTCATCCTGGGGAATGTCTTCGCAGTACGGTGGAGGGTACGTACGCAGTACGCAGTACGGTGCAGTACGAATCTTCATGATAGCCCTCCACCGTACTTGCACCCTTCACCGTACTCCATGATAGCCCCCCACACGAAAAATGATAGCCCTCCACCCTACTGCAAGATAGCCCTCCACCGTACTTGCACCCTCCACCGTACTCTATGATAGCCCTCAACTGTACTCCGCACCCTCCACCGTACTCCATGATAGCCCTCCGCCGTACTCCACGATAGCCCTCCACCGTACTCATGATAGCCCTCCACCGTACTTGCACCCTCCACCGTACTCCATGATAGCCCCCCGCCGTACTTCAGGTAGCCCTCCACCGTACTCATGATAGCCCTCCACCGTACTCCGCACCCTCCACCGTACTGCATGAATAGCCCTCCACCGTACTCCGCACCCTCCACCGTACTTCATGATAGCCCCCGCCGTACTCCAAGATAGCCCTCCACCGTACTCGGCACCCTCCACCGTACTGCGAAGACATTCCCCAGGGTGCCCCTCCCCCGGGTCTATCTATCAATTGGTATACAAAAGCTATTCGCACAGCGCAATTTCCAAGCAGAAAAAAATTGTGCACCGAAACTTTTTCAGTCAATTCAAACAACCAATCGTTTTTTCTCGTTGGTCATGAAGTCATTAAAATAGGAAAGTAGGATGGGATCCTTACGCTATAGCTGCGTATGACACATTCCTCGGAATCACCCTTCAGCTGCCTTGGAGAATTCTTTATGGATGGATCGGCGTCAGTGTCGAAAGCCACGTATATATTCCTGCATTCGTTTGGAACTTCGCTCAGCAACTTTAAAGAGCGGCAAAGTGACATCTTCGACCGTTTTTGGCAGTTTTACAATGCCATGAAATGATGCAACATGGTATTTCCTAGCAAGGCTTCTTTGGAAGGAACTGAGCCCAGTGCAGCATCGACAAGTTTGCTTTTACCTGTCTTCTTTCTGCATCTGTCCGTTGCGCCATCGATAATGGCACCGGTGTGAGAGGGTATGCGAGGGACTTGTCAATATTGATTCGCTCATTTTCCTTGTATGACACTGTTATGAGGAGAACGAAAATGTCCTTTCTGCCGCAACGTTAATTTTCCCCCTTTTCTCAGAATCCCTAAAACTTCTCCATGGAGACATTTTGATAAGATCAAAGGGAGATGCATCCAGGGGGGGGGTACATAACATATCTAGGGTACGGGTATGTGCCGCCCATATGGGTGGGTTTTTGGACCCAAAATTCTCCAAATAAGGGTCCTTTTTCGGCAGATTTTCCATAAACATGGGTGGAGTTTCGCTGAAATTGGCAAAAAATGTTTAAAATGGGCAGTTTTCCGTCAAAATTCATCATAAAAGTGAGTATCAAAAGCAAGTTTGGGTAATTAGAAGAGGGTAGCTTTCGGAAACCCGGGCGGCAAACACCCGTCCATCCTCAAGTCATGTACCCCCCCCCCCCCCCCCCATGACGTGAGATGCACCTCAGTTTTCTTTCAAATGCTGTTGATCATTAAAACGACGAGAAAACGAAAAACAAGAAATGGTTTTTGGAGTCGATTGAGGAAGTTTGGGCCAATAATTCATTTCAGCTTGGCAATAGTGCCATGTAATGTACTTTGCAAGAAATAATAACTCCTTGAAAATTCGTCAATTCTTTCAATTCTTTCTTTTCTTTCTTACATCGACACCCCGGGTAATGTCTGTGCAGTACAGTGGGGGCTGTTCAGTACAGTGGAGGCTGTTGAGTACAGTGGAGGGCTAACATCAGTACTGTGGCGGGCTAGCATCAGTACAGTGGAGGTTGTTAAGTACAGTGGAGGGCTTACATCAGTACAGTGGAGGGCTAGCATTGAGTACAGTGGAGGGCTAGCATGATGAGTGTGGGGGGCTAGCATCAGTACAGTGGAGACAGTTGAGTAGGGTTGAGGGTTAACATGAGTACGGTGGAGGGCTAGCATGATTAGTGTGGGGGTACAACATTGAGTACAGTGGAGGCTATTCTGTACAGTGTGGGGCTTACATCAGTACAGTGGAGGGCTAGCATGATGAGTGTGGGGGGGCTAGCATCAGTACAGTGGAGGCTGTTGAGAACGCCCTTCAGACTCTCGGAGAGTGAGGGATACGCCCTTTTAAGAAAGCTAGTTTGGAAAAAATTGTTTAGACATTCCATGAAAAAGTTATTAAGGAAGCGGTATTTACGGTAAACAATGAAGAATTTCACTTTTACGAGGTGACTTTGAAAGCACAGACATAAAACTTTCAAACATGGCTATATAAGAAAACTATTTTCTTGTGTCTATATATGTTTTAAAGTAGGTACAGTTAAGCCCGAAATTATTCATACCTATGCCAGATTCTGAGTATTTCGAATCGTGCTATTTGAGGACCAATTTTACTGTGGCTGAAGTTTTGTAAGAATGTGATAAAAGGCTGAAGCAAGTGCTACAAAAGATATTTCAAGGAATGAAATATCTTGTGAATTGGTTAGCAAATATAATGATTGAAAATACTCCAAATTTGGCATAGGTATGAATAATTTCGGGCTTAACTGTAGATGGTCATAAAAGTTGCTGTAAAGAGATACTAATTTTTGTCGAACGATATTTTTACGGGCCCCTTCGAGGCCAGGACCCCGGACCTTTTACCCCGTCCACCCCCCCCCCCCCTCTCGACGGTCCTGGCTTTATCTCATTCTTACCATCTCCAAACCGCCAACAGAGTGAAAGTGATCTCCGAGCGAATGTAACATGAAAAGAAAACGCGCCAACTGATGGCTAGCGTAATGTAGAAATAAAGCTCATTGCGTAAGTAAAGATAATGTCATGTTGTAAAAGGAGTTTTGTCTTCGTGTCACCCCCCCCCCCCCCCCTTAGCAGTCAGAATTGCAACACCTTTCACCTTCTTATATTCCCTTCCTAGCGTGTCCACCAAACAGTACGGAAAGCAGCTGCCGTGAAAATACAGTTTGCCAGCAGCAAACTAATGCTAGCTCATACAGTTGCTCATGTAAGAGTGGATTTAGTGGTGGTTTTAATTGCACTGACATAAACGAATGTACAACTGGTCAACATCAATGCAGTGTCAATGCTGATTGTACGAATACCAAGGGATCTTATACATGTCAATGTAAATTTGGTTATTTTGGAAATGGAACTACGTGTGATGGTAATGTCTCGTTTAATTCCTACCCTGCCGACCCCCCCCCCCCCCTCCTTTGGCAGCCCGGGGGTCAGCAAATATTTCCTGCACAAATGCTCGGAAGCAGAATGCCCGGGGGCCATGCACTGAGAAAATCCCATATTCCCAGTTGCTGTATACGAAAGAGCTTCGGTTTTTGTCAAATGCCCCTCAAAATGCCCGAGGGCCTGGAATGATTTTCTAGCAAATGCCCTGGGGTGTCCTGCGGGATGGTCAGGGCAGGAATTGAACGAGACGTAAAAAGGCTAAAGTTGTAGTGTGAAAATATCCATTTCAATGGACGTCTGCTAAGTGACCCATTAAAAATTTGAAATGTTGCACCACAGGAAGCCCAATCGCGTATTATGGCGGCCTAAGCTAATACTAGTAAAAGAAAATAAAATTCATACCGTAAATGGCTGATTGTTATCTCGGTTATCTCTGTCTCGATTGTGTCTTTCTTCTTGTGCTCTTGTACCCCTGAAATGATTGAAGCATTCTGCCACCATGGTAACAGAATTGATGTTGTTGCTGTTGTATTGAAATAACGACGCAACATTATAGGTTGAAGTGTGTATACATATAAGAAAGAACAAGGACTGAAGCTTTCTTACTTACATAAATCTAACAACAGTTTTATCCTCGCTCAATCTCGATGAATTTTCCATCAAACGCCCAGTTCTTTGCATGAAAATGTTCCCCAGATTTTAAACTTCGTACTCAATGCATTTGTCTTCACTTTCCTCCCCGAAATGATTTAAAACAAACGCCAAACAAAACTGATCACTTTGACAGTTTGAAATCTACTCAAGCTCCGTCCACCATCGTGGCCAGGATAAAAGGCGCCGACGTTCGAAATTCGTTTTGTACTAATTTCGAACGAATTTCGAACGTCGGCACCTTTTATCCTGGCCACGATGGTGGACGGAGCTTGAGTAGATTTCAAACTGTCAAAGTGATACGCTTTGTTTCGCGTTTGTTTTAAATCATTTCGGGGAGGACAGTGAAGACAAATGCATTGAGTACGAAGTTTAAAAGCTGGGGAACATTTTCATGCAAAGAACTGGGCGTTTGATGGAAAATTCATCGAGATTGAGCAAGGATAAAACTGTTGTTAGATTTATGTAAGTAAGAAAGCTTCAGTCCTTGTTCTTTCTTATATGTATACACACTTCAACCTATAATGTTGCGTCGTTATTTCAATACAACAGCAACAACATCAATTCTGTTACCATGGTGGCAGAATGCTTCAATCATTTCAGGGGTACAAGAGCACAAGAAGAAAGACACAATCGAGACAGAGATAACCGAGATAACAATCAGCCATTTACGGTATGAATTTTATTTTCTTTTACTAGTATTAGCTTAGGCCGCCATAATACGCGATTGGGCTTCCTGTGGTTGCACCAAAATATCTCCAAAATGAGATGCAATTGTTTTGTGTCAATGTGTCAACGTGTCAATGACCCAGACAATTTTATAGATACAGTCGTTGCCAAAAATTTAAAACCACCTTTTAAAATGTGAAATTTGTTGGCGCAGTGACATGCAATGCTACTGCTCTGCCTATTTTATTTTCTTGGAATCGTATCAGGTTGATTTCCATGTAGATTTTGAAGCTTGATGCTTTATTTTTGATTTTGCATTACTTTGCTGTAACATCACAATGACGTTTCCAAGATCTCTTGGAAATTATAATAGTTTTTCTGTCAAGGTGTCAAGGTGTTAAACGCAAAAAAAGTTTTACCCGGCTGGAATTTGCATCGATCTCAGACATTATCTCCGATTTCTTTACAAAATATCAAACCTTCTCGAAAAGATGGAATGGTTAGAATGCTTTCAAATAACGTAATTTGTACAAACACGAATTTTCAAAGATGCAATGCACCTGAAGACTGTGCAATGTATTCAAGACTAATTTGATTCTGGCTCTGGACACAAATGCATCAAGAGAATTTTCCAAGACCTGTGAAGAAACCAATTTTTGATGATTTTTCTGAAGTCACGCTTTCTATATGTTTACCCGGTACGAGATATATTTCTGTCAGAATGAGATTGTACAAACAATCTAAAAAAGGCTAATTGATCTTACCTATTCACAATTTTCTCTTGCTAGCTCTAACCATAATTTATTTAAATTTTGATATATCGAAATACTCCCTAAGTCAATGTCCATGATCAATTTAGTATTTTCTCCACACATTTAGTGGCATATCTACCAAGTTAATGTAGTAAATGCTGCTGTTTTTATTACAGATGGGTCAAATAGAATCGTTTGCAATGAAACTTCAATGGCAATCTACTTTGATAACAGGACAAAGCTTTACGACGGTTCATCGATAACATTGAAGGATACAAGTTGTACTGCCAAACAATACCTACCTAATAATGAGTATGGACTGGTTACCGCGTATGACAAATGTGGTACAAACACGACAGAGACATTGACGCATATTTTTTATGAAAATGAAGTAACGTGGACATTTGGAAATACTTCTTCAGCAGTTGTCCGATCAACTGGCAAGAAGATTAAATTTAATTGTTTATTTGATCGCAGCAAAAATACATCAACCATTCATTTGGAGCCAGTGAAAACATTTACTACTGCCACAGAAGGTAATATTCTTTGCTGGTTTAGAAGCTTTTTATGAAATTTAGCTAAGATTCAATTTACATTTAATTTCTTTTTCATTTTCATGATGCAGGGACTAGACAGCTCACACCGATGAAAATATTAGGAAGGGTAGAAACAAGCTGTTGATATAGTTAAGTGACTGCAGTTGCATGCCAGATTGAAAAATTTGCCTTGTGCGCAATCTATGTCAAAACAATAGCCTATTGTTTGAGAAAAACAAATTTGTGCAAATAGACCTTTTAGCTATTCTACAAAAGAGTCAGCATCAGATCATTTGACACCACCCAGGCATTTTGCAAAATAATTTTCAACTTTGACCTTCAGTTTTTACGTTTGAAAAGAATTATACCTTGAATTGCTTCAATTGTTCTTGAAGTGACTTTTCTTTTGAGGAATCGGTCCTTGCATTGCATTCCATGCCAAGTGTTTTGTATCAAAAAAGAGGAAAAGAAGCACATGCACGCTTATTTTGGAGATGTGGCATGACTTTATCATTCTTACCACATTTTTATCATATTTTTTTAACCAGGGCCATGTCCGTGCGTCTTCTATTCTTTTCAAATACAAACAACGAGAAATTAGAGTTTACAGGTGCAATCTATGTCGGAAAAATAGCCTATTGTTTGAGAAAAACGAATTTGTGCAAATAGACCTTTTAGCTCAAAAGAGTCAGGATCAGATGATTTGACACCACACAGGTATTTTGCAAAAGAATGTTCAACTTTGACCTTCAGTTTTTACTTTTGAAAAGAATTATACCTTGAATTGCTTCAATTGTTATTGAATTGATAATAATAATAATAATAAGAGAAATATTTATACAGGGTTTACCTTGTCAATACTAAAAGTATTGTTATCAATAGGGGCCCTGTTTGAAAATTAAAGAAAAGTAAAACCATCATTATACAATGTAAAAAAGGCTAAAATGTTCTTCAATATTTATCGTTAAAAATCCTGTAGTTGGGTAAAATATCTATGATCCTTGCAAATGTTCTTTAAGTCGATGCTTGAAAACAACAATGGATTCTAAACTTCGAATGTCAATTGGTAGTTCGTTGTAACAAGATGGGCCTTGGAACCAGAAGGACTTTTTTGCGGCTTCTATTCTGACCTTTGGAACGCGCAAAGTAGCTTTATTGCCTCTTGTACCATAACTATGGTTAATTCTGTCACCATAGGACGCAAAATTAGCGATTGTAGTTCCTTGCAAACACTTGAAGATTAAAAGATCTGCTTTAAACTTTTTCTGGTTTAATATCGTCATAAATCCACATTCTTTATCATACTCTGGACGACGATGAATGATTTTAATGGCTCTTGCTTGAAGGTTTTCGAATTTCTTGCCCATTGTGTCCGAGATCTTTAGAGTCGGTGTAGAGCAATACAGCATTTTGGGCAATACAATTGCTTTGTATTGATTCAGCTGCATGGCTCGTTAGTGACTGTCTCATTCTTTTCAAAAGCTTAATTCGTGCTGCAGCACTTTTTAAAGTCTTTTGTAAATGCTCTTTCATATTCAGGCTAGGGTCCAAAAGAACTCCAAGATACTTATAACCACTCTTGTAAATTTTGACTTTGCGAACTCTCCGGTTTGGTGGAAGATTAATTTCTAAATGCAAGGTATGTGCATCTAAGTTGAAGATTGATAAATTTAGCTGGGAACTCGGGGAGTAATGATATCGTATTGTTTTACTCCTATTTCCAGTGAAAGGTAGTACTTTTTTTAGACACCCGGTAAATTTTATACTAGAGGTTTGATTGAATAGTGTTATAGCTTATATCTGCTTCTATCACTAATGTGCACGTTCGAAAATTTTAGAAAATGTGTCAAAATATCATTCGATTCAGACACTTTTTTGAACAGCCTAAAGGGTTATAGCCTGAGGCCCTGTTAGGGGGGTAGACATTATTTCATATTTCATCATGAAAAATTGCCATTATTTCATATTTCAAATTTACCAAAACCAAATATTTCAAAATTATATTTTGGCTTGGAATACTTCTACTTATTCTGCTTATGCTAGCTCGCCTGTGTCCCACCCAGTATCACCTAGCTAGCCTGGTTCCAATTTTTTTAAGAATGACCATTTTGCAGTTGTGTAGCCTGTGTCCTCTTTTTTGGGGGCAAATGTGGGGTAAGCAAGGAAAAGTGGGAGTCTGGGGATTTGCCCCTGGGAAAAGTTTAGGGGGTCATACCCTTTAGAATGCTGGAGACGCTCTTTTTCAGAACAAGCCGCCTAGGCTCATGCCAGAATCAAAGAGTAAAAACGCTATAGGCTAAACACCTAGAAGAAAGAAAAAAGAATGTGCCCTAACGGAACACCCAGACGAAGCTTTTCGTTCAAGCTTTTGCTGCCGTTTTTAAAATGCAAGTAACAACAGCTTTTCCTTTTACCTTTTTGTCTTATTTCAATTCTCGTCAACTTCAACTCGTTTTAATACTCTGATCAAAGTTGTATAAAGAGAAACAATACTCATGCAATTTAAGGTGGAATTTGCTGAACATATGAAACATAAAGAGAGAGCGAGGTAAAAAGCGGAAAATTGTGAGAAACGCACTTTATCAAACGCACTTATATTATTTGCCAAAATAGAGGCATACACAAAAAACCAGTTAATTGTATCTAATAAAGCTGCATGCTTAAAAAGTAAAGCTGCATGCAAAAAAAAAAAAGCCAGCTACATGATAAAAAACCAGGTGGTAGTAAGATGTTATACTACGATCCATGTGTGGTACGCTGCGAGCGAAGCGAGCAGAAAATTTTTGGCATACTTTGTTGACTTAGATAGTTCCAAAGCCAAGATTTCATTCATTAGTGTTAGAGTGGAATTTCTTTTTCCTTTTTGACATTCAAAAACAACGATGCTGCAAGTGTTGGAGGGACGAAAATAAAGCTTGCCTCCCTTTTAAGTTTCTCATCAGATTTGGATGAATCATCAAAGCCCATCTTTTTTGGGTACGATTGGGGAGGGGGCAACTACCCCTTTTCCTCCTCTCCTCGCTACGCTAATGCCATTTTGATGTGGATGGACCTTTTGGTATTTAGGTGATAGATGCAGCCGGTTACTAGAATTGGCTTCACATACACTTGTGGCTGTTGATCCGCCATTCTATTTAACTTCCATGCCATTGGCTGGACTTCTAGCCTACGTGTAGGAAGGGGGTCCACACGTAGAGGCTACTGGATGCAAAGAACCTTTTTATGTTCTGAATCACACTCCTCCGCAGAAATGATCATTCTTCTCTTTTAGATGTAGTTATGAACTGGGCTTGCTTTGAAATATTTGAACAGCTCAATACTCTGTTTTGAGTGGCTGCCTCTATAAAATGAATAATTTTCATAAAAATCTAAAAAGATATCTAGTCATTTTATTATTTCATATTTCATACTGGGAATCAACGTTATTTCATATTTAAAAACTAAAAAACCTAAATATTTATATTTCCCCCCCAAAAATCTCAATTATTTCATATTTCAAATACCCCTTATAGGGCCTCTAGCCTGATAAACAGCTAACTAAAAGGAATATAAGTTTCCTTTTTTCCTTTTGGTAGACTGTGTATCAGGCTAAAAGGTTTATTCCCCAAAATATAAATGGAATTTTACATTCTGGTGCCCTTCCCAAGGGGTCTGCAATGTTCTGAGTTTGCAAAATTCCAAGAATGACAACTGTTCCATATTTCAAGGCAGGTTAGCACAACTACAAAATCGATTCAGCTAAATGTGATATTGGTCTCAATTACTAAATTGTAAATTTTCTGGAATAGTTACTGTAATTAATGTTCATAGTTCAAAAGATCCTGTGAATTTATTGTTTTAAACTGCCATGGATGCCATTTCAATCATATCTCAATCACTGGTTTTTATCATTTTCTTTATTATCAGGTTTCACTTATTATTCATTATTTGCTCCATCCAATTGCATTCATAAGCTTTAGCAGGAATAATGAAAGAATGAAACAGCTGTATCATCACAACAAACTGTTCAATTTTGAATTCAAAAAATTTCGAAAAACAGGTTTTGTATGAGGGAAAAACAATCTTGATGGATGGAAAGAGTTCATAACAAACAATGTTTAGTCTCGACTCTAAAACTGTTCAATGGTCCATCCGGCAGCACATTGCTTTCTATAATGACATGACTCCCTACTGTGTTTTACTTTGCATGAATGCAGATTCAATGCATTCATTACATGAAGTAGAACAGCAGGCAATCCTTTGGTCCTGCAACAAAAACAGAAACTGAATAAGGTTTTAATGTAAACTTGCATGTTATATGGCTTAAGGGACAGGGTACATTTTATTTATAACATGGCCAGTGCATAATGTAACGGGGTAACTACTTTATTGAGCTTGTACAGAGCTGGGTCAACACTTTTTACAAAGCAAATATAAACGGGGCAGTAACCTTTTATAAGCTCAAGGTGGAGTATGAAATATAGAATGGGTTATTTTGAGAACAAAATTGTGAATCGTGCAAGTTGAGAAATGCTTGCAAGGATGTGTATTTAAAAATGACGCCATCCTTGTCAGGTCAATTTTTTGTTCACATAACGAAGCTTCGTTAAGGCTCGTAAGGAAAAGAATTGATCTTGTTATGGTCTTTCGCTAATTCATTGATGGATCTGTTGTTCACAAATACGGAGCAGATACATTTTTAAGGAAAGGGTAACGGGGCAGTTGGTTGTTTTGCAATAATTCCATAGAGGGCGGGCAAATTTTTGCGAAGATTTTTCTTCTCCACCGGCCATGTAATATAATAAATTTTGCACTGTCCCTAACCCAACAATTCCTTGAGATCTTCGTCTCAATTTCGAACCGAACATTGTTCCTTTATCCATTCCCTGCCGGTTGTAGTACTCAGCATATTTTTGCTTGTGCAAGGACGGGCAATGCCAACAATATTGTTCATTGTTTTCTCCATCCAACTGAATTGATAAGCATGATAATGAAACAGCTGTATCATCACAACAAACTGTTCAATGGTGAATTCTTAAAATGTCGAAAAACAGGTTTTGTTTGCGTAAGCAATGTTTGAATTGGCAAATTTAGTAAACACTAAAGTAAAGGTAGAGGTACTTGTTATTTTCATACTAATTTTTCTTTGTTGCCTTGTGCGTAGATGTTATATGGCTTAACCCGACCATTCTTTAAGATTCTTGGTTTGAATTTCAAATTTGTAACAAAGTTGTACTGGTACAGTGTAAACATGGTCCTTGTTACCATTGGTCACACAATTCATAACATATTTGATATGAAGCCTTGGACTTTATTTTTAGATGGGAAAGTTACTTTTTTGAAATGATCGATGTTACTGATTTGTTTCATTTAAGAACCATGTTGTATCCATTTTTCCATTTTAGTTGGTTTTGGAACATTTACAGTGTCATTGGCGATGTATAAAGACAATACGTTCACAATACTACAACGCATTTTCCCCGCCGCAGTTAAATTTGACCAAAGACTTTACTTCGAAGTGCAGGTTGGCACAAATGACACCAACCTCATTCTTTTGATTGAGAAATGCTCTGCAACACCAACAACCGATAGAAATCATGCATCAAACTACGATCTTATAAAAGACAGGTTAGTTGCTCTTAAATCACATTACATTTCATAATCAAGATAATGTCCCAGTTGCTTGGAGAAGGCTCGTTATAAATGGCGAATATTATTGAGTGTAGGGCAAGATAGATACGTCAATGTGTCCAACAAGCATTAGTTGAAAGATGTCAACGAACGGATTGCAAAACTTGAGAGAAATTTGCATTTGAAGGTACGAAATAGGAATTTAGTCCCCTAGAACTTCTAGTATTTCGTTTTCGTTCAAATTGTACCTACATCAATCTTAAATCATCTTAGAGCCCATTTCCTGCTGGTTTCAAAATTGCAATGCAACTCCTCGTGAACTGTAGATTTGAAATCGGGAGGAACTGATCTCTGGTACATAATTATAATAATAACTTTTTAATTCATTTATTAAGAATTTATTCATTTATAATTGGTGTGAGCAATAGTTTTAAAGGAAACTGCTAAATACCAACTATCTGCAATACAAAGTAACTTGATGTGGAGAAGTTGGACGCCAAACAATTCTAAGATATGTTTTAACACACTGAGGCCTTTTGGACTTGTGTCCTCATCAAAGTGTGATTTCGAATGAGTGAGGTTTCAATACATACTGTAAACTTGAATAAATATAAGAATCTACGTGCACATTATCTGCAGATGTTGCAACTGCAAGTATTTTCCTTCCAGCTCTTTAAGGTAGAAGATCACCAAATAGTAAAGGCTGTTTGCAGGATGAATGATCGATGGTCCAGCCAACCTTGAGTTGGATTTCTTAAAACGAATTGTATCGATTGGGTAGTTGGTCCTGCTAGACAACCATGTCCATTCAACCAGACGTTGCTATTTGGCAACTGTATGAATATATAGGACTCGACCTTCTCTTCAGTTCAAGGGATCCATGTCGGACCGGCTTCCGGTCAACCGTTTTCGGTTTTTCGTTAGGTGATAAAGGTTCTTCAAAAACTTTAATAAGGGGCTTGGGTTTTTACCAAAAACCCTTCAATAGGGTTCTATGAAAATCTTGTAAAGGCTCGAAATGTGTACCGGGTGTCTCAAAATAATGTATTATTGTTTGCTTGCTTGTATTTCCATAACCAATGAACGGATTTTCAAAAACTTTGTTTTATTTGATTGCCTAAAGGCTAAATTGGATGTTACGATTTTGGTTGTGGTTTTACCAGTTTTTGAAAATCGGTTTATCGGTTATAGACATATAAGCAATCAAACGATAATACATCATTTTGGGACACCCGGTATGATTCCGAAAAACCTTTAATAGTTTTTTTCAAAGACCTTTATTTCTAAGAGTGTATGGCAGTTGTGTTAATCGTATCACACTTCAATTACTCTCCACTTCTTTGAATGTTTTAGGGCGGAAATTTACACAGATGATGATGATGATGATGATGATGATGATGATGATGATGATGATGATGATGATGATGATGATGATGATGATGATGATGATGATGATGATGATGATGATGATGATGATGATGATGATGATGATGATGATGATGATGATGATGATGATGATGATGATGATGATGATGATGATGATGATGATGATGATGATGATGATGATGATGATGATGATGATGATGATGATGATGATGATGATGATGATGATGATGATGATGATGATGATGATGATGATGATGATGATGATGATGATGATGATGATGATGGTTTACTGATGATGATGGTTGAATAAGTTGTAGACATTTTGGAAACAGTATACAAACAAACACCCGATGAAACGTTTGTGGGAAACAATGTCGGCATACATGTTGCTAAAATTGGTGACCCACGTGTTTTCATGACCAATGTTTCTATTTACTTTACAGATGTGCTTCTGATACGACAGTTCAATTCATTTCTGTGAAACAACCATACAAGACAAGATTCAGCTTCATGTCATTCAAGTTCCACGGGTATACTCAAGTTTATCTCCATTGTCAAATTTTCATGTGTAACAAGCACTCATCTAACTCTCGCTGCACATCTGGTTGTCAAGGAAACAACATCAGACGAGTTCGAAGATCGATATCATTCGAATCAGAGGAAATAGGATTGAGGTCACTGCGGAGGAGAGACAACGAAGAACTAGAAGTAAAGAATTATCCACCTTCAAAAACATATAGTCTCAATATCGGACCTTTTGTAAAAAAAGAAGATACAATAACTGGTAAGTCTTTTATTAGTAACCAAAAATTGTCAATCTGAAATTCGTTATGCTTCATTTTCTATGCGCTAGCAATGATCCACCAATATTTGGGGAAGGGTGACAAAAATAAAAGAATTCCGTACCCTACAGTTGTCCAGTTCTCTTATCTGCATTACTATCGACCATTTGAATGAGAGTGATCAGCAGAGCTGTGTGAATTCTTTAAATCTCGTTGGTAAGTTCATTTATGATGGCCTAAGCAGTAGAAACCAGAGAGAACTGTCGAATGAAAACAACGTTGTATGCAGAAGTTTCCGATTTCCTTCGCTCAAAGTAAAATTGATCAACAGAGATACAGATATGATAGTTGGCATGGGTAGAACATTCTGCTCCTAACCTTGTTTTTCTTGTCCCCAAAAATCGGTGCACCGTTGTCCATGGTCTAGACAGAGTCAATGTTAGTGTCCTACATTCTGCTCTCGGTCACCCATTATGGCCCATGAACAAGAGAAATTAAATTTAAGCGTACTGAGGACTAGTAGCCAAATTGAATTTCCGCGGAGAATCTTTGCTGATATCAGTGCTGTCATGATTTGACCTTCACTACACGCATTGTACGCTTAAAGTGGATCTGCACCAAAGGTGGGCACGCTACTGAAATTTTTGAAATAACTAAACAGCGATAAGGTGGCTCACCACCAAGTAAAAAAAAGTTCAAAACACACATAACGATAGGTTCAGGTGGCTCGCTACTGATATATATTTTACACTGCTTCCCATATGGTTTCCTGTCACTCATGGTTTGATGGCTTGTTTGCTCGCCTCCCATAATGGGCGACGCTTAGAAAATGTGCCATGTTCCCCCCTCTGTGAAATACTTCAACAACTTTGTATGTAGATTTGATTAATCCGATTTAAGAATTCATACTTTTTTCTCAATTAATTAGTGATATTACCAGTTCATTCTGTTTTTTCCTCAAAGCATCCTTGAGGAAAATCATGATCCACCACATGGAAAATATTATCCACCACATGGGCATAATGGGCGACAGCACCCCAGTATGCATAATCCAGTTTCGGATGAAGAGCTTGGTTTTCTAAAAGCTTATCTAAGCAATGCGGATCATGCTCGTGTGAAAATCCAGTCCACCTTGCTGATTTTATGTTGTGACTGCTGTGAATGGGCAGAGTTCTAACTTGGGGAGATATTTCAGCAGGGGTGCCCCAGGGATCTATTCTATGACTCTTGTTTTTTCTTGTGTATATAAATGATCTAGCTGTAGGCCTAACGTGCAATGCTAAGTTATTTGCTGACGATGCATCATAATTCACAGTCGTTGAAAATTCCAATACAGGTGATAGTGATATTAACCATGACCTAGGGTTAATAAGACAGTGGGCTAAAAATTTGAGAATGTAATTCAATCCTGATCCTCAAAACAAGCTGTTGAATTAATATTCTCAAGGAAAAAACTTGAAATTGATCATCCAGTGATTCTCTTTAACAACATACCTGTGAATAAATTTAATGAACATAAACATTTAAGAATTATCCTGGGCTCAAAGCATTCTTTTTCAGCTCATATCAAATCAGCTATCGCTAAGACAAGAAAGGGCACTGGGTTGCTTAAATACCTCTCCAAATATCTGCTTAGGCATACCCTAAGCGAATTATATAAGCTCTATGTGCGACCCCATCTAGACTATGGTGATGTTATTTACTATACTCCTGATAAAGTATATGTCAATGCAGTCAAAACATCATTTTGCCTAATTTAATGGAAAACTTAGAGTCTGTTCAGTATTCTGCTGCTTTAGCTGTATCAGGAGCATGGAGAGGAACATCCCGAGAGAAGCTGTACGCATAGTTTGGTTGAGAGTCACTGAGTTCCCGAAGATGGAGTAGACGCCTCACTTTGTCTTACAAGTTTATAAACAACCTAAGCCCTGCATATACAATGGATCTTATCCCTCCACTTCATCAGTCGCAGTACCAGCTTAGCAGTCACGATGTCACTGGACGAATTATGGCAAGAACAGAAAAATTCAGGTCTAGCTTCTATCCTAATTGCTTGTCCAAATGGAACAAGCTTGAACCTGAATTGAGACTTGCACCATCTGTTTCTGTTTTTAAAAAGAGCTTTCATCAATAATCCGCCCACCTGCAAAATCTGTCTTTGGAATTCACGATCCAATCGGATCATCATATCTTGCTCAACTTAGGGTTGGTCTCAGCAAGTTAAACCTCCACACATCCAAGCATGATTTTCGGGATACCGTGAACCCAATGTGCCCAACGAGCGATGGCATTGAGGATACTGAGCACGTTTTTGTTGCTTTGCCCTTCGTTTGATGTTCAACGTAGAGATCTTTTTGCTGGAGTTGTTGAATTATTACGGCCATTTATCCAAATCAACAATCTTTCAAACGATGCTCTTTCGCAGCTATTATTATATGGCGATAAAGGCCTTTCTCATGACTTGAATTCGAAAATACTTGAGTTGACTTTACGCTTCATCCACAAAACTGGTCGATTTAACTAATATTATTTCAAATTCTATTCACATACCATGCAACCACCAAGTCTCTTAAAGTAACATTTCTATTTGTTTTGAAATCCTCTGTCTCGCATTAGATGTCAGGTATGAGGTACGATAATAAAAACGCACACAAAAATGAGTTAATTTTGCGATATTTTCTGTTTTTGAGTCATTACAGCCCCAACGTGACATCTAATGTTAGACATTCTCAAGAAAAGTATTTATCGTTTATGTCTGTAGCATTCATGTAAAGTTGTATGTGGTGTAACTCCTATTTCTATTTAACTTCATGAGGTAGTTAACTTCTTGGGGTTGGAAATTGCTCCTCGTGGTATAGTTCCATTACCGGGTGTTCCAAAAAAATGTACTCCTGTTTCAAAAATCGCCAAAAATTGATTATCAAACCTTTGATAAAATTTTCTTTTTGAGTTGTTTTGTCAAAGACCAAAAATATTCATAGATGATAAAATGTTTGCTTTTGATGCAACAAGGTAGAACAATTACACGTTGAAAAACCTTATCTTGATCTATAGTTGTTAAGCAAAATAGTAAATCTTGCCTATGAGTCAAAAATTTTCAGATTTTTTATCATCATTGAGACCGGCCATGATTTTGCGCATTTCTTTCTGTCATTTATGCCCAAACTAGATGGTTTACATGCACAAAGAAATTGATCTGGCAATCATCAGTGCTTTTTTGCAGTATGGTACAAAACCAGGTAGCCCTAAAAAGAGCTAAATTTGCTACTTTTTAAGCCAATTATAAGATCAGCTATGCATTGAAAAATAATTTGGTCCTTGATATACTTGACAAAAAAAGAAAATTGAAGATCGGCCGTGAAATCAATTTTTGGTGATTTTTCAAACGGGAGTACTTTTTTGGGACACCCGGTAGTATTGTTAAGTAGTTTTTAGGTAGAGTAATCTGTAGCATGTATTGTATGTTAAAGAAAACATTTTAACAACTAACCCCCCCCCCCACCTCCCCCATTACGAAAGCGGTAAAGGAACTATTTTTGATGCAGATTAACGCAACTTTTAAAGTATCTTACAATGTATTCAATCATTAATCATATCACAATGTTTTCAATCACTTTAGACTCTGGCAACCAGGGGGATGTGAAGAGCTCGTTTACCTTGGCTAATGGACTCACTCTTCTCAGTGCAATTTTAGCCGTGACTTTAGGCTTCTTCGTCACAAAGGCAATTGTGAAAAGACGAGCAGGACAGAAACAACATGGATTTGAAAAGAAGCAAGAATATTTGAATCAAGTATTTTAACTGATCCAATAATGTAATAAACACCACACAAGCACATCACATGCACCTACAATGACCCTAGTAGTTAAGACATTTGATAGAATTGTGTCCTATTGAATTTGTATTTTTTCCAGTATAGATCCCCGGGTGTCTCATCAAAATTATCCCAGGTTAGCAACAGGATCCATCAATTTAGGGAGTAAAATAACAAATTATGTAGCTTTAAGAAGCTGAACATGATTTTTTTTGAAGTGTCTGTTTTTCAAAACTTCTAAAGTCATACAGGGTTGATTTAAAGAATAAACCGACAGAATTCTATGTTTTCCATAATATTACAAACTTCCCTCTGTACAAGGTGGGTTTATTTTCTGCTCGATGATACTCAAGACTTTTCAGCATGGAACTTATCAGATGGTTGTTACTTTAGATATTAATTTCCACTTCATTCATTTGGATTAATAATGTTCACTTTCGAAACGGCAAAAAGGCAATGGATCAACATCCATGCACTGTTATCCCAATGGCGCCTACCTTTCCTTGTATCAATTGTATTTATTCACAGTCCTGTTTTCGTGACATAGTACACAGTTACACGGAGCAATTTCTTTCCTGTTGGTTTCCGTATACGATGATTTTCAAATTCTAGCGTCCGTTTGTATTGACCAATCAAAAGTTTCGCTGTGTAGCTCCCTGTGGTCATCTCTTGTGACAGTTGTTTTCTTATCACATCAACAGCGGAATTTGAAACCACAGAATTATTTTTACGCCATGTTGACAGGGCAGAAATCGCTCTGTGTACTTTTGCAGGAAACTCCAATGCAGATAAACACAATATTTAGGGACCGTCTAAATCGATCGGTTACAGGAATTGAGTCCATATAAATAGCTGAGCGTTAACGCTATGCTGACAAACTGCTGACGGCCCTTTGTTATCACACAATTGTGCTAAAGTCATTAGTAGTGGAGCCCAAAGACTTCTTAATCCTTGCATTATCCTTAATCCTTGCATTATTAAGAAGTCTTTGGTCTCCACTACTAATGACTTTAGCACAATTGTGCGATAACAAAGGGCCGTCAGCAGTTTGTCAGCATAGCGTTAACGCTCAGCTATTTATATGGACTCAATCCCTTTAACTTTTGGCACAGTGAAATCTCCTAAATAACGTCAATTGGGGAAAACAGCTATAGTTATCCAAATATGTCTTTGGACCTGACAAGGAAACTTGAACATGTGCAGTACTCTGCGGCATTTGTGTTACAACTGGTGCTTGGAGAGGCAACAACAGGCGAAGACTTTACGAGGAATTGGTTTGGAAAAACGTTTAATGCAGAAGGTAGTATAGACGTTAATTTCATTTTTACACCCTAAAAATGACGTCATCTCCCATGTATCTTTTTGAGGAAATTCCTCCTGAGAGCGACATCTCATACAATATTAGACATGCGCGGTCTTATGATCCAAGCATTCCAAGAACTGTTCGCTTCTGAAATTCCTTCTTCCACAACGTCCTTTATGAATAGAATATGCTCGATAATGACATCAAAATGCAACTTCCTTTTGATGAATTTAAAAGAAAAGTTTTTGGCAAAAATCAGACCATCCAGGAATCCGATATTTCATGTGCATGGCATTATTAGCATTCGACGATTGATAAAACTTCGTGTCATATTTTTTGATTTAAATAAGCACAAATTTCGGCACAATTTTGACTGTTTAAGCCCTATTTATGATTGTGGCAAGGTGATTGCAGATAATGAACATTTTCTCCTGTATTGCCCTATGTATGACAATTGTATGACACATTACGGCAAGATCTTTTTGTTCATCTCAAAAGGGCTATCTTTAAAACGGGGAACGGGGAACGGGGAAAAAACGGGGAAAAACGGGGAAAAAACGGGGAAAAAACGGGGAACGGCGAACGGGGAACTTTAAAAGGGGGAACTTTAAACGAGGAACGGGGAACTTTAAAATGGGGAGCTTTAAAACGGGGAGCTTTAAAACGGGAACCGGGAACCGGGAACCGGGAACCGGGAACCGGGAACCGGGAACCGGGAACCGGGAACGTTTAGCCAAGTTCTAAACAAAAAATCCAAGACTACTCATGTTTCATGTCTAAGTGTTGAGGGTGAAACAATACTTGACAATAAGGCTATCGCTGAATCCATGAATAATTTTTTCTGTGGCATTGGTAAAAAACTCAGTGACAAAATACCGGATACGGTAAATCCACTTTTGGGAAATGAATATTCTGTCAATAAAGAAAATACTAAGTTCCACTTTAAGCCCGTGTATACACGTCAGGTCGAAAAGGTCTTTGGAAAATTCAAATCATCTATGGGATCTGGGCCTGATGGCATTGCCAACTTTTTCTTGAAAGCTGGACTTCCAATCTTGGCCGATTCTCTTTGCGACATGTTTAATCTCTCTTTAGCTACTGGTGTTTTCCCGGATAGTTGGGAAATTGCAAGAGTTGCCCCTATATTTAAAAGTGGCCAACAGAATGATCGCTCAAATTACAGACCCATATCAGCTCTCCCTTTTTTATCAAGAGTGTTTGAAAAGTTGGTTTACAATCAGCTTTATGAGTATGTGGACGGAAATAAGCATCTTTTTTCGCATCAATCCGGTTTTAGGAGTTTGCACTCTGTAGTTACATCCCTTTTAAACAATTCCAATGATTGGTACGTCAATATAGATAATGGAAAATACACTGCTATGGTCTTCATCGACCTTAAGAAAGCATTTGACACGGTCAATCATCAAATTCTTCTCGCGAAACTGAAGAAATATGGCATTGATGGCCTCGAATATTTATGGTTCCAATCTTACTTAGAAAACAGATGTCAGTTCTGTAAAGTTAATGGTGCATGTTCTGATTTGCACGATATTGATTGTGGTGTTCCTCAGGGATCGTGTTTAGGACCACTCCTTTTTCTAATCTACATTAATGATCTTCCTTTGGCACTCAATAAATGTAATCTGACAATGTATGCTGACGATACTAGCATCTCATATGCCTCTAAAAACATCGAAGAGCTTAATACTACACTAAATAGGGATCTCGATTGTCTAAACAAATGGTTGCAGGGTAACAAACTGTCGTTAAATGTTGTAAAGACGCAAGCGATGGTTATAGGTTCCCAGCCAAACCTTTTTTTTTTTTTTCAGTAATTTATTTTGAGTGGGCAGGAAGTATTCTAGCTACTTAAAGCTAATTTAAGCCCACTGTGCATGCTGCATCCAGGCACGGGACCCCTAGTTTAACGTCCCTTCCGAAGGACGGCGAGGTGAGTTGCGAAGCCAAGCCTCCGAGGTCACCCATCCGGAGTTTGACCTCACTGAACCGAGCTTAACTTCAGTCTCCTGACGGAAACGGATTAAGCCGCTCGGCCACTCACCCCACAAACGGCCACTCACCCCACAAACCTGAAGAAGATTGCTGAAAAGAAAGTAGATTCTCCAACTTTTTCTATTGGAGGCTCTGACATAAATCTAGTTAACAATGTGAAATATTTAGGTGTTCAACTTGACTGTAATCTTGACTGGAATCAGCACATGAAAGTCTCATGTGGCAAAGTATCTCGTGCTTTAGGTTTTCTCAAGTATGCTAAGAAATTCGTACCGAAACCTACTCTGATACAAATGTACAGAGGCATTGTCGAGCCACACTTTCGCTACTGTTGCTCTGTATGGGGAAGCTGTTGCGAAGCTAGATTGCAATCTCTGCAAAAATTGCAAAATCGAGCTGCAAGGATTGTCTCAAATAGCAGTTATGATACATCTGCGACCCTTTTGATTAATAACCTTAAATGGCTTACTGTCAGTGATATGATTAAAAGCGAAACAGCTACGGTTACGTATAAAGCAATAACTGGCCTTGCACCTAGCTATCTTTCTTATTTGTTCACACAAAATTCTGACCGAAATATTGATATTAGCTTGCGAAATGCAGCCACTGATCTCTATATCCCAAGGATGACAACCTGCAAAGGACAAAAAGCGATATCTTTTCGTGGCGCTAGAACTTGGAATCAGCTTCCGTTGGATATAAAACAAGCGAATTCGCTTAATTCGTTTAAATGCCAACTAAAAAACCATCTGCAGCCTTCTGCTTGAACATTTGATTGTGATTTTTCGTTCCATTCACCAGTTTTGATTTTACTCTTTTTAATTTTTTATCATAAGTATTCTAGTTAGATTTTTTAAATTTTATCACTTGTAATTAGGTTATTATAGTAAAGTATTGTTAATTTTGTAAGCTTTTTAACACGGCCCCCTGTAAAGCAGTCGTTGATTGATGGGGCCACCGTGTATAAATAATTAAAAATGAAATTAAATGAAAATGAAATGAAACGGGGAACTTTAAAATGGGGAACTTTAAAACGGGGAACTGTAAAACGGGGAACGTGGAACGGGGAATGGGGAACTTTGAAATGGGGACCTTTAAAACGGGGAACTTTAAAACGGGGAACTTTAAAACGGGAAACGGGGAACTTTAAAATGGGGAACTTTAAAACGGGGAAATTTAAAACGGGGAACATTGGGAATTACCATAGTCATGTACCTTTTCTTCGTGGCACAGGCATACACGTATGTTTATAAGAAACTAAGAGTTTCGGCCAGTACTGGAAGTTTCTTAAAATTATCAGATTTTTAATACTCGGGAATTTCATACGAGTTTCTTAGGGGTTCCATAACAATCTTCATGTTCACCACCTGTGCCCATGAATGCTCACACGTTTCAAAACAGAGCCATTGAAGTCTTTCCAATGTTTAGACTTCACTCAGGTACCTTTCAAGTGGCTATCTTTAAAACGGGGAACTTTAAAACGGGGAACTTTAAACCAGGGAACTTTAAAATGGGGAACTTGGGCTTCTTTGCCTGAACGCACCATCCTCAGATTTGAAACGAGCACGATATCCTTATTGTGGTATTTATATTTGAATTTACACGTATTTTTTACAAGAAACTGCCTATTTTCTATAAGAATCTCAACTCTCGGATCACCAAAAATTAAGAAATTTGTGTTGTGTTGTGTTGTGTTGTGTTGTGTTGTGTTGTGTTGTGTTGTGTTGTGTTATGTTGTGTTGTGTTGTGTTGTGTTGTGTTGTGCTGTTAGTTTTATTTTGCTTCAACCGGGTGATTAAAAAAAGAATCAAACCTTCTGAGTAATGTCAAACAGGAAACAAGTGAAACTAAAACAAAAAGATGTCAAGGATTTCCTTTTCCCAGTAGTGGAGCTAATAATTAGCACATCAAACATCTTCATTTGATAATCTTGAGTTCGATCCGATAACAATGGCACACTATAAAATGTTTGAAGTTTTCAAGTAATATAGAACAGAAATTGTTTAACCACTTTAGAAGAAACCTCAGGCCGATTTTTATGAAAAATGGTGCCCTCATATAAGAAACTTCTCAGCCTGATTTAGGAAGGTTCTTACAGGAGGATCCCAAATAAATTCATATCTAACAATCTTTGTTAAAACCAGGTGCCAAATATTTTTAAAGACTTCATCAATAGTATCTCAATCTACGTATCTAGCATGTATACTAAGGTTGAGTAAATTTCGAGCGAATGCTAGGTATCAACAAAATACTGTTCAATAGTGTTTGCTCTGGGTTTCCTTTAAAGTTTCAAGATTAATGACCTTTTAATTGGAACTAAACAGGCTGTTTTGAAAAACTGGTTTATATTTTGCGGGTTCTTACTGTACTGTTTCTTATCTGCAGTTTTGTGTAAAAAATGAACGGGAATCCAGCAACCAGTTCCCCTAGAAATGGTTATTCCCAATCGTCCTTTAGTCCAATAGTCCTTTAGTCCAATAGTCTATCAGCCCAAAGTGCGTGTTTTCAAGGATTTCATGACAATGTCCCATTGATGCCATTTTCTTTTCTTACGTAACAGAAGGTATGTAGTTATGACTGGTATCTAACGAGATTTGACCAGAAACAGCAAGGAATACAAGACCTGTACAGACATGTACCTGTTGTTGTCTAGCAGTGCAAATAGACGTGTTGACAAGAAGAAGACTTCCTTGTATCAATTCCAACAGGTATCATGCGTTATAATATTCATATATGTATATTATATTTACATATTTTGTCTTGCTCTCCGTCTGTCTAGGCTAGATATTATGTGATAAGTTTGAATCAAACTGCAAAGATCTTTGACCTTGTACACGCCCTTCAACGAAGAGAATTCTGACAGCCGAAACAAAATGGCGCCGAACGAAGTTTGACTAATTGAAACATGTTTATCGAATAACAAATGCGAAAGTTAGCTGTGAGGGGAAAACGGCAGCGAAAGTAAGGTAGTACGTGTAGTAGTTGTTGTACCATATTGTAAATGATATCGCAAGAATGAAGGTGGATTGCTGGGACATTTGTCTGGGAACGAACTGGTCATATTATAACCCGGGTATTATAAAACAAAAGTAATGATTGGTGATAGGTAATAATTTATACTTATGTATGAACATCAGCTAAGGGTACCCAATATGATTTTCAGGAATCTTGTATTACCAATTTTTTGGAGGTTCGAACCGGGACTCGTTATCTTGTTTCAAGCGGGAATCAGGAACTTGGTGATAGCATTTACAGAATCGGGAAGCGGGGTTGACTCGGATTGAAAAAAGTTATGCTAGAATCGCCTCGTTGTTGCAGCCTCGTTGGTGCCCCATTTTGGCAGTGGCGTTGCCAAGGATTGGGAAAATGCTCTCCCCTACTTCTTGTCAAAAGATGGCCCTTCTTGAACTTGTTACGAAACGAAGAGAGAGTAGTTGGGTATCGGAATGGTAGGGTAAAAATATTTCCGAAAAATACTGGATATTGACAAAGAGGGTCGTTATAAGCGAAAGTAAAGGTTGGCGTTTTAAAAAAATGTTCTGGGTTGTGAGGATTGTTCCAAGACAAGGAAAAATTAATTTGCATGAAGACTGTCCTGAAGGTTGTGCTTCATGAAAATGTTAGAAAATGGCATTCTAAGCCAAGGACAATAATGTTTACTTCACCCAAAAGGTTCCTGGGGACACCAGAGGCAAATTAAGGGGACAAATCAGTGGCGGCTGGTGAGGAAAATACTTGGTGGGGCGAACTTGGGAAGAAGCAAGGGTCTGGGGGCGTAGCCCCCAGAAATTTTTTAGTGACCACGCCCTTCAAACGCTCGGAAAATGCTGGCAACGCCCTTTTCGATACATTTTCTAGAAACTTTCTGTAGAAACTTGGCATACCTAGTTTTCATTCTGCAATTCAGTGTTTGCTTACTTACGGCAGAATACCTCGAAAGATATTTCCTTGCCTTCCTTTGTTTTGATCTCAAATTTTGTAAAAAGTGCTATTTCTCTCTGAAGAATGCAACAAACATTTTAAATCGCAACAAAATAGACATCAGTACATCAGTCGCAAGCACCGTAGTTTGTCTAAGTTTTTTCTGGTTGAGACTCGCCAACAAGCAAAGAGGCAAGGATAGGAAACAGTAGGCCCTCCAAAAACTCGCTGCAACCTGTAAGCCAGTCTTAGTCTTACCTTGAATACGAGCTCCTTGTCAATCTACGCGATGATTACTTCCACTGAAATTCTGGGCAATCTGCTGGCCCAAACGTTTTACTTCTAATTTCTCTTCGTGACTTTGTCTACTCTTTGTCTATCACATTTCGATCGTTCTTTGACAACAACAGCCTACGAAACTACGAAATTTTTGAAGCACCGATGGATGTTGCTGTTGTTGAGTGGGGAGGGCAAATTGATTTCTGCCCATATTTTGCGAAAATTGACCAATCAGCTAACTTCATGGAATGACGAAAACCACGAAAACACTGTAGTGCGCATGACAATAAGGATCTGAGAGGGGCAGAAAAAACTTTGCCCAGAAACACGGAAACAAAGAGAAAGTAGGTCAAAGAAATCGCAGCGTCTCTGATAGCCTCAAAGAGAAGCCGATTCTATCAATATCGATAGACATTAGACGTCACTTATCAATAGAAACAACGACGCCACGCCCACACCTTTGATAGGGCTCACACAACAAGTACCAATACAGTGCCGATGTTTTATTCGAATCAAACACAAAATTATTTGTTGATTTTGTGATAATTTTTTACTTTTCTTTGAGATTTGCTGGTGGGGCACTGCCCCAAGTGCCCTATAGCACCAGCCGCCACTGGGACAAATGGAGCAATTTCTTCCCTTCTCGATGAAAACTGGTGACAAGAAAGCCCCTCATGGTGACCCTAAGTCCCTCTTTTTTTAGCTGTTTGATTTGAAAGGGATACATATATATAAACGCATTATTTGGTAGAAAAACCAAAGGAATTCTGATATGGGGGCCAACAACTTTTCCTGCCCGCTTCGCGCTTACCCTCTTTTTTAGCTGTTTGATTTGAAGGGGATACATATATATAAACACATTATTTGGTAGAAAAACCAAAGGAATTCTGATATGGGGGCCAACAACTTTTCCTGCCCGCTTCGCGCTTACCCTCTTTTTTAGCTGTTTGATTTGAAGGGGATACATATATATAAACGCATTATTTGGTAGAAAAACCAAAGGAATTGTTATGGGGGCCAACAACTTCAAAATGATCGATAAATTATATTTTAGCACCACTGACACTGACGTTTGATCGCCAAGGGTGCTCCACAGGCCAAGTATATGGTCTGTTCAACATTGGTCAAAGGTTCCCCCGGGGGCTTCGCCCACAGATCCCCGTTATTTGATAGCCTCCCTTATTATTCTTACTGGCCGTGCCGCTGCTAAGTTCCGCATAGGTCTGTAACAAACAATTGTTTGTAAGTATTTGGATTTATGCACATTGGAAAGAGGCAGAAGGAACTGATCACAAAATTGATGCCTTTTTTAGTCATCATTGCTGCAGTTATTTTCTTGCATGGTATTGTTATGAGGTTTTCTCCATCCTCCATCTTTTCAGTAATGCATAAATAGTTGCGTTGGTTACTGCTAAGAAAACAGACGACAACACATTCCATAAACAAAAGACAGATTTGTTCCCACTGCTATTACCAGGTTGAATATTTGAATATTTGAATGGAATTTTTAATATCGAATTTTGATTTCTACAGAACTACAAAAGATGTGTTTCACAGAGATCTGGGTCAATGCGCTGCTTCCTGGGAGGGAGATTGCCGATATGTAGCGAGGTTTATCCCCTTCTCTTCTCTTTCATTGCACTGCATTCTGCACACGCCGGAATGCATTTCAATTTGCCAGTTTTCCTTTGTTTTCGGTTGCTTGGCAATGAAAAGTGACAACTCATTTGAATAGCTAATTGTCTGCATAACAATGGGGTTAGTGTTCTTGTTATATATTTTGTAGTTTTGAAGAAAAAAAGGGGGGGAGGCGAAAATCGCGCCAGAACAAATCAAATATAAAACCACTCACTACAGATTAATTGTCATTGCTATATTTGAATAGCTAATTGTCTAAAGATCAATAGCGGTAGGTCTTATTGTTATATTTTTTGTAGTTTTTGAAGAGAAAAAAAGGGGAAGGCGAAAAGCTCGCCAATGAGTTGCTTTTGTTGACACCTCAATTCAAAGCGATTTGCGATTGCAGAAAAAGGAAATTCTCTCAACCAGCAATTCAAAACAAACAAACAAAGCCGCAAAGTTTCTTTGAAACCCAGGTAGCTAGCTCGCTAATTGTGCATTCCAGAAACTGTTTTTAAGGGTAAACATGAGCGTAGATCGAAAGAAGAAGGATGCATCTACACATCTGCCGCGGGCATTTTATTTGTTTGGTTCAAAGGCCGTTTAGGAGGCGATTCAATTCTCTTATTTTTTGGGTGTTATCAAAACATTTACTTCTCAGCTTCTGGACCAAAGAAGTAAAAATGCCCGCGGTAGATGTGTAGATATATCCTTCTTTTTTCGATCTACTGGAATGCACAGCGAGCGAGCTAGCTACCTGGGTTTCAGAGAAAATTTTGCGGCTTTGTTTGTTTTGAATTACTGGTTGATAGAATTTCCTTTGTCTGTGATCGCTAATCGCTTTGAATTGAGGTGTCAACAAAAGCAACTCGTGCTATTGTATTACAAAACCTGCCCTTGTTTCTTCAGATAGGATTAATTGTCATTGCTACATTTGAATAGCTAATTGTTTGGGTTCATGTCTCCCATATGACACAACAAATTTATATCTTTGGTAATAGATTGTACACCTTTGAGAATAGATTGCAGGGGAACTTTCTTTTTACAAATGATGTACTTTTCCGATGTAACAAAGAGATTTGCCATTTTTGAGAAACGCTTTGTTTTCTCTTTATTTTGCTGCGATAGAATGCCTTCAGGAGTGTGCAATCTATTCTCAAAGGTATCATTTTTGCTGTGTCACATGGGAGACCTAAGTCTTGCAAGACCTTTTGTTTTATGCAAGCCTTCCAAGACTTCAAAGGTGTTTGCAACAAGAAAACTTTGAATCGACGGTAGTTGGACAGTTTGCTGCAGAGGCTGTTAAATCATATGACATTGTATCGAAATTAACGATGATAAAATGGTGGAAAGAAATAGGATTTGTGGTGACCTTATTCGTAAATGTTTCTGCTGTTTATTACTGCAACCGAAAGTGACTTAATGCCGATTACTGGGACTCCGCTGTGGGTGAAGGTAGGCCCGTTAGCTTTCTTGATAGCAAATAGCTTTAATTCGTCAAGGATTCTCGAAAATCACACAAACAAATACTTTCATGTTATTCCTGGACATAATTCACGTAGCATGTGAAATTTTGAAAACTATATCTTATTTGCAGCGTTCCTGAAATATTCTTAAATATAGGCCAATTTTCGAAGGAATGAAATTCGATGTAATGCCGATCCCTGATGAGATTTTAACCAAATGCAGAAAAACAAATGTGGAGTGAGGTCTGCAGAATCGATTCGTCTCGTGGTAAAACCAGCTCTATATATTTATTAGTCGAATATTCATTTTCGTGAACGTGCTTAAAAAAGTTGTCTCAAAAGCCTTATTTTCAGTCATGTGAATGGAATACTACGATATCATTGGCTTATAAGCGTGAGATTGGAAGATTTGCGGGTTCCCTGTGCCCTGTTGAAAGATTTGACTTGAATGCTATTAATGGCTGCAGACGAGTCAAATCTTTCAATAGGGCGCAGGGAAACCCGAAAATCTTCCAATTTCACGCTTATAAAGCCAATGATATCGCCGTATTCTGCTCACATGACTGAAAATAAGGCTTTCGAGATAACTTTTCGAGTATCTTCACGAAAATAAAATTAGATATTCGACTAATAAAGATACAGAGCTGGTTTTACCACGAATCGATTCGAGAGGCCCAACTCCACATTCGTTTTTCTGCATTTGGTTAAAATCTCATCAGGGATCGGCGTTACATCGAATTTCATTCCTTCAAAAAAACGGGCCTATCTTCAAGAATTCTCCAGGAACGCTACAAATAAGATATAGCTTCCAAAATTTCACATGTTTTATCTTGCTTGCCTTTGTGTTTGTTACTTGTGCCAAGTTTCAAGTCCCTAGCGCTTATGGTTCTGAGATTAAAGATGGGGTTTCACCAAAGTTTCAGAAGCCTGGTCTGGATAAGGTGGTTAAGAAGTTGCTTAGGCCAAAAGGCTAAAGCTTTGGTTTGCAGGAAGAGGGAAATTTGAGCTTTTAAGATAAACATGTCTAAAACTAGTCCTTCTGCCATTTGTGTAAAAACTAGTCTTTCTGCCATTGGGGACCATATTTGTAAGTCTGGCCATTATGCGTCCATTGAGAACTTCCAAATCCTTAGTAGGATTGACAATTTGTTTGACCTTCTTATCCACGAGTCTTTTAATTCTACGCAATCGTCCTGTGCTTAATGCATAAGTGTCCTCTATTCCCCTGGCACTGTTCTAATCTTACTTGTTTACTGACTTTACCGTATTCTTACCACCCTCCCCCTCCCCCCACCCCGGTTGGTTTCCTTCCCTTTAAGTCCCTCCTGTAGTTACTCCTTTTCCTTCCACATTATTTCCCTTTTATGGTGTTCTTTGTTACTGTCCTTATTTAATGGCGATACACGCCCACACGTTTACATGCAGATGATGGATCTTGGAATAGATCCGAAATGTTTGGAAATTTAACACCGTTTAAGTCAACTGCACTATTGATATTTAACATGATTTGGCATGATTTGTGTCTCTCAACTTGTAGCCAATGGACTTGTCTGCAATGGAAAGATCCAGTAACATAAATATGGAGTTGGAATAGAAAGATCAAAACGTGAACATGATTCTTTTTAGGGTCGTTCTTGCTCTTCGATTAACATGCCTGCTCTCAAAGTATCAATATCAACAAATGAGGTAGCTATGTTCAAGTTAACTATCGACGAACATTTTTAGAGTGATTAGACATTGATTGACGCTAAATTCACAGCACTGGAGTCAACCAACCAAATCCGTTATAATTTTTTTTCGAACACTCAGAAGAAGGTGACAGTGATGGTAATCAATTGTCAATCAGGCCTATCCAATGAAATAATCAGGAACAATGTTGTTTTGAGAGCAAAATAGAAATTTAGTCAAGGAAAACTGCAAGAAATTGCCTTTGTGATGACAATTTTTAGTAACAACAGACTAAGTGAGTTCTAAATCGTGATATATACACGTATACACGTAACAAGTAAAACAAAGTTGAACAACAGACTAGCTGCATTTAAAATATTTTAGATAATTTTGTCCACTATTTGCAGCAGCAGCAAAGCAAAGCTTAATCATCATATAATGTATCATACATAAAACACAGTCAACTGTCTCTAAAGTAGACACCTTCAGGGCCAACTAACAGCGCCCATGTTTTCTTTGTCGATGCAGACTGTCCAGACTGGCTAAATTCATGCGAGTACGGTCCGAAAGTAGGCCCCAAATTACTGTAAAATTGATTTCTGATGAACCAAAAGTGAAATGTAATCGGAGATGACTACATTTCGTGATTATTTGTCACATTTATATAGTATATACCGGGTGTCCCAAAAAAAGTACTCCCGTTTGAAAAATCACCAACATTTGATTGCACGGCCGATCTTCAATTTTTATTTTTGGTCACGTAGATCAAGGACCAAATCATTTTCCAAAACATAGCTGATCTTGTAAGTGGTTTTAAAATGAGCAAATTTAACTCTTTTACGGCTACCTGGTTTTGAATCATCCTGTAAAAAAGTATTGATGATTGCCAAATCAATTTCTTTGTGCGTGTAAAACTTCTAGTTTGGTCATAAATGACAAAAATAAATGTGCACTATCATTGGAGACTTCAATGATGATGAAAAATCTGAAAATTTTGACTCTTAGGAAAGATTGAGTATTTTGCAAAAAAAAAACTATAGCTCAAAATAAGGGTTTTCAACGTGTTAATTTTCTACCTTGCTGTATCAAAAGCAAACATTTTATCATCTGTGAATATTTTTGGATCTTTGACAAAACTACTCAAAAAGAAAATTTTATCAAAGGTTTTATAATCAATTTTTGATGGTTTTTTAAACAGGAGTACTTTTTTTTGGGACACCCGGTAGAATGGAGCTTACGATGCATCGATGCAGTACAGCATCGATATTTTGGTACTCCAAAACCTAATCGAGTAAACGTAGTAATTAATTTAGAGACAGTTTACTGTATATTATGTATGAAATATTGTTATTCATCCATAAAATGCAGTGAACTGTGTCTAAAATGAATATCTTCCAGGCCAACTCAATGTGTCCTCTTTAGCAAGGTGTGCACCTTACAGAAAGAATTTTAGGTAATATCTATCAACAGGGACGACAAATAGTTCCTTTCTTGACAGGTTGTTTACGAAATAAAGGTGTCGCTTAGAGAGAGTTGACTGCAGTGCAATACTTGAAAGCTAATCCGTAATATAACATGAAATAAATACAATATAATACAATCCGGCAGGAGATCTGGCTCTTGCTGGGGGGGGGGAGGTTGCATAGGAACATGGTAGGAGTGGACAACCAAAAAGGGTATACTTCATTTTTATGGAAGCACCTGGAAAGTTCTAGGGCACCCGTTCAGGCCCGTCGGAACCGGGGGGGCTGGGGGGGCTTCAGCCCCCCCAATAATTTGCTGCAGTTCGTTCACTTTTGTAAGTAAAAAAGGCTGTGAAAGCCCATCTCATGGAAATGAAGATTCAAACTTATTTATCATTTATATTCGAGGAAGTTATTAGAATTTATCAAGCTATCATCCTTGATATTATGGAATTCAAATATAATCTATATCCTCCTGAAATTGAAGTCCCATTTTTCAGAATTTTCTCGGAAAAACCCCCATCAGAGTTCATCCTTTGCTTTATTAAATTATCAATTCTCCAAAAATGAGGCCTTTTCCAACGATCTAAAGGGCGTGGCCATGAAAAATTTTCCCGGGGGCAAGCCCCTGGACCCCAATTTATCATCACTCCGCTCAGGGACGCCGGAGCGATGGTAGGGCAAGGGGGGCGACTAGGAACATGAGGGCAATCGAGACCGGAGGCGAGCCGAAAATTGGGGGGTCCGGGGGTACTCCCCCGGGAAAATTTTTGTGGCCACGCCCTAAAATGGCTTAAAATGCTAAAATGCTATCAAAAAATGCCCTATTTTGGCTTAAAATGCTATCAAAAATGTTTCAACGAATATTAATCATGTTCTTTCACGAATTTTTTCGGCTATTTCTCCACATGTCCTCATTCCGAATCACATAAGATCGCATATTGTTTATTTTGAAGTTGCAATTGCCAGTCATTTTTGATTATTCGTTAGTGGTGTTTCTGATATGGGAACGAAACTATGGCGGCTCTCCTATCAAGTTTCAAAGTAAATTATTGTTTTTCATTGAAAGGGTACCTTTGCCCCCTTGCCCCCCTTAGGAAAGGGCAGGAGGGGCGCTTGACCCCCCGCGCCCCCCCTCTCCGGCGTTCCTGACTCCACTCGCATGAAGTTTCAGCCCCCCCAATGTGAATTTCGTTCCGACGGGCCTGCCCGTTTCAAACCAACTGAAACTGCAGCAACTCATGATTGAAGTTTATGAATCACTCAACCATGAAAACCCTTCTTTCTTATGGGATTTATTCACAAGAAAAGAAATTAATTACAACCTGGAAATTAAAGATATTCTCTCACTTCCCAATACATCGACTGCGTGTTTCGGTACAAATTCGACAATTTTTAGAGATATCATACGTTAGAATGGTACACCTGATGTGATTAAGAGCAGCAATAAAGCCTCTATTTTTAGCAAAAACATAAAAAATTGGGCTGGGGAGGGTTGCAATTGTAAAATTTGGAAATAGTTTTATTGTAGATTAGTTTAACCCTATCCAGATAAGACTACCTAGTGAATTTTTCCATACAACTGGTCGAGTATCTCCAGAATAGTCTAGTTTTTTGTGACTTTTAGTTTCTATCTACGAGACATCTTTTTATGTCGATTTCAAAAATTTTGACACTGATTCAGGGGGTCAACGCTTGACTTTAAATTGAAAGCTCCGCAAAATATATACCTTTTAACTCATAACTTTGGAACCACTGGCGCTATGACAACGAAACAAACATTGCTGAACTGGTCTTGAAACGGGCTTTCATTTGATATATAGTTAATCGATTTTTGATATCGTAATCAATAATTGTTTAATGCGCATGCGTACTGATAAAAACTATTTTGGGCTTCATTTTTGAAAAAATGAGCAACATCATATGATGCAGCAGGTCTTTTTATGTATATCCAGCATAGTCTCCCCAAAGTCTAAAAAGGCCTAGTGTGGATAGGGTAGTTTAAGTCAGTTGGTATTTATTAGTTTGTGCCTTTTTGCACAAACTTCGAATATGACTGTATCCAACTGTAAATAAAGTGATTATTATTATCTATGCAACAGGTGGCTTGCCACCACCCCTTCCCCTATTACCCGGCACGGCAAGAAAAGACTTCGTTTCGACACAATTTTTTCACAGGAAACTATAGGGAAAGGTGCCGATTCCAAAGGTGTCGCCAGTCAGAAATGTAGTAAAAATCTGAGATTTCCGATTTTGGAAACTGCAGGGAAAGGGACATTTCCTTTTCTCCTAATTTCCAGAGCGAGAAATTTGACAATTCCGGCGTTGTTAATCGTGAAGTGTAAATACGAAACTGTAGAGAAACGCAGAGTGTCTGAAGGGAAATCAATACGAAATTCGAAATAAGATGTTTGCGATATAGATGCACTGGTAGTGTAGTCGTTGGAAACTTCGGTGAAACGCCAGGTTCTTTTTGGAAATATTTTGCAGGAAATAATAGAATTTCCATGGAAATTTGAAGTCTTTTGATGCCAAATTGATAAATTCATTCACACAAATCCCGGCGCAAATTCCTTATTTTCCTCAATTCTTTACTTATCCGAATGTATATTGCAATATACAGCTATCGCATGACTATTCGAAGACCCGTAGTGTACGCCACCTAAAAGGACTTAGTAAATCAGTCACAATGATAGATCGGAGAAAATTGCACACTGTAAAAGACAACGATGTTTGCAAAAGATCTGTTAATTTTCACGAGAAACGGATAACTCAGTGATCAGGACAGAATAAAATGCTTACATACATTTCTTTGAAAGAGTTCATACACTAATCTTTTTTCATAAGAAGCCGCTTATAAGAAACGGTAGGCTCAGCTTTTCGAAAGTTAAGAAACAACCCTACCTGAATTGAAAAAGCTAAGAAACTTTTGTAATTTACAATTCTAATTTTAATTTCGGACTCAAAACTGTTTTGACAGTGTACATTTATAGCAACTGTTTGGGCATTATTTCGGGTGCGAATTATGTCCTTTACTTATTTTGAGATCTTACTAAGCAATTTGGGAGCCCTTTAGATAAAACAAGATGAACTCTACACTTCCGGCATAAAAAGTATAAGAAACACATAAGAAACTTTTGCTAGCAAAATGGCCCAAAAATGTAAGAAACTGCCTACCATCACCGGACCTTAGTTTCTTATGAAAAAAATGAGTGTATATGTGAAATTTACCATAACGAAATAATACCAAATGTGAGATACTACGAATAGATAGATAGAAAGCAACTACACCTACAGCTAGAAACAATTTATTTACTACGGTAAGGCATAACCTAAGATATTTACAGAGTTTAAAGAAGTTCTCACAGGAGGGGTAAATATAGTGAATTTCTTCTCAAATCAATTGTACGAATATGCTCCTGCATACATCAATAGTTCGGTCTATGGTCTATGTAAAGTCAAACCCTACAATATGATTTCATATAAGATTTATTTTATTTGAACGACAATGAATATCAGTGTCTTCGTGTCTTGTCTTCGTTACATTAACGGGGTGGCAGTTGAAGGTAGTTATTCATCAGTTCCAATTATGATACACGTCTTATTCATTTAGGAAACTAGTTTAGACGAAACAGGATGGAAGTGGATTCAAAACTGTGTTTCAGAAGCGTTAAGATACTTTTAAAAGTTAGATTATCATTCAAAAATTTCGTGAAACCATAATTCTTGGCAATATTCACTATAATTTTGTTTCAAACCCAAATAACTTTTTCTTTGCTAAACATTATTTCACATAATATCAAGGAACAAGTATGTATGATAGTTGTAGAAAATACATCATAATTCAGGCATCCAAAAACAAGAAAGGGATCAAGAAACTTTTAGTGCTAAAAAACGAAAACTTTCTTGTGAGGTCAAGAAACCTTATTAAGAGTATGCAGTGGTCATTTTTTCAAATAAGAAACTTCATTGCCAGTCGTCTCCTTGGAAACCATCATTCAGCTTGTTATCAATTGACGATTACGCTAAAAATAGCGGCGAGGAACTTTTTACCAAGATGCATTGCGTTTGAAATGCGAATCTTTAACGATTCTATAGGAGTTTGATTAAAGATCGCAGTGCATCTTGGCAAAAAGTACCTCTCCGCCATCTTTAGCGTAATCATCTATTGTATGCGCAATACCAGACTTAAATCTCCAGGCGGACTTAAATGCTATTTCAAATTTGAGAGCCCAAACATTTGCTCATTGATCTTTACAATTCGCAGAGATGCTTTCAGAGATGAATTGTTCTTTGCCTTAATCGATGAGCAGACAGGGCTTCAACCACTTATGTTAGTTGTGGTAAATTCGTGTTCTGCACACATTTTGAAAATATGTATTACTTTCGTTTATGGTCTGCAAAACCAGATTGTCGAGAAAAATATATAAAGCAGACGCTTAAGAAGTTAGGGGGCCATACGGAGATTGTATTCAGTTTTTGAGCAGGAGAGGGGTTTAATCTAAAGGGTCTTTGGGTAAACGTTCGGGGCTAATTTGACACTGAAATCCTCAGTTGACTTAACTGATGAAGAATGTGTTTATGTAACAACTGGTTAGTGGGGCAAACGATAGTATCTATATGTAATATCACTTTCTCTGTTGTAAGAAAACACCCGCCTATCCGCCAAGAATCATGCGAGAAAATGTTTCATTTTCTATAAATCTTACTCGGACAGATTCATCTCAAGAATATTTGAAAGGCAACTAAATGGTGTTGAAATAACTTGCAATTGCTTTTGAATAAGAGCAGTAGAAGTTTGAAGGTAATAGCAAGTTAAAGCTAAGCTGTCAGATTACTCCCTGTGACCCCCTATTCAAAAATTCTTAATTAAATTGCTCGATATCTCAATACTCAAAAACCTGTAATTAGAAAGCATACGTTCAAAATATTTAACTCGGCGTAAAAAGATGGGTGTAAAATTTTATGACCAATTTCTTCTGGTTGAATGGCTTGAAAGCAACTTTAGATACCTATTTATAATTCTACCATTGGACTTTTCAGAAATCTTTAGTATTTGGAACTTACTATATATTTTCTATTTTTACTCATTTGAGGATTTGACGTTATCAAATTTCTAAATCATAAACTAGAAGAGCTACGGACTTTTGCTTGATACCATAGAGTAGACATCTATACCCATGGTCTTCTTAGAAATTATTTCATATTGGGTCAAACGGTTTAGGAATCCATTTTTAACTTTTCTTGAGTTCTTGAAAAATAAGAAAAACACTGTAGTTCTGTAAATTTTTAAGATGCTAGAAAAGTCCAACGGTAAAATCATAGAGAAATAGCTAGAGTCTCTTTGAAGACTGTGAAGTTATTCAGTTCAAAGAAATAGGTCATTGAATTTTATACCAGGCTTTTTGAATATTTGGAACATATCATGCTTGATTAGAATAGGAGACTGTTTAGATCTGTTTAAGGAGGTAAAGATCTGTTTGTTTATTCCAACTGGCCATGATATGAATTTGTTCAGTTGTATGATGCGAGGGTTTCCTTCCACGGGCGATTCAACGGCAGTTCTTCCCCACCTCCCTGCTTGCCTGGAATTAGTCTCATTTCTGCCTTCCATGAATTTCATCAAGTTGATTTCTCAGCTCTGCTAAGGCTCTGCTCAATTCCAAGGCAGATTTTTGACAAACTGCCAATTCTTTTTCTGCGATGAATCTTTTTCGTACTTCGTACAGCTATTGAAAAATAATTGTAACAGATAAATCATTGCATGCCAACAAATGAAAAAATTCAATATGTTCGCAAGAAATCATCAAAAACTAGGGAACCGTTAAACTAAAATCATCAGTCTCGAATCCTGCAGAATCCTACTGAGAAGATATGACACAATTTAATGTTGAAGGTGGTGAAAATCCCATTCGCACGTCATCTCCTTGAAACCAATTCATATCGCAGAACATTCCATGATCATAATCTTGGGTGCCTAATAATATTCCTCCTTTTCTTTAGAACTAAACAAGTGAAAACATCATTAATTAACAATGCTAATATATGAACAACATTTTTTATTTTCATTAATAAAGTCCTGACAGTAGTCAGTAGATACCTGCCAGAGAGAGCACTTTTATGTCCAGTGCTGGTTGCAAGCTTCTGAAATCTTAATTCCTTTTCCTACCGCACGATTTTAGGAAACTTTTATATTTATGATGCGGTAAATGTGCTAGAATAAATTCATTTTTTTTTGCAAAAAACAGCTTTTAAAATGCCAAGTGAGATTGCAGAACAAACATATAGTGCTTACTCAAAGCAATGTCAAACTATTTGATCTTGTTTATCCTCAATGAATTCATATGAAGTGTGAAATTCAGTTTTGGGAATAATTAGGAAATTCTACGAGAAAATATGCTATGCTATTGGAATTGGATTTAACGCTAGGAAACTCTTCTACCAAAATAAATGGCCAAGGAAAATTGAAACTGCAAATAATCATATTTTGTTTTTATGACCTCACCCTTACGATAGTTAGAAAATTATAGAAACCTCCAGTACTGGCCCAAATTCTTAGTTTCTTAATATGAGAATACGTAAATCGATTTTATCCCAATTTGACACAGAGTTGGAGAAAGAGAAACAATGTATCAATTGGCAGGGCACCAAATACCATAGAAACATTTGTGAATGGGGCCCTAGACTTCTACTTGATTAAACGCCGTTGTGAAATAAAAAGAATGCAATCTTGGTGCATTGAAAAATACTGTAAATTGGAAAATGTTTACAAAAATGCTTGGTTATCTTCTGGAGAACATGAACATATTTAGTTGATGCAATGACAATACATCCATTTATGGGCCCAATTTTCAAAAATTTCATTGGGAAGCCATTTCGTGGTCACAGTTCTTTCTTCTACTCGATTTTGAATATTTAATGGGAGGTGCATTTTCTGAGAAATTTTCCAGCTCTTGACTCCAAATTTGGCTTCCTTTGCTCGCACTGAATTTCAGCCATATCCAGCAGTATGTTTATACATTGCAAACTCGTTTTCGATGATGGAAATTGGCAAGGATTTTGTTGATCAATTTGCAGCCAGAAGTGTATTCATTTGCAATTATCTCCTCAGGTCAAAATAATTGTACTCATTGCAATCGAGGTTTTTGTCCCAAAAATGTTATTCCCATTTGTGTGGATGCTGCTAGGAGCTGCAAATTCCATTGTCTCTTTCTTGATACAATTAGAGAGTCTGAAAGTCTGAGACCTACTTGAGCCCATTGGACAAGTTTATGATAAGAAACAATACTATCAACCGACCTTTTTTAAACGGTAGAAAATTCCAACACAGCTCTTAAAACCTCCTTTCAGTGATTAGTGAGTGTTTACTTGATTTTGAAAATTTTGAAGAATAAAGGAAGTGCTGTTTTTGAAGCAATCAGAATTCACTTTTCAGATTGGTGGAAAAAAGGTTGCAAGCTCTACGTTAAAGGCAATCTGTCTCATTCATAATTGGCTGAAGATTGTATAGGGGGAAGATTTGTATGGCAGAGTTAACATAGAAGAATTGGAAAAGAGATAACTTCGAATGGACCTGAATTTTTATCATGCAAAAATTCAAAGAGTCTGGGCTCTAGCTCCTTTCCGTTGTCTATGCTTTGTTCTTCTAAACCAATCACATGCGTGACAGAGCTCCTTTAAGGCCTATCCTTTGTAACTGCATCAAAGTATCAAATACGAGACAATAGAACGTACAGCTCCTCCATAGCAGAGACACTATAGTAGGGCACAATTTGATTGGTACCCTGTGGAGCATCTAAAATATCGACAGCTAGAATATATATCACATTAAGAAGTACATCACTGAGAGCATATAGAGACCTATATGTCATTGAAATTTTGTATGGGAAGGGGACAAAAACGTCCAAATAAGATTTTTGAGAGCAAATCCATGTGTGGTACCTCCATATCAAAGTACAGGAGATGAGATCACTGACAAGGAACCTCCATGGAAGTTATGCGAAAATTGGAGAGCTAAAAAAGAGGAGCAAAAACGGAAACCGGTGACTCTTCGTATCAAAGGGAAGACGTACCTTTTTACTTGCACATCTCGTCTATTGATACGTTTCTGTAGTGGGGGAAATTTGTCTTGGTTTTGTTGCAGGATGTTGATTGAACAATAGAACTGCAAAACAAACATGACATGCTTTAGCCTTCTTTGCAGCTAGCTGTTAGTCAAAAGTTATAAAAAAGCATTTCTTCAAGAAATATTTCCAGAGAACATTTCATGAAAAAATGTTTTCCCATTCAATTTGAACCTTTCGAGGTCCCCTTTCGCGCCCCCTCTCCGGCCTTGAACTCTGTCAGCACTATAAAATTAGGTGGGAAGATATTGAGTATTGGAACTTGAAAAAGAGGAAAGGTAGGCATATCGTTGACAGGGATTGAGCTCCAGCTCTAGTAAACAAAAGGGGCTCTCATTTGAGCAAAAGACAATAGTGTGAAATTTTAGAATGGCGCTTTTCAAAACACCACCACACAGTGATCCAGAATACGAAAATTAGGGAATAAACTGCAAAAAATGAATTCTCGAAAATGCAAAAAATACACGATAGTCTTTATAGAGGACATCCTGAGGATTAACAAAAAACAAACCGTTTTAAAATCGGACCACTGAGTGCGGAGAAATGTATTGTTGAAGTTGGCCTAAATTCCATATGGTTGTTTACACTGACATTTCCGGTACAAGTGTCAAAATAACGTAAATTTCAAAATGTCAAAAGGTCGTCTTGCCTTCGTCCGATTTTAGAATTTTTTCTTTTAAATGAAAGGTAAATCTTTCGTCTTTAATGCCATCTAGTTGCTGGATTCATATGGTAAACGGTTATCCAAGAATTACGCAAAGTTATGTCCCTTGTACTCTATCCAAGAATCTTTTTTCAAAACTGGGAACTTCGACTTAAAAGTTGAAAACAAAAAAAGCAAGCGTTTGCAAGCCTTAGCGACTAATTTTTCATTAAACTCCAACGTCTTCTGAATGCTTCCCTGAAATCTTTCGTTCTGAGTCGTTCAAATTAATTGTCAAAAATTCTTTCAAAATCGTTGGTAAAAGATTATGATGATTATGATGAATATTATAGTCAGGCAACTTATCAATTCCTTTATGCTAAAAACAAAGAGCAAAATGCCAATAATTTTCCTTGGAGTTTTCTCAAAGCATAAATAGAAAGAGTTATTCATGGGATTGGATGCGAACATATTTTTTTGTCAGAAAGGCAGTTCGAGGATATTTTCAAGAGCATCAAAAACAAAAGCTTTGTTCCTAAATATGAGACGAACTCTGCAGTTCTGCTAAAAAGGGTCACACGCCACAAGTATCTCAATTCTTTCTTGTTAATCTTATTTGTGATAAAATGTATTTTTGTGACATTCTTTACATGCATATGTACTTATTGGTTCATTCTATTTGGCTGCCACCGTTGTGTCTGCCCCCACCTTTATGTCACAATTCCCAGTACATTTTGCCAAGGTTTTGTAGCAGTCAGAGCTAATATAACAAGCAGTTTTGCGATAATGGTAGTAATATCATTGATGATTTATTTTCCACAGAATAAGGAACAGTATGAGACATCCTGTGTTTTGGTTCATTTATTGTTTTGCAAATATAAACTTGTCGCTTGATACTCACGATAAAAAGATACCCTTTCAAATTAAAATCCCATCAGTAATTTTTCCCAGTAAGTCTGATAACTTAAAGGGAAACTCTACTTATACTTTGAGAAAACGCCATGAAAATTATTGGAAATTTGCTCTTTGGTTTGGCAAATAGGAATCAATAAGATGCTTGACTAAATGTTCATTTATAATCATCATAACTTTTGCCAACAATATTGAAAGAATTGTTGACAATTAATTTGAACGACTCAGAACGAAAGATTTCAGGTAGACACCCAGAAGACGTTGGAGTTTAATAAAAGATTTGTCACTAAGGCTTGCAAACGCTTGCTTTTTTGTTTTCAACTTTTAAGTCGAAGTTCCCAGTTTTGAAAAAGATTCTTGGATAGAGTACAAGGGACATAACTTTGCATAATTCTTGGATAACCGTTTACCATATGAATCCAGCAACTAGATGGCATTAAAGACGAAAGAATTACCTTTCATTTAAAAGAAAAAATTCTAAAATTGGACAAAGGCAAGATGACCTTTTGACATTTTGAAATTTACGTTATTTTGACACTTGTACCGGAAATGTCAGTGTAAACAACCATATGGAATTTAGGCCAACTTCAAAAATACATTTCTCCGCACTCAGCGGTCCGATTTTAAAACGGTTTGTTTCATGTTAATCCTCAGGATGTCCTCCATAAAGAATGTCGGGTATTTTTTCAATTTTCAAAAATTCATTTTTTGCAATTAATTACATGCTCTGGATCACTGTGCACCATTTGCTCGCCCAAAACAACAATGATTTTGCTTGTGTAGGATTACCTCATGTAATTTCTGAAGCCAGTTGTGCTGTCTTGACTTGATGAGCGTATGCGAGAGAAAGAGAAAAAATTGGTTGAAACAATTTGGGTGGTCATATTTTTCGAAAAGTTGAACGAACGGAGGGGAGATTTGCTAGAACCACTATCTTGGAAATCTTCGGCCTCTTGTACGGACCGTGCATTAATCACGCAGGTCCGCATCACATACAGCTTGCCATATGCAGGCCTGAAGCGCCAAAACAGCAGACTAACAAACTTGACTTAAAGAATTCTAAAGAGAAACGATGAAGGACATAAAAATATACTAACCATTCTGCCAATTTCACGTAATAGATTCCAGGATCTTGCAATTGCTTTCTCGTGTCATTTCTGAAGCCAGTTGTGTGGGCTTGACGTGATGAGCGTATGGGATAGAGAGAGAGAAAAAACATTGGTTAAAGGAAATTGCAACATCAATTTTTTAAAAGTCGAACGAATGAAGGGCAGATTTGCTAGAACCACTATCTTGGAAATCTTCGGCCTCTTGTACGGACCGTGCATTAATCACGCAGGTCCGCATCACATACAGCTTGCCATATGCAGGCCTGAAGCGCCAAAACAGCAGACTAACAAATTTGACTTAAAGAATTCTAAAGAGAAACGATGAAGGACATGAAAATATACTAACCATTCTGCCGATTTCATGTGAAAAGATTCCAGGACATTGCAATGATTGTAGCAGCTACTTTTAAGTTGTGTTTTTCCGTTCATCTTTGCAGGTATTTCGCTCGCTTTGGTTCTTTTGGCGCCCAGCGAATGATAAACTGTTTTCTGGCTATTTTCAATACACTTTGTCCTTTACGAAACGTAGCGCGTATATAAAAGAGAGGTGTGATCTTTTGTCAAACACGCTTTCCAATTTCCGACTTGGGACCATGGCTGACTTTGACTATAAAACATATGGGAAACAAGGGAGCTGTTTTGAAAGAATGGAACAATTGACTAGTAGAGCATTGCGTTGTCATCATTTGACACTTGGGACTAACAAAGCAATATCTTCATTTTACGACAAAAAAGCAACACATACTTCAAAAACGTTGCGAAACAATCAATACTGAATAAAAAAACACTGGAATTTACTATGAATTGGATGGCCCGTTGTTGGTTGTTGCTTGTGAAGGGTTTTGAAGGCCTTTGAACTGCAAGTTTCTTAATTTTCCCATAATTTTCTCGGATTGGGCTTATTAAAGTTTCTTATTACTTCGCAAGCATGGTGTTACAGTTTCTTAAATTGTTTGCCATCCTAGTAGTAGTTTCTTAAAAGCAAAAATTCTTATATATCAAGACAAAATTATTTCTATTTTTTTTTATTAAACAAATTTATCCCAGAACTAGAGTTACGTGTTAATAAGTTCTCGGTGAAGCATGTTGTTCATTAAAAATGAGAACAGAGGAGAAATCTAACTCAGTTCTGAAACGATTAATTTCCGAGGACACAAGATTAGAAATCTCTGATTTCTGTTTGTGAGAAATCCTTGGTTTCATATAGTGAAACTACGGGTGTAAATTTCCCCATTGGAAATCTAAGGGAAAAAACATACCGCCAATTTATTTTGGGGAAACTGGACACGCAAAAGAAACCCGCAAATTATCTTCTGGACACTGTTGGGAAATGTGGAAATTTCATCTTCTAGGAAATTATGTGAAACTAACACATTTCTTGCCGTGCGGTCTCCTGCCTCGTGTCCTATCGATGACATCTACATACACCACATTCTCCCCACTTGGGGCTGAAATTGCTTCTGGGAATGGATCCCTGTTTTCCTCCAGTTCCTGCTTCTTTCGTTCATCTTTTAATTTATCTTCGTGGTGTATCGCCCAGACATCAGCCATGCCCGGAAGATCTGCGATCATTTCATTTTCGTCTTCCTCCATGACGTATGAGATACCTTCATCGCTCCTGCCAGCGACATTTGATTCTGGCACTGCGGCCCTCCTCTGCATCTCTCGCTTCTCTTCCCCCAATCTCCTTTGTTCCTTTATCCATTTGAGATGGTTGCTGGGAACATCTGTAGGGTTTTCTTTGAAAGAAATTCTTTCTTCTAAATGCTTTTTTGCAAATTTCGCAATGATTTCATCTAGTTTGCCCTCCATTGCTCGCAGGTCAGATTGGAACTCCTCCATTAGCTCATTCATGTTTGCTGTCTCTGTCGGGTACTGAATAGTTCCGCCGTGGTATGTGTCTTGATAAAGAGATAAGATTTGTGACAACCTCATGCGTGCATGACCAGCGTGGCTGGCTCCTAGTAGTTTCTTCAAATTTGTGGGATCAACAAGTTTATCATATCACGTATGCCCACCTATACTTGGTTAGAAATTTGATACTAGGATACCATTCTTCCCCTTAGCTATTGGTGTGCATGGCTTACACTGTCGTTGTGGGGTCAGTCATGGAAAGAATAAATATATGTGATGTACAGTGATGTACAGTGACAAACAAGGCATCAGAATGCAGCTGCAGAGCATAGCTTCTCAATTCCTAACAAGGTCGTTGACAAAGTTTATGAACTACCGATTGCCCCAAAAAAGTTCCAACGTTTAATTGAACTCAGAGAAAAAGGAAGAAATGAGTTAAATGATGATGGAGATATGTACGAGCTCTAATATTTCATGTTCCTGTTGAAGTCAAATCCAATGACGTTAGCCGTCCTGCTTGATATTTGTGGAAGGGGACTCACTCGATGAGAAGCACAAACGCACTAACGTTGGGTTCACAATTTGTTCATTACGTGTAGTACTACATTGAAAATAAAAAAGGCCAGCTTCCAGTCAGTAGTGCAATTTTCAGAGCATTAGAAATCCTTTCATTTACAAGAGAAAACAGCACTAGATAATAAAATTGAATAGAATAATTGAATAGAATTTTGGTTTTAACGATTTTTGATTCTGTAACAGCTCGCCTGCTCTACATAAGGTTTGAGGAATCGAGTCAAAAAGGTATTGGGCAAAAATGGTTTGCTACTGTTGTTGTTGCATTTACTAACTGGGAATTTTACCTTTCCGCGGTTTCATGGAGTAGAACAAACTGTCTTTTCTTGAACTAAAAAGCAGTTGTCAACTTTTTGTTCCACCTGCCATATTATGCAATATTGGATTTTTCGTCTTGGTGAGCTCGAATTGAGTGGCAAAGTACACCCTTCGTATTTCCCTGCGAGACCTGTTCTATTCGATATTTAAGACCTTGCTACAAATATACTGAATGAGCAGAGCTCTTGCTTGTCCTTGCTCCAAGTCTATTTTGTGAACTGATCAAGGTAAGGACGGAGAGTGGCAACTCATTTTTTCTGTTCATAATCCAGAGATTTCAACTTCGCCACAATGATGCAGGCAGGCGTACGGATCTCTTTGGTTTGCCTTCAACATGAAATGTTAGAGCTCATAACGCCATCTTCAGAATACTAATTTCTACCTAAAAAATGCCAAACTTTAAATGTCTATCATAAAACTAAAATGATTGGAAATCGCCAGGCTCAGAACGTTTTTCCCTGTGTTCAATCCAACGCCGAATCTCCTCCTTTGGGAGACCCGGTACTTTTTTGAACTGAGTGACTTGAAAGAAATTTTAGCTATTTTGCTATAATTTTACTGTCGGACTTTTCTGAAATATTCAATATTACTTCTTTTCTAAATTTAACAGAGAAATGTCGAAAAAACTTCCAACCATCGCAAATATTTATTAATGTTTTACTGAAACATGAATTTCTTCGACATTGACATTTTGATTTCGCAACCTGAATATGAATGGAAAGACTGAAATATGAATAGAATGATCATCGTCGTAATCATGCATCTTTAAATGTTTGGTTTTTGCAATATGGTATCGAGAAAAGTCTGTCACTCTTCTTGTTTACGATTTAGAAATTGAATAGTGTCAAGTTCTCAATTGAGTTGAAATATGAAATATGAAAAACGCTGTAATTTCGAAAATTATTCAAGATTTCTGAAAAGTTCAACAGTAGAATAATGGATAAGTAGCCAAAGTTTCTTTTGAGCCATTCAATTAAAAAAATAAGGCATTGAATTTACACCTACAGTCGTGCCCAAAAGTTTAAAGGACAAGTCCGGGGTTGATATGATTGATGATAAAATACAAGATAATACCTCTATGAATTATGTATGATACTTTTTTCCACTATTTTTCGCCTTCTCCTTGTGAAATTACGTATTCAAATAAGCTATTTGAGCGAAGTGACGTCATATCACGCAAACGAAAACGAGGCTCTGTGATTGTTTTTCGCCTCTTAGTTTCTGCCAGCCTCTTTATCGTGTACTTGTGCATTGAAAATGGCACGAGAACACGATAAAGAGGCTTGCGACGATAAAGAGGCGAAAAACCAATCACACAACCTCGTTTTCCTTTACGTGATATGACGTCATTTCGCTCAAAGTGCTTTTGTGAATACGTAATTTCACAAGCAGAAGGCAAAGAATAGTGAAAAAGTATCATACATCATTCATAGCAGTATTATCTTGTATTTTATCATCAATGATAACAACCCCGGACTTGTCCTTTAAGACCGAATTTTTGTCAACAACGTTTCTTGGCCTAACGATATGGAACCCTACCACTCTACCTAGTTTACTTTGTTAGAGTTCATTTAGATCAACTTTCCATGTAGATTTCAAATATTTGATTTTTTTTCTAATTTCGGCGCCATTTTGCTATGACGTCACAATGAAATATATAGAAATTCTCGGAAATTGCATTGGTTCTGCCGACAAGGGGTGTGACCCAAAAATTGTGTTAATCAGCTGAATTTTACATCAATCTATGCACAGTTAATTTCTATTTTATGTTTGCAAAATATCGAAACTCCACGAAGACTATTGCTTCAGGGAAAAAGGTAGTGGAGGGCCTTATGTCCATAATAATGCTTCATTTCCCTGAAGCCATAATATTGCTTCAGGGAAAAAGGTAGTGGAAGGCCTTATGTCCATAATAATGCTTCATTTCCCTGAAGCCATACAATTGCTGCAGTTAAAAAGGTAGTGGAGGGCCTTATGTCCATAATAATGCTTCATTTCCCTGAAGCCATACAATTGCTGCAGTTAAAAAGGTAGTGGAGGGCCTTATGTCCACAGCTATGGCCATAAGTTTAAGACCACCCTTGGAAAAGCGTGAAAAACAATCTGTGCTTATGAGGTAAGAGCCTGTGATGTTCGATAATTCAAATAATGACACGATTCTTCAACATTAATTCGAATAACTTTGTGATTGTAACTTCAAACTAACAATCCAAGGGCTGGTCTTAAACTTATGGTCAAAGCTGTGGACGGAATGCCCTCTACTACCTTTTTCCCTGAAGCAATATTCTTCGTGGAGTTTCGATATTTTGCAAACAAATCGTAGAAATTATTTGTGCATAAAATGAAGTAAAATCCAGCTGAGTAACACAATTTTTGGGTCACACCCCTTGTCTGCAGAACCAATGCAATTTCCGAGAATTTCTATATATTTCATTTTGACGTCATAGCAAATGGCACCGAAATTTAAAAAACAACATCAACATTTGAAATCTACATGGAAAGTTGATCTAAATGAACTCCAAGAGAGTAAAATAGGCAGAGTGTGGTAGGGTTCTATACAGTGGTTCTATATCGTTAGGCCAAGAAACGTTGTTGACAAAAATGTGGTCTTAAACTTTTTCCCACGACTGTATCTGTCTACCCCGATTTAAACATTTGGAACCTATGCTAGCTGAAGAGCTTAGCAATCTTACGAGTAGCTATAATTACCCTCCGAAAATTGAATTTCAAAAATACGCTAATTCATTCATTTCCCATTTGTTGTTCAATCTATTTTTTGGTGGACGTGAGAAAAGCCGAGTTCCAACTTTCTTCACGAGCTCAACATCGGAATCATTTGCAGCTATAGATTTCCCTGCACGACTTCAAGTCCGTCTCTCTGTAAAAGTTTTCCAAGATATTGACTGGGAAAGGATAGTGATCATTTTTCTCTTTTGGCCAAGGTAGAAATAGCAATTAGTTAGAATGCAGTCACGTGACCATGCAGCATCCCAATAAGATAGCCACGCCCTCTGGACCAAATGGTTAAAGGACAAGTCCGGGGTTGGTATGATTGATGATAAAATACAAGATAATACTGCTTTGAATGATGTATGATACCTTTTTCCACTATTTTTCGCCTTCTCCTTGTGAAACTACGTATTCAAATAAGCAATTTGAGCGAAGTGACGTCATATCGCGCAAACGATGACAAGGCTGTGTGATTGTTTTTTCGCTCCTTTAGCGTAGCAAGCCTGTTTATCGTGTTCTCGTTCCATATTCAATGCATGGGTAGACAATAAAGAGGCTTGCAACGATAAGAGGTGAAAAACAATCACGCAGCCTTGTCATCGTTTGCGCGATATGACGTCACTTCGCTCAAATTGCTTATTTGAATACGTAGTTTCACAAGGAGAAGGCGAAAAATAGTGGAAAAAATTATCATACATCATTCAAAGCAGTATTATCTTGTATTTCATCATCAACGATACCAACCCCGGACTTGTCCTTTAAACAAAGCATTTGTCAATAGTTCTCAATGGTGGAAAAATCCCTGTTCTACAAGGCTGCAAAGAGACCCATATATTGAAAGTGTTAAAAAAAGAGTACTCTTCGAGACTTACCATGATATGTTTTGTACTTGCGCTTTATTTGGCTGCAGACAACTCCCATTAAAATAAGGAGAATAACAATTACGACTGTCATTTGGAAAATGATTGATTGTGTATTTATAAATGAGATTGGTTGGTCTGCCTCTTTCTTTATCTGCAAGGCAAAGTAGATGGTTTCAATTGTCAATAGTATACCAAAAATTAATCCACCGTTGTAGAAAATATTGCAAAAACTCGATGGGGGTTGCATAATTTGTAGCAAAATTTTCTATGAGGGCTTGATCGAGAATTCTCTTTTGTTGTCTAAAAGTTAGCTACTGTAGCAAGATAAGGCTCAAATCCTTACTGGTTGCCAGAGCATGCGGAATCACCCAATTTCATGCTTGTCAGCCAATGAGATCACCGCTTTCTAGCCCCTCGAGACAAAATCGGTCGTTTGAGGTGAATTTTCTAGTACCCTCACAAAAACTGAAATGGGTGTTAAAGTACTTCAGTTATTTGCACTTTTTTAATAACTCAGTTGTGGGGATTTCCGTCCAGAATTGTTTACATGTTTAAACACATAGCTTGTTTGGTGCAGGAGCTGCGCTCAATTTCCGGTCGAAGAATATTGACCTTCGTTGAAATATCTATAGAAATCGCTACAAATGAGATATACAGATAACAATTTCAGCGATTATGCATACTGACCTGGGCCGGGTTGTTCAAACCACGATTAGCATTAATCTTGGATTAAAGGCATGCTTATGTTGTCATTTGTATAGTCCTAATCCGGTATTAGCCTAATACCAGTTTTGAACAACCGGGCCCTGAGCAATAACCCAAGCTCCTTCACTGCTATCACATCTCAAAATTGGAGGCAATTTCTAACGATTTCTGGTAGAGACATCATTTGGGCCTTAGCTTTACTTCGCTTAGAACTCATTCCATTGCACTTGAAAAGTTATGGTAAAATTCTCAAGCTAAATAATGCACTTACCCATGACTCAGACACCAGTTTGAATTCGTTTGCCTTTTTTACTTCAGCAAATTTTTAAACCTCGGTCCATATTTTTCTCTGCAAAATCTCTCCGCTTCAAACATTAAACAGTGAGCTTTGACATTGTATCATAAGAGTCTCGCATCAAAGAACATTCCTATACCGGGTGTCCCAAAATGATGTATCATTGTTTGATTGCTGACATGTCCATAGCCAATGAACCGATTTTCAAACACTTTATTTCATTTTATTGCCTAAAGCTAAATTGTATTTTAAGATGTTGGTTGTGGTATTACCAGTTTTTGAAAATCGGTTCATCGGTCATGGACATATAAGCTATCAAACGATGATACATCATTTTGGGACACACGGTAGAACGATCATACGCGGTTAAGCTGTTTAGCGAGGCACCTGTGAATTAGTTTCACGCATTTCGTTCTTTTCGTTCTGTTTTAACCCTATTACTACCGGGCTTTTTCGACCATCGTAGTCCCGGGGGGGGGGGGGCACAAAGTGCCCCCCCTCCGTAACTTCGCCATTATTGCAGATATGAGGATGAAACTTAGTACAATGGTGTATAGGAACAAAATCTACACAATAGGCTACTTTTTTAATTCTTTATTACTTTCATGACGTCACAATGACGTCATAATTGAGGAAAATTGCACTTTTTGCTTACTATTAACAATATTGGCAATATTTAAGTTCTTAGTTGATAATTTCTTTCATACTACTACAAGAATGTATCCCAAAGCATCACTGAATAAAAATTGGCATTGAAATGTCAATTTAAGCTTGTTATTTATATCATATATTCATCATTTATTTGCATCAGTTTGTCATTGTTTCATTTAAACCCCTAATTACTGATGAAATTTCTCTAAAATGCCTTAAAATAGTTAATAACAATCAATAGAACCAATTTTGACCATTTAAAGTTATCTAATACATTTGTTATTATATATATGACGTCATAAACTTTGATGACGTCATGAACATAAAATTTGCTGACGTCATCAAAAATGGATAAAATTATACATCATCTGAAAGCTCTCATCGAGAGCTATCGAATGGTGGTATTTTCGATGTTCTACGACCATCCGTGTTAAAACTGGACTCGCTTCTTTAATTGTCTGGCTGACCACGTGTTGAAAAGAGGTTGGTCACGTGATCAGTATCTACCATTTTGAAAAAAAATTACAAATTTTAATTAGTCCATGAAATTTTAGGAAAAGTCGCAAAGTTTCAGCTCTTTATCTTTTGAACTGACGACACTACATCAAATAAACTTTGCCGCGGGCACTTTGTGCCCCCCCCCCGGTAGTAATAGGGTTAAATAGATGCAAAACATAAAAAAAAAATTTTTGAGTTGCTAAAAAAGGTACCCGGTTTTGCTCTTTAAAGCGCATGAAATTGTTGATCTATAGGAATGTTCTGTGAAGCAAGACTTTTATGATATAATGTCAAAGTTCTCTGTTTGTTGCTTGAAGCGGAGAGACTGTACGGAGAAAATTATGGACCGAGGAAAGTTTTTGCGATTCACCCACAACTGATCGTTTCTTTTAAAAATTTGCTGAAGTAGAAAAGGCTAACGAAGTCAAACTGGTGTCTGAGTCATGGGTAAGTGCATTATTTAGCTCAAGAATTTTACCATAACTTTTTAAGTGTAATGGAATGAGTTTCAATTGAGGAAAAGCTTAGGCCCAAATGATGTCTCTACCAGAAATCGTTAGAAATTGCCTCCAATTTTGAGATATGATAGCAGTGAAGGAGTTTTGGTTATTGCTCAGGTCAGAATCACTGAAATTCTTATCTGTATATCTCATTTGTAGCGATTTCTATAAATATTTCAACGAAGGTCGATATTCTTCGAGCGGAAAATGAACGCAGCTCCTGCCCCAAACAAGCTATGTGCCTAAACATGTAAACAATTCTGGACGGACTTCCCCACAACTGATTTATCAAAAAATAGTGCAAATAACTGAAGTATTGTAGCATCCATTTCAGTTTTTGCGAGGGTACTAGAAAATTCACCTCAAACAACAGAGTTTGTCTCCAGGAGCTAGAAAGTGGTGATCTCATTGGCTGACAAGCATAACATTGGATTATTTCCGCATGCTCTGGCAACCAGCAAGGATTTGAGCCTTATCTTTACTGGCAGATCTTAGATCAAATGACGTGGGAAATTTGAACATTTTATAAGGTTTATTCGATTTCTTTGTGAGATAAGATGAGCTGAAGACAAGCGGCGATGTAATTTTTACTAACATGCATCGCGCTCCAGTTACATATATTAAGCGCGTCTACAGGGATTTGGTTAAAGACCGTAATAAATCGTATATAAAAGAGTTTTGATAATATAAATAGAAACAATGTCTAGTTCTTACCTTAAAACCAGCAGTTACATCTGCCAAGGTTTGTAGTATTTGGCGTTCCTCGACCTTTATATAGTCCTCGAACGTACTTGCAGCGTTAGTCATGTCATTTGACAAAATAAAACCGAAAGAGAAGGGATATTGTATCAGTTCAACAGCATATATATCTGGATGATTGAATACGTCAGGTTGAGATGCTGCCGATGCCACATCAACCAATGCTGACCGCACTTTGCGTCTTTTCAGTGCGTCGGCAACATCCTCGATGGTTCGATATAATGCTTCTGCAACGACAAGACAAAATATTGCTCAAGCTGATAAACAGACAAGATAGCTTGTTTAAAAAAATAACGAATTGGATTTGTCCTTGATTTATTTTCGTGGAATTTTTTTTATTTTGGAATTTTCTCAGGCTAATTGGCCAAAGGTTTGGTTTAGAGGTGGACGCAAATTTGGACTCTGAAATTAACATTCAACTATCGAAGCACCCATATCAACGAACGAGATGTCTGTGTTCAAGGTATCTATTGAGGAATGTTTTGTGAATGATTCACCAAGGATTTATCTATTGAGGATGTTTTGTAAATGATTCACCAAGGATTAAAGCTAAATTTTCATGTCGCTTGAACCAAATGTATTTTGGGATACCCCTACTTGGAAAAAAAAGGATTACGAGTAAGGGAGCGGTCATTGTTAATCTTGAGTAACAGGGCTAATGATAATTCTACACAATTAGACAACATTTCATACCCCGTCTTGAATATACAGGGTGTCCCAAAGAAATTTTGCCCCGTTTGCTTGAAGATTGCGACAAAACGGCAAAATATTCTCGCCAAACTTTGTTATGATGTTGCTTTTCAGCTGTTCTAATAAATTTTGCTACCATTCCCGTAAAGATCCTTTCAAAAATCATGGAGCTATGACCTTCAGCAGACCAAATTTGACTGATGACTAAAACCAGTGGTCAATCATTTTGTCTTACTATTTTGCAGCGATAAATAGCTTCATGTAATGTAAGAAATATTCTCTGTAAGGTAACAAATAATTGAAAATTTTTTAATGATTATCAGAATTTTGAAAAAGCTACGGCATTAGGCTGCTGTTTTATTTCATTAATGGAAATAACACCATGGAGCAAAATCATGCAACATTTTAGCGAGAATCTTTTGCCGTTTTTTTTGTCATCTAAGACAAACGGGGCACAATTTTTTGGAATACCATGTAGAAAAATAGGTTTTATACCCCTTTACCATTCAACAAAATGATTTGCTACCCCATCCAGAACTCTTTGAGGAAATATAAAAGATATATGCACACATACCAATTAGTCCCAGGCTATTTTCGTACCAATCCAGTGATTCATCATTTCCAGATGTCTGTTAAATTTACTTTTGAATGTTGACGGATGACTTCATAGAAATAATTTTGAAGCAAAATAGTTTTGCACCCATAGCAATTCTCATTGATAATTTCGCACCCCCACAAAGTAATGGAAACAATGTTCATACTTCTATCACAAATCTCCCCCCTCCCTGGTACCCAGGATTAAAAATGACCAATCCCTAACTGTATATTTTCTGACTTTGACATGAGGATTACTTAATGGATATGCGTGCATACAAGATCTCGAAGAATGGCCAATTTATCACATCTTATGCATTATTGATAGAGTAAAATTTGAGGAATACTTACTGGTATTTACTTTCGCATTTCGACGAATTGCAATTTTGTGACCAGCTGAGTCGTGAATGGCTGCAATCTGAAACGTAGATGCTCAATCTGATAAACAATTGTGCTAAAGATGACAGGGAATATTTACCATGATCTTTGGCGTTTGAAAGAATTGTGAATGATTTGATTTGTCAATTTACCATGTAACGCAATGGATCGTGGGAAAAATTCCATGGTGCCATCCGCAGCGTGATCATCTATCTAGCTTCTAATTTCCTAACAGACTCCAAATGACATAGATCAGCGGTACTACAAGAATTCAAACCTAAATACTAGCCTGCTACAGTATGTTCATTCAACTGATGGACAATTCTCAGTTCACGGGCTGATTAACAATCATTTACCTTGTGAAAAGGCGATACCTTTGTCATTAAGCTTATATAAAGAAGCTTTCAGGAACGTTCCGTGATAAATGGTGCTATTTTGTGATATATAAAGCTGGTTGAAAGAGGGCGTCTCTGACACAGTGGGATCTTAATGCCAAAATCGAAATTCTCATTTCTTGGCTCAGAAATGTCCGATTTGTATGAAATCAACTTTATTTACCAAATGAATATAACAGCTTTTAACGGATTGCCAGCCAGAAGAAATACGGATTCTAATTTTACGCTTAATTGGACATGCTCAGGGGCAGCACGATTTTGGCATTTTTTGCATCAAAATGTGGAAATTTCATTTTTACACTTGAAAAACAAAAAAGTGACTCAAAGTGACTCTACCAGACTCACTTTTTGTGGAAGTACCATGTCTCAGCTGAAAATCTACCAAGGGGATCGTGCAGAATTGTACAGAAAAAAAAGTTATACGCAATTAAAAAAGTCAAGTGTACCTCTTGATTTTGAAGAAAAAGTTGGGCTTTTTTTGTTGCTTTCTAAGCAACATGAAATTGAATGGAATTGTTGAAAGTAACTGCTAGTGACTTCAATTCATCTTTTGGGGAAATTCAAATCGTAAAATTGAAATAAAGCTTTTTCACTGCTCCTCCGCAGAGACAGATAATAAAGCAGTGTAGGCTGCGTCTTTTTTATCATTTCTTCACACAGCGTTAGGTCATCAACTTTATAACGTCCAAGATAACTTCATTATGAAGTGCACTAACTTTTAAGCTAGTTACATCTAGAAAACTTGATAAAAGACTATGATTTAGTTATTATTTACGAATCGTATTTTGTTTCTTCAATAAAACTTCATTCGTACATAGACTGAATCAGTGATTCCTCCTCATTGGAAACATGGGCAACAGGAGAAGAGTATCCTTTTTTGTTGACATATCTTGTCTCACATTGTAATTACCGGAGCTGATTTTGTTAGCATTCTGATAAAAATCTCATGAATGCTGGCTTGAACAGAAGTCTGTCTCGGTCTTTCAAATGCAGGACGGAGGAACAATTGCTATTTGGTCTGAGAGTGGAGTTGAAGCATGGAACAAACAGGTATGCAGTTTCCGTAAGGGGGGGAGGGGGCAGGATGTAGAGCGAGACAGACTTCTGTACAAGTCAACATTCATGACATTTTTGTAAGAATGCTAAAAAAATCAGCTCCGGTAATTACAAAGGTGAGACAAGATATGTCAACAAAAAAGGACACTCTTCTCCAGTTTCCCATGTTTCCAATGAGGAGGAATCACTGATTCAGTCTATGTACGAATGAAGTTTTATTGAAGAAACAAAATACGATTCGTAAATATTAACTAAATCATAGTCTTTTATCAAGTTTTCTGGATGTAACTAGCTTAGAAGTTAGTGCACTTCATAATGAAGTTAACTTGGACGTTATAAAGTTGTTGACCTAACGCTGTGTGAAGAAATGATAAAAAAGAAGCAGCCTACATTGCTTTGTTATCTGTCTCTGCGGAGGAGCAGTGAAAAAGCTTTATTTCAATTTTACGATTTGAATTTCCTCAAAAGATGAATTGAAGTCACTAGCAGTTACTTTCAACAATTCCATTCAATTTCATGTTGCTTAGAAAGCAACAAAAACAGCCCAACTTTTTCTTCAAAATCAAGAGGTACACTTGACTTTTTTAATTGCGTATAACTTTTTTTTCTGTACGATTCTGCACGATCCCCTTGGTAGATTTTCAGCTGAGAAGTGTTACTTCCACAAAAAGGGATTCTGGTAGAGTCACTTTTTTGTTTTTCAAGTGTAAAAATGAAATTTCCACATTTTGATGCCAAAAATGCCAAAATCGTGCTGCCCCTGTGCATGTCCAATTAAGCGTGAAATTAGAATCCGTATTTCTTCTGGCTGGCAATCCGTTAAAAGCTGTTATATTCATTTACTAAATAAAGTTGATTTCATACAAATCGGACATTTCTGAGCCAAGAAATGAGAATTTGGATTTGGCATTAATTAGCCAATTAGAGGAAGATTTGATAAAATTGCCATGAAATTGACACTTGTAGATTTCACCAAACTTTGACCCCGATTTTCTCTGGGCTCGCAATTCCGATTTCAATGAAATGTTTTTTATTTTGATGGCCAACATATCTAGTTTTGAGTGGTATGATCAGTGGTCAGAAATAAGCAACTTCATTTTTGGGTATTTCTTCCACTTGCTTGGCCTGTAAAAAATGGGTTAGAGTTAATAACTACATGTTATTTGCCGTGTAATGCCGTAAGGACAATAATTCAATAGATATACCTCTTGACCATATAACTGGTTGTCTTTTGCTACAGTGACAGTCAAGGAAGTTGCGAGCTTGGCAGAAAGAAGCGATAAAGTGATCAAACCAACAATCATCCACACCATCGCAAAAAGGCGTGCAGGCTTCGATTTTGGCGTCAGATCTCCATAACTATGAAAATAAGAAATATCTTATGGTCCACGAAAGGAGTTATTTTTTTGGTCCAAATTGGCTACAAATGAGTTTCAAAATGGAAAAAATGCTAAATATAGATAAAGGGCAAGTTGTATGTTTTATTCTTAATTGGCTCATTTGTCTAAAAGTGAAGTGGAGGTCATTTTAGGGCTTTTGTTAGTAGGCACGAGTAACCACAGATTTGCGATGACACAATGAAAGATAACAGACTGTTCTTCTTTTGGAATAATGGGTTTACGCGTAGGCTAATCTAGACCAGGCTTTTTGAAGCATCCTCAGGCCTGGGGGGGGGGCTAAATTAGCTCCCCCCTCAGAACTCCGAATTAACAAGGGCTAGCAAGATGATTCTTGGTCATATTATGTAAATTAATGTGAAACTTCTGAATATCTAATTCATGTTACTCTAATTGTTGTATTTTCTATGACGTCATCAATGTTCTTTGTTTTGCGCCAAAAACAGCACTGGTACAGATTTACTGTAGGAAATCTCTTAAGAGGAATATTATGCTTCTTATAACTTTAATCGACAAATTATTTATTACCTAAATTCATTAGAAATATAAGTGATGAATGACGTCATACAAAATAAAAACAAAAAATAGGTTATTTCCATATTGTCTTATTGAATTATGGTTGCACTAAAATGTTCATCCATTTATCTCACTTTTGTCTTGAATAAAACAAACAAGATATTAAAACTACTTTTTGAGAAATTGTTATATGTCCAAAACTACATGAGATATCTTGTAAAAATCTTGGTGAAAGATGCGAAAAGGATAGTTAAGAAAAGTCACGAAAAATATTTAGCCTAGAAATCATCATCAAAAAATTACACACTTGAACGTCACAGAACTATTCATGACCAATCCAAATAACTTTCACAACCATATAGCAGATGATTAATGACCGCTCCCTAATACCGTTTGAGAACCAGCCGAAAGTAGCTTTTTGGATTCAAATGGACTTTCAGTTTTAATCAGATGCCAGTCTAATTTCTTTTTCGTCAGTAATTTACAGTAGTCTAGTGGAATACCAGGTCACCCAGAAAAAGTGACTCAACGCAATCTGTTATAGTAAAAACAGAAAGTGGCCGATTAAAATATTTCAAATGTTGTTCTGTCACTAAAAGACTAGTCTACATTATGAGTATTTTTCGCAATTTTTTAGGCACGGTAAAGTTCCCAAATTAAGGATTTTGAGGAAAAGGGCAGGCTTGAGATCCTCAAAAACTCGTCAAAAACAGGGGATCGATTCAAAGCCATTTCAGGTCTTCAAAACAACGAGGAACGTGCTTCATTTTGCCTGAGAATATCTTTAAATACCTAGGGACTATAAACTTGCTCTGAAGACTTCCTACTGGGTTGCCTATTCCTTAGGTTAAAATGAAGCACGCTCCTCGTTGTTTTGAAGATTTGAAAATGGTTGTAAATCGATCCCCTGTTTTTACGACTATTTGAGGATTTCAGACATGCCCTTTTCCTCAAAATCCTTAATTTTGGAAATTTACCGTGCGAAAAAAAATTCCAAAAAATACTCATAGCATCGGCTATAGTCTTTTAGCGACAGAACAACGTTTGAAATATTTCAATCGGCAACTTACTCAATTTTCTGTAACAGATCGCGTTGGGTCACTTTTTTCTGGGTCACTTTTTTCTTGGTCACCTGGTATCATCTTTCAAACATTTATTGCAAAAGAATCTATGCACACTTCGCAAAATATAGCCTGTTTGTTACAAGTAAACATAGAGAGACTGCTGGGTTAACAAGAACATTCTGCTTGATAATGAGATACAGCTATTATGAAATATTATGATTAATACAATGTCTTACCCAACGGTTGTCATGGTGACATATGCCCAGTAAATACCGCTACATACGCCTCTTGGAAAACTTTTCGGAAATTCGTCTGCATTTTCTCTGTAGTCCTGCAAATAATTTTGTATTTCAGTTGGCTACCCACTAACGTGTTTCAGAGTAAGATAAGTTAATAATTACGTTTTTGCTTTCGCTATCGTTACGTTATTCTGCTCATCACAAAACATTGGGCACACAATATCATGGAAGTAATCTGTGAAGGTTAGTTAGTGGTCATACAGAACCGTCGAGAAGGGGGGAGGGGGGGAGTTAGCCCAGTTAGTTATCAGGGGGGCTCTGAACCTTAACGGGCCCAGAAAAGTAAGGGAGGTTTTTTCTTTATTCTCAGTTTTTCTACTAGGACCATGGGTTTTCGATCGTTCGATATCTCCTCCGCAGTACTATGAAAAATTTCCCCCGCAGATACATATTATCCAGCGCTCCTCCATAGAAGCACAGCAACAGTGTCTAACTACCCATGCTAGGACTGCACGGCCATTGGTATTCAAAACTTAGCTTTACAAACGAGATAAAGAAACTTTCCATTTAAAACTTATTTTTTAACAGTGTAGAAGAGGGTATGTCCCAAAAGAAAAATGGCATGGTCCAAGAAATTTACCGGCGCCTTTGCCGAGGGCCGTGCCACACCCTCGACGGACATGTGGTCATATTTTTTGAAAATATTTTGATTATTTTTACGTAAGGGCCTGACAGCAAATAATCTCATTTTTAGAAATGCAAAGAACTCTTTCCAAAGAATCATCGTTGAAATTTGACCCAACAAGACTGCACTGTGCTAATATGTGCAACTGTTTGCGAAAAATGTCCTGAAAATCATTGAAACGTTACGTCAGATTGTAGCTGTTTCTTCATTTGTGCAGAATGCATTTCTACAGAATAAGTTTATCACTTCGTGCAAAACATAAAAATTCCAAAGAGGGTCAGAGATACAATTTCAGAGTCATCAAAAGGATACATAGACTTGAAAACTTACCAAAGCCCAAATGCCGAAGCCTCCAATGACCATGAGCAAAATGATGATAATAAAAAGCGGCCAGGTCTCTCGTATCTTCAGAGCAATATCCAGAGCTTGCTCATCCCATGTGTCCCTGATTCTGAAATGCACCACCCCGGGGTGTTGTACAACAGGCACGAACACATGGCCTTGGTGAGTTGCTCCGGATGTTCCTCCGAAGATCGGGAAACTAACATCCACATAGCCAACATCTCTGATCATCTCTTGCAGTGATTTTTTTTCTGCGGAATTATTATTCCCATCATTACGAAAATCGATCGTCGACTGCCTTCTCTCCTTACAGTTGCTGTATAGTGGTGACATGAGGTTGCGCAGGATCTCGGGAAATAGTCCGTTGGCATGCCCCGACTTGTTTCTATATACGTACGGGGCATTTGAATGGAAATTGGTATGAATGACAGAAGGATAGGCGCATGTTTCTACAAGAAAGAAAATAAATTTGTAGATCTTGATTTACTTCTATGCTCTAAATGAGTAGTGAATTCTCTGAAATGCATAAGATATCACCTCAGTATCCCATAATTGGCAGCTTTTTAGCAAATAGTTTTTTTGGGAGTTTTGGATACCAACAGGCAAAGGGCTTATTTGTATGAAGAACAAAACCTCCCCTGCCAGACCCGGGGCTGACAAGTGAAATTCCACGATCCAATAGAATCCTTATCTTTATTTTTTTCACGTTTATATGACGAAAACAACACTGGTGCAGTGAGATCCCACCTCAACAGAGGTGGAATCTCACATTATGGGCGAGATGAAGCTTTTCCATATAAACGAAAAACCACTGGTATGGTAAGGTGAGTTGAATGATTCCTTATTCTCATTGGTTAATTTGTTCTGATGTCACCGAATTTTACCTCTCAGCCCTGGTACTGACAGGTGAGTTGTTTTTCCTCACAAAGCAGGCCCTAAATTGCAGACAGGGAACAGGGAGCGATTAGAGCATGAGGAAACCTTAAGAGGGAGAGGGGTACATTACTTGTGAATGGACGGGCGTCTGCCGCCCGGTTCTTAGAAAGGTACCCTCTTCTATTATCAAACTTGCCTTCGTACCTACCCACTGTTATGATCAATGTTAACGGGATACTTCCCATTTGCAAAACATTTTTTGTGAATTTTAGCCAAACCCAGCAATGTTTAAGAAAAGTTGCCGAAAAAGGACCCTTGTTCTTGGAATGCTATGGCCAAGAGCCCATCCATATGGGCGGCACACATCCGTATCCTCAACATGGCCCTCCCCCACCCGGAATGCAAAACAGCATGATTTGGTTCCAGAGGTGTGATGCAATCTCGTCGGAAAACACTAAAATCCTATGCTGAGAAGAATAATCGATAGAAAATGGAAAGCAGCGACGACAATCGCTGCTGGACGTCCGCCAAGCCAGGCTAACTTAGGTCCACAGTATCTTCGTAAAAAGGTTCTTATTTGCCACTGAAATTAATGGAAATAATGTCTCAGGCCTATCTAAACCTTTTTTGAAGCAAATGAAACGAATTTGAAGAGGAACCAACACATCCAGCGAATCACACATAAGCTGGTTTTAACATTAGCTGGCAATAATCAGGGAGCGCGCAATGGACAAGATAGTTGTTGCCACATGGGGTTCCGGAGTGTCAGGAAAGACAGTTGTTTTGGTTTCTGTGGCTTCTTGTGGTTCAGATTATAAAAACAACAGCTGTGTGATTGGATATAGATTACATAATCGTTGCGATCGGCTTGCTATTGTAAAATGAAACTGCGAGTTCAACCCGAAGCCAATGAGATAACAACTCTTACACATAAAAATGTTTTTATTGTAACAATAGCAGGCCGATCAAAACGATGACGTAATCTGTATCAAATTACACAGCCGTTTTTCCATAAACAGGATCACAGGAAACCAAAGAAACCAAAACTATAGCTTTTACTGACACTCCTAGACCCTCTGTTGGAATACTATCTTGTCTGTTGCTCCTCCCAAGCTGCACGTTCCCTGATTAGGAGCAGCCATCATTCATCTTGCTACGCAACTATGCTCGATTTATGAATGTGAATCGATGAATGCAGCACATGTTTCGAAGAAATATTTAAGAAATCGGAAATTTTACTTTTGGGTCTAAGTATGAGGACTGCTGTGCTTAAAGATAGTAGCAAACGGCTGCAATAAAAATCACTGCAGTTGAAGGTAATAACGAGACATTCAGTCAATCAACAGCTACGAAATGACTCTTGTTTGAACTTGCTCCTGTTGAATGTAACCCTGGTCTCCCCTACAGTGTATTTTGTTGTTGAAACGAAAGGAGGGAAAGATGTAAATAGTGATAGTTGCTTGAGGTCGACTTACCTCCAATGTTTGGGGAAGATGAAACGCCATCTCCAAGTTCATTAAACGCCAGCACGGAAACTGAATATCTTGAATTTGGTTGTAGCTCTGTTATTGTTATTTTGTTTGTGCATGGATGCGTGGATTTTTCTTGTGTCTTTTCTGTGTACATCAATTTCCCCCCGATCTTTTCTAACGCTATTCTTATCTTGTACCCCAGCAGGTCCCCGTGCGAGTGCTGAGGTGACACCTGTTTCCAACATACGTCAAGTTCGTTCTGTCTGTTGTCAATGATTTCTACTTTTTCTGGTGCTTCCGATGGAGCTAGGGATTGAAATGCGATTGATTAGGGTAAGGTGGGGTGATTTAGGTCTACTTTGTAGGTTGGGTTTATTTGCTTTTTTCCCTATTATAATGATCGTAAAGTCACAAACTCGATTCATGGCTTAGTGGGTAGTAAAACGTATACTTTTAGGAGTTTTTTAAGTGGTGTCGAAGAATTATAGGATATAATTCAATTTCTAGCAAAGAGATCCAAATTACGCCTGTATACCCAAATAACCCCACTAACAAGAGTTTTGAAATCGAAACTCGTCTACAGCAGCCGTACAAATAGGGCAGAACTTCTTGGACACCCTCGATATCGTAGACTAGTTTAACCGATTTCTCCCTAATGTTGACGAAGTAAAATCAGGCAGCATGCAGGAGGTCGGAAATTGCCAACTTATTTCTGTAAAATGTCCTTACTTTCTTATTAACCAATCCCAGCTATTCTCCAGTCATTCATTTCACTGCAGTCGCAACCTTTCTTGGACAAATTTACCAAATCATCGATTGGTAAATTACGAGTTGCGAATTGCAAGTTACGATTTGAGTTGGTGCTTTCTGTGAGTTGCAAATTAAAAGTGAAAAGCGCGAGTTGATACTTTTGAAATACGAATTGCGAGTTGGGGGTAAAAATAAACTTGACAGTGCGATTGAGCGACGAAGCCAGTTAGCATGCCGTATTCATTTCGTGCCGTATTGAAGTAAGAACTCCGGGGGGGGGGGGGGTACTTGACTAGGGAAGTGACGGGGTGTGCGGAAAACCTCTCCACACCCTGCACCCTGTCACATAAAAAATAGGCCAAAAGTATACCCTGTCGCATAAAAATTTTGCCTCTCAAATACAGTGTAGAACGCAATTTTTGCTTGTGATACCCTGTCGCATAATTTTTTTCCCAATTATAATACCCTGTCGCATAATTTTCACTAGAAAATGACACCCTGTCGCATAATTTTTACCGCAAAAGGACACCCTGTTGAGCGGCACATCCCGTCAGGTCAAGTATGGGAGTGCCCCCCCCCCCGGGTAAGAACTATGCCGGCATAGTATAAACGGGAGGCCAATACGGCACAGTTTCGTCACACATTCATTTCGTACCAGCATATAGAGTAAACGGGTACTAAGTGCGACTGGCAGCTGCAACTCGCAGCTCGAACCTTGCCATTTGACTCTAATCTGTTTAGTGCTACAAATCGAAACATGCCTGTTGCAAAACGAAAGAATCGAGTCCCTATTCAAAGCTGCATTTTTATCTCATTGCTAGTTGTGACAGCTTTGTGAAAGCAGTGACAGAAGTGACTAAAAAATCAAGAAGTTGAAAATAAAGTCAAGGGGCAGTTCATACGGGAATGCAGTAATTCCGTTCCATATCGCTCCTTTCCGAAAAGTTCCATATCGTTCCATATCGCTCATGGGTAGCGTTCACACGGGAATGTTCCAAAAAGTGGAACGATAAAAATGATACGAAAAATGGAACGATACACATTCGTTCCATTCCGCTCCCTTGTGAAAAGTTAATGAGGCGTGGAATTGGTCCTAAAATCCGAACTATAAGATTGCTGCTCTTTGCGCAAGTGCGGGTGTTGCTGTTGCTGGAAAGAATGAAAAGAAATGAAAAAAAACCAACTGTGGAACGAAACGATTGCGTCCCCGTGTAAACAGAACAGAAGCTGATATGGAATCATTCCGTTCCCGTGCGAATAATCTCTTGTTGCATCCCACAAATTGGAACAAAGATGGAACGGAAAATTTCAGTAGTGCAATTGTCAGTACTTACTGCTGGGCAATGTTGTTGCCTTGGTTTTTTGGCACGGTCCATTTACAGGCCGGGTCACTTGGCAGATCGAAATTGTGTAAGATGCTACTGGATGCAGGCCAGTGATTACGATGGAAGTTGAAGGATAGGAAACAGTAACGTTTCCCCTTTGTCCCTGGGAGCTGTTGTACATGATAAATGTACCAACAGGCTCCCCATTCCAATTTCCCGACGATGAGTGTTTCCACGAAACGGTTACTGTACGCTCTGAAGTTCCAGTAGCGAATACTTCGTTTGGTGGCTGACTTGGAACTAAAATAAGAACATAGTGGTTTTCAGAATTTCCAGAAATTTCAATTAAGTTTCACAGCAATTTTTGATCCAAGTAAAAATGTGAAGCTCTGATTCTTTATCTTTAACTGTTACTCCTTGATTAAATTTGCATAATTTGCAGGAAATCATTGCTAGACACAGGCAAATTGTCACAATCGAACAGTGCAAGCATGGGCCTATTGATGTTTGCTCTGAAGTTGAGTTGCAGTCCCGGGAGGGGGTACTTGACCAGGTTTTGGTCGGGGACGTGCCATCGAAACTTCAAAAACATACCCGTTCGTTATACCAATTTTGCGAGAAAGTATACCCGACTTTATACCAATTTTGCGAAAAAGTATACCCGACCTTATACCATTTTTCCAAAAGTATATCAAAATCGTTCCTTATACCAAAATCGTAAAAATCGATACCGTTTCTTATACCAAAATCGCTAAAATCGATACCCTTCCCGATGGCACGTCCCCGTACCCAAAATATGTGAAGTACCCCCCCCCCCCCGGGGTCGCAGTATCCGTCCTCGTAAAGAACGTGCAACTCACATTACAAGAAAACTATAACTGTTAGAACAAATATATTTGATAATTGGCTGAAGATTGTATATGGTTGGCATGGCAGGATTAGCAGAAGAGAGCAGGGAAGAGATCGTTTCGTATTGAGTTGAATTCATATCATGCGATCATGCGAAGGATTCACAGAGTCTGAGCTCTAGCTCCTTTCCATTGTCTAAGCTTTTTTCTCTAAACCAATCAGCTGCGTGAGAAAGGTCCTTTAAATGTGGGCAAGGCATATACTGGATTAAATCTATGGTATACCTGATTCTTTTGTAGAGGCAAAGTTCATTTTGCTGGCAACACCGTTGCCATGCTCGTTGTAGGCAACTACTCTAATTGAGTATCGGGTATTAGGCTTCAATGCGGTTATTTTGGCTTTTGTTTTTAACGTTGACAAACTTTTGTAATCTACGTTGCATTCCATCTCACGATAGAATATAATGTATCCTGAAACGTTCGTTGGTACTGAATCCCACTCAGCCTGAATGGATGATTCTTCCAGTGGTGTTATTGTAAGATTGGACGGAGCAACCGCTGGAACTGAAAAGAAAACCAGTGTACTAAATATACTTTCTTTAATGATGAATATAACTAGATAATGCTTAATAATCATTTCAGAATCTGTGCGTTTAATTAAGATGAGCAAAATTTGCTATATTTCCAGTGCAATTGCTTCACACTATATAAAATACAGATATTTTAAAACACAGAGACATGTCTTATAGAAATGGCAGAAAGTTTAAACTGCATTGTGATGTCGTAAAAATGACACATAACCAACAATTCAGAATCTGCATAGAAAAGTTGATAGAACAGCAATATTGCATCTCGTTTCGCCTATAGTTGTTACCAACTAAACGCTGCTCTTAAACTACTTGAGAGTCAAAATCTCAGATTTCTTATTATCCTTGTAAGTTATAGTGACTTGAAGTTTCGAGTTATTTCTTTGTTTTACTGTTCAATCTTTAACGGTGGACATATCTCTTTGCAGTGTAACATCTTTACATACATACCTTTACATATTACATCTTGCTAGCAAATATTGATGATTTTACAAACAGTAGTAGTTTTTTGGAACGCCCGGTATATATGTATACAGAGAAACGACAACATTTACCAGGAAGCACTAATTGATAAGAAGTGAGTCAAATATGATTGAAGTTTAGAATGCGTTAGCAAACTACAAATTACTCTATGAAATGGTAAGGAACTAGTTGAGAACATTATGTCTTTGTAGAAAATCGTAGGATATGTTGAAGCACCTTTTACGATCCCTTGAAGGAGTGAGATAATGAGTCACTGTTGAAGTGTTCTTCTTGAAAGCTCCTACAGCATTTGATTATATACAAGCAGTCATTCTTTGGGATTCTTTATTCCTCTCCACGCACTGGTACCACTTTGAAATGTTTCATCTTAATGCGATGAATGTGCGATACTGGTTTTTCTCTTGCTAGTGGTGATCCTGGCCCCAACTATGGATTGGTTTGTCCAGTGACTATGGTTGGTCTCATTGTATAAAGGCTATCTCAATAATGGAATGGGGGAAGAGGTAAGGGAGAGACGCCACAATTAGAAGGAATAATATTGTTAGTTGTGAATGTGGCAATAATTTTGAGATTCGAAATGAATGACCAAAAGTTCTTGAAGATGGCTTACCAAGGGATGTTTCGTATTGAGTTTGCAGTGAATAAATGATTTTCATTTTTCCAAGATAATTGTCATTTTCCAGCGAATCTTGTAAGAGCAGCATTTGAGAGGAATCGAGGCCGGTGAACGAAATGTTGAGCGTCACGATGGTGCTGTTTTCCCTTGGAAAAAAGAGACAAACAGATGTAAAATTCATGGTACAAAAAGGTCCAAAGAATACAAGATATAAATGAAAAAAATATATTAGATAACATTAAATGACCAAAAGTGGTTCTTCTTTTAATCGTTATGAAAAATTTTAAGGCATTTTAGAGTATTTGCATCAGTATTTAGGGGTTAAACTGATGTAAATAAATGATGAATATATGACAAAAATAATGAGCTTAAATGGATTTCATATTGCCGATTTTCAAGGGTCGAAAAAGCCCGGTATTAATAGGGTTAACATAATTAAGCTGCCAATGAAGCAAATAAGGTGCTAATTCTGATTAAAGTTGTTGTTGTGACAGGGCAAACATGGTTGTGATCTATCCATCTTATGGTGTCAAATCTGTCTAACATGAAATAAGCCGATATCAAATTTTGCTATAGAATTTTGGTAAACTTCTGTTTCGTATGCGCGTTATGTGCGCTTTCTTTATTTCAGTGCCAATTAGCAGAGATAAACGTTAATCAATTGGTTTGATGACAGCTTGACTCGCTTACTTCCTTCGGGATTGACTGATGGCAAAGCCCCTTCTTAGATTGCAAAGTACTTTGTCATCAAAAACGTATGTACTTTCATTGCCTAGCCCCTCTATGCCATACTATTATGGTGTTGTGTTGGTCGTTGGACAAATTTTGTGGACAAATTCTATGCAACGTAATGGCCATTTTGATATTTGAAATTTAGAAAATGCAGCAGCGACATGATCGAAATAAATACCCAAGTGGGCTCTATGAAAGGTTTATCCACCAGATTCAAAAGGTCGTCTATGATCGCTCAGTTAAGAAAAAAACATATTAGTAGATCACAAAGCAATGACACCTTCCAAGAGAAGAGAACATCAGAGAAAAGAAAATTGACATTTTGCATGAATGAAATTTTTCTATGCTATTAAAAAGTAAAGAAGAATTCCTAAAGGGATGTCCAAATTTAAGTCTCTAGAATGAACAGAAACTCACCAAAGTGTATGTTTCTTGATACTTTCGATTTTCGTATAGAGATATCTCTGGTACGAGTGGCTGTGGCGAAATGTTCGTTGCATCTGGAATTAGATTAAAGTAGTTTTGAATGTCATAGATGTTGTGTTGAGAATAAATTGCATGCCTCTGGGAGGAGACTTGCACAAGTTATGGTATACATTCATTTTTACTAGAAACAGCTTGTAAGACACGGTGGTAGTTTCAATTTTGCGAAAAAGCAACTACCCTACCCGAATTAAACAAGCGAAGAGGCTGTTGTTTTTTGCACTCAAATTGTTTTGACACTATGTAGTAATAGCAAATGTTTTGAAATTTGAATGTGAATTATAAATTACTTGTTTTGAGATCTTACTAAGTAATTTGGGAGCCCTCCCAATAAAACTAAATTAGCTTTATACTTCCGGCATCAAAAATATAAAAAATATTTACATATTTTTGGTAGCACAGTGTCCTAGAATTTTAGAAGCTGCCAACCAGCTCCAAACCTTAGTTTATTTCCAAACAAAAATGAGTTTAATCATCAACTTCTTACAATAGGTGCCACTTTTTCTTTCGTAAATCTCAGTTTTGTGAAGATGTGAAGATGGAATGATATCGTACAATGTGAGGCATTACGGAAAGTTGATGATTGCAGGCCATTTCATACTTACGTTTATCTTTACACGCTTCTGGAAGTTGTTGAAAGCTAGGGAGCCATTTACAGCCATTTTACTGTCCCAAGCTTGCTCAATTTCCAAATTTTTTACGATTATATTCTCCGCTGAAATCAGATAGGGCAAGTTGTTAATTCAAAATTCAGTTGCAAATATTGACTTCTACGCTCCAAAGAAATTTGAAATAACTTGGAAATAAGTTAGAGTCTATGTATATTCTGTAAATAATGCAATACGTATCTGTGTGATCAAACTATATCGTAAACCAATGTTTTTCTTGTCCAGCTTTGCAACATGAGTTTGATGCTTTCAATTTGAAATATTGGTCAAGGCTAGGTTAGGATGACATAGATGTTTCTCAGCATGTGTTGTTAATCAAATCCATTGCATATTTTTAGACAGTACATTGCGTTGGTGTTATGTAATTGGCCTTCAGCAAACAAATGATAACTCTGAAATCATTTTGCAGATGTTGAAAACAGTTGAATGGAATCATACATTCATCAGTTCATGACACTAAGTAACCAAGCGATTTTTGATGACACTTAGGCCTAGTTTAAACATCATAGTTTTGGCATGTCGAATCGAACTGTATTAAACACGGCAGAATCTGCCATGTTTGAAAATCTGAGTTAATCATCGTTTTTTGCCGCGTTAGATGGTGGTTAATCAAAATGACCATTTTTCAAAATCATCTCTTTAATGCGCAAGTGCAGTGTCTGATCACACCTAGAAACCGCAGACCATGGCCTAGAACTGATTAATTAAACGCGGCAGAAATACGATGTTTAAATCAAGTCTAACTTACTAAGCAGTCCTAAGGATATTCTAAGAAGACGTGGAGATAAAAAGACATAAGGACATACGAAGATATTATCAGTAAACTTTGAAATCAAATCAAACTCGTCAAGGGCATCACCACAGTACAGGCCTTGAGCTCTGTCCAAGGGCTCTAGGACTAGATTGAAGTAGTTAAAAGAGATTTCTAATCATATGTATAGATATTATACCCGTTACCAAGATGTTCCTTGGTTGTTTCTTTATCGTTTCTTTATTTTCTTAGCTTTGCTATTCAAGCGACATAAATCCCTTGTTTGCTCAAGTTGACATAAACCGTCTTCTTTCGCACGCTTTCGCCGGTCATGTTATGTTTCGAAAACAAGCCAAAGGGAGGTTGAGCTCACGTCAACTTAAACAAGAGATGGATCTGTCATGCGCTGTTTCCTCGTATAACAAGGCTTGTAACCCAGCCATCATGAATCAACAATGAATCATAATAATGAGCCTTGTATCATCACATGCCACGCGTATAGCTTCTTGATTGGATGAGAGAAAGCGCATGACCAATCCATTTCTTTTTTACGTGGACCTGAGATCAACCTCACTTTCGTTTAGTTTTCGAAATAAGTAAAACATGGCGATGAAAGCATGCGAAGCAGACGGTTATGATTTGTTTTAACTTGAGAAAGCAAGGGATTTATGTCGTTTGAAAACAAAGCCAAGAGAATAATCAAAAAAGAAACAGCTAAGAACAATCTTTGTAAGATGTATGATATTCTTGATATCCAAGGAGCTGTGACCTTTCAAACGGGGATTGTTTTTTCTGACTTACCCGGTACTTTAATCTCGTCCTAGGGCCCTTGCTCGGTCTTTAACGTGATGTTACACAACAATTCCCTGGAAGTTCTTAACTAAGAATATTATGTTAAGAACCATATTAGCAGGCAAATCCTGGCTAATAAATACATTAAAAAGACCTGCCTTGGTGCCACAATGCCCTGGCTTAAATATAAAATATTTCAGGTTAAACTCTCACCGGGACATTTCCTTATGTTGCATGTTACATTCTCCATTGCTTTGCCAATGCAATCATTTCCGCCAAACAGGGGAGCCGGGTTTGTGCAAAAGCGCCAGCGTCGATGCATGCCTGTGTTGCACGGTTTATCACAGGCCGTCCAGTTCGTCCATTCTGTCCAGTTACCATGAACTAAAACAAAATTGAAAGTTTATAATACAACATTAGTAAACAAAACTTCACTGAAGTAATCTTTGTAAACCCATTTCTTTAAAATGTTGGTGTATAGATAATAGCTAATAACTAGAGGCATCTCAAAGGATAACTCTTTTCAACATTAAAACCTAAAAATTAAAGTTGAAAATTCCTTTGCAATTTTCCCGTGATATCTGATCATATGGCTAGGCCCATTCGCAAAGCCTCTGGTTTCAGGTGCACTCTAAACTTTGAATATGCGAACTCGTATCTCAGGTGTTTGCTGATTGACGATTCTAAAACGCTGCGTTTAAGTTCAAGATCAACAAATTTAACATTGTTTTCAGAAATTCCTGATATCTTATCGCTTTGTAGGGTTATCCAAGGGCGGGCATGTCACACTGGGAACGATGGTCCTACCTTTGTCCGAAAACCGGTAGTTCATGAAAAATTTTTGCACCACCTTTGTCCCAAAAACTGGTCGTTTTTGAAGGCAAATTTCTGCTGTTATTTTTCTTCAATTTGAAGGACAATTTTTAACATTATGTATCACTGCCGACGTTTGTCCCCAGAACCGGTAGTTTCGACCTACTACTGTTTCCCAAAGCAAGTAGTAATTGTAGATATGAAAGTACAAGTGTCCCAAAACTGGTTGCCGGACAATGGTAGGACCGCTTCAATGAAAAATTTGAAATTCTGGCCTTTTTTTCGGAACTTTTCCGGACAAAGGTAGAACCGCTTTAGTGAGAAATTGTAATTTCTGGTCTTTTTCCCATAAATTTGGCGGACAAAGGTAGAACCACTTATGTGAAAAATTTGAAATACTAGTCTTTTCTGCCTAAATTTGGCGGACAAAGGGAGAACCAGCCTACAAGTAAACTTCAGAATTTTGAATAGATAGTAGGTTGGGAAACTTGATTTTTGTAACAAACTGATGGAATAGGAAAAATGATATTCAAATTTCACCTTTGTCCCAAAAACTGGTAGTTTTGGGCACGAAAGTCGTATTATTTGAGAAAAGCACCGGTTATTTTTTCCAATTCCTCTGGACAAACATGGGGTCAAATATTTTACAATACTTGCCCGCCCCTGGTTATCCAATCAAAAGGGGGCATTTTTTGTGACACCCGGTAGGGTACCGAATCCATCAGCATTTAACTGTTTTTGATTGGGATATTTTTGAAGAAAATACCCCCTTTTGCAGAGATTCTGTGTCATAAGCCTTCCTCCTTGCAGGAGTATGAGAGAAAATCTACTAGGGGGAGGGAAATTTGCCCCCCCCCCCCATGACCAAAATAGGGCTAACGGGGATCAGCAATTGATACGACAACGCAATTAGAAATACAATTGATTAGATGCTATCTAATTTCACCTCCCTTTCAAAGCACCATCTCTTGGGCCAATAGAGATGTGCCCCAAAAACAATTTAACCGTGCCTTTCGCTTAAGATGCGCAATGTTTGTACTGTAAAGATATACCTGGGCACTGTTGCACATTGCAAATTTCCGTTTTTATCGTATCCCCACAACAATCATAGCCACCATGCTGTGGAGCTGGGTTATTGCATTTTCTCGTTTTGGTCTGTTGTCCTCCTCCACATGCCGCATTGCAAGTTGACCAGCTGGACCAGGCTGAGAAACCACCATGAACTAAAATGAAAGAAAACCTCCCTAGCAAATCAAAGATGACCAATAAGTTTTATTGTTTCTGTCATCTGAATTGGCCAGAAAAAAATGTTTCTCTCTCGTCGCAAGCAAATTTCTACTGCACAAAAAGTTGCAATGACTGACATATGTCAAAGAGTTTTTTAATCATTCAGTGCCAACAAATAGTTACATATTTGCGGTAAGAATAATTGAGCTATGGTGAAAAGCAATGCAAGGGAATGCAAAACAACTTTAAATTGACATATTGTTTGTAAATATCAAAATCTTACTTGCACATGGCTGGACGTTGCAGGTAGTTGTTTCATCAGTTCTGCCATTGCAAAAATCGGAATCGCAGAACCGCATTCTTGTGCGTGTTCCACCATTACACGATACACTGCATTTTGACCATCGTGACCATATACTGTATTTGTCTTGTGTTGCTAAGGAAAGGGTCGAATACTGGATTAATATACAGACTGTCACGAAAATATTGTGCCCCGTTTGCCTGAAGATTGCTACAAAATAGAAAAGATTCTTGCTAAACTTTTATATGATATTGTTGTTCAGATGTTCCAATAACGTTTGCTGCCGTCCCCGTAAAAATCCGTTGAAAAATGATGGAGCTATGACGTTCAGAAGACCAAATTTACCTGATGACTGAAACCAGCGGTCAGCCATTTTGTCTTACTATTTTGCAGTGATAAATAGTCTAGCTTCGAAGAGTGAAAGAGTTTGCTTAATACCATATTGCAGACACCCATAAACTATGGGTTCCTTGAAAATTATATCAGGTTTCGTCAGAAGGTTTAAAAATTACGTTGGTTTTAACTTTCTTTTATCAAAATTTCTCTTGAAATCTTAAAAAAGAAGGAAAGTAATGTAATTATGAAAATTTTGAGCCTGAAGGAATCTGAAGAAAACTTTTTTAAAGATTTGGAACCTATGCTGAAATAACGTAAACTTTTTGCATGCTATCCTTTTCCTCATAGGCCATAAACCTCATTCTTTTTTATCAACCCCCCAATTTGGTGTTGTTTTCGAACTGATGAAGACTTTTTTAATTGCTTTTATCTGTATTTTTAACTGTTCCCAATCCTTTTTAACTCTTTCTCATAGGAGCTATAAGAAATGATCAATAGGCATTTTGCGCATTGTATCATTTTGGCTACGTACGTCATAAGGGGGCTCCTGTAAAGCGCTATTGTGCTCCCTCTATATTGAGGCCATTCTCTAATAAACCCCTCCCCTCTGAGCCAATATTCGTCTAAATTTTACCGGTTGTTATTGATGACTGCCTTATGGTATTTTTTGACGGAACAATGGTTGTTGCAAAGTTTGAAACATTACGAGTAGATTCATATGTTGAAATTATGATATAGGAAGATGCTGGCGATAATAACATCGAATGTGTTGGTTTTTTTCTGTGGCTGGAAAGAAGACGCCAAAATCTTTCAGCAAGACAACACCGACAAGAATAATGATTAAACCATCTTCTAAGAAGTGCATCTTAATATACCTTTTTACTTGCTAGAAGAGAGGTCAGGATCGAGCTTCCAAATCTGGTAAGTTTTGAGAAGGTTAGCGAGAGCTCGACCTCCTTTCTTGGTAGAAAAACTGTTATCGTCTAACTGTCGCTTGAAGTTCCCTTCGGATCTCAAGAACACTTTTTTCAGCGAGTTAATGAACGATAACTTTGCACAAATTGACTTACGAGTGGCTCAATTTACACACTGGCAAGTTCTTATTTGCCTCTCGGCCTTGTTTCTTGTTATTTTCGTTCATCGTTAGCTGATTTTGTTCTATAACAGTTTCAAAACAAAGTGCGAGCAGACGAGAGTTTCATTTTGCAACTTTACCAACAGAAGTTAGCTGTTTTTAACCGTTCATATTCAAATGCAAGAAAAATAGGCTAAAGATGAATGAAATCTACGAGAAACAAAGCCAAAAGACCAATGAAATCTGCCTGTGTCTAAATTGAACCATTCCTAACTCACTTTGCGCAAAGTAATTGACAACAGAATTTCTAAAGAGTTTTGAGATCCACAGCAACTTCATCCCACAGCTAGCAGTGTATCCACAGAGAACGGGGGGTTGTGCTTTCGTTTTCCTTCCCAAACTTTACCAGATTTGGACAGTCGATCCAAACCACTTCTAAAGTAAATGATTTATCCTGACTTTCTTTGAGAATTTTATTTCAACTAATTCTTCAATATTAAAGTTCCCCGCTCACTGACTCTCGACGAAAACAATGAGTTTTACAATAAGACTTTTCTTCCATAGATGAGACTTTCCAAATCTCCAATGTCATTTTGAGAACGCAAGACTGACACAGCTGCTGGCCAGAATTTTGTGTAAGTAACGTAATTAAATGAATATATTGATTCCTGTCATTTATCGTCCCATTTCTAGAGTAAGGCTGTCAATTGATCTCCAATATATAACAAATATGAGGCGTACACTTCCTCCAACTTTGGAAGATGAATACATTTAAAATCGATAAATCTCAGAGCATTGTAAAATAGGATGAACATATCCAAAATAGTAAAAGTTTAGATCTTACCATTCATGGTTGTTGATATGTTTCTTGCAGTAATTGCTTGGGTAGTTATGGTACTTGCATCATACTGGGCTGTTGAAGGTATAGGTACGGTCTTTTGTTTAGATGATGTTGATAATGACATCAAAGGTGTTAGTGTTGGTTCTGGGACTACCATTGCAAAAGAAAAAAGCAGAATGCTTCAGCAAGACGATACTGACAGGAAACTTAAATGAACTAATTTGCCACTTTCCTAGTATTGTATCCTAATCATGACTTGCTTTGACTTCAACTGATTGTTCCATTCTTAAACTGCCAAGTGCATTAAAAGGATGATATTTACAATAAGAAAGAATATTTTGAGATGAAACTTCCCAATTCATCAATGTCACTTTGAGGACATAAACTGAGACAGCTGCTGGCCAGAAATTTGTTTCAGTACCGCAGTGAAATGAAAATATTCATTCCTGTTATTTATCGTTCCATTTCTATAGTTAAGGCTGTCAATTGATCTCCGTGATTTAAAGAATTCGAGGCGTAAGCTTCCTCCAACTTTGAAAGATGAAGAAATTTAAAATCGATAAATCTCAGTGCATTGTAAAATATGATGAACATATCTAAGATAGTAGAAGTCTAGATCTTACCATTGGTCGTTGCTAAGTGACTTGCAGTAATTTCTGGGGTAGATATGGTACTTGCATCATACTTGGCTGTTGTAGGCGTAGATACGGATGTTTGTTGAGATGCTGCTGATAATGATTTCAAATTTGTTGGTGTTGATTCTGGGACTACCACTGCAAAAGAAAAAACAAAAGTGCTTCAGCAAGACGACACTGACAGGAAATTTAAACGAATTAATTTGCCATTTTCTTAGTATTGTATTCTAAACATGACTCGCTTTGACTTCAACTGATCGTTCTATTCTTAAACTGCCAAGTGTATTCATCAGGAAGATTATTCTGAGATGAAACTCCCCGAATCTTCAATGTCACTTTGAGAACATAAAACTGAGACAGCTGCTGGTCAGAATTTTGCGTCAGTAACGTAGTGAAATGAAAATATTCATTCCTGTAATCCATCATTCCATTTCTTTAGCTAAGGCTGTCAATTGATCTCAAAAATGTAGAAAATATGAGGTGTAGACCTCCTCCAACTTTTGATGATGAAGGTATTTAAAATCGATAAATCTAATTGCATTGTAAAATATGATGAACATATCTGAAAGAGTAGAAGTCTAGATCTTACCATTGGTTGTTGGTGAGCGGCTTGCAGTAATTTCTGGGGTAGATATGGTACTTGCATCATACTTGGCTGTTGTAGGCGTAGATATGGATGTTTGTTGAGATGCTGCTGATAATGATTTCAAATTTGTTGGTGTTGGTTCTAGAACTACCATTGCAAAAGAAAGAACAAAAATGCTTCAGCAAGACGATACTGACAGGAAACTTAAATGAAGTAATTTGCCACTTTCTTAGCATTGTATTCTAATCATGACTTGCTTTGACTTCAACTGATCGTTCTATTCTTAAAATGCCAAGTGTATTCACAAGGAAGACTATTTTGAGATGAAACTCCCCAAATCTTCAATGCCATTTTGAGGACATAAAACTGAGACAGCTGCTGGCCAGAATTTTGCGTCAGTAACGTAGTGAAATGAAAATATTCATTCCTGTAATCCATCGTTCCATTTCTTTAGCTAAGGCTGTCAATTGATCTCCGAATTGTAGAAAAGATGAGGTGTAGACCTCCTCCAACTTTGGATGATGACGGCATTTAAAGTCGATAAATCTAAATGCATTGTAAAAAAGGATGAATATATATAAAAGAATAGAATTCTAGATCTTACCATTGGTCGTTGCTAAGTTGCTTGCAGTAATTTCTGGGGTAGATATGGTACTTGCGTTATACTTGGCTGTTGTAGGCGTAGATATGGATGTTTGTTGAGATGCTGCTGATAATGCTTTGAAATTTGTTGGTGTTGGTTCTGGGACTACAATTGCAAAAGAAAAAACAAAAATGCTTCAGCAAGACGACACTGACAGGAAACTTAAATGAACTAATTTGCCACTTTCTAATCATGACTTGCTTTGACTTCAACTGATCGTTCTATGCATTCATAAGGAAGATTATTTTGAGATGAAACTCCCCAAATCTTCAATGTCACTTTGAGGACATAAAACTGAGACAGCTGCTGGCCAGAATTTGCGTCAGTAACGTAGTGAAATGAAAATATTCATTCCTGTAATCCATCGTTCCATTTCTATAGTTAAGGCTGTCAATTGATCTCCAAATTGTAGAAAATATGAGGTGTAGACCTCCTCCAACTTTGGATGATGAAGGTATTAAAATCGATAAATCTAATTGCATTGTAAAAAGGATCAATATCTAGAATAGTAGAAGTCTAGATCTTACCATTGGTCGTTGCTAAGTTGCTTGCAGTAATTTCTGGGGTAGATATGGTACTTGCATCATACTTGGCTGTTGTAGGCGTAGATATGGATGTTTGTTGAGATGCTGCCGATAATGATTTCAAATGTGTTGGTGTTGGTTCTGGGACTACCGTTGCAAAAGAAAAAAGAAAAAAACAAAAATGCTTCAGCAATACGACAGTGACAGGAAACTTAAATTAACTAATTTGCCACTTTCTTAGTATTGTATTCTAATCATGACTTGCTTTGACTTCAACTGATTGTTCCATTCTTAAACTGCCAAGTGTATTCAAAGGATGATATTTACAATTGTAGTATCCTGTACTATGGACACCCTATGACAATGTATTTGTTTAGTAGCATTTATGTAAATAAGCATGTTGTACGATTTAGAATCAGTTCAGTACTACACAACCATGTAGCAGGTCATTGTATTCGTACCCTCTCGCCTCCCTACATCAGGGATATTACAATGGCGACGAGGTGAAAATGACTAAAAACTTCACAAAAGAAGAAATCACAGAAGTCTCTAAAGCTTACCATCCAAGTGGTCAGAAAATCATGCACTGACATCCCAAAGAGAAACAGACAGAACTGTGTTGCCAAAGGCAGCGACCGATGAATCAGACGAAGTTAGGCCATCAAGACAAGAGCCGACACAGAACACAAAATGCCAACGAATTGTCACCATAACCATACAGAAAGAGTCAGGAAACATGGCAGCAAAGAAATGCGTAAGAAACCATGCACATCACCCAAAACATCAACAATCAACGATGGAGCAGCAACAAAGCCTGTCTTCTCGTACAAATCTCAAACATCTTATCAACTGGAGGTGAAGGAGGAAAGCATCACGCAGAGGCCGTTGGAAGCACCTTGCTTGCATCACCAGAGAAAAATAGGATTTAGTCAAAGTGAGCTTATCTACGTAATGCTGAGATAAGGCGTCACTTCACTTTTACAAAGAACACGAAACAAGTAACTCACAAAATAGATATTTATTCTGCTCTCGAAAAGCGGAGCATCCAAGAGAAAAAGTTGGAAAATCTTCCTGAGACGCTGCGGAAGCCAGCCGGAATTTGAACGACTGCACGAGCCAGTCAAAAGTGGAAATACGTTAGTGACAGAACGGCATTTGGATCACATCAGAAAAAAAAATTAGACTGTTTGGTAAACAGGAGAAACGATGGACTGATCAATGTACTGTAAATCTTGAACTGTGCGTTATCCTGGCAGAGAAGTGCCACGTTGCATGCTCGATGAGGCATCAAAATCAGAATTCAATAGATGAAGAGAAGGGAGGGTCACGTTGGAATAACAATAGCCTGCTTTCAACTGAACTCCTGACCACTGAAGCTTGAAACAAAGAGAGACTTGAAAAAACTGGATTTATCGAAATTCAAAGATACCGGAATTGACGTTCACTTTATTCAATTCATGTTTACGTTATTTACTTTTGTTTATTTTCATTTATAGAAGAAAAGGAGAGATGTAGTATCCTGTACTATGGACACCCTATGTCAATGTATTTGTTTAGTAGCATTTATGTAAATAAGCATGTTGTACGATTTAGAATCAGTTCAGTACTACACAACCATGTAGCAGGTCATTGTATTCGTACCCTCTCGCCTCCCTACATCAGGGATATTACAACAATAAGGAAGATTATTTTGAGATAAAATTTCTCAAATCTTCAATGTCACTTTGAAGACACAAAACTTAGACAGTTGCTGGCCAGAATTTTTTGTAAGTAAAGTTGTCCTGTGGAAATATTCATACCGGTAGTATACATCTTTTTCTGACTATACTTCGATGCTATCAGTAGATATCTGCGTGGCCGTAATCGTTCAACTTTACAACATGACAATATGAAGACAATTCAAAATCGTTAAATTTTAGTGCATTGTAAAAGATGAGCATATCTGAAGAAGTAAATTTCTAGCTCCTACCATTTGTTGATGATAAGTGGCTTGAACTAATTTCTGAGGTAGTTACGGCACTTGCACCATGTTGGGTTGTTGCAGGGGTAGGTACCGATTTGCTTTGAGATGCTGACGATAATGTCGTGGCTGTTATAGCGTCTAGGTTCACTGGAAAAAAACATCAAAATTTTCAGCAAGGCGACACTACTCGTATTTTTTTTATAAGAAATCACTCTTAAGAAACTTTAGGCTCAATTTTTCGAAAGTTAAGAAACAACCCTACCTGAATTCAAAAAGCCAAGCAACTTTTGTAATTTGTAGTTTTCACTTTTCCAGCGAACTCAATAATGCGCTGATACTGTACAGTTATAGCAACTGTTTGGACATTATTTTGAGTACGAATTGTATTGTTACAATGAAAGCTCAAATTTGCGTCCACCTGCAAACCACAGCTTTGGCCTTTTGGCCTAAGTAAGTTTCTGAAGCTTATAGAACTTAAGAACTGAAGTTAATGACAAATTAAGAAACTGCCCAAATGAGTGACTGGGGGGGATGACTTCTGGAAAACAAAATAACATGAGATCTAATATTGTTTAAATTTTATCAAAGCTACCTTTGATTTATACCGATTTATATGCTGTGCCTTAAGAATTCCAAAGGCCAAAAGGCTAATATTCTGGTTTGCAGGAAGAGGCAAATTTGAGCTTTCAAGATTGACATGTCTGCTCTCAACGCGCCAATACCAACAAACGAGGTATCCATGCTCAAAATAGTTATCTAGGAACATTTTTAGAGTGATTAAACATTGATCGAATCTAAATTCACATCGCCTGATACAACCAAATCTGTGTACATTTTTCTTGGGACACCCGCTATTTTGAGAGCCCTCTTGACAAAGCTAAATTAACTCTACATTTCCAGCTTTAAAAATGTAGGAAATACGAACGAAGCTTTCGATACAAAGTGGTCCAAAAATGTAAAACCAGCCCAGGACCTTAGTTTCTTACAAAAAATACATGTAATAGGAAACTAAATCGAAATTGATCTATTAGCAATTTTCTTCGTGTTACATCATTATCATGACTTGCTTTATTTTCACTTCAATTTATCCTTCCAGTTTAGAACTATCAAGCTTACTGACTCTCAATTAAAATCATAGTCTTTACTTTAACAGAGATCGTTTCTCATAGCTATAGTCACTTCATTTGTTTGATGACATTTACGAGAGTTCCTCTCAGTTTTCAAACAGCTTTGTCGGTTCTTTCCATTAATGTTTGTTTAACAATATTTTGATAGGCAGTACAAGCTTCATTTCTAAAAACGATCTCATCCATCTACTTCTGTACATTAGAGGACTTCGTTCTCCATTAAGATGATATATATCCAAAGCTACATGACTTGTAATCTTCACACACAAACTTTAAACCTACAAACTTTTGTCAATTTTATTATCTTGAGTAATTTGAAAGGCTGGTCAAAAAGTGTCAAGTTCTCAAAAAGTAAAGGTCTGAAATTTAAAGTCTGATAAATATGGGATATGAACCATTTTTATTTTGAGGATGTTCGTTTGCTCTCATTTTAGGTATACATCCTGCAAAATGCGTGGCTAGAACATTTGCAGGCAATAAAATATTAGGCGTTAGTCAAAAGGAGATAACAACGACGGGAACGAGAGAAAAAAATAGAGGCTGTGCAACCGATCCACTTTCCTTGTTCACAGGTTCCCAGGAATCAAGGAAGCAAATTTTTAATTGGTTTGGGGGAAATTCGAGCGTCTTTGTTACTTTTCATAGTGGCATCTTCAAAGCAAACAGCGTAGTAAGTCTGGAATCAGGAAAAGTTTGACAAAGCTTTGAAATATTCATATGTGGAGTGCATTCCATAGACGAGATTAAAGTTGTAGCTGAAACAAATGCTGGTGTCAGTGAACAAGAAAAGTGGATCAGTGGATCTACGATCATTCTTGCAAAACTAGATTGCCTTCCTTAAATGTCCAGCTGACCACGTATTGAAAAGAGGCTGGTCACGTGATCAGTATCTACAATTTTGAAACAAAATTTCAAATTTTACTTAGCTCATGAAATTTTAGGAGAAGTAGCAAAGTTTCAGCTCTTTATCTTTCGAACTGACGGCACTACATCATATAAACATTGCCGCAGGCACTTTGTGCCTCCCCGGTAGTAGTAGGGTTAGGGCCCTAAAATCTATAAACCAGTGACTGCTGCCAAGATAATCCAAACGTTTCCTTTCTTATCAGAATAATTACTAATTACTAACATTGTAATGATTACTTTCAAGCAAACCTTCCTCCTTGCACACCAACAAATCTGTAGATACTAGCCATTGAACTGAAAAACTAAGATTAACCAAAATCCAAATTGTTTTATAATATCTTATTTCATCAGTCTTCTTTATATTTCAGAAAGGAAACTATTTCTACCAAGAACCCAAGCACAGTAATTTATGGGACTGAAACAATCTCGTTCAGATGTAGTCATATTGGAATACCATCCCTGCTGAAGTAAGAAATGCAAACACTGTAGCAATCTTTGAAAGAGAAGCCAATCAAATTTCAATTCTATGCTCCTGCAAATTATGCACCCAATATATACCAAATGATAGGAACACAGTCATGTATGGGACTGAAACAGTCTGGCTCAGCTTTAGTCATATTGGAAAAACATCCCTGCCGAAGTAAGAAATGCAAACAATATAGTAGTGTTTAAAAAAGAAGCAAAGCCAATTTCAATTCCATGCTCCTGCAAATCATGCACCCAATATATACCAAATCCAGGATACATCACATAGGTATACTCGGGTATATTATATGTAGTCTCATTTTAGCTTTGTTGCTGCTCTGTTAGTTGGTATTAATTAGCTGATTGTATTTTTTAAGCCACTTCTTGTCCCTGGATTTGAATCGTTGTCTTGCAGAAAATATGGCTGAATAACGCAATAAATGAATTACAATTTTTATTGACACGACAACAAAAAGTAAGCGATGAAAACAATAAAAGTCTAAATAGATGACCAATTGAATTCAAATAATAGTAAGTAAGAAGCAGCATGCTGTTATCTCTTTCCAAAAATGCTTTTCATTGAAAAGTGCCAGTTCTTTTAACGTCATGGACCGATTGAATATCATTCTCTACAAAGTTCTAAATTAAGATGCATCTCATGATGAATATGAATAAAGAATTACCTTCAACAAATCCCTGAGGAGCTGAATCACAAAACGTTGATATTGGCAGCAAATTTCTTCCAACAAAAATTGTATTCGATTACTTTTGTAAGTGGTAAATGCCTTGATGTATGTGAAGGAATGTGTGCAGGAACCTACAAAATATCAAATCGCTGCCCTAGGAAATCAATGATTACACAATAGAACGATCAACAACACCAATGATTTCAATGTTTTCAACACTGAATGAAGGAATAACTAAATCAGCTTATTGAGCGACTCACAGAATGTGTGGGTCTATGGTATGGAAAGTGAACATAATTCATCTCATCTCTAATCCAGCTCAATGGAGACAAATGCAAGTTTATGATGATTTCAGCAAAGCCAAATTATGTTGAAAAATGTAGCGTTAATATAAACAGGCAAATAACGAAAGAGGAAGAAAAAGTGGAATTGTTTGGTGTAACAATAGACAACCAATTAACATTTGATGGCCATGTTAACCCTAATCCGCATGGGGGGGGGTGGATTCCATCCCTCCTCAAGGTTTTATTTGCCGCGTTTTTAAACGACATTTGCAATGTCCCCCAGCCTCCCTGGCTTTTACTAATTATCCATTAGCCACATTTTGTTGGAAAAATTGTTGAATAGGACTCACAGGTCTCGTGACATGCCCATATTTGGAAGGAGGTAGCAGCAAAATCATTGTTTTCAATGATTTCAATGGAATAATTTGATTAAATTATGAAGTATTATACAGCAAATGAATCAGCAAACAACGGGCTTCAATTTGATACCTGCATTTCTGGAATTTGATGATGTCAGCATTTTTTTTTGACAATGACGTCATTTTGGCCGCCATTTTGGACTAATTAGCAATTTTTTCAAGTTTTTTTCGAGCTTTTTCAATGAAAAATACACTAAGGATACATTTCTTATAGATAATGACCTCTGTTCAGGTTCTTTTCGTCTCTTTTTACATAGAATAAATTAATCGCACAAATGACATCATAAGAATCGGCTAATTTCTGCCAAAATATCACTCCAAAATCGTTATTTTCAATAAAATAAAATTTTATCACCAAATATGTTGACAAATTGAACCAAAAACTGCATAAAGTTAATGCAAAATCTTCATTAAACTTGAATTCAACTTGGAAGCCTGATTTTCACAGATTTTCAGCTTCGTGACGTCACTGTGACGTCACAGGGTGTGGCAGCCACACCCAAATTACGCTACGAGCTAAAAATTACCTGTTCTATAACTATGCTAAGTCGTATTGAATTCGGATGAGTCTAAGGCAGTTTTCAGAGGGGGGGGGGGGGGGTGGAAAGCACCGCCCCCCCCATAAATGGTAGCTCGAAAAAAGCCCATATGGATTAGGGTTAAAAATATGTGTAAAGGAGCAGGAAAAAGGATGAATGCACTTGCAAGAATAACACCTCATTTAAATGAAGATAAACGGATACTTTTAATGAAAACATTTGCTTTGATATTTTTCAATTACTGTCCCTCAGTATGGTTGTATTGCAGGAGGGAAAACAATAGAGTCATCAATAGCATTCATGAAAGAGCATTGCGAATAGCCTATCGGGTGTCCCAAAATGATGTATTATCGGTTTATTGCTTATATGTCCATAACCGATGAACCGATTTTCAAAAACTGTTCAAACCACAATCAACATCGTAGCATCCAATTTAGCCTTTAGGCAATCAATAAAACAAATTTTTTGAAATCCGTTCATTGGTTATGGACATACAAGCAATCAAACAATAATACATCATTTTGGGACATCCGGTATAATGATTTTTTGTCTAACTTTGAACAACTACTGCTTAAAAACAACAAAGTTACCATCCATACAAATAATTTGAAGCAACTTGCAACAGAAATTTAGAAAACTATATTCATCACGAAAACCCAAGTTTCAAAAGTCTGTCAGCTATTTTGACCCTTACTTTCCTTCTCTTTCAGATTTCAACCGAGATTTTTTCAAGAATTCAGATCAGAAAAATCTTGAACTAATTATTTGTAAATGAAGAGCTTTTACCTTTCAAGTAGTAATGAAATGATTCTTCTGCTACGCATTTGTCGCCATTTTCATTCCGTAACGTGCCATCAGTGTGCTTATACAACGTGAAAATTGGATCTCTATCTGACAAATAAAGTATGTTGGTACCATTATCAACTGATACATGGTACTCGCCATGTTTGATCTGGATGCCTACAAAGAAAGAGAATTACACTTTTTTATGACTTCATTGATTTCATTTCATTTTAAATTATTTGTACACAGTTGCCCCATCGACTAAGAATGGCTGCTTTTTAGGAGGCTGTGTCAATGCCTAACTACTAGCTGTTAATGAACTTAAGTAAGTGCTGCTCAAAGCTCTAATGTACGAGTACAACATACTATTTTTGCAGATTGTCAAAGAATAAATGTTGGAACGGTGTTTTTGAAGCATGTGTGTCTTTTTATGGAAAATTGCAGCTTTTTAATGTAAAAATAGTCCCAACAAATATAAGAACTGTTTGCAAATTTCAAGACTGCTTAGTATAACTAAAACACTCATTACAACTCAATACAAAATTAGTCTCGATTTAAGTGTTTAATTGCAGGCCCGTAGGAAGCGGAGGGGGGCTGGGGGGGCTTCAGACACCCTAGTTTAGACACCCAATGTACTGCTATCTGCTATCTGCTATCTGCTATCTGCTATCTGCTATCTGCTAAGTTTAGACACCCTAATTCAAGAACAGGAATGAATTTGGTTCTTGAATTCTGGTCTTTGAATTAGCGGGTCTAAACTTATGCTTCTTGAAGTCTGGTTCTTTAATTAGGGTGTCTAAATTTGGTTCTTGAATTCCGGTTCTTAAATTAGGGTGTCTAAATTTGGTTCTTGAATTCCGGTTCTTGAACTAGGGTGCCTAAATTTGGTTCTTGAATTCCGGTTCTTGAATTAGGGTGTCTAAATTTGGATCTTGAATTCCGGTTCTTGAATCAGGGTGTCTAAATTTGGTTTTTGAATTCCGGTTCTTGAATTAGGGTGCCTAAACTTGGTTCTTGAATTCCGGTTCTTGAATTAGGGTGTCTAAACTTGGTTCTTGAATTCCGGTTCTTGAATTAGGGTGCCTAAATTTGGTTCTTGAATTCCGGTTCTTGAATTAGGGTGTCTAAATTTGGTTCTTGAATTCCGGTTCTTGAATTAGGGTGTCTAAACTTGGTTCTTGAATTCCTGTTCTTGAATTAGGGTGTCTAAATTTGGTTCTTGAATTCCGGTTCTTGAATTAGGGTGCCTAAATTTGGTTCTTGAATTCCGGTTCTTGAACAAGAGGCCCTTTGCATGGAGACCCGACATGAAACTCATGCCGGCATGAACTCGCGCCGCCATGAAAATGCACTCTCTTTACACGAGAGCTGATATGAAACTCATGGCGGCATGAACTCATCTCGCAATGAGACCCGACATGAAACTTTCCAAATACGCCATACATTTCTCACGTACATTTAGTTTTCATATCGCCCCGATATGAAAAAACTTGTGTTTACATGAGATTTTCATCCCATTTTCATGCCGGCATGAGTTTCATGTCGGGTCTCATGTAAAGGGCCTCTAAGTGTATCTAAACTTGGTTCTTGAATTCCGGTTCCTGGATTAGGGTGTCTACACTTGGTTCTTCGATTCAGGTTCTTGAATTAGGGAGTCTAAACTTGGTTCTTGAATTCCGGTTCTTCAGTTAGGGTTCCTAAATTTGGTTCTTGAATTCCGGTTCTTGAATTAGGGTGTATAAACTTGGTTCTTGAATTCCGATTTTGAATTAGTGTATCTAAACTTGGTTCTTGATTTCCGGTTCTTGAATTAGTGTTTCTGAGCTTGGTTCTTGAATTCCGGTTCTTGGATTAGGGTGACTACATTTGGTTCTTGAATTCTGGTTCTTGAATTAGGGTGTCTAAACTTTTCATTTTCATTTTCATTTTAAATTATTTATACACAAAAACCCTTCAGCTTACTAACGCAATACTTAACCCTATCTGTACTGGGCGATTTTTTAGGTATTTTGTACTGGGGGGGGGGGCGTTTTTCGCCCCCCCTCTCTTTCTCCAAAACTACAAAAGATACAACGATAAGACTTACCCCTATTGTTCTCTAGACAATTGGCTATTCAAATATAACAATGACGATTAATAAGTCACGTGATTCGTTGCTAGGCAACCGAAAAACTGACGAAAATAGGCAAATTTATACCTTCTTAACCAGACAAATTCTATTTAATCAACCACTCAACCGATTTTCTCCAAATTTGTTTCAAATAGTAGGAAACATGTTATAGTTTAAAAATACATACTTTGCAAAATGTTTTAGTTTCTATTTTTAGCACAATTAGCCTTAAATTAGCCTTTTGTTGCATGCATTTACTTTAATCGCAGGTTTTTGCCAGTCCTGCCCTTTTATCTGGTAAATATAGACTCAAAATGAATCAAATTAATAAGATGAAGCAAATTAGACCAAAAAAATTTATATTTGAAACTTCTTTATTAGGTAAATGACGTCATAAATGTGAATGACGTCATAGATATTAAGTTTTGCTGACATCAGCAAATATGAAAAATTTATATATCAAATGAAAGTACTCATCAAATGCAGTCGAATGGTGCATGTTTGAGATCGATCAAGCCAACGAGACGAAAACTACGGACATTTTAACCTTTTTTTTGTTGACTACTCTCCAAATATGGTATTACTGTTAAAGCAAAATTATGTACAGTAACCTATCTAATGTGGGTGTACATGGGGTTAAAAATTAACCCCTCCTCCCTACCTCGCATTTAACGCCATCAGCTCTCCTCGCAAATACGTTTTTCTCCAATTGTTTCCTCCTCGCATCACAAAAATTAGTAAGTTGACTCCTCGCTCCTCAATGTCACAACGAAACAAATCTAACAAATCAAGGACACGCTAAATTCCGGCGTAATATCAAAAGATTTGAAAATGAGACTTTTGGATGTGCCTTTAGCTAGATCCAAAATACATTTGCAACCAACATGTAAATCTTATGTAAACAGAAGTTTTCATACTGGAACATTTTTGGAAAGAAATATCCGTTGGATATGAATAAATACATTTTATGTTTCCCTCTTTTTCTTCTTTGGCAGATAACAATCATCACCCTTTTGTTTCCTTTTTTTCTCTTGTTCTCTACTTGGTTTATCTTTTAACTCCACAGACCCATAGGAGCATTTTTCAGATTAAGGGGGGACACTAATTCGCGCTGAAGGCGATAAGACTACGGGGGTTCGGGGGCGAAGCCCCCGGAAAATCTTCTTGGCCGCTGCCGTCTTTTCTTTTGGCAACGCCCTTCTGTGCATTGCTACAAGGGCATTTTATGCTCAGAGGTCCTGGAGAAAATATAGGAAATTTACGAATCCAAATATATATCAAGCAGGCTAGCTAAAATCAAACTACGACAGGATAAGGATACTTTGTCAAGACTGTTGTGTAAGATTGACTTAATATTTGACTTATTTGATTTACAAAACTCATCGTGAATTCTCGTGAGCAGCGGTGATTGGAGTAAGTTTTAAGTGAGAATACATCGAAATGAGGGGGTCTGGGGGCAGGGCCCCCAGGAAAATCTTTAGGGCCACGCCCTTTACTTTGGTTTAGAATGCATCTCCCAATATCATGCTTGCTATTAGCGACAAGTAACTTTGATAGTTTTGTGACAGTTATCCTATGCATGAGTAACATTTTTGAAGAAATATCCTTGACTTTGGCTTACAATGCATCTCCCAATGTTATGCTTGCGATTGGCGACAATGAAACTTTGATAGTTTTGTAACAGTTATCCTATCAATTGGAGAATGAGGAACATTTTTGAAAAAACATCCTCTACTTTGGCTTAGAATGCATCCCCTGATTCTATATTTGCCAGTGAAAGATTTGACATTCTTACCTAACCTATACCCGACCTATACACGCTATGGAACATATGCGCCTAAATGGGTGGATGATCCTATACTGGGTGGGCTACGATCTTATACTGTGTGGGTTATGATCTTATACTGGATGGGTTATTATACCCAGCTTTTTTCTCTTCGGTTTTCGAGGAATCTCAAGGACCATCTTTCGACAACAGTACCAAGAGTAATCTGTGCAACTCATCACTGAACTTTTGAAGGTTCGTTTCCATACAAATGATACTTTGCAGCGCTATGCGCAATGTAGCGTAATTGGGGCAGATTTCGGGCAAGAAATTCTGACCACATGTCTTCAAATCATTGTTCCTCCTCGCTTTTTAATGCAAAGGAACCTGAGCTCCTCGATTTTCAATCTCTAAACTTATTTTTTCCTCGCACCTCATTGGTTTAAGCAATTTTTTGGGATTCCTCCCTCGCACGAAAAATGCCAATCCTCGGATCCTCGGGGATAAAAAGTAGCCTCCTCGCCTCCTCATTCTCCTCGGACTTAAGCCATGTACACCCACTCTAATAGCAGCTGCTCTTTCAGGGCGTCGTGTTTTAGGTTGTGTTCAGCTCATATAATAACTTTTCAATTGTTTTTTGAATCTACTAAGTGTAGGGAGCTCTCTGATATTGATGGGTATATCGTTCCAATCTTTCAGAGCCGAATAGTGAAAGCCTTTCTTGACATGTTCAAGATTATTTCTTGGGAATTGTAGGTCCCTGCAATTCCTTGTTCTGTAATTGGAATGCTGGGTCCTATGATGGTATTTACCCCAAAGGCTTTCGGGACATTACCTGTTGATTATTTTGCATGTCATAACTGATCGATCAAAGTTTATTAGATGTTCAACGGTCAACCAATTATGAGCCAATTGTCTTTTAGTCTGGCCTTATCAATAATCGAACGGGCTCTGTCCTGCAGACGTTGGAGGGTATTCAATTTTGATTTAGGAAGACTCCCCCAAATAACATTGGCGTATCGCAGATGGCTTTCGACAAGTGCACGGTACACATGGTCCAGCTGGGATTGGGAAATAAGATTTTTCAGTTTTTTTAGTGACTTAAGACCGCCACTAATCTTCCCTTTCACTTTGTTGAATTGTTCATCCCAGTTTAGCCCTTCATCCATAATAACCCCCAGTGACTTGGTCTTCACCACACGCTTAATTTCTGAATTGTTAAGATTCAGTGGTTCTGAGATTTCAACCTTATTTATCCTCCGTGGATGGCCAATGATCATGTATTCAGTTTTTTCGGGTTTGCACTTAAGTTGTTTATCCGCATCCATTTCGAGATGTTTCTTAATTCTTTGTGGGCATTTGTAATTAGATCATCGACGTTAATGTAACATGTGTGTCATCTGCATACATACTAGCCCTAGAGAATTCTAAGCATTTTTCAAAGTCATTTAGGTAGGTTATAAATAGGAGTGGTCCCAAGCAGGATCCTTGAGGTACACCACATGTTACCAATCTAGCCCCCGACTGTTGTCCATTAACATTCTCCTGAACTTGCCCTGATACCGAGTGCACCTAACTTTTTTATCAGTATTGTATGATCTACAGTATCAAACGCCTTTTTTAAATCCAGAAATATGGCCAAGTTGAGCTGCTTTTTATCCATATTGTCATACCAGCAATCAGTACCGTTTATCAGGGATGTTACAGTGGAATATAGTTTTCGAAAAGCAGATTGATTTGGTGTCAATACTTTGTTAGTTATGAGATAATCAATGAGCTGGTCGTGAACTATTTTTTCCAACATCCTAGAAAAAAAACTTGGTTCTTGAATTCCGGTTCTTCAATTAGGGTGTCTAAACTTGGTTCTTGAATTCTGGTTCTTGAATTAGGGTGGTTGGTTCTTGGTTCTTGGCGTAGACTAGCTACACTAGTCCCTCGATTTCGCTGTTGTTGTTGTTGCTGATGGCCAGCTCAATGAGGGACTAGTTGCCAGAGAGTGTCTCAAATCGGAATTTTCAGAACGAAAAACCGAATTGTAAATCTGATTGGAGCATTTCGGCTAAAACAATAGTAAATTTTTTTGTAGCCAATCAACTTTTCCTCTCTTTACTTATTTTTACTGGAAAACCTCCCTTTGAAGTAGAGGCCTGTTTGGTCTGAGTTTTTCAAGAAGAAGCAATGCAATGGCGACCGGCGCTGTCGTCGCAGCTTGATCGACCAGAAGCAAATGAAGCTGAAGGAATTTAGCCAGCCATTTGGCATGATAAAGTGGGCACTGGGAAGAGATATTTGTTTGTGCTCTAACAGGAAATGGCAAAATGTAATGCTGTTGCAATACTTGAGAGGCATTTTCAAGACAGCAGTGAGTGTCATTTGTCAGTACAAAACTGCAGTGTAGTGTAGGTGTAGGCCTACTCTAAGTTCAGGTTAGTAGTGATTTTTTCGTTTACATTTGGCTCGTGTATTTCAATTTCTAATATTATCTAACTGCAAGCATGTTACTTCGCAATGTTGGGCTGTTGTACTTTATCACCTTAACAGTTGTTTTGGTTTGAATGCACTTGATTTGCCAAATGAAACAATCTTTAGATATTTTAGTAAAAAAATTTATGGTTTTTTGTGAACATGACTAAAAATCCCCAGGTACTTTTACTATGGAAGTTCCTTATGTGATCCAACCCCCCCCCCCCCCCGTGTTTGGATCACATAGGGAAAGGAAAGGGTGACATAATTTTTTGCTTGTGATTTAACAAGTATTTGTTACTTCATCACATTGATGTTGATATCTTTAATCTATAGGGGTTTGTTTAAAGCAAGATACCTGCTTCATTATTATCAGACCTTGTACCAGGATGCATTTAGATGGCACTTTTCTTGGAGAGAGATTGTCTATCTGATGCAGCAAATCACTTGGAGCAAATATAAAGGACAGTTCCTTTGAAAATTCCTTGCACTTCAGATACCACTTAACTGATTGCTAATGATAATGTATAATGATGATGTAATGCCTAATCTGGTCAAATCTTTGATTCCTTTATCTTTGGTCACTCTGAACTCCTCTGAAATTTCAAATTTATGTTCACTGTCCATGCTCAATTTTGTCAGAGTCATAAACTGTCTAAAATTCTTTCAAATTCACATGAATAAAACTTGGTATCAATGTGTTGTTTTCTTGAGTCATTTTGATGATTACTGATCACAGCAGCAACAACAACCAAATATTAATTCCGTGGTCCGCGTTTTACGCATGTAGCGCTTATGAAAACGAGGCTATCAAGTTAGTCCGATTTCAGACACTGTTTGGCAACAAGTCTCTGTATTAGCGACAAATCAGTTCTAAGGAGCATACAGAGATTGTGTAGCCAGTCTAACTAATCACAAGCCTAGGGAGTCGGTTTGCTGACATTGATTCTGCTCCATATGCTCAACCACTTCAAGGCCAGTCTGTGATGTCTATCATTACTAATAACGTGCAAAGTAGGCCATCAGCAGTGACAGGAAATGAAGAAGGACATCATGTTCTAACAACAGCAAGCCAAAGCCACGGCCATGATCATTTGGAAGAAGGATACGTCCAAGGCAAGGAGTATGACAATGGAAACAAGGACACTAAATTTGACAAAGAGCTATTCATTGAAGAAATAAGAGGACTCCGATGCTTATGGGATATTAAATCACAATACTACAAGGACAGAAACATGAAAATGAATTCTTGGAAGCACTTGGCATGTATATTCAATCAAGATGGTATGTATCTCTAACTGGTTGCTTTATCACAATTCTCTTGCCACAACACAGAGCTGTTCCTTCGCATTTTCACTTTTACAAAGTTATTGGAAAATCTGCATTACTACGACTGTGTTATTGCATAACAATTCTTCATTCTTGTAATTATTCTCAATTTAAAGAAAGGGGCTTGTGCCAGACATGTGGAGCCACATGTGACATTATTGTCGTTGTTGCCAAGCAGTATAACTCATGTGTAGGAAACTAGAAATTGTAAGATACTGTACTTTTGGTACCAAGACTCTTATAAGTAAATGTTTCATAGAAAGCAAAGCTTTTAAGCAATATATGCCCCTTGGTCTTTGAATTTAACAATGATTTATTGATGTGTCAACAACTTTTCTTTTATTCATGTTCCCAAACCTTGGAACAAATTAATGATTTTGATTGACGAATCCATTGTTCTAAAAGGTTTTGATTTCTACTGAAATCAGAAATCTCACAATGCACTTCCTGCAAGTTCTATTGAGATTTTACAGTAGTTACATATTCCTGAGTCACGTCAATCATGAATCATTGAGTTATTGAGAATTTCATAGAGACTCAATAAACGCTACTTTGCAAAAATACTCATTTTGTTTTTATTATATTTCAATTGCGTTCCTGCAAAAGACTTTCAAAAACTTAAAAGATAACTTGAAGAGGTGCATAGACAAGCGTAGAAACATGACACATTCTGGTGCTGCAGTGTCAGCGTTGCCAAAATGCAAATTCTTTGATGTGATGATGTTTCTGCATGACAGAGTGTCAAACAAACCAGCAGAAAGCAATTTGCCTGAAACGGTCATCAGAGCAAGTATGGATGATACACAACTTTCACTGTGTTCCTCACCCTCACCAGCTTCTTCCTCTGCTCCGTCACCATTACCTGCTGATACAATTCCAGTACAGAACCAGATGAAGAGGAGCTTTTCCGTATCATCTCAGAGTACTTCCAGCACACCCCTTCCAAAGAAACAGAAGGTTGACATCCAGAAGATGGATGAACAGTTTTTTGCAACAATGAAGACGATGAATGATGACCTTATAGCATCCATGCCACAAAACAGGGAAACAGAAGAACTATGTGAGGATACAATGTACTGTAAAAGTTTAATTCCAATTATGAAAGGACTACCGGTCAGACAAAAACGCTTGGCTAGGATGAAAATTGACAAGCTGTTTTATGAAATAGAATTTGGAGAAGACAATTGACAGAAATTTGAAAGGATCAAATTGCCAAAGACTAAGTTGAACATCGAAAAAGACTGCTTGTTTTGTGATACCATCTTATCATTTATATTTAATTTTTTAGCTTTCAAACCAAACTTTCAACTAACTAACATCTTACTGAGAGTTTTGAAGTAGTTTCCATTTCTATTTATTCCTGGTTACTCGGTCCCATTGCCAGCATACAGCACCCTCTTCATTGAAGTAACCTTTGAAATCATCCCTGACAATTTTGGCACTTTCTGAGTAATTATTTGAAGCTATTCGGTTGATGGGCTGTAACCCAAATATTTGCTGCTGGTCTTGCCTCCATTCTCCTGGTAAAATTCCATTTGGCCCTTCACGATCTATGAAATTTTCGGGGCAATAAGAATGTCCTGCATCAGAATTGTTGGTATTAATAAGATAATTATGTAGAATAACTATTGCTTTTGTGATATCTTTCACTTTATCTACATTAGCCAAGATTGGTCGATGAAACACTCGAAATCGATTTGCTGCAATACCAAAAGTGTTTTCTATAATCCTCCTCGCACGGCTCAGCCTGTAATTAAAAATTAGTTTTTCTGTCCCTAAATTTGTTGATGGGTATGGTTTCATCATATGACGCTTGAGTCCAAAGGCATCATCAGCCACAAAAACGTAAGGTAGAATGCGGTGGCTATTTCTAACTTTACTGTCTTTGGGTATCCCCAGTAAGTTATTTTCTATTGCGTATCCAACATTACCATTGTTGTAAACACTGCCATCACTTTGCCTGCCAGTGTCTCCTATATCGACCATGGTAAAACGATATTTTGCGTCACAAACTCCCATCAAGACAATGCTGTGTGTGCCGTTGTAGTTGTAGTATGCAGAGGCAGCCCTGGCAGGGGCATACATGACAACATGTTTCCCATCAATTGCACCCACTGCATGGGGGAAATTCCAACGATTTTCGAAATCATCTGCAATTTTCTTCCAGCCTTCTTCTGTTGTAGGTGCAGTCATAAAGCCATTATCCAATAGCCTGTTCCAAATAGCCTGACAAGTTTCTTGGATGATTCTTCCCACAGTTGTAGGGCTTACACGGTAACTGGCACCAATAGTGGTACATGCATCCCCAGTTGTTAAATAACGAAGAGTGATTATTAGTCGTTGATCTGCCGATATAGGCTCGCGCATTGTTGTTGAACGCTTCGTTATATCTGGTGCTATAAAACTCAAAAGTTCTTCAAATTTTGTTGGCAGCATGCGGAAGCACTGAAAGAAATATTCGTGATCATGGAGACAAAGTTCTTGCACAAGCATGCTGAACTCTCCTTTTTCGTCTCTGTCTCTATACACTTCCCTCACCCAAAATCTCCGTCGTTTTTGGTTCAATTTTATTGATCTAATTCTCCTTCTATAATATGCATAAATAAGTCTCCATCGAAGTAAAAGCATGTAACGAATGTTCACAGCAGCCATTTTTGTATTTTATTTACGCGCTCAGAAAATTGCGGGAGAGAATGTCGCTCAAAATTTTCCGCCACATGGAGATACTGACATTTTGCTCTTGCAAAAAATCGCTGCGGAATAAGACGAATCGCTCGACTTTTTCCGCCTAGTGGAGATTCACCTTTACGTTGAAAAGGTGGATTCTCTGTTTGGCGACTTCCTTTGACAAGGGGAACTATGATATATTCTGTTGTGAATGATTGCAACACCCAATTTCTCACAGCTCAGCGAAGGGCGTATTACCCTGCAAAAATTTCGTACTCCTTTGGCAAAATCCTTTAATTTTCAAGAAAAATCCGTAAAAAATCCCTGATTGTTTAAAAAATCTCGCAAGCCTTTTCGGAAGAGTGATACGCCCCTCGCATCGCAGCTCAGGGTTTATTAATGTTCTTCCAAAAATAAACACATGGAAAAAGACATGATACAGTGACGACGGTGCAGTCCAAATTGCCAAATTTTTAGTTATTTCCCTGGACTGTGGGCTGCCTGCTAGTGCTGGTTGTACAAAGGCGAAGCCTGGCTGGGCCACTAGGCCCTACTACCTTTCCTGTTAAAAGGAAGGCTTTCTCGTCGTCATCGCCTGTTAGCTTAGCCCACAGGGGAGTTCTTGGCCACATTTTGGGTAGGAGTCTGCCGCGAGCAAATTCAAAATGGTACCGTTGGCTAAAACAATTTTTACGAAAATGGTACCCTTGGCTAGACCAATTTGACCATTTCCTGGACCAATATTGTCAAATTTGTACCAAATATGATATCATGACCGTTTGCTAGACCAATATTGTCAAAAATGATACCCTTGGCTAGACCGTTGCTAGGCCAAAATTGCAAAAAAGTATACCCTTGGCTAGACTAGAAGTCCGAAAAAGTATACCCTTCGTCGCGGCACATCCCCAGGTACCTTTACTATGGAAGAACCCCTGCGTGGCTTAGCCTACGCGTAGACCCATTATTCCAAAAGAAGAAAGGGTCTACGAAGCAAAGAGCAAAGGCTTTAGTCATTCAAGGAAGTATTTCAAGAACATGTTACTTTAGATGGATATCAAAGGGAATAGACACAGCTATGGTACAGTCGAATGGCAGCTATAAACAGGCTGAAAAAACAACAGGTGAAACTGTCATTCAGTGGGCTTGACTGGAGCGCATTTTTAAAAATCTTTTCTTTGTTTTGCACTGCCCTCTTTTATTTCCTCACTGTTCTTCTTTTGTCAATGATCCAGATATATTTGAAAATGATTAATTATTTTGTTTTCTTTCACCAGCGTTTATCGCTAGCGATCGTATTTGATCCCGTGTGTTGTACGCTAAGTTATACTTTGATAGTTTCATACCTTCATTTTAAAACCATTATTCTAAACACACTTATACGTTTCATGTTTTGTTCTCAAAATATGAAACGTGTAAGTGTGTTTAGAATAATGGTTTCAAAATGAAGGTATGAAACTATCAAAGTATAGATTAATTATTTTTTTTCATCACTTAAAAGGCTTAAAATAGCGCTTTGAATACCTCATTCTGAGCTATACTCTTCAAGCAATATCGTAAATCATGCCAAAGAGGAATCACTTAGGGATTTTCCATTATCTTTAAAGTCTGTAACAATAATTTACCTTTCTTTCTGATCTTTATGACTAAGCTGGAAACTTGATATTATTAAAAAAAGGATTGAAGATCTGCCTTATCATAGACTTTTGGTGATTTTTCAAACAGGAGGACTTTTTGAACACGCGTTAACTGGAATAATTTACTTATGCGTAACAGACTCACGAGTTCGTTGGGCAGCGAAAGTCAGTTTCATCCACTCTTGCATTGAAAGTACGGAAAGGAATACCTGCAATTAAGAAGTGAAGTTTATTTGGAGAAAATCATTTTAAATGGCTTCAGACGATATTCAAAATTCGTGTCAAGGATGTACTAGAGATATGTTGAAAGTGATCTTTTCATTCTCAGCATCAACACGCCGAAACTTCTTGTCACTGTTATTAACTTAGTTCTCATATTTTGAAACTTCTTGACAATTAGAGATGCTATAGCCACGGTGGCTGAAAGCTATCTGAGTAAACCTTTGTGACTGTTGAAAGATGATAAATGTAGTTAATGATGCTGATAACCAGATATGCTGCTGTAAACATGAAAAGAGCTAATATTTTGCAAATGTTAAGCAAGCAAGATACGTGTATGAGAAAATTAACATGATTATCCTGCAAATATCCTGCCAATTGCAATGCAATTCTGTAACAGAATTTTATTGATTTCCAAAGTTATTCATATGTAAAATTGACCATGTTCTCTGTTCTCATTTTCCCAATTGCTCCATTACCTTCTTATGAAATATTGCTAATGAACATAAAAAGGGTCAGTGTATCAAACAAGATATGATTTTACTTGTATGCAAATTGCTGAGATCTTCATCTTGCGCTGCATATCTCCAGTTGTTAAACTTCTGAACTGATGTTTTTACTGCCGCTGATACAAGTGCCACTAAAAGAGAACGTTTACCTATAATGTGGGAAATTGTGCTCTCCATACCTCTTTCCTAATTGCTTGAATTATTCACAATCACAGGACTTCCAGTGGGGTCAAATAGTACTGGTAAAATTAAGGGGTAGTACAACAGACCACTATCCTGCCTCTTGTAAGCTACAAGCTACTAGTACGACGGGAGGTATCTCGTACACTGCTGGCAAATATAACCCGGCCACCCTGCATATTCAATAGCGTTGCATTTTTTATTAAACAGTCAATTTTGTAATATAGCAAGTGGCTTGCATGTCACTCATGACACCAACAAACGCAAGTACTTAATTGCCGAGCAGCGTTGCGAAGCAAAATGTAGTCTCAAAAATCACGATTTTTGATCTGTCAAAATATCGATCTTTGGGAAATGACCAAAATAGGCGGCCCTAAGTTTTGCCCCCCCCCCCTGAAATGATGGCATTGTTGCTGCGAAGTTTCCTGTGTAAAGCAAAAGAACAAAAGGACAATAGCAGCAGTCTATTGGATAGAACAAATTGAAATATTCAGTGGTCGTGGCTGGGGGGCAGGGGGGCACGTGCCCCCCTAGCGTCAGAAATCTGGCTATTTGTTGGAAATTTTTTGGAAACGTCTCATCTTTTCAGCCTTTGCTTGTGGTTTTAATCGTTAGAATTTCATTCATACGTCGTGAAATTGAATCATCCCATCTGTGACTCTGACTGGACCGTGTTACTTATTTCCACGATTTATTATCAAGTATATCATCCAACATCTAAGTATAGTTTTATCATTTCTTTTGAGTTGTCTTCAAACCTTTTGTTTATTGTCGAATTTGGGCTTGAGATCGATCAGTCAAAAAAGGCGGATTGCAGCCGCAGGTCTCTTAGAACTGACAAATAATTTGCAAAACTGTCTGCTTGAGTTGCTGAAGACACTTGTAGTTTTGAAAAAAAAAATGTTCTCAAAGAAATCGACTTGCGTTACAGTGCGTTACAGTATTGTTCTGCTATATTAATATTACTTAAAGTAAAGCAGAAAGATAAAGTCAACAGTGTCAGTTTGATCGATGTAAACGACAACTTGTAATGAATATCGATACCAGATACTTTACTAAGTCTAACAGACGATTTACGAAAGCTAACATCGTCTCGTGACCTACAGTAACAGCTTCTGGAAGATTGTATTAACCCTATTCCACCTGGGGGGGGGGCCATTATGGCCCCCCCCAACCAAACATTGATATACAGCTCTTTAACAACATGAGACAGAATACTGGTACCATCTGACTTTTCCTAAAATTTAATGCTCTACAAGATTCTACAAATTTCGTTTTAATTATATGAGTCATGTGACCACTAAATGCCTTTATTTGGAGAGATGTCACAAAAGAAAACACTAAATTGCTTATATTTTAGTCAATCCTTGTTCGATTTTGTTGTAATTAGTGTCATTGGATTGCTCTCATTGAGGGCTTTCATATGATATATAGTTTGTTAATTTTCATTTATGTTTAGAGTTTTTAGACTTATGACGTCACACATATTTATGACGTCATTGTTCGAAAAGGTGTGAAAAAAATTAAAAATTAATATATCATTTCGCGAGAAAATATGATGTTGTACAATATTTTTAACAGTTTATAAGAACAAACTTTGTTTTCTCTGAAATATAGGACATTATTGTAGTTTCCATACATAAGCTTATTGCAGACTGGCCACAACATGTCTAGTTGCCTAGCAACAAGTCACATGTCTAATTAAACGTTCAATACTTAATTATAATCACAAAAGATTGTTGATACTGTGTACAAAGTTACAACTTCATAACTCTATTGGTTTTGGAAATAATTAGGGGGGGGGCATAATGCCCCCCCCCCCCAGGTGAGGAGTGAATAAAAAGAACCCAGGTGGAATAGGGTTAAGGTAGGTTCATACTCATATTGATTAAAAAGAAACAGAAGGACAAAACCCCTCACGATTTACAATGCTTCGTTTGACTTCATTAAAGACAAGATCCACATATACTCTCACCGAGGTTTTGTCCGCGCGGTTCCGAAACAAGTAGACATTTTTTAGCGCAAATTTGTATAATTTTGCGAAGTAGTCCGAAATAACTGATTGCTAGAAAATTGGGCAGTAAGTGCAGCCGCCCGGAATTTGCTAGCATGAACATACAACAACACCTTTAAGTTCGGTGATTGGACTGAAATACTTCATTATTTTTTCCGGGCCAATGCACCTGTCACGCGACCGGCGGCCGAGGAAAGAAAAGAGGCAGAAAATAAGTGGTGGAGGGTGGGTGCGGCAAAAAACCAACTGCTCTTCTCTTGTGCAAAACAGCGTGCTGCTTTCCTCCCTTCTCTGTCTTGTGGCTATGGACAACTGATAAACATGCCAATACGACTTTTTGTACTCCCCACGAGCACAGGCATTTCCTGTGCAGCTGCAGCTGACACGCACCATCAACGTGCAAACACAAGACAAAGATACAACCATGATCACAAGGGACACAGTCCTTAGACTAAGAAACTAAACAAAATATCACGTCCCATTAACTGCGATTAAATTTCATTCAATCGCTATTTATCATTGGCCAAATTATTCACTGGCTCAAAACACCACAGACCGAAAACAAACAGTTTATGAAAAATTTAATCGCTATATACTTTTATAACTTTCTTCAACAGACTATCTATAGATACAATCAAGATAGGCACTAAATCCTAACTGGCTAACGAGCTTGGCACGTGACACGCTCTGAAATCAATCAATGGAACGGAAAACCGACCGGGAAATTTGAAAAGTCAAATTTAGGCCTTTTTTGGACGATTTTACCACCCTTCACCAAAAAAAGATTGTACGGAAGGAAAATTAAGATTTTCAAAAAATTCCTTCACAGGCGTGTTCCCAATACGTGAATACATACCTGTTCACGGGGGCTAAGAATTATCTCAAAATCTGGAGAAATGCCGAAGTTTTGAATTTGACCCCACTGACCTCACTGTAGCGTGTCATAGTAAAAACCTCAGTAAACACAGAAACGTATTCTTCACATGCATCTGGAGACTAAATACTTTGCTTCGAAGTTCTCATTCTGTGTGTTTAAGAATCTTTAGAACATCTTAAAAGATGCCAAACTTAGAGCACTACAGCATCTGAATCTTTTTTAGTTTGAAGCTAACATGAATACCACCGGCGATTTTCAATATTTAATGCTGAGGGGAAGGTGAAAAATGGGAAGATTTGCACTGCACTGGCCTAATAAAACATCACACTGTCGTTATGAATAAGGACGAATTAATTGATACTTACATTTCTATCTTGCAAAATGAGGACCATAAACTGAAAATATGAAGCAGCACAAATGCCAAAAGTATTTCAACTGGTTTTAATGGCAAAAATCCACTTTTTGGACCGTAATCTGCAGCCAATTTCTCCAACAAATCGTTAAGACTTTCCTCTTGCAACATCATTGTCAATAGAAAGGGCGCGGAAATTTCAGTGATCAGCTGCATGCTTGCTAGTCATCATCAAATAACATACAATTCCAATGAACTTTGAATAAATAACAATTATTTCCGGAATGGCAAGAGCTGTAACATCCAACGTGGCCACAACGAAAGATTTTGTGATGTCCTCTTCGATAACCATTGCTTCCATTCCTTTATCCAATTCTGCTCTCATCTTTGTGAGATCATAAGAGAGAGAGGCAATCAGCAATTACATGAACCAAAACATCATATAAATTCATGAATTGTGTTCCTTGCTTTTTAGCACAAGAAATGGCTGTCATCCCGTCTAGCAGGTACATGAAATGAATATGAAATACTAAATTTAATTTTGCGAAAGATCACAATAACAACGAACGGAAGAAATGTACATCTTGTTTTTAATGTGAAAAATAGATTGGCAATTTCTGCAAAATAACATTTGAAATACTATTTTTAAAGCTCCTTCATATCAATTTCACAGTTTGTGCGGATATCATAGAAAAATATCTATCTTTGGACTACAGTAGAAACCCGCATAAAAGAACCTGTTTTTATAAGAACCTAGAGGCTGAAATTCAATCTTTAAAACCCCCTAAATAAGAACCCCTAAGAGGCTCAAACTGGGAAAGGTTCTTATATAATAGCTTTAATGTAAATTATTAAAATGACAAGAATGTTTAGAATTCTTCACATCCTGATCAGACTTCTTCATTGGTACAAAAGATTTGTTCTCAAGAAGTCTCAAGAAATCTCAAGAAATCTCAAGAATTCTTGGGCTGGAAAACAGTGTTAATGTGTGCAAGGCCTGCTCGTATATAAGAACCTTTTTAAGAACCTTAGAGGCTGGAATTTAGAATAGTAGCCATTTAATTAAGAACCAATTCAGTCTGCCCAGAAAAAACCTAGGTTCTTTTATGCGGGTTTCTACTGTACCAAAGGCCATTCATTAGAAAATCACTCCTTTACTGTCAAACAACACAGCAGCATAGAGCACAACTGGACATGACACTTTGTAGACTCAACGCATATTTTCTGTGAGATAAAACTTCGACCCCCCCATAGACTGAAGTTTCTTAGAATTCTTATTCTCGTTTGACCGCATAGGGATGATTTTCTAATGGATGACCTCTGGTAGTCCAAAGATAGATATTTTTCTATGATATCCGCACAAACTGTGAAATTGATATTAGACCAGGCTGTACTGGCGCTAGGTACCACTTTTCGGCGGAGAAATCGGGACTATGATTTTTGGATAGCTATATACATTGGTATAACGAAAATCGATGGTAAACGGGAAGTTTGTAATGATCTTGCGCGAAATGCGTCAATTACCATTCGGTACTAATGCCCAATGCGCGGTTCTTTTAAATGTTTACTTCTTTCTTAGACAGCGCAAGTATGTGGCATCTTTTATGCCATTTCTTGACTTTATAATCGTCTTTCGCATAAGTTAATGTTATCAATTCAGAAAATATCAAAATTTACCGAATCTATATAGTAATTTGAGCATATGACGTCATTTTTATATGACGTCATCATTGCAAAACGAAAAATTTCGTAACTTATGTTCAGCATGCTCATTCTCATAAGAGTTTGTGGGAATGGGAACCTTGTTTATTGATTATAAAACAGATGAAGTTGAATTCCCTGTGCTCGCAAACACCTGGAAATACCGTACGATTTGAAACAAGAGACAATGGAAAAGATTGATAGGGAATATCAACCTGGGAGACAATACCTTCCATGATAAATTTTAGCACAATACTATCATTAATAGTTCCTTAGAGCTTCTTGTTTCTTGAACAAACAGGTTTCTATATCATAGCTTTCTCGGATTCCTTGTTAGTCTTTGCGCTAGATGAATAGTTCTAAATATTCTATTTCTACGGGATAAACTTTCTCTCTCGAGTTTGAGGACGCAAAACTGTTTCAATAAAAATCTCGCAAAGCTGTTATGCTATGGTATGACGCTATTTATTGAGTTCATTATCATATGAGTTTAGAACACGGAAGCTCAGTTCTTCTCTTTCTATGTACAACGTGGCTAAAATTATTCGGCTATATACAGGTTGGGTTTGGATGAATATCACTCTTAAACTTTATTGTCCTTGCTCTTGCCCATCACATCAACAGTGGCGTCGTGGCCGGGGGGGCCAGGGGGGGCCATGGCCCCCCCTGTGAAAATGTTGTCGGAAAATTCGTCAGTTTTCCATTCTTGTCGGAAAATCGAAAAAAATTGAATTAATCTATTTTCTTTACATAGCTACTTTATGGTAATCGAAATGTGTACATGATAGATCGCTTTTTCGGTCGCGAAAACGCAGTTTTTGATGAAAAAGTAGGTCTTTCGGCAAAAAACTAGGTCCTACGTTCGTTTTTCTGCAAAAAATTCCTTTTTCAATCGATAGAAAAGTGTGTATTCTATTGGAAAAATAGACACAATAGGCGCAAAATTTTCGGACGAAGAAATTTCAGACAAATGCTTTCGGTCAAAACATTCCTGGACTTTTCCCCGAAAATTCGGTCGTTTTACCTTCATTTTGGTGGTTAAAAACGATAAATTTACAATTCATTTTGCACGCTTCATATACTTAAAAAATGTCATGCATTTATGGTTTGTGCATTAAGCTTTCAATGAGTTGCTCGTCAGAATTTGCACAAGTGAATATTGTTGAGGAAGATGGAAATGATTACTAAGATAGAACTACTTTCAGTTTCTGTGAACTGATGCTTATGGAAATGAAGATTTATATCAAGGTATCACGTTGTTATCTAAAATTTGAAAACGATCTATTTTTCAGTGCTTTTGAGGTCCTTTTTTCGAAATTTCCCATGAAAAACAAACAGTAGATTCTTCAAAATAGGGGCGTTTTGCAACGATCTAAAGGGCGTGGTCACAGAAAATTTTCCCGGGGGCAAGCCCCCGGACCCCCAGTTTTCCTCCCTCCTTGCGCATCTAGCTTCAGCCTCACCCCCAACACCAATCACGTCTCGACAACAGCCTCACCTCCAACAAGAATCGCCTCTTAACAGGACTGCTGTTTCCCTTTGAAAAATTCTTCGCTATTATGGAACTTTTATATGACAAAAGTTCTGAGACATTTTGCCACTTTTTATACGTTATATTCCTGCTTCATTTTTGTCGGAAAAATGTGTCTTTGTCGGAAAATCCTGACCCTTGGCCCCAGAGACGTAGGAACCGGGGGGGCACTGGGCACACGTGCCCCCCCAAGATTTTGGAATAAACAAAGAAATGCCCTTTTTATTTTCAGGAAGTGCCCCTTCAGCTTAATAAAATAAGTGCCCTTGAAGTGTCGTGCCCCTCCAAGTTTGAGATGCTTCCTACGTCCCTGCTTGGCCCCCCCTAAAATCATGCTCCCACGACGCCACTGCACATCAACTGCTTTGTCCGTCTCAAAAAAGTGGATTGTTCAAATCTCTCGTTGATCCAATGAGTTCCATGTTTTTCATTTCAAACAAACAGATTGAATTCGGGTACTTTCAGCATTAGTTTGTGCAATAAACTCTAGCGACAGCATTTTTGGTCTTTGAATGCAATGATAATATTGACTGGCAATGTTATATATTCATCTCCTTTATTGATGTGTTTGCGTTCGAAAATTTGATATTATTGCCGTACAGAAACCAATCATGTTCCTCAAGAATATCAGCTAATTCTTCCAGTTAAGTCCCAAGATAAACCAAGTGATCTAAATCTATAAGTTAGTTTGTTAAAACTTTGGATTATTTGCAGCAATTTTCTAGCAAGCTGCTTTTCCTGTTTTTAAAAATGACCATATATTGTCATTACCTATGAAAGTGTTCAAACCTAACATGCATCTCTTCAATGGACCATACAGGTCGATATTAATAAGCTAAAGTAATTTGTGGTGCATCTATTCCATAGTCAAGATAAACTCGGTCTTGCTGATCAAGCAACTTATTTAGTATATCTATATTATCTTTGTAATACCATCTTATAATAACGTTCTTGAGAGGATGGATGCTCAACACGTGGTAGCATTGTAGTAGAAGCTTTGGATCAGCCTGTTCCTGTTTGCTAGCTAGCTCCGCTTTAATTTCGCACAAGCCAAGTGTAACTTTGCAGCAGTCGTTACCTTTGAGGAGGAGCAGATCTTCTGGCAGTGTAGCAAATTAAATGCCTTTGCCCTGGTTGCAACAATGGTATCCCTCATACTAAACATCAATTACCGTTCGTTGTCATCACAAGTGGAAAAGTCATGGAAAGTCCGCGGAAACCTTTGACTTGTTTGATGAAATAACCACTTTGCTAGGAATTCAACTTGAGTTTCTTTCGGCTGATGTTAGGGAGACTTCTTGGTATGTAGTTTCGACAACGTCAGCTCGACTATTTCCAGACAGCAGCTGCTTCAACAACTTTCACATGGAATCTTTGTATGTTTCTGCTTCTTGTGTTATGCAAACAAAACTTGCCAAAATGCCGACAAGGGACACAGACGCGATTTGCTTTTACGACTGACTTCCTTTGGTGTATTACAGGGCTCATCATTTTCTTGAGAATGACTTGGATCAACTTGCTTTTGGGATAACTCTTCTTGAATCGTGCGGGTTTGCTAAGTGAATGGAATTGAGCATAAAGTGTATTCAAGTTCTCTCTCTAAGTTCTCTCTCTAAGTCGATAAGTTCTCTTTGCTAAAAGAAGGTCATGCTCCAAGGATATTTTGATCTGATTGCGAAACTTGACTTTACTGGACCCAAGGAATTCTTGGCGGAAATTTTGGCTCTCGTCCTCGCCAAGACATCTCCTTAAAAAAGTAGTCCGGCAGCAATATGGTCCCCAAGAGCAATGCCACCAGAACTCAAAACAACAGTCTTGTCTTTCTCAAGATTTGGATAAAAAACGTTCGTTAAGATGCTCCTGTTTCAGTACCTCTACCTTATGATAATACGCTTGACGAATTTGTCTGTCTGGTCTGCTAGATATGTGATAGTCAAAGAGGTTTGTAAGTGCTGGCAGACCTGTTCACTTCTGCAAGTGTTTTTGAAATTTCCACTTTCTCTGAACGATTCAACGTCCACTTCAAAATAATTCAACTATTGCCAGCAAAGCACTTGCTCACTCCTGCTGATGTCATGGCATCTCTGCTGAGCATTTGTTCTCCTTTCCGATCGATAGGAGCTATCCCGAAACGACTCTTGGACTTGCACTAACACACGATTTTGGTTGAGCAGGTTTTCAGTTCCGGATAGAAATCAAACCATGGTCAGCCTAGTTCATTTTCTGGTGCAAAAACATAATGGCAAATAGAACTTCTAGCAATAAAGTCTCATCTCAAAATAGTTATGTTGAACCACCAACTGAATGAAACGCTAAGTTTGCATAAGATCCAAGTAAAACAGTGGCCAGAAACGTGATGTTCCACCTAACTTTTCTCTTGCAAATACTTAAATCAAGATCCTACTACTGTGCTACAATATACTGAAGATGTTAGCATGAATAAAGGAAATAGCCTGTACAATCGCTTGCAACCGTCCGGAATTTGCAGGTGTCCACAGAAATGAAGTATTCAATTTCAGGCGTCTTTATAATCAATAAAAGACGTCCCTGCCAAAAGTTTTCCAGAATAGAACGTCATGATCGTCAGTTGCGAAATATTTCGTTTGCAGTGATGACGTCACATAAAAATGACTTTATATGGTCAAATTATCATGTAGATTCTGTAAATTTTGATATTTTCTGGGTTAATAACATTAATCTTATGCGATAGACGCCTCTACAGTAAAGTAAGTGCATACAAGGCGTCATATGCATTCGCTTTTTAAGAAAGGGTTGAAAATTTAAAAAACCGCGCGTTGGGCCTAAGTACCCAACGGTAATTGATGCATTTCGAAAATATCTGGGTCCTGGGTTTAGGTTGGGTAAGAATTTTCCTACAAATGTCAAGTCTTCCATTTTCGCACTGGCAAATTTGGAATCAGGGGATGCATTTTAAGCCAAAGTAAAGGATGTTTCTTGAAAAGTTTTCTTCGTGCTCCGATTTACAGGAGAACTGTCACAAAACTATCAAATTTTCCTAGTCGCTAATGGCAGGCATAATATTGGGAGATGCATTTTAAGCCAAAAGTAAAAGGCGTGGCCCCTAAAATTTTCAATTTCAATGCCCCAACCTACTTAATTTGCCCTGGCCACGCCACTGATTGTAGCGCGCTCTATTCCCGTACAGTAGCGAACTAAGTAACTAATTTGTATCATTGTTTCGATTGAATACCAGATCAGAGATATACTATCTCTGTCTGAAAATGATTTTTTGCAACCCAGTTATAGTTAGGAAACTGTGCATTAACATGATGACGTCATTTGTTTTGACGTCAGCATTCGTCGGAAAATCAGCAAGCTGTGCCCCCCCCCCTGTCAATTGGTACCCACGACGCCCCTGGATTAACGAGGGGAATTCTGAATCATCACGCAAAACCATTGTTGTAGATAACATTTGCTAAAGTGCTTGTTTTTGTACTCGTTCATATAAAGTGAATAACCTGAGTTAACCCAATCTCACCTGGGGGGGGAGGGTGGATTCCACCCCCCCCCCCAACCAAACTTTTATTCACCACTGTTAAGATATACAAAGCAGGATGCCAAGATTCCGCTTCTTTGACTCTATATCTATACTGTATCGAATGACAAGAATTTCAAGATTCTAAATATAGCACCGTAACCATGGCAACCAATGTTTTATTGTGTAGTCAACAAAATTTGTATACTTTTTTTTAATTGTTGCAGATATTAATCTAAAATATATTCCAAATTATGCCTACACATGTATTTGATCATATCCAACTCAATTGGAAAAAATATCATAATCATGATAATCATAACTCCATATCTTCTTATTGTCATAGCAACAAGAACAATAGAGATAATTTTATTAAATCACGTGATTTTGATTGTTTGCATCAAAATCTATCTATTTACCAAGTTTAAAATTTATCAATGTTAATAGAACAATGTTAAATTTCAATAAAAGATTTCATTTTCGGCACGTTCCCGCTACGTCAACATGACATCAATTGCAGAAGCCCTCGGCCACAACGTTTCAATAAGCTTACCTGGTCTGCCTGCATACATTGGGTATGACACAGTAAATTCTTTTGCAAGCAAGGGAAAACTAACTGCATCAAAGACACTTAAAGCCAATGAATAATTAGCAGAACCTTTTGCAGGCCTATGATCAAATATAGATGTGCCCGAAGAGCTTGTACACAAGTTCACAAGTTAGAAGTGTTCACATGTCATGTATACAGAGGAAAAGGCATTACTGACGTAAATGAGCTACGTTACGCAATGTTCTGTGCCAAGAAAGGTGAGTTGGAGTCACATCAACTGCCTTCCATCCAGACATTGTCTATTCAAGCACATGCTCCTTGCCAACTGTCGGGCAACTGTAAAGCTTTTGGGTGGAAGTATTGTTTGTTAGCTTGTCCAATCATCCCGTCACCAATTGGGCATGGTTGGAAACACGAAAGAGAGACTGGTGCCTATGCCATTGACTGGATGAGCGCGAATCCAGCACCAACTGCTGTCCGAGAGTTTCTTTCTTGGTACTGCTTACGATCTTGTGAATACAATAGACACAGTTGCGTCGCAAAAGGTTTGAAGTGCACAGATATGTTTCGCCTATGAAACTGCAGCAATCAGGGCACGATAGAAGAAGAAGATGAAGTTCTAACTGGATCTGATGATGAAGACGATGACGAAAACACAGACATTGAGAACTTTTTGAGGATACATGAATTTTATGAATTCATCCTGTTATATTGATCTATCACTTGAAAATTAGCAAACTTGAAAAATGAACCGTGCTTGTTGTTGGTTTTACTTGGGGTTATCTTTGTTTGTTTGTTGTTTTTTAAGCATAATTGATTCATTCTAAACCAACGACAGTCCGTAGCTGCAGAAATATCCCTTATGTTCCTTGTTGCTTGGGAGTATCTAGGATGTGACATCACATAATTCTTATCAAATGCAAACGCTTTTGAACTCAAAGGAAAGTATTGAAATGCTATCAGAATAGTTGCGTTAATTTTGGCAAGTTAGCTTGCCTGCTATATTTCATTTATCAATTATGAACTAAAAGCTTAAGTGTTGCACTTTTTCTGTTCGAGATTCATAGATATTTGTACCCCCGTCTTTATGACAAGCCCCATTTGAAAAAGGTCTATGATACTGATTCTGGATTGTAAGAGCATATTGTTGATCAAAGTCACCCCCAATGTTATTCCCACCAAGTGGTACCGAAAAATTTCCTCAGCTCATAGACTATATATCATCGGGTATATCATTCGAAAGCTCTGGTCAAGCTGAATTCAACTGTGTCATTTTGAAGCTGACCCAACACACCTGTGAAAAGCTATGGTCATATTAGTTCTCAAAATGTCGGTAAATGATGTCATGAAAAATGCCACTTCTGGTAAAAATTAAAAAAGGTACCGGTTGAATTTTGAATCTGTATTGTCGATTTGGTACACGTAAGGCAACAAATCAAAGGTTAACATGACTGTTTAGATCGTTAGACAATATTCTCTAAAGTACATCTGACTTATCATGTCTTTTCTCCATAGAATCTTCGATCATGTCTGACTGCAGTCTGAGCAACCTGAGGACGTTAACGTTCCTGTTCTCTTGCTTGGTGCTGATTGGAGTGAGCATGCCTGCAAGCTACGGTGAGCTCTTTTTTCTCATTAGTTTTTAATACATGATATGCATAGTGTCGTCACGGATGCCGAGTGAGTGGCAAATTTAGTTCATAATGGCGGCCGCAAGCTTCGAGGCTTCGGGCATCTCTGCTGCTGCCCATAGCATCACATTCTCATAGTCGAAATTTTATGACGATTAAATGAAATTTAATCGCAATTAATGGAACGTGATGTTAGTTTCTTAGTCAATAGGGCTATGTCCCTTGTGACCATGTTTATAACTTTCTCTTTGTAATAATATCGTTGAAAGTAACTTCTTGCGTTTGTGCATGTCGGCTGCACGTAGAATGCCTGTTCTTCAAAGGAATATATAAAGTAATACTGGCATGTTAATACTGACAGAGTGTTGAAACTAACGGAAAATCGCACGATTTCAGACCACGCCCTTGCCATTATAGTGCAGAAACATATGTATCTGAGTATTTTTTGGATGTAAATTTGTGGCAACATACTTTTCTCTGTTCTTTATGATGCCAAGACACAGAAAAATATTGTTGCCAATTTTTCTAAACAGGTTTATGGTTATTTTATCGAGTTTGTATTATTGGGGAACACATCATTGAGAACGATGACATTTTAAAAACATACCTAAATTTAATGGGGTTAAAATGCAATTTAAGCCACGTTAATACGACCTCGGGAGGTTTGCTGGGTTGTCCTTGGCTTGGATCTTGGTTCCTTGGTCCAGGTTTTAGCTGGGGCGTGGAACTGTTCTACTACTTGGATAAATGCCAGAGCTGTCTAATTAATTGGGTAAGATGAATCATCATATCAACAAAACAGGATGCATTAATTACTAGGCGACTCGTCGGACCGCCCAAGGATTAATTTCGATGTCTCTGCCGGCACGTCTTATCTATGGAACCGAATATTACATCATACTTATCTGTCGATCTGTCAAGCTATACTCGGAATTATTTCAACCGACCTCATTCTGTAAATTTACAATATAATTTGAGGACGAATTTCTCCCACCCTCCCTGTCCCTTTTTATATTTACGTTATTGAGTTTATTGTTTTTTGGGTTACTTTTAAGTTTTCGGTTGTCCAGTCGGACTTCCTGACAGGTGCATTAGCCGGAATTTGTTATTTCATGTCTATCACCGACCGTAAAAATTACCGCTGTTTTTTTATCAATTTCTTTACCGTTGGATTCATAAAAATATAGCTAAAAGTAATCAGCTAATTAATTCCAACGTTAGTTAAAATTTTAAAATACAAACGTTACATAAAAAACAGGGGATAAAATATTTACAATTCATCAAAAGTATACAGTATAAAAGCATAAAAGTGTATAAAAGCATATATTCAAATATTATCATCATAAAAAGCCCAAGTTCGGAATAAAAACGCGGCATAATTTACATGGGCAATTTTCTCCGTTCCAATTTTTTATTTTTGTTTTAAAGAGAATCAACGGAGATAAAAGCCCCGCGCGGAAGGAGTCTGGGTATTCTATTATTAGCCTATTGTATTTGATGATTTCGAGACGTTCATGGATATTGTTTAGCAAGAGGAACAATAACGTGCGAAGGAGTTTTCTTTGTCCTAATTATAGATTGCCTCTACCATAGAAATGGCCTCTACTTAGCTCTGTTGATTCACTTTAAACTGACAAAGAGATTCTGAATTTCGTATAGTTTGTGGGTTATCTGTAAAACATGGAGTGTGGAATGATGGAATGGAATGATGGAATAGAATAATGGAATAGAATGATGGAGTGGAATGATGGAATGGAATGATGGAATAGAATGGTATAGATGGAATGGTAGATATGGAATAGCCAAACCACAGCCCTGTTCACACGACACAAACTAACCCGGGGCGAACCTGGGTTAAACTAACCTAGGTTAGATTTTGGTTGTGTGAGCACAACTAACCTGGGTTCGCCCCGGGTTAAACTAACCCACCTCAGGAGGTGGGTTTGCCCTGGGTCGAACCTGGGTTAGTTGTGGAAAATGTTGTGTGAACGCAAACCTGGGGCGAACCTAGGTTAGATTTGATCTCACGCATGCGCATTATTGTAGCCCGCCATTATTTCAATCGAATAAAAGCACTGAAGTTGTGTTATCTTTTATTCATTTCATTCTAAACTGTTACCTATATTAATTAGTCGTTCTATACGCTATGAATCGAGAAAAGATAGGGCTAGTTTGCACTTTAGCGGACACACTTTTAACATTTCTTCGTGTGTGAATTTTGTACTGTTTTTTGATGGAAAATGCATCAGTACTAAGATTAAAGTATGCCCATTGAAATAGCGGGGGCTTGGGGGCGGCAGCCCCCAAAAATGTTCGGGGAAACGAATTCATTGATTGCTGGTTCCTGCTGCAGTTTTAGGCCATAGTTAAGTCATGTTGATGTTCTCCAGTAATTGCGAATGAGTGGAATTACGTTCGAATCTTGCATTATCCAATCAGATGATAGGATTTACATCACTATTGTTTAGAAAGCCAATGTGCAGTTAGTTCTAACAATACAATTCAATTCAACCTCTGTTTTCCTTGGAAACTGTGTCCGCCAAAGTGCATTTGTCCCAAAGATAGACCGAGGATCAACTTGGGAGGATGAAGAAGGTTTTTTATTGATAGACATTTGGGCAGACGAGAAAATTCAGCAGCAGTTGGACAGTTGCTCTCGAAAGAAGCCGATTTTTGAAAAAAATGGCGAAGAGGCTGATGGAAGAAGGTGGGTTTACTCGGTCGTGCAACCAGATAAGAGAGAAAATCAAGCAATTAAAACAGAGATATAAGAAGATCAAAGACAATAATCAACTCTCTGGCAGAAATCGAAAGACATTCAAATTCTTCGACAAGCTTGATGAAGTAATGGGAGATAGGCCTATTACAAGGCCACCAAGTGTGTTCGAGAGCGGTGAGCAAAGTGATGACGGCGAAAAATCTGAGGAGAGACGTTCCCAGCTTAATGAAAGTGACGCGGAATATGACACAGATGACAACATCTCAGATACAACGAGTCCATCACCCTCTTCCTCTTCAGCAAATTTCAGTGCTTCGTCATATAATCCTTCCAAAATCTCCAGACACCCCCAAATCTTCAGAAACATCCAAATCTTCAGAAGCCCCAAAATCTTCGGAAATCCTGAAACAACCAGCTCAAAATTCCCAAAATAAGGTCCTATCTACAAGAAGAGGGAAGAGCAAAAAGCGAAGTAGAAATGAGGCTTTAATTTCTGATGTTTGCAGTCTCATTCAGAAGCAACAAGAAAGAGCTGATGAGCAGTTTTTCAAGAGAGAGGAAGAAAGACATGAGAGAGAAATGGAGATAGAGGCGAAAAGAAGAAGAGAAGAGAGGGAACACGAAGTACTGATGATGCAAATGATGGGAAATATGTTTACCCAGATGGCTGCATCATTTAATGGCTTTGCTGCCCCCATGCAAAATAATCTTCCTCCAAATGCCTATGCGCGCAGTTGTCCACCCAGACCAAATCAAATGTACCAGCAAAGTCAGCAAAGAGCATACAATCAAAGAGATGAGCAAAACACAGAGGCATATGAAAGTGACAATTTTTATACAAACTTGTTATCAAACAATTAACAGAAAAACATTGATCATTTATATCAAACCTAACGAAACTGATTTTAGCATTTAAGAAGCACACTTTTAAATAATAGATAACACCCAGACTGAGACATGGGAAAACATTCTCAGACCCCAGACCCAGGAAGGGGGCTACTCTCACTAAAGGTTGAGCCAGAGGAACCACTCTGGCTTTCAAAGATGGCTCATGTCCATTTAAATTCTTGGCCCAGTTACAAGAATATCATAAATTTTGGAACATAATCTTTGAAAATATTTATGCATGAAGAAAATGACATTTTGGAGCTATTCTCGTTCAGTCAACAGGTTTTTGTTCAACGTTAAGGGTCAAATGTTCTAAATCACAAATACAAACTAAGTCTGGGCATTAGGTAACATACATACATACATACATACATACATACACGTATTTTTTTATAAGAAACTCAACTCTCAGATCGCCAAAAAATTAAGAAACTCCGGTACAAAGAGACTATTTACTTTGATAAAGGAAATCCTTGACATATTTTACTTTACTTTCACTTGTTTCCTGTATCATATTGCTCGTAAGGTAATTGAGAAATTTCTAAACATTGGAAAGGCTTTGAAATGTTCAAGAGGGCACAGGATTTGAACATGAAGATTGTTTTGGAACCTCTAAGAAACTCCTAAGAAACTCTGAGTACTCAAATCTGATAATTTTAAGAAACTTTCAGTACTGGCCCAAATTCTTAGTTTCTTATAGAAAATATGTGTACCCTAATGTAGGGGGGGGGGGGGGGAGGAGGGATTGCCAAGTAAAAAGGTAGCATGAATATGTTTAGCATAGCATATGTTATAAAGAATACATTTTTTTAAGTAATCAAAGATAGTTTTGGGCAGAGGGCAGCAGACATGTAGCAGACCACCTTCAAAATAAGGAATTCTCAGCAGAAATATGGGGGTACGTACAGAAAATATGTTTTATGGATATATTTTTAAACATAGCAAACTGTTATATACACAGTTTTTAACATAAGTAGTTTTGGGTATATGATAAACATGTGAAGTTTCAGTTTTCATACTCTTTATTGCAGATCTGTTTCTTGGCAATACCAAATGAAAGCTTTACGAATGTTTTCAGAATCTTTTGCAGCATTGGTTGTAGCATTGGCCTCCACCTGAACATTTGGCTGTATGCAATCTTCTGTTTCATTAAGGAGCTCTGGGTCAAATTCCTCACTAAACATTTCACAAATGTTGTGTAGGACACAACATGTGGCAACAACTGAATTCATTCTTTCAATGACAGCTTCATTCTGCTTCAACAAACATCGCCATCTCCCTTTTAGTCTCCCAAAAGCATTTTCAACCACCATTCTGGCTCTGCTGAGTCTATAATTGAAATGAGATTTCTCTGGAGAAAGTTTTCCATTATCTGGAAATGGCTTCATGACCCAGCTGAGGAGAGGATAGGCAGCATCTGCAATAATGCACAATGGGACCCTGACACCATTAATCATATGATGTCCTTATTTTCAGGGAATAAGGTACCTTCCATACCTTTAGCAAATATCTTAGAGTTTGAAAACACTCTTGCATCATGCACTTTTCCTGGCCAGCCAATATTTATGTCTATAAATTTATAACTGCTATCCACTACTGCTTGTAAAATTATTGAGTACCAGCCTTTTCTGTTATAATAGTCAGCATGGAATTCCGTTGGGGCTTTTATTGGGATGTGAGATCCATCAACTGCACCCACGCACTGGGGAAATCCCCATTTGTCCTTAAATTTTTTTATATCATTGTCAAGTTCTTCACCTGTTGGTACTTTGATGTACTTTGGCAGCAAAACATCACTAACAATGGTACAAAATTCATCGATGATATCACATACACTTGCCTTTGATACACCAAAAAGATGGCCAATCGTCCTGTAATCAGCATTCGTTGCAAGTCTCCAAAGCGAAATTGCAACTCGCCTTCTAACACTGATAGCTTTCCTCATATTCGTGTTCTGTCTGCACAAAAAGGGATGCAGCTCCTCACAAAGGAAATCAAAAGTTCTCCTCCCCATTCTGAAGTTCTTAATCCAGTCAACTTCGTCAAAAGTTTCTTCAACAATACTGTCCCACCAATTCTCGCTTCTTGGTTTACACCATGTTGATCTGGGAAGGTTTGGACGCGGTCGAGAAATTTGCAAGGCAAAATTTTCCACAATACGTTGGGCCTGTCGTGATCTCAACTTTAGATAGGAAGCCATACGATTTCGAGCAGAAACTCGATTTTTTTCTAACCGCCTTTTTCGTGCTAATGCTCGCCTCTTCAAAAACAAATGCCATGTCAAAGCCATACATATTAAGGCAAAAATCTGCCGGCAAAACATAATCATGCACAAAGCATTGTCATCAAGGATTCTGTCCGCCATTTTCTCTTCTTCTTACTTTGTTATCTTACCAACTGCGCATGCGGGAATAAAACTAACCCAGGTTCGCCCCAGTTTTGCGTTCACACGCATTTTGAGGATCTTTTCGTGTGGACAAACGCGGGTTGAACCAGGGTTAGTTTAACCCAGGTTCGCCCCGGGTTAGTTTGTGTCGTGTGAACAGGGCTTACTGGTCGATTTGGAAAAAAATTGCATCAATGTGTTCCTCAAGATCTTCTTAGTTTATTTTGCATATGTTTTCTTGAAAGTCTCATGAAATTCCCTTAAATTTCGACTGAAACAACAAGCATGATAACAGACTGTATGGGCAGACATCAGTTAAGTCGTTTAATTGATGTGAGTTGTAGGGAAAAAATCTGTAAAACATGGAGTGATGGAAAACAGCCTGTTGGGTTTCTTGTTAAAGGGCATTAATCGGCAAACAGGCTGAAATGTTTCTTATCACATGGTTAAGAAACCTTCAAATCTTTAAAGAAACCCCAAAGCAAACGCTATCAAATCAAACAGTATGTTCTTGTTACGTAGCATTCTCTCAAAATTTGGTCAATCATAGCATGCATGCGAAGTATACTGTAGATGGAGATGCTTTTTTGCATGAAATCTCTAGAAAATATTTAGCACCTGATTTTCACAAAAATTACTAAATATGAAATTTTTTGGGATCCTCCTATAGGAAACCTGCCAAGAATTAGGCTAAGAAGTTTCTCATATGAGGGCATCATTTCTCAAAAACATAAGATCCTTTTGGATGATTACAAAGTCTGTCCTGAGCTAAACAAGCTAAAGCCCCGTTAAAACGCTTTCAACATTGCACTGAACATCGCTCTACATTTGTAGAGCGATGTTCAGCGATGTTGAGTGGTGTTTAGTGGGGGTGTTAAAACGCTCTCAACAATTTGACTGAACATTTGTTGAGCGACGTAACTTCTCACTTTCGAAGAGCCAAGACGAGGCAAACCTCTATTTGGGTACAATCGTTTTGGCGCCATATACAGTAGTTTGTGTTAGTTTGTGTTCAAAATGGCGGAAGGAATTTTTAAATGAAATTAAACTCCTCCCTCGTCACTTTTCGATCACGCTCTCGATATGTTCTGGAAGTTTATTTGTTTCTTTCTTTCTTTGGCGCAAAAAGTAATGGTTAGTGCGCTTGCGCCGACTGAACATTGTTGGACGGAGTGTTAAAATGCTCTCAACATCGCTCAACAACACCTAGAACAATAGAAATGTCGAGTCGACCCACTGAACATTTTTGACTTCTTTCAAACTCCACTCAACATCGCTGAACACCACACAACATCACTGAACATCACTGAACAGGGTGTTAAAATGTTCTCAACATTTGTCCTCTACAAATGTAGAGCGATGTTAAGTGCAATGTTGAGAGCGTAACCCCAATAACCCCAAATTCCCGTAGATGCTGTTTTTAGCTACAGTCAGAGAAATGAGTGTTGCTGCTAAAGTCGCCTTCAATGGAAAATCAAGCGCCTTGTATAAGAAAAAGAACCGCATCAAAGGCAACATTTTGGTCTTTATGTCAAACGAGAATGATACGCAAAAATCAAAAGTTTCGTGCACAAAACTATTGGTGCATTTGTGTCAAATGAGATGTCATGTGAGATTTACGATAACGCAAAATTACTTATGCAGAACCCAACAGAACGTTTCAATTGTTGCTATTCGCGGGCATCTAATTTGAGACAAGCAGTCACGAAGATAACCTCTGTGCAGAATGATATGCATGAAGATGGTTTGGTTCAGTGTGATCTCGTGCCTTCCCCCTGTCAATGGCGCCATTGTTTGCTGGGATTCTGCAACTTTCTGTAGCTGTGTAGGAGGGGGATCCTTCTGCCTTCGGTGATACTGCAAATGCTAGCCTCTGTGCAGGCCGCCGGTTACATCATCCTCTAAAGTTGACTTATTTGCATAATGAGTACTATCAATAAGGCTAATGATTCGTTCGTTCTAGAAAACGATTGTTTTGACATAATTGAGCTGCTAATGAAGTCAAGAACGTGCCAATTCTGGGTAAATTTGTTGTTGCGTCAGGGTAAACATCTTGGTGATTTATCCATCTTAAGGTGTCAAATCTGTCTAACATGAAATAAGCCGATGTCAAATGTTGCTATAGGATCGCCGGAAACTTCTCTCTAGTATGCGCTTTATGTGCACTTTCTTTATTTCAGTGCCAATTAGCTGAGATAAAACGTTAATCAATTGCTTTAACGAGCGTGACGGAAGTGGGTTACTTACTTACTTTCTTTCTTTCTTTCTTTCTCACTGACTGACATCGAAGCCCCTTCTTAGATTACAAAGTGGACTTTGTAATCAAAAATCAGCCTGAGGTTTCTTATAGAGTGGTTTATATTTTGCTGGGTTCTTACTGTATCTGTTCCCCTCCTCTAGGATGGGCGAAATTAAATGAGAAACTCTGAGTAAGACATGACTCTCTTTGCCCTTATGTCCCCTCTTCTGCCTCCGCCTCCGCCTGCGGTATCTCTGGAGAAAGGAACCAATTTGAAAATAAACGAAATGTTAGAAGATCGTTTCTTTTAGCTCTATGCCCCTGCGAAGAAATTTGCAATCCCATTTGAGCCGCCGCCCCCTGAAGCCTTCCTTGGTAAGGAAGAAATCAATGATATTTTCTGTTGGATTTCTTTGTAGGCCTTCAAGGGCCTTGGCCTAGACTTATGGCGTGATTCCTTGCATTCGTTCTATGTATTGTAACTGCACGAAGCGAAGCGTAGCGTCCATTTAGAGATAAATGCCAGGAAAGCTGTTCCTTTTGGCTAGCAGTTTGCAGACTAATTACAATGAGTCCGAGTTACCTTTGATGAAAGCAAGACTGTCAAAACAATTCCATAGAGATAACTGCCATGATGTTATAAGTCTTATCAGATGTCCACTGTGAAAGGCCTGATGTTGTCTTGGGACAGAACAAAAGCTCTGCAATGCGTCATTCGAAAGGAATTTATACTGAAAACAATAATGACTACACTCAAATTCAATCAGCTTGTTCTAATTGCTTCAAAATTTAACAATGCTCAAATGTTATCGTTGAATGAACGACAGACTCACGACCGTTTTGAAAGCCATTACGACAAAAGCCTTAATATTTCAATGTCATGTGTATAATCCGGAGCAGTGGAACAATAGGAACCTTCGAATGTCAGTCCCTTGCACCTTTGCATGATCTCCCTTTCCCATTGGAAGCCCCCATTAAAGTCCCCCTGTTCTCTCCTCTCGAGCCAACAATATTTTAGCTGGAAAAAGAAGCCGATCTATGAAACTCTGCCCTTGCCCTTTCAAAAGAAAAAGTTGGAGTACGACACAGCTCCAATGTATAATTGGTCCGCCAATTATGATATGTCTAAAGATCATTCCCTTGTACACAGAAAACTGAAAGGGATTCCGCCAATCCTTTGATGTTACCGAATTCGCCCCTTACCCTGATTTGGGGGCGAATTTGAGAAAACGAAATCTCTATTGCACCCCGTAGAGGGAAGACGAAGATATTTGGAAAGTTTCGCGAGGATCAGCGCAACGGTGCTCGAGTTTTACGCCACACAAAATTCGCTTCACGTTTTAATAATATATATAGAATATAGATAGATAGATATATATATATATATTGTCTATTTCTCGTTCGTTCTTCATCCGCACTTATAGTATCCATTTTATCGTTTCTTTATTGCCAATATAAATATACATATATATATATATATATATATATATATATATATAGACTCAAGAAAAAACACATTCGTTAAACGTTTCGGCGCAAACCTTCATCAGTAATGACTTTTCAAAATCAGACAGAGCATACATATACATCTCGAAATTCAAAAACAATATAAAACAATAGCCTAAGCGGGATCCCGCTAAATACAATAAATCGCAAAAGGTGTTAAAATAGGGATGTTACCAGAAGCGGCAAGAGGAAGATCAAAGAAAGCGCAGAGTATAGAGCCGCTAAAGTCGGCGGCGGTGTCTGTCTCGCGGGAGCTGAAAAAACGTGTGTAATAACAAAACAAGCAATAGAAAGATCCAAAAGCGGATTGGCAGAAAAGAGATCCTTAAAAAACAGCGTGTGACCCTAACGAAAAGCTGAGCGCAAACATCAAAACAACCAAACAACCGAAATGTAAACAAAAATCAAATCTATGTATCAACCTGCCTAGTGTTTAATCCCTTAGGGGCAAAGCAATCCAGCCGATATTGCCAGAAGCTTTCCCGCATCCTATTTCCCCCCGTTAGCCTATCGATTATCTTTATACTAATATCCTTCAGAAACCCGTGGTGGCCTTCTCCAGTAAAATGCCTGAAGAATTCCGCCTGGGGTACTGAGGCCCCCGAATTAAACTTATTACTGCACGCCTTGTAATTGTTAAACCTAAGCCTAAAAGGCGTGCAGGTGCTGCCAACATATTGTACACCACAAACAGTACATTCCAACAAATACACAACATTTGACGAGTCACAATTAAACGAATAGTTTATCCTATATTCCCGGCTATCTATGTTCGAATGAAAATGTTCACTATTACTCATGACATTACACACTTGACAACGAGATTTACCACAACGAGAACATCCCTTCTTATCAGTCCCCCCATTTCCCTCACTGAGCCCCATATATATATATATAAAGTGAACGATGAGAAGAAGAGGGACAACATCCACAGAGAGCAGGCATCGAGTTGATCTTTTTGCGCTTTTTTATTCAGTTATCTGCTAACTAGTTTTGCCCACTAGGGCATCTTCAGAGCATTGCGGTCTGGACGCAGACCATCGAAGAGTCATCAAGAAGCAGGAAGCGCCGAGAAAGACCAAGGAACCAACAACAAATGAAGACAAGAACACAGACATAAACCCGCGATCGCGGACAGCAACTCAACAATCTGACGTGAAACCAAACGACGCACGTCAAGCAACAATGGAAACAAGAACAACATCAACAACAACAACACCAACAACAACAACAACAACAACACTGCAAAACTCAAGAAAACAACGAAGTCAATCCGACGTGAAATCAAACGACATACGTCAAACAACTATAGCAACAACAACAACAACAACATCAGTCTACGCAACAAGCAATGCAGGACGCAACAACAATAGGACATACAACAGACGTCATAGAACAAGAAACTTTATAACTACAGCACATCAAAACGAAAACATTGCATTGCGAACAACGCCAATGAAAAGAATTGAACCGAATAGAGCGAACAGGGTAAAGGTACACCCGGGGTGGCTTAGATTCAAGGAATCGGCTACTTGCCAAGAAGCACCGAAGAATTGGAAAAGCGAAGCTCGCAAAACGAGAGATGAAAGACAATCTGACGTCAAAGGACAAAGCACAAAACTACAACACCATAAAACGAGAACCGTCCCCTACAAGAACAACGACTCAACTGATAACAACGAGAACGAGGCTAACAACAACAACAACTATGACGAGAACTTTTTACCTTATAAGAACAAAATAATACTAGTAAATTAATTAACCTTATATGGAAATACAAAATGCTATAAATAGAGGTTGATACTCCTAATAAATCAGTTGCTCTGAAGATGCCCTAGTGGGCGAAACTAGTTAGCAGATAACTGAATAAAAAAGCGCAAAAAGATCAACTCGATGCCTGCTCTCTGTGGATGTTGTCCCTCTTCTTCTCATCGTTCACTTTATATATATATATATATATATATATTCTCATAAGCTCATTCGCAATATGTAATAAAAAAGATATATGTAGTCAAGAAAAACACATTCTAGTAAACGTTTCGGCGTAAGCCTTCATCAGTAATAGCTTTCCAAATTAGATGGAGCATACATATAAATCTTGAAATAACAACACAATACAAAAACAATAGCCCGAGCGGGACCCCGACCACAACAACAAGTCATAAAAGGTGTTAAGATAATCGATAGGCTAACGGGGGGAAATAGGATGCGGGAAAGCTTCTGGCAATATCGGCTGGATTGCTTTGCCCCTAAGGGATTAAACACTAGGCAGGTTGATACATAGATTTGATTTTTGTTTACATTTTGGTTGTTTGGTTGTTTTGATTTTTGCGCTCAGCTTTTCATTAGGGACACACGCTGTTTTTTTAGGGTTCTCTTTTCTGCCAATCCGCTCTTGGATCTTTCTATTGCTTGTTTTGTTAGTTCACACGTTTTTTTCTTTCTAGCTTCCGCGAGACAGACACCGCCGCCGACTTTAGCAGCTCTTTACTCTGCGCTTTCTTTGGTCTTCCCATTGCCGCCTTTGGCTGCACCCCTGTTTTGCACCTTTTATGACTTGTTGTTGTGGTCGGGGTCACGCTCGGGCTATTGTTTTTGTATTGTGTTGTTATTTCAAAATTTATATGTATGCTCCATCTAATTTGGAAAGCTATTACTGATGAAGGCTTACGCCGAAACGTTTACTAGAATGTGTTTTTCTTGACTACATATATATATATATATATATATATATATATACATATATATATATATATATTTTTCATGAGTGGGCTACCACAATTCGAGAATTAAAATGTGCCCCTGCCTGGGATCGAACCCGGGGTCTTCGTGTCAATGGCTCTGATGAAGGCTTAATGCCGAAACACGAAAAACAAAAAATGGCTTCTGTCGTGGTGTAAGACCCGGGAATCTGAATGACTTCAGATTTCTCCAACATTTCATTGCGCTTGAGTGGCGCAGTGGAATGTTGGAGAAACTTTTGACACGAAGACCCCGGGTTCGATCCCAGGCAGGGGCACATTTTAATTCTCGAATTGTGGTAGCCCACTCATGAAAAATATATTTCACCGTGTCAGCTGATGCCGAATGATTATATATACGTATGCATGGCTCTGATGAAGGCTTAATGCCGAAACACGAAAAACAAAAAATGGCTTCTGTCGTGGTGTAAGACCCGGGAATCTGAATGACTTCAGATTTCTCCAACATTTCATTGCGCTTGAGTGGCGCAGTGGAATGTTGGAGAAACTTTTGACACGAAGACCCCGGGTTCGATCCCAGGCAGGGGCACATTTTAATTCTCGAATTGTGGTAGCCCACTCATGAAAAATATATTTCACCGTGTCAGCTGATGCCGAATGATTATATATACGTATGCATGGCTCTGATGAAGGCTTAATGCCGAAACACGAAAAACAAAAAATGGCTTCTGTCGTGGTGTAAGACCCGGGAATCTGAATGACTTCAGATTTCTCCAACATTTCATTGCGCTTGAGTGGCGCAGTGGAATGTTGGAGAAACTTTTGACACGAAGACCCCGGGTTCGATCCCAGGCAGGGGCACATTTTAATTCTCGAATTGTGGTAGCCCACTCATGAAAAATATATTTCACCGTGTCAGCTGATGCCGAATGATTATATATACGTATGCATGGCTCTGATGAAGGCTTAATGCCGAAACACGAAAAACAAAAAATGGCTTCTGTCGTGGTGTAAGACCCGGGAATCTGAATGACTTCAGATTTCTCCAACATTTCATTGCGCTTGAGTGGCGCAGTGGAATGTTGGAGAAACTTTTGACACGAAGACCCCGGGTTCGATCCCAGGCAGGGGCACATTTTAATTCTCGAATTGTGGTAGCCCACTCATGAAAAATATATTTCACCGGGTCAGCTGATGCCGAATGATTATATATATACCACATTTATATATATAAATAATAACTGGGCTTGCCGCGCGTCGCCTACGGCGCCGCGCTGGCCCGCCGTCGTATTTGTCATTCAGGTGTATGGACAGTTGAATTTAGTGCGCCGGTGACAAAGGGATACATCTTTTTTTTATTCCCTAATACATTGGTCTCAAAAGAGTACTTGTGAAGAGGGACATTAGTATAATTTGGGAGTATCTTTGAACACCAAGGCCAAATGTTGATACTTTGTTAAGAAGAGCTATTTAGCGTTAGAAATCAATGCAGTCAGTTTGTGGCGTATTCCACTCTCCAAGGGGCTCTGTTGTAGTTATTCAGGGCCGTAGGAAGAAGCTTCGGATTGGGGGGGGGGGGGCAATTGTTCTTAAAAAAAAGAACAATTGTTACATCTAATTAGGTCATGTGACGTAACACTATTGTGTTAAAATATTATTGGGGGGGCTTGAGCCCCCCTTACCCCCCCACTTCCTACGGGCCTGAGTTATTTGAAAATTTAAAGCAAGAGGGAGCCGATGCGAGAACGAACAACAGTTGTCTTGCTTAGAATTATATCCCTGCTGTGCTTTCTATTTTGCAAACTTAGTATACACCCTCTACACGGCATCTATTTTTCCTTGTCTCTTTTCATTTTGCATTGCTCTTTCCACTCTTTATAAACTATTACCCTGAAAAATTCACTGTATACTTACCGTAAAAGCTCTAAATAAGCCCCTCCCCTCTGAGCCAAAATTTAGATAAGCCCTCTCTGTATTAAGCCCCCCTTGTTATATCAAATTGCAGTGGCTACCAAAGATTTCCCATTTATTGACCTAGATAAGCTTGCACGTTAATTCTGATGTGGTCTGAGATAAAACTGTGTCGAATTTATGTATTTGACTCGTAAAATTGTATATTGTGTCCGCAAAATACGTTGTAAATGATCTAAAAAGCTGTCATCTGTATTCCCGTCATTTGATTTTGTGAATAAGCCCCCTATTAATAAGCCCCCTCTCTAATATGCCCCCCTATGGAGGGCCCGAAATTAAATAAGCCTCCTGGGTGCTTAAGGTAGCATCCTCCCGGTCCTAGAATTACTATGAATATGGGTATATAACCAAGTTGAGATGGTAGATAGGCATGATTGTAAGATTTTTGGACTGAAAAGTTCAAAATGGCACCTTTCATGTTGCCATAGCAACCAAAAATAGACGAAATTTTGCAAAAATGGTACACGGAAAAGTATTTTCATTCTCTACTGATTAAAGTTATCTCAATGAAATTAGCTGGACTTCATGCAAGTATGTACAATGTCTGCCAAAAGTCCTTGGAACACTTAAGCAATTTCTTAACAATCCGCAGCTCTAACCATAGCGATTAGGTATAAACACGCCCTTCCCCCGAAACAATGTTGATTTGCAAGGTTATTGTCCTAGCATTCCATTAGAGTCGCGAATCGTCCTGCCATCCCCATATGTATGATTAAATTTTGATGGCAAAAAATGTAGACATAAGGGTCTTAATCCCCTTGTGCTTAGCCAATGTAAAAGCAGAGGTTCATTTTGAAGCTCCATCTTCGGCAAACATTTTGACAAAATTTCATTTAAATATCTCTTATCGTTTTGAAATTAAAAATATATCCAGTACACAGATTTCGCGAAAATCGCATTTCCAGGAAATTGACTTCAAAGCTCATGAAAATGATAGTAATCAAATAGTTGAAATTTGCTAGGCCAATAACTTTCAGCCTCTAAAATCATTTTCTTGTCATTGTTGGACTGCCCTTTACTCCTAAATTTGTTTGTTGAAAGTTTTGAGGCTCTTTTCTTGTTATTTTCTGCAACTATATTCTGGTGCTGTCAAAGTAAGCCAATGTTTTTATGTGAAATGTTTTTGTGCTACTACACAATTTCTAAGGGATTTTTCACTGCGTCAACACTCATATCAAAGTTTGCAATAAAATCATAAACACCAACTGAAACATAAATTTTCCAGTAAAAGTAGATTTTGAAATATATCCCAAATAATCCTGCAATTTGATTTTATATCCATTCGTGGAGAACACTTTGTCACTTCCAAACGACTTTCAATGCTGAGCCTTGAGAAAATAAGCTTAAAAGAATACTGCAGCTTTGAAGAATTACTCTCCGCTTCAATTAGATTAATTGTTGTTTGTAGAAACTCAGTTTCATCACTGAACAGACATTCCCTGCCCTTGGAAATCTTCGACCGAAAACTGCAACAAACATCAATATGAAACAGTCTTGTTTACTTCAAATTTCCTTTTCATGTCAGTGTTACCACGGCAAACTCTTTGTGGCATATAACCAGCAACCAGCAAAGCAATTTTGCTTCCATATAACCACACCACGCAAAACAGATGAGTAATCTGGGTGGGAGAACATGTAGGCAAACTTTTTACATCCATCATTTAACATTTGATTCATTTCTAAGTTTCAAATCTATCTTAATTTCTACCTGACTGGAACCCCCTCTCTAGACCCTTGTTTCTGCAATGTTTATGAAGGGAAATGATCTTTCATGTGTTTATAATAATAATAATAATAATAATAATAATAATCCATTTCTTTAAAGTTGGTAGAATACGTCTATAGTGCACATCAAAAGATGTGCACTAATTAATACCAACTATCTACATAAATATACAAAAGCAACTTAATTACAATTCAACTCTTTACATATCTATTTACAAACTCTGCAGGTACATGTATTTACATTCCATTCTCTGATATTTCATTTGAAAGAGAGGACACTGCCACAGCTCTTTACCACATCAGGTATGCTATTCCAAAGGTAGCTGCCTCTGTATGTTATAGAATTTGCCCCATAAGTTATCGTTTGGAATCTTGGTATCTGCAGGAGATCCTTATTGCGTAGGTTGTAATTCGTTTGCTTCCTCTCAAATAATTCCCACATAAATGCAGGGTTTATTTGATGGAGGGACTTGAAAACCTCCATCAGTAATTTTTGAAGATTGTGTAAATGGACTGGTTTTTTGGCCTGATTTGTCCAGAAGTTCTTTGAACTTGAACTGAAGTCATTGTACAACCTACGAAGTGCCCTCTTGTGGATTCTGTTTATCTCTTCATTGGCAGTTTTTCCGCAGAACATCCAAATTATCTGGCGGATTTAGGCCTGGGCTATGCTCTTGGAAAATGTGGATCTTCTTCTCTTCTGGAGGGATGGGCCACCTAAGCAGGGCCTACGTCACTTTGAAAACTCTTGACCCGATTCTGAAGCTGTAGAAGAGGTCTTTCTCTTTTCTTACTGGCAATTTGATTTATCAAACATCACTTCCATCTTTCTTGATGCACTGGTTACCAGAAAACTTGCGCTTTAAAGTCCCAAATGTAAAAACAGCATTGCAATCTTGGCTCTTTCATTAATAGCATGTTGCACGGTGATTCCAATAAATGTCTCAGTGTTGTAATAGTTGCCCTGTTAGCTATGGTAAAGCTTAATTGGGTTTTGTTGTAGCTAAGATTCTCACTTTCAATTTGACTGGACTTGTTCTTAAAATTGATCCCATGCCTACTCTTGTTCTTAAATTTACCATCTCCGACTTTCGAAACGAAGTTTTTGAATTATAACAATCATGGAAGCTTCTTATGTACGACTTTTCGTTAACTAAACTAAAAAAGTTTCAATACTGCATCTCCTGAATTCTTGCAGAAATGGTTCTGCATTAATAAATTTCATAGTGGAAATATCCGTTTCCCTCCTCTGCTGCCTGTGAAAGCAAATAGACACTCAGAACTCAGAGAAGAAAAGCAACGGCAACCAGAGCTACCGGGGAGAAGTATAAGTACTATTGCAAGGAACAATAAATGGCTTTCCTACCTATCATTCGTTTTAAGCAGGTCCCCAAATGTTGCACCACGGAATAAACATAAGATCCTTTTGGATGATTACAAAGTACGACCTGAGCTAAGCAAGCATAAGAAAACTAAATATTGATTTCTCCATAAGCCCAAATGATCGTTGATGCTGCTACAGTCAGATGAGTGTTGCTGCTAAAGTTGCCTTCAATAGAAAATCAAGCGCCTTGTATAAGAACAAGAATCGTTTGAAAAGCAATATTTTGATCTTTATGTCAAACGAGGATGATACGCAAAAAATCAAAAGTCATTACCCCTAGTTTGCTTAGTTCGTGCATGAAACTATTGGTGCATCTGTCTCAAACTGGATGTCATGTGAGATTTACGATAATGCAAAATTACTTATGCAGAACCCTGCAGAACGTTTCTATTCGCGGGCATCTAGTTTGATGAGACAAGCAGTCACGAAGATAACCTCTTTGCAGAATCATATGCATGAAGATGTTTTGGTTCAGTGTGATCACGTGCCTTCCCCCAGTCAATGCGCCATTGTTTGCTGGGATTCTGCACCTTTCCTCTCAATTTCACCTGCGACGTTTGCATCTGTAGCTGTGTAGGAGGGGGGTCCGTCTACCTTCGGTGATGCTGCGAATGCTAGCCTCTGTGCAGGCCGCCGGTTACATCATCCTCTAAAGTTGACTTATTTGCATAATGAATACTATCAATAAGTGGCTAATGATGCGTTCGTTCTAGAAAACGATTGTTTCAACATAATTAAGCTGCTAATGAAGTCAAGAACGTGCCAATTCTGGGTAAATTTGTTGTTGTGCCAGGGTAAACATCGTGGTGATTTATCCATCTTATGGTGTCAAATCTGTCTAACATGAAATAAGCCGACGTCAAATGTTGCTATAGGATCGCGGGAAACTTCTGTCTTGTATGCGCTTTCTGTGCGCTTTCTTTATTTCAGTGCCAATTAGCAGAGATAAAACGTTAATCAATTGCTTTAACGAGCGTGACGGACTTTCTTTCTTTCTTTCTTTCTTTCTGACTGACCTGGAGCCCCCTCTTAGATTACAAAGTACTTTGTAATCAAAAATGTGATGGCTCGTTGATTTTTCAACCTTTGAGATGACGAATCAACAGGAATTCTTGACGTCACGTAAGTGATCTTTCCACCGGGTGCCCTGAGTATCAGAGCATTCTCTTGGGCCTAATCCGCCATAATGGTGCAACTGTGTGCTGCATGAGCTCAAGATATGTCGCATGGTCGAACCTCGTTTTCGTCAGGCATCTTGAAAGCATTGCAATTCATCGCAATGGCTCCTTTACCAACCTTCCTCATTCCAAAAAAGTGGGATTTTAAATATAGGCCACTCAGACCTCTCTGCATTAACATTGATATTATAGGGAGATGAAATCAAAATTTGTCCCAAGATTAAAGGAAAAAGAGAGGAAGAGTAGAGGATCATACTCATAATATTCAAGAATTTCGCTTCATATTGTAAAAACTATTTCCCTTAGGGGTCAGTCATTTATAACTCTGGGTACCGGGGCGGGTTAGAATTGCTAAGCTAGCTAAGAGTTTTTAAACCCCTTCCAATTATCCCAAAAAAATTTCGAGCCCAATTGAAAATTAGGAAAAGATTTCATACCCTACGACTGGCCATCTATCAAACTATTTTCAGATAACCACATCACAGAAGTTCTGTTTTGTAAAAGAGGTAAAAAAGACGAAAGGCAATGCTATTTTAACCTAATGAAGTACTACCTTGGAAGGCCAGTGAGCTGAAATTTTATACAAATATAATGGGGTACAATGGATGATTTGAAGGCCCTCATTAAGAAGCTAGCTAGAGTTGCAGTTGTGCGAGGATATGGTATTCCATAGGCCTTATCGTGTCATTGAAATAATTTTCTGGAGAATCTACCATTAAAGTGTTCGTACCCCCTCTAAAATTTCCAAAAGAAGTTTCATACCCCCCAATTTTCCTTGGAATAGTTTTCATACCCCCACCAATTCTAACCCGCCACGGTACCCAGAGTTATAAATGACTAACCCCTTATGAAAGCATTCCAAAAGGGCGATACCCCTCTAGTTTTTAATTAATCAACGAATGAAAGAAACAGTCAGTCGTTATCGCATCCCTCAACCATAAAAGCCAATTCCTTGTTCGATTCACAAACTGTTTAGAATAAATATCCCTTTCATTTGAGACCCCCTTCGAAGCGCTCCGTGGTAGCGAGCATACAGTAAGAGCCCGCAAAATAGAAACCAGTTTTTTTCAAAACAGCCTGTTGGGTTTCTTATTAAAGGGCATTAATCTGCAAACAGGCTGAAATGTTTCTTATCACATGGTTAAGAAACCTTCAAATCTTTAAAGAAACCCCAGAGCAAACGCTATCAAACATTATGTTCTTGTTACGTATCATTCTCTCAAAATTTGGTCAATTTGGTCAAATTTGGCATGCATGCCAAGTATACTGTAGATGGAGATGCTTTTGCATGAAATCTCTAAAAAATATTTAGCACTTGATTTTCACAAAAATTACTAAATATGAAAAATTTTTGGGATCCTCCTATAGGAAACCTTCCAAGAATCAGGCTGAGAAGTTTCTCATGTGAGGGCATCATTTCTCAAAAAAATCAGCCTGAGGTTTCTTATCGAGTGGTTTCTATTTTGCTGGGTTCTTACTGTATCTGTTCCCCTCCTCTAGGATGGGCGAAATTAAATGAGAAACTCTGAGTAAGACATGACTCTCTTTGCCCTTATGTCCCCTCTTCTGCCTCCGCCTGCGGTATCTCTGCAGAAAGGAACCAATTTGAAAATAAATAAAATGTTAGAAGATCGTTTCTTTTAGCTCTATGCCCCTGCGAAGAAATTTGCAATCCCATTTGAGCCGCCGCCCCCTTAAGCCTTCCTTGGTAAAGAAGAAATCCATGATATTTTCTGTTGGATTTCTTTGTAGGCCTTCAAGGGCCTTGGCCTAGACTTACGGCGTGATTCCTTGCATTCGTTCTATGTTTTGTAACTGCGCGAAGCGAAGCGTAGCGTCCATTTAGAGATAAATGCCAGGAAAGCTGTTCCTTTTGGCTAGCAGTTTGCAGACTAATTACAATGAGTCTGAGTTACCTTTGATGAAAGCAAGACTGTCAAAACAATTCCATAGAGATAACTGCCATGATGTTATAAGTCTTATCAGATGTTCACTGTGAAAGGCCTGATGTTGTCTTGGGACAGAACAAAAGCTCTGCAATGCGTCATTCGAAAGGAATTTATACTGAAAACAATAATGACTACACTCAAATTCAATCAGCTTGTTCTAATTGCTTCAAAATTTAACAATGCTCAAATGTTATCGTTGAATGAACGACAGACTCACGACCGTTTTGAAAGCCATTACGACGAAAGCCCTAATATTTCAATGTCAAGTGTATAATCCGTAGCAGTGGAACAATAGGAACCTTCGATTGTTAGTCCCTTGCACCTTTCCATTGGAAGTCCCCATTAAAATTCCCCTGTTCTCTCCTCTCGAGCCAACGATATTTTAGCTGGAAAAAGAAGCCGATCTACGAAACTCTGGCCTTGCCTTTTCAAAAGAAAGAAAGTGGTACCAAGACGAAGGTCCAAGGTATTTGGTCCGACTATTGTGATATGTGTAAAGATCATTCCCTTGCACACAGAAAACTGAAAGGGATTCCGCCAATCCTTTGATGTCACCGAATTCGCCCCTTACCCTGATTTGGGGGCGAATTTGAGAAAACAAAATCTCTATTGCACCCCGTAGAGGGAAGACGAAGATATTTGGAAAGTTTCGCGAGGATCAGCGCAACGGTGCTCGAGTTTTACGCCACACAAAATTCGCTTTACGTTTTAATAATATAGATATTTTTGTGCGTTGTAGCTTTTTTGGGATTTAGATTCCTAACCTCTTTGTCAACAGTATCAGGGGTAACTTTCTGAAAAGCAAAGGAACCAGCATCTTGATAGCGACCTTTAATTTTCAGAATGCTAGGATGATTGGAAAACTTATGTACGGCCTCATCAATAGTATCTGTGATTCCTTCTGTTGCATTTTCGTAATTAGAGTTTTCATTTATGCGAAGGGAATCCGTCACAGTGACGAAAAATTCGTTCATAGTTTCTGCTACCTCAACATTGATGGAAATAATGGTTTCATCTTCAATCAACACAAAGGGCCTGGTGCACTCTCCTCCGCAGTCAGATTAACCTGTGGGGCAAGAGAGGCTGATGCACTTACAGAAGGGTTAACGCTATGTTTTGTTTGTCATGCTCCTAGAGGATGATGAAGATCTTATGATCGTCTTTCGTCTACTGCTTTTCCTTTGACTTGAATGTCTAGAGAACATTGTTATAGAATTAAAGCTATTGGGGGCCTTTCATTAGGAAAGGGATCATATTTAAAGGATTTTTTAGAAAGTTGAGGTGAAATTGCAATTTGCGTATAGACATAGGAGCCAGGGGGGTTAAGATCTTCGTTTTCTTCGTAAGATCCAAGTTTTTCGAAGAAACAAACAGAATAAAAAGAAGAAGCACACTTTTTCAGGATCATGCTGGGGTTTTATGACTTCGTAAATCTTTTAGGCATTGGTTGCTCTGTTTTTCCTCCTTAACGTTTGAAGCTGATCAGCCAGGTTTTACACGCCACTTCGAAGTTCGTTATCTTCTGAAAAAATCTGTTTCTCGTACCGTTTCTTGGCCCTAAGAGTATATTCTGGATGAACTGTGTCTTGGTTTCTTACAATGTCTTCAGCACTGATACTTCGCAGGCAATTCTTTAAAGTGCACCTAAACCCAAAATGTTTTATCCTTGATTATGATAGAGGGCGTTGAGCTGAGTTGAAAACCGAAAACCGAATTGAATTCCGATGCGTGGTTCCGGAGTTATGCCCCACTAAAGTCGCGTTTTTGGACAATTTTTTGTGGACACTGCCGGGCTATTTTGACCAGTCTGGAGTCTGGGGCGATAGCGGATGTGACGTCGACTCAGGTATACACACTCAGGTCTCAGTGTAGCCTAAGTGATTTCGCAGTCAATTTTAGTGCCAGTGGTGGTTGCAGAAGGGAGGAAGGCAAGAAACAACGCAAATCTGGTAAACAGATACGTGGCTGCTAATTGTGGAAATACTCACTGCAAAAAATGACAAAATTTCGGGAAATTTTGGGGAAACGGACACTTTCCCCATAATTTCCCAAGAAGGAAATGGAAATGTCTGTTTCCCTTCAATTTCCCAGATAAACTTGTCCGTTTCCCTTAAATTTCCAAGCAGAAACTAAAGGGAAATTTTGATATTTTTGCAGTGACTTCAGATTTAAAGAATGGTATAACATTGCATGCTATTCCGTTTCATGGCAAAGAAAATACAACTGCAAAGGAGAGACTACGTGAATGGATAGCGTTCGTGAAACAAAAGCGTGCCAAATGGGAAGCTTCGACAGCATCTTGCTTGTGCTCAAAACACTTTAAACCCGAGGATTACTTGAGAAGATTTAACTGGTCTGAGTTGCTGGTTGCTGGTCAGTTTGACACTCATTTCGGTCTGCTATCGAAGCCCTTGGAACGCTTACACGACACAGGCGAAATGAAACTCAGGTTGACCTGAAACGCGGTTTCTGAGGTCGGTCAGATTTTTCAGGTCGATCTGAAAGTTTCATGTGAGCAGAACACATTGTTTATATTCTCGAAAATTTTGATAAGGCAGAAGATAAAATGATAACAAATAGTGAAAACTCGAAAAATCATGCTGAGAAACAGAAATGATATAAGCAAAAAACACCAAGGGATGGTAATGCTAGTAATGCCAAGATTCCCGTTGCTCAGAGTTCCTCCGAGGCGCAAGGAAGGTCCGAGGCGTATATTTTAGTCTTAGTTGATGGAATGTGGTTTTTAAAATCATACTGAAATGACTAGAAACTCATAACTAACCTTACCTAATACCACTCTGAACTCTGTTTAGAGGGAACATAAAAAAATGTCAAGCCAAGTAACAAGATTCACCAAGGGGCGCCACTAAGAACGGGCCTAATTTTTCACTGATCTTGTTTACGTGTACCTGCACAGATGTTCTGCTTCCAATTCCTAACCTTCCGCTTCATCCTCCATAATAACACGTTCTTCAGGCAATAGGACATCACGTAATTTCTATTAAAATCTTTATTGGTATTTTCAAACACTTTTCTCCTTGGGAACTCTCTCTAAAAACCCCTTTGAAAGAACTTCCATGATCATAAGCCTAACTGTAAATGAATCACAACAGTCAACGAAATTGACCTGCTGACACTAAAATCACAATGACTCCACATTTTTGTACGAACACCCTATTAACATTTGACAACATTGGAAAGCGGATTCTTTATGCTTTTCAAACATCCTAATTGTTCCATTCAAAAGGTAATGCTACCCAGGAGAATTACGTCATCTCTGCTGGACGAAAAATGACGCTCGCCAATGAGGAAAGGACACCTTGTGCGGTCGAGAGATGAAGTTGGCGTCATACCAATTCCAACAATCCATGCCGAGAAACCTACAACAGACAACTGTAAGGAGGTCTGACTCAAACAAACTCTTTTTTGGTGCATTTTATTGGAACTTTGACTTCGTCTAAGCTTCGATATGAACGCCTCATAACAACTGGTTCATGACAGCGATCAATTCGTTCGATCATTTGTCATCCTGAGTAGTCGTCACTAGTTCCCAGGCCGTAGGTGCCCGGTAGTGTCCACAGTCCAAGCTCGACAAAATGCATTATAAAACGAGTTTGGAAAATGATTTTGGAAAATTTGTTTGGGTAGAATAGCATTTCTTGATGAGTTCTATCGGAAAATGAAATAAAAAATTGTGGGTTTATGTGCACTTTAAGGCAAAATCATGATGATCACAGTAGCTTGCTCGCTCCGTGACAGCATGTAAAAACTTGTCAAACGAATCAGGTTCCGGAGATACTTCCCGTCTAGCATCTCATACATAACTCAAAATCAAGTTTTCCTTTTTACCATTCAGAATGTAAAACTAGTAGCGCGAGCAAGGCTCTCCCCTCGCCTCGCATTCTCTTACTGCGTACATTTTTCGAGACCCTGCCGTATTTCGATTTTTTAGAGTCAGTAGATCCGTAAACGCTTGTGCGATTCTTTTAAATCACTATCCATTTATAAAACGTTATCAACACATTTCGCCTAGAAAAGTTCTTGCTGTCACCCCCAACAGAAAAGAAATGAAAGGAAAAGGCTAATAAAATGGAAAGTTAGTTGAAAGAAATATACCTGCTGTAAACAAGGCTGATTGAAAGCCGCCGGTGTATAAGGTGTTTGGAGCTATAAACAATATTTTTAGAATATGCTGAACATAAAACACAAAAATTGGATGGTTAAAGCGATAGTTTTTTGAAAGAAATTCTTTAAGAACTGTTTTGCATGAAGAAAATTCAACGCATGGGCCTTATCCCCTGCCAAAGTGGACAAAAGTCTAGCAACACCATATTGTATATCAGCATTGTATATATATTATGGTCAACGAGATCTTGTTATTTTCCTTCATTTATACATTCAAACTGCATCATATATCGTGAAATTCAAAAATATATAATGTTGAATGATTCTTAAATACAAATTAAGGTTGCATTATATAATTCGTGTTCACAGTATATATCAAGTTTGCATGTACATAAATTGTGGATTGAACATATATATATATATCGAGAGTGAATATATAAATTGTGGATTGAATATATATATCGAGAGAGAATATATAAATTGTGGATTTAATATATATATATCGAGTTTGAATATCGTACTTATCGTGAATATCGTACTTGTCGTGAATATCGTACTTATCGTGAATATCGTACTTATCGTGAATATCGTACTTATCGTACTTATCGTGAATATCGTATGTATCGTACTAGCATCGGTTACTTACATACTGGCAGACACTTCATGTGCGTTTGCAGTCAGTGCTAGGAATTGTGGCCTAATCCTGGATTGCTGAAATGTCTTCAAAATGCCGTTTTGGAAAAGTTGTTTATCGAACTTCCGTGATTACCAGAACAAGCACATACATCGACACGCTTTTAGCAATGAATCAAATATTCTGGACCAGTTAAGCATGAAAATTTAAGGCGCTTTTAATGTCTTGAACGTTACATCTGCATCTATAACAACACTTCGCAAAGCCTTACGGCATCAACGCAAAGGGGGTTTCTTTAATGTGTATCTAAAAGAGCGGCATCAAAAGTGCATTTTTAAGCCTGGCTTCCATATAGCCATAAGTGGCGGGGCCAGTACTGAGACACATATGCACCAATGCTGAGACAGGTCCTGTGACGTGTTCAGTTTTAACGGAAACATTTCCTTACGGTGGCTCTACTATGGCCGCGATTGTTGCTTTACCGCATAAGCGCTGATGTAAAAGTTGAATTTGGTTCATCTTTCCCAGCCCTTATGATGCTTCTGCCACGAGAAAGATTAATGGAAACATACGTCGCAGCGCTGTCACAGCAATTGTACAGCCGTATGTCTCAGCGCTGGCCCCACCACATATGGCTACATGGAAACCATGCCTGTACATTTGTAGTTTGCAGAGGTACTTTGGTCCCGCTCTTTAAGGTACACATTTAAGTCATGACATCACCCATGTACATTGCCATTGCCTCTTGAAGACATACAGTTAAAGACAGGATGCTAATCAACTATCTTCTTTCTTGTGTGAGACCAAGTTTAGGACTCAGTTCTTTGCACGATGACATTCAAAACATTAAAAGCACCTAAGTTTTCGTGCTTAACTGGTCCAGAATATTTGATTCATTGCTAAAAGCGTGTCGATGTATGTGCTTGTTCTGGTAATCACGGAAGTTCGATAAACAACTTTTCCAAAACGGCATTTTGAAGACAATTCAGCAATCCAGGATTAGGCCACAATTCCTAGCACTGACAGCAAACGCACATGAAGTGTCTGCCAGTATGTAAGTAACCGATGCAGGTACGATGCATACGATATTCACGATAAGTACGATATTCACGATAAGTACGATATTCAAGATAAGTACGATATTCAAACTCGATATATATATATTCAATCCACAATTTATATATTCTCTCTCGATATATATATTCAATCCACAATTTATATATTCACTCTCGATATATATATATATATTCAATCCACAATTTATGTACATGCAAACTTGATATATATTGTGAACACGATCTATAAAATGCAACCTTAATTTGTATTTAAGAATCATTCAACATTATATCTTTTTGAATTTCACAATATATGATGTAGTTTGAATGTATAAATGAAGGAAAATAACAAGATCTCGTTGCACCATAATATATATACAATGCTGATATACAATATGGTGTTGCTTGACTTTTGTCCACTTTGGCAGGGGATAGGGCCTGTTATACTGTATCTCTTAGAGCTATGACATATAAGGACATAATTCTCTTTGTTCTCTTTCTTCTTTGCTGCAAAGAGTTGATGTCATGACTCTGCAGCAAAGCAGATGATGACACAAAAACTCGAAAAAATACCCTTAACCCTATCAGGCCTAGGGTATTTGGTATCCTAGGAAGACTAAGGGGGGGGGGGGGCTGATTCGGCCCCCCTCCTTAATTTCTGTTCTACACAAACTAGAGCCTCGAAACTTAGCATGTGTATAGTAAATCATGTGCTGAACCAAAATATGAAATCTATTTTTAGAAATATCCCGTGACCTCTTGATGACGTCATCATATTGTGTAGGTAGCTGAAGAAATCGGAAATTTCATTGCCGAAATTTTCTAGAATCGTATAGAATCACGATTTTTAGCCTGGAATAGATAAAGACACATGTTTTGAGTACAGTTGGATCATTCATGTTTTGATAATAACATTTTTGGATAAACATTACTGATTTCCAAAGTATATGCCAATAGGCATTTATCACATTCGAATAATGATTCACTGTGTAACGTTGTTGAACCATATCAAGCCTAGGGTATTTGATGCTCTAGGAAGACTAGGGAGGTTTTATTTCCGTTGTGAACGATGTAGAGCCTTGAAACTTGGCATTTGCATATTACATCATGAGCTGAACCCAAAAATTAAATATTTTAAAAGTCAATAGGGTTCAGTACTAAACATTTTAAATCGTTGATTGTGAGAAAACGAAAGGCAATAAGGACATGGGTCCAATTTTAGTGTATTCTATGGTCAAATAGCTTTTGCTTTGCAAAGAAAATTTGTAAAAAGTGATGACGTCATCACACAAGAATTCGAAGAATGTGCGCATGCGTACAGCCAATATACGCATAATCATACGTTTAAATTACAAAAAAATTATGCAGTTGGATAGAAGATCAAAAGTAGCATATATTACCTCAATTTCATTGTTTTACTACATTTCCTGTAGACTTTATTAGCATTTATTGAAATTTTGCATAGACATCTCTCAGAAATTGATCGCGTTTACCCCCTGGAATGAATTCAATTTTTCTAAAAAGTTCATTTTTGATTATAAGAAGGATAAAAACTAAAAGTCAGAAAGTTTCAGCGTTGTAAATGCACTACATAAAAATCCACAGAAGAAAAGCCGCTAGGGAGGGGGGCTGATTCAGCCCCCCCTAGGCTTGATAGGGTTAAACGTGGTCAGAAAAATTGGCACCAAGATTTTTCTCTTTCTCAGCATGCCAAAGAAGGTAGAAAAGCATGTTGCCACAAATTTACATAAAAAATCACTCCGCTACTTTTTGTGAAATAGGGCTCTGCACTATTACTTGCTCAAAGAATTTGCAGGAAAATTACTTGGAATTCAAAACAAGCCCGAAAAGATTACTTTACAAGTCATACGACCTTGAAATTGACACTTTCAAATTTATTTCTTAATCCAAACTTCTTAATCAAGTGGCTTTTTATTGCTTATAGAATCAGGGTATTTCTAGCCCATCTAACATTTTGCAATGATGTTCTGACAAGGGGACTCGATCTTTTTTGCTGTAAGAACCAAAGTGCGTTTTTCACTCTTCACATACCCCTTCACTGTTCAGCTCAGCTCTCCCCTGCCCGGGGGCGAAATTTTATAGGAATGTTTCAGCGGGAAAGTTTTGGCGGGAAAATCTTAGTTCTTATGCCGGCTAAATTTTGGCCTAATGTTTGTTGTAGGCTGAAGTATGCCTGTGCTTATACGGAAAAGTTCGCGAGATGCCTGGAGGATTCTGACAGAAATGTGGGAATCCCTTTCCCCTTACATGAAGTATGAATAAAAAATGATACAAAACGGAGATTGTTGATATAAAAACTAATCGCCTTCAAAAGCAACGGAACGTGTTCAAAAATTGGCAAGAGATAGTCAAATTTAACCGAGAGCAATGACCAAGTTGGTTGAACCTGTTTGTAAAATTTCATCGTGATCACCATAATGACTTTTTGATTAAAATCGTTGATCACAGCATACTATGATTGAGTACACCATTTTTTAGCCAGTTTCTTAAATTTTAGGCCATTTTACTCAAAAAGTTTGTGACGAGTCTCTCTATGTCTTGGCAGTACCTTATGAAATTCCAAAGCAAGTATTAACATAAATTGCACAAAGAAAATTCAGAAATATTTCAGTACACAGTATCAAAATACTTTCAGGTGACCTAGGAAAATTTTAACTTCAATTTTAAAGACGCTCGTAGCTTTTTTTAATCCGATTGTGTAGTTTCGTTTCATAATTTTTGAAAAACAAACAAAAACCAATTTAGCTCAAATGAAATCGGGAAAAAAACAAGATTTTGCATTTCAAGGCCCACATTTGCAATGAAATTTGTATAACAGAAAGGTTGAACTAAAGTTTACGACTAGAATATCTAAAGGGTATACGCATATCTTTTTTATCTTTTTATGGTATACGCATATCTACCGTCGATTCAAAATTTTCTTGTTGAAAACAAAGGTTTTGCTAGACCTAGGTCTCCCATATGACACAGCAAAATGGCACCTTTGAGAATAGATTGCACACTCCTGAAGGCATTCTATCACAGCAAAATAAAGAAAAAATGATACTTTTCTCAAGGACTGCAAATTTCTTTGTCACATCGGAAAAGTACATATTCCACTGCAATCTATTCTCAAAGGTGGACAATCTATCATCAAACTGTATAAAAGAAGGTCGGATGCAAAAAAGACAAGATATTTAGCACACTGAGGCCTTTCTGACTTGTGTCTTCATCAGAGTGTGAAAGTCACACTCTGATGAAGACACAAGTCAGAAAGGCCTCAGTGTGCTAAATATCTTGTCTTTTTTGCATCCGACCTTCTTTTATACAGTTTATTCGTACAACTTTCTACCAATATCTATCATCAAAGGTATCAATTTGCTATGTCATATGGGAGACCTGCACTGTGATCCAGGGCATCTAATTTAAGGCTAAAAATGAAATCTCATTTTGACTCAAATGATTAGTGCAGCTTTGTTCTCAGATACCGAGGGTCAAAACGAAACAAAAATTTTCAAAATCGGTCCTCTAGTTGCTGATTTATGGTAACTTAAACTTAGGCCTTTTCATAAAGGTATGTTTACGTCCTAATTTTTGGAAAAATCACACCCCTTTTCTTTGAACTCGATGATTTTAAAAATTGTGTATCTCCACCATCTTCTGTGCGATTTTAACGCTTTTTGCGTTGTTTGAAAGGCAATTTATTGGCAATCAATACAAATGACAGCTTAATGCAACACCTGTTCAAAATTTTACTATATTTGAAGATTTCTCCAAGGTATCTTTTTTAAGAAAATGAAGGCCGAATGTCGGTGAAAACCCAACTTAAAGTTGAAAACAAAAAATATATGTTTTGCTATGTCCTTATAAGTCATTTAAATTCAAAGTATATGTCTTTACAAAGCAGCCTGCCAAAGGGCTCGTGCCAGATCGTAATTTGGAGCGTTTTTTCAACATTTTAGTACCAGATACCGAAATGGCCTAAATTGGCCTAAATTGGCCTAAACTGCTTTGGCGAAATTTGTGTTGTTGATTTGATCCTATGAGATCAAATATTACATTTTTCTTTTGGTTCATTGTGTTGAAGCCTTTTCTTTTCACTTGGGGATGTTGTTTACTCTGATCCATTTATTGCGCTGCATAGTAAATGGTGGTGTAAACCCATTGAATCTCTTCTGTTAATCTTGCAGGACGGGAGATTTTCTTGAAAGATTTTGTTGTCTCAAGAGAAAAGCCCCATTTCCTAGTATTTTTATGTTTTTCAAGTGTTCGCCTTCTTCGGAAAATGGAAATGAAATTTGATGTAAAATTTGAAGTAAGGTATCCATGCATTAGTGCCACGATCTGAAGTCGATGCATTCAAGGCAAACCTTTATCATACGGTAACAGTTTACCGACAACTCAGCATCTGTTAGTGTAAAGAGTCCCTTCCACTCTACTCTCCATGCAGTGATCACCAATGATTCAACAGCTGAAGAGCAGTTAAAAGGCATCCCCGCTGAAGCAAAAGTAACATCTTCAGTAATGGCAGGAGATGGGTCTGGATCCCATGGCAATCCAAACTTGTACACCCAAACATCTGGAGATTAGATTGCTTCAAAAAAATTCCGGAAATCTCAAGCAGTTTTTTGTCCTGCTTGCGTTTTATGAAAGTAAGTAAAATTTAGAAAAATCTTCACGGGTTTCTTTTGTCTCCTTAGCTTTTTAGCGTTCTGATTGGTCTGTGAAAATGAGGCTTTGGCGGTTTCGACTATGTTCCTATGCTGCTTCAGAGAAGATGAGGGAATTTTGTATTTGTCATGCGTGAATCAGTACAGGGAGTCGAAGATGTAAGAACTATTCGGCATCTAGACTGATTGCAAGTTCGTAGTTATTGCTATTGATAGTCTGATGGACGCTATAACTTCGACTCATGGACTTTCACATTGAATATTGGGACGAAATTGTTTCCCTTGACGTCACGTCAGATATGGAAACCATAGCAACGCTGTACGAAAAGGCGAGTAATGGCGGTGGGCCTAAATTGTCAGCTCAATCGTCAGATAATAAAACGCCTCAAAATTCGAGTCTTGAGTGACGTTAGCAATGAACAAAAGCCACAAGTATTCGCATGAATGTTTCTTTAATCTAAGAATTAACAAACCTTTCAGTTTCAACAAGAATTTTCTCATTGTGAAGGCAATCTTCATCTAGCAATAGTGCACGCCAACACGCCACAGCTCCTGAAATTTTCCAACTACCGAAAAGAGGCCATTAACCTCGTTTCAAAGGAAATAGAAAAATCTGTGCGCCCTTTGTTTATCTTCGTCCCACTCTTTGATGTGAAGTCCATAAGTCCCAGTTTGAGCAAAAATATGTATTGTTGTTGTTGTTGTCATTGCTGTTGCTGTTGTTGTTGCGATAACTGGGACTATTTCGTGATTCTATTCGGCATCTTTTATGTTTCTTCTTGAATTATCAGTTCATGGAGAGACAATTGGCGCAACCAGAAGTGTTGCTTTATGCCATTTTCATTCAAACGTAGATAAAAGAAATCATTGGGAAAGTTTTGTGATAAACAATGCTCTTTTCTGATCAAAAACAAAGCTCAAACAAAAGGGAGAACACAAAGGCAATGCAGTGTCTACGGGCATTTCAGAAATTATTATGACAGGGAACTCTCCTGCAGCGGGCAGATTGCATTCACCGATTACTGATACACTTTCTGTTATATCTAAAATTATTAGGTACTGGCGGATTTTACGGGAGGCTAGCTCAGTTATGCTTTAAAGCTCCTTGAAAATCTCATACGGTTATAAGGTGTAGTTTTTTTTCTAAAATTATTTCTAGTCAAGGTGTTTTGGTAGGGAATCGCAGCATTGTTGCTGCACGTTTCCCTTGCAGAATGCAGAACAGAACAGATTACTTTTCTACTCTTAAAAATATTTTTAGGAACTAACGGATTATACCATGAGATAGCATAATCATTTATTGAATCATTCTGAAAATTTCATACTGTTGCATAGTGTATTTTTTGTAGAATTATTCTTAATCAAGGTATTTTTGGTCGGGAGTTGTTCGTTGTTGGGTGTTTCCCTTGCAGAATGCAGAACAGAACAGATTAATTGTCTGCTCTTAAAAATGTTTTCCGGAACTAATGAAATATACCACGAATTAGCATAATCATTCCTTGAATCATTTTGAAATTTTGTACTGTTACATGGTGAATTTTTTTTGTATAATTATTTCTAATCAAGGTGTTTTGACCAATCATACAAAATAATGGATAACTCAAAGATGAAACAAGGTATCAAAGAATTTCAAACGACATTCTTCATCATTCAACAGCCATATTCATTTGCATCAATAACGATTTGCACTTCAGATCACTTAACCAATTCTACAAGTTTCTTCATACTGTCAATCCTGAACAAAATATATTGGAAAAATGTAAGATTTTACAATTTCAAATAAAGAACCCCCCTTTTACCCCCGATACAATGTTGCTTTGATGTTTTCAGCTTCAAGATGCCAACCAACATTGTTTTGGGGGTAAAAGGGGGTGGTGCAAATCTAAGAGATAGAAGAACCTAGATTATCAGCAAAAAAAACTAGCTTTGTTCCAAATATTTTGTCCAGGATTGTAGTTTGCATATGCCTTTATACGAGTTGAAGACACTTGCTAGCTTGCATTCAGGTAACAATTGGAAATTCCATAAACATTATTATATACCTCATTTTGTAAGGCCACGAGGGGCTTTGATCATTCAGTACTTTCTAAATAACATTCTAAGGTACAAAACACGGAAGGGGTCAGGGGTGTTATCTTGCAGGTACCCCGTTGGTACAGTAATTGATTACCCTTCCTTTCAGAGAAGCCATAAGAAACACAACCTCTTCGCCTGAATTAACTGTGATATAAAGTTGCATTTTAATCTTTATTTATAGTATTAACTAGATGCTTTCTTTCTATCACAGAGTTTGTAGCATGTAAAAATGCGTTTGGTGCTTATAATTGCAAAGAAAATGTGTTCAAATTATGTGAAAAATTTCCAGGAAACGATGATTATTCAACAGTTACGACAGGGTGCAAGATACTGTGTGGTATTTGTACACGTAAGTCATTTTCTCTTTACAAATACGCATATTTGTGTTGGGAGAAATTCGAAATTTAACTCTATCCAGACCAGACCAGACCAGACCAGACCAGACCAGACCAGACCAGACCAGACCAGACCAGACCAGACCAGCCAGACCAGACCAGACCAGACAGACCAGACCAGACCAGACCAGACCAGACCAGACCAGACCAGACCAGACCAGACCAGCATGTAGACCAGACCAGCATGTAGACCAGACCAGCATGTAGACCAGACCAGCATGTAGACCAGTGGCTGAAAGGGGAGTATTGCCACCCGAGAGGGCAATTAACGGTATGATGTTTTTCTGGCGTAGTTTTGGATGCAGAATTCGAATCTGGATGTTGATCGGGCGTAGGACGGGTTGTTTCCAAAATATGGGGGGTCAAAAGCGAAACATTCATAATGTGCTATATCAATCGATTTTGTAAGGTAAATATCACATAGCGATGTCTAAAGCACTCTGTTTACAAGCCTAGGTAATGTATTGCCGTTTTATGACATGAAATAAGCATTCCTGCTTTTTAGGGGGAATTCCCAGCAACAGAAAACGAGCTGAGCAGTTTTGCAGTCTTCCTAGCACAAAATACAATGTTATTTTTATATTACACACACACATTTTGGAACTTGCAAATTTCCATCATCTTCATTACGTTCTACGCAGTATAAAAGATCTCAAGGTGCTTCGTCAATTAGACCTCGCCTGCCAATCACAGTCACACATTTGCGGTTCTTCGAAGAGTTTCTACAGCCAGAAACAACAAAAAATTATAACAGTGTAATGTCATGGGCAGCCATCTGCACTGTTTTCTTTGGATTCTTGCGTATATCCGAGTTTACCTGCGAACACAGTGAGCTATTTCATTCTACCACCTTGAATGCTAACGAAATAAAATTCTGCCACTCGTTGGCTACAGCCACATCGGTCAATATCAACATAAAAACGTCAAAAAACAGCCCCATTCGGAAAAGGAATCCAGCTAATTTTGGGCGCAACAGATGCTGAAATTTGCCCTGTAAAAGCCCTCCAAAATTACTTCAGAGTAAAAAACTCACAGATAGATGGCCCGCTCTTTTCATACCAAAATGGAAAACCTCTCAGCCGTAATTGTTTTACGGTAGATGTTCGCAACGTTCTTTCAAGGGGCGGCTTGGAACCAACCCACTTTGCCGGTCACAGCTTTAGAATAGGAGCTGCAACTACTGCAGGGGCTGCCGCGGGGCTGCCAAGCTCCCAGCTTGGCTCATTAAGACACTGGGGCGTTTGCTCTCTGACTGCTTTGAAACATACATCCGCACACCGAGAGAAACACTTGCTGAAGCCTCGCAAAGATTAGTGAGGCACAACTGATTCGTCTATGGGAAATCACACCAGGGTGTAATTTGTGACGTAAGTGTCCTTTGCAGCACACCTTTCCCATAAACTCTCTGAATATCACAGCATATCCAACAAATCAATTCCCAGATTTAAAACGTAGGATCAGTATTCCCCCTTGCTCAACTTCTGTCTGGGTCTCTTGCCTGGATTGGTTGCAGTTGGGCCTCAAATTACCCGTTTGGAAATGTTTCACTATTTTCAAGTTGCTCAACTGCTGTCTGGGTTGGGCTTCAAAACCAGTGTGTGAAAATTTCACTGCGGCCGGGGTGGCTTCTGTCTGCGTCGCTTGCGTGGATCGTTTAGGACTCGCCCCGTGTTTTCAGTTCGACTCCGACGCGTAAGAGCTCGTGTCAAAAGCGCCTGAGGATTTCCCTTATACGCCACAAGATACATCTCCATTCCCCACTTATCTTTAGGGTTAATAGTAGCTATATTTAGCTTCATTTTATTCTGGTTTGATGGATTTGATGTGCCCAACATTATTAAATGTCTTTCTTTGAGCCTAAAAATTCTGTCTCAGGACTACGCAACAACATAGCAGACCTCTGCATATTTCGGCCTAAAACTGCACAACAGCTCGTGAATACACTCAAAGTAAGTACATACCCACAAAAGACAATATCATTTATCAAGGCAGAGGGAAGAGTATTAAACTTGGAATTGCAAAGACAGATCAGTAATTTTCTTGTCGATTGCAAAATTTTGCAAATATTCCTTTGTTGCATCATCAATGGATCAGAATCCTACTTTCTCCATAAATGGAGGCAGCACATGAATTTGTCTAGTCTAGAGCACCATTTTCATTGGATGACTTTCCTCATCAAGATCGCTGATTTGATTTTTTGTAAAACTTCGCTAATTAGTGAACTTTTTCAGTTTTTCCGGATTTATGGGTATACTTTTCAAAAATTTGCCAGATTTCTGGATATGCTTTTCAAAAATTTTCCGGATTTATCGGTATACTTTTCAGAGATTCTTCCGGATTTTTGGGTGGTAGTTTTACGCTTTGAATGGCACAACCCCGTATCATGGAAACTTAAATTACCCCCCCCCCCCCCTCATCCTGGGGAATGTCTTCGCAGTACGGTGGAGGGTACGTACGCAGTACGCAGTACGGTGCAGTACGAATCTTCATGATAGCCCTCCACCGTACTTGCACCCTTCACCGTACTCCATGATAGCCCCCCACACGAAAAATGATAGCCCTCCACCCTACTGCAAGATAGCCCTCCACCGTACTTGCACCCTCCACCGTACTCTATGATAGCCCTCAACTGTACTCCGCACCCTCCACCGTACTCCATGATAGCCCTCCGCCGTACTCCACGATAGCCCTCCACCGTACTCATGATAGCCCTCCACCGTACTTGCACCCTCCACCGTACTCCATGATAGCCCCCCGCCGTACTTCAGGTAGCCCTCCACCGTACTCATGATAGCCCTCCACCGTACTCCGCACCCTCCACCGTACTGCATGAATAGCCCTCCACCGTACTCCGCACCCTCCACCGTACTTCATGATAGCCCCCGCCGTACTCCAAGATAGCCCTCCACCGTACTCGGCACCCTCCACCGTACTGCGAAGACATTCCCCAGGGTGCCCCTCCCCCGGGTCTATCTATCAATTGGTATACAAAAGCTATTCGCACAGCGCAATTTCCAAGCAGAAAAAAATTGTGCACCGAAACTTTTTCAGTCAATTCAAACAACCAATCGTTTTTTCTCGTTGGTCATGAAGTCATTAAAATAGGAAAGTAGGATGGGATCCTTACGCTATAGCTGCGTATGACACATTCCTCGGAATCACCCTTCAGCTGCCTTGGAGAATTCTTTATGGATGGATCGGCGTCAGTGTCGAAAGCCACGTATATATTCCTGCATTCGTTTGGAACTTCGCTCAGCAACTTTAAAGAGCGGCAAAGTGACATCTTCGACCGTTTTTGGCAGTTTTACAATGCCATGAAATGATGCAACATGGTATTTCCTAGCAAGGCTTCTTTGGAAGGAACTGAGCCCAGTGCAGCATCGACAAGTTTGCTTTTACCTGTCTTCTTTCTGCATCTGTCCGTTGCGCCATCGATAATGGCACCGGTGTGAGAGGGTATGCGAGGGACTTGTCAATATTGATTCGCTCATTTTCCTTGTATGACACTGTTATGAGGAGAACGAAAATGTCCTTTCTGCCGCAACGTTAATTTTCCCCCTTTTCTCAGAATCCCTAAAACTTCTCCATGGAGACATTTTGATAAGATCAAAGGGAGATGCATCCAGGGGGGGGGTACATAACATATCTAGGGTACGGGTATGTGCCGCCCATATGGGTGGGTTTTTGGACCCAAAATTCTCCAAACAAGGGTCCTTTTTCGGCAGATTTTCCATAAACATGGGTGGAGTTTCGCTGAAATTGGCAAAAAATGTTTAAAATGGGCAGTTTTCCGTCAAAATTCATCATAAAAGTGAGTATCAAAAGCAAGTTTGGGTAATTAGAAGAGGGTAGCTTTCGGAAACCCGGGCGGCAAACACCCGTCCATCCTCAAGTCATGTACCCCCCCCCCCCCCCCCCCCCATGACGTGAGATGCACCTCAGTTTTCTTTCAAATGCTGTTGATCATTAAAACGACGAGAAAACGAAAAACAAGAAATGGTTTTTGGAGTCGATTGAGGAAGTTTGGGCCAATAATTCATTTCAGCTTGGCAATAGTGCCATGTAATGTACTTTGCAAGAAATAATAACTCCTTGAAAATTCGTCAATTCTTTCAATTCTTTCTTTTCTTTCTTACATCGACACCCCGGGTAATGTCTGTGCAGTACAGTGGGGGCTGTTCAGTACAGTGGAGGCTGTTGAGTACAGTGGAGGGCTAACATCAGTACTGTGGCGGGCTAGCATCAGTACAGTGGAGGTTGTTAAGTACAGTGGAGGGCTTACATCAGTACAGTGGAGGGCTAGCATTGAGTACAGTGGAGGGCTAGCATGATGAGTGTGGGGGGCTAGCATCAGTACAGTGGAGACAGTTGAGTAGGGTTGAGGGTTAACATGAGTACGGTGGAGGGCTAGCATGATTAGTGTGGGGGTACAACATTGAGTACAGTGGAGGCTATTCTGTACAGTGTGGGGCTTACATCAGTACAGTGGAGGGCTAGCATGATGAGTGTGGGGGGGCTAGCATCAGTACAGTGGAGGCTGTTGAGAACGCCCTTCAGACTCTCGGAGAGTGAGGGATACGCCCTTTTAAGAAAGCTAGTTTGGAAAAAATTGTTTAGACATTCCATGAAAAAGTTATTAAGGAAGCGGTATTTACGGTAAACAATGAAGAATTTCACTTTTACGAGGTGACTTTGAAAGCACAGACATAAAACTTTCAAACATGGCTATATAAGAAAACTATTTTCTTGTGTCTATATATGTTTTAAAGTAGGTACAGTTAAGCCCGAAATTATTCATACCTATGCCAGATTCTGAGTATTTCGAATCGTGCTATTTGAGGACCAATTTTACTGTGGCTGAAGTTTTGTAAGAATGTGATAAAAGGCTGAAGCAAGTGCTACAAAAGATATTTCAAGGAATGAAATATCTTGTGAATTGGTTAGCAAATATAATGATTGAAAATACTCCAAATTTGGCATAGGTATGAATAATTTCGGGCTTAACTGTAGATGGTCATAAAAGTTGCTGTAAAGAGATACTAATTTTTGTCGAACGATATTTTTACGGGCCCCTTCGAGGCCAGGACCCCGGACCTTTTACCCCGTCCACCCCCCCCCCCCCCTCTCGACGGTCCTGGCTTTATCTCATTCTTACCATCTCCAAACCGCCAACAGAGTGAAAGTGATCTCCGAGCGAATGTAACATGAAAAGAAAACGCGCCAACTGATGGCTAGCGTAATGTAGAAATAAAGCTCATTGCGTAAGTAAAGATAATGTCATGTTGTAAAAGGAGTTTTGTCTTCGTGTCACCCCCCCCCCCCCCCCTTAGCAGTCAGAATTGCAACACCTTTCACCTTCTTATATTCCCTTCCTAGCGTGTCCACCAAACAGTACGGAAAGCAGCTGCCGTGAAAATACAGTTTGCCAGCAGCAAACTAATGCTAGCTCATACAGTTGCTCATGTAAGAGTGGATTTAGTGGTGGTTTTAATTGCACTGACATAAACGAATGTACAACTGGTCAACATCAATGCAGTGTCAATGCTGATTGTACGAATACCAAGGGATCTTATACATGTCAATGTAAATTTGGTTATTTTGGAAATGGAACTACGTGTGATGGTAATGTCTCGTTTAATTCCTACCCTGCCGACCCCCCCCCCCCCCTCCTTTGGCAGCCCGGGGGTCAGCAAATATTTCCTGCACAAATGCTCGGAAGCAGAATGCCCGGGGGCCATGCACTGAGAAAATCCCATATTCCCAGTTGCTGTATACGAAAGAGCTTCGGTTTTTGTCAAATGCCCCTCAAAATGCCCGAGGGCCTGGAATGATTTTCTAGCAAATGCCCTGGGGTGTCCTGCGGGATGGTCAGGGCAGGAATTGAACGAGACGTAAAAAGGCTAAAGTTGTAGTGTGAAAATATCCATTTCAATGGACGTCTGCTAAGTGACCCATTAAAAATTTGAAATGTTGCACCACAGGAAGCCCAATCGCGTATTATGGCGGCCTAAGCTAATACTAGTAAAAGAAAATAAAATTCATACCGTAAATGGCTGATTGTTATCTCGGTTATCTCTGTCTCGATTGTGTCTTTCTTCTTGTGCTCTTGTACCCCTGAAATGATTGAAGCATTCTGCCACCATGGTAACAGAATTGATGTTGTTGCTGTTGTATTGAAATAACGACGCAACATTATAGGTTGAAGTGTGTATACATATAAGAAAGAACAAGGACTGAAGCTTTCTTACTTACATAAATCTAACAACAGTTTTATCCTCGCTCAATCTCGATGAATTTTCCATCAAACGCCCAGTTCTTTGCATGAAAATGTTCCCCAGATTTTAAACTTCGTACTCAATGCATTTGTCTTCACTTTCCTCCCCGAAATGATTTAAAACAAACGCCAAACAAAACTGATCACTTTGACAGTTTGAAATCTACTCAAGCTCCGTCCACCATCGTGGCCAGGATAAAAGGCGCCGACGTTCGAAATTCGTTTTGTACTAATTTCGAACGAATTTCGAACGTCGGCACCTTTTATCCTGGCCACGATGGTGGACGGAGCTTGAGTAGATTTCAAACTGTCAAAGTGATACGCTTTGTTTCGCGTTTGTTTTAAATCATTTCGGGGAGGACAGTGAAGACAAATGCATTGAGTACGAAGTTTAAAAGCTGGGGAACATTTTCATGCAAAGAACTGGGCGTTTGATGGAAAATTCATCGAGATTGAGCAAGGATAAAACTGTTGTTAGATTTATGTAAGTAAGAAAGCTTCAGTCCTTGTTCTTTCTTATATGTATACACACTTCAACCTATAATGTTGCGTCGTTATTTCAATACAACAGCAACAACATCAATTCTGTTACCATGGTGGCAGAATGCTTCAATCATTTCAGGGGTACAAGAGCACAAGAAGAAAGACACAATCGAGACAGAGATAACCGAGATAACAATCAGCCATTTACGGTATGAATTTTATTTTCTTTTACTAGTATTAGCTTAGGCCGCCATAATACGCGATTGGGCTTCCTGTGGTTGCACCAAAATAACACCAAAATGAGATGGAATTTTTTGGGTGTGTATTGTGTCAATGATGCAGATAATTTTATAGATACAGTCGTTGCTAAATTTTTAAAACCACCTTTTAAAATGTAACATTTGTTGGCGCAATGACATGCAATGCTACTGCTCTGCCTATTTTATTTTCTTGGAATGGTATCAGGTTGATTTCTATGTAGATTCTGAAGCTTGATGCTTTATTTTAGATTTTCCATTTTTTTGCTATAACATCACAATGACGTTTCCAGGAATTCTTGGAAATTATAGTAGTTTTTCTGTCAAGGTGTCAAGGTATTAGACCCAAAAAAAGTTTTACCCGGCTGGAATTTGCATCGATCTCAGACATTATCTCTGATTTCTTTACAAAATATCAAACCTTCTCGAAAAGATGGAATGGTAGAATGCTTTCAAATAAGGTAATTTGTACAAACACGAATTTTCAAAGATGCAATGCACCTGAAGACTGTGCAATGTATTCAAGACTAATTTGATTCTGGCTCTGGACACAAATGCATCAAGAGAATTTTCCAAGACCTGTGAAGAAACCAATTTTTGATGATTTTTCTGAAGTCACGCTTTCTATATGTTTACCCGGTACGAGATATATTTCTGTCAGAATGAGATTGTACAAACAATCTAAAAAAGGCTAATTGATCTTACCTATTCACAATTTTCTCTTGCTAGCTCTAACCATAATTTATTTAAATTTTGATATATCGAAATACTCCCTAAGTCAATGTCCATGATCAATTTAGTATTTTCTCCACACATTTAGTGGCATATCTACCAAGTTAATGTAGTAAATGCTGCTGTTTTTATTACAGATGGGTCAAATAGAATCGTTTGCAATGAAACTTCAATGGCAATCTACTTTGATAACAGGACAAAGCTTTACGACGGTTCATCGATAACATTGAAGGATACAAGTTGTACTGCCAAAAAATACCTACCTAATAATGAGTATGGACTGGTTACTGCTTATGACAAATGTGGTACAAACACGACAGAGACATTGACGCATATTTTTTATGAAAATGAAGTAACGTGGACATTTGGAAATACTTCTTCAGCAGTTGTCCGATCAACTGGCAAAAAGATTAAATTTAATTGTTTATTTGATCGCAGCAAAAATACATCAACCATTCATTTAGAGCCAGTGAAAACATTTACTACTGCCACAGAAGGTAATATTCTTTGCTGGTTTAGGAGCTTTTTATGAAATTTAACTAAGATTCAATTTACATTTAATTTCTTTTTTATTTTCATGATGCAGGGACTAGACAGCTCACACCGATGAAAATATTAGGAAGGGTAGAAACAAGCTGTTGATATAGTTAAGTGACTGCAGTTGCATGCCAGATTGAAAAATTTGCCTTGTGCGCAATCTATGTCAAAACAATAGCCTATTGTTTGAGAAAAACAAATTTGTGCAAATAGACCTTTTAGCTATTCTACAAAAGAGTCAGAATCAGATCATTTGACACCACCCAGGCATTTTGCAAAAGAATTTTCAACTTTGACCTTCAGTTTTTACGTTTGAAAAGAGTTATACGTTGAATTGCTTCAATTGTTCTTGAAGTGACTTTTCTTTTGAGGAATCGGTCCTTGCATTGCATTCCATGCCAAGTGTTTTGTATCAAAAAAGAGGAAAAAAAGCACATGCACGCTTATTTTGGAGATGTGGCATGACTTTATCATTCTTACCACATTTTTATCATATTTTTTTAACCAGGGCCATGTCCGTGCGTCTTCTATTCTTTTCAAATACAAACAACGAGAAATTAGAGTTTACAGGTGCAATCTATGTCGGAAAAATAGCCTATTGTTTGAGAAAAACGAATTTGTGCAAATAGACCTTTTAGCTCAAAAGAGTCAGGATCAGATGATTTGACACCACACTGGTATTTTGCAAAAGAATGTTCAACTTTGACCTTCAGTTTTTACTTTTGAAAAGAATTATACCTTGAATTGCTTCAATTGTTCTTGAATTGACTCTTCTTTTGAGGAATCGGTCCTTGCATTGCATTCGATCCCAAGTGTTTTGTACGCTTATGTTGGAGATGTGGCACGACTTTATCATTCTTACCACATTTTATTATATTTGTTTAACCAGGGCCATATCCATGCGTCTAATATTCTTTTCGCATACAAACAACGAGAAATTATAGTTTTCAGGTGCTTTGGAAAGCATTCATGATATTCAAATCATGGCTAGGCCCTTTTTCAAAACCTCCGGTTTTGGGTGCACTGTAATAATAATAATAATAATAATAATAATAATAATAATAATAATAATAATAATAATAATAATAATAATAATAATAATAATAATAATAATAATAATAATAATAATAATAATAAAAGAGAAATATTTATACAGGGTTTACCTTGTCAATACTAAAAGTATTGTTATCAATAGGGGCCCTGTTTGAAAATTAAAGAAAAGTAAAACCATCATTATACAATGTAAAAAAGGCTAAAATGTTCTTCAATATTTATCGTTAAAAATCCTGTAGTGGGGTAAAATATCTATGATCCTTGCAAATGTTCTTTAAGTCGATGCTTGAAAACAACAATGGATTCTAAACTTCGAATGTCAATTGGTAGTTCGTTGTAACAAGATGGGCCTTGGAACCAGAAGGACTTTTTTTGCGGCTTCTATTCTGACCTTTGGAACGCGCAAAGTAGCTTTATTGCCTCTTGTACCATAACTATGGTTAATTCTGTCACCATAGGACGCAAAATTAGCGATTGTAGTTCCTTGCAAACACTTGAAGATTAAAAGATCTGCTTTAAACTTTTTCTGGTTTAATATCGTCATAAATCCACATTCTTTATCATACTCTGGACGACGATGAATGCTTTTAATGGCTCTTGCTTGAAGGTTTTCAAATTTCTTGCCCATTGTGTCCGAGATCTTTAGAGTCGGTGTAGAGCAATACAGCATTTTGGGCAATACAATTGCTTTGTATTGATTCAGCTGCATGGCTCGTTAGTGGCTGTCCCTTTTCTTTTCAAAAGCTTAATTCGTGCTGCAGCACTTTTTAATGAGGCCCTGTTAGGGGGGTAGACATTATTTCATATTTCATCATGAAAAATTGCCATTATTTCATATTTCAAATTTACCAAAACCAAATATTTCAAAATTATATTTTGGCTTGGAATACTTCTACTTATTCTGCTTATGCTAGCTCGCCTGTGTCCCACCCAGTATCACCTAGCTAGCCTGGTTCCAATTTTTTTAAGAATGACCATTTTGCAGTTGTGTAGCCTGGGTCCTCTTTTTTGGGGGCAAATGTGGGGTAAGCAAGGAAAAGTGGGAGTCTGGGGATTTGCCCCTGGGAAAAGTTTAGGGGGTCATACCCTTTAGAATGCTGGAGACGCTCTTTTTCAGAACAAGCCGCCTAGGCTCATGCCAGAATCAAAGAGTAAAAACGCTATAGGCTAAACACCTAGAAGAAAGCTTTTGCTGCCGTTTTTAAAATGCAAGTAACAACAGCTTTTCCTTTTACCTTTTTGTCTTATTTCAATTCTCGTCAACTTCAACTCGTTTTAATACTCTGATCAAAGTTGTATAAAGAGAAACAATACTCATGCAATTTAAGGTGGAATTTGCTGAACATATGAAACATAAAGAGAGAGCGAGGTAAAAAGCGGAAAATTGTGAGAAACGCACTTTATCAAACGCACTTATATTATTTGCCAAAATAGAAGCATACACAAAAAACCAGTTAATTGTATCTAATAAAGCTGCATGCTTAAAAAGTAAAGCTGCATGCAAAAAGCCAGCTACATGATAAAAAACCAGGTGGTAGTAAGATGTTATACTACGATCCATGTGTGGTACGCTGCGAGCGAAGCGAGCAGAAAATTTTTGGCATACTTTGTTGACTTAAATCGTTCCAAAGCCAAGATTTCATTCATTAGTGTTAGAGTGGAATTTCTTTTTCCTTTTTGACATTCAAAAACAACGATGCTGCAAGTGTTGGAGGGACGAAAATAAAGCTTGCCTCCCTTTTAAGTTTCTCATCAGATTTGGATGAATCATCAAAGCCCATCTTTTTTGGGTACGATTGGGGAGGGGGCAACTACCCCTTTTCCTCCTCTCCTCGCTACGCTAATGCCATTTTGATGTGGATGGACCTTTTGGTATTTAGGTGATAGATGCAGCCGGTTACTAGAATTGGCTTCACATACACTTGTGGCTGTTGATCCGCCATTCTATTTAACTTCCATGCCATTGGCTGGACTTCTAGCCTACGTGTAGGAAGGGGGTCCACACGTAGAGGCTACTGGATGCAAAGAACCTTTTTATGTTCTGAATCACACTCCTCCGCAGAAATGATCATTCTTCTCTTTTAGATGTAGTTATGAACTGGGCTTGCTTTGAAATATTTGAACAGCTCAATACTCTGTTTTGAGTGGCTGCCTCTATAAAATGAATAATTTTCATAAAAATCTAAAAAGATATCTAGTCATTTCATTATTTCATATTTCATACTGGGAATCAACGTTATTTCATATTTAAAAACTAAAAAACCTAAATATTTATATTTCCCCCCCAAAAATCTCAATTATTTCATATTTCAAATACCCCTTATAGGGCCTCTAGCCTGATAAACAGCTAACTAAAAGGAATATAAGTTTCCTTTTTTCCTTTTGGTAGACTGTGTATCAGGCTAAAAGGTTTATTCCCCTAAATATAAATGGAATTTTACATTCTGGTGCCCTTCCCAAGGGGTCTGCAATGTTCTGAGTTTGCAAAATTCCAAGAATGACAACTGTTCCATATTTCAAGGCAGGTTAGCACAACTACAAAATCCATTCAGCTAAATGTGATATTGGTCTCAATTACTAAATTGTAAATTTTCTGGAATAGTTACTGTAATTAATGTTCATAGTTCAAAAGATCCTGTGAATTTATTGTTTTAAACTGCCATGGATGCCATTTCAATCATATCTCAATCACTGGTTTTTATCATTTTCTTTATTATCAGGTTTCACTTATTATTCATTATTTGCTCCATCCAATTGCATTCATAAGCATTAGCAGGAATAATGAAAGAATGAAACAGCTGTATCATCACAACAAACTGTTCAATTTTGAATTCAAAAAATTTCGAAAAACAGGTTTTGTATGAGGGAAAAACAATCTTGATGGATGGAAAGAGTTCATAACAAACAATGTTTAGTCTCGACTCTAAAACTGTTCAATGGTCCATCCGGCAGCACATTGCTTTCTATAATGACATGACTCCCTACTGTGTTTTACTTTGCATGAATGCAGATTCAATGCATTCATTACATGAAGTAGAACAGCAGGCAATCCTTTGGTCCTGCAACAAAAACAGAAACTGAATAAGGTTTTAATGTAAACTTGCATGTTATATGGCTTAAGGGACAGGGTACATTTTATTTATAACATGGCCAGTGCATAATGTAACGGGGTAACTACTTTATTGAGCTTGTACAGAGCTGGGTCAACACTTTTTACAAAGCAAATATAAACGGGGCAGTAACCTTTTATAAGCTCAATGTGGAGTATGAAATATAGAATGGGTTATTTTGGGGACAAAATTGTGAATCGTGCAAGTTGAGAAATGCTTGCAAGGATGTGTATTTAAAAATAACGCCATCCTTGTCAGGTCATTTTTTTGTTCACATAACGAAGCTTCTTTAAGGCTCGTAAGGAAAAGAATTGATCTCGTTATGGTCTTTCGCTAATTCATTGATGGATCTGTTGTTCACAAATACGGAGCAGATACATTTTTCAGGAAAGGGTAACGGGGCAGTTGGTTGTTTTGCAATAATTTCATACAGGGCGGGCAAATTTTTGCAAAGATTTTTCTTCTCCACCGGCCATGTAATATAATAAATTTTGCACTGTCCCTAACCCAACAATTCCTTGAGATCTTCGTCTCAATTTCGAACCGAACATTGTTCCTTTATCCATTCCCTGCCGGTTGTAGTACTCAGCATATTTTTGCTTGTGCAAGGACGGGCAATGCCAACAATATTGTTCATTGTTTTCTCCATCCAACTGAATTGATAAGCATTATAATGAAACAGCTGTATCATCACAACAAACTGTTCAATGGTGAATTCTTAAAATGTCGAAAAACAGGTTTTGTTTGCGTAAGCAATGTTTGAATTGGCAAATTTAGTAAACACTAAAGTAAAGGTAGAGGTACTTGTTATTTTCATACTAATTTTTCTTTGTTGCCTTGTGCGTAGATTTTATATGGCTTAACCCGACCATTCTTTAAGATTCTTGGTTTCAATTTCAAATTTGTAACAAAGTTGTACTGGTACAGTGTAAACATGGTCCTTATTACCATTGGTCACACAATTCATAACATATTTGATATGAAGCCTTTGACTTTATTTTTAGATGGGAAAGTTACTTTTTTGAAATGATCGATGTTACTGATTTGTTTCATTTAAGAACCATGTTGTATCCATTTTTCCGTTTTAGTTGGTTTTGGAACATTTACAGTGTCATTGGCGATGTACAAAGACAGTACGTTCACAATGCTACAAAGCATTTTCCCGGCCGCAGTTAAATTTGACCAAAGACTTTACTTCGAAGTGCAGGTTGGCACAAATGTGGTTAGTTCTAGATATTCAAAACACTTGAAAATCATCAAGGAGAATGATAGCAGGTTGAATATCTCAAAAATAGTAATACATTTTGAAATTTTGTAGGCGTGACTGCTGGTTTCAGTGATCGGGCAAATGTGGTCTCCTGAAGGTCATAACTCCATCATTTCTCAACGGACTTTTACGCGGATGGTTGCAAACTTTAATTGAATATCTGAAGAGCAGCATCATGCAAAAATTTGGCGAGAATCTTTTGCCGTTTTGTCGCAATCTTCAGACAAACGGGGCACAATTTTTTTGGAACACCCAAGTATATACAAAATGAAAGAGAACACTACGTTTTCTGAAAGATTTAAATGTAGAGAGGTTGCTGTGAAGTAAAATGTGACGTATTTTCGGTTGCCATTCAAAATCTGTTCAACTTTGGTTTATCCAAGGGTACTTTTCCCAAGGAATTGAAAGCTGGAGATGTAAGCTCGTTCTTCAAAAAAGAGGATGCCTTTACGAAAATGAATTACCGACCAATCACAGTTTTGCCATCAATATGAAAAATCTACGAAAGATTGCCGCAAGATCAAATGCTACCTTTCGTCCAAAGTTTCCTGTCCTCATTCCTTTCTGGCTTTCGAGAAGGCTATAGTACGCAGCATGCACTTCTACGTCTATTGGAAGCACGCAATAAGACAATGGACTACACAGACGTCGGAGGGGCTGTTCCCGGGGGGGGGGGGGTACTTCACATATTTTGGGTACAGGGACGTGCCACCGGGAAGGGTATCGATCTTCGCGACCTTGGTATATGGAACGGTATCGATTTTCACAATTTTGGTATAAGGAACGGTATCGATTTTCACAATTTTGGTTAAAGTATAAGATCGGATATACATTTCAGAAAATTGGTATAAGGTCGGGTGTACTTTTTTGGAAAATTGGTATAAAGTCGGGTATGCTTTTTCGGAAAATTGGTATAAGGAACGGGTGTGTTTTTGAAAAGCATCGATGGCACGTCCCGACCACAACCTGGTCAAGTAACCCCCCAGGGGGTTGTTTTGATGGACCTTTCGAAGACCTTCGACTGTCTAAATCATTAATCATTTATTGCGCTTGCTGCTTATCCATAACTATCTCAAGGAGAGGAAGCTGAGAGTAAAGGTCAATGGCTCATTCAGCACATGGACAGAAACCGTGCTAGGAGTACCGCAAGGTTCAAGCTTAAGACCCGTTTTGTTTAACCCTATTTTAACCGGGGGGGGGGGCGTTTTTCGCCCCCCCTATCGGATTTTTTTTAATAGCTCCCAAACGATGCTACTTACAATGCGGAAACTCCTTGACTTTTCCTAAAATTTAGTTGGCAATCAGAAAATAGAAATTTCAATACCTATTGTTTGATCACGTGACCACCACATGCCCATATTTGGAGAGTGGTCACAAAGAAATTCTTTAAAACGGTTCTAATTTCTTTCTTTGTTACTAAATCTCAACAATATATATACCATTCGCTTCGTCTCGATGAGTACTTTCATTTGATATATAATTTATTCATATTTGCTGACATTAGCAGTTTATTATTTCTATGACGTCATCAATCTTTATGACGTCATGTTCCTGATGAATGAGTATTTTTTCATGCAAAACTGATGTAATTACCTCAAATATTGATGAAGGTACTTGATTTCACCAATAATATGCGAAATTAATGGTTTTAAATCATATTTATTGAGCTAACAATTTTGCATTGAATCAAATTTTCATTATTTAGTTAGTTAATTTATTAGAAACCACAAACATCCGTATGAAACCATACAAAACTACAAATTAATGATGTCAAGCAGGTATTTGGATGGTTTTTTGCCAATTTTATCAAGCTATTTGCTAATTATGGGCCCTTTTCTGCAAATAGCTCGATTTTCTCAAAATTTGCATTATTTTTGGTTGCCTAGCAACCAATCACGTGACTATTGATTGATTGATGCTATTTTTAGATTCTCCTTTGTTCAATTATGACACAGTGCAAGTTTCATTGTCATAGCTGTTATACTTGAGGAGAAAAACAGGGGGGGCGAAAAACGCCCCCCCCCGGTAGAAAATCACTTTTTTTTACCCGGTTAAAATAGGGTTAACATATACCTGAATGACCTTTTTATGTTCCTGGAGGAGTTCATCATCTGTACTTATGCTGACGACACAACTATTTAGGCGTGTGGTCCTAAAACCGAACATGCCATCGTGCTCAAAGTAACTGAATGGTTTCGAAACAATTTTATGACACTAAATGAAGACAAATGCCACTTAATGAATTTTGGTGCAAAGGTAAATAATGAAATATCAATCCAAATAGGCAAGGCTTGCATGAAAGAAAGTACAGAGGAGAATCTTCTCGGCATACCTTTCGATCAATCACTTTGTTTCAAATAACATCCCAAGACTCTGTGTCAAAAGGCTGGCCAAAAAGTCCATGCACTTGCCCGAATATCACGTTACCTGGACCTGGGAAACTATGGCAGTTATTGAGGATGTTCATCGTATCTCACTTCAATTACTCTCCACTTTTTTGAATGTTTTATGATTGAGCTTCGAATCATAGAGTAAACCGTGTTCAAGAAAGAGCAGTACGTATAGCATTTACGGAAATGATTTTGGTTTCCTTTTGGAGCAAACTAAGTCGGTGCCAGTCCATGTAAGAAACTTGCAGTTGTTAACAACAGAAATTTGTGAAACCAAATCCGAGCTAAACCCACCCTTCATGAAGGATATCTTTATGGAACGAGATCTTAGCTACAATCTAAAGGCTGTTTTCCAGTTAATGGAATTTTCCAAGCGGGCGAAAATTTACACAATGAATGGTTACTCAGGCGTGACTTTCTATTCAAATTCAGAGCGACCTTTTCTCTTGTAAACAATATAATTTCTGCCCACTCGGTAAATCACGCCCAACTTCCAAAGGTGCGGACTACGTATGATGATGTTGATGATGATGATGATGATGATGATGATGATGATGATGATGATGATGATGATGATGATGATGATGATGATGATGATGATGATGATGATGATGATGATGATGATGAAGATGATGATGATGATGATGGTTTACTCTCATTGAATAAGTTGTAGACATTTTGGAAACAGTATACAAACAAACATCTGATGAAACCTTTGTGGGAAACAATGTCGGCATACATGTTGCTGAAATTGATGGCCCACTTGTTTTCATGACCAATGTTTCTATATATTTTACAGATGTGCTTCTGATACGACAGTTCAATTCATTTCTGTGAAACAACCACGCAAGACAAGATTCAGCTTCATGTCATTCAAGTTCTACGGGTATACTCAAGTTTATCTCCATTGTCAAATTTTCATGTGTCACAAGCACTCATCTAACCCTCGCTGCACATCTGGTTGTCAAGGAAACAACATCAGACGAGTTCGAAGATCGATATCATTCGAATCAGAGGAAATAGGATTGAGGTCACTGCGGAGGGGAGACAACGAAGAACTAGAAGTAAAGAATTATCCACCTTCAAAAATATATAGTCTCAATATCGGACCTTTTGTAAAAAAAGAAGATACAATAACTGGTAAGTCTTTTATTAGTCAACAAAAATTGTCTATCTGAAATTCGTTATGCTTCATTTTCTATGCGCTAGCAATGATCCATCAATATTTGGGGAAGAGGTGACAAAAATAAAAGAATTCCGTACCCTACAGTTGTCCAGTTCTCTTATCTGCATTACTATCGACCATTTGAATGAGAGTGATCAGCAGAGCTGTGTGAATTCTTTAAATCTCGTTGGTAAGTTCATTTATGATGGCCTAAGCAGTAGAAACCAGAGAGAACTGTCGAATGAAAACAACGTTGTATGCAGAAGTTTCCGATTTCCTTCGCTCAAAGTAAAATTGATCAACAGAGATACAGATATGATAGTTGGCATGGGTAAAAATCGGTGCACCGTTGTCCATGGGCTAGACAGAGTCAATGTTAGTGACCTACATTCTGCTCTCGGTCACCCATTATGGCCCATGAACAAGAGAAATTAAATTTAAGCGTACTGAGGACTAGTAGCCAAATTGAATTTCCGCGGAGAATCTTTGCTGATATCAGTGTTGCCATGATTTGACCTTCACTACACGCATTGTACGCTTTAAAGTGGATCTGCACCAAAGGTGGGCACGCTACTGAAATTTTTGAAATAACTAAACAGCGATAAGGTGGCTCACCACCAAGTAAAAAAAAGTTCAAAACACACATAACGATAGGTTCAGGTGGCTCGCTACTGATATATATTTTACACTGCTTCCCATATGGTTTCCTGTCGCTCATGGTTTGATGGCTTGTTTGCTCGCCTCCCATAATGGGCGACGCTTAGAAAAAGTGCCATGTTCCCCCCTCTGTGAAATACTTCAACAACTTTGTATGTAGATTTGATTAATCCGATTTAAGAATTCATACGTTTTTCTCAATTAATTAGTGATATTGCCAGTTCATTCTGTTTTTTCCTCAAAGCATCTTTGAGGAAAATCATTATCTACCTCATGGAAAATATTATCCACCACATGGGCATAATGGGTGACAGCACCCCAGTATGCATAATCCAGTTTCGGATGAAGAGCTTGGTTTTCTAAAAGCTTATCTAAGCAATGCGGATCATGCTCGTGTGAAAATCCAGTCGACCTTGCTGATTTTATGTTGTGACTGCTGTGAATGGGCAGAGTTCTAACTTGGGGAGATATTTCAGCAGGGGTGCCCTAGGGATCTATTCAATGACTCTTGTTTTTTCTTGTGTATATAAATGATCTAGCTGTAGGCCTAACGTGCAATGCTAAGTTATTTGCTGACGATACATCATGATTCACAGTCGTTGAAGATTCCAATACAGGTGCTAATGATATTAACCATGACCTAGAGTTAATAAGACAGTGGGCTAAAAATTGGAGAATGTCGTTCAATCCTGATCCTCAAAACAAGCTGTTGAATTAATATTCTCAAGGAAGAAAATTGAAATTGATCATCCAGTGATTCTCTTTAACAACATACCTGTGAATAAATTTAATGAACATAAACATCTGGACTCAAAGCTTTCTTTTTCAGCTCATATCAAATCAGCTATCGCTAAGACAAGAAAGGGCACTGGGTTGCTGAAATACCTTTCCAAATATCTGCCTAGGCATACCCTAAGCGAATTATATAAGCTCTATGTGCGACCCCATCTAGACTATGGTGATGTTATTTACTATACTCCTGATAAAGTATATGTCAATGCAGTCAAAACATCATTTTGCCTAATTTAATGGAAAACTTAGAGTCTGTTCAGTATTCTGCTGCTTTAGCTGTATCAGGAGCATGGAGAGGAACATCCCGAGAGAAGCTGTACGCATAGTTTGGTTGAGAGTCACTGAGTTCCCGAAGATGGAGTAGACGCCTCACTTTGTCTTACAAGTTTATAAACAACCTAAGCCCTGCATATACAATGGATCTTATCCCTCCACTTCATCAGTCGCAGTACCAGCTTAGCAGTCACGATGTCACTGGACGAATAATGGCAAGAACAGAAAAATGCAGGTCTAGCTTCTATCCTAATTGCTTGTCCAAATGGAACAAGCTTGAACCTGAATTGAGACTTGCACCATCTGTTTCTGTTTTTAAAAAGAGCTTTCATCAATAATCCGCCCACCTGCAAAATCTGTCTTTGGAATTCACGATCCAATCGGATCATCATATCTTGCTCAACTTAGGGTTGGTCTCAGCAAGTTAAACCTCCACACATCCAAGCATAATTTTCGGGATACCGTGAACCCAATGTGCCCAACGAGCGATGGCATTGAGGATACTGAGCACGTTTTTGTTGCTTTGCCCTTCGTTTGATGTTCAACGTAGAGATCTTTTTGCTGGAGTTGTTGAATTATTACGGCCATTTGTCCAAATCACCAATCTTTCAAACGATGCTCTTACGCAGCTATTATTATATGGTGATAAAGGCCTTTCTCATGACTTGAATTCGAAAATACTCGAGTTGACTTTACGCTTCATCTACAAAACTGGTCGATTTAACTAATATTATTTCAAATTCTAGTCACATACCATGCAACCACCAAGTCTCTTAAAGTAACATTTCTATTTGTTGGGAAATCCTGTCTCGCATTAGATGTCAGGTATGAGGTACGATAATAAAAACGAACACACAAAAAGAGTTATTCTTGCGATATTTTCTGTTTTTGAGTCATTACAGCCCCAACGTGACATTTAATGTTAGACATTCTCAAGAAAAGTATTTATCGTTTATGTCTGTAGCATTTATGTAAAATTGTATGTAGTTTAACTCCTATTTTTTATTTAACTTCATGAGGTAGTTAACTTCATGGGGTTGGAAATTGCTCCTCGTGGTATAGTTCTTGTACCGGGCGTCCCAAAAAAATGTACTCCTGTTTCAAAAATCACCAAAAATTGATTATCAAACCTTTGATAAAATTTTCTTTTTGAGTTGTTTTGTCAAAGACCAAAAATATTCATAGATGATAAAATGTTTGCTTTTGATGCAACAAGGTAGAACAATTACACGTTGAAAAACCTTATCTTGAGCTATAGTTTTTAAGCAAAATAGTAAATCTTGCCTATGAGTCAAAATTTTCAGATTTTTTATCATCATTGAGACCGGCCATGATTTTGCGCAATTCTTTCTGTCATTTATGCCCAAAGTAGATGGTTTACATGCACAAAGAAATTGATCTGGCAATCATCAGTGCTTTTTTGCAGTATGGTTCAAAACCAGGTAGCCCTAAAAAGAGCTAAATTTGCTACTTTTTAAGCGAATTACAAGATCAGCTATGTATTGAAATATAATTTGGTCCTTGATATACTTGACAAAAAAAGGAAATTGAAGATCGGCCGTGAAATCAATTTTGGTGATTTTTCGAACGGGAGTACTTTTTTTGGGACACCCAGTAGTGTTGTTAAGTAGTTTTTAGGTAGAGTAATCTGTAGCATGTATTGTATATTAAAGAAAACATTTTAACTACTAACCCCACCCCCCCCCACCTCCCCCATTACAGAAAGCCGTAAAGGAACTATTTTTGATGCAGATTAACGCAACTTTTAAATCATCTTACAATGTATTCAATCATTAATCATATCACAATGTTTTCAATCACTTTAGACTCTGGCAACCAGGGGAATGTGAAGAGCTCGTTTACCTTGGCTAATGGACTCACTCTTCTCAGTGCAATTTTAGCCATGACTTTAGGCTTCTTCGTCACAAAGGCAATTGTGAAAAGACGAGCAGGACAGAAACAACATGGATTTGAAAAGAAGCAAGAATATTTTAATCAAGTATTTTAACTAATCCAATAATGTAATAAACACCACACAAGCACATCACATGCACCTACAATGACCCTGGTAGTTAAGACATTTGATAGAATTGTATCCTTTTGAATTTGTATTTTTCCCAGTATAGATCCCGGGTGTCTCATAAAAATTATCCCAGATTAACAACAGGATCCATCAATTTAGAGAGTAAAATAACAAATTATGTAGCTTTAAGGAGCTGAACATGATTTTTTTTGAAGTGTCTGTTTTTCAAAACTTCTAAAGTCATACAGGGTTGATTTAAAGAATAAACCGACAGAATTCTATGTTTTCCATAATATTACAAACTTCCCTCAGTACAAGGTGGGTTTATTTTCTGCTCGATGATACTCAAGACTTTTCAGCATGGAACTTATCAGATGGTTGTTACTTTAGATATTAATTTCCACTTCATTCATTTGGATTAATAATGTTCACTTTCCAAACGGCAAAAAGGCAATGGATCAACATCCATGCACAGTTATCCCAAGGGCCCGGGGGGGGTTACTTGACCAGGTTTCGGTCGGGGACGTGCCATCGAAGCTTCAAAAACATACCCGTTCCTTATACCAATTTTGCGAAAAAGTATACCCGACTTTATACCAATTTTGCGAAAAAGTATACCCGACCTTATACCAATTTTCCGAAAAAGTATACCAAAATCGTTCCTTAAACCAAAATCGCGAAAATCAATACCGTTCCTTATACCAAAATCGTGAAAATCGATACCGTTCCTTATACCAAAATCGCGAAAATCGATACCCTTCCCGATGGCACGTCCCCGTACCCAAAATATGTGAAGTGCCCCCCCCCGGGCCCAATGGCGCCTACCTTTCCTTGTATCAATTGTATTTATTCACAGTCCTGTTTTCGTGACATAGTACACAGTTACACGGAGCAATTTCTGTCCTGTTGGTTTCCGTATACGATGATTTTCAAATTCTAGCGTCCGTCAGTATTGACCAATCAAAAGTTTCGCTGTGTGGCTCCCTGTGGTCATCTCTTGTGACAATTGTTTTCTTATCACATCAACAGCGGAATTTGAAACCACAGAATTATTTTTACGCCATGTTGACAGGGCAGAAATCGCTCTGTGTACTTTTGCAGGAAACTCCAATGCAGATAAACACAATATTTAGGGACCGTCCAAATCGATCGGTTAACTTTTGGCACAGTGAAATCTCCTAAATAACGTCAATTGGGGAAAACAGCTATAGTTATCCAAATATGTCTTTGGACCTGACAAGGAAACTTGAACAAATGCAGTACTCTGCAGCATTTGTAGTACAACTGGTGCTTGGAGAGGCAACAACAGGCGAAGACTTTACGAGGAATTGGTTTGGGAAAACGTTTAATGCAGAAGGTAGTATAGACGTTAATGTCATTTTTACACCCTAAAAATGACGTCATCTCCCATGTATCTTTTTGAGGAAATTCCTCCTGAGAGCGATATCTCATACAATATTAGACATGCGCGGGCTTATGATCCAAGCATTCCAAGAACTGTTCGCTTCTCCAATTCCTTCTTCCACAACGTCCTTTATGAATAGAATACGCTCGATAATGACATCAAAATGCAACTTCCTTTTGATGAATTTAAAAGAAAAGTTTTGGCAAAAATCAGACCATCCAGGAATCCGATATTTCATGTGTATGGCTTTATTAGCATTCGACGATTGATAAAACTTCGTGTCATATTTTGTGATTTAAATAAGCACAAATTTCGGCACAATTTTGACTGTTTAAGCCCAATTTATGGTTGCGGCAAGGCGATTGCAGATAATGAACATTTTCTCCTGTATTGCCCTATGTATGACAACTGTATGACACATTACGGCAAGATCTTTTTGTTCATCTCGAAAGCATTCCTGACTTCGAGATTTCGAGATATTTCAGGTATGGACTCCAAATCACTCTGCAATCTACTCCTTTTTGGAAGTTCTGATTAGGACGTGAATGCGAGTAAAATGAAACTGGAGGAAGTAATTTGATTTATCGAAAACACGAAACGAATGTAGAGTAACGAATGTTGAATAATAAGCAATGGTTGGAAAGCAGCAGCTTATTTTTCATGTCCCTTATGTCTTGTATTTTGTTCTCCTTGATCGTTTTCATACTTATGTTTTCTAATTGTATCTAATTCTAAGTAATATTGTAAGTGCCAATGTTAGTGGAAATGACCTACTTACTTTTTCTGCTATGATTGGCACAGTTGAATTTGGTTGATTTTAGATTTTTAGATTTTTGAGAAAAATCAGCTGATAAAACCAAGGGCGCCTACCTTGTAGGAAGTGTGTTTATTCCCAGTGTTGTAGAGTAATTGGTGTCCTGTGACCCAGTACAGAGAGTGTCCCAGGACTGTACCGCATTGCATTGTGGACTCCAAAAGAAATTGATAATTTGTGAATGCTTACAAAACTCTCGAAAGACACTCAAAGCATGGTTTCGTGAAGTTGCTGGTAAAAGTCAGTAACTTTTGATCAGAAGATGCAAATACTTTTACAAGTGCATTAAGGATGTCTTTTGAGATTGGGTATGGTATTCCCATCAGATGACGTTTCTGAAAGTTATTTCAAGCCTGAGCTTTTTCAAGCGTGCTTCATAGGATGGTAATCTGTTGACCAGGGTTTCTCCATTTTGCTGTCGAAAAGTAAATATAAAATTCGATTGCAGGAAATCTAGCCTAGCTTTTTCAATCAGACTTGGCATAGTTGTAAATCAACAACCTTGCTAAAGATGGAACAAAAAATTGAACATTGTTCTAGTAGTTCTGGAGATAAATTCACTTTTCAGAAATCAACAAAAAGATTTGAACTAGGATTTGCGAAACCAGGGTTGAATGAAACATTGCGATTTATACATCTTTCGATTGCCCGGATAATGCAGAAAAACATCCTTTTTACGGCTTTTCGATAGGCCGAATAATATTGGAGAAATTAACTGTTTTCTGGGGAGAGTGGTTTTGCGAAACGACATCTCGCTGTGCACTAGAGCGGAAACCGGAGTTACCTTAACGAACGAGCTTTGGAGGCCCTGCCGCAGGGAAACCAGGAATTAATCGTTGCTGAAAATAGAAATAGTCTTTCGAAATATCGAAATAATTCTTGCTAAAAAAATGTATTTCTTTGTCCTCTGCGCTTGCTGTTGGTCATTTTCTTTGCTGATGGCTATTTTTAGCCTGCGTGCAGACTCTACTGATTTCCTTTCATTTCAGAGAGGTTCTCCTCCAGTAGAGTCTGGAGGAGAACCTCTCTGAAAAGAAATCAGTAGAGTCTGCACGCAGGCTAGCTATTTTTAGCAACGATTAATTCCTGGTTTCCCTGTGCAACAACAACAGCGCGGAATAAAGTTATTTTTGTTCCGTTTCGTAAGCATGACGAGTGAAAGAAAATTCTTGAGACCAGGCAGGCAGGACACAGGAACACTCACAGTGACTGGAACAGAATAGTCAAAAAAAAATATGAACAAACTTAGATTTGCAAGATCTACGACCGTTTTGAAAAACAGTTATGATTCAATTGCTGCTGCTTCGAGAATGCATGGAAGAAGAATAAGCAAACAATCTTTGGTGTACCTCCTTCGGCATAGTAGGCCTATGACCTCTATGTCAACAGCCCCCCAGAAAGAAGTGACGCACGCCAGGAATTTTGAAGAAATCCCTTGTCCAAAGCTTTGGCCCATTATTGGTAACATGAAGCATGTCAAGAATAAACCAACAAAGCTGCATACAACTCTACTGGAGGGTTGCAAAGAGCATGGATGGTTTTACAGGGATAGTCTTTATGGAACCAAGCTGGTGATCATAGCTGATCCTCAAAGTGCAGAAGTGCTTTTCAGAGATGAGGAAAAGTGGCCCTACCGGGACTTTTCCGATTCTTTTGGCATCTTCTTTGAAGAAAGGAAGGCACTCGGTCTTGCAAAAGGGCTGCTTGAAAGGTATGCATCCAACCCACAGGTTTTCTTATAAAATTTGACCTATTTTTATATTTATTTGGGTTGTTATTATTAAAAAGTTAACAAAATGAAATAAACCACCATTACTAAAAAGCAGAAAAAATTGATGAAAACCCCACTGTGAAAAAAGGAATGTTTAAGTAAAAATGTTTAAATAAGGGAATGTTTCAATTAAAAATCTTTGTCAGCAAGCATTTACTTTACATATACAATAGAACAGCTTAAAATATAAACTACATAATAAACAACCAAGATAACAAAAACTAACATTGCATTTTACTAGAAGTGTTTCCCTAAACATGATTCCCATTGAAATAAAAACCAAGTGGGAATGAAACATCCAGTCTGTAGAGTGTGGCAGCTGCACGCACAGGATTGTTTTCAAAAATTATGTGTGCACGCTTGTGCACGCCGATTGTGAACCAGATCTTTTGTTCACTACTTTGAAAACAGAGGAATCAAAGACCTTGCATGCAAGCATGCCACTGCTTTGTTGGTCTGCATGCATGAGCTTGTGGAGAAATGCCATACTCTGCACATTGGTGAAACATCACCTTTTGAGTTTGAACTGTTTTTAGCATAAACAAAAATCAGCAATGACAGAGGTGGAAAAATGTGTGAAGCCGCAAAGCAGCTTCGCAGGAAGCTTTTGTGTCTGGAAGGAAGAAAAGGGGAGGAAAGAGAGAAAGCGGAATAGAAGGAAGGGAAAGAAAAAACGATAAAGGGAGGAAAGAAGAAACGAAAGGAAAAGAAAAGAAAGAAAAAGAGAGAAGAGGAGAAAGAACGAAGGATGGAAAGAACATCAGACAACAAAGAAAACAAAAAATGAAAATATGAAGAGAACAAGAAGGAACAGAGGAAGGAAAGAATAAAAGAAAATCACTGTTTGGATCTTTTCATTTGCAGTTTTATGATCCAAGGAAGCTGTGAAGAGTAATTCCAGTTCCTAGTGGCTTATCAACTACACCATACACAGTATTGCAATTCAACTGAAATCCGGGACTACAGAAAAATGATAAAACAATGGAAGGAAGAATTCTGGTTTGACTTTCCTTCACAAGAAGGCAAATCTTTTTCCACCACTGAGCAATGAAATGGTTGCCACATTATTACATATCCACACCAGAGGGTCAAATTAATCACAGACCAAACCTCAACCCCACGACCCTCCAATCAGACCTTTCAATTATTTGCAAAAGTTGAATCTTGAATGGCATGACAGGGGATCCCACCTTAACGCCAAATATAAGCAAACATGAAACCAAATAGGAAGACCATAGAGCACTGCCAACAAAATCCCCCCAGAGGAACCCCCCCCCCCAGAGATATATTGTTATTATTACTATTATTATTTTTTATGTCACACTACACATGTCTTTGTCCTGATATCTGGCTCTGAAAAGGCAGACATGCGATTTATCGGTCTCTTACCACAAGTTACATCCAATTTTTACTTGCAGGCCCCTTTTAACCCTATTCTACATGGGGGGCAAAAAAGGCCCCCCCAACCATACTTCCTCTAATTACTCTTAAACTGAGCATGATAACACACTGGAACTTGGGTGACTTTTAATCAAATTTAATATTGCATCAAATTAACAATAGTTCATTGTTATATAATTGGTCACGTGACTATGACATGCCTATATTCGGTAACAGGTCTCTCAGAAAATCAGTAAAACATGCATAACTTTTCTCGTACACATCTGATTTCAATGCAATTGGTACCAATCAGTTTGTCTTGAAGTCTACTTTCATTTGATTTATAAATGTTTGGATTTTGCTGACATCAGCAAAAATTAAGATATATGACGTCATACTTATATATGACGTCATATTTATAATAAACATATGAAATAATTAGTGTATTATGATCAAAATTGACTAATTAACAATTCAAGATCAATTTCATATCGTTGTTATTACTAAAAACGTATTTAAAATGCAAATAAAGCATCAACTAATTTGTTTAGGTATCAACCATGACTTTGATTGACAGTTGTGATAACAATAGAATTCCAAAAATAGAATTGTTGACAGTTTTCATTAAGAACAATCAATATGTATCATATTTATAACTTTAAAGTTACTCATTTACTATTTTTGGTCAAATATATTACGTTTTTAGGAGGAGAGCCAAAATCAGCAAATTTCCATTGTTTTTCCGTTGCCTAGCAACGGATCATGTGACTAATTAGCATATGAAGCTATTTTTAGAATCATAATTGCTTGGTAATCATGTGTACCAAGTTGCGTTGCCATAGGCACTACGGTTGCTTAGAAAATCTGGGGGGCCTTTTTAGCCCCCCCCCCATGAGAAAGTGGTGCTTGATTTACCCATGTAGAATAGGGTTAATACTTGGTTCTGCGCTCGCAGGCACAAAATATTTTTAATGAGCCCTGTCTGGGTGTAGGTATGTGTCTGCCATATACAGTACGTGGGTTTAAAGCTCATAATTTTCTAAACAAGGGTCTTTTCCAGCAGATTTTCTTGAACATATTATATAGGTTTTTCAGCTGAAAACATGAAAAGTTGATGGGCAGTTTTGTTGTGAATTCCCTTTCAAAAGTGAGTTCAAAGGAAAATTTGGCAGTTGTGGCATTGGCAATAAAGCATAACACCTTTGGTGTCAGTAAACTTTAAATACAAATTGTTATACCCAAAGGCAAGGTGAAGATTGGGGACAACTGCGCAAGGCTCTTGGAAAACAAATGCTGCCACCAGTCAAAATAAAGAACTACTTCCCTTCCTTCTCTCAAGTTGCAAATGATGGAATTCAAATCATAAAGAGAATGAGAGATGATGAAAATGTCATAAAAGAAATCTTGCATGACTGTCTTGGCAGATGGTCAATGGAATGTGAGTCAAGTTTTGCAAAATGGTTTTGGTTTACCCCAGGGGGGTACCCTCACTATGCATATGATGGGAGTGTGCCATTTTGACTTGTGACATCACAAACCTTCAAAGTTTTATTAAATTTTCTGAGAACCATAGGGTGCCGGCGGTGGTAATCGGTCGCTTAACCCTAATCCACATGGGGGGGGGGTGGATTCCACCCCCCCTCAAGGTTTTATTTGCCGCGTTTTTAAACGACATTTGCTATGTCCCCCAGCCTCACTGACTTTTACTAATTATCTATTAGCCACATTTTGGTGGAAAATTTTTTGAACAATAGGACTCGCCGGTCACGTGACATGCCCATATTTGGAAGGAGGTAGCAACAAAATCATTGTTTTCAATGATTTCAATGGAATTATTTGATTGAATTATGAAGTATCATACAGCAAATGAATCAGCAATCAAAGGGCTTCAATTTGATGTCGGAATTTCTGGAATTTGATGATGTCAGCATTTTTTGATAATGACGTCATTTTGGCCACCATTTTGGACTAATTAGCAATTTTTTCAAGTTTTTTCGAACTTTTTCAATGAAAAACACTCTAATGATACATTTATCATAGATAATCATCATTTTGCAGGTTCTTTTGGTCTCTTTTTACATAGAATAAATTAATCGCACAAATGACGTCATAAGAATCGGCTAATTTCTGCCAAAATATCACTCCAAAATCGTTATTTTCAATAAAATAATATTTCATCACCATTTTTGTTGACAAACTGAACCAAAAACTACATAAAGTTCGTGCAAAATCTTCATTAAACTTAAATTCAACTTGGAAGCCTGATTTTCACAGATTTTCAGCTTTGTGACGTCACTGTGACGTCACAAGGCGTGGCAGCCACACCCAAATTCCGCTACAAGCTGCAAATTACATGTTCTATAACTGTGCCAAGTTGTATTGAATTCGGATGCGTCTAAGGCAGTTTTCGGAGGGGGGGTGGAAAGCACCCCCCCCCCATAAATGGTAGCTCGAAAAAAGCCCATATGGATTAGGGTTAAGGAAAAATTACTATTTTCATAACAAAAATTAATCACAGATAAAAACCAAAATTACCAGGTGAATGGACAGGTCTTTGAGTATATTTTCCCAACGTGTTTTGGTTTTCGACTTTGCCTGGTTTTCTTTGGCAACAATGTTTTTGAGACTGACCTTGGCTGTGGATTTTGGACAATAGTGGTGGTTTTCAGACAGTTGGTTCACAATGCAGAATGTGCCAAGAAATTTATTTTCTTTGCATACCTGGCAAGTTTTCCGTCTGTAAACTCTTCTGTTTCATTTTTCTTGTCTTTTTTTCTCATTCTTGAATGTTCGACTGTTGGTTCTCTTAATGACATTCTGGAGGGCTCTCAGTGCATGCAAATTAATCTATTATGAACTGGAACTTGGAGATACGCGAGAAAAATATTTTCTTCATCTCATTACAATTTTCGATTGACCTACGTACGGACATTTACAACGAATCACATTTAAAATCTGAACTTTATTCATTCTCCTAAACAGCTGATTAATGTGGTGTCTGAAAACCACCGCCATGAACTATTCGATATGGCATCCGCTGCTCTCCCTTCAGCAAAACTGTTTGAAGGCATTGGCACAGTCCTATGTGTTATTCACATGCTAGACATCCAATTTTTTGATTGTTTTAGATTCAGCTTCTTTCAGCAACGGATTCAGAGTTTTGAATCTGGGTGTGATGTTCACAACGAGAACTTCTGCACTGCCAAGCACAACGAAAGTAACTGGTTTTGGCGTGTTTTACATTTGAGAAGGCTTTTTGTAAAGATGTTTAGCATGTACACAGGTAACGGGGAAAAATTTGTATAAAAGTAACAAGTACCTCCATCTTTACTTCAGTGTTTACCAAATTTGCTAATTTTGTCTAGATTCGTTTAGGCCAACTACGACAATGTTTGTGAAACCATTGAATTTGGACATTTCTATTCATCTAGTTACATGCTTGATATTTCAACTTACAGTTTGGCATATCTTGGGAAGAAATTAGTAATCTGAAAATGGAGTTATGAGCTCTAACATTTCATGTTCATGCTGAACTTCCTGCATCATCGCGGTGAAGAGGGAATCTTCAGATGAGCAACACAACACGAAAACTAGGTTGACACTTTAGTTCATTCCCTTGACGACGAGCAAGAGCTTTGCTCATTGAGCATCTTTGTAGCAATGTCTGAAAATCGAATTGAACGGGTCTCGGCGGAAAAAACCAAGCTTGTACTTAGCCACTCAATTCGAGGTGCATGAAGCCGGAAAATTGCTCTTGCATAATGTGGCACATGGCAGGTCAAAAAAAGAATTGAAAACTATTTGTAGATAAAGAAAATACAGGTTGTTCCACTCCGTGCCGTGAAACCTTGAAACAGAAATATTTCCATTAAAATTTCCCAGTTGGTATGATGCAACAATTACATCAGCAAACCGTTTTCCCCGAGAGACCTTTTTGACTCGATTCCAGTCCACATAATTTTCTGAGCAGGCGAAATTTTACACAATCAAAAATCATTCAAACCTAAATTCTATTCAATTACAAAATGACGTTTTAACTTGTCAATAAAATAATTTCCACTCGCTTGCCTTCACTTTGAACATTCTCAATGACTAGACATCTTGCTCGTCGTCAAAGTAATGAACGGATTGTCAATCAAACTTTTGTGTTGCTCACCCAGGGAGTCTCCTTTCGCCATCATGAAGCAGGAAGGCGTACAAACCTCTCTGGTTTTGCCTTCAACTTGAAAGTGAAATGTTAGAGCTCATAGCTCCACTTTCAGATCACTAATTTCTTCCCACGATATGCCAAACCGTAAGTTGAAATGTCTATTATGTAACTCAAATGAATAGAAATCGCCATATTAAAAGCTCTTCCTTCTGCGTTCAATAAAACGTCGGAACTTTTTTCGGAACACCCTGTGTTATGTCAGCTTTCAGTACCAACAAATACCTTTTTCGATCGATTTAATTCGTAACATAATTTTCTGTTGGTTTTCGATATCTTGTCGAATGTGTCCGATTACCACCTCCGAAACCCTACCATCTTAATTTGTATTTAAATGCTTCTACCTTACTGCGAGCGGAATGCGAAGACATATGGAGGAAAGCAAGAGCAAACGCTTACTATGCTCTCAGCTAAGGTATGTGCTCTGGGTCATGTCATCATTCATGGTTCGGGACACCTTTATCTTGAACACAATATTTATTTGATGTTACCGCCTTAATTTTTGTTGAAAATGAAGGTGGTGGTATCGAGCAAACATTTTTTCAAGAAAACGTGCCAGCAACGCTGAATGATGACCTGACCCAATTATGCCACTAACGGAAACTTTCACTTTGCCACATTTAGTGGCATAATGGCCCTCTGGATACTGCTTGTAAATAGGCAAATCAACAGCGTCATCAGAAAGTATACATTTTAGACGGGCAATAAGCTATCTTGACATCACATGCAAGGGACATCTTGCTTAAAGTTAGTTGACGGAGATAGATATCTGACTCAAGAGCTGCATATGCATTTCTAGACAATACCTCTACTTAGCTGCGTCAACTAACTTTAAACATAAGAATGTGAGGTAAGAAATACTGAGAATCGCTGTTCCTACAAAGTCAAGTCATAGACAACCGTCTAGTGAAGCAAGTTGTAGCTGAATCAATGATTACAGTAATCAGACAGCACTGTGTGCCCATTATCTCATTTTCGGGAAACAATTAATAAATCTTTCAAAACTTGTCATACAAATTTAGGACTGGCTATTTAGATGCGAAATTACATGCCCGATTCAAATGTGAAATTAAATGTCAGTGTTAAGGCGATCTTTGTAGACTGGGACCTAATGTCGATATATTTTACTTCAAAACTTTAGACACAAGCGTAATTATGGATATGATTTCAAGAATTCTGGTAGGAAACATTTGAAAGGTTCTGCCTAATAACAGACTAGCTTGATTAATGCAAACAAATTAATCATTGATTTTGGACATGTCGTACAGACAAAATCTGCTGCATTTAGTCTCATTGCCAGCATCCAGTTTTGATCGTATCATTGGAAACTTGCTTATTCAAAAAGTGCCCCTCCTGTCCTTTCCTAAGGGGGGCAAGGGGGGCAAAAATGCCCTTTCAATGAAAAACAATAATTTACTTTGACAGCATTAAATACGATACAACGGAAGTCATGGGAAGAAATCAGGAGAAATAGCCGAAAAATTTCGCGAAAGAACATGATTAAGTTTCGTTGAAACATTGTTGATAGCATTTTAAGCCAATCTAAAGGGCGTGGCCACAAAAATTTTCCCGGGGTAGTACCCGTGGACCCCCCAATTTTTCGGCTCGCTTCGCTCGCCTTCGGTCTCGATTGCCCTTACGTTCCTAGTCGCCCCCTGGCCCTACCATCGCTCCGGCGTCCCTGCAAACGGGGATTGTTTTTTACTCGCCCAGTAAGAAATGCGATAGCCTGTTTTTTACATTTCTTACAGCGATTGGGACATTCACATTTGGTCAAAGAACAGGATTACTAGACTACCCTCCAAGCAAAGAAGCGATGAAAGTTTACAATGCAGTTGATGGTGTTATTAGGACGAGCAACAAATTATCAAGGCTGCCAATCTTAAAATACATTTACCGTAGCGAATATAACAAGATGAAGGAACACATCGTTGATTTTTATGACAGTGGAAAATTCTTCATTCAAAATATCGTCGATCATTTAGCAGATTGTGAAGAAAACCAGAAAACCGCTGACCTTGCTCTAGGTTTGTAAAACTAGAGTAGGATGCATTTATCATTTGAGTTCTTTGACAAATCTCGTAACGGGGTAACTTAAAGGCACTGAGTCCGCATAAATAGCACGTTCGTGACCAATATCAACTTCTTTTCAATCATAAAACAAAAGTTGTGATTTAATCGCTATTGAAATTAAACCAAAGAAATTCCCGAGGATAATGCAAGGATTAAGAAGTCTTTGGTCTCCACTGCTAATGACTTTAGCACTATTGTGCCATAACAAAGGGCCGTCAGCGGTTTGTCAGCAAAAATTCAGGATAACGTTAACTATGGACTCAATGCCTTTAAGTTTCCATGATACCATTCACATAAATCCGAAAATTTTCTAGAAAGTATACCCATAAGTCCGGAAAATCCAAAAAGTTCACACATAGAGGAAGTTTTACAAAGAATCATACCCATAAATCCGAAATATAAAAAAAATCGTTGAAAACCATACCCATAAATCAGGAAGTCTCACCGTGCACACATACACCCATGTGAAAAGTTTCATGCAAACCCAACAGAACTTGCCAGTCAGAGGCAAGAATTCCTGCAAGAGCCCCTACGAGGGAGCCTTTAAGGAAACTGAGACGATTTTCTGCTGTTTGGTTTAAGTCTCGCCTTCTTGCAGCTCGGTGCACTATTTTGTAAAATGCCTCTTGTAGGAGTTAACAAAAAATGAATTAAGTTGAAGCAGCGAGCATACAAGTCAAATCTCTCCAATACGGCACAGGGAAACCCGCAAAACTTCCAATTTCACGCTTATAAGCTAATGATATCGTCGTATTCCGATCACATGACTCAAAATAACGTTTTTGGGACAACTTTTCGAGTACCTTCACCACTAATCGATTCTACAGGCCCCACTTCATATTTGTTTTTCTGCATTTGGTTAAAATTTCATCAGGGATTGGCGTTACATCGAATTTCATTCCTTTCGAAAATTGGCCTATGCTCGAGAATTTTTCAGGAACGCTACAAATAAGATATAGCTTTCAAAATTTCACATGTTACCTGAATTATGTCCAGGAATAACATGAAAATATTTGTTTGTTTGATTTTTGAAAATCCTTGACGAATTAAAGCTATTTACTGCCAACAAACTAATGGGCCTACCTTCACTTGTAGCAGAATCCCAGTTATCGGCATTAAATTACTCCTTTTCGCAATAATAACCAGCGGAAGAGTGAAAGACTTTTGCTTGATACCATATTCTAGACATCCATAAACTATGGTTTTCTTGAAAATTATTTCATGTTGCGTCAAACAGTTCAGAAATTACATGGTTTTAAGTGTTTGTGACAATTTTTCTTGAATTCATAGAAAGAGAAAAAGAACACTCTAATTCTAAAAATATTGGAGATTTCAGAAAGGTTCAACGGTAGAATTATAGAGAAAAAGCAACAGTTTCCTTGCAGCCATTCAGTTCAAAGAAATAGGTCACTGAATTTTACACCAGCCTTTTTAAAGATTTGGAACTTATGCTAAGTCTTGCAAAACCTTCCTGTTTTATGCAAATCTTCCAAGACTTCCAAGGTGTTTGCAACAAGAAAACTTTGAATCGATGGTAGTTGGACGGTTTGCTGCACGGTTTACTGCAGAGGCTGTGAAATCTTATCACGTTTTATCGAAATTATCTATGATGAAATGGTGGAAAGAAATTGCATTGGTGGTGACCCTATTCGTAAATGTATCCGCTTGTTATTCCTGTGAAAGAGACTTATATAATGTCGATTACTGGGATTCTGCTCCGGGTGAAGGTAGGCCCATTAACTTTCTTGGTAGGAAATAGCTTTAATTCGTCAATGATTCTCCCAAATTACGCAAACAAATATTTTCATGTTTTCCTGGACATAATTTACGTAACATGTAGAATTTTGAAAGCTATATCTTATTTGTAGCGTTCCTGAAAAAGTCCTGAGCAAAGACCTATTTACGAAGGAACGAAATTCGATGTAACGCCGATCCCTGATGAGATTTTAACCAAATGCAGAAAAAAAATGCGGAGTGGGGCCTGTAGAATCGATTCGTGGTAAAACCAGCTCTGTATCTTTATTGGTCGAATATGCATTTTCATTTTCGTGAAGGTACTCGAAAAGTTGTATCAGAAACTTTATTTTCGGCCATGTGATTGGAATACGACGATAGTATTGCATTATAAGCGTGAAATTGGAGGATTTGCGGGTTTCCCTGTGCCCTATTGAAGATTTGACTTGTATGCTGAAGCAGCGTTGCCTGAGTGCAGACTTTATTTTTACTTTCCATTGCGAAGTGGAAAGGTACAATCTACACACAGGCCAAAGCAGCTTAGCTGAGGCAATCTAGCGGCCCATTTAAATGAGCCCGGGGAAGTATCCACCTTGGGTCAGCTCAATCTACCTCATTGAAAGACATGCTGTTTACATGAGCTCTGGCAGCTCTGTGGCGTGGTAAATAGCCAGCCCAGGGCAGCTCTGTGAGTTGCATTATTTGACACATGGCCAGTTGGCGTTTTGTCTGCCTTTTATTTTCATGATAATACCTTTTCTTCAACCAATTGGCTACTTTTAAGCAGTTACACAACCCTGAGTTGAGCTGACCTGCCTTTCATGAAAAAGTTCTACTAAAAGCTAGGCCGCCTTAACGGGTCATCCCTACCCTCGAGAAGGGTTGACCACCTAGGTTGACCCGAACTGGCTAATGCAATGGATTCATGTGAACGCTTGAAGGATTTTACTGGAGAAGGGCTGCCCCTCTTCAGAGGGTTAGAGCCGATCCGCGCTCACGAAAACACGATGTGATGTTCTTGATAGATTAAAACAATGAGAACCCTGGCAGCACATCACGTTCTTTTATCCTGTTCATAGGCTTGATACCAATATATCCGTCCTTCTACCTTCAGTCTTCAGTGCCAGTTTTTCTCGCCAAGCTTTCTCCTCAATATTTCATTGATTCCTTCGTTTTATTTCATAGGAAGTTCATTTGTTGCAAACTTGTTGAACAATGACAAAATGAGTCCCAAAGAGTGTGCCACTCATGCTATTGATGTATATGGAGGAGGGCTGGATACCGTAAGCATCCATAAATCATTAACAATATAACTGGTGGGCGAACAAAATAGCCCCCTTGGTAAAACATTTGCTGAAAACTTTCTGAATGCGAGCTTTTGATTGAATTTACACGGCACAAATTACAAAATGAAATAATAACCCTACTACGTAAGAATCAGGTCATTGTCAGCTGTATTTACAGAGAAAGGAAATTTTAAAAGATTATGGTCACAAAAACCCCCGGGGGGGGGGTACTTGACTTAAATTTGTACGGGGGTGTGCCCAAAAAAACTTTTTTTTTACCCTGCTCCAGAATTTTTCGCTCAAAATGATAACCTGTTCTAGAGAAAAATTTTGAAAAGTACACTCAAAAACATGAATTCTGACCGAAAAACGACCCGATCTAGCAGATTATTCCCTTTTGACATGTTTCGAAAACCTGCTCTAGAAAAATTGCCTCATTTTGATACCATGTGCTAGAAAAAATTGGTGAAAACGATACCCTTAAAAACGGCACATCCCCGTCGGACAAATATACTAAATACCCCCCCCCCCCGGGCAAAAACCACTGCACTGTAACAAAATCACTGATAATCATTTGCAAATTTTGACCAAAGAAAATGTCTTAAACAAGAATTTTCTCTCAAACCAGTTACCGCATTGTTACCATCTTTATTTGCATCTTCTTTTGAAAATAATTACTAAATTACAACTTTTTTTGGGACACCTGGTACTAAAAATTACACTCAGTCCTTTAATATTACGAAGATCAATTTAGAAACCACTCTAGCTGCCACTAGAAATTGGGAAACCCGTTATCTGCATAGCAATTATTCAATAAATCAAGGAATGTGTTGGAGTGCTAGCATTATTGATAGTTAGTAATTTTGTTACAGTGGTTTTTGTGACCATAATTTTTCAAAACTTCCTTTCTCTGTAACTTCAGCTGATAACGAACTGATTCTGACTCAGCAGGTGTGCGTATTTTATGCCTTACACATTAATCAAAGTCTTCCATTAAGAAAGTTTTTTAAAAAATTTGTTTACCTTCTTAATGGTTTGGTTACCTTTTTTAGCCATCCGTTATGTAAAGTTTTACTGCAAAGTCAATCATTGGTTCCAAATCTTCCAATCGGCATAAAAAGGTGGGTTTAAAATTCTATGCGCTATTTCTTCTACCTAGTTCAATGGCTTGGAAGAAGCTTTCTAAATACCATATATCGAGACATTCTTAAACTATGGTTTCCTTCGAAATTATTTCATGTTGCGTCAAACAGTTTAGAAATTACGATCGTTTTAAGTTTTTTGAAAATTATTGTTGAGATCTTGAAAAACAAGAAAAACACTCTAAATCTGGAAATATTGAAGATTTCGGAAAAGTCCAGTGGTATCATCTTAGCGAAATAGCTAAAGTTTCTTTAAAGACATTCAGTTCATAGGACTAGTAAAATTCAGTTCAGTTGAATTTTACACCAGCCTTTTGGAAGATTTGGAACCTATACTACAAAGGCAGAACGCAAAGTTTCTTTTGTTTTAGACCATCGGCTATCGGCTTAATACCGGGTGAGTCAGAAAAAAAAGAATCCCCGTTTGAAAGGTCACGGCTCCTTGGATATCAAGACAATGATACCGGCAAATATATAGTTTAATGGTAGAAATGTTCAAATCTACTATAAAATTTACCTGACTGAAATCGGCCACTCCATTCTGACATTATGAGTGATTTTCCCGAGAAAGCCACTTCAAAAAGCCTTCAAAACGTGCCCAAAATCATGAACAAATTTCCCCAACAGTTCAGCCTTACAATGGCCTTACAGCAATGACTTGTGGACTCTTTAGCACGTGCTATCCTCTTGGGAGGATGAACAAGTCCCCCCCCCCCCCCCTGGTATCGATGACCTATTCAGGAGGATTCAATTCTCCCAAGTGGACAACTTACATGAATTTTTGTGAGTGTCTTCAATTTTAGGAAGGAAAATCTTATTGTTTTCATTCATTTTTGCAGGCTTTTAGAAGGGGCTTTTTCCAGAAAAGCACCCATATCAACGGGAAGGAATGGCCGATTAAGGCCGGGTAAATTACTGAACCTAATTGAACATATTGGAAATAAAACAAGACAGTTTTCAGGCCTTCCAAGCGGGGATTCTTTTTTCTGACTCACCCGGTAGGTTGCTTGTTTTTCTTGCAAATTTTCTTCCTTCGAGAGACTATCAAGTTGTCCTTTTCAATTCCACAATTTGTAGCTTTGTATAGTACTCCATTTCTGTCATTCTTCGTATGCAAATCTAGCCATCCAAAGTAAAACACGCTCGTTTTGAATGTCAGTGTTCAAGGAAAAATGAAGGTTCTCAGTCCTTTAACTGAAGGACGAGGTTTCATCTTGGCCCTTTTGATAATATGTCAAATATAGCATGTAGGAAACGATACTTTGTTTGCAGGCAAAATATGACGTGCTGGCTCGTTGTGCCGTACTGGTTTCATAAATTCGCTAATGACCCTTGGAGCTTGTAGAACTGTGCTACAGAATAATTCGAGCTGCTGTACAATTTTCCCACGGAGATTTCACGTTAAGGTCGATAATTTCTTGAAAGTCGAGTTTTGCAGATGAATAGAGCCATATGGCAAACTAGGTTTCATTCTCAAAGGCAGATTCTTTATTTTGTAGACCTCCAACTCAATGTTCTGGATAATGTATATGCTTGGAAGGAACCTTGATAAGCAGGACAAATTACACGAGGAAGTTCGCCAACACATCAAGGATGATAATGTCGTGACAGCTGAAATGGTTCAAAAAATGCCTTACCTGAGAGCTTGCTTCAAGGAAGGGATGAGGTAAGTTTAATCCGGGGGGGGGGGGGTTATTGTCTTTCATTAATGTGCCCACAACGAAGCCACCTAGATTATTCAAATGCAATTTTAATAGGCCTACTAAAACACGAAATCAACAGACTGCAAAGAGTACAAGTGTTAGCTGCCAGAGCTGTACTTAGAAGGAAAGCCCATGAAAGTGGCACAAGGTGTCTAAAACAATTTCATTGGTTACCCATACATCTCAGAATTGAACATAAAATTCTAACGCTAGTTTTTAAGGCACCTAAAGGCACAGCTCCTCAATACCTAAAAGATATGCTGAAACTAAGTGAAAATGTGAGACTAGTAAGATGAAACAAGATGTACATGAAACTAGATATTTGAATTTCTAAGATTTATTCTTCAGGGCCTGCTTGTTCAAAACTATATCAAGCTAACACCGGATTAGGACTATGCAAATGGCTACAGAATTATGCCTGTAATCCAAGATTAGCGCTAATCGTGGTTTGAACAACTGGGCCCCTCCCAAAGCAACACTATCAGCAGATGAGGTGTGAAGGTGAAGGTGAAGTTGCGGTTTTAACGCCAAGCGCTGAAATCACAGACGTAGAATAGACCTAATCGAGTCCGCGACCCCTTGTCATGACCCTCAAAGTGATGGGGCTCTACCTGGGATCAACCCCGGTCCACCTGACTGTTCTGGCTGCAATGTCAGAGGATTACACCACTGCACCACAACACCTTCTCTACGGTATATGCTAGGTAACTATCGAGAAACATTTGGAAATTGATTTGCCATTGATTAAAAAAGCTAAATTCTCAAGGAAATCTGTATACTTTTTCCTTTGACAGCTGGTTCCTTTCTGGGACACCCGGTACACGGCACTTGACATTTTTTTCTGTCTCTTAGGTTATATCCTATTGCTATTGGATTGCCAAGATTGTATTTGAGAGACATTACTCTAAACGGATACAATATTCCAGCTAAGGTAATATCGTTTTGAGACAGGTTGAACATTTTTATGTAAGGTTGTTGAAATTGCTCAGGACTTGGTGAATAATGTCCGAATTGTTATTAGTGTTGTTGTTGTTGTTGTTTTAGCTCAGTTGATCAGTAGCGCATATAGAGAATGGGCAAATACCTGTCCCCTTCACGATGAATTCACAGCCTGTGAGAAGTGCACAACTCACCGCAAAACGAACCTACTTTTAAGCTCCTTCAAGAAATTGTGAAGGAAAACACCAATCTCCTTGGCCTTGTATCGTAGAACAACAAAAATACTCTCATAACGAGGACTTTCATTCTTACCTCCTATTTTTGTCGGCAACCGTTGTGCAAGTTATTTTTCCGTTCACTTGTAGGCTGGATCCGGCCATGCAGTTGGTAGAGCGTGGACGTGCATAGTGCATAGACATGAGTTCAAATCCCACTCTGGTCGTTTTGTTTGCTCAGATTATGCTCTTCAATCTTAACGTTTCCTAATGCTGCCTTCATGTAGAATAGGTCATCTGTTTATCTTCTTGCAGACTTTGATGATCATCAACAATTTTGCAATGGCAAGGAATGAGGAAATATTTGAAAATGCGGAATCCTATATACCTGAGAGGTGGCTGCGTGGTACTGACAATGCGAAGGATACGAATCCATTTGCTTCACAACCTTTTGGTTTTGGGGTTCGATCTTGTGTTGGTAAGTGAGAAACCAGTAGCCAGTGACGTAGTTTTCTTATCCAGAACTTCGTGATTGAGCCAAAAATAAGTATTTATCTTTTACTTTTCCGAGTGCTGGACACAATCAAAGTCATCTTTAAGGAGAAGTGGCGATAGTCGTCATGCACAGCCAAAAATATATTTTTTACATTCTAGTTAATGCAACGAATAATCGAATAATTGCAAAAGTTTGTTTTCTAACCCAACATCCTGGCTGATTCCAGTTCAAATGATAAATTCTGAACAGACTACTAGTGAAAGGTTACCTGGCTGTATTTGAAATTAGGCCAAGATGGAAAATTGTTTGCGTTCATTCTTGGACTTATATTTCTGCGTGGAACGCGGAGCGTGGAGAAAAGGTTGTTTGAACTCACATGGAATACGGTTATTTAAGAAAGTTAGACAAATTCCTTCAAACCGAGGGTAAATTAATCGGGCTTCTATAGAATATATTTATGTGAAAATAATTTGATCCTTAATCTTCTTGCCAAAAAATAATGTTAAGATTGGCCATGTAATCAAATTTTGATGTTTTTCAAGTGTGAGAACTTTTTTGGACACCTAATCTAAATTATGAATTGGATGAGTTGGAAAAATTTATCCACTACTGTTTGAAAAATGTATCCACAGCTTAAATCCACCATTTTACCAAGGCTAGACTTAATTTTCAAGCTTTTTCCATAATTTTACGTGTAGTATTTCCTTCTGAAATTAGAAATAAGCGAAAAGCTCTATTACTTGATTTGTCCAAGACACAGTGGGCCAAAATGATGATTTTGCAGACATTTGTGGATATCTCCAGGGAAATAAATGTTACAGGAGCAGTTGGTAGCTCGTCTTCAACGTATGAGAAGGATAAATCAAATGGTTTACAAAAAAGTGTAAATTTTCATATTTAGAGGGGCTGAGGCCAGATATTCTAATTTTTAGACTCTGACGCAAAAAATTCCTTGTATACTCATCGGTCTCAAGAAAATCAGCAATGGTGACTGATCGCTCTTTTCGACGTATTCTATTGGAACAATGAGTAAAGTTGAATATTTCTCCACATTTAGGGGAACTGGGACCCATATTCCAGTGTTGGGAATTCTATGGAAAAAGCTCCTTTCTGGTACATTTCCATATAAGCAAAGCTATGTTGAAGGTTCCTATGCACATGATATTACCACAATATTACCTAGGGGATACTCTTTAATTAAAATATTTTATAGTATTCTGAAAAAATTGGCCTGGTCTCAATATCTTTTCTTGGGACACACAAAATATCCCCAAAAAATGCCTTTCTCCTCTGTTTATTTTAATTTGCCGAGGTGAAACAAAATGAAACCTTCAGAAATAAACTGATCATAAGCTGCTCTTTCAGAAAATGTACTGGTGTTGTATGTTTCTCCTCGTACTTTTTGAGATATTCTTCATTGAAGTTAAATTTTGCCAAATCTGTCTAAAGAAAATTGTTGCTGTGGTAAAAGGAGACTTGATAAAGCATGTTCATCTTGCTTTTTAATATACAGTGACTGTGTACGTTCTGGTAATGCTGATCAAACCATCTGCAACCCATTTTCATAGCCGAAAAACATTTATCCATATTATTTGTCACTAGAATGCTGGGTGTAACATTTTCAAGGATTTCGTCCAATTTTCTCAGATTCAAAAATCTATAACTCTGAGGTAATACATCATAAATGAAAACTTTAAAAAGCGCACAAAAGCCCAATCATTCAGCTTTCTAACACTGCATAACAACTAGTGATTTAGAGAACTTCCAAATTTTCGAATGCCTGCCTCTAGCCCACTGTGCAAGACCTCCACCTGCTAACAGTGGCTTGCTCACTATCACGTAGATTTTGACCTTTTGGTGTGAAACGTTGATGGGGAAGCATGATTCCGTTTCAACGGTATCGTATCAGTAGAATTTAGAAAATAATGCCTATGAAAAATTTACTACAGCCACTACAGCCCCTTTAAGTTGTAGGAAGAGACAACGGAATCTCATTTTGATGAATTCTTTATTTGAGATCAAGGTGATGCACTCTAAATTATAGATACACTCTCATAATTAATTTAAATCCTCAGTCAGGCAACAGAGATGCAATTTTGCAAATCGCTGTTACAGTGTCTGTGGTTTTGCAGGGTGTGCCAACGAATGGTTGTAAAGTATGGTGATAATATTTGTGTATGTTTATCATGATGGTACTGATAGAATGGGCTCTACTGGCATGGTGGAGGCTTTCGAATGGCATGATGTCTCCCGAAATCGTGATTCTTTAGTGTCTTTAATGGTTGGAGTAGGTGTATAAGTTGATCGTGAATTTGAAATCAATAGATTTGTAGAATTAAATTTATCGTTCGTGAAAGCCATGTGGCAGCCATTTACCAGAAAACTATTGCTCTCCCCAGGCCCTTTTCCAAATATCAAAATGGTCTATTGTCTATACGGTGATTTCTGACTTTCGCAACTTTCAGCTAAAAACCCACTGGGATATTTCAAGGTTTTGATTTTAGTATATCCCTTCATTTGCGGGCGTCCCTTGCAGTCCTGCGTCCAGGACCACAGTTGCTAAGTTCAGTTCAAAGTGCACACAAGCATTTCTTCGATATTCTCCAATATAATCATTTTCAAATCAATGTTCTCCGTAAGGCAAAGTATAAGGCGAAGTTGTTATTAATCGTCTAGACCATGATGTATATTTAGAAGGGACGGCGTTGTCTTATTCAAGCAAACGAAGAATGAACGCATATTCTTCAAAAAGTATGAATAAGCATATCCTTATATTTTCTATTATTACAGGTAGACGAATTGCAGAAGCTGAAATGCAAGTGTTTCTTTCGCTGGTGAGTCTTGATAAACTCTTGATATTTTGATATTTCTTCAGCGAATTAGGTCGGATTCTGTAACGACTTTATCCGTTGCTTTTGATTGGAGCACCAATAAAACCAATCATCGATTGCAAAAAAATTAGTTTCCACGGCCCAGTAGTCAATCAACACGCTTGAGCGTTGCTTTTGATTGGAGCATCAATAAAAGAAATTATCGATTGCAAAAAAAATAATTTCTACGGCCCAGTAGTCAATCAACACGCTTGAGCAAAGAAAACTGCAAGAAACAGAATCTAGAAAAAGTCAAACCTGTCTCCGGATGCCAATTTTGTTATTTCAACCGTCCTCATTTTATTAAGTCTAGATAAACAGATTTTTCAAAATATTGACCATGTTTATATTCCTAAAATTTATGCAGTAATAGCTGTTGCCAAACTAACCAAACATTTCCTTATGTACCCTGGGTACCAGAGCCAAAAATAATAAAATAAAAAAATTAAAAAATATAAAGAAGGAAAGAAAGTTGCCAAAAATACACAAATATTATAGCCTCCTTTCTTCCTTCTCTCTTCCTTTTCCAAATTTTTAATTTCCTTCTAATTTTGAGGCTCTGGTACCCAGGGTATTCCTTATGTTTCTTATAAAATCTACTGAGCCGTCATGAAATATGACATTAACAAGAAAAATCATCCTCCAGCTCGCAGCTGTGGAGCCGTGACTTTTGCCGGACTTTGCAAAGGATTCATTGAATTATGGATGGCTAAATCTATCATTGTGCATTCGAAGAGGAGTTTTCACGAGAATGTACGCACGAAATATGGATGCAAACATGTGCCTTTTTTTATCGTATACATATCTGAGCATTGAGGTGATAATTTATATTTTGAGGACACGCATTCTCAACACGACTGATCATTAAGTGTTTCAATTATACCAAAATTGGCAACTACATACAATGCCTGCCAACAGTCTTGGAACACCGTTGCTAATTGGCCTTGTTTTACGATTATCCCATCTCCTCCTCAGAACAAAGCATGACAGGACGATTCGCGACTGGGACACGGGATAGTAACCTTGCAAATATTATTGTTTGGCTTGAGGGTGTGCCTCAACTAATTGTTATGGATAAAAAAAAGGATTATAGAGAGATGGCCTAAGTGTTCCAAGGACTTTGGGCAGTTATTGTAGCTTCTTTCCATCTATCGCGTGAGTTGAGCTATGTATCCACTGTTTGATAGATCTTACTACGCAGTGCACGCACCAAAGCAATGCATGCCCAGTTTGCCTCTTTTGAACCTATCATCTCATTGAGGCTTTTACTGAACTTTCGAGATCGTTCTCATAATGTTAGGTGTTTTAATTTCCATCATCTCATTGAGGCTTCAACTTAACTTTCGTGATCGTTCTCATAATGTTAGGTGTTGTAATTTCTCTTTAGATGTATCAAAAACTGTGAAATTGGGCTGTCCACTATCATGTAGGCGTTGATATGCAATGTTATTTTCATTGTCCATCATTGATCTCAGAGAGCAAAATTTCCTGTTGACGGTTTTATTTCCACAAGAAAGCAATATTTAAAGGAAGGACAGGAAGGTATAAATTAGTTTTAGAAGTGAATCAAACTGATCAATTCACTTGTGTCCTTAGCCAAGGCCCACAGAAGCTATTTTGGGGAAATTCTTGATTTAAGAAAAAGTTTTTTCATATTCCAGTGAAAATTTTCGATACAAGTTACGAGCTACGCTACTTATAAAACTACTCTACAGTACTACTAAGATCGACGAAACCCCGCGGGAGCAAAGGCTGTATGTACCCTGTAATGTTGTGATAAATTAGTATAATTTATGAGTCCCAATGTATGACAAATGTAGACCCCCTAAGGAGTAATACATTACTGATTTATTATGGAACTGATGAAGTCACTTGATACACAATTGCTTTATGATCACGCTGAACGGAGTGTTCTCATTTCGATAAATCCTTTAGTCCAGGATACGATAAATGGCGACGAGGATAAATAAACATGGCAACGCATTTTGATCTCCGTCCACTGCAACCTTTCGATCCATACACAGATCCCAGCTCTGTAGGACAAAGATGGAAATCTTGGAGACGAAGATTTCAGACTTACATATCCGCTATCAAGGTCACGGATACAACCCAGCAACGTGCCCTGCTTTTATACCAAGTTGGTCAAGCAACACAAGAAATATTCGACACTATTCCCAACAATGGTGCTGATGATGATTGCAAGACAGCTATAGACAAGCTAGATGCATATTTTTTGCCGAAAAAGAATATCGATTATGAGATTTTTCAATTCCGCCAGGCAATTCAACAAAGTGGCGAAACCGTGGACCAGTATGCTACCCGCCTACGAAAACTTGCCGCTAATTGTGAATTTGAGAAGGTTGACAACGAGATAAAGTCTACCATTATTCAAAACTGTTCATCGAAACGCCTTCGACGCTATGCCCTCCGAGAGGAGAAACTGACTCTCGAACTTCTCCTGACCAAAGCGAGAGCATTAGAAGCTAGTGAAAGTCAAGCGACAGGAATGGAACAAACGCTGAGCCATTCAGAGAAAACGGTGGAACAAGCAAATTTTGTCAAAGGAAACCGAAGCTCCAACCCGAAGAAATTCTTTCACGCACGCCCTTCACCTGGAAAATGTAAACATTGTGGTTATACGTGGCGGTACACTAAAAGTCCGTGTCCCGCGAAAGGACAGAAATGCAATACTTGTGGAAAGGATAATCATTTTTCAAGTGTCTGTAGAAGTAAAGGAACTACACAAAAATCAAAAGGCCGTGTAAACAGAGTAACAGATACCACCTCTGCACAGGAAACGCAAGCTACGAATGACAAGGATTCTAGCAGTGATGATGAATATTTATTCACCCTGGGAAATGAAATCAATAATTCAGCGACTCCCAAAACGAATGTGAAAATAAATGAGCAAAATGTCCAGATGATCATTGACACTGGCGCTTCAACGGACATCATTGATAAAGCTACTTTTGACAACATTTCAGCTTCACGCAAGATAAAGTTACAGAAGTCTACTGCCCAGATATTTGCCTACGGATCTGATATGCCTTTGAAAACCTATGGCAAATTCGAAACAGCCATAGAATCGAAGAAAACCATCACAGTTGCAACAATTCATGTTATCGAAGGAAATTCCGGATGTTTACTTAGTTACAACACTGCACGTGAATTGTCTCTCATTGCCTTAAATTTGAACACTGTCACAGACAAGCCCTTGACCAGTGAACAGCTACAGCAACGCTATCCTGAAATTTTTACCGGAATAGGTCAACTCCAAGACTTTGAAGTCAAACTTCATATTGATGAATCAGTCCCGCCAGTCGCACAGGCCGCACGACGAATTCCCTTTCACATGCGTAAGAAAGTTTCCGATGCATTGGATGAGTTGGAAAAACAGAATATTATCGAACGTGTTGAAGGACCAACACCCTACGTCTCACCTATTGTTGTAATACCAAAAAAGGATGGATCAGTGCGACTCTGTGTGGATATGAGACTGCCAAATAAGGCCATACAAAGAGAACGACACCCTAGTCCAACAGTGGATGACCTGATTCATTCATTAAACGGAGCAAAGATGTTTTCCAAACTCGATCTGCGATCTGGTTATCATCAGTTAACACTTGCCCCTGAATGCAGATACATCACCACTTTCGCAACGCACAAGGGTCTCAGACGTTACCGAAGATTAAATTTTGGCACTTCCTCAGCAGGAGAGATATTTCAGCATGTTATTCACGAGCAAATACGCGACATCCCTGGAGCGCTCAACATCAGTGATGATGTCATCATTTATGGAACAACGGTCGAAGAACACAACAAAGCACTGCATGCTGTCTGTGAGAAATTTGCCCAAGTTGGACTTACGTTGAATCGAGAGAAATGTCTTTTTAATCAAACGTCCTTGACATTTTTTGGATTTGTATTTTCTGACAAAGGGATATCTCCAGACCCTGCAAAAGTACAAGCAATACACGACGCTCCTTCGCCGAAATCAGCCAGCGCAGTCCCGGCGGGTGCACTGTTATGGAAAAATGTATATCATGCGTGTCCATAAAATCACTGAGAAAGGGGTACAAAATCAATGGAATCCAAGGACCTAGAATTTAAGAAAAAGGGGTACTTTTACAGAAATCTGTCTGGGAATTTAAAAAAAAGGATTGGTTTTTGGTTTTCAAAATGCTACAAGCAGAAAGAGTAGAAGTGAATTGCTTAATTTCATCAAAGTATTTCATTGATCAGACAAAAGCGTGAAAAATAACTTCATTTTTTGAAAAAGGATAGATGTTTATAAGACTGAGACTCAAAGTACCATGACTACTAATGATGAGGCAGGATAAGGGTTCCACACAACATTAGATATGTGCTTGTTGAAACAAGTAGGCCAGAAAATTCTACACACTTCTTCTAGCTATACATTCAGCTAATAATAATACTGCTTACAGTAAAGTATATTTCTTGCTATTACAAATATTCACTTTGGTGCAGATGAGTATTATTATGTTGGCCTGCTAAACCTAAAGTAGAGCTAAGTAAAGGCAAGTGGTAGATGATGCTGATAATACCTGGTCCTGATGAGATAAAAAGCACTAGTCTATAATACAATATATTTAGTCTCACATCATGCCACATTTGAATTTTTGGGCCTGATATTTTACTTATGCATCAAACATAAATCAACTTCAATGCGATCCAACTTCATGATCATGGAGACCAAATCTGAATTCAGTTTTTTGTGATCTTTGTGCTTGAATTCTTCCACTTAGGCCATTTGACACTTCACACCTAGTTTGTTTTGCTGTGAAATGAAAGCCTCTAATTCATAGCCAAATCGAGGCTGTAGTAGACAAATTGAATAAAATCGATGATCGAAAAAATATCGAAAATAAATGGCGGGAAAAGGAAAGAAAGATGTCTGCCTGTAAAGCAAAGTAGCAATCAAAGATTTGACTTGACTTGGTGGGTTTAGCAAATATTTATTACTCTATTATTCTACTGCAGTTGCAGCATGGTGTTTCTGAGCCTGATCTACAATAATAGATAGATAGCCCAACAAGAACAAGCATAGCTAGGCCTAAATCATGTTTTATTATTAGCAACAAGACAACACTGATGAGAAAACTAAGAAAGAAGTGGTCGTTTTAGGTGAGATTCACTGTTTGAAACAATTCTCATTAGGAAAACAGAGAAAAGGGGATCACATATGCAGATGCAGATTATTCTGTTAGAAGTAGAAGATCTCCAAGTTAGAAATAGAATACAATCTACAGTATTGTATTGTATTTGACAACTTACCTGCGGTATCATTGTAGCTAAAGAGACAATGGATGTGTGGGCATTTCTTTAGCCTATTTATAGTGGCTATGAGATATAGATATATGTCTTTTCCATATAAGGGTGTAAATGAAATAAAAAGAAGGTAGTATAAATTAGTATTGTGTAGTTATGTATGCCTTAAAGGATTCTTGAGCATTAAGTTTTGTTTGAAATGAAGGTATATTACAAAAAATTCTTTTTCACAATTGCATGTTATTGGAAAGATCAGGGCAAAGAGGGTCCTATCATCTTCATATGATATAAGATTTTTGGTTTAATCACATAAAGAATGTGCTGTCTTTTGTGAATTCTTCTAAAGCTGTATAATTAGAACAACTTCTTCATGCTTCTTGTTGCCCAAATCACAATCAATCTATAGAATCTAGAACTATTGCATCTAAATGAAGTTATTGTTCGTTATGTCTCTATGAAAATCACTGACAATTTGGTTGACTATTTGTCATAAATTGAGAGAGGAGCTGTGAATTGCTGAGGTTATATCATATTCAGGCTACAGTTTGTTGGTATTATGTTGTTTGAAGGCTTATGGATATCAGTGATTTTCAATAAAAAGGGTGGTTTTCACATTTTGAAGGGCCGTGAAAAGTCAGTGATAAGGGGTCAAAAATTGGAACCGATTGTCAGTGAAAGGGGTCTTCCCGTGAATCTATGGACAAGCATGTATGTGCTCCTGTAATTCAAGTGCACCCGCCGGGAGCGCAGTCCGCAGTTTTTTGGGTATGGCAACCTACTGCGCTAAGTTTATTCCAAACTTCAGCGACTTGACATTTCCACTGCGAGAGCTGACAAAGAAAAACGCCCCATTCACATGGACAAGTAAACACGAAAAGGCCTTCGTTGAAGTCAAGAAAGCCCTTACACGCCACAGTGTTATGTCATATTTCGATCAGACGAAGGAAACTGAAGTGGTCACTGATGCTTCACCAATGGTTTATCTGGTATACTTACACAAACCGACCCAGAAACCAAAGAAAGAAAAGTTGTTGCGTACGTCAGTAGAACATTGACGCCTGTTGAACGCCGTTATTCACAGACTGAACGCGAAGCCCTTGGAATTGTATGGGCTATTGAACGATTGCACCTTTATCTGTATGGAGGAGAATTCACATTGTACACAGATTGCAAGCCTATCGAGATGATTTTGAATAATCCCAAGTCAAAACCGCCAGCTCGTATAGAACGATGGAATTTACGTTTGCAGAAATACAATTTTAAAGTTGTACACACAAAAGGAAGTGAAAACCCCTCTGATTTCTTGTCACGTCATCCTGTCACAGGAATATTCCAGCCAACAACGTATACAGAAGAATATATCAATTTCCTGACTGAAAATGCAGTTCCCAAAGCAATGACGCTAAGTGAAATTCAAACTGCAACGAAAGATGATGCTACATTACAAGCTCTTATCGAAATCATTCGAAATCGGAATTGGCAAAGTGTCTACAAACCAAGACAGCCGTTTCCAGACAATGTAAATCAATCAGATTTGACACATTTTCATAAAATTCGCGAGGAACTGACAGTCACAAGCCACACTGATGGAAATATTATACTACGAGGAACACGCATCGTTATTCCAGAATTACTACGTGAACGCGCTGTAAATCTTGCCCATGAGGGACACCAAGGATTGGTAAAAACAAAGAAACTAATACGCGAAAAGATTTGGTTTCCAGGAATCGATGAGTTAACCAAACGCATTGTTGATAATTGTATTCCTTGCCAAGCTAACGGACCGGAAAGCCATCCGGAACCTGTACAAATGACCGTGTTACCACCAGAACCGTGGCACACAGTAAATGTTGACTTTTGTGGACCGTTTCCCACAGGAGAATATTTACTTGTCGTTATCGATGCATACAGTAGATTCCCCGAAGTTGAAATCGTCACATCGACTTCCGCGAAAACTACGATTCCGAAACTCGAAAGAATCTTTGCAACGCATGGAATCCCGAAAGTTTTAAAGAGTGACAATGGACCACCATTCTCGAGTGGTGAAATAAGATTATTTATGGATGAAAATGGTCCTGTACACAAGAGAATTACACCATTATGGCCTCAAGCAAATGGACAAGCCGAAAGTTTCATGAAGCCGTTAACAAAAGCAATTCGAGCAGCACTTACATCGAAAAGGTCATGGAGAAAAGAACTGAACAAATTTTTGCTAAATTATCGAGCAACCCCTCACAGCACAACAGGATATTCACCAGCTGAATTATTGTTTAACAGAAAGATAAACACGAAACTTCCTCAGCTGACAACGGAAAGCAAATCGAAAACACACCGAGCACTGAAGAAACGCGACGCCAACGAAAAGGAGAAAATGAAGAATTATCGTGATAAAGCCAATCGTGCAAAATCGTCTGAAATTGATGTTGGAGATACAGTTTTAGTGAAGCAAGTAAAGAGAAATAAATTCTCGAAAAAATTTGATGCACGCCCGTATACAGTTACCAAAAAGAAAGGAACTATGATAACAGCTGAAAGAAATGATCATACAATCACTCGCAACGTATCACATTTCAAGAAATTGCCAACTGATTTGAAGGATGATACTATGTCAGACATTGACGATGATATTGATCTTGATGATTTTCAAGAAGATGCTATTCTCCCACGATATCCAATTAGAGAGAGAAGACAAGTGCAAAGATATGGACAAAATATTCACATATGATTTTATGATTTTATTTTACTTATTTTTTGCTTGAACATTTATTAAACCCTGAGCACAAGTAGATTCAAGACAAATAATATCAACAGAGGAGAACATTGATTTAAGTAAAGGGGAGGTGTAATGTTGTGATAAATTAGTATAATTTATGAGTCCCAATGTATGACAAATGTAGACCCCCTAAGGAGTAATACATTACTGATTTATTATGGAACTGATGAAGTCACTTGATTCACAATTGCTTTATGATCACGCTGAACGGAGTGTTCTCATTTCGATAAATCCTTTAGTCCAGGATACGATATACCCCAATGCCACTGTAAGGACTTGGGCAAGTCCACGAGACCACGAACATGGAGATAAAAATCATTTTAAGATACGCGAGTAGAACAATACAGGGTGTCCCAAAAAGTTGTGCCCCGTTTGCCTGAAGATTGCGACCAAACGGCAAAAGATTCTCCCAAACTTTTGCATGATGTTGCTCTGCAGATTTTCAATTAAAGTTTGCTACCATTCCATAAAAATCCGTTGACAAATGATGGAGCTAAATTTGCCAGGAGACCAAATTTGTTCGACGACTGAAACCAGCGGTCGGCCATTTTGTCTTAATATTTTGCTGCGATAATTAGCTTCATGGATGGAAAATGAACAGCAGCCTCCAATTTCATAGCCCTCGTGAAAATTCCGATAATCCTTTGAGAGTTCTATTTCTGACCTCACATAAATTATATCTTACCTCACGTGAAGCTACTTATCACTGCAAAATAATAAGACAAAATGGCCGACCGCTGGTTTTAGTCATCATGCAAATTTTGTTTTCTGAAGCTCATAGCTCCATCATTTTGCAATGGATTTTTACGGGGATGGCAGCAAACTTTATTTGAACATCTGAAGAGCAACATCATATAAAAGTTTGGTGAGAATCTTTTGCCCTTTGTTGCAATCTTTAGGCAAACGGGGCACAAATTTTTTTGAGACACCCTGCACATGACATGAATAAAAAAGAACAGTTTCATGAAATAAATTAGAACTACATACAAAATACGCATACATTACTACTTAAAGGGATAAGGTGATGGCATGTAACGAAGTTTTTCCTCTTTCTTTTTTGCTTCATATCAGATGTTACAGAACATGTTACCTACTATACTTTCTAATTACTATATCTAACTTCTAATTTCTAACTTCTATAAAACACTACAGGTACGATACAACGGGCAGCAAAAGAGAATGACTACGCCCGTGGCCATTAACATAAAAACATGGAACATTAAGTAAAAAAAAACCTACACAAAGCTACACATACAGTTAAGTACTGATAAATACTGGGATCTGTTTCACATTTGATGAAGGCCAGCATAGGCTCATAACGAAATTTACGATGATCTTAGTCCATTCATATCGTACAGTTTTATGGATAAACGATGCGCAATAAGAAACATATAATGTACTCACAGACCGAACGTGCTTTCGTGTCAATTATTCTGTGCAATGTGTTGTCGTTGCCACCTTAACTGACTGCGCATGGTGCTTCGCAGTGGTTTCTTATCGCGCATGGATAAACTGCAAAGTTAATCGTAATATGTTATTACCATTGGAAAAGTCTTTATCACAATACAATGAAATGAAGCTCCATTTACAATCTTGTTTGAAGGATTGGTATTTCCAAATGGTCACAGTAGCGCACAGGCTCCCTCCAGCGAGAAGATCACGTCGTTCCTCATCTAAAGAAGGGAATTTTTGCATCGAGATCAATAGATAGATAACAGATAGATAGATTCTCAAAATTAATTCAGTCTCTGAGACAGGAAATGAAGCTGGAATTCTTCAGGTCGTTCGAATAGTTTTTCAGAATGATTTTGCCAACAGTATAGATACATCATTTTGATTCATGTGAGGAATTTTTGACGCCTTGTTGGTAAGATTCATGTGTCGCTAGTGGATTTTTTTATCGTAATGACTATTGTTAGGCAGAAAACAATCAATTTTGCAATTCTATTCAATTTGCAAGATTTTCAACCGGTTTTCCAAGAATAGAAGCATATTTTAATAATGTTACTTTTTTTCTAGCTTGTGAAAAACCTTAGATTTGAGTACATTGGTGAAGAACAGATTGGACTTGTTGAACCACTTTTAGTTCCAGATAAAGCAACATCATTTGCATTTTATGATCGATGAGCATTTTAACTTTAGAGTTAAAGGGGCTGGGTCACGTAACCGTAAACAAACCTGTTATCTCTATACACTCATTTTTTTTTATAAGAAACCGCTTATAAGAAACGGTAGGCTCAAATTTTCGAAAGCTAAGAGACGACCCTACCTGAATTGAAAAAAGCTAAGAAACTTCTGGAATTTTCAGTTTTAATTTTCCTGTCACACTCAAAAATATTTTGACATTGTACAGTTATAGCAACTGTTTGGACAATATTTTGAGTGCGAATCATGTTATTTACTCGTTTTGAGAGACTTACTAAGTAATTTGGGAGCCCTTTAGACAAGACAAAATCAACTCTAAACTTCCGGCAATAAAAATATAAGAAACACGTAAGAAACTTGTGGTAGCAAAATGGCCCAAAAATTTAAGAAACTGCCTACCAGCCCCGGACCTTAGTTTCTTATAAAAAGAATGAGTGTAATCTATATTGTTACCCACACGTGGCCATTGCGTTCTGCACAGATTTTGGTGGATGGGGTGAATCCACAATAAAGTCACTGCTAAAAATCCACTAATAAGTATAGTAGATAATATCTTTGCAATCTTACAACGTATGGTTGTTTCGTTTGTTTCTCTTTGAATTTCAAGAGTTCATCTTCAACATAGCACTTTCATTTTGAGAAAAATAGTGGAAAATCTGTCTGATATGGCCTGTCAAAAAATTGCAAAATCGTCGTTTCGAAAGAAGTTTGTTTACTTTACGTGACCCAGCCCCTTTAAGTTGCTGCTTTGCTTATCTTATACTTTTATTGGAAATTTTTATTTTCCTCCACATGCTAGCCCGGGGGTGGGGGTACTGAGTATATTTGTCCCATAGGAATGTGCCATTTTTCAGGGTGTGGTTTCACTCCTGTTTTCTAGTGCCGGGGTATCAGCTGAAGGCAACTTTGCTAGCCAGTTTCTAAAAAGACGCCAAAAGGGGATATTTTGGTAGAGGGGGTTGTTGCTCAGTCCAGTTTTATATTTTGGAACATACTGTTTATCGAGTTCCCCCCATAGAAATTAAAGTTGAGTACCCCTCCCCCCTGGATTTACAAAACATTTTGTATTGATTTGATAATTTTTTATCACTAATAATTAAACTTATGATTTGAATATTTGCTGATGCTGCCAGATTGACAATTCAATTGTCGCTTTTTTATTTAATAGCTTACAAGGAATGTTCTTTGCGAAAGTTCTACCCAGGAAATTTTTTGCATCTTGACTATTTTCTAAATGGTCAAGTGTTTCTTTTCATTAAAAGAATTCACGGAAAGCTAAAACAATTAAATTAATCATAGTGAATCATGAATTGATAGAGACAAAAATGATGTAATATTCAACAAAACTATACCGGCTGTCCCAAAAAGTATACAGATTTGGTTTAATTCAGCGATATGAATTTAGCTTATCCTTATCAGGCCTACAATCCTGGACAAAATATTTGGAACAAAGTTAGTTACTTGCTGATTATCTCAGTTCTTCTCACTCTTTTACATTTGCACCATCCCCCTTTTACCCCCGAAACAATGCTGGTTGGCATCTTGAAGCTGAAGACATCCAAGCAACATTGTATCGGGGGTAAAAGGGGGTTGCTCATTTGAAATTGTAGAAATTTATGGTGTTCCAATATATTTTTTCCAGGATTGTCTGTTTGAAGAAACTTGCAGGGTTGGTTAAAGAAAGAGGAAAATGTAAAAAATACTTACTTGGAGTCTTTATAATTAAGATGGCATCAGAGAAAAGTGTAATACTTGACACTTCTAATAGGGTATATGATCGAACGGGCAAATCTTCACACATTGTCAGAACAACGTATCATAAACCAATGGTGGTACTTACGACTAATACGGTCATGTTTGACTGCTCTTTATTATTTAATAGAGAAATAAATTCAGGCCATGCGTCCATAATTCCAATAAACACACTGATATTCTTTCTGAAATTCAGAAAGAATGGCGTGTTTTGGTATAAAAAATCCCCATGGTAACAAATATGGCAGCTTCTCGCAAAGATGGTGAGATTTTATGACTGGCATTTGCAGCTTTGCATCACAATTATCTTATCAATGCACTAATGGGTTTTGGCACGGGTGACCACACGGGTAACCACAAGGGTAACCATGATTTTATACTATTTTCCATTGAATAAGCACGGGTCAACACGGGTAACCATAAATTCTTTTAAAGATATAAAACGGTTCTTATGAATATTATGGTTACCCGTGGCTACCCGTAAGAACATACTAATAATTTTGGTTGCCCTTGTGGTTACCCGTGATCCAAACATATAGTGGCAATGTCACTGCTGTGTCTGGACTCCAGTTTCAGTAGTTTTTAGAAGGAGCATAACATCATGTTGTCCTAATTCCATCATTGCTGCAGATGTAGTCGAATTCTGTAATCATTATTTTGTGTTACTTGGGTGTGTCACTTGAGGTGTGGAACAATATTTTTTCTTGACATATCACATATAGGAGATGGCTGCATGTTTGATCGAAAAAAGAAGCAAATTGAACGTTATACAATTTTCACTGCTCACAAGCAAAGTCTAATAAATTAATGTTTTTTCCAGACCGTAGGGTATTTGATGCCTCAGCCCCCCCCCCCCCCTATTTCATTTCTGTTCTGGAAAACATAGAGCCTTGAAACTTGGCGTGTATATAGAACATCATGAGCTGAGCCCAAAAATGAAACGTATTTTTAGCTATGTCACGTGACCTGATCATGACGTCACAATGTAGCATTTTCAAAGTCAATAGACATTTTCAATTTTTGATTGGGAGAAAACGGGAAGCAGTCAGGTCTTAGGACATCAGTCCAATTTTAGTGTATTTTGTGGTTAAAGGACATATGTCACGTTAGCAATTGGTTAATACAACAAACACATTCCATTGTTTCGTGACTTTTTATTTCTGCTTCATGAATTTTCATTGCAATAAAAATTCAGCCTCGATCCTGCGCTTTGTAATGAACAATAGAGAGAATTGTATTGCATGAACCAATCAGGTCCATGACATATGTCCTTTAAAAAGCAATTGCTTTGTAAAGAAAGATTATTAAAAAGTGATGACGTCATCACACAGAAATTCAGAGAATGTTTGCATGCGTAGTGCCGAAATACACACAATCATGCGTTTAAATGACAAAAAACTAGTTGGTTGGATAGAGGATTAAAAGTAGTATATATTATGGAGTGCCAAATGCAAAAAAAATAATTGAATGGTTGTATGTGCTAAAATTTTACATATGCTTGTTTATTTGAGTAAAGGTTTAACATATGTTCGAAGTTTTACACACACATAGCCCTGTATTTGACGCAAGTTGACATATGCTTACAAACGGTCACATTGCTTACCCATGGCAACTTAACCATGACCCATTTTTACATTGCTTGACCATGGTAACGAAATCGCAACGGGACTAGGTGGCAACGAGCTTGTACAAAATAAAGATGGCTGCTCGCTGCTTTTTGCCTGCTGTTTTGCTTTTAGTTTTAATCGACATGCCGTGTGTATCTTTGAGTGGAGGGGTGATTCTGTTGAAGATGTCCTAGGAGAACTTCCCAGCGTCCATTCTCAGTTGGAAGTGATCCTGAAACTATTGGTTACGACCGAGCCCAGTACATGCTCCTTGTTGGTTCAGAATATACCAGGACACTGCAGTTGTTTGTGACTAGAATCCAATTTGAATCCAAAGCCTCGTTGCGATTTCGTTACCATGGTCAAGCAATGTAAAAATGAATTCGTTGCCATGGGTAAGCAATGTGAAAATATGAGCTCGTTTGTAAGCATATGTCAAATTTTATAAAACTACAAGCATGCGTCAAATTTAACATAACTACAAGCGTATGTTAAATTTTACTCAATTAATGTTGATGTTGTGGTTGTTAAAATTTTACTCGAATAAGCAAGCATATGGTTCCTACTGAAATTTTACTGAAGATGTGTTACATGGTTTCAACAGCATATTAGAGTCAAAAGGGCTCAAACTTTTACTTGAATAAACAAGCATATGTAAAATTTCACTCATAAGAGAAAATGGTGAAATAAAATACAAGCATATGAAACTTTTCGAAGCATCCTTGGCGCTAATAAACAAGCATATGTAAAATTTTACTCCAATAAACAAGCATATGTAAAACTTGGCCTTACAAAAAAATGACAATAGATTAGCAACTTTTGAGCAACTTTTCAGAAATTTGTGAGCAACTTTTCGAGATATTTCGAGCAACTTGTGGACAGGGCTACACACACGTCACTCAAAAATTTACCGTGTTTACCCCCTGGAATGAATTTAATTCTTTTTAGAAATTAATTTTTGATTGTAAGAAGGAAAAAAACTATAAGTTAGAAAGTATCCACGTTGTAAGTGCATTTGGTAAAAATGCACAGAAGCCCCCAAGGCTTGAAAAGGATTTAGTCATTGGCTAATATCTACCCCCTTGAATGAATTTTAATTCTTTTTAGAAATTAATTTTTGATTGTAAGAAGGATAAAAACTATAAGTTAGAAAGTATCCACGTTGTAAGTGCATTTGGTAAAAATACACAGAAGCCCCCAAGGCTTCATAGGGTTGTAGTCATAGAGCAGAAATACTAATGTTGAAAGCTCAGATTTTCGTCCACCTCCAAGCCAGAGCTGTGGCTCTTAGGCCTATACAAATTCTTGAAGCACCGCGAATAAATTAACGGTAGCCCAGGTAGGATTTGAACAATATTAAATCATAGTCTATATTCTATTTGCTAGAAGGCACCAATCCTTAATTCTTAAATTGTCTTCAATTTCACTTTTTATTTTCCATGGACTTCAAGAATTTGCTTAGGCCAAAAGGACAGAGCTCTGGTTTTTTAAGGTGGAGGCAAATTGGAGCTTTCGAAATTAATATTTCTCCTCTCAAAGCACCAACATCAACAAATTCGGTATCTATGTTCAATTCATTATCGAGAAAAATTTTGAGATTGATTAGCCATTGATTAATGCTAAATTCATATCGCTGGATACAATCAAATCTGTACATTTTTTTCTGGGACACCCGGTAAAATGGCTACGATATGGTGGCAAGCAGAAATCTATCACTCTTCAGGTTTACGATTCAGACATTTAATAACGTCACAGCCTCAAATGAAATGAATGAGACAATTTGGAAAACAATCAGAATGTCAAAAATTAATCACAGTAGAATTGCAGCAAAATAGCTAAAAGAAATTTCTGAGCGAGCAGAATTTTACACAAAACACCACTCAGGAGCGACATTTTCTCTCGTAAAGGCCATTTTTCAATCAGTAGCACTTTCCGGGCAGGCGGTAATCCTTAAACTGATTACGGATGATTCCCTGTAATCGCTCATCAAAACGAGACTTGCACCAATCAGAGACCAATCAGAGACCAATCAGAGATCATGCTGGTAAGAGCGCCCGACAGCCTGTCACTATCCGTAGCAATAACTACGGCCAAACCAAATTTCGCCTCTGAATTGACATTTTTCATTTTAGAACTGAAATATTGGGTAGCTGTCCACAAGAAATTGTTGTTAGTGTTTCTGATTTCCAAATCAAGTATCGTAGGAGAGCAAATTTTTTTATGCTATGTGAATTAATGCTTTGACGAGGCTAGTTTTGTGTTTTTTAGGGCCAAGGAATACATATTACCCAGCAAATGTTGGCTTCTGGTGCACACTGGCAAGCGATCCAGTGCCATTTCTCTCAATAAGTGCTTCAAGAAAGGAGTGTTCCCCCGCCATTCCATCTTGAGCTAAATTTTTAGAGAGAGGCGTGAGGAATTTATATTATTAAGGAAAATCTCAAACTAAACCTGTGGTGTAAAGATGGAAAGGTATCTTCGACATAATGACGGTAAGCTTGTGGGTTTTAATGCAATCAGACAGGCTGTTTTAGAAACCAAAAAACGTAAATCCTAATTTCTATCTTGCAGTTATATGCAGCCGGTGTGCTGCAGCCCTTTCAATTCAAATGAAAACCAGTTCTTCTGGTACAGACGGCAGCCACGTCCATGATGGATGCCGTACCGTACTGACTTGGAAAAAGCTCGACCATTTTAACTTTCCTTGATCCCTATGGCATTGTTACGGTATCTTAGGCATGACTACTGTAGCACTAGGCATATAAATAGTTCGACTGCGGTACTGGGGCATGCCAGATAGAAGATAGTGGAAGACAGCCACCGGCAGGCTACAGCTATATGAAAACCAACGCTGAATCTAAATCTGCTGCATAGACCTTCTTGTGCATAATATCATCAAAATTGAATTTAACAGAACTCATGGCAATATTCAGCAGTTCAATGAAAAATTCCTTGGGCATGGATGGAGACTCATTGATACCATCATGTAGCGAAATGGCACAATCTGATTGGTTTCGTCCACAGAGACGTTTTTAAAAAGACTTATGTCGAGTAAGCACATTAACGATCGTTTTGCATCGAACTTGAGACTCTATCTAGATTTCCAGAACGAAACTGGCTGAAAAATATCAGTAAGCTCCTGGCCAGGTCATATTGCGCGCAGCCAATCACAGGAGGCTTGGGCTAAATGGAACGTCTTGTAGTAAACTCCATGGGGTCTTTTATTTTGTTTGGCAAATGCCAAAAGGCGTTTCAAAGTAGCGTATGGTATTGGGTACAATTTGGTATTTTTCTTCCATTTAGGGTCATATCTGACGATTTTCTGTGATCAGTGTCAGGCGAAAATATTTACCAAATGGTTGTAGTGCGGTCCATTCATGATACCTTTAAGACAACCAGAGGAATACAAGTTTGCGTCTTTTTCTTCCCCTGGATTATTACACCATGGCATACCATTAAGATAAGGGGACTGCTAGTTTGTAATTCAATGATAAATAGAACATACATTTGTGTGAATTGGGGGTTTTTGCTCAAAATGCCGTGCAGTCCAGTCCTCCTGCCTGTCCTATCACCTCCAATATGATTTCTACCAACCCTGGACATACATTGCCCCCGTTCTTAGAATTTATCAGGAATTTCACCGTTTACCCAAAAAATTCGGATTCCACACCAAAAATTGATCCAGAAAAATCATATGAGAATTTCTACCTCTCCGGGTGGTGCGAGATATTGTAATTTTACGTGACATTTTTAGCTAAAATACGTAATCTGTGGAATGTTGTTTGTAGGATATGAGCCCTTGCTCATAACCCCCGTCCAAGTGGGAGGAACATTCGCTTTTTTTGTTGATAATGGACGAACCAGTCAGCATGTAAGACATGATCGTTTTCTAGAATTACAGACATATAGATCTGAGTGCTAATAAATAATAATACGCTTCCACACAACATGTTGTTCATACTATGTATTTGTCTCGTGGTTTGCGAGAACATAGGTCTGACAGTGGCACCTTGCTCAGTTAGAGCCCGGTCTATCTGCTTTGTCGGCATTGGAGGCGCTCTTCCCAGCCTAATTGTCAAATGGTTTATTCAGGTCAATACTTTCACTACTGCAGGTGCAGAGTGTGCAAGTTGCACTTGCAAAACCATTTTACAAATAAGGAATGGTTGAAAGCTTAAGACATTTCATGCTCAACGGATATCAAAGGAAGAGAATCGAAGTATTGTGAAATATACCAAGAAGTCTACATTGTAATAAGATTAAGGTACCTCAAAAATTAAGGCTCATGAAAGCCAGTTGAGGTCAATAATTATACAGCAGTTCTGACGCAACGTGTAACAGTCAAAAGTCTAAACATGTTCACTGAGGACTAAAGACAGTGGGTAAAATCTGCAAAAAGCTTCTGGATTGAAATCAAATCCTTTTGGCTATTGTTAGTCAGAAATATCATCAACAGATCTTCTGTCAACATTATAACATGAACAATACAGAAATCGCAAAAAGTTGCTTTGGTTTTCAAACATCCAAACCCAGCTACAGCGAAGGTAAAGTTATTACTGCAATCATATCATTGTACTTGTCTATACCACTGTCTATTCTAGCTACGACTGGAAATGGTCTCATCCTCTATGCTGTTTTTACAACAAATGCATTAAAAAAACCATCAAATCTTTTATTGGCTTTCATTGCAATCATGAGTCTCCTTGCAGGAGTACTTCCAGTACCGTGCTCCCTTCGCTTAGCCTATAGATACTTATTCGGTCTTTTGACGGCGGTGTCTTTCTTTGTGATTGGATCACTCAGCATGGACATGCTCCTTGCTTGCTCTTTCCCTCTGAAGTATACAACGTGGCAGATGAAGAAGATTTACACATGGATCTTTGCAGCATTCTGGTTCTTTCCAATCATTGTACTCGTCTTAATGGTATCAAAAATAATAGAGACCGATGCAGCTAGAAGGTGTGTCTCGGTAGCCCTTTCTATTGCTTTTATTTGCATCATTTTGTCATTCTCAGGAGTTTATCGAATCATTCGAAAAAGAAACGTCAGTGTTGGAGATCTGCTTTCCCAAGCAGCAGTTGAAGATAGCAGAAAGAAAGAAAGAAGAGCGTTGAAGACATTGGTTGTGGTAGCGTTGTGTTTTCTCGTGTGCCACCTCCCAAATGCAATTGTTCTTCAGTTTGAACTAAATGAAGATTCTTCAGCGTTTTACCATGCATTCAGATATTCTGCAATTCTGGCTTTTTCAAACAGTTCCTTGAACCCAATCATATTTTGCTACTGCAGAAAAGATATCAGAAGAGTTGTTTTAGAAACTTTATTCGCAGTAACATCAAGGGTACGACAGGGAGGCAGCATCATATTGGGGAAGCCCCATTTTTGATCTCAGATTCGATAATTTCATGACTATTTTGAACTCCATTAATTACGATTAAAGTGCATTTTATCGCTGCCTAATTACATTACTATTCTTCTTTCATCAGCGAGCGAAATTAGTCTGCCTGCTGTCTGTCTGTCTGTCTGTGTCTGCCTGTCTGTGTAGACGGGCCAGCTCACGGCTGCGGTTCGCGGCGCGCGGGCTCGCGGCTGGTGAGCATTTATCCAACAAACAACAACAAAAGTTCTCCAGCAAAAGGTAATGAGTTCTTCCTACCTACATCAATGGACGACAACGGTTTATTCCTAGACTTGCCCCAAGTCTGTTTTGTCAACTGTAATAAGCCTACCGGAAAGTATATTGCTAAATATTTCGCTTTTCACTTTTCCCTTCAATTTTTTTGACGAAATTTTTTTTTTGACGAAATAGACTTGCGGCAAGTCTAGTTTATTCCTGACAATGCATAACTCAATAATACGAACCACGGAACCAAGGACTATAGAACTACGGAATCAAGAGCCATGGATTAGGGAACTAGAAACCGGCGAGGAGAGCAACTCAATATTCTAAATCATTTACCTTTTGAACCATTACCCAACTGTAAATTCAAACACAATATACGTTTCCTTAGCGATAATCATTCAATTAATTTCTATAAAACTGACCTGGCTACAATTGCATTTGGTACAAATAAATCGGCAGCACTCGATGACTGATGTTATATCTAGTTTAAATTTTAGCATCAAATTATACAATCCTGGGAAAATACTTGGGACAAAGCACAACATTGCACTACAGTAAAGTCCAGCCTTTAAGAACTCCTTTCACAAAAACAGCCTGATTGGTTTCTTCGAGTTGAGATATGCTTCTTGAAAACAGGGTATAATCACTCATCTTTTAGACGTAGAAATTTGAAAAATGCTGCAGAGGGTTTGTTTGGGAATGAGAATTCCATGTTCGACTCTGGTCCATGGTTTAGTTGTCATCGACATTTAAATACTATTTCCGTGGTGTTGATTTCAAATTTCAATGGTAACTAAAGCACGGTCTGAATCAAACATATAATTCTCATTCCTATATAAACTCCTTACCAGCATTTTCTTCATTTCTGGGTCTAAATGACGAGTGGTTTTACAAAACAAAATCTTCACATCGAAGTTTGCCTTTGACTGACAGATCAACAGTTTCGAATACTGGCCCCATAATGGGATATTTGATATTTGAATATCGGCATCTTAATTGGACTTTTTTTTTGCGTGAAAAAATCCTTCAGTATTCATTGTGGTTTTTCAGGAAGAAGAGCTCCTATGGTAAGCCTTATGCTGTGCCCAACAGGAGCAATATTTGAAAAAATGGAAGCAAATAACAGCAGCAATATTCAAATAACGGATGAACCAGAAAAAAGTTCCCACTTTCGAAAATTCGTAGCACCACAAGTACTTCATGGATTTAAATGATTCAAATTCTATCAAAGGCCAAAAGATCAAAGTATTTTTGTGATTTTTCTCGTCTTTTTACGAGCACTGAAAATATACAGGGTGTCCCAAAACAAGTGTCCGACTTTCAAACTGGAATATGTCAGAGACTATTTGATCTATAAGAACCATTTAGACATTTTGTGAAAGCTGAAACATATAATGTTCTGTTGAGATTATTGCAGCCTATATTTATAAGAATTTTTAGGAACCCAGGGGTTCCTTAAAAATGACGCTAATTTTTAAATGTTTTCCACTCTTCATTTTGCTATTCTTCAATGTTATTCTAATTTTCGAAATAACTTGGTCCAGATAGCCCAGAAAACACAATCAAAGTACTTTTAGAAACCTGAGAATGTAATTCACAAACTTGCAAAATTATCAGATCGTAATATCAAGACTGGGGGGACATCTAAAACTTAGTTATGAAGAACACAGTCGTTCCTGCCCTTTGGAAGTGAACATGTCAAATTTGTTATTTTTTGTCCGTTATGCAAGTTTTCCGCTTTGAAATTGAGTGCATCTCGGACAGTTAGGCATTTTCTTTAATAGCATTTTCAAATTCGTTTAGTCATTCTTTCGAAATCAGGCAATATTCTTTGTTTCTCTAACACTGTACATTTCAATGTCAATTTTGACATAATGCATTGCTGCGTTATCGGGGGAAACATACCTCCTTACCAGTGGTAGCAGTTAGATTTCAGGTAATTCGAGTAACTCGTGTTCAAAGAATGAAACTTGAAGCTTTCTGTTTCATTAACAAAAGGGCTACTTTGGCTTTCTAACAGTAAATATCATTGTAAAGGTAGACAACAGTAGAGCAGAGGCGAACAAAACAGCAAAAATTTGTCATAACTTTGAGAACGCCCTGGTTTCTGGGTATTTGTCAAATTTGAGCTGCAATAGACTCAAAAGGAAATTAAATGTCTCAGTTCTCAAATGATACCAGGACGGTTAATATCTATCAAATATTTTCCGATTTATTCAAATTTAAAAGTCGGACACTTTTTTTGGACACCCTGTAGGTAAAGTCAACTTTACAATAATTTCACATTTTCAAAATGACTGAAAAAGGGCCTAAAACACTTGATCAAATCGTTAGGACCTTTCTCACACAGAACGATATACACGGGCGTTTCACCTCTCTCAAGAGTAATAAGACATATATTCTCTAACAGTTACTAAAGATTTTCAATTCCATGGTAATAAATGTTCCGACGATATCTCTCACCCATGAGAATTACACGTACGCAACCATTAAGTACGTTTTCTTTGCAAATTGTTTTTCTTTTCGTTCGTTTGTAGTTATGTCTAGTTTATATAAATGTACTTTTTCAATGTGTTTAAGGCCTCGGGGTTGACATAGTTTTTGCTCCTCTTGGTATCGTAGTCGTAGTGTTGTAAAGCAGGTTCAGTAACGTAATGTAGGTAGTAATTTGTCATGTACATTTTTAGATGCAATAAAAAAAATATGAAAATATGTAAAAAAAGTTGCTTTTTCTCTGTTGTTCTGAGCGAGGAGACCTTTATGATTTGATCATGTATTTTAGGCCTTTTTAAGTCATTTTGCAACCACAAAGTTTTGCTATACATGAATTTACCAATTTTCCCAATGCTTGTAACAAAGCGAGAAAAATCACAAAAATACTTCAATCCTTTGGCTATCAAGCAAATATTGATTCATTCCAATCCATCCAGTACTCTTGACGCTATGAATTTTCAAAAATGGGAACTTTTTTCTGGCTCACCCTGTAGTTACCCAATCACAGGCCGACAAAGTGTGGGAACTGGGAAACGCCGTTCCCAGGAAATTTTTGCAAGATTTTTTGACAGAAAGCAAAACTTTATGTTGCCGTCCAAACTTGGCAGAACCTGGACATGTCATTATTGTTATCTTGAAAAGGAAATTGAATTGCTGCAGTTACTTTAATAAGCAGAATCTTGACCAAAAGCTGTTCAGTTGCTTTTTATGACTATGAAATGCTTTTCGGTTCAAGGAAGGAAGAAAGTGGCAACCAGATTTGTATGTGCACTTTTGGTGCTCACCTACAGTTACCGTGTCTATATGAGCTAACCCATCCAGTAATCTTCTTAAACTTGCATGCAATATAAGCATTTGTTTTATGATATGTTGAATTTAAACTCCAACTAAAGTTGTTGGAAAAACGTGTTCAGTTTCACCTGGTAGCTTTTGAATTATCTTCTACCTATAACTTCCACTAAGGGACAGTGCAAAGTTTATTTCATAACGTGGCTGGTGCAAAACGTAACGGGGCAACTACTTTGTTGAGCTTGTACAGAACTGGGTCAACACTTTTTACAAAGCAATATGAACGGGGCAGTAACTTTTTATAAGCTCAAGATGAAGTTTGAAATATAAAATGGCTCATTTTGAGGACAAAATTGTGAATCATGCAAGTTGAGAAATGCTTGGAAGGATGCGTATGAAAATGACGCAAAATGTCCTTGTCAGTCGTTTGCAAGAACGATTCATCAGTCATTTCTCTTCATCTTCAAAGTCGATTTTTTCGTTGACAAAGACTCGTAAGGACAAGAATTGATTTTGTTATGGTCTTTGGCTAATTCATCGGTAGTGCTTTACAACATCTGTTGTTCATGAAAACGGGAGACGCATTTTTTTAAGGAAAGGGTGACGGGGCAGTTGGTTTTTTTGCAATAATTTCATCCAGGGCGAGCAGATTTTTTTGCAAGAATTTTGTTCTCCACCGGCCATGTAATATAATAAATTTTGCACTGTCCCTAACTACTGTATGCTATCCAAAAAATAAAAAATGTTCATAGGAAGTTCCCAAGAAGAAATACATTTTGTTGGCCTCTGCACCCAATTATGATAATCTGTGCTCAAAAATAGTTTTTGAATTTACATGGTATGCTTCTTCTCCTTTGGTTGTACTGTGGCCATCATGTTGAAGCCTACTATACAAATGTTTAAAATAATTTACAATGAAATAAATGGATAGTTAAACCTAAATACAAACCAGGACTTTATTCTTCACTATGGCTACTATTTTTATATTTTCTAGTTCTTCCACTTGAAATCTTTCCTCTTGAGTCATGTGGTATTTTTTCAAATTTTCTGCTCTTTGATGCTCTCTTGTGGCAATGACTATCTTTGTTCCTTTCTTGTGTATGTGATGTCTTTCTACGAATTTTGCATGGCTTTGCATCATCAGCATCATTCTTTTCTGCTTTCAATCCCTTTGTTGAGTGATTTGTCTGTATACTTCCAACTAACATATTTCTCAAGAATCTTTTGTTTGTTTTTGGCAAAGGGCAAGGTCTCCTGAAATGTTAAAATATAAACACAATTCAAGATTTCTTGGTACATACCTGTAGTTTACCACATGAAATTAACGTGAAATACTGCTCCTTTTAAATTTTAAATGACTTGTAAGAAAATAGAATATTAAAACAAGGGTGTTAGGACACAAATGTTTTGATTACATATTTGTTTACCTTGTTTTGATCTTTGCCTTGTTTTCTTGCCTTTTTTTCTTCTCCGTTTCCTCTTCAACTGATGTGTGCAACTGGATGGTTTTTTAGAGCCTTGTGTTTTTTGAATATATCTTCCTTGTATCCTGGAAGATATATTCAAATAACACGAGGCATTTGGGCCTAATAAACCGTCCAGTTGCACACATCAGTTGAAGAGGAAACAGAGAAGAAAACAAGGCAAGAAAACAAGACAAAGATCAAAACGAGGTAAATAAATATGTAATTAAAACATTCGTGTCCTAACACCCTCGATTAAAGCCGAATAAAAAGCAGAATTGATGAAGATTTTGTACCATCCAATTGCTCCAAGAGTTTCTGTTCTGGTTTTTGCTCGTTGAACATCTCTCAGAAGTTCTTCCCTTGCAAGTCTACAAAATGAAACATATATACATTTATGACAACTGGTGTTTTCCTTGGACATAAAGCTGTATTACATCAACATATCAGCAACAAGTGACATGCTTTATCAGCCTAGGATAGAACAACAGAAATGATGTAATGTACTGGTAAGCTCCCAATAATGTTTCTGTAATGATATTCAGGAATACTAATTACTGCACCCGCGATTTTTTGTTCAGTTCAGTTCAGTTTCTCATTTTAAAATTCCACAATATACAAAAATCCATTAAACAAACTAACATGAAAGTAAAATCATAACATGTTACAAATACGACAAAATAGTTGATATAAATCATTAAAATAAACTAGAAATTTGTATGGAGAGGAATTTCTTAAGGAGGAGCTTTCTCAATAGGTAAAACTACAGTAATCGAGGAGAGAGCACCCCCTGTACCAAGATCCTATTAACTTTTGAAAATCTTTAAACAATGTTTGGAGGTTGATGTATCCAAAAAGCAAATTTTGGAAATTGCTCTAAGTGATGAGACCAGCCCCAAGGCATACCAAAGGCCCCCATCAAATGCACACCAGAGCATGAAATGCCCAAGGGAACTGGAAAGGCAGCGCAAGAGTTCCACACCCAGCCACACCCCAAGACAAGCCAATCAGAGACACCATAAGGCCAGATTGGTAATCCAAGCATCAGATGCCCCCAACCAGCCCATCCCAAAGCATAGCCAAGCATAAAACCTCACAGCCACCCCCAGATTCCCCCACACCCGATATGCACCTGACAGAAAAGCCCCTAGTAGCCCCCAGAAAGGCCCCACCACCCAGAGTCATGCTATCATTTGGTGTCACAAGAAGATTTTTGCAAAGCAAATATTGTAATCAAAGACTTAAGACTGATACTGTATTGCTAGAGAACAAAAGGATTTTAATCGATGACGGAAACTGATCACTGAATGAAGGGGCCCCTCACTCTGATTGTTTGATGTTAAATGGAATGTTATTCCAAGACTTTGCACCAGCATATCTGACAGATCTTAAGCCATATTGCAAGGTGTTTGGCTGTGTCATAAAAATACCACCCTAAGCCTGCCTTGTGCCTTGTATCATATTGATGAACGTCTGATAATATTCTCTACCTTGGCCTAAGGCATCATTGTGTGAAAATATTTGTTGGGCCACTCACTTCTTCTTCATCGCAGCCCACTCGCAGAAATAACCACATGAGAACGCTTGTAAAATTTTATCTAATAGACACATATGATATGTTACATACCGGTCTAATTCAGCATCTTCACTTCTATCATTATTATTGTCCGCCATTGCCGATTTAACTCACTGTTATCCTACATCAGACTTACTACCTCACTTCCTCTATTTCTCTTCAATTGAGATTATCAAACTCAGAACAGTCAAGGTTTTATGTAATCAATCTATTGAAGCAACATCAACAACACTTTCATCACCACAGGGTAACAAACACTTTCCTCAAATCAAAAACATGGCGACGAAGTTCACGTTTGGCGCGCCAACGCAAAGTCAAGCTACCCCATTTGGGGCTCCCGCCCCGTCAAGTACAGGTAAGATCTTCTATGAGGGTGGTAAAGGGGGTGTCAGGATCACGAATCACGAAACTAAAATGTTCAATTTCACGTTTACAAATAATAGTGTTGTTTTCACGACGACGTCGACGACGTCGTTTCACTGAAAAATGTGAAATTACTATGGGAGAATTCAGATGCACTAACCCCGCTGAAGATTGCTCAAACCAGTTGATAACAATGGAAAACTCTTCAAAACAACAAGAAAGGGGAATCACCTATAAAATTGTTGAGCCACCTTCTTGACAAAATCACATTTTGGCGCCCCCCCCCCTCCCTTTCCCCAATGGCAATGCTGATGTTTTTTAGAGAAAAGTACTTGATTGAGCTGAGACGAGCCAGCACTGCTTAGGAAAAAGGCGAGAACGGAGGCAAAAACCAACAATCTTAGGGTGGATTGAGATTTTTTTGATGATTGTTGGAAATTTTAAAGGGCGTATGTTGACCAGCATGCTTTGCGCGAAGCGATTTCTCTCGCTCTTCACAGCTCCAGAATTTTTGACTGTCATTAATTCAGTGGCAGTTTTAATCCACGAAATCTTCAGCCATATTTACAGCTGAGGCCACCTAGTCGTCTTTTTTGGCAAAATTAAGTATCGCTTTGGTATCGTGGCTACTTATTTCATGCAAAAGCACTGTTATTCGCTCTTTTTGGACACCTGGACAGTAGATGCTGCAAGCTTGAAAGCCTCTTGAAAGCAGCCAATTTCCACGATAGAAAACCTTCAAATATCGGCTTTAGATGGACACTAGGAGTTGCTCAACAGTTGTACGAATGATGGACGACCACGACAGGTTAGTTGTTACAGTTTATACTTGCCTTAGTTCGCCCAAGTTGCCAGCCCCAGCCCAGCTGTCTAGGCCGCCTATTTACACTAATGAAATGAGCCGTGAAACCCTCAGCAATTCTCTGGCACTCTGTTTCAGAGTTTTCAGCTGTCGATAACGACAGGAAAATTATTTTATTCACATTATGTTTTTACGCAGCAAAATATTTACTTAATCTAAAAAGGCCTTGCCATTTTGGGTGATTATTATATCCACTCAAAATGACAAGAAATGGATTGAGGTTCATACCATGAAACTGACCGACTTGTTTAGGCCCAAAATCAGACAGTATTGAAAACATACATTAAAACTTAGCCCAGAATGAAGCAGAATGATTGATAGTTTTTGCAAGTATTTTTGAAAATAAATAAAAGCAATAATTAAATAATGATTTGTTGCCATATATTCTCCCATATAGACATAATGGGAGCCAGTGGGGGCATGGTTTTTAGTGTGCCCTATTTTAACCTCAAAGTGCCTCTTTCCTCAACGCTTTTATTTTAAGTTTGAAAGTGCCATTTGAATCCCAAAAGTAACCCACTAAGAGCTGTGCCCCTGCAAACAAGAACTGCTTCCTGTGTCCTCTGCAATAATATTGTAGAGACGAATAATTATTTGTTAGTTAACATAAGAGAACTTATGTGAGACCCTTGTACAGCTCCAGTTTATGATTGATCCTAAACAGCATTTTTATAACATGTTTATTCATTCCTTTTGCAGTTCACAAGCAGTTGGTTGGAATGGGATCTGATATTGCCATGTTACTCTTGGAACTTATGGATGCAACTTGAAGTTGGAACAGTTCAATTGATTATCACCAGCAGTAATAAGACAATATGCCTATTTTGTGTAGCAAACAGCTGAAAACTTTGGACTTTTTCTGTGCAATGACTACATGTATTTTCCATAAGAATCTCTAAGGATTTGAACCAGTAAATTGTTTTAAAAGAATCCGCTGAGAGAAACTTAAGCTAATTTTTCCAAACTCAGTTTAAAATATTAAGAAGCTTTTGTGATTTGCAGCTTTCTTTAATTTTCCCCAGTCATGCAAAATATTTTGACACTGTTCAGTGTTTAAATTTTTTTTGAAAGTATTTTGAACATGATTTCTGTCAATGTTTATTTTGAAATTTTGATAGAAGCCCCTCAAACTAACAAAAATGACCTTGCCCTACCAAAAATTAATCAATTCTATCTATGGAAAATTAAATTTTGAGTAAAGAACAGATAATGTTATTGTTACATTAAATTCTTTTAGGAGACTTCTGGGAAGCTATTGGAGGCAAAACAGGCCTAAAATTTAAGAACAGCTGCCAAATCTGGACCTAAATTTCTTCTTATGAAAATCTTGTACTGAAAGTTTCTTGTAATTATTACATTTTGATTAATCAGAGTTTCTTGTGAGTTTCTTCAGAAATTTTACTGCATTCTTCCTGTTTATTTCCTGTTTCCTCGTTACAATATTATGCAGCTATCATTCTATTTCCCTGACCCCCACCCCCTCCCTGGGAAAGACAGGGCTGTTGCAGGGCTGCTCACCTCCCCCTGTTCACAAAAATTTAGAGTAGGGACCCCAGGGTGATTCACTTCTCCCACAGCTTTCAAACAGTACATGTGCAGTAGCATTCTATTTTCTGTTTAAAATCTTAAGAGTGAATCACATTTAAGAATTTTTCAAAGCATGCCACTTCAAAGAAGCTTTTCATATCTTTCTCATATGAGAAGGATATCTATCTCTCATTCACAGAACGATATATTTCTAATGGGTGGGGACATCACTTACTTTTACTGAAGAAAAACTTGGATGACTCCGCATTAGCCCTGCAGGGTGGAAGGTAGGGGCAATAAAATGAAAGCTGCATTATGACCAAGTTTTTTGAACCTGTGCTGCTTTCTGGACATCATTCAAGGACCTACTGAGCAATTCAATACAAGAGACAAGGCAAAATGTAGTGGAAAGAAATGTGCTATGGATTTGCTTGATTAAAGAAATTACTCTGCTACTGGTTTCTCAATTTTTCATTCATCTGAGAGTTGAGTTTCTGACAAAAAATAATATTTTTAAAACAAAAACAGCATGAAAAGCCTTGTCTCCATTATTTTCCAAGATGACTCAGATTACAGTAAAAACCTGCGTATAGGAACCTAGTGGATTCTACAGGCTGAAATTTTGCAATTAAACCCAATTATATAAGAACCCATTCAGCCTGGAATTTGAAATAGGTTCTTATGTTTAGAGAGCATGGGGTCTTATTCACAATAGAAGTTTGTGGAAGAATAAAACAATGTTTATATTACCTGATGAGAAGCTTTTAAAATATTTTCTCTGGATTATACAAATATTTCTGATTCTTCCACAAATTTATGTTGGGGAATATATCTCAAACTCAACTGATGTGAACTGACAGTAAATAATAGGCCTGAAGTTTGAATCTGAAGAAAAGAAATTCATGAAAGCCATGAATAAAATAAGAACCAATTTAAGAACCTGAACAGCCTCATTTCCCACTAAATACCCAAAACATAAGAACCCAGTTAGGCTGACTTGCAAAATTGTAGGTTCTTATGCGTGGGTTTTTACTGTATTGATACTGTCTTTTATATGATATGAATCATATTATTTATTAAAATTAAAGTTCTTCAAACAACTGTATGAACGGGAATATGAAAAACTGTCTTCAGTATCAGAGTTTCTTGCGGTCTTGTAATTCTTCAAATTCATCAGCCTGTCATTTGCTTTGTCGAGGGAACCAGCTTTTGCTTGAGCCTAAAGATCAATCCACAAATTAGACATACCAACAGCAAAAACAACAATGATATGATCATTGGTGTGCAAATCAAATCAAACTTTACTGTATGCTAATTTTTTTAAATTTACCTTTTCCTTCAATTCACTCTGCCTAACCAACTAAACAAATGCTCAAAGGATGGACCATTAAAGATACCAAACATGATAAACAAAGAATTCCTCCAGGGTTATGTCATAATAGAATAGTTGCTCTAAGAATTGAATTTATGATTCAAATATTACAATATGAATGGTTCCTGAGGGGCCTCCTTGAATAAATATATATATATTTTAGGCCACAGATAATTCGGTAGACCTAAAGACTGAAATAAAACTGATGATTCTTGTTACAAAATCAAATATGAGTGAATCGTCCTTGGCCTCCATGGTCTTCGTTTTGGTATAGGTTGGCCCAGCGCCTTTTATAGGCCTTGCTAGACCCAACAGGCATCATGCCAGGCTATTTGACATGAATAACTATTTGATATGAAAGCACAATGCTGTCAGCAATGAACACTAATGTTATAATTTGGTCTCTTACCTGACGATGTGAACCTAGCTCCATTAAATTTGCTTTAATCGCAGCTGAACCATCTCTTTCACCATCATCGATGACACTTCGTTCTGCTTGCAAAACGCAGGAATCTGTTGAGCCACAGGGTACCGAGGAGTACAAATCAAAACTGATCAAAATCAAAACATAAACAAACGATCGCAAAGCATGCTGGTCAACATACGCCCTTTAAGGGTTATGGTAGGCAGGAATTTGGCATGCAGATAATGTATTTCTGATTCAGACAGGAGAATTCAAATTTTTTCAAAGTTTTCCTTCAAAAGATCCCATAAATATGCCCCCTGATGCTCAAAGCACTTTGTATCGTTTAGCTAAATTCTGCCCTGAAAGGTGCAATGTTGGAAGATTCCCAAAATTGAAATTCCCAGATTATGTCTCTGTTTCCATATGCTGTGCGAGTGTAGCGAGTAGAATTTTTAGCACAAGAGAGAGGAAAATGCCCGCTCAGTAATGAAATCGATGAGCTATTTGACTGATTTGAGAAATATTTGATAAAATTTTGGGCATAAATGCTGTCTTTATTGAAAGTGGCAGGGCTGGAACACATAGCAACCCCCTGAGAAACGCCCCTAAGGCTCATTCCCCTTTTCCATAGCAAAACATTTCAAGCCCCTTCGGGACAATCTTTATATTGAGGGACTGCGAGTGGAGTAAGCAAATTTGGGGTCTGGGGCTTTTCCCAGGAAATTGAGACCATGCCTATTCAATCTCCGGAAAAAGACCTTGCTGTAAAACTTGCTGCACTATTTGATTGATGAACATCAACATGATCACTGACAAAAGTTTTTTAGGACATTTTAAAGCGAGTTAAACATCGGCCAAAATCAAAGAATTTGAAACCCATCATATTAGGCTAATCTATTCATTGAAATTATCACGCAAATCTCGTTCCGCATAAATGGATATATAGGCTTTCACGTTTTCCGGATAACCTTTGCATTTTCACGTTTCACGTCAATAAGTACTGGCTTTTCACCTTTCACGAGAAAAAAATACGGACCATCGCGGAAGGATCCTTCCTTCTTTTGGCTTTTTTATCTCTGCTGATAATAGAATACCGTAGAGAGCTGCCATTCTCTGCAGACTGGTCCATCAATGGGGGAACAATAACGTGCGTAGGAGTTTTCTTGGTCCTATTTATAGATTACCTCCATTTAACTCCGTTCATTTACTTTAAGGCGGGCCACACAAATATTGGCGGCGCAATACTATATTTTGTCTAATCAATCACAATAGGGTACTGGCAGGATTTATCAAGCAGATAAGGTTTTGAAACAAACTAAGCAAAATCAATTCATCCGCAGCGACCAAAAATATTTCATAAACATATTTGCAGGCCTTTTCGTTTTACGCGGGCGATCGCCCTCGCCCTCGCCAGCGCCCTCGCAAGATGTTTTACGTGGGCTATTGACTGCCCTCGCAAAAACGTATTTCGCCCGAAGCTCCAACAGGATTTCATTTACAACAGACTTTTGGAACGAAGCTATCTTGATTTAAACTTGTTCCTTCAGTCATCACTCGGTGCTCATACTATTTTACAGAATAGTATGATCATCATACTTCGACTTCTTTACAAAAGAAACCCGTTGTGAAGGCTAACCACTAGTGCAGCAAATAAGGTGAAGAGAACCCAAACAAACTCTAAACTGTCAATGTTTCTCGATTTGTCTTTAGCAAAATGATTTTAACAAGAAACTTGAAAGAACTGCAAAATGAAGAGCAAAATCAGTGGTCCTTAAAAATTTCTTTGCAGTATTTGCGATATATATGTACCGACCCTCTTCTTCATCGTCACTGAGGTTCCCAGTTTAACTAAATCTTTCTTTAAAATCAGGGTCTGTCAATAAAATGAATAGTACTCACAGTTATCTTAACTTTCGTACAAAATCGTTTTCCAGTTTAACATTCTGCAGCCCTTCTCTGCTCCGTAGATCAGGCCTGCTACAAGTTTGAGTAAAGTTTTCTGACGAAATTTTAATGGAGACTTGGTTGTTTTGTTTCAAGGGCTTACATCCACTACTCTAATTGCCTTCTCTAATCTGTTAATGACTTTTGTGGAATCTTTATTTATCTTGACTGGGGCTTCACACTCAATCAAGGGAACAACAGGAAAGTGGTTGGCTTAACTGCTGTGACCTTTTGCTAACTTAGGAAAAATAATGGAGCAACAAAGAAGAACATTGCAAACAAATGGAATAAAATCTTCTTGTAACTTTGCATCAAAAAATGTGCAGTCTGTTCAAGTGGACTCTTTTCTCTTTGGTGAAGTGAACATAAAGGAAACAGTCCAAGTTGCAAAAACAAGACCAAGCTTTCATTGCTTATGAGTAAAAACAAGTGAAAAAACGAGACTATTTTAAGGGGGCGATCGCCCTCCTAAGCTTAACTACGAGGGCGATAGGACGCCCTTGTGGAAATTTCTTTACGAAAAGGCCTGCTTATGATCATTGCAATGTTAAAACATTGCAACTTGAATTTAGCAACTTGAATCATTTTAAAATGTGAATTCCAGAGACTCAACATCCTTTCTTTGTTACTTGCTGTATTGCTCTTTAATTGACTTCAGCTTGCTGAATTCTAAGGAAGTCTCTACAGTGTCTATGCACAGATTATGTGAAGGCAGGCCATATTGGAAAGTTTTTGAAGATGATGTAGATGAAGATGCTCTGCATCAATTGGTTTGAGTACAGCCTTCAATTTTGTCCGTGTTTACCCTCTCAAAGACTGCATTATTTTGGTAATTATTTCTGTTCCTATTTGTAGGCTTTGGAGGCTTTGGCTCATTTGGTGGCACTGCTACAACTACAACATCAAGCAGTTTATTTGGTGGTTTTGGGACTGCAGCTAAGACAACAGGTACCAGTCTATTTGGTGGATTTGGCACAACCACATCTACAGGCCTTGGCTCATCATTTGGTGGCTTTGGAGCAGCAAAGACAACTGGAACTGGTTTGTTTGGAGCGACCACCACTACTACTCCAGGTAAATCATGTTTTTCCAGTTGATTTTCAGATGCAAAAGGCTAGTTTGAAGGTTGACCTCTACTTGGGTAGTTTTTGTTGCCGTGCAAAGGGCCCAGATGCTGGCTGCAAGTGAGCAATGCAACCTGTTGATACCCAACTGATATTGCACTCAGGAAATTCTTAAATTCTGACCAGATAGGCTTTAACCATATTTCTATGGCTTCAACAGAATGCCATTGTTTCTGTGAAAGAAGAAACAATTTCTGCTCCAAAAGTAGTGGCGGACGGGCTCTGATTTTTGCACGGCCATGAACGAGTTAAGGGGGCCCAAAGTCAGGCCTGGCTGTGAGCATTTGAGCAGGCGAGCGGTACATCGCTCTCCTGGTTGAAGTCAGGCGGGCAATTTTCATTCTATAGAAAATTGTTATTAAAAGTGTATGAATAAACGAGCAATCCAATATTTGTCTTTCATAAACAGCTAACCTTTCAAACAACACGGAAAATCTCGACTCTTCGACTCTGACAGAAACGAAACTTTATAGTTTTATTAGTCGCAAATGAACCACATATCAATGAGGGTGCCATGGTGGTCTCCTATGATATTTTTCCGGTGCTTGAGTTTCTTAATTTTTGGCCGATCTGAGAGTTTAGTTTCTCAAAAAGGCTTACGGTATGTAAGAAAATACGGGCAAGACGTCAAAGAAAGTTAATGTAAAATGTACGGCCCTGTTGTCATATTTCTCAAAAGTCCCAGGCTTGAAAGCCGATTGTTTCTGATTATTCGCCATGTTGAAGTGAATCGGTTTTAATATGTCGAAACTTATGGATACCAAATGACTTTTTAATGGTCTTCAAATGATAGTCAGTTGTAAAGGATTTGAAAGAATCTGTTTGGCTGTTGCTTTTCAAATGTTTCATTTGTTTTTCGCGTGACTTGCGATTTACAGGAGTATATGACTTCCTGAGAAATTAAAGGTATGGAGTTATATTTTGAGGTCAAAATATACAGGATTAACTTCCTCTCAATATTTTAGTTTTACTTCAAGAGGTAATGAGGTGTGGTGAGCAATGAACGAAGACCTAAGGCGGGCGGTTCCCAGGTGAACTGTCGTGGAGGCGGGCGATGAATAGCTCCCCTCACCAACTCGAGGCAAGCGTGGAGGCGAGCGTGGAGGCGAGCGTGGAGGCGGGCGTGGGCGATCGCCCGCCTTAAACAGCCAGGCCTGCTAAGTGAGTGTGGCCTCGATGATGAGTGTGTGGTCAGGGGCAAAATTCGTCGCAATTCCTCGATTCCTTACCAATAGCCAAGCTAAACTCACTTTCTTTGAAAATGGGGCATACATCTCACGATATATCTTCTTATGACATGATTAAAATCTTTACATTGTCTCTATTGTATAAAAGTAATTTTGCCATTTTTTGTATTGTGGGCCAGACAATCTATAATGTTTTCGTTTCTCAAACTGTTGAGGAGCCCTTTCCTGATCCCCCCCCCCAGCAGTGTGGTCAGGGCAAATTAACTGATGGAGTATCAAAATGAGGGGTCTTGGGGCAAAGTCCCCAGGAATATTTCTGAGGACATGCCCTCTACTTTGGCTTAGAACGCTTCTCCTAATCCCACGTTTGCCAATGCTAAAATTGAATTTTTGATCATTTGTAACAGTAGTTTTATGAATAAGCATCCACAGGGAAATCTTTTGAGTAAACATCTGTTCTTTGGCTTAGAATGCCTATCGCCATCCCATCTTACCAGAGCAGAATTGGAAACTTTGAAATTCTCAAAATTATTTTTGCAGTTTTCTATCAAAGAACACTCTCATGAAAATTATCGGGCAAAAGCATTCAGTTTTTCACAATCCAATTTTTGCCTGCCTCCAAAGTGGAGCAGTTAACAAAGTGCGTCCCGGACATTTTTTGAAACTTGCAGCCTTTACTTTGGCTTAGAGTGACTCTCCCAGTCATTTCTTTACCCTACACTACCTATAACAACTATTTTCTGTGAAGGAATCTCAAGAGCCATCTTTTGACAGAAGTGGAGGGGGCCTTTATTTTTTCTGTAACGGTGCTCCCTTCATCGCCATCCGTATCTTCGCTCTCGACTGTATTTCTTTGAACAAGTTCAATAACACTGAAGGATTCAAATGTGAAGTGAGATGTCCATTATTCAAACATTCAACTCTACCAAAAATTTCCTTAATTTTGCAAAAGGGGCCCTTTTCCAGGAAGAAGGGGGCCCTTTTTGCAAGATTTTGAGGGGGGACCACCGGCCACGGGCCAGTGGGCCGGTAGGCCAGTCCGCCACTGTCCAAAAGCGTGTGATGCTCCTTCCATAATTACATCTGGCTATGGACCAGAGCATTGCTTAAGTGGTTGGCTGCTGCTCACTGACCAAAATTGCCACAATGGAGGTTTGTCTTTAAGAACCAGATGTTCCATGAAGATGCTATAGATTTGAGATCAGATTTTGACACACACAATGTTACTCAGAGACAATGCGGTCCCAATCCACATCAGGAATTTACAGTTGTTGATGACTGAAATTTATAAAGCAAAATTGGAGCTTAATCCTAGTTTCATGAAGGAGGTCTTTGTAGAAAAGCACAGTCCTTTTGAGTTAAGAAGCTGCTATAGTCTACTGCTGTCACAAGCACCTACTACATGCTATGGCTTAGAGACGATATTGTTTCTGGGGAATAGATTATGGCAGGCACTTCCCAATGTCAAGAAACAATCTGATACCCTGTCCAGCTTTAAAAAGAGAATAAAAACCTGGAAAGGAGAGGAAAGCAACTAGACTTATGACCTGGAGTCTCTTGTTTCACTGTGCTCTTTGACTTGATGATAAAACAAAATTGGAGCTTAATCCTAGTTTCATGAAGGAGATCTTTGTAGAAAAACACAGTCCTTTTGAGTTAAGAAGCTGCCATAGTCTACTGCTGCCACAAGCACCTTCTACATGCTATGGCTTAGAGACAATTTTGTTTCTGGGCAATAGATTATGGAAGGCACTTCCCAATGTCAAGAAACAATCTGATACCCTGTCCAGCTTTAAAAAGAGAATAAAAACCTGGAAAGGAGAGGAAAGCAACTAGACTTATGACCTGGAGTCTCTTGTTTCACTGTGCTCTTTGACTTGATGATGGCGATTCCATCAACAGAGACTCATATCATTACTCTGAAAAACTTGACCCTATTTGTTCCCACACTCTCAATTTCCTTGAGTACCAATCAGATTGCGAGATTTGTGGATTACTATGGTGATTGGCAAATATGATGGAACTTTTGATTCGATCGAACAACTGATAACATTGGCACAAGATTCGAGATTAGAGGCAGAGATTTGAAGCAGTGATTCCATCATAATTCGTCTGATGAATGCATATTACAAGGTCAGCTTTTTCATAGTGTCATTATGAGTCCCTGCTGAGCAAGGTTTACCGTAGGGATACAAGGGACTTATCATTAAAAGTCTAGATTGCATTGCCTCAAAAAATTTATTATTCTTCAAGATCTAAAATGAAATCTAACAATAATGCCCTTCCTTTGGTAAGACACACTGCTAATGTGCACTCTGCCTGTAATGTATTTACTTATAAAGGCAAAGTGCTAAGTTTATTATGCAATAATGTTCAGTGGGAAAACTTTCCTTTTTTGCAGCATTTGGTTTTGGAAGTGCTGGTACTAGCTTGTTTGGTAAGTTTCTCTAACATTCCTTGCTAATTCAATGTGCCGAAAACCAAGATGGCTCATTACCAGTGTGTGGAGATACTGCAATAAGATGTTTTGTCCATTTGTAACAAATGTTCTGTCGTTTTACTGTACAATAAAACCACTCAACGTCCAATGTGCACTTCATGCAAAGAAGCTGAAAATTTAAGTTGTGATCATTACTCTATTTGTGGAAGGTCAGATCATTTTTTTCAGAGCTTGTAAAAAGAGAAATCAGGGAAACTACAGGGGGCTACCGAAGCGGGGCGGCCGTTAGCCTCTGAAGTTGAGATGTCCCATCATAAACAATGCAATAATTGCCATTTGTTAGAACAAGGTAACAGTTTTATGCTGTGTAAAAACTGTAAAACAGTGAGATATTGCAGCAAACAGTGCCAGAAGGCACAGTGGAAGGAGCACAAGATAATTTGTTCAGCTATCAGTGAATTATCTAAGAAGTTATTCACAGAAGAAAAGGGATTAGGGGACAGTAACGATGCAAATGTATTTGCAAGCCATGTTTCTCCAAAGAAACATGCACAAATCTCAAAGCTTGTTGGTAAAAAATGTATTGTGAAATGTTGTCTTAATGAACCCAAGTTGGAAGCTTTATGGGATACAGGCTCACAAGTTTCTCTTATATCTTCAGCTGTTGTGAATAAATACTTTACTGGTGTTCCAGTGAGAGAAATCTCTGAAATTTTTGATGCTGCTTATGCTAATTTGAATCTTGTTGCAGCAAATGGTACAGCGCTACCTTGCAACGGATGGATATAATTCAACTTTAGTCTAGTTTTCCTGAGAAACAGGGTGAGAAAGATAGTATTCAAGTACCATTTTTAGTCACTCCAGAGAACATTGACACACCTATTGTTGGCTTTAATGTCATAGCAGAACTATGCTTAAATGCTACCGCTGATTCAGAATGTAGCCCTGACTTTGTCAAAGCGATGTGTCATAGTTTACGAAACTTATCAGAGAACAAATCAGCAGCTTTGGTAGACCTTATTTATCAATGCACCAAAGAGGAAAGTAAGTTTAATGTCAAGTCATTTAAGCATGCAACCATTCTTCCAAAGAACAAAACAGTCAATGTTGCATGTAGGGCAGATATAGGACATCTCGATCGTAACCTGCCAATGATGTTTGAGCCATATCCAGAATCTTTATTACCATCTGGACTAGAAATTACGGAGTCCATTTTAGTGGCAAAGAAAGGCAGCTCACCTGTGTTAAAGTTGCAAATTGCTAACAAAACAGATCATAATATATCATTGCCAGCCAGAACGGCTCTGGGAACCCTAGAGTTCGTAAGATCTATCACTCCAATGAGCATGAATTTAGGTGAACCACAGTCCACTAACCCCGGAAGCTCTACAACAATGTGTCACAATGGAAAAGTAGCAGATGTCAGAACTTGTCAAGTAACTGAAGGAGTTCTACAGAAGATTGATCTCAACCATCTAAGCTCAGATGAGAGAAAACTGGTAGAGGCTATGCTCAGGGATGAAATAAGTTCATTTTCAAAAGATGACCAAGATATCGGCTGTGCGAAGGAGTTACAGTTAGAAATCAAGTTAAAAGATGATCAGCCAGTTCAGAAGAACTATGCAGCAATTCCCAGACCTCTTTATGGTGAAGTCAACCAGTACATCGAGGACTTACTCAACCGAAAATTGATCAGACCTTCAAAGTCACCGTACTCTTCGCCATGCGTTTGTGTAAGGAAGAGAGATGGATCATTGCGATTATGTATTGATTACCGATTGTTAAACCAGAAAACGATCCAAGACAAGCATCCTTTACCCAGAATACAAGAGACGTTGGACAGCTTGGGGGGAAGTTGTTGGTTCACCACACTTGACCAAGGAAAGGCGTACCACCAGGGGTTTGTGAGTGAACAGAGCCAACCATTGACTGCATTCGTAACCACCTGGGGCGTCTTTGAATGGGAACGTATTCCATTTGGCCTGACCAACGCTCCCGCGGCCTTCCAACGGTATATGGAACAATGTTTGAGTGACCTTCGTGATGAAATTTGCCTGCCGTATCTTGATCATGTAATCATATTCAGTAAATCATTTGAACAACACGTTGAAGATGTCAGGAAAGTGCTACAACGTCTCCGAGAGAATGGAATAAAGCTAAAAGCAGCCACAAGCTTGAAAGATAAAACACCAGCAACAATCGGTGAAGTTAGACAGTTATTAGGTCTTCTGGGATATTATCGTCGATTTATCCCCAATTTCTCATCAATTGCCAGCCCAATCTATGAACTCCTGACAGGAAAAGATGCAGATTGTAAGCCCAAAATACGCTTGAGAATGACAAAGAAAGCAAACGAACAGTTGCCATCTACTACAAAGATAAAATGGAGACCAGTACACCAAGCAGCGTCAGAAGACCTTATCAGACCTTATTGCTCAACGTTAATAACTCAAACATAGGTATTTTGACTTAACCGATATCTCAGACAACTTTGACATCAATATCAATGTTTAAAGTTGGTATTTATAATACCGGGTGGGTGAGTCAGAAAAAAGAATCCCCGTTTGAAAGGTCACGTCTGCCTGGATATCAAGACAATGCTATCGGCAAATATGTAGTTTAATGGGAAAGATGTTCAAATCTACTGTAAAATTTTCCTGACTGAAATCGGCTGCTCCATTCTGAAATTATGTGGGATTTTCCCAAGAAAGCCTCTTCAAAAACCCTTCAAAACATGCCCAAAATCATGAAAAAATTTCCCTTACATTTCTGCCTCACAGTGGCCTTACAGCAATGACTTGTGGACGCTATAGCACATGCTATCCTCTTGGGAGGATGAACAAGTCCTCCCCCTGGTATCGAGCACGTTTATGAGTGCGGTCAATGTCTTTGTGTGCACCTTTATTGCAGAACAATCATTACCCTTTACTTCGCTTGACTATGAGTAGATCTTAGAATAACTTAAACAGCTCATAGATTTATGTTTCTCTTTAAAGTTAGAGTTTTGAAGGTTCAGCTGTGGTAATTTGTTTTTTTAGGAGGCTCAGCGTTTGGTGCCAAAACGACTGCAAGTACCGGGTTCTCGTTCACGCAACCAACTGCCGCATTTGGAGGTATGATTATCTCACATTTTGTTGGAATGTTTGCTACAAATTGCTATCTGTAGTTTCTTTCTCCTATCTGTGTCCTACGACTTGCCACCATGGAAACACCGGTTCCCATCCGATCAACGAAGTTAAGTATGATAGGGCCAGATCATTACCTGGGTTGGTTGGGTGACCTCCTGCAAACACCCGTATCGTAGGTACACCACATCACCAAGATGTGAAATTGGACCTTAGTGATGAGGGCGCCAAAAACTCTCGTGCGCCGACTGTATGGCTACACGAGTCAATAGTATGCTCCTCGGAGAGCGAAGAAAAAAATCATGAGAAAGATATCCCTGAGCTGCGGTGGTAATGGAATTGTAAAGCGCTCCTGAATATATGTACTTATAGAGAGGGGCGCAATATAAAAGCAATAACTTTCCTTTTACTTTTAATATCAAGTTCTGGTAATGTATTTACAATTTGGTATTACAGAAAATACAGTTATGTCATCTTTGCCGTGTATTTATTTAAACAAATGATTAAAAAAACTGTTAAATCCTGCAAGAGAAAATGCGAATTAATCTTAAAACCTGAAAGGAAAGAAATAAGTTAGTAACTCACCAGTAACTGCGATGAAGACCAACGTGAAGAACCAAAAACGCGTATTGTATTTATTACTCAATCAGTGTGCCTTGTCTGTTTGAATCAAGTACTTTATTGCAATAAGTTTTACAGTTCCATCTTTTGAATTAACTTTGGTAGATAAGGTTGAAATTGAAGAGATTTAGGTGCCAAAAAACATTAATATTAGAGACACTGTGTAAGAAAGTCGATACTCTGCATCACTGAAGCCATTCAGACGCAAGTCAGAAAGGCCTCTCAGCGTGCTAAATCTCCTTGTTTTTGCATCGGGATTGTTGTTTTTAGTATTTTAAGTACACCACAGTAGACAATAAACAGACGCCGAGCAGAAAGGACTATTCAAACTGCTCTTAAAATAACATGCTGACGCATGCAATAAACAAAATTGAGCAACGTTGCGCAGACTATACCTTTTGCTTGGGTATAGTCTGCACACGGGGCTATTACGCTTCGAGCTGAGCCCGTTATCAAGTGACTTGATAATGGGCTTAGCTCGAGTCATCGTGAAATTATCATACTCTATTCCAAGTGCAATTATCTTACTGTATTTGTTTATGTTTTCTTTTCAGGATTACAACAATCACAACAACAGCAGCTACAGTTAACTGCAGAACAACAAGCACTTGCAAATCCATTGAATGCCATGACAACTGCGTTATCAATGCCCGTTGTATTTGGTGATGAAAGAGATGCTATCTTAGCCAAGTTTAATCAAATACAAGCATTATGGGGCGTTGGTAAAGGCTATTATGCGGAGAATCAACAACCCATTCCTTTCGCAATGGATAACCCTTTCTGTCGATTCAAGGTTGGTACTGTGTCTCTTCGATTGTGTGCCCTTGACTGCAGATTTACATGGATGCTGTATAACTACATCGGTTGAGTAAAGAAAACCAGAAAGTTTGCTGGGCTGGGCTGGGCTATGGAATAACAAATACGTGACCCATATTTGAAACCATGATGTTGATCTACCAGTCAAAGGCTAACATAGATGTGAACATTTTATTTGTTAAAAACACTCATCTTTTAGACCTAGCAACTAGAAAAATGATGGTAAGGAGTTTGTATGGGAACAATTCCACAGTCGATTCTGGTGCATAATTCACTAGCATTGACATTTGAATTCTATTTCTGAAACAGACAATTGTATTGAAGTCACATTTCAATGGCAAGTACAATGCCTGCCAAAAGTCCTTGGAACGCTTCGGCTATTTCTTGACATTCCGCAGTTCTAACCATAGCTTTAAACACCCCCTCACCCCCGAAACAATGTTGATTTGCAAGGTTGTTGTCCCAGCATTCCATCAGAGTCGCGAATCGTCCTGCCATCTCCATTTTTCATCTTCACAGAACAACATTGTTCTGAGGGGGAGAGGGGGAAATCCCAAAAAAAGGCCAAAATAGCAAAGGTGTTTCAAGACTTTTGGCAGGCGTTGTAGGTCATCGATCAGAATCAAACGTGGAACCGCTTTTTCCATACAAAACTCTCACCAGCATTTTCTCATTTCTGACTAAAAAGATGAATGATTTTACCAAACAAAACTTCAGATAAAAATTAGCCTTTGGCTGATAGATCAACATTTTAGTTGTCAATATCGCCAACGTACTTTTTATTCCAGAGCCTGCCACACCTTACACTCAAATGGTTCACTTCAGAATGATAATTTGCTGCACTAAATCAATCATACCGTTTTGCAAAGTATTGGTAATTTGCCAGGAAACTGCTTCTTAAAAAGCTTGCAAATGGGATCAAAAAATTCCCTCAATGATCAGTTGTAATGGGTGAGCCAGAATAAAGTTCCCACTTTCGAAAATTCATAGCACCAAAGTACTGGACGGGTATGAATTATTCAAATTCTAGTTAGAAGCCGAAAGACCAACGTATTTTTGTGAATTGAAACCATCATACCAAGAAATCATACCAAGGCAAAGATTGTTTAAACTTTGTAAAATTGATCCTTTGTAGAGGTCAAATACTCGCAAGGGAGGTTTATTTTCGAGGGGAGTTTATTTTACAAAATTAGTTCTGAGGTGGGGGCTTGATCGAAGGTGGGGGCTTAATCGAGGATTTACTAGTCGTCATCCCTGAGTTATCTTCATCATCAATTATGTTAATCGTCAGAAGTAGTCCTTGTCCTCCTAGTTGCTTAAAAACAAAATGTCAAGATCATTAATGGCGGAATAAAACTTTTAGATAGTTTCAAGCAGTTTTGGCCTGTTTGATCTTCCGGTTCCTGGAATTGCAAGAGAAGTGATCATTTTTATCATCTAATGTTTGCTCCTATATTTCCTTCAGACCATTGGATACAGCTGCCTTCCAAACGCTAAGGATTCTGAAGGACTCATTGCACTAGATCTCAAACACAAAATGGATGTTGTTAAAACTAATCAACAGCAATTTGTTGAAAGTCTGCACAAAATTCTTGGTAGTAAACCAACGCTTGTTGTTTGTGTGGATGGAGTAAGAGAGCTACCGGAGAATAAGTAAGCATTTTGTATTATACTGGGTATCTAAAAAGTATGCAGATTTCGTTGAGGCCAAATAATTTGTTGAGGCTAAATATCGAGACTACAGTAAATATTCCGAAGACCAGTTTCTTATTGAATTGTCTTTTAATCTTGCAAAAGAGAGCCTTGGCAGTATAAAATCATTCACAGAATTGTTTGACAAAACATTGGATACATTTGGTACATTGTTTAAAGCATGATAGGCTTTCCTCTCATTTAGTTGCACTTCAACAAGCAAAGCTTTGTCATCCAATTTCTTCAATTCTTTCAATAATCTGCCACAGAGGTTCAGGGCCTCATTGTATTCATGAGTATCATAGTAAAGTGCTATAAGTCTAGCCTCTAATGCCTGCCTCAGAAAGGATCTCTCTTTGTAGTTGATTGAAGCTAAATTTTGATCGCTGGACCCAACCAAATCTATATGCTTAGCTCTGGGATACCCTGTAGGTAAAAGCTTATTTCCATATCAATTTATTGTTGAGAGTAATTGTTTTTCAGGACAGAGGTAATTATTTACATTGTTGAACGAGCTGCAAATGGTACATCCCGCAGAATACCAGCAACTGAGCTTTTCATGTTTCTGTCCCAAGATAATATAAAGGTAATTTCTACACTTCCTATCGTATTATTTATTGCTGTAGCTTCTTGCGTATAAATTGAAGGACGGCATTGCAGAAGATCATGCATATTTGCTGTTCAAATGCAGTGTATTGTAATTAGCCTCATTTTAAAGTGAATGATCTGAGTTAAGAGATGTTGCCAAAAAACATTCTTTTTTCTACTTTGAATATATTATGTTTGTAAATAGTTGGTTTGAATTAGTATTATATTAATACTACTGTAAATACCAACTTTAAATATTGATATTGATGGATTGATTGAACAGTGATCCGATACAATTTTGATCCGCTACCGTGTAGACGGGAGGGTGATCCGTAACACTTTGATCCGCAACACTTTTGATCCGCTACCGTGTAAACGGGGTCTTAATTACATGCATTTCTGTTTTTAGAATCAATTATCAAGCCTCGGAACTGAGAGCATGCTTCCAAAAACGAGCCTTACAGATTCTCAACTTGAAAGCTTTCTTGAAACTCCGCCCCTCGGTAAGTTATTTACACTTCAACCATCATTTGAAATCTTCTCTATGTTTCTTCTGACTTAACGATCATAAGTAGAAGTTTTTTATTACCAACTTACCACATGCGAGCGACGGTCTAGCAAGATAAAAACACAGTGTCCACTTTAAAGAGGTGTCTGCTTCATAAGGTGAGGCGTCCGCTTATGACAAGTTGACTGTACTTAAAAACTGTACGTATTTCATCCTTCTTTCAGCTGTCTTGTTAATAATCTGTGTTTAAGAAAAAGAAAACTACCGGGTGTGCTGTGCCAAAAGCAGTTCAAGCGTTTTGAAAAATCGTAATACCTAGAATACTGAATGAAGTTGAATGAATCGAACTTTGCTTGATAGCAGAAAGACTGCAGTATTTTTCACATAAAGTATTAAAAATGAAAAATGAACTAAATTTATATTTAAATTGATTCATCTGTTTGTTTCCAGGTTTACAGTTTATTGCAATTCAAAGTCAATGTTTAGATTTTATTGAGGCAGTCGAGATGTATATGACTTTTTAATGTTTTTAAAATGATACAATACTTCCGAAAGGAACTGCAAGCCATTTTGTAAAAACAATTTTAATCGTGAGGAAAAGTTGTCAATCTGCACTATCTTTAACTGCACTATGTTTTAAGTAATGCACTAACTATGCATAAAAGGAAATATTATCACATTACAGTTTGACTGATTTGCCCTTGAAGCAGGCCCTCGTTTGGCGATTTTTTGGATCTACTTTCTTTTAAATATCCACAAAATGATCTATCGATTGATAACTATTTTTTGATGACTTTAATGACTCTATTTTCCAAGGTATTGACCCAATCATTTGGGAACAAGCGAAGAAGGACAATCCACAGCCAAAAAAGTTAGTAATGATTTACTTACTAATCAGTCTGAAAGAAAAACATAGAGAGTATGCTCTTATCGTGACGGGAATGGACACAAAGTCTGGAGGTTAAGATTTTTGTAGACTTCACTTGATATCAAATGTCAGACGGACTTATACTACAAAGATGATAAAACACACAAAATAGATTTATTTACTTCTTTATTTACGTTTTACTCTTTTGGTTTGTTTACCTTTTCATTTAAGTTAGAACTCAAATATCTAAGAAGGTAGCCTTCAGAAAATGCTCACAGTGAAGATTTTTCTCAGACGACAACAAAGTTCATACCAGTGGTATGTACAAAAAGTTATACATCTGTAAAGCTGTAGACCTACAGTCATATTTGTTTGTATTTGCCACAGGAAGCCCAAGCGGTTGATTGAATGATAAGAATGATAATAATCTTCAAAATAGTTAATTGTAATACCTTTGTGTCTTATCCGTTGCACTTCTCTACGGCTGCATTGTGTTTCTTTTGTTGACTTCTGTACTGCGTAATAGACCTTTTAGCTATTCTACAAAAGAACCTGGATCGAGCGTTATTTTTATACATTTTGATACGCGACGTTCGATTGAGTGGCTTTAGAGCTTCTATCAGTATTGTACACATTCGAAAATTCTGCAAAATGTTGTTCGATTCTGATTTATTTCAGAATAGCTAAAAGGTCTATTGCTCGAATACGAGAGTTCGATGTGAAGTAACACTTCGCCTTCCTCTTCCTATATGAAATTACAATTGTAATTTTATATAGGAAGGCGTAGTGTTACCTCACATCGAACTCTTGTATTCGAACAATTACTCAGTACAGAAGTCAACAAAGTAAACACAATGCAGCCGCAGAGAAGTGCAACAGATAAGACACAAAGGTATTACAATCAACTATTTTGAAGTTTTAAATTTACTATCGTTCAATCAACCACCTCCTGGGCTTCCTGTGTATTAGCCAGAGCCTGCTGGTGAAACCAGTCCCAAACCAATGGTAGATTTTGGCAGTCGTGAGATATTGATGATTTAATTCATGTCAATATTTTGTTGCAGATTAATTCCTGTGCCGAGAATTGGATTTTCTGAACTACTAAATCAATTGAGGCATCAAGAACACGAAGCTGGACAGCACAAACAACGTATTGAAGTACGTAAACCCTTGTGCATATAATTTTGATTTAAAAAACATTTCCAGTGGGGGCATTCAGACTTTGGCCCAGTTTGAACATCGTTTTTTTTTTGCCATGTTGAATTTCATAGATGCTGCAAAAAATGTGAATTCGACATAGAAATGATGTTTAAATTACCTGCTGTTTTAAATAGATAAACCTTCAAGAGTTCGCCAGCTCTGTCGTATCAAACGGCAGTAAAACGATTGATTGAAACATCTTATTTCTGCTGTGTTTAATCAATCAATTCTAGGCCATGGTCCGCAGTTTCTACGTGTGATAACCCACTGGGCTTGTGCATTTTGAAAGATGGCCACTATAGCCATTTTAAATTTTAAACGCAAACAAGTGATGTTTAAATCAGATTTTTAGACACGGCAAATTCTCCCGTTTTTAATACAGTTCGATTCGACGCGGGAAAAAACAATGTTTAAACTAGGCCTTTAACCTATCATAACTCCTCGATAACATGCCCAAATATCACCAACACACACATTTTCAGAATCTACTCATCAGGATCGTTCTCTTCCTTCATTATATCAGATTTTGTGAAAACGTTTTTGAATTTCAACACTTTTGAGGGTTTCAAGCAAGTATGAAGCCAGAGTGTGGTTTGTGAAAACTCCCATGAAACTATCTCCACAGAAGTATTCTTCGTTAGTTTTCTTCTATCTTTCTGAACATTGTAAAGATAGGCAAAAATGAAATTATGAAAGTTCCTTTACTTTGAAATGCGTGATTAAGGATAGGTAATCTCCTCACTTGGTGCAACATGCAAATATATTTCATTTCCCTCAAAGCTATGGAAGTAATTTCCAAAAGTATCAGATCATATCTGTTACTGCTTTTATAAAGATTTAATTTCTATTTCTTGAGCGAAATGATTTGTTTTTGAATGAGGAGATTATTTATAATTTTGATTGAGGGTCTTGGGCCTCTTATTATGCAGTTCGAAGTTACTGATTTTGTTAAAATCGAATATTGCCTATATTTACAATGCTCAGAACGACAGAAGTAAAGTCTTGAAAACGCTTCAGCCTTTCGGTTATCAACCAAACTTTGATTGATTTCAACACCTCAAGTATTCTCCTCATAACAAATTTTCAAACATTTGAAGTTCTTTTTGGTCCATCTGGTATTGATACTTTAAGGGAAGAAACTTTCGCGTTTTTCGCGTTTTTGGCCGAAATTCGTGAAAGTTTATTCCGCGAAATTTTCCTAAAATGTGAAATTCGTGAAAGATTTTTCTCGCGAAATTTCCCGAGATATAGAATCAAATAATTATATATGGTGAGATATTGATATTCCTCTTCGTTAATAACGATCTGTTCGAAATATGCTACTACACGCTTATTTACGGACGATTCGGAAGAGTCATTGAAGAGTTGAGGAACATTTGAGACAGTATAAAAATGTGATAAGAAACCTAATTTGCGAAAGTTTATTCCCGCGCAATTTCCCATTTTTGGTCTATTCGCTAAAGTTGATTCCAAACATTTCGTGTATTTTCGAACTCGCGAAAGTTTCTCCCCTTAAAGTATTGATAATCATTTTGCGAATTCTGCAGATGCAATTACTACCTTTTGCAATATATTATTTTTTTCTTAAAAGCTTGCATAACTCTGTGGATATTTGTCCGATTATGCGTGATATAACCGTTGGGTTGGCCTGAAAACTCGACGTGTTCGATTCAATTAATATTGACGACCTAACACAGTTCTTTGACAAACTATGGCCTTTATTGCCCATTTTCTTTCACAGCTAATGTCAGATGAGGTTTTGCAACTGCAAAGAGCGCACGCAACAACAATGGCCAAATTAGCGGAGTACAAACGAAAACATCTGGAACTTGGCCATCGTATACTTGAGGTGAGAGCTACTGCTGTTATAGCTGATCAAGATGTGGAGAACGAATAAGAAAAAACGCCCAGCGTTTGAAAGGCTACTGCTTCCTAAATATGTAAACAGTGATATTTTGCAATATCTGGTTGAATAACTAACGTGTTCAATTATTTTTAGCATTTTTCTGGCTGAAATCGGTCACTCCGTCCAGATTTTATAAGGGATTTTAGTGAGAAAATTCCTTCAGGAAACCTTATAAACCGTGCTAAAAATCACGAGCAAGTTTCACGGATATTTTTACCTTACAGCAATGACTTGAAAACGCTTTAGCACCTGCTGTCCTCTTGGGAGGGTGAACAAGTCTTCCCCCTTGTATGGATAACTTATTCAGGGGGATTCCATTCTCCTAAAAGAATGGAATGCTTATGAAAAATAATGGAAATGCTTAAACACAAAAAGGCACCATAGGCCGTAAATAGAAAAAATCAGAACATCAACCTGAAAGAATAGTGAATAACATGTTTAAAGGTAGCAAGAACCGCAAAACAACGCGAAAAAATGCGACTATTTTCAGATTAAATGTTGTAGAAGTTAATCCTACTTTTTACGATCGATCGCCAGCGCTACAACAAATCCAGCACGATCAGGGGGCAGTTAGGCCGGACGATGTGCGATGTGAACATTTGCCGTGGCTTCTCTTCTTCTTGTGTTCTTCCTCTTCTTCGTATGAATAGCAACAGCTTGAGCCTTCTGTTAAGAATAGCCATCTCTGATCATGTCATTATTCGAGTTTGGCGCGCTCTGAAGATACTTCCGTATTATTTTGGAAACTGAAAGAAAGTTGTGCGAATCGCTAAAAGTACGTCATGAACTGTCCCGCGATTCTAAAAACCAAAGAATGGAAATCCACCTTTACGGTATATCATTAAGCATATAACTGGCCGCTGTGATCAATTGGAGTTTCATCATTGAATCATCTCTTGCAGATAATGATACATCAACAATCGACACGAAGAATTGGTTACGCTATTGAGCCAGAAGAAGAACAATTGAGGTATTTGTTTGTTTGTTTGTTTGTTTGTTTGTTGATTTGTTTTTTCTTCGTTTCTACCAAAGTAGCTTTTAGGAACACTGAGAAGCTAAGCGTATCGACTGCTTCAGTGCAAGGACAAGGACATCGGCAGTGGCATTGCGCAAATTCATACTGATATCACGCGCAGAATTTTTCTTGAAAAGGTTGAAAGATAGCCGGGTGCAAGACCTGACAATGCTTTGTATGTAATAGTAGCTGTCTCGCATTTTATAATTTCCGCAACTGTTGGCCAATTTAGTTCCTTTATCAAATTTGAGGCGGATGCATCATAGCTGTTATTGGTGACAATTCTTGCAGCTCGATTTTGCAATTTTTGTATGGTTTCCAATCTTCTCCTTATTGTTCTCTTTGTTTTATCTATCTTGATTGATTATTGACGTTAGTTGCTACTGTCTAAGGAATTACCATAGAATTATAAATTATACCAAAATCGTGCAGACAGGAGGCCAAAACAGCATAAGGCTCAAATCTTTAAAAGGTGGGTGTACAATTCTATGACATTTTTCTTTGAATTGAATGGCTTGAAAGAAACTTTGGTACTTTGCTGTAAATCTGCCGTGGAAATATTTTGATATCTTGGATTTTTTTCAAAATAGTGGCAATTTAATTATTTTTGAAAAATTAATGGAAAAGTTTGAAAAAATTTAAATCATGGTAAATCCCAAACCAATAGAGGAACAATGATATAACCTTCAAGAGAACCATAGTTCATGAAGGTGTACAATATGGTGGCAAGCAGAAATCTGTTGCTTTTCTGGTTTGGGATTTGAAATTGATGACATCATAGCCTCAAATTTAATAAATGCCGCCATTTTGAAGCCAATCAAGATATCGATAAATTTCCACGGCAGATTCACAGCAAAAATCCAAAGTTCCTTCCCAGTCATTTATTTCAAGGAATACTGTAATAGAATTTTACACCGACCTTGTTAAAGATTTGAGCCCTATGTTTGCCAAAACAGCATTTTGTTATGCCATTTTAAAGTTCTACCGGCATCGTGTAGACGGGGTCTAAGTAGTTTACACGGTTGGTAATTATATCGTATTTTTATGATTTTTTAAAACGTGCAAGTTTTTTAGGCCTCGTTTACACTATACTGTTTTCAAATGAAAATGGTACGAACTAATGCCAGCCTTTCGTTTACACTAGAACGTTTTCATAACCGGCATCAAATGAAAATGATTTTGAAAACGGCATGATTTGAAAACAGCATGAAGTTTTTCAGTGCAAACGCTTGAAAACGCATAATTTCGTTACGAATTCAAAGCTTTGAGTCTGTAACGATATTGTTCCGTTTTTAGATGTTTACCCTGTCAAATCGTTCCGTTTTCAAAATCGTTTTCATTTTGTGCCGGTTACGAAAACGTTTTAGTGTACATGGAAGGCCAAAATGGCATGATTTCGTACCATTTTCATTTTGAAACGGTACCGGGCCTTACTCATCCGGTATTGCTATGCATGTAGAATCTACCGCCATTTATTCTACCAGGTGAATAATAATAATAAATAATAATAAAGAATTTATTTAAAGTTGGATACAAAGTTTAGTTTACTCTATAAATAGGGCAACTAATTCAAACCAACTATTTACAAAATTACAATATTTACAATTTCAGCTACTTACAGATATTACAATTGCAACTGTCTCCATTCCATTGTTTGACATGTATTTTGAACGAGGCTATAGATTGATTGGCTTGACTTTATCTCATCAGGCAAAGCGTTCCAAAGAATACTGCCAGAAAAAACCAGAAAAATAGAACCAGAAAAAAATTCCCACTTTTGAAAATTCATAGGATCAAGAGTACTGGATGGATTGGAATGAATCAATGTTTGCTTGACATCCAAAAGATCGAAGTATTTTTGTGATTTTTCTCGCCTTGTTACAAGCATTGGAAAAATTGGTAAATTCAAATTTAGAGAAAATTTGTGGTTGCAATTGACCAAAAAAGGCCTAAATACATGATCAAATCATAAAGGACTCCTCGGTCAGAACAACAGAGAAAAAGCAATTTCTCATAGGTGAGAGATATTGTCTGCACATTTATTGCCATGGGATTGAAAATCTTTAGTATCTGTTTGAGAATCTCGTGTCTTATTACTCTTGAGAGAGGTGAAACGCCCGTGTGTATTGTTCTGTGTGAGGAGAGTCCTAACGATTTGATCAAGTGTTTTAGGCCCTTTTTCAATAATTTTGAAAACATGGAACTTTTTAAGTTGAATTTACGTATATTTGCAGTGCTCTGCTCGTAAAAAGACGAATAAAATCACAAAATACTTTGATCTTTTGGCTTTTAACTAGAATTTGGAACATTCAAATCCGTGCAGTACTTGTTGTGCTACGAATTTTCGAAATTGGGAACTTTCTTCTGGCTCACCCAGTATGACACCTGATTGTACAATAAGGACTTTGATTTGTTATTTATTCAAACTGGTAAGCCTCTTGAGATGAACTAATCAAAATATGACAAGCATCTGTCCGCTACATGTATTTTTGTTAAATTTACAAGCAAGGGGCCAGAGTTCTCCACACTAATCATGCGAACATTAGTTTCTCACTGTGTATCTCGTAAGCTACAGCTTTTATGAAATACTGAAGAAAGTGTCAATTTGATCTCATTGCTTCTCTTCCAGAATTCAGTTTGAGTCGATTCAGTCTGAGCTCAACTCTCCAATGCATCTTAAGGTATGTTTGCCTATTATGTTTCAGAAAGCAGGAAAAACTAACGCCCTTGTTGAACGAACAATATTACTTCCACGATTTGCTTGCCAAGTAAAGTCGTTGCTCATTTGACTGCACTGTAAACATTACTTGATAAAAGCGTACAGCTTTGTTTTTTATATTCAATGTAATCTTTTTATAAAAACAAATTACTTAAAACACTGAGCACTACAAGGACGATTTCATGGTAAACAGAACATCATGACAACCCCGTGCCCGTTACATGAAGAACATGCAACTACTACTTGCAAGTAACTGTACAACTGTAAAAAGCTACACATAAACGATTATTACTGATACATACTGGAGCCGGTTTCACATTGGATGTCGGGCAAGCATAGGCAGTAGTGCTGAACAACAGAAACAACGACGAAAACAGCTGCCGCTACCGCTACTCCCGGAAATCACAACGCGTTTTGTCAAGTACAACTTTGTCGCAAACGAGGCAGCCTCGCGTCACGAGAATACCAATATGGCTGCTGCAAATTCGAAGGACTGAGAGCAAACATGGTATTTTCTCCAACGCAATGAGCGCAAAGAATCACTTACAGAGTCTGAGTCTGATATTGTACATACCATACCAGATACCATAAAAAATTCAAACTCAAAAGCGATATTTAAAAGAATGATCAAAGAATGGAATGGGCAAAATTGCACATGCAAGATCTGCAATTAAATAAGAAACTTAGGTGATAGTGAGGATCGTATATTTTTATTTTATTAATTCGTAGTATTGTAAATAGTTGGTTTGAATTAGTTTTTTACTATGTATTATACCAACTGTAAATAATTTGATAATAATAATAATAATAATAAAATCATACAAGTTGAGAAAGCAAAATTTCGAAAGGAATAAATAGGATTTCGTTTCTTGAATCCTTTCAATTTCTGTTTCAATGTGCCACGTAGCCACAAATTGGTCATTGTTTAAATACAATTAAACAAAATTTTTGTCAGCATTGAAAGCTTATGCAAAGTACCCTTGGCACACGTAGAATCCACGTAATGTTTCTGTTTAATTGAGAATCACGCTATTATCATTATATGGAGCTTGCACGCTTGCAAAGCTTGCCTGATCTTGCAAGACCCAGTCATCATGCATTATCGTAACAATATTTTCTGGAATGTTTTTACCATTTTCGTACGATTGTTTTGCATCGTTGTAAGGAGGCAATAAGTTTCCGACGGGATATGCCTATAAGAGTTTACCTTATTAGCTTTGGTAATGAGCTGGTGGGCCATCTTTAGAGCAGATGATATACTTGTAATGCAAAATTTAAGTAATAAACCCATATTTTGAGAAGTTAGAAGTTATTTGCAATGTTACACAGTATTGCTTTAGGAATATATTTTGCTGAAGTTTCAGAGCAATCTATGCAAAATTGACTTCATAGCTTTTGAAGAAGTTCCAAAACGGTTTGCAGTTATAAACCCATATTTTGAGAAGTTGGAAGTTATTTGCAATTTTACACATTATTTCTTTAGGAATATATTTTGCTGAAGTTTCAGAGCAATCTATGCAAAATTGACTTCATAGCTTTTGAAGAAGTTCCAAAACGGTTTGCAGTTGACTTTTCTGAGACAAACCTTTTCTTTATATCCAGATGAAATTCTTACAATACATGTTACTACTTACTCTACATATTGATACTATACAACCATACAACACTACAGAGACGATAACACGAGGAGCAAATTACCCCCCAAACTACCCCCAAACTGCCCCCGTGGTCTTATATGTAACAAAGTAAGGAACGCTACCCAGAGAATACAAAAAGAAGAAGAGAAAAGAATGCTTATAAATTAATCACTTGTACGCTAAATACCACATGGAGATAAACCTTGACAAAGGCAAACCTTGAGAGCCCAAGCTGCCCACAAGCACCAAGAATGTAATGTCTTGCCACTCTGAATATACCAGGGTGACCCAAAATGATGTATTTGCATTTGCCGAGCCGTGCCAATCAGGAATTATGCATAGATTTGAATAAACTATCCACCATTTTGAAGCAACATGGCTAACTTAGTTGCAGAACTTATTGGATCAGATTTGGTCATATTGTTTTAGGGTTAACAATATTTCTACTTGGAAGCTATTATTATAGAGTCGTTGGAAGAGCTTGAAATTGAGATTAAATTTAATTCCCTATATAGCTTCAATAAGATGACAAATGTATCTATTATCTTCTTAGGAACTGAGATAAGCAACCCCTATACATTTGCAAAGGTACATTTTGGTCATTAGGTTTGTTCCTTAGAGGATGACTAAGGCCATTTCATTTTTTGAAGCTGGAACTTGGGAAAAATGCAATCAAAATGCTCAGACAGTTCTCTTTTAGGTTTGTTGAAAGTAGCTCCTAAGCAAAGCAAGCCGTAATTCTAGAATGGCATTACCGATTTTGATGAAATAAATTTGATGGGAAAATGTAAGTTAGGCTTTTTGCTACAAAATGATTAGTATTTCATTCAGATCGATGCATATGCACATAAATTATGCGCATAATTCATGCTAGAACATTTTGGCAAACGCCGATACATCGGTTTGGGACAGTGGTACTGGTTGGTATTTTGTGCATGTTATTTTCAGTCGCCCATGAGCTGCCCAAAGATTATTATCGATAACTCATTTAGCATCGGAAATGCCACGTGGCTTTGCTAAGTATACTTTAAATCAAAACAAAGATACTGAAAATATTGACGTTTGCTCCATGTAACGTGTGTGGTGTAATCTAAATCTAAATTCTGGCCAAGAGCCACACCTAAGTATCTTTATCACACGGGGTCGATGACCCGCTAATTCCCCTTTTTGGTCACGGATTTAGTTTAAGTTTTGATGACGATATTCCCAGATTTTCAATTATCAGTCGCCAGTCGGTTTTTGTTGATCTTTGGACTCTCTTTTTATTCAAAGATACCATCGTTGGTTTAAGAGTCACGAATCATGATACGGGATGTTTCTCTTTGTTTTTAGATAAATGGCATTTCCGGTCGATAGCGTTCTCTGCTTTGCTCCTACTTTTAATTCGATGTCCTGGCAAAGAGAAATGAATCGTTCCATTAAAACTGTCGTTGGGTTAAAGCTCCCTAATTCTTGTCAAAATATTGGTTTACTTTAGCGATGGATTAACGTGCAAATTCACACGCTTCTTGCCCTAACCAAACTTCTCACTTCTCGTCAGTGAAACAGGCTGAAATTTTGACCTCACAGCTTATCCGCCATCTTCCAGAAAAGTAGCGTGCCCTCCCAGACCTCTGCGAATTGGTCTATTGAAGGTCTAAGTGAGACTTTCAACGATTAACACAAGATGTAGAAAATATGTCAATTCTTGTGGCTTTTACAGTAAAGTGTAAAGAACTCGTTTTCTGACATGGTTTTTTTCCGTAGTGCATTGACTTGAAACTAAAACGAGATATCTAATTGAAATTGAACCAGTGATGGTCGAAACTTTGGGCCACTTTTTATTTCAGCCTTGTTTCAAACTGCATAAAAGATAAAAATATGTTCGTTGCGTGTGGTACTATGTAATTGAACAGTAATATAATATAGAAATGATTTAAGTACCAAAAATAGCTTAGATGTTTAAAACACGACGTTTCGAGCATATACTCGTTATCAAGTTAAAATCATATATCTTATCTAGCATATACTCGTTATCATATACTCGTTAGTCAAGTTATCTCGTTATCACTTGATAACGAGTATATGTTCGAAACGTCGTGTTTTAAACATCTAAGCTATTTTTGGTACTTAAATCATTTCTATATTATATTACTTCATAAAAGATAGTTTGTTAAGGGTATCCTACCCTTTCTCGGCATGCAAGAATTAGAGCTCATATTACCCAGCATTTTTGAAAACGGTAAACTAGTGAGTTGGCAATTGAATTCTTTCAGGACCATTTTAGCAGAGAGTTAAAGATCAGACATCTCACATCATTTTACAGATTTCGTTTTGTTTTTGTTATTCTATTATTAGTAGACTTCCAAGAGAATCTTGTCACGTTCTGAAACGGTAGGCCTTTTTCTGAAAACGGTAGAGTTTGCAGCCCTTGGGAACTTTCTGCTTCTTAAGCTGAAAAGCCTTATTTTAACTGATAAGCAAAAAGCCTTATTTTAGCTGATAAGCAAAAAGCCTTATTTTATGGATTTACTGAATTTTGAAAAAATTGAACGAATGCATCAAAAGTTCAAGCAGTTCCTATTTGGGATTTGCATAAGTTTAGCACAAAGCAGTTTAATGGGTGATTGCTGCGTTGCAATTCTTCTTTTTTTTTCTTCAATGTCCGTCAGTGCCAATAGACCTTCTTATTATTCTACAAAAGTCGAGTGGTATTCTGTACATAATAACATAATCATATATTTTTTAGATCGCGCCAACAGTTTATCCGAAATGTTTGATTGAGTGGCGCTAGCTTCTGTCGCTGTTGCTAACATTCGAGCATTCCTCAGATTTCTACAAAATGTATGAAACATAGTTCGATCCAGACTTGTTTGTGGAATAGCCAGAACTTATAGAATCTGTGCATACTTATTATCTTCGTTGTTGATGTTGAAATATCTTTCTTTCACAGGGTCGTTTGAATGAGCTGATGTCACAAATAAGAATGCAAGCACATGGAGGAGGGCACAAATCTGAATCGAGATATACACTAGATGATAATCTAAGACTGGAAATAAAACAGGTAATAATGCTTTGACTTAACTTGGTTTAGTTTCTGTTTGAAAACAATATTGATAGCATGGGCGCGGTATCTTGGATGATGTGGGCTCTGGACGGGGGAGCAATGTTGGCGGCAGTTGTTGTCATTGTTGTTTTCTCGGTTGTGACGTTGGTAGTTCGTCGTCATCACCTATGCTTGCCTAGCATCCAACGTGAAACCGGCTCAAGTATTTATCAGCAAAAATAACAGGTGAGCCAGAAAAAAGAATCCCCGCTTGGAAGGCCACTGCTCCATGAATATCAAAGCAGTAATGTTGATTATTACCTGACTGACGTTTCAAAAACGAGGCAATACAAGAATCCCACCAATCCCATTGGCTAATCGCACATTTCCCGCGGTTTTCCCGTAGCCTTGTATAATACGATACAAGGACGCGTTTTTTGTCACCACAGCAACTAATTTAGGCCTGTGAGATTTACAATGAACTCAAACGACATAACAGTAACAAAAATGAGTTTGACTAAATGGTATAAGTCAAAATTAGAAGCTATCAGGTAATAAAACTCATACTAACCGGTTTTGTAGTTGTACAGGAAAATATAAAGCCCTCGGTCTTATTGCACAGACCTCGCAAGCTCGGTCTGTACTTTTAAGACCTCTGGCTTTATATTTTCCTGCACAACACAAAACCGGTTAGTATGCGCATAAAACATTCTTGTTTTATTGCCAATATGTTCAATTAGGTTCAGTAATTTACCCGGCCTTAATCGGCCATTCCTTTCTGTGGATATAGGTGATTTTCTGCAGAAAGCCCCTTCCAAAAACCTGCAAAAACTAATGAAAACAATGAGCAAATTTTCCTTCCTAAAACTGATGACACTCACATAAATTCATGTACCTTGTCCTCTTGGGAGAATGGAATCCCCCCAATAGGTCATCGATACCAGGGGGATTTGTTCATTCTCCCAAGAGGATAGCACGTGCTAAAGCGTCCACAAGTCATTGCTGTAAGGCCATTGTAAGGCAGAAATGTAAGTGAAGTTTTTTCATGATTTCGGGCACGTTTTGAAGGTTTTTTAAAGAGGCTTTCTCGAGAAAATCCATCATAATTTCAGAACGGAGTGGCCGATTTCAGTCTGTTAAATTTTGTAGTAGATTTGAACATTTCTACCCTTAAACTATATATTTGCTGATATCATTGTCTTGATATCCAGGGGCCCATGACCTTTCAAACGGGGATTCTTTTTCTGACTCACCCGGTAGTTTATCTGTACTCTTTTGTAATGGTATATTTAGTTGTAATTTAATTGTATATTCTTCATGTAATGGCCAGGGGGTAATCATGATCTAGACTTATGACCTGAGGTCCCTTCTTTCCCTGTGCTGTTTGACTTCAAGATGGCGCTTCGGTCAGTAACGTTGAGCAATGTTTACGGCAGGGATACATAAGTCTAGTCAGGACCTTTTGCTCCCTTTGGTATTGTCTTTGTAGTGTTGTAAAGTAGTTCATACGTAATGTCCTAAGTAGTTCGTTAATGTAATCTTTGTATATTGAATATAATAGGGAAAAGTTTCTGTTACGATTATGGTCAATTTCGTCCTGAAATGTCTGAAAAATTTGTCTTTTTTTGATTCGGTATAGCGAATGTTTGATAGGGTTTCCGTGATGGTACAAGGTGACCAAAAACTGCAAATTTTGACCAATCATAAACATTTTGTCAATTGAATAAGTTTTTAAATTTCTCCTGGTACAATTTTTTCAAGGGCCAAATAATCATAGAGATAAAGCACAGTGTGCAGGGTGATTTCATCTCCTCTTTTACACTCATAATTCGGCTCTACTAGATTATATTTCATCAAAAAGCACTTCAAAGTTTATATTTTTATTCTTATTTTATTTGTTTTGATTTCTTTCTGACAATCTTACATTTTCCGTTTAAGAAACACATCTAAGGGGACCATTATGGAGTAGGGTCAATTCTACCTTTAATGCTATGGAGTTCAGCATGTACAGGAGTTCATTTTCGGTTATTTTAATCGATTTCAAAATGCAATGCTGCGATTTATCAATTTGGTTCATAACATTCTCAGTGCCTACCGGCCTTGCAACGTGTGTTTCAAAGATTGGTCGAAGGAAGGCCTTTAACTTGAAATTTTTCCAAAGTTCTTCCTGCCGACTACTTTTTTACTATACAGGGTTAAAAAAACGCAACCCAACTAATCTATAATTAAAATTGTTCAGCAGGTGATAAGATTTGAATAGATGTAATTTGTAACATCTGAAAGCACAAGCTATTTTCTTTCCAATGTTATGCAGTTTGGATGATTCCTTGTAATTATTCATCATTTAATTGCTAATTAAGTATGGACGGCCAATTTCAAGAGTAAAATCAAGATATTCTTTATCAAAAAAAGTTACAAAAGAGATTTAGTGGAAACATTTCTGGCCTTGAAACACTTGAGGTGATGCCCATTGGTATAAAACACACATATTTACTCCCATGAGAAACATTTATTAAAATGATAAAATGAGCTCTTACAATGATGAATGTTTTTCTCCTACCGTACCACTTTCCTGCATCTAAAATAGGCTATACTTACTATAACGTCAATTAAGTGATAAATGATTTGATTAATATGCCTAAGCTGGATATGGCAGGAAAGAAGATAGATTGTCCTTTCAGGTGGTTTGTTCAAGTCTTGTCATTTTTTGAACTTTCAGTTATGATTAGATTGCGTTTTTCTGAGACACCCTGCCCCTGTATATCAGTTTTTTCATTTTAAGTCACTTGATAATCATGGTAATTTGCTACTGGGTGTCCCAAAAAAAGTACTCCTATTTACAAAATCACCAAAAATTGATTATGAGACCTTTGATTAAATTTTCTTTTTGAGTTGTTTTGTCAAAGACCCAAAAATATTCATAGATGATAAAATGTTTGCTTTTGATACAGCAAGGTAGAAACATTAAACCTTGAAAAACCTTATTTGAGCTATAGTTTTCAAGCAAAATACTCAATATTGCCTAAGAGTCAAAATTTTCAGATTTTTTATCATCGTTGAACTCTCCAATTGTAGTGCGCATTCTTTCTGTCACTTGTTACCAAACTCGAAGCTTTACACGCACAAATAAATTGATCTGGCAATCATCAGTGCATTTTTGCAGTATGATTCAAAACCAGGTAGCCCTAAAGAGAGCTAAATTTGCTAAGGCTCTTGTACCCAGGGTAGGTCTACTTCACAAAATAAGAAGATTGAAGATCGGCTCTGTAATCAAATTTTGATGATTTTTCAAACGCGAGTACTCTTTTTGGGACACCCGGTAGTTAAACCAGTTTTGAACTGTTGTTAGTGGTCAGGATGTCTTTTCCTGCAATTGAGTTATATCTTTTTGTTTCTTATCAACAGCATTTGGAGAATCAACAACAGGGAATTATGCAGTTGATAAACATTATAAAGGAAGATCTAGAAGATATGAGGACAGTTGAACTTGGACTTAACGATGCAAACGAAAGGAGAAGATAGCATTGATCGTTATATCTTCATTTTCAAGTGGACATAAGGTACTCAAACCCAGGAATGTATCGCTCCCGTAAAAGCACACGAGATTTCTTAGAGAAACGGATTTCTGCTGGATTTCAGGGATTTCTCAAGGAGGCATGATGATTTCCATCGAAAATGTTCGAGGTTTCTAGGGAGTGATCAAGTCCCCAGACTTCGCAGCTATCCATTAAGGTTTACAATTTTCAGGAAGCCATAGTGTCGTTTTTATGCAGCTGCAAAATATGGAGTTACCGGATGAGTAAAGAACTTGCACTAGGACAAGAAAGAGACTGAACTTGATTTCTGTTTAGTTTTGTTAACGAGATGATAAATTAAGCACTAGAACGGTTGACTAGAACAAAGATCTTTGGTTTTGAAATAAATGGTGATGAACAAAGCTTTTCGAATAAAATGATATCTTCGCCCCCCCCCCCTCCCTCCAATATTTGGCAAATTATCCACCACTATTTTTTAAGAAGGATCAAACTTTTACATAAAATCGCAAATTATACCGGGTGAGTAGAAGAGAAAAACCCTCGGCGTTTGAAAGGCTTCTGCTCCCTAAAGATATAAGCAATGATATTTGCAATATTTGATTGAACGGCCAACATGTTTAATTATTTTTAGAACTTTTCCTGGCTGAAGTCAGTCATTCGGTTCAGGTTTTACAAGGGATTTTTTCCAGAAGGACCCTTCCAAAAACGTTAAAAAACGTGCTAAGATCACGAGCAAATTTCCCCAATATTTTTATGTTACAGCAATTACTTGAACATGCTTTAGCACGTTCTATCCTCTTGGGAGGATGGACAAGTCTTCCCCCGTGTATGAGTAACTTTTTCAGGGAGGCTCCATTCTCCCAGGAGGATAAACTACATGAATACATGTAAATGTCATTATCGTTAGAAAGGAAAACAAAGGGAATTTTGAGCCCCGTTTTCATTCATTTTTGCAGGTTTTTGAAAGTGGATTTTCGCAAAAAATCTCCCATATCCATGGGAAGGAATGGCTGATTAAACCCGGGTAAATTACTTGAACCTAACTGAACATATCAGCAATAACATAAGACAGTCTTCAGTATTATTGCATTGATTTTCAGGGAGCCATATTTTGTCAAACGTCGGGTTTTTATTGACTCACCCGGTAGATTTCTGGCTAAAGATATTAACTGTTTTTTGTCGCATTGCGGTGTTTCTGCCTTTAAACTAAAAATATTATCTTTTGTACGAATATTATTGCTCAAGGTGTTGTTTTTCATGCCGTCATTTCACTATCTCTCTTCCGAAATAGCAGAATTGCGGCCACCTTTTTATTTTATTCTTGACACAAATACACGAAGTGAAATTTAAATATTGGCGATATGATCAAATGTTGGTGATTATTGTTTTGAAGATGGAATGTTTCATGACTCCCGCTGAGTCTTGTCAAAAGAATGTTCGCACTATGAGTTTTCAGTTGCACTCATATAGGCAAGCTTGTTAGTTCACGAAAAGACTCTTGAGCGACAGGACACGGATATCGTAGTGAAAATTTTCCCAACTTAACACACTTTGATATGATAAAACAGTTAGCTTAACACATCATCAAATTTGCAGCAGGTCATTTATATTGTCATCATTTTTGAATTTGATATTCATGTAACATTCACACCAAAAAGAGTTTTCAGTTCCTTGATCATTTGCCTTCTTTGAAAATTGTTGCAAAAAACTGCTATGGCACGACATGTCACAAATATCAAAATGCCTACCGCTGATATGCTAGGGTTGGCACCAGGGAAGAGCTAGGGAGTTATAGTCTCTTCATTGGAACGTAACATCTAGGGGGGGGGGGTTTGGGTTATTTTCTGAGGTAAGTTTGCTGAAAGATGTACGAAAATTGCATATTTTAGTCATTTTAGCCCCACGTCGGAAGTTCTAGCCAGGGATGGCACCAGAAATCTTCCGACAAGGTGCTGGAGCTTCCGCCAGGGGGCTAAAATGGCTTAAAAAGTGCACGTTTCGTACGTCATTTTGCCAAATTTCCTCCGACAATAACCTCAAATTTGCTCCGACGGGGGAGCTAGATGATTCCGACAGGGGGCTGTAGCCCCCTCTAGCCCTCCCCTGGCGCCACCCCTGTTTCTAGCCCCGCTGTTGCCAACAGACTGTTTGGAGGATTGTTGACGTCACCTCCGAGCAGTATTGGTATTGTTTTATCGGGTGGTTTGTAGTTCCGTTCAAATGATGAAGTCAAGGTTGCATGTGGTCAAAGTCTACTGACTTAAGTAAGTTAGATGGGACAAAAGAGAGAAGTTTTTGAGTCCTATTTTCTTACCTTTACAGATATGTTAATGTACCACGCAACGAGAAAATAGCGCATTCTGAAAGAGTTTGGTTTGATGCAGGTTAACTCAGTTTCGCAATTCAGTTTTCCATTAATTTTTGCATCAATTTCTACCTGATTCTTATTACATGGTCATGATTTTCAGCCGGTCTTGTAGGTTTCTTGACGGATCTTTCTCGACAAAATCCCTCATTACTCCAGAACAGAGTGGCAGATTTTAGTCAGGTAAATTTTTAAATGGATTTGATAATGTCCACCATATGATGTATTTGAAATACAATGGTCATTGTAACGAGGGAGTAGCAGCCTTTCAAACTGAGATTGCTAATTTTGATTCAACATGCGAACAGCGACACATTCCAGGTACCGGGTGTCCCAAAAAAAGTACTCCCGTTTGAAAAATCACCACAATTTGATTACACGGCCGATCTTCAATTTTCTTTTTTTTTCAGTAGATCAAAGACCAAATTATTATCCATGGCAGAGCTGATCTTGTAAATGGTTTAAAAATGAGCAAATTTAGCTCTTTTTAGGGCTACCTGGTTTTGAATCATACTGCAAAATCACTGATGATTGCCAAATCAATTTTTTGTGCATGTAAAATTTCTAGTATGGTCATAAATGACAGAAATAAATGCGCACTATCATTGGAGACTTTATTGATGATAAAAAATCTGAAAATTTTGACTCTTAGGCAAGCTTGAGTATTTTGCTTATAAACTATAGCTCAAAATAAGGTTTTTCAACGCGTAAATTTCCTACCTTTCTGTATCAAAAGCAAATATTTTATCATCTGTGAATATTGTTGGGTCTTTGATAAAGCAATTCAAAAAGAAAATTTCATCAAAGGTTTGATAATCAATTTTTGGTGGTTTTTTAAACAGGAGTACTTTTTTTGGGACACCCGGTATAATACCGTTGAAATTATCGTAAAGGACCACGCTTATTTTGCGCAGTATTCCCTAGTGATGGACCACGGTGCTGCTGTGCATTGTTTTCATATCTCCTCTGGTGAGATCGAGGCTGTGGGCAATGGCAGTAAAACCAAATGTTGCAGTGAGTGAAGACTGAAGAGTGAAAAATGAAACTTTGAGACACATTCTTGCAAAATCCCAAACACAGATGCAGTCCACGTTGAGTGGATAATCGATCTCAAACTTAGCTTCAGTTCAGGGCAATCTTTTGAATGTGGAGAAATGTCTAAGTTAGCTAGCCATGTCATAAGCAACGCATAGGGCTCGAATCTTTGCAAAGCCCTAAAATGAAATGCGTAAAAAGTTATTGCCTAATTTTAAGCTTTATGAAAAGATGTACGAGATGGGGAGCATAGATTCCAAATCTTTAAAAAGGCTGCGGTGTAAATTTGAGTGACCTATTTCTTTGAACTGAATGACTTCAAAGAAACTTCAGCTATTTCTCTATAATTCTACCGTTGGACTTTGAGAGGGGGTATCGGAAGCTTTGACAAAGATAAATGGATTGAGGGAAGTCGAAATTAGCAATACAAAAAATACTGAGTCGCTGAAGGTCTACGAGATGGTGACGAGCAGAAGTCTCTGGCTATTATTGTTTACGGTTTAGCAACTTGATGACGTCACAACCTCGAAACTACAGGTTGTCTCAAAAAGTTGTACCCCATTTGCCTAAAGATTGCGACAAACGGCAAAAGATTCTCGGCAAACTTTTGCATGGTGCTGCTCTTCAGATATTCAATTAAAGTTTGCAACCATCCCCGTAAAAATCCGTTGAGAAATGATGGAACTATGACCTTCAGAAGACCAAATTTGCCTGATGACTGAAACCAGCGGTCGGCCATTTTGTCTTACTATTTTGCAGTGATAACTATCTTCTCGTGAAGTAAGAAATAATTTCTCTGATGTCAGAAGTAGTGGAACTCTCCAACGATTATCGGAATTTTCACGAAAGCTATGAAATTGGAGGCTGCTGTTTCATTTTCAATCCATGAAGCTTTTTATCGTTTCAAAATAGTAAGACAAAATGGCCAACTGCTGGTTTCAGTGATCGGGCAACTGTGGTCTCCTGAAAGTCATAGCTCCATCATTTCTTAACGGATTTTCATGGGGATGGTAGCAGACTTTAATTGAATATCTGAAGCAGCATCATGCAAAAGTTTTGCGAGAATCTTTTGCGGTTTTGTTGCAATCTTCAGACAAATGGGGCACAATTTTTTTGGGACACCCTGCAAAAGAAAATTTAGAAATACTGTAACTCTGAAATAATGACGATGTAAAAAATGGTTTATCTGGAATCATGCCGAACGACCTAAAGTTCTCTTGGATCTATTCAGTTGAAAGAATTAGGCAATAAAATGAGCAACCTTCTTATATCGTGGTTTACCTTGACAATTCGTGATTCGATGTGGCTGCTTTGAATTTAACACATATTGTCAAAATGAGCTGATTCTTTTGAAGTTTAAGAGGAATCATTGGATGTCAAACTGGTAAACCAAAGCTGAGAAATATTGATACAGACAATTCGCACTCCATGTGTAGACCACCTATTGAGGAAGATTGAGAAGGGAGTTACTTCACTTTTAAGTGTGGGAAAATATTTATTACAAATTGTGAATAGGTGTTTGAATAGTGCTCCGTTGACCGACAAATCAAGTGCCAATCTCTCCTTGAGTTCATATCTTCTTTCGTAATTAGCCTGTCTTAGCTATATTGGTAAACGTTAACTCATGGGCTTGGCTGATGAAAGATTCGTCCATTATGTAACGGGTGTCCCAAAAAAGTGTACAGATTCCGTTATGCCCAACCATGAGAATTTAGCTTCAGTCAATGGCGAATCAATTTGAAATGTTCCTTTATAGATAACTTGAAATATACCTTGTTCGTTGATATTGTTGCTGTGAGTGTTGAAATATTGATGTTGAAAGTTCATATGAGCTGTCTTCTCCAAACCAGAGCTTTGGCGTCTTGGCCTAAGCAAACTCTTTACTTGAAAATAAATCAACGATATCCTTGATAAAATCTGAACAAGACTTAGATCGTATTATATTCTGTTTGCTAGAAGTCACCTATTGTGGCATTTTTTGCATTTGTCTTTAATTCTAGTTTAAATTGCAATGTACTAATTAGCGATAGGACACAAAGTGTATGAAAGTTTATTGGTAGCGATCCACCTTAACCAATTGCTTTTGTCGTTTTTTACCTAATTTTTACTTGGTAGTGAGCCACCTTATCGCTGTTTCTTCATTTTGGAATTTTAGGTAGTGAGCCACCTTAAGTGCAGATCCACCTTAATCGTACTGTGTGCTGTGTTTACGTTGGCCAAAAGGCCGGAAAATTTGAGCTTTCAAGATTAATATTTCTGCTTCGAAATTTTCTTAAATCACGTCTCGTATTAGATGGCCATTTACGGTTTTGAAGAATAGATTTCACACCTCTGAGTATGGGTAGTTAGACACTGCTGGGATGCTTCTATGGAGGAGCGCTGGATAATATGTATGTGCGGAGGACATTTTTATAGCACTGCGGAGGGGATATCGAAAAACTGAAAATATTAAAATTCTTCTCTCTTTCTTCTCTCTTCGCTGCCTTTCGTTCTTTCGATATCTCCTCCGCAGTGCTATAAAACATTTCCTCCGCAGGTACATATTACCCAGCGCTCCTCCATAGAAGCACACCAGCAGTGTCTAACTACCCATGCTCTGAGTGTATTCATTAAATCAAAATGAACGTAGAGAGCAAATGAAATACCGGGTGAGCCAGAAAAAATTTTCCACTTTCGAAAATTTGTAGCACCACAAGTGCTTCATGGATTTGAACAGAGATTTGAATGATTCAAATTCTAGTTAAAAGCCAAAAGATCAAAGTATTTTTGTGATTTTTCTCGCCTTCTTACGAGCCCTGCAAATATAGGTAAATTTAACTTAACAAAAATTTCATGCTTTCAAAATGACTGAAAAAGGGCCTAAAACACTTGATCAAATCGTCGGGACTCTCCTCACAGAGAACAATACTCACGCGTGTTTCACTTCACTCAAGAGTTATCAAACACATACTAAAGACTTTCAATCCAATGGTAATAAATGTGCATACGATAGCTGTCAGCCATGCAAAATTGCATTTTCTCTGTTGTTCTGAGCGTGGAGTCCTTTATGATTTGATGAAGCATTTTAGGCCTTTTTCAGCAATTTTGCAACCACCAAGTTTTTGTAAACTTGAATTTACCAATTTTCCCAGTGCTCCTAAGAAGGCGAGAAAAATCACAAAAATATTTCCATCTTTTGACTGTCATGCAAGTCTTGATTCATTCCAATTCATCCAGTACTCTTGATGCTATGAATTTTCAAAAGTGGGAACTTTTTCCTGGCTCACCTGGTATTCTATGATGAGGGATAAGGAGGCAATTGGCATAGTGAACCCTGTTATGGTGAACTGCGCTGAAAGTGTGGAGTCTATTAATCGGAACAGTAGATACCGGGTGTCCCAAAAAAGTACTCCTGTTTGAAAAATCACCATAATTTGGTTACAAGGCTGATCTTCAATTTTGCTTTTTTGGCAAATAGATCAAAGACCAAATCTATTTCCCAGGGATAGCTGATTGCATGACTAGTTTTAAAATGTGCAAATTAGGTCTCCTTAAGGCTGTCTGGTTTTGAAGCATAATGTAAAAAGCACTCCTGGTCACCAGATTAACTCCTTTTTGTATATTGAGTTTCTAGCTTGGTCGCAAATGTCCGAAAGAAACTATCATTATTATCGTTACTATCATTGTAGACTTGAAGGATTGTGAAAAATCTCCAATCTTGGCACTTAATATATTTGCATCATTGACAAATGATATAAAATTTCGGTGATTTTGTAAACGTTAGTGCTTTATATTGGGACACGCCCGGTAGCTTTATGTTATCGGAGACCTTAAATTCTTTTGTCTTACGAAATCACCCTTGATGTTTGCTGCCAGAAAAACCAATAAACAGCTTTGATGAATGATCAAAAAAGCTTCTTGTTGCGTGTGGTGTAATCGTGCAAGAATAAACAAGTAAATAAAGTAAATATGAAGCACTTTGAGCCGAATTGAAAAAGCACGACGTTTCGAGCATAGCATGTTTTGTCAAGCTTTGCTAGCTTTGATAAATGATTTAAGAAATCTTCTTGCTGCATGTAGTGCAAACGTACAAAGATAATCAAGTAAATAAAGTAAAATATAAAGCACTTTGATGCGAATTGAAATAAGCACGACGTTTCGAGCATAGCCTGTTATCAAGCTTTGCTACCGGGTGTCCAAAAAAGTACTCCTGTTTAAAAATCACCAAAAATTGATTATCAAACTTTTGATAAAATTTTCTTTTTGACTTTCTTTGTCAAAGACCCAAAAACATTTATAGATGCTAAAATGTTTGCTTTTGATGCAACAAGGTAGGAAAATTACATATTGAAAAACCTTTGAGCTATACTTTTTAAGCAAAATACTCAATCTTGCCTAACAGTCAAAATTTTCAGATTTTCCATCGTCATCGAAGTCTCCAATGATAGTGTGCATTTCTTTCTGTCATTTATGACCGAACTAGAAGCTTTACATGCACAAAGAAATTGATCTGGCAAACATACATGCTTTTTTTGCAGTATGATTCAAAACCAGGTAGCCCTAAAAAGAGCTAAATTTGCTCATTTTAAACCAATTACAAAGTCAGCTATGTCTGGGGAAATAATTTGGTCCTTTATCTACTTGACAAAAAAATAAAATTGAAAATCGGTCATGTAATCAAATTTTGATGATTTTCAAACGGGAGTACTTATTTGGGACACCCGGTAGCATTGATAAATGATCTGCAAGAAATCACGTGCAGCCTGTCTTCCAGAACAACAGAAGGAGCTCAGAGTGGCAGCAGAAAATTCAAGTTAGTAATTTTTCAAATTGTATTTTTTGCAAATGCACAAGTATAAAATGACATATATAGGATTATTGCTCTGAAATAAATACGTATAAAGAACGATAACAAACTATTCACAAAGTGCAGCTATGCTGTAGAAACGATATTCATCTGTACGTTTTTACAATAATGCCATTACGTTAAAGGCCCATTATACACATTTCTCTCTCGTATATATTACAAGTATAATTTACTTGGACAAAAATATTCTTGAAATACGCACGGGTACAAAACATTAACAAAGCGGCAAGTCCAGACATAGATGCTTGCCCATCTTGAATGTTTGCATTTTCTATACATTAAAAATGTTTTAAACTACCTATCTATGTGTTAATATTCACATATAATACAAAGAAGTTGCAATCGAAACAAAAGTCTGTCTCAAACTAGATGTTACAGGAGATTTGCGATACCGCAAAATAAGTACTGCAAAAACTCAATGCAACAAATAAATTGTTTTTATTCGCGGACTTTTTCACGTGACATCTAATTTAAGACAGAATTTAAGTAGATAAACTTGCATGATCCAGGTAGGGGTGAAATCTATAGTATCGCTGAAGAGGTAATGACTCTGGGACGCACGTAGGAAGCATTTCATGGCTGAATCTATGCTTAGCTCAGTGCCACGGTAAAAGACACGTAGTTTTGGAAATTCTACGGAAGTAGGAAAATTGATGAAGAGCTGTTTCGCAAGATATGTATTTGATAGAATAAAAACGGTTTGACCGATGGTAACCAAATAAATTTCCTTGTCTAGGTTTGTATTTTCGCTGAAAGTGCGCTCAAATGATGCGAGTACATCAATTGCTCGGTGCATTTTTAGGATGCTGTAGATTAATGCAACCAAACTTTGGATGAAAGTATTCTAGATTTTTTATTTCATTGTTTCAACAGAAAGCAAGTATTAATTCGATTTGCATATTTTTACGCATGAACGAGCATTCCCCACAAAATTGCCCCGTTCATCCCCTCAGTAGCTCGTCAGTAATGTCGTCTGGATTTAATTATGTGAATTGGGAAGGTGATTCTAACGGAAACGCGGTACGGAATTGATAAAATGATCTGTTCGAGGAGTGTATCCCTCTAATACAGAGCATACGAGATCTGCACGAAGGCAAAATGATTTTTATAGGATTTCGGGGATTTCTCTAGAAAAACAAATAGATTCTGTAAAAAATGGATGCGCTTTGTAGGGAATGATGTGCCCGTCGGATCTTTTTAGAAGATAACAGGAATATCAAAATGTCTATACCACCCAAAATAGTTTCAAGGGTTTTAAATACTACCAGTTTATTGAATAAGTAACTAAAGTCTTTGCCTTATTGCTATGGCGGTAGCATTTATGTATCTGCGTTGCAAGACAAATTTACTAAGGCATGAGGATAAATTTGTTACAAGACCAAGTCATTGTATTGAAAATTTTATAAAGAGGCTCAACTATTGTTATGCCATGGCATGGCTCGTACTGAAATCAACAAAATCCCCAATAATCAAAAGTTTTGGGAAAAAGGTCACAACCTCCTTCAAGAGCAGTTAAGCAGGTTTTTACAACTTCAAATCTAATAAGTTTAGGAAGCTATCCAGCTAAATTCTAAAATCGTAAGTAAAGATATCTTTCTGAGTGAAATTCATAAATAGTCAGATCTTGCTGGTTTCTTATTATCGCTTCAGACAACCCCTCTTCTGATGAGTCTTATTCCAGAAAAACGAATGGGTCTTCTGTTCCATCTTGTACACTCAAACACGTTGCATCTATTGTACAATTAGCACTCCATTAAAGTTCAAATCGGAGTGACCTGCACCCGGTTACCACACTGGGGCTCATTCCATAGACCATTGATCAGCTTTCTTTGCCACGACAAAACCGCCACAACTTTTTCTCGATCATAAGCTATCCTATCAGCCTCATGGAATCTTCAAGAATTACAGCAGGCACTATACGAATCATATACAATTCTGTCTACCCTCAGGGGCGAAAGACAGCAGAATTCACTATTTGATCTTCGAGTGAGGTCAACGTCTGTGAATTCTTTCAAAGAGGTTTGCTCCGCGGAAAGTATCTACATAGGTGTCTTCTGCGTCTGCTAACCAGTTGCACACTTACATCAATACTTATTGAAGTCCAAACAATGGGTTTAGAATGTTCATATTCTCCGAAATCCATTTCTTTTCTCCAGGTTTTATACACTACGATGAAAATCTACAGATGCTGCTTTCGATACAATTCTGTTCATTTTTCACACTTCACAGAAATCAAACGGTGTCTGCTGAAAATCTTCACTGAACCACAAATCAAACAGTCTTCGCAGCGAGGAAATCTCTGGATAGCCTTGTAATGTTCATTTCGTTTATCTTGCTCTGTCCACCTAGCCTTCTGTGTGAGCACGCACGACAAGCAGAATGATCTCTCTACGGTGCGGAAATCAATGGGAAATTCTCATAGATTTGAATTAGGTTGCAGAACAACAAACTGCGTCGATTTTTCACCAACATCAGTCCTACTTCCTCGCTTCATTTTTCCGTTCTTTTTAACACTGAGTAACCACCCTCGTGGCCCTCGTGTATGTTTATGCGACCAGAATGTGTGATAATAGTTCTCTTCTTGATTGGTATTGAATAAACAATCTTCATTTGGTATTAGCTACGATAGAATAAGAGAAAGTGTGTTTAGATAACAATGTAATCAAGTATTCAATGTATATTCTCAGCAAATTTAAAACTAATACATTTCAACTGGTGCAGTGTATAATAGAAAGCTAAATTATATAAAACAAATAATGACATTAATATGCATACATTTAGCAACAGAATATTGCCGAAGGACATATGAAAAGAACTCAAATGAGCTTTCGAGCCATGTGCCCCTCTTGTGAATTACAATTTTAAGAACAGCAGTTTGAATATACTATGAAAGTAATGCATTGCTACAGGTTATAGAAAAAACTAGGAGATAATTATCTATCAATCTACTTTAATTTCAATAAAAGGGTTAAGAAAAATAAAAGGATTAAGAAAAAATAAGTGAAATAAAATTCAAATACTGACAGGATGGATTGTCTTTCAATCCATAGTTATAGTAATTAACATGTTTTAAACAAAATAATAAACCTAAGAAATAAGTTTTCGTAGTTGATCTTGTTACATATCGAGTATATTTTAAGCAAATCCTGGAGCTGTGGAATTCACGTCCGCACGCCACGATTGTGACTGAGCAATGGAACATTGTAGAAACCATTAGGGTATTCAATTGAATATTCTTTCTCAACTGCCCAACATCTCGCACACAACTTCACCTTTACTCAACAATAGGCAAATTCAGCTAAATTTGTTTACACTCACATCAGATCACGTGATTTTCCTCTTGAAGAGCTTTTCTTTCATATGAGTCAAGGACTTAGTTTCGTACATGCAAAGCGTGATGCGGATTACTGTATTAAATAAAGAATGATTTCCCAAGTGTTTGGTCACTTGACCTGAAGTGAGTATAAACAGCATTGCCTGAATTTATCTGTTCAAGTTCAACCTGCACGAAACTTTAGAATTGCAATAAGTAGGCAAAACGCATGAGTTAGCTACCAATGTTCCAGGGAATCTTTTGCAACCTCATTTGTTTACATTTGCAGATTGATTAATCGGCTATAGAAGGCCTTTATCGCAAATGCTAAACGCTCTTCACTAGAGTGTCACTTTAACGCAACTGATACCATAGTTGCAAAAGCTGTACCTTTTATGTCAGAATTGGAGGATGTTGGTTCAGAAATAAATTACCTGCGCCCTTGGTTGAAGGTGAAGGTGAAGTTGCGGTTTTTAGCGTCAAGCGCTGGGACCGCAGAAGTGGAGAAGGCCTAATGGAGTCTACGACCCCTTGTCATGACGCTCAAGTGGTGGGGCTCTACTTGGATCGAATCTTTTCCGCCTGACAGTTCTGGCTTCAAAGTCAGGGGACACCTTCACACACCTTCAACACCTTCAATGACTATAACAATACAAAGTTGCAACTTACCGTGCTATATATTCTGCCTTGTTTATTCATTGCTATATACCACTTTGACGAATATCCCTTTAAACGTACGATACTGACACCCAGAGATTCTTGAATCAGATTTGCTGCAAGAAAAATGAGAACTGGTTATTCAAAATGAATCGAATTGTTAAAACAAAGAGATCAAATCTGTTATAAACTATTCTCGGAAGCATGCCTGAAATATGATTTACTGGAATCCTAAAAAGCTATTGTAAAAGCACATCTTATCTGGATATCAATAACTTTAATGCTGATATTCTAAGGTGTATACTCTTCATGAATCAAAAATTGATGTCTCTCGTTGCATAGGAGAACAGAAGCAACTATATTGGTAGGTTTCAGCACATTTTGAGAGTCCCTAAACAGTGAAGCACTTTGTTTTGGGATTGTTGCAGAGTTGATGTATGTAAAGTAATGAGACAATTTAATGTTGAGGTGTGATGAAAAATGGTCCAAGTTATGTGTGTAGGATCATAATAAACAACGTTTTAAATTAAACTGAACCATGATGCTGCTTTTAGGCTCAATCAAATGTCTAACAAATATTTTTGAGGCACCATAAACAAATCAGGAAGTCGAAGCAAAAATAGCAACTCTTTGTCCCAGAACTGCAACACTTAAAGCTACAAGGCATTCGACCCATTAAACACAATCTATACGAGCCCAAAAGTATCCAACAAACGGCCATACAAAGCACCGATACCTTCCTTATAAGGCTTAAAATAAACAACCATTCCATACACAATGCATATTTGATTAAAGAAACAAGACAGCATGACCATTTCGTTCTTTGCAATTCACCGATGTCGGATCCAAAAAGAGACCCAACCCTGAGTTTTTGAATATTACACCAGTTTCAACGAGCTCAACAATTTTCAGACCGAGTTAATTAGATAATAATCGATTATTTTGTTCTCGTTTTGTGGTGCTTTATTTCATCGAAAAGCTTTCCTGTTATGACTGAATTTCCTTTGTTGGTCTATTCAGGAAAGCCTCAAGCCTATGTTAGACAAAAACTCATACGAGGCCAGAACAAAAGGGATTCAAATCACAAAAAATTCTCAGCAAAATGAATCCTTGATATTTCATTGAATAGAAATCAGCTCGGCAGTGTTTCTCTCGCATCGTGGTAAGGTCATAACTTCAAACGAAATTTTGACCTTCTATTTTGTAAATACAAATGTTCGCAGAAAGATATAAACGCTCCTTGTCTAAAAATGAATGGTAAATATGGTCTCGTGTAGATTTTCAGTGACTCATGAGAAATTTGTCATCTGATCTATAGTTGGAAAATATTGATTTAAAATTGGTTTTAAAATCGGAGTCGCTGGCTTATTCATAAAATACGATTCGAATGAATTATTATTTCTTATCAATTCGTCCATTTAGTCAATCAATCAATCAATCAATCAATTAATCAATCAATCTATCAATCCATCAAACAATCGTCTGAACTGCTACACAAAACTAAAGAATTCATTGTGCCTGGCGAGTTACGTGATTCCGTTTAAGCTTCTTAAAATAAATTCTAATTAAAGGGGCTGGGTCACGTAACCGTAAACAAATATGTTATCTTTATAATCTATATTGTTGCTGGCACGCGCCGGCACGCGCCCATTGTGTTCTGCACAGATTTTGGTGGATGGGGTGAATCCACAAAAAAGTTACTTCTAAAAATCCATCAAAATCTTTGCAATCTTACAACATATGGTTGTTTCGTTTGTTTCTGTCGAAAGTTCAAGAGTTCATCTTCAAAATAGCACTTTCATTTTGAGAAAAATAGTGGGAAATCTGTGTGATTAATTAGTATCAGAAAAACTGGAAAATCGTCGTTTCGAAAGAAGTTTGTTTACTGTACGTGACCCAGCCCCTTTAAGAGAGGATTAACTAAAATAATCCAGGCCTTAAATTACAATGCCACCAGGCTACAAATGTACAAATGAAAGCTAGCAAGATAGGTAGACAGACAAGAAAGTATAAAATGTAGACTAAAGGAATCGCATATGCTGTTGATTGCAACTGTTGACGGGCTAGCCAGTGTAGGTAGAGAGATGGGAAGACAAGGAAGATGATATGTGGGAGAGGGCCTACGAAAGCATAGAGAGATAGGAAGACAACGAAGATGATATGTGGGAGAGGGCCTACGGAAGCAATAAACATTAACCGGCTATCATTTCGAGGGAAAGATTCTAAAGCCGCATGAAAAAAATTTCCTTGGAGTGCACACCCCCATACAATTGAAATTCAAGCACCCCCTCCCCCCGGCCTGCTGGCTAATAACTGCAACGTAACCCTTGCTACCAGATTCTTGGTAGCATGAGAGGTAGACAAGAAAGTTGAATTGATAGCATGATAGGCAGATTTAAACAACATTAAGAATTACTAGGAGATATCATATCGTCTACCTATTGATTGCAGAGCTGGCTTGACTGCCCAATTGAAGTGTTGAATTCATAGAAATCATGGTTGAAATTCATAACGCTACGAAGTGAGGTGTACAATGTTTCTAATTCTATTTTCACACTCATTTCTGGAGTACACGTTATTTGTCGTGTAGCATAGCAACCCCACAGCATTTTTTCATCTAAAGCAAGGTTCGTGAATTTGAAACTGAATAATAGAAATTGTGCAATGTTGGTAGGCAGGAAAAGAATTACAAAAAGCAACAATGTTCGCTTTGATCAGACTGACGCGAAATCCATAAACTTGTATTCGAAAGGACATTGTTTGAGATCCCGTGGGAGTTGTATTTGTCCTCTGTCTAAGAGAGATATTCGTAAGAAATGAAAAGGAAAGAAGGTGTTTTCCTTCGCAACAACGTTACAAAGATCGACTGGCGTGTAATGTTTTCTCGAAGTCAAGCGGGTTCTATTCAACTGACATCGTGCAACGCTCATTTCATTTCATTGAACGTAAAAGGCAAAAGAAATTAATTCCAAGCCTTAAGCGGTAAAAGGAGCCGCGAAACAAATGAGAATATGATAACTGTGACAGGTATTCGACAGAGAAAAAGTTTGATTTATAGAGAAAGGTTGGTGTTTCAAACGACTGTATCCTCATTTTATCATGTACTCTGTCCACAAGCTTCCACAAAGAACCAACAGAATGGAGATTCTACTCTCAGCTAGCTTCAAAACATCAAAATGAGTACATCATAATATCTTGAGTTATTTACGACAAAAACATGTCTTCTTCTTCTCATTGCACACGGTTTATAGAAACGCTACTTATCATGTGAAATAGCCCTCTTAGCTGTTCTACATCAAGCCTGGATAGGACAATATCTCTATACATTTCGGTAGACTCCTTTGGGGTATGGGAACGATGTTGTGTACATTTTCAAACAAGAGGTTCTATTAAATGGCGTTAGAGCTTCTACGACTATTATGAGCGTTCGAAAATTCTACAAAATGTGTACAATTACTGTTCGATTCAGGTTCTTCCTTAGACTTACGCCGTGATTCCTTGTATTCGTTCAGAAATTTCAATCTGGTGTTTTATTTCCTATCATATGAGCGATAACCATCCAATTCAATGAGCGATGCTGAGACTCATATAATGAGTCAAGTTCTTCCTTAGAATAGCTGAAGATTTATTCACGTATGGAATGACTACGCCAAGCACATTCAAGGAGAATTCATTGCATATGAATGGTATTCAAGTTGCACAATCTTGAGAAACCCTGATGGTAGGAATTTCATTCCGTGCACATTCTTTAAGTTACAGTAGTCTCGATTCTTTGCAATGGCCAAGAATTGAACGAATTCACAACGGAGAAAATATGTGGATACCACTTGGAAGCAAGTAGGATGCCACTGAGAAGCAGGAAGGGTAACTTCAGGCCAGCCATTCTTAACATGTGGCCATAGACTTTTAATTGTGTCATAAAAGGTATCATGGTTGAGCTGCTGAGTGGATTAATCAATTAGAGAAGCGTCCTGCCTATGAAAGAATATCTCTTTCTGTTTGATTCATTATAACAGGAGAGAGGTACATGTTAATGAGGAAGAGTCATAGTGATTGTATGATATTCATTTGAGATGAGCATGCGAACTTAATTGTCTTGCTATATTCTCCAGGGATATTTTCTCACGACTATTCTCTGTCACTTTACAATATGTACTAGTTTTGTTGACTTGTTAAGACTGATGTTACATTCATTTATCAAATTTCACCGAAATGGGCGTTCTTAATGAAGGGCGTTAAACGGCGTTTCTGACTAAAACGCTTTTAATGAAGGACGTTTTCTCTGCCAATCGAATTCTGGCAGGTCAATCAGCCAATCAGAGCACCAGAAACAACCCTATGTGAAATGATTCGCGTAATTTCTTTTGTCTCCACGCGGCTACGTTACGACCTGCCCGGGCATTTTCAGTAACTGATGTCCCAATAGCAGAGCGTTGTGTATCAATGTAGAAATTGACTCCCCCCCCCAGGCCAAATCCCTCGATAAAATTGCAAAATAGCCTTGATTTTGATACATTCATCGACCCACATACCATCTACCAGAGCAAAACATTTTGCACTGGCAAATGGAGGGGCAGAAGTGGTTGCGTTCACCCTCAATGTTAGGAACAACAATGACTTCTTCTTTGAAAGCAAAGGAGTTGAAACAAGTGAAATGGTATCTTTGTCCCTCTATATTTGGCAAAGTTTCGTCAATTGACATTGTCTTGCACCATCGTTTTTCTCGCATTCCATATGGCTGACTCAAGGTCATTTCAAATTGCAAACGACAAAGAAAGCACAGAAAGTATGAATGTCACAGGTTTGGTTTCTCTTATGTTCGTTGTTAGCTGTTGCACTGTTTTATTGGTGACTATTTCTAAACAAGACAAATAGCTCCAGGTATACACGTCTGTTATTTATGTAGACAGACATACCATGGACAAAATAAGGAACTGCTTTGAAATTTCTATGTTCTATGAGTATTTTTAGACCTTTTAGCAATGTCATACCATGGTTAAATTGTCTGGAAGGTTGGACCACCTTAGAGACATTTGAATAAAAATGTATGACATGCTAAAAATGGTTGGAGGCAGTATAGTATCTACATCGAGACACGAAATGCATAGGAAGACATGAATTGCATGGGAAGACATGATATGCATGGGAACGGTAAGAGTACACTTACATAACATGGAAAAACGCACGTGGAGACTTTGCTCAAGGAAAGAATAAGGGAGCAATAGAAAAGATTGTTTTGAATTGCAGTTTTCTAATCAATTCATGTAGGATACCATCCAGCTTTACTTGCCCACCTTTGATTGGTCTAAAAGCAACGCGTCGGATCTTATGAAACTTCAAACGCCATTAAGTTTTCAAGAAAAACGCACGTTTGAGCTTAATGGATACAAACTGGACGGCACTTGAAAGCACCAAGGAAACTATTGTCACATGGATAGCTTAGAATTCGAGCCTTGTTGTCTCTGACAGAGAAAGGCCGGGAAAGGCTGGAAGGGGTTGTGAGCCCGGATGTCTTGCTTGGCTTACTTTTATCACTGGCATGATCATCAACTCATATGCCCTTATACGATACTCTACTGAAATGGTTTATGGGCTACATTAGGCGCTATGCGCAATACATCTATGTTTTCAACATAGCCTTTCAATTCAATACAGTAACCAAAAAAAGATATGATGCCTATACCAAACCAGGATCATGGGACGATACCAAGGGTAACCATTTGTGTGTCTCTTGCAACGGTCACATACTTCATGGTTTCAATATTTGCACCATATTAAAGGTATTTTCTAAGATGATCACGTGGCTCAAACTCTGTGAAAACAGAATGAGCTAACATTGTCTATTTTGCTTACCATATCTATTGTTTGCATCATGTGTTCCATTCACAACTCCATTGGGATGAACTTGTAAGAAAACATTCTGATTCCGTGAACATAGTCGTATAATTCTCATATTCGTCGGTTGCGCATGCACTCTAAACTGGCCACCCGGTCCGAGATTTCGTTTCCTCAGTGCAGAGAGCCGTTTCGAGGCTGACCTCGATTTGAATGAACGACCAAGTCTTGGATGGAATATGGGCAGGCTGAAACACAGCATTTGTGCCACCAGCGTCAAATGTAGAATGAGTATTAACTGGAAGGGAAAACAGAAAATCGTAAATATTGGGTTGAAACGATGTTAGAAATACTGTGAAATTGAAAATTAGCATGTGCATGAATTAAGGGCACAATGTCGTGGCATTGATTGGGTAAACAAGACAATAAAAAAGAGCAGAATAAAGCAAGCTTCGGCAACTACATCGACATTCATGAAGCTGGTGACGATAGGACCCCCTTTATTCTCGAAAGAAAGTATGACCCAAAAGCATAAAGGCTTGGTAACTATTCAAAGGCCAGGTCTTTTGTTAGTGATTTCAACATCACGACTAGCCAAGCACAGCCACGACAGTGTGCCTTGCCTGGAACAGAATCGGATGTGTTTCAAACCAGATACATCGCAGTAAAAGCTTATCTGGTTCCGTTAGGCAACGCAGTTTTCAGGCTCTGAATTTTACAAAAAGTCTAAAAGTAAAAGTAGCTATGACTTGCATGAATTCTAGCTCGATTATAACATAAAAGTATACACAATTTTCTAATGATTTATAACAAGATTAGAACAAAATTACAATCCGATTTTGTTTCTTTCACCAAGCTCTTTCATTGTGTAAGTCACATCAAAAGTTCCCGGATGCTCCTTCGTGGTGAAATTTTTGGCTACAATGCAGACAAGCCCTCTAACAACTCAGCTATCGGGTTGCAAGGTTATAAGTTCACAATAGTTCTCTTTATCAGCAAATCTCCTTCGTTACTCACAAAGCTACTCTTTTTATGCCAGTGCAGGACAACCATTGCATCCAACTATAATGAAGCTAGTGGACTTTCTTTGGCACAAAGCTGCCCGGTGATCTCTATAATTATAGCTCAACCTATTACCAACACAAAATACTGCACATCAAAGCACCACTCACTGTCAATCCATGATAGAGTAAAGCCAAGTAAGGCCTGTTCAACGGGTATCATAAGGCTAGAGCTGTCCATGATTGGATCTCAACTGGAAAGTTTCGGAACTGTACTTCTTATAGTACGAAAGACGCGTCATGTATGATCTAAATCTAGTAATATAAAAAAATTTCACTTCACATGGATCAAAATCAAATTCTTAGAGTGATCATCGCCCGATTTCGTGATCATATCCGATAAGAATGATTTAGTTAATGTTTAGTAAGTAATGGAATGATGTCTAATCGATGCAAAGCGGCTTGAATTATACGTAATATGGTGGAATATAGAAACGATGGCAAGCTCTGGAGAAAGCTCTAACTTAATTCACGTTCTTGCGTAAAATCAATTTATTTCCACTGCAATCCCCCCAGGAGCGTCGAAACATAGCAAGATAGCCTATCAGACAACTACATGGATTTGTGTAAGTTGTCCCAAGAGAAAAAACTCTCAACTTTTCCGAAAAGCTCGCATTAATTATTCACGAGATATGCATGTGTGATATCGCTTGGCAGAATATTTTTGATAGGACCCAACCGCAAGCTATCAAACTGATTGTTACAATTGGTCAAAGTTAACGAGGCATTGTCACCCAGGATCCTTTGCGGGCGCTGCAATTTCAGATCGTCTGAAAATCAGGGTTGGCCTTTGCTGAAAACATCGATTCACACTGCAGTAGTTAAACTGATAAAGCGGTTTAACTTCAGTTGACTTGTGTTTTAGTTTAAAGGGGCTGCACAAGGTATTTATAAACAATCGGAAAGTACGGGACAACCCGCACACGTGAGTAAAGCCTGGGTTCTTAATGGCGGCTATTTTCATTGCAGCTTCATCGTAAGTTTCATTGCAGCGTTTTCGTGTCTATGACTATGAAATGTGATGCAACTTTTGATATCCACCCGGGGGGACCACTTGGCACCTGATGTGTTATCATGCTCGTACAAAAAAGCGCGGGAAAGGGTGCCTTTCTTGAAAGTAGGCACGGACCCGCGCGGGCCCGTGTTTAGGGGTGCCAATTCGACCAAAATGTAAACAAAGGGTGCACTTTTCTGCAATTGATAAATTTAAATTGTTCTACAATGATATTTTAGTCATGATTTATAGAAAAGAATTCATAACGAGTCAAAGAACTTATCAGGCCAGCATAAGATGGGGAAGGAAGTCGAGAGCATGTTTCTCCTTTTCAAACCACACCGGCAATATTAGCAAATTTCGTAACTGACTTGTCGGGATTAGGGTACCTGAATTAGAGAAGTTCTATTTTGACACGGGAAAGGGTATGTTCTCATGAAAATTGTCCGCGATTAGGGTATGTATTTCGCTAAAACAGGTCAGCGTTTAGGGTGCAAATGTTAAGCCTTTGTACGAGCATGATACTATAGGAAAGTATAGGAGTGGTCCCCCCGGGGATATCCATCAAAACTTTCAAATATTCGGCGTTAGAAAAATAAAACAAATCCTCCAACAAAGCTTAGATTACTGAGATTGTCGCAGATACTTTGGATTACTATTCCCTGTGCAAAATCGCCATTGGCTGTGTTGTGTCTCGCCTTAACGCATTCGATGATTTGACACGCAGAGCCACGCAGAGAGGACGGGTTGTACAGCCCCTTTAACTACTGTAAGTATGGATCTATATTTTCCGCTTAGGCCACATTTGATTTTCAAGCAGTCTGAAATTGCAGCATGCCTGCTAAGGTCCCTGAGTGACAACGTCTCTTTCAGATCAAAACTGCCGCCCACCAGAGCAGCGATTATTTCCTTTCAATAAGAATTGAGCAATGACAATGCTCCTCAAATGCATGAGCAAATAACCCATTATCGCAGGAAAGAGTAGCCTACGTGCAGCCTCCACGCTACCTTCTCGAAAGTATTCTAGGCCTATACTTTCGATGAGGAAGTGTTGAGGCTGCACGCAGGCTAAGAAAAGATTCAAGGTCGACGTAAATTCGCACCACAATTTCACATCCATCTATTCTACGAAATATGGGATGGATAAGTGGAATATAATATTTTGGGTCGTGTTAGGAGGGCGGTAGACTCTATACATGTCGTGGGTTTGCTCTTTCACTGAACTGATACCGCTACAACTACAACTGACACTGCTACAACACTGACGCGACAACAATAAAATCAATTAAATGATATGAGAGAAAGTTGAAAGTCTTCAGGGAGTAAGGCTGTGGGGGCTGGTCTGCGTGCAAAAAATCCAAGAGCAATAGACGACAAAGCTCTGCAAGGGGTGGCAAGTTTTCTGCCATACGATGCTATCTCTTAGACGTCGTAGGCCATTTCGAGATCCAGCATCCAAAATAGATCCATCTGACATGTGCTGTTACTTATGACTTCCCTGTAGCACAGGCAACCATTAACCAAGTTGGTTTCCTAGCCATTTTAAGTGTACGGTTAGACAGGAGACAGACTGGGATGCTATTAGTCATCAAAGATCTCAAAAATAGTTCCTTTCAACAAAACAATTAATCCCCCAGCAAAACAACGCAATTTTATCTGAATTATAAATACAGTCTTCTACGTATAAAAAGAATAAATGACATAAATCTAAGTGAAATAAAGAATTGAGAGGTGTTCATAGCAATCAATTGAAGTCGTTACTAAAATGAGTTCCCCATTCTTATGGATATGCATTACCTCAATGGGGATGTGCAAAAAAGTTGCCAGTCATTGTTAAAGCCACCTCTACGTAAATACAGCAATGATAAGACTATGCGGTTATTAAACGATTACGAGGTCCATGCTGGAAAATATTTGGACCGCAGTTTGACGTACGGACCGAACGCAGTGAGGTCCGTACAATGAACTAAGGTCCAAATATTTTCCAGCATGGATCGAGTAATCGTTTAATAAAGGCTTTATTATATGGCAGAACCTTTTGAGAACGTTGTTTATAGTATCGTACTTTTCTGTTGTGTCTTCGATCCTGTGCATCACTGTAGTTGCTCGTTGCAACGTTAACTACATTGGCATTTTCTTCGTGTATAATTGCAAGTTTGTCTTCAAAGGTTACAGAAAAGAAATCTTCGATGAATCAGCTAAACTTTGGCTGACACTTCTTACGGCCTAAGCCTACACAAGAAGCTCCTCCCTTGTTGTTGATTTTTAAGGCAACGCCCGGTCCAATACGGCTTCGAACGAAAAATACGGCTTTTACGGACCGATCAAGAACCAATCGAATTGCTGCGTTGCCGGTCCGAGGAGCCGTATTTTCGAACGCCATATAATAAAATGATTTACTACTGGGTTCAGCCTTTCGGTTGTAATTATATGTAGACAGATAAGACTGATTTCGTTGCATAGGCTACAGACAGACACCATTTTGTCGCGACTTCAATATAGTCAGAGCCAGAGGGAAGTTTTGGGAGTGACTATTTTCTTCGTGAATTTTGAGGTTTCCAAATTATATCGATTTTAAATGTAGCTAGTCTGCTCGGAATCCCCAACTGTAGAAACAATGAATGACTGATCGGTAATATGGAAAAATGTCAGTCCCATAACTAATGCATATACGATACCCATTGTTAAATTATAGTACCTATTGCAAAACGCAGCCAATAGACCTAATCGGCCGAGGTTTGTTCTACCAATTTCAAGTCATGTGACCATACTCTTGGGCAGTTTTAGTATTATGCTATATTTTGCACTCACATGACTTAAAATGGGTGAAAACAAACCTTAGCCGATTTTGTCTATACCAAGGCGTTTTGTAAATAAGCATTGCTGTAATATATTGATGCCAGGGGAAGAAAGTCAAGGGCCTAAAAATCTGGATCGGTCGAGTTACCCGAATTCAATAAATCTGTTTTGAACGTTAGGAAAGAGCAGGGAAAGTGTAGGGAAAGTGTAGGGAAAGTGATGTATTTCAAGAACGTCTTCATAATAAAGGTTTGATTGTAATTAGCTACGAGGCATTTTCATACTTCTTGCATATTTCATTAATAGTTTGTATAAACTGTTAGACACGTTATATATCAACGCCAACTCCCTTTTCCTTCAGTCATCCACGATAAGATATATCGAGGGCACCTTGGCCAATTTCATCACGTCAGACCCTATTTGATAAAGAATTTGATTGAAGTTACCATTGTTAGAAATTCTATTGGAAATAGTTGTAAAAGCGTTATACAGTCTCGAAGAATTTAATTTATTGCTCATTAACAGGAAGTACAAACTTCAATATTGGCTTTCAAGAAATATAGAGCAGCCTCGTTTTCCATGTCAGATCGCGCAGATCTATTTTTGTAGCCTGACAATTCCCCCAGGACAGCGTTATGACTATGATGATATTTATTCACAAATCAGCTAAAACTAAATACTTACTGATTTGTATGCCCTAGAAAAAGCAATGCTTATCTAGTCTAGGGCGCTTACAAGAACAAGAACATAACAAAGCTTTAACTATTATATGTTGATAAAGTTACAAGAAAGTTATAATATAAAGTTATGGAATACATTACAATTGAACGAAACAGATATAATTCTAATTAACAACTAAGCTACGATCACAGTCAGCTTTGAATTTAAAGGGAAGAATAATTTTTTTTTGAAGCAGAAGATGAAATAAAAAAAAATGAAAGGGGGAACATATTTGATAGAGCAGGGTTGGTTTGAAACTATGCGGGCAAAAGCCTGTTGCTAAAATCTCCATGAAAGTTAATTCTACTGTATTTACCCTGAGTGCTACCCTGGGTACCAGAGCCAAAAAATGATGAGTGCAGATGACATCTTTTATGCATGCAGCCTGCCTCCTCTGTTAAATTTGCGTTCCGTAAGCGAGACTTTAGACAGCAAGCAGGCCCTCCCAATACAAGGGTATTCGGGGGCAGGTATACTCGGAATCTTTAAACAGGGAACAAGGGGATACTGGCGAAAATAATCTGGGAACAAGGGAACAATTTCGTAAAAAATTATATATTTGGGGAATGACTTGACGCATTTTGTAATTTTTCTAACAGAGAACAAGGGAACAAACAGAAATTAAAAAGAAGAACATAGGAACTTTGACACCACCTGGAAGGACCTCTTTCTTACTCCCCACGCATTCCCACCTCCACAGCTTTCGCTCTATCTAGTCCTACTCTCCCCTCCCCTACTAGGAAGGCCCACAGCTTGTCGAAGAGCGACATGGGAACACACTGGAATTCACGTTTCTAAAAGCTCTATAAAGCCCCTCTCACTATAAAGTCCCCCCTGCTTATATCAAATGCCACAGGTTACCCAAGGTTTTTCATTTATCTAGCTAAAAAAGTTTGCATGCTATTTTTTATATGGTTTGGGATCTTGTATCAAATTTGTGTATTGACTTGTAAAATCGTATGTTGACTCCGCAAGATATGAGGTAAAAGACTAAAATGCTATCATTTATGTCCCTGTCATTTGACTATGTGAATAAGCCCTTCTCTCCTTCAAGCCCCCCTCTGTAATCTCCAAAATTGAATAAGCCCCAGAACTTTTACAGTAGTCGACATTCAATGCTATCGGCAATTTTGTACCATCCAAAGATGTTCCATAAATGAGCAAGACAAACATTGGGAGAGACTTGGCACTAATTACTCAGAGATAACAATCGAAAATATGACCCACAAACGTTATGAATCATCAGTCTAAGCCACCAAATTAAGATAGTTAGCCCCAGAAGATGTACTCAGAATGATAACATAGTGCCCTTAATGAAACGATCCTCAATGCACAAAAACCACTTGTCACAGTTTTCACAGTACCGCCATTGTCCCATCCAACGAACATTAAAAGGGTACATTGTAGAAAAAGCGATAGCACGCGTTAAGAAGGAAGTGGTCACTGATAAAAAGATTTTCTAATCAATAATCGAGTATATCTAATAGATGTGTGCATGGTCAGATGCCGATATGAAAATGATTTCTGTATGTGATGTAGGGCAGAGACCTACAGACCTCTAATTTCTCCCACTATCCAGATTCTAGAAGGACTGTATAAGACATTTCTTGCCACGCTTTAGTCAAAAGAACTTTCTCCTTGTTGGCCTTCAATTAAGTAAAATACTGCAGCTGTCTGCTGCCGTATCTAGGCCCTCCGTCATTGTTCTGGTGTAAAATGCAACATACTACCATGATACTACAAACACTTGCACACTATCTACTACCGGCATTTAGGGTCTATGGATTAGCACAGGGTATTATGCCTAGCAGTGTCTTCAATCCTTCTTCTCAAAATGACCACACCTCATGGTTCCTTTAGCTTGGAATCACAGAGAGTTGCCAGCTTTCCTCCCTCTAGGTAGCAGGTTTGCCATAGAGGCAATTCGTAATATCAACGCTTAAATTGGTAGGCCAGCGCGCTACCACTGAGCTGACTGAGCCATCCGTTGGCCATGGCATAATCATGAAGCATGCAACTGCTCCTACGGAGGAAGGCTCCAACACGAAGTTCATATCCTTGCTTTATGCCCTTTAGACAGCATCCTTCAGACAATAATGATCTTTTGTCAAAAGTTACTTTATTCTTACGACATTGCATTGTTAAGACCCTAGAGCACGAGCCAACACTGGAGAAAACGGGGGCAAATATTTGATCCCCCTCTCTAATAGTTTTTTTTCCTCTCTGAAGTTTTCTAAGGAAGATATTGTTATTGAAAGTATCGGAAGAATGCACTGTCATACAACTGGTCACATAAAGGACCTATTGCTCTTTTGCTTCTATTGAGGCTTTGATGACGGTACCAAGCTGCCTTTGGCGATCATTTACGACTCACTTAACATGAAAAAAAATCATGGTTTAGATCGCGTCTTTTGATAAAAAAATTAGAGAGAATCAGCGATTTTCCTTATTTTCACCGCTGAGACTGCGTTACAAAAATATCGAACCAGACTTAAACTAGCTATAGATGAATGCCTTTTCGTATCAAAAATCGTAATATTGATGCCCTCCTAAGGAGTCCAAGCACGGGGGGGGGGGGGGTTCTTCCATAGTAAAGGTACCTGGGGATGTGCCGCGAGCAAGGGTATACTTTTTCGGACTTCTAGTCTAGCCAAGGGTATACTTTTTTGCAATTTTGGCCAGCAACGGTCTAGCCAAGGGTATCATTTTTGACAATATTGGTCTAGCGAACGGTCATGACATCATATTTGGCACAAATTTTGCAATATTGGTCGAGAAAATGGTCAAAATTGGTCTAGCCAAGGGTACCATTTTCGTAAAAATTGGTTCAAACAATGGTCAAATTGGTCTAGCCAAGGGTATCATTTTCGTAAAAATTAGTCTAGCCAACGGTACCCTTTTGAAGATGCTCGCGGCAGACCCCTACCCAAAATTTGGCCGAGAACCCCCCCTCCCCCGTGAGTCCAAGCTCCCTCATTCCCCAGCCAGGGCTCTGTGTGTTCCATTATTCCCTGTTAGGACAAAGCAAATACTCTCCATCAGTTTGCTCTTAAAAAATTAAACTTTCACTATTTATTCCTTGGTTGCTTGTTTCCAGATTACAAATGTCAGGTAACCCTTCTTCCTACAAGCCTCGAGGACCCCTAGCATCCCAAGGCCCTCAAATATTCGTAAGCAAAGTTTTTAACATTCGGTTCTTGAAATCGATGTGAAAAGCTATCGAAGTTTATCGTCGATTCTCTGTCCTTCAGGCAACTGTGACACAAGGCAATTACTGTGGTAAGAGTTTAAAGAGCGATAATATAGGTAGGGCTAGAATATTCATTGATGGTTCATGGTTTGTCACAGTTGGAATCTTCCCAACGTCAAACCCTTTCAGATTAGACTTCACATATCTAATCGACTAACCAGACAGAAGATTCTATCAAAAAATCCCAGTAAATGGCGTGCAAAACCAAAACCTCTAAGATGAGACTTCAAAATGTGAAATATTTGAAAAATCCGTAGACTTGACCTGGTCATCAACTGCTTTTCACATCAAAGGATTCTCCAGAAAGAAAGACATAGCAAAAAAAACCATGAATTTTAATTACAAACTTGGGTCTCAATATCGATCGGTCGTTACTATATAAAATGGGTAGTCTCAACAACGGACGTTCGCGGTACTGCAGCTCTAAACGATCTATGGCGAATGTCGAATGACGGCTGTGTAGTTTTACAGCAAAAAAATGAATGAAATAGTCAACGGAAAGCTGGGCATAAGCTGCATGACCACAATAAACTAATTTCTCCACGCAGATTGAATAAAACATTTATCGTTAGTTATTATTTGTACAAAAAATAACGGAATGTTAAAGCAAACACATCAATCTGACTTTATTCGCTACGAAATAATTAATTTTTGTGCTCGTGAATGGATTAATAAGCTAAAGACAGATTGGAAGAGATGTGGTTGATCATAGAAGAAAGAAATGAAATTGAGATGTTGAAATCGTAATGGAGTTTTCAATCATGCTTCGAAGCGAAGGCCTCGAAAATTACGAAGACTTGAAGAAGGGCCTATTCATGAAAGGGGCAAAGCCACGTTCACAGAACACTGCACTTTGTTTCAAACAAACAAAAAACAAAAAGTAAATGCAAAAGTCAGTGATTTACTAAAGGCTTGAAAACTATTTCGAGTTGAAAACAGTCAAACAGTCACATTACTGGATTAAGGAAAACAACCATTTCCCCTTCTATACGTCTTGCAATAAAGAACTTGTAACTACGTTAGGCAAAGTGGTCATAAAACCGTTAAAACTTGCTGCGAACAAAACAAACCCCTTCCTTTTGAATAAATAAGGAATCATTCATGTTCTAACGGACAGGAAACATTGTTTGAACAACATTTGCTCAAAAACCGTTATATTTTGTTACTAAACAACAAGCCCCTCCTTTCAAAGATCACCTCTCTAGTCCCTACGTAAAAGTCGTGTTCTTTACAGTACAGTACCCTTCTATTATCTCAAAACAAAACCCATCCTATCCGCAGTATTGCTCTGCCTGTGATAACAAGTCTAAAGAATATTTTTGATGAAAGATTTCGTGACCAAGAAACACAATCCGAAATATTTGAACGACGTTCATTCAAAAGCAGCTCAAGTAATATTTGAAAGTCTCCAATAAAATCTTGAAGAACCGTCGAGATTCGTTTGAACAATCCATCGCAAACACACTCGCATGATGTTGTTACCTTGATATTAATAAATTATAGAAATCATAAAAAATATCCAGGCTTGTGTCTCTTTCACCAAGCAATTTAACTGCAAAGCTTCCATAACGAAATTACCTAAAAAGGCACTCAAATCATCCAGTGTGCAAAATGATTTATTGACAATATTCGTAAACGATACCAATTTATATTCACAAAATAAAATTTTAGATTTCTTCAACCTACGGTCAATATCATCGTGAAATTAAAGATGAGAAAAATTTGTCAAGAAGAATTAAGTTCCTCGACATACATAAATCATCAAAAAAATTATAAAACATGAAACAAAATCCTTGTGAACAAAAACTGAACGAAAATATTTTGTAAACTAAAAAATTTTACCGGTGCAGATTTCTCATCAACATTACAAATAATGACCGTTTTCTTGTAACTGTCAAAACAGACCCGCAAACCAAAACCCAAACATAGATTTTTCATCAAATATTGTGAGAACAATACTTTCTCTTCATATTCTTCCCCTGCTAAATTTAGATCATCCGCGTGGAATTACCAACAAACAAAATTCCCACCTCCAAACATCCTTCGAGAGCTATCCTCTGATAAAACTCGAATCGAAAACATGGTGCTATCATGAACCCACCACATAACTTCCATTTTTAAATCCACAATCCAAGTTGTTAAATTCCTGACCTGCAAAGTTTATTTTCCTTGCAAACTCAATTTCTTTCTAGAAAATGTCCATCGAAAAACAGATGTTATTTAATAAGCGAACAAACTCCCATCGCACGATGCTGCAAAATTTAGTGGTAAAAAACTTAAAAATTAAAGAATGAAAATTCGTGACAAACTCTATTCAAGTAAGAACTGGCATAAAAACTATAAATTGCTCATTTCAAAAACTGCAGATCTCTAATAGTAAAGATAAAAAATAATGAGGGAAAATTCGTGATGTGATAAAATTCATACCCTGCAACGCGGAAATATATTCCTGAAAATATGCTAGTAAAACCACAATTCAAGCAAAAACGACATAAAATTGTCAATACTAACAATCAAGTAGTCTTGTTGCAAATGCCTACAAAGTGAATAAAAATACGTGATAAGATTCCTACCCTGCAAAGTATGTTCTCCATGCCAAAACAATCGTTCTTCTCCTAAAAATGTTGATCGGCTTATTCTGTATCCTTTCGAATAATCTCTTTTATCCCGTGTTCTTTTAATGTCTTGTATGGATATATGCAATTAGATACTTGACCGTGTCCTCGTGTCCTGTTATTAATGTGTCCTCTTATTAACGTTGCAGAACGAACTAAAATCCACCTGGCCAGCTCTCTTTTTATCAGCACGGAGTTCCCTTCAGCGGAGTCAACCAATCGAATGACAACTCCGGTCTGTCTAAAGCCATTAAATATCCCAGCAATTCGTGTAAAATCAAGGCTCATTGAGAATGCATTTCCTCACTCACAGCCGCGGCAATTATCTATATTCTATCTGAGCAGTACCCAGCCCCTTTGATTTCTCATATGCAAAGAATGGGCTTTGTTCCGCGTCGTTTTCATTCAAACATCATAAAGCACTTCTCCCGCCTTTTCATAAATGTTTGAACAGCTAAAAATAGCGAAGTATGTGGAAAGCAAATCAAACCATCAAGTGAAAAATCAACTTTAATAATCTAACCACTCGTTACAATTAATGGCGAAAAGCGAGTGACGATTTCCTCTTTTCCGTTGTCTGGATCGGCCTCTTTATCATCGGTACAATTCATCGGTTTATCAACGAGTGATCCCGTCACAGCAATTCATCAGCTTCTACTCCATGTAATGAATCTCGTTACGAAAATCCTTCCTTGCAAAAGTATCAAAGTAATGGCGAGAAACCAGCGTTAATTTCCGTATATCCGCTGACAAATTGAAGTCTCCCTCTTTCAAATAAGATTGTCTAAAATTGTCTCAGGGAATGCTACAGATATATTTTGAGAGCAACCACAAATTAATTAAATTTCCCATGGGCCAGTGCTGCTCTAGCACGAAAATGCATATAGCACAGCTTTAAGAGTTATATAACGTAGTCAAGACAGCAAATTCTCTCAATTATTCATTATCAATTTCTTTTTCGTTGGTAGTACTTTGAAATTTAGGAAGTACATTACAAGGTTCAATGTCTGGCTAAATTTGTGAAGAGCGCAAAAATTATCAAACTACACTCATTCTTTTTATAAGAAACTAAGGTCCAGGGCTGGTAGGCAGTTTCTTAAATTTTTGGGCCATTTCTCTTCCAAGAGTTACTTACGTGTTTCTTACATTTTTAATGCCGGAAGTGCAGAGTTAATTTTGTTTTGGTCTAAAGGGCTCCCAAATTACTTAGTAAGTCTCAAAACAAGTAAACAACATAATTCGAACTCAAAATAATTTCCAACCAGTTGCTACTGCTATGGATCCTATGAATCACTCCAGGGCCAGACCCGGCTCTCGACGGCCCTGCCTAGATGTGATTCAGTGCACAAGATTAAGAAATCAATGAATGAAAAAATGCAGAAGAAGATCAAAATTTAGATAATTATCAAAGAACTTTTTCTGCTAGGACTTTCACAAAATTTGCCTTCAGAAATCGAGGGCGTTTCGGATATTTCACTATTTGAACTATATGCAAACAAATTTTAGGCTAACAAAAACGGATTCGAAACCAAGCTGGTATGCCCATACTTCTAAGTAGGAAGTGAAGGCTGTTCGCATGTGAGATCACTACACAGAAGGGGTAGCTTAGTCTAATTCAAAGAACCCACTAGAAAAGATTCGCAGGACCCCGCAGGATTCAACTTGCATCTATATTGTTTCATATGAACAAATGAGAAAACAACAACACTCATGCACACTTTCTAGACCAGATTATTTTTCACAACTAATTCCTATGCACAATACCTACTGATAGTCTTCGAACACATCAGCAAGTGTTGCAATTCTACTTCGCCTCCTCTCCGCATCGAGGCTCACTGTGCATAGACCTATTCTCGTCTCTCCCCCTCAGAACAGTTTGTTCTATGGTGATGAAATGAGGATGACAGGATAGGGATTTTTCCTAACAGCTACAAGATTGAAGTATTTTGAACTTTTTGGTAAATTCTGTAATTGTAGCTGCGTGGTAGAATCGAAAGATTAAAAAGAAACATCTTTGCAGAACGTTCAGAAAATTGCATAGCAAGCACGAACCAAGTCATCTCGAAAAAACATGGCAATTTATCAGAGTTACTTTTTTCAATGCTCCTTTTTCAGAGCAATCAAGATCTCGATTTCAATTTCCCTCTCAGTTTCAGTTTATCATTCAATTAGTTATGCTACTTCTCAAAAGAACTTCGTGTGGATTTCAAAAGACCTGGAGGGAGATCTTATTGTGTGTTTCATGACATTTACTGGCTGCTCTGCAAGGCTGCTTTCTAAATCTTTCTACTTTACTAAAGGACCTTCTACTTTGAAATTGACCAAAAATATAGAAAAAAATACTCCAGTCTTTCAGCTATTAGTTAGATGAATCTCTATGAATATAATATAGCACAATTACTTTTAGCGGCAATGATTTTCAAAGAAGCGGAATTTTTGAGTCGCACAGTACGCTCCTCGACATTGCGACTGTGGATTTAACAGTTTACAATCCATTGTTTGTTGTTCCAGCTGTATAGAAAAGCTCAACTGACATTTAATTTTTATACCTTGGTTAAGCGCAATTCATAATCAAGAAACATCCCTTTGGGCAGAATTTGGGCTGAAGACAATTCCGGACGACATCATGTCCGAAAGTGTGACAGTCTGAAATTCTTGACGTCGAAGTTCCCTTCCATGTTTGACTCGACATACCAACGCTTCTCCTCTAGGCTGGACAACAAGAGCCACAAATAAAGCCGAAAGTTCCCTTTTGAATGAGTTCTCCGCCTTACAAGCGGTAACGTCAATTAATGGTTTCTACGTGGCCAAAGATAACATCTGTGATTCAAGTCATCTGAATGAACTGTGCCACAATATGATAGCAATCAACTATCACCGAAATATGAGAGATCGGAAAAGATTCGTTTGCCGACTGGTTTCTGGAAAAGCTTCGTCTCCCGACTGCTTTCCGCGATGTCGCTTTTCGGAAACGAAAACGTCTAGAAAACTATGTTTTCTATTCTTTACCCTTTCCTAAGTGTGCTACGCCCATATCACTTGTATTGCCGTGTATTAGTGAATAACCGTTTTGGGTTTGTAAAGGTTTTCTACAGGCCTTTTTTCGGCAAAAGCTTCAAGTCGGGCTTCGGACGGAGATGAATTCATCCACAAAACTATGTCATACGATTCTTTACTCTTTATGCGGTTCCCTCATATTAGTGAAAGTTGTTTGGTTTGAAAAGGTTGTCAACCGACTTTTTGGCAAAAGATTCGTCTCGTCTACTGAATGTTTTCCGAAGTCGGGTTTCGGAGACAAATTCATCGACAAAACTATTTCCTACGATTCTTTACTCTTTACTGAGTAGGCTACACCCATGGCTCCTCTTCACATACAACTAATCCCTCATATTAGTGAACATCTCAATCTGTTTGAACAGTTAAATAAGAACTCATTTGCAAACGGCCAGTCACATAGTATTTCACTTGATTCAAATTTATTTGGATTGCTGGAAATCCAAAGAAATTGCTCAGATTCCACAGGGAACCATAGTTAATAATCTCTAAGCCATTCTGTCGTCGGCAGAATTTTGATTATGTTTTTACTGGAAACGAGTGGGCCTAAAAGTACCTGTAACAATTAGACATTAACGTTTAATATAGTTATGTTACGCATGCGGTCATGCGGAGGAGTCAGTGTTGTTGTTGTCATGTAGAATCTCGTGGAGTTAGAATTTAGGCCATCTGTTATGTTCTGCTGTCTAAGATTCGCCTTGTCCTTTCATCGTATACATGGAGCCCCTAAGTATTAACACTATCGACCACTCTAATTGCAACAACCTCCTCCTACTGGGCTTTTTTACAATACCACAACAGAAACTGCTACATCAACTCAACGTTGCTTTTGCTTCAGAATTTCTACTTCAACTTGCTTTTCCTGCGAGCGAATTTGCTTTCGATTGCACAACTTAAAAATCCTTTTTTGGCAGTTGTGTGCTTGTTGATTGGATTGATTTGATTTAATTTGATTTAATCTTTTTTACCTATATGGTAGGAGCTCAGTTAGAATAACTGATTTACAAGGGGTAAAAACTTACAATAAATAACAACTTACAATAAATACAAATTTTTCATATATACTAAGCTAAATTACAAATGATCATAAATAAAAAAAGAAAGTTGAAAGAATTTTTGATGTTCATTTGTTGGTGTTTCTTTCTAAAAGCTCTCAGGGTTGAAGAACTTCTAACTTCAGTGCAAAGACTGTTCCAAAGTTTGGTGCCTCGGTACGAGAAGCGTTAAAGATTACAGTAGTAGACGTATAAGATGTAATGAATCTTAAATGTTAGTTTCAAAAGAAAAAGATGGTTTCAGGCATATAACTGAGGAGGTTTCATCTTAGCCTTTTGAATAATAATATGTAAAAGAAATGACATAGGGTACAAGACAAAATACAAGGTTTGTATTATGTGCATACTAACTGGTTTGTGCTGTACAGGAAAACATAAAGCCAAAGGTCTTAAAAGTACAGACCCAGCTTGCGAGGTCTGTGCATTAAGACCGAGGGCGTTATGTTTTCCTGTACAACAACAAAACCGGATAGTATGAGTTCCATTACCTGATAGCTTTTAATTTAGACTCATAGTACATTTCGTCACTGTTCTGTTACTGAATTTTATTGTAAATCTCACAGATCTAAATCAGTTGCTGTGGCGACAAAAACGCGTCCTTGTATCATATTATACAAGGCTACGGGAAAACCGCGGGAGATGTGTGATTAACCAATGGGAGTGGCGGGATTCTTGTATTGCCTCATCTTTTAAACTCCAGATTTTCTAACCAAGGTGTTATAGGAAACAGGGGTGTAGGTGAAAATGTAGCAAATTCTTCAATGACATGTGTTGCAGTGGGAACAAGCGAATGATGGCTTTCTGCTATTTTGTCGAATACATTGCTAAAAACTGACATTGATACGTCAGTAAATATGCACCGTGTACGAAATCCCAAGAGGATGTTCCCATCTACTCGCTATAAAAGCCGTAGATTCGAATGCAGTCTCATCACAGACTCAGAATAACTTCGTATATTGGTGTCACATTTGTAAGTTCGTTTGTGACTTCTTTGTAATAAACGTCGTCAACAGCGCATCTTCATAAACACTTATAGAAGAGCGACAGCATGTAAGACAAACGAAAATGGTTTGCAGGAATATAAAACTACAGTGGAACCCTCATTAACGGATACCGTCAAACAACGGACACCTCCAAACAACGGACAACCTCCAAACAACGGACAACCTCCAAACAACGGACAGATAATTTCGTCCCAAAATACAGTATGACAAAATATGACACCTCCATACAGCGGACACCTCTCTAAAACGGTTAATAACATTGGTCCCACAGGTGCCCGTTATATGGATGTTCCACTGCAAACTTAGAGGGTATGTGAAGGGTTGCAAAGAGCAAAACCATCTAAAAATATCCCATTCAAATCGAAGTTGCACGCGCGCAGTGAACAATGCATAGCCAAAGAAACGATGCCGTGCCTAGATGTTTTCTTTGTTCCATTTGTCGAGGAGCCTGTTTACCACTGCACACTCCCTTTAAAAATTAGGCCTAAGCTTTTACATGGTGCTGGTTCAAGTAGCAGACAAATACTTACAATGTAAAATGCTACTGATCATATCCCTCTTATAAAACTGCTTACTAAAAATATACCGTTCCAGCAGAGATTGAGTTCTTCAATTGACATTTTTAATGATTCTTATCATAATTTCTAGCTTTACCCTGAAACCTTCATTTTTAAGATACAACCTCGGAGCGGTATCTTCGTTTAGACACCTCAAATGTCTCTCTCATCGAAGATTCCCGATGATCACATCAGACTGAAATTAGGTATTGCGTAATCGAAATTTAAAAAATTCATTACATCATCGCTAAATTTCACTTATTTTTTGCTACTAAATAGTTCGTGGCATGCGTAAAAACTCATGTGATTGCTGAATGAGGAACGACAAACGACTGCTGACAAAGGAATAAACAAAAACGACATGGGAACGTTTTGGTAAGAAAAATAAAAGAGACAAAACGACTCAAAAGGAGTTGGCGTGAAAGATTGACAAGAGTTGCATATTTCTAACAGTTACTGCTGCGCTCAGTAATGATCAATTTCTGGTTACAGTTGGTCCATGGTTGGTCACTTGATCACAGACAAAAGGTTTCTTTGTTACTATATACATTTCATTGACTTTGTCTCACAGCACCAATTCGTTTAACAGTGACATAGAATATCTGTAACTGTGCTATGACAGAGGGACACATCGAGGCCTAGTAACAATCATTCCTTGTCTCTAAAACATTCACATAATATCACTGTAGTCAATAATGTCACTCGCTTGTCAAGGAGTAAACAAAACAGCTACTAGCGAGGAAGTGCTGTGATCTAATACTGGCAAAATGTCCAAGTATGTAGGCAAGAATAGGGGCTGTCAGTTATATCGTACCCAGTATAAAAGGGAACAATTTAATGTCAAGAGTTCACAAAAACATCCTTCATTTCTAAGAAATAGCCTGAGGCTAACACAACAGCGATGAGAGATATCCTATCTGATGACATTTAGGAAATCTTGATTGACCAAAAAAAGTGATCAATCTACAAATGATAATAAATTTCGCAAAAATTTACGACTAACTTGAATTTGTTATGAAAGGCTGCATGAACTCGAAGCATAAAAAGGAAACTAGTTCATTTTTAGAAAAAGATATCAACATTTGCCTTGATGCACGAAGAGGGATGCTGAATGCTAAAGTTTAGAGATACACCTTCCTTTATTCAAGTGGAAAACTTCTAAACTGACGGAGAAGGTTGATGTCAGATAAACAATCAATCAAAAATACTAACAGTTTTTGCATTGAACCAATCTGATAAGTTTGAGTTTGGTAGTAGTAAAAATCTTTACAGCTACCTTTACGATTCACTGCCATAAACATTTGCAGAACTGTGTAACTGTCAGACGATGCGTAGCTAGGAAAAACAGTTCTTCGTGTAGCTCTATCAAAATAAAACTGACAACAAAAATGTAAGGTTGAAAGTGATGAAAATATTGAAAGAAAAAGCATCGAATAGGTAGCAAATGGGTCTCGTTGTTTGTCCATTTACCGGGTTAGTGGTGTAATAGGAAATTAATGAAATAAAGGTCCCAATTCAGACATTTTGTTTGATACGTCTACTTGTTCCCGGAAGAACGTCTTCGTGCCACTTTTACGCTAAACGAGAGTCTGAAATTATCTTGACAACGTTATTTCGGTGACGTAATCTACAATGACTACAATGAAACTATGCGTTAACAAAACAAGGTAAACTGTTACGTAGGTAGAAGGAGAGCTTACATAAACATTTGATATAATCTACTGGACAAAAACAGCAATTTACGTGCTCATCTTCCTTGCATGCATTCATTTTGAGTTAACCCGAGACAGACAAATAAAAGGTGTGTCTTCCCAGCACTGAGAAACGCCTAACATCAACCCTACAAAAAATCTTATCACTGAATAATACTGATACCGAAACGTAACGTAGAAACGTAAGCAGAAATCGTTGATATTTCCAAAAACAGTGATCGCAGTTATAGCTATTACACTCATTGATCAACTGCGATCTCATGGTGGCAAAAGCAAACGGTCTAGCCATAATCAAAATAAATTGGACCACACCATTGGTTCTTCATTTCACTGGAATGATAGAGCTGTTTATGAATCTCAATTGATCATATGTCTATTTCCCTATCGCCTTGCCTACCAACTTCCTTAGCATTGCAAATGTGCCTAAATAAACTGAAGGAACTTTGCGTATTTTGCTGTAAATTTGTCATTGAAATGTTTTGATATCTTAATTACTTTCAGAATGATTGCATTTTTATTTTTGGGAAAGAATTAATGGAAAATTTTTAAAATATCCAAACAATCGTAAATCCTAAAGGAATAGAGGAAAATGATACAAGCTTCAAGGAAACTATAGTATATGGCAGTCTGCAATATAATAGTATGGGGGGAATCCAAGGCCGCGTTGTTCTGAATGTATAATCCTAATGAAACACTGAATAGCTTCATAAGATGCGTCTCTTTCAACGCTAAGTAAGCATTCCTGTAATGAGTAGGTACGTCCTTCCAGCTTAGGCCCGTAGTTTTCCTCCAAAGAAGTTAGAGGACCCTCATGAAAAGCACTCTCGAGTGACTGAGGCCTTCCTCTGTAAATATCTGTATTATTATTATTATTATTATATATTATGTATTATTATTATTATTATTATTATTATTATTATTATTATTATTATTATTATCATTATAAGTCAACAGTATGTTGTGTTTTACGTATCCATTAACTCTCACTAGAATAGTTTCCCAACTAAAATCGAATTAACTACAGCAAGCTACTGTACCCTTAAGTAGCGTTTTACAAGAAAATTCCGGAATATGCTGAGACAACATTACGTGTGTATTACCTTGAATAAGTATGTCACGGCAGTTTACGTAAGGTTTACTCTAGAAGTTTTGCCATATTGTCTCTATTTGACACATTACAGTTAATGTTCATCGTCATCTTGTTCTAGCAACTAACGTGTTCTACTTGCAAGCATTAGTAACCAAAAGGACTTACTCGAAAAGTCCAGTTCACCACAATAGCAAGCAGAAATATGTCGCTCTTCTCTGGTTTAGCATTTAGACACCTGATGACGTCACAGCCTCAAATAAAATAAGTGCTACCATTTTGAAAATAAGCAAGATAGCAAATAAAATGTCATGGCAGATTTGCAGCAAATTACTTTGATTTCCTTGAAAGCATTCTAATTCAACGAAAAACGGAATAGAATTTTACATCCACCTGGATTTGAAGCATGTTCTGGACTTGGGGTGAGTGGCCGAGCGGCTTATACAATTTCCGTCAGGTCACTGAAGTTAAGCTCGGTTGAGTGAGGTCGTACTCCGGATGGGTGACCTCTCTGAGGGCCTGACCTCGCAACTCACCTCTCCAGTAATCGGAAGGGACGTTTAATTCGAGGTCCCTTGCCTGGAAGGGGCATGCAGCATGCCTAAAAATGAATTACTGAAGAAGAAAAAGTGAAAAAAATCTCATAAATGATTGTTAAATTGAATATTTAGTTGTTGATGTCTTTGCTCTTGTATCACGCAAGATTTAACAGGATTTTTCCAATACCGTATCCCTTGCAGGAATATTAGCATGAGGTTTAAGGCACGTTTCATGATACTAGGTGTGGCACACCTCTTTTCCCATTTTGCGCACTTTGACAACGGCAACAACTGAAGGTTCTAAGAGGACACGTAACGAACAAAACTATTCTCATCGTTTTTCTTCCTCATGAGAGTTCAATTTCAATAGATTCACCCATGTCCTTGCCAAAGCTTTTTCACTTGGGGGAATTGGGTACGTACTACGTATAAAAGTTTAACAGAAGCTTGATGGGCATTCCGTTCAGATATCTAACCTGCAAGAAAAAGCAACGCAGCCGTTTCGCTACCCACCCACCCACTACCTCTGATTTTCTCCTTGCTTTTCTACTTCTTCTTCCGATTATCTCCCTGTTCTCGGTTAAGAAACTCCGCTTTCAAACAATAATTAAGAACTCTTACTGCAAGAATTGGGCCCTACGTTAACAACTCCACAGCAATGATTAAGGTCCCGTTCACACGAGAACGGAACGGAACGGATCAGAACGTAACGGAACTTTTCGAGAGGTGTTCACACGACACTGGAACGGTTCTCATATCGACTAACTCCTTCGCAGAAACCAAGAACGCCTTTCTATTTGCTGCGGCCATTTTTGCTCACAACGAACTTCATGTAAAAGTACATGAAATTATTCCACAAAATGGAACGGAACGGTCCAAAGATGTGTTCACACGAGAGCTAAATCGTTCCATTCCGTTCCGTTCTCGTGTGAACGGGGCCTAAAGCCAAGTTTCTTGTGAAAAAGTGCATGTATAAAAAAAATGAGTGGACTCAGAATAAAAGCAAGTCGTGAATTTTGTAGGTATTGGAAGCTTGACAAAAACTGTTAAAAAGTGTGACATTAGGTTCTTAGAAAAATGCTTAATTGTTTACAGTCAGTAGTTAGGTGTGCTTCTCAATGATACTGTGAGACAGTGCTACTACGAAATATCTTCATTCCAAGTTCATAACTCTTATAAAGAATTCCAGAAAATAAACACCGTTCCTATTCAGTATTAACCCTGAAAACATGTTCGAAACAGTTTTTCTAATGATTCATAGAAAAGGAACATACATATAGGAGTGTAGGTGGTAACTGATAGCTGTGCACAGGAATGTTGTAATGAGCGTGTGAGTCAAAAATGTTAAAATGGGGGTTATAGGACGGTATCGAAAAATCATAAACGCCAAAAAATTCCAGCAAAACCGTCCTTAAATTCAGCAAAGACTGTCATGATGTCCTTCCGTGCTTTGCATGCATAACCTCAAATCATATCTCGTTTCTATCGGTAAAACCTAAGCATAAAGTTCGAACATCAACTAAGTTTTATCTATTTTATCTATGGGGTTCCCCTCTAATCGATAAGTTTATCTATTGAGAGAGTTCCTTCTTGTAAGAAATTCCCTTAATGCAAATTCCCCCATAGTCTTGAAAAGTAATTTTGAATTGTATTTCCTTAATATTCTCAAGTTTCTTATTGCTAATTCTGAGTGATCTATTTTCGTTTCGCTGTGCACTTCTATGGAGAGGAATTCTAAAATTAAAGGAACTGTACTGAACTGAATCTCGTAGACGACTGCCTCAGTATCATTTAGGTGACACAAAAAATTGAAAGCCAATTCCAGTGCCTTAACTCCGCTTGTAAAAGTGAAAACAGGTCGAATCCTCCCCTGCAGTATATAGAATTTAATAATGTTTCTTAGGTGTATCTTAAATTTGGTAAAATTTGCATTCTCGAATCATATTCTATAAAAGAATCTGCAAACCGATGAAAGAGAAAGAAACCCTAAAGCCTCCATTTGTACGGTAAAAATCGTAAAATTGGTCTAAAAAGGCTAAAAACCTGGACCTATCAGCGCCGCCTGCGACCCAATGTTATAAAAGAAATACTTCACGAACCAGCAAGGATGCACATAACAAGTCGAGGTTGATATGATTGATGATGAAAGATGAAATGAAAAATTTCATGCAAAATGAAAGATTATACTGTTATGAATGAGATAATTCAGAAATAAACTACAACTTCTTAAACGCTTCGACTTTCATCTTCTTCGGTAACTGTTCTTGACAACAGTGAAGTTGATGAAAATCGAACCGTTTAAGAAGTTGTAGTATATTTCTGAATTATCTTTGAAAATTTTATATGCTTAGGTGAATTGTCTCTTGAATCACTGCTATGAATGATGTATCGTACTTTTTTCAAACTTTTTTATCTTCTCTCTGCAAATTCAAACACGCAACAACTGCGCAATGACATCATTACGCACCAGTCACTACGCACTTTTATCAGATTTTAATGCGTAAGTTTGTAGGGAAATTAAAAAAAATGGACAAAAGCATGATACACCATTCATAAAAGTATAATCTTACATTTCATTATCAATCATACCAACCCCAGATATGTCCTTTGAATTTGATTACAACAACGACCTTTAAATTTCATTTCTTTTGAAATCATCTTCCCCGTTACAGCTGATTTTGTGATTGCTTTAAAAATTTGCAAATTTAGTTCCTTTTAGAAGTCTTCATTTTGAAGCATACAGAAAAAACACTGTTACCAGACTAATATCTTTATGTATACTCAGCTTTAAATTCGATGTCAGAAGAGACGCACATCACCATTGGAGACTTATGGCTCTGAGGCATGATTTACAACGTTGCTGAAAAAGTATAGCTCAAAATGATGTTTTCAAAGTGTCATTTATGATCTTGTGATCTTGTGATCTTATGAATGGGGGGGGGGGGACTTTCTTTATTAGGACACCTGGTTGTTTTGGTTCCAAGTTCATGTAGTAGGGTGTGTCTTCATCTTGTTTCGATAGAGAGAGTAGAAAACACAAGAAACATGTTGAAAAATCTTTAAATAGCAGAGATCACAAGCGAGTTCCTAAAATAAACATAGAACAACAAGTATTTTCCAAATCGACCGATAGATTTGTTGATAATTTGTCTCTTTATTTCTTTGTTTTACTTTAGAGGGTGTGTCCATGCGTTTAGCAATGTTCAGTATTACTTAATCCTGAGACATCACCAAAGTAGCTACAATGTTCCCATAAGGAGATATAACAGAAATCACTTGAAAACAGTTATAAAAACAACGACTGTTTTGAAGGATATTAAGTCATGAGAAGTATGGAGCATATAGCAAGTGGACTGAGAGTGTGTGACAGGTTCTAAACAAACAACGTAGCAGGGTTTACTCCAGTGCCGGGTGAGAGAGGATACAGTAGGCCATAAAACGATGCAAAGGTAATGCACAAAATCAAAGGCATGATAATTGCCATCTTGTTTGCTTATCAGAACCTAACAGAACCTGACAGCCCTTCGACAATTCTTTTCAAAAGTGGCAAATTAGATTGCTCGCAGAAATTTTGCGGGTTCGAAAGTTGGACGTTCTGTCGCCGGTAGGACGTCATTTTATGATTGTGGTACCCCTGTTCGTGTTATTTCAACAGATTCATCTATCTTCACGTAATTCTAGAAAAGGGGCGTTGGTTATAGCCAACTTGGAGGGCGTGGCCCAAGAAAATTTTTGGGCCCATCCCAGTTGTGTTTTGCCCCACCAATAAAAAAATCCTGGCGGCGCCACTAACACAAAGAGGATTTCGGTTTGCAAGTTCTTGAAAAAGGATAAAAAACCATCAGGCTTCGTCAGATATTCAGTCTTTTCCTCGTCAGTTGCTGCAAGAACGTATATCTCTTCATCTTCAAAGTCAATTTTTTCGTTGGCAGAAACTCGTAAGGACAAGAATTGATTTTGTTGTGGTATTTGGCTAATGCATCGGTGGTACTACACAACATCTGTTCTTCATGTATACGGGGCAGATACATTTTTAAGGAAAGGCTGACGGAGCAGTTAGTTTATTTTGCAATAATTTCATACGGGGCAAGCAAATTTTTTTTCAAATATTTTTCTACTCCACCGGCCATGTAATATGATAAATTTTGCACTGTCCCTTATTAATGTGCATTTGTATTTGGTTTGTTTTCATGCAATGACGGCGGGGTGGTCATATCCTCCTGCTCCCCGTAGTATCATCCTTGTAGTAAAAGTATTGTACTGTAGATTGTAAGTAGTGTACTCTGCAACATGTCTTGTAAAAAATGTTAATGGAACAAGCACAGATATTTGGCTTCAAAGCAAATTGCAACGAGCAATCTATGCGAAATTTCAGCACTGGATAGAATAGGGCTCAAATCTTTCAAATCTTTCAAAATGTGGGTGTGAAATTGTATTCTATTTTTCTTTGAATTGAATGGCTCGAAAGGAACTCAGGGTACTTTGCTGTAAATCTGTCGTGGGAATCTTTTGATATATTGATTATTTTCAAAATGGCAGAAAAATTAAAATCATCGTAAATCCTAATCAATAGAGGAAACGAGATGATAAAATTGTCAAGAAACCCATAGTTTATAAAGGTCTACAATACGGTCGCAACAAGAAATCGGTAGCTCTTCTGGTTTCGGATTTAGAAATTTGATGACGTCACAACCTCAAAAATAATAAATGCCACCATTTTGAAAATGATAAAAATATAAAAAATTCCATGGCAGATGTACAGCAAAATACCCCAAGTTCCTTTCAAGCAAATCAATTCAAAGGAAAATTTAATAGAATTTTACAACCACCTTTTAAAAGATTTGAGCCCTATGCTGCACTGGATAAAATTCTTAGTTTCTCACAGATAACATGTCTGTGGAACAAATTCCGTGTACAGACAGTCTGGTACCCAGGGTAGCAAAAGGCACACCACACCACTGGCTAGAATTCCAACCATACAGCCTGTGTCCTTTCCATTTGAAGATAATTTAGGTGTGCCTTCTCGTCATTAACATACCACTGCTAAGCTAATAAAAGCTCCATCGTTCCAAAAATAAATTATCTGGAGAGGTTTCCACAGCAAATTTTAATCGATATGATTGAAGGATTACGTGGAAATATACAATATTGAAAAATATACATGACCAGCCTATCAACAGGGATAAAAGGATGAATATAAATGGACGTGATAAAGTAGCATTCACCATTGCACCTACGATAAAAGATTCTGAAATCATATTTAAGCCCAACTATGAGGTGTAATTTTCAAACAACGTTGTGTGGATCAGCCAGGTTATATCATGTATGTATATCATATAGCAGTATTTTGGTCGAAGTGCAGTAAACGAGCAAATCTAGATTTTATTACAGGCCCTATAAGAACTGATATTGTTAAACACCTGAAGATGGCATGAAATGCTGAAGAATGACAGCCCCAGATATCCTCAACAAACAAAGTCAATTTTAGGTTTGCTGATTTATAGTTATGCAACCAAGCTACCAATATTAAAAGTTCATTTGGTTGAGCCTTACTGCGTCAAAATTTTAACACTTTTGGAACGCCCGGTACACTCATCTTCTTATAAGAAACTTGGCTTTGTAGCTCAGTTTCTTAACTTTTGGACTCAATTCTTAAACTAAGAGTTTCTTGTAGAGTTTCTTAATTTTCATAAAATTTAATAAATAAATACAGAGAGAGGATGATGACGTATTTATGTACTACTGACACCCCATGCGCTCTCTGACACTCATGATTCGGCACTTCTAAATTATATGTCATCAAAAAGCAATTTAAAGATTATATTTTCATTTTCTGTATTTTTCTTCTGTCTCTCTGACAATTTTTATATTTTCCGTTTAAGAGATCACCTCTTAATAATAATAATAATAATAATAATAATAATAATAATAATAATAATAATAATAATAATAATAATAATAATAATAATACGAATCTTTATACAGGAATTTACACTTCAACATGTAATGCTGTTATCAACGTGTGTCCTGGTTTAATTAAAGTAAAAAAAAAAAACTTAGGAAACCATTATGGAAATAAGGCCAATTCGACCTTTTAATGCTATTTATTTATTTAATTTGTATTAAGATTGTAATTTAGCTATTTCTAGCTTTTAAAACATTGTAATATTCTATTATTTTAGCGGCAAATGTACCCATACATACTTTCATTCATACATACATACATACATACATACATACATACATACATACATACATACATACATACATACATACTTTCATTCATACATAAATACATACAATTCCATAATCTATCCAAATTCATTGAGCCCCATAGATACTAGCTTTTTAAGCCCATATAGGCTATAGACAAAATAGGACAATATCATAAAAGCTTACACTTTTTGGTATTATATAATTGGCAATGCAGTTTTCATTTTTGACTGTTGAGGACTGGATTGTCAAGGACTTTGCGACAAAGCATGGTAAATTGAGAAAGTTTCTTAACTTCAAATTGACCTCTTTTTGCTTCCAATAGAATTTCCTAATTTCCTGGAAGATACTAAATATTCTTATGAGAAGTTTCTTACGGACAATAAATGCAGATTATGCCAAATGTCATAATATTTTTGACTCACCATGCATGGCATGACCCAAGAGACGTAGGAACCGGGGGCACCTGGGGCATGTGCCCCCTCTAACCGTATCTCATCTTGGAGCTTTGTAGTGGTCAATACCTGGAGGGTTGATTCCACCCACCCCCACCCCCCCCCCCCTCTTTTTCTTCGCTGTTATAGTAGCTATAATCTTAAAACTTGGTAAATAGTTTTGAGATTTTACTAAGTAATTTGGGAACCCTTTAGACAAGACAAAATCAATTCTAAACTTCCGGCAATAAGAATATAAGAAACACGTAAGAAAATTGTGGTAGCAAAATGGCCCAAAAATTTAAGAAACTGCCTACCATCCCCGGACCTTAGTTTCTTATAAAAAAAATGAGTGTAGATGGACTTTGATGCAAACAATCAAAATCAAGTAATTAAATCAAATTATCTCAATTTTTCTTGTTGCTATGACAATAAGAAGATATGAAGTTATCATTATCATGATTATTACCATCATGATCGAAACGATAAAATGAGGCACTAAATTGAAAATTTTTGTTTCAAATTGAGCTGGATATCATCAAATGCACGTGTAAGCATAATTTAGCAGATATTTGAGATTAATATCTGCAACAATATAAAAAAGAGTACACAAATTTTGTTGACTACACAGTAAAACATTGGTTGCCATGGTTAAGGTGCTATATTTAGAGTCTTGAAATTTTCATCACTCGATACGGATACAGCATAGATATAAAATCAAAGTAGCGGAATCTTGGCATTCTGCTTTGCACATTTTAGCATTGGCAAACTAAAGTTTACTTGGGGAGGTGGAATCCACCCCCCCCCCCAGGTTAGATAGGTTTAAGATTTTGCAATAAACAAAGAAGTGCCCTTTTTATTTCAGGAAGTGCCCCTTTAGCTTCATGAAAAAAGTGCCTTGAAGTGTTTGAGATGCTTCCTACGTCCCTACATGCCCCGAGGAACATTATTATTTCTGCACAGTAAAGACATATTTATACAGGATCAAGTGGAAGTAATCTCGACAAACCAATTAATATCAGCCAGTATACCGACGGTCGACAGTTATAACGAGACAAGGAAACGTTACTTATATTTGATTTACAATTGTCTCCTTTAAAAATAATAAATAAAATTTAGAATGAAAAGTAATCAACAAAAATACGATCAAAAAAGTTGTTTTTTACCAAACTTAATTGTGTCCTTTCTTTGTAAAGAGTATACAGGAAAGGGAAGCCAGTCTAAGTAAAAACTAAAAATTCTTGAAGACAGGGCTAGATTGCAAACACTTAATAATGGTTAATTACTTTGAAATTAGTTTAACATCGGATACGTTGCTAGCATGTTCTTCGATTTGTCGTCAATAAAAGGAAGTTACCAACATCACAATAGGCCACCAAACAAGAAGCTATTGCTTTTCAGGCAGAAATGTTGCTGTGCATTGCTAGCGACAACTGACTTTCTGAAAGCAGTGGGCAATCTCGTCCTCAGAATGAGTGTGTTGCTCTACCTGGGATACAAGAGGCCATTCTGCAATTTGACTGGCTATTCGCAAACAATAGCAAACATAAACAATTTCTCGAGAACTCCCTAACTATTCAAATAATGACACTATAATTTAGTCATTTTCATTTCATTTCATTTTTTTCATTTTACTTTTTTAACCACGGTAGCGCCGTCAGTCTGCAGAGACTGCTTTGCAGGGGGCCTTGCAACTAAGCAACAATCGTTATAGCGTTACTGTATTGATTGGAATCGAGGTCGCATAATTAGTGTTACCTATTTAAGGCCTCGTAACCTTGTTCTAGACAAGAGACTAGAAAAGCCTTGCCGTAACAAAATGCTAATTAGCCTTGTGGAAACCTTGTGTTAGACTGGTTGTAACTTGGAATCTTACTGATAGCCTCGTAATTTCCTTTAAATGTTAGGGTCAGGTCATAACAAGGTCATAGTCTCCACTACAAGGCTAGCACTTGGACTGTACGTACAAGGCCAAGTTTAGCCTTGTATTTTTGTACAGGCAGCTTAATGGGCTTGCTCCACAATACATGTGTAATCTGTTCACTAGAACATCCAAGCTAGCCTAGGAATCTTGGAGCTTCCGACAGGGGGGCTAAAATGGCTAGAAAATGCAGTTTTCATACGTCATTTTGCCAAACTTCCGACGGGGGGCTAGATGCTTCCGACGAGGGGGCTGTAGCCCCCCTGGTCCTCCCCTGGCGCCACCCCTGCTAAGGGTGCCATCGAAAACTCCACTAATGGACAGAAGTGTTTCTCTTTTATTAGAGGTGCCAAGTCTTGGAATGGCCTCTTAGCTGAGTGTAAGATGGCATCCTCAATGAGTAACTTCAAGAAACTTGCAGAGCAACTGTATGATGAGTGTATATGTGTGTATACATATTATATATTTGGACTTTTTTTCATTTTAAACATTTATTTTAGATCATAGGGATTTTTGATTTGTATATTATAAATTGAAAAATTATAATTAGGTTAGTTTAGCTTTTTCCGATGATATTTCAATTCTGTAAGTTCTATATTGAAATCAACATTGCTGGAAGAGCTGCCCTCTTTAATAGAAATTTGAAATAAATAAATAACTTTGAAAAAAACTATGGACTGAAGATACCAACTCGCCAAAACTATCATACCACCAGAACAGATATGCCTCCTTGAAGCAACAACAACAACATCAATTCCTCTCAATATGGAGCGTCAAGTGAGTGCTTGTGCAGTAAGGCTAATCAAGCTGAAAGATAACTGAAATCATTGTAAGAGATAACCTATTGTTTTCTCGCTGCAACAGCTCACGTTATGTTCAGATGTGTGTTCTTTGAAAAAGCTCTTATTTACGTAAACAGAAATTGCATATCTAAATTCTATACCTTGCAAATTAACTAATTCATTGGTGTATATAGCTAGACATTATCAACTCCTTTTTCAAAGTAGCTGCTAAGCAATAAGTTGGCCGTTCCATCCCCTTTCCCCGTAACGAAAATATATTTTCAATTGAAGTTAGGTGCTTAATAATAATAATAATCTCTTTATTTACAGTTGGTAGCAGGATAGCATATATACATAGATAATTTAATCAGGGAAAATATCTGACTACGAAAATATCTGACTACGAACTACACACTGACGTCGAAGGAAACAGAACCCCGTAACAACAGCACATCAAAACGACAACATCGCACTGCGAACAACGCCAAAGAAAAGAACCGAACCGAACTGAATGAACAGGGTAAAGGTACACCCGAGGTGGGTTAAGATTCAGGGAATCAGCCACTGGCAAAGAAGCACTGTAATAAGATTGGAAAAGCGACGCTCGAAGAACGATGAAAGAAGATCTGACGTCAAAAGACAAAGCACGAAAATACAACACCAGGACAAGAGAACCGACCCCTACGACGACAACGACTCAACTGAAAAACAACGAGAACGAGGCTAACAACAGAAACAACACATGACAAGGACATTTTTACCTAATAAGGACAAAATTATACTTGTAAATTAATTAACCTTTTATGGACATACATTTTACTCTAAATAAAGGTCGATCCTTTAACTTAATCAGTTGCTCTGAAGATGCCCTAGAGGGCGAAACTAGTTAGCAGATAGCTGAATAAATGGAAAAAAAGCGCAAAGATCAACTCGATGCCTGCTCTCTGAGGATGTTGTCCCTCTTCTTCATCGTTCACTATATAGATAATTAAATTATGTACAGAACTAATTAATACCAACTATTTACATACCAGAAGGGAAAAAAATACAATATTGATTGACCAATTTACATATTTTACAGCTACATTTGTCTCCATAAATCTTACGTTTTCAGCACTCTTTATTGTATCAGGCATGGCATTTCAAAGAATGCTCCCTCGAAATGCTAGAGGGTTTATACCAAAAGATATCGCTTTGATAGGCGAAAGTTGAGCGTATTTTCGATTCGTAGATTATACGTCAGTTCCCTCTGCACGAAAATTCTCTCATCAATGATGGAATTCATGATTTAATGATTTGTATATCTCGGTCAACAGTTTTTGTAAGTTTTTTTAGTGAATGGCTATTTCATTGTTCTGAATAAGGAGGCATTCTAAGGTGGATTTATAATCAATACACAACACCCGTAGTGCACGTTTATGTACTCGATTTATCTCCTTATGACATTGCTTTCCACAGAAATCCAAATGAGAGGACAGTAATTGAAACTTGACAGCAGAAAGGAATTGTAGGGGAGACCGGGGTCAATTGTAACACTTTTTGGAAAATCAGCCATCATATCGTCTAAATAATGATTAATTGTGCTCTTGAAGGAAAATGATATTGTAGTTGCATCCATTGGAATAAAACAGACATTAGTCTCCATCACATAGAACCAATTGTTGTGATGCTGTGATAGTTTCAAAATCAGTGGTCAAGTGTTACAATTGCCCGGTAACACGGGGCAATTGTAACAGATGGTTGGAGCAATTGTTACATATCTTTAAAATCATCACAGATGATTATTGTATGACTCTGCTTTTTCCTTCCACAAAATGTAGCACCAGGTGGCAGATTATTCGTGGCTTTCAAAAGAACAAATTAAAAATAAGATGTAGTTTTTATTTCTTCGTAAAGTTGGGTGGATTGGTTGAAAAAAAATGAATCGATTGACAAAAAAGTTTTCTTCTTTTACAAATTTCAATTCTGAACTCTTTCATACTGCATAGATGCACGTTGTTCCACCAGATTAGAAAATAAATCAAGACCAAAGCATTGGTCAGCTTACACCGGGGCAATTGTAACAGCGTGTTGCAATTGCCCCTGACCTAGTCAGCTATCAATATTGAAATTTTTTCTCAAGAACAAAATCTTTCAGACACAAATTTACAGCGAATGTACGTATTTACTTTCGTACTCAAAAACATATATTTCCCCCGAAAATCTTGCAAATATGACAGAATATTCCTGCATCTCAAGTCGTAGGTAGAGGGTTAGAATGAGCATGCTCTGTGCAAAAACCAGATTTTTTGCGCTTTTCTGCAAGGCGTGAGAGTCAGTGTTACAATTGCCCCGTGTTTCAATTGCCCCCGGTCTCCCCAACAATAATTTTGCCTTGCCTGTGTCTAGGAATTTAGCTACCCTAGAAAATGCTTTCACATGTTTATCTACTTTTTGGCACAGGGTTATTGACATATTGGTCAAATTTAAGACCAGAATCGATTGTGACACCTAGAAGTTTAACATTATCCAATGCAAATGTTATCATCAGATTTGGTTCCTAGGAGATCACCTGGAATTTAGATGGATTAGCCGCCATTCTATTTGATTCAAACCATTTTAGCGCTTGACATAGATCCTCTTCTAGGTCAATAATAATTCCATCCAAATTTCTTCGTCTGCGAAATTGCAAATTTCTGTATTTGGATGAATTAAATCAAACCATAGACGTAAATGTTGAATAGCATGGGACCTAAGACAGAACATTGGGGCACACCTGATACCATATCGAGCCAGCCGGTGAAAACCGACCCAATCTCCACTCTTCGCTTTTTGCCGCAAAGATAGCTATGTCTGAATCTGAGGCAGTTCATGCCGACGCCAGAGGCCTCTAACTTTGCTATCAGGAGATCATGAGGTAGACAATCAAAAGCCTTAGACAGGTCCACAAGTACCAGAGTGCTCAATTCATTGACGTATACTTCATCAGAGGCCTACACAGTAGATTGGCTCATCAAAGTAAAGTTATTGATAAGTCCTCGCTGTAAGCTAATCTTTCTACCGGGTGTCTCAAAAAGTACTCATGTTAGAAGAATCGTCAACATTTGGTCACATGTAGCATAAGCTCAAGAATATTTCTGTTCATTGACTTGGGAAAATCTCTTTCGCCATACCATAAAAGTTGTAACAAAGCTTCATTTGCAAGATGTACATATCCAAGCGGTCGTACTAATGCAAAGATTCCAGCGAGGAGGTCTTGTCTTTGTACATCAAAGCAAGGGCAGAGCAACAAGAAGTGTTCCGTATCTTACCGTCATTTGTCGGACAATTCGGATTTGTGGTATCTTTAAAATTGTTTTTAAATTTGTGAAAATTTAACTCGCTGAGACAGACTCTATGTTGAGTAAGATAGGACAGACCTTTTGGATCATGAATCCCACAGGCGGGTTTTCCAGGGGAGGGCGGATTTTTTATAGCATTTTTTTTCAAACGGCAACGGATGGTGCAAGCCTAGTCTCAGGTTCAATTTTCTTCCATTCGGACAGACATTCAGTCATTCATGAAGGATATTTTCATGCAACGAAATATTAGGTACTGCCTAAGGCATGGTAATGACGCTCAACTGCCAAAAGTACGAACTACGTCCTTTGGAGTTGAGTCCATTACTTACCTTGGAAATAAACTGTGGCAACATTTACCGCAAGAACTAAAACAATCAAACAGCCTTCCTATGTTCAAAAAACGAATTAGACGTTGGAATGGTGGAACATGCAACTGTAGACTTTGCAAAGTATATATCCCGCAAGTTGGGTTTCTAACATGATAGATTTTAACTCTGATTTGTCCTGTAATATATATTAATTTAGTTTTATTGTAAATTATGTATATTGTAAATAGTAGGCCTTAATTAGCTGCAATTTAGCTATTCATTTTTTAGCCTACTTTAAATAGATATTTAAGAAGAATAATAATAATAATAATAATAATACAGTGTGGATAAAAGTACGTTCTTGAGACACCCGGCATTATCTTGATCACGATTCTGCAACCATGTTTTCACGACAACGCCCTGTGATCGTGAGAGCGACTTACTCTTTGTCTCAGGAAGCTTTTCGTTGAGGAGGGCAGCTTACTGAGACGCGAATCGATGTCTTTCAACGATGCGGTAACCTCAGCAATATGGTGGAAAGTGTTTCCATATGTCTAATGTGTTAGAGCTGGGAAAATGGCGCTTTCCGCACCTCGAACAAGTGTGAACCATCAAACTGTTACTTAGTCAGTTATACGTGGCCACTCCAACACATATGATATCAATTTGATTGCGGGTACACTAATGGGATTGCAAGCAAATATGGTTGCAACAGCTTTCACCACAATTCACAACTGTGGTCCTTTCGATTTAACGAATGCTACATCGACAGCATAGGCGTCGAGCCTTCGTATGAAATGTTATTACCTGACTGACGTTTCAAAAACGAGGCAATACAAAAATCCCGCCAATCCCATTGGTTAATCGCACATTTACCGCAGTTTTCCCGTAGCCTTGTATGATACGATACAAGGACGCGTTTTTTCACCACAGCAACTGATTTAGGCCTGTGAGATTTAATACAAACTCAAGTGACATAGCAGTAACAAAGTGCGTTTGAAATAATACAAGTTAAAATAGAAGCTATCAGGTAATAAAACTCATACTAACCGGTTTTGTTGTTGTACAGGAAAATATAAAGCCCTCGGTCTTATTGCACAGCCTCGCAAGCTCGGTCTGATCCTTTAAGACCTCGGGCTTTATATTTTCTTGTACAAAACAAAACCGGTTAGTATGCGCATATTAAGCATGGGTTCCAAATCTTTAAAAAGGTTGGTGTAAAATTCAGTGACCTATTTCTTTGAACTAAATCACTTCAAAGAAACTTTAGCTATTTCTCTATAGTTCTACCATTGGACTTTTCTGAAATCTTCAATATTTTCAGAATAAGAGTGTTTTTCTTCTTTTTCAAGAATTCAAGAACAATTTTCAAAAAAACTTAAAACCCATCGTAATTTCTAAACTGTTTGATGCAACAAGAAATAATTTAAAGGGGAACCATTGTTTAAGGATGCCTACGATATGGCATCAAGCAAAAGTCTGCCACTCTTCTGGTTTATGATTTAGAAATTTGATGACGTCACGTCCTCAAATGAGTTGAAACGTAAGATACGCTGTAATTTCGAAAAATATTCAAAATTTCTGAAAAGTCCAACGGTAGAATTACAGATAAGTATCTAAAGTTTCTTTCAAGCCATTCAATCAGAAGAAATAGGTCATTGAATTTTACACCCATCTTTTTAAGCCGAGTTAAAGATTTGGAACCTATGCTCGCATATTATTGCCCCGTTCTTTCAACTGAATTTTTTTTTTAAATATATATTCCAATAAAAACTTACAATATATTTACGAGCTACACTACACTACTTACAGAACTACTCTACAATATGAGCTACCCTACACTACTTACATAATTACCCTACAATACTACTACAACGATACCCCAAGGAGCAAAAAAGCAATGTCTACCCTGAGACCATTAACATATAGATATATAATATAAGAAAAAGAAGAAACTAGTCAAAATATAAGACAAGAAAATAAATGACATGAACAAAAAGAACAACTACATAAAATCTACTCGTAAATTACTACTAAACGGGGAAAGGTGGTGGCATGTAATGAGGTTTGGAATTATCTTAATCAAATCGACCAGTTTTATGGATATACTGCAAAGTTAATTGTAATATATTTCTATTAACTTCATTGGAAAGTTCTTTATCACCATACAGTAAAAGCTCCGTAAGAACCTTATTTGAAGGATTAATATACCCAAATGGTCTCAGTAGCGAAAGGACTCCAGCGAGAAGATCACGTCGTTCCTCATCAAAAGAAGGGCAATGCAACAAAAAGTGTTCAGTATCCTCAATACCGTCATTTGTGCAACATTTTCAACTGAATTGATTGAAGGGAGCAATGTGTAACTTTCCATAATCCCAGAGAGAGCATTTTTGAAATCATGATTACTAAGGATGCATGAGAGACATCATTTCAACCGATCTTTGGAGAAACAGGGCTATAACTGTACCCACTGTAACACCAGCATCTGTTGCAAGTGCAAGTGCAAAAGGATCAGCGACTGAAATCAGAGGGGTACATGACTTGTGGATGGACGTCGGTCTGCCACCCGGTTTTCAGAAAGCTACCTAATAACCGAAACTTTTCTTGGTACCCATTCTTGTGATGAATTTTGCCGGAAAACTGCCTATTTTTTACTATTTTTGCGAATTTCAGCGAACCCCACCCATGTTTATAGAAAATCTGCCGACAAAGGACCCTTTTTTAGAGAATTTTGGGCCCAAAAACCCAGCCATATGGGCGGCACATACCCGTACCCTGAACATGTTATGCCCCCCTGGGCTGAAATCAAAGACATTTCTATGGCGGATTAGTCAAACTGCAAATATAGATAAACCAAAGCACATGGGGTGTCTTTGAACCTGCACGGCTAATTCACTTGCGCTGCATGCGAGGATTTTGGTGAAGATTTCAGAGGGACCTCGACAAACCCTGGGAACCTGGAGACCATGTCATCAACAACAAGGACAGATTTTGTAAGACAATAGAATGAGTTGCTTTTGATTGACACTGCAATTCAAAGCGATTAGCGATCGCAGACAAAGGAAATTCTTTCAACCAGCAAATAAAAACAAGCAAAGCCGCAAAATTTTCTCTGAAACCCAGGTAGCTAGCTCGCTTGTCGTGCATTCCAGAAATCGTTTTTAAGAGCAAACATGAGCATAGATCGACAGAAGAAGGATATATTTACACATCTGCCTCGGGCATCTGATTTGTTTGGTTTAAAAGCAGATTGGGAGGCGATTCAATTCTCTTCTTTTATGGGTGTAATCAAAACACATACTGTTCAGCTTCTGAACCAAAGAAATAAAATGCCCAAGGTAGATGTGTAGATATATCCTTCTTCTTTCGATATATGCTCATGTTTGCTCTTAAAAACAATTTTTGGAATGCACAACGAGCGAGCTAGCTACATGGGTTTCAGAGCAACTTTTGCGGCTTTGTATGCTTTGAATTTATGGTTGAGAGAATTTCCTTTTTCTGCAGTCGCTAATCGCTTTGAATTCAGGTGTCAACAAAAGCAACTCGTGCTATTGTGTTACAAAATCTGTCCTTGTTGTCATTAACCATTTTGTGCACGGTGGGGGAGGGGGGCGTATCTTGAGCAGTCATCTGACGTTGATGTGCTATTTTGCCAGAAAATTGATCCAGACAGTAAATCGCTTCATTTTATCGGAGACCTGATCCTTTTGTTTTACGAAATTCACCATTGCTACTAGTACAGTGAAAACCCGCACATACATAACGAACCCATTTTTTGGATCAGGCTTTACAGTTTCTCAAAACGATAAATTTTCTATTTTGTTCTTTACATTGCTCAAGACTTCATCGCAACAAACATTTCCCACCTTCCTCTTCCCTCTAATATTAATTCCTATATGCATTTAATCCTTAAACTGAGAGGGGGGAATATTTCAAATTCATTCAAATTCAATATACACTATTTAGGCATCTTAATTGTTGTTTTAGAGTAATTGTTTGTAATTGTTGTACTTGTAATGTCTAATGGTAGAAGTAATTCTTATAGTTTGGTACTTGAATTTAAAAAAGTCAGGCTGCAGTTTCTTATAAATGAGTTTCTTATATATGCGGGTTTTTACGGTATATATTTAAAGAAGAAGAAACCGTCATGACTGACATGCAATAAAATCTATTTCTACACAGAAACAGTTTGTGGCGGTTGGGTCACCTAACTGAAATTCTAACTGATCTGGTCTCAGATGAAATCCTCACTTCTACAGACGAAATTGAGTCACGAGGCTGTTGCTAATATTTTTATCTTGTATGTGGATATCTGGTGATAAACGCAGCTGCTTTCGCTGTTTTGTCTCTCGATGAGATATCCTTCAACTTTCAAAAGGTTTAGATCACAAAAATCTCAAACATTGGCAATAGAAAACATAGCTTATTACTTGATATCAATATATTTATCAATGAACTGGGACAAAAATATCAAAACTTACCACACATTGATTCATTGGTTCATGCATTCATTAATTCATTCACCTGTTCATTCATTCATTTATTTCATTCACATATTTACGCACAGTTAGGCCCATGCCGCAGCGATTGGTACAGTAAGTCCCACCTTGAAGAAACCCACTTCTTGACACCACCCTATTGTTCTCCTTTAATTAGCCAATTGTTCTCCTATTGTTAACTAGCTATTGTTCTTCTATTTTACAAACTACAGTAGCTAGCAAGTATCCTTTCAAAGAAATGGTAAACAACTAAACGTTTTTGTATTGATAAAAATGATACTAATGTTTGCTATCATTAAACGACCGCTCGTACGACATAATCCATTCCAAATTTCCTAGTCATTTCAAGGAGCACTTCCTTTACAGTAAAAACCCGCACATAAGAACCTTCATCTATTAATAACCTACAGCCTGAAAGAATGAATTTTGTAACCAATAAATAAGAACCATTTCAGGCTGATGTCTTAACTAGGTTCTTAATAAAGCGTTTCATTTATTCATTGGGAAATAAAATGCAACTTTTTGCCCATCAACCTCCTTCATGGACTCCAAAACATGACTTACAGAACTGTGATAGGCAGGGCCTGCAAGCAAACTGGGTAAGCTTGGGTTGAAGTGGATGGGGCCAAGAATGTAAATAAATTTGGTCAAGATTTAGAGTCACACTTTTCCCTGTGTTAAGAACCTGCACCCTGATTACTGGATGTGCCTCATTGCATAAGAACCTAAACAGGCTGAGTTCAAAATCTTAGGTTATTATGTGCGGGTTTTTACTGTATTCTGCCAAGTAGAGTCTTTAGAAAATTTGATCACTGTGTTTCGATCTTTTTGGGCAGTCCGAAGGCAAAAAAATTTCAGGAAATCGTAAATATATCAATAAGTAGGCATACGCAAAATCGACAAAAAATAACCAAGAATAATATAGGATATTGACAAAAGATTAAATAAAAAATATTTGAAATTGGTCCAGTGCATGATTTATCGTGGCCTGTCGAAAGTGGGAACTCTTTTCTGGTTCACCCGGTATACACAACCAATGCAACAAGTTGTTGCTCCTGGAACTAGAACAGTGTAGACTCATTACAGAGTCCCAGTTTTCACAGCAACAACAACAACAACAACATTTTTAATATTTTTAACTGAATTGAATTGTTTGCTCAAATCGTAGTTTGAACGACCATCAGTCGATCAACTGCGATAACTACAACTATGCAATAAGTCTAAGACTATAATGTACTTCATGAAAGATTATAGGATATAGGTGCCGTTTTGGTAGCAGGAAAAGGTACACTAGGAAAGAGATACACCTTGCTACAATACCATCATGCGAATAACAAGAAAGGAATATGGCAACGATATGTGGTAGACCAAGACAAAGCTATATCTTGGTAGAGAATAAAAGGTACTAGGAGAAAAACGGGCGCAAAAAACAGACAGATTTTTCAGCACACTGAGACCTTTCAAACTTTATTGGAGTGTAGCTCATGAGGACTTATGAGGACTTACGACATAGGTAATGTTTACAGCAAGGAAAGGGCACTTTGTCACTAGCATAGGAAGACACCATACCAACGAACGCACAGTGTTAACGAACAGACAGGATATTGCATTCGTGGCAGACTCAGACAAAGTTTTTTCTGCATAGGGTACATAGTGTAGTTCATTGCGGACTTATATAGAATATGATATTCAAAGTAAGGAAATGGTATTTTGTTGCGAGCATAGGAATGTAAGTTGTTGTGGCGCAGTGGTGTGATCCTCTCACTTTGCAGCCAGAACAGTCAGGCGGACAGGGTTCGATACCTGGTAGAGCCCAACCACTCAAGCGTCATGACAAGGGGTCGCAGAATCGATTAGCGTTTAGCTACTTCTGTGATCCCAGCGCTTGGCGCTAAAAACGCAACTTCACCTTCACCTTCACCATACCATAACAATGACCACACCGAGCAACGAACAGAACATTGCATTCGCGGCAGACCCAGACAAAGTTGTGTCTGCCTTGTGTATCTAGAGCAGTCCATTGAGGAATTATAAATGAATGAATGAACGAATGGATGAATGAATGAATGGGCATAATAGGAGATCGATAAGACTTGTGTCGGATTGTGTCTTATTGATAAGACTGACTTATTCCGTGCCCTCGTGAGAGGATATAAGCCTACGAGTTCTTTGTCCTCTCACCCAACAACGACAAGGAAACTATGCATAAAATGAATACAGTAGCTTTAAGATGATCGCCTGCTAAGGGGATAAGTACTATCATCCCTACAAATTCTTGAAATATTCTGCATTGCTACTGACAAAGAGGCGGCTGGACATGGAGGCCGACCAGTGATTCATCTTTTACTATTGAAGTATTGGTGGGCCGGTGCTCTTAATATTCCCCCATGTTTCTATTTTATCCTATAAATTAGATGCACTTAGATTTGTTGAGGTTTTTTGTTGTGATTAACATAAAATTAGAATTCTTCTATGCTATATTTGTTAATAAACTATGCATAAACTGTTTCTTTTACAGAGATGCCACCATAGCAACTTTAAAACAAGCAATAATCGTACGTTTCAGGCTTTCTTGGAGTTTGTATCACAGGAAATTTTGCGAAAACGCTAAAGTGTCCATGCAAAAGCCCTTCAATCACTTTGATTGGCGGATATTTCGTCAAATATCCGTACTGAGACAGTCTTTTTCAAAATCACAAATTTTTCTAAGCAATTCGTGAACTTAAATCAAATTTCCCAAACATTTTACTTAACAAGACGCTCATTCTCAAAGAAACTGAAATTCCCTTAGCCCCAGTGCTGAATTGATGATTAAGGTGTCTTCATGGAAGCTGCATACATAAAGGGCTTAAGCTTTACTTGCACTTGAAAGGCTTTTTAATCACTGCCCAAGTAAGATCAGTACATCATGAAATAAGAGGACAACGCCAAGAAACAAGAGCCTCTTTCCAAAAAGTATCCCGAATGATAACATCTAATGGTAAAAAGTCTTCATTTATCAATCGGCCAAAGTTTGGAACAATGCTGGTTTAGAAACAAAGTTGGCATCCCGGAGTGGGGGTACAGAACATGTTCAGGGTACGGGTATGTGCCACCCACATGGGTGGGTTTTTGGGCCCAAAATTCTCTAAACAAGGGTCATTTTTCGGCAGATTTTTCATAAACATGGGTGGGGTTTCCCTGAAATTCGCAAAAAATAGTTAAAAATAGGCAGTTTTACGCCAAAATTCATCATAAAAGTGGGTACCAAGGCAAGTTTCGGTAATTAGAAGAGGGTACCTTTCTGAAAACCGGGTGGCAGACCCCCGTCCATCCACAAGTCATGTACCCCCCCCCCCCAGGGTTGGCATCCTCTATTCAGTGTCTCAAATGGAGTCTGGATACTTACAAGGGTCTCTAATGCTCAAAATTCTGCTTCCTTTCCGTTTCTGTTCTTTAGTTAGCATAGCATGTATGGATCTTAATCATATATGCAGTTCCAATAAGCTTATATAGTATGTTTCTTTTCACAGGACCAATTGCAAAGCAGGTTTTGTTAAACCCTGAATTGTAACCCTGTATAAATAAGCTTAAAGTGAAATAGAATGAAATGAAAACAGCTCTTATAGGTATCATTTCTCATTATCCCATTCAAAACAAAGTTTGGTACAAATTCGAACTGTTGATTGCTAATTTTGGCCAAGAAATCGAGCAACTTAGTTGAGTGAAGTACGCAAGGCGGGAATACAAATACAATAAAGACCAGACCAAGTACGACCAAGTCTTCCACATATCTCTCCAACACTCTCCCCTTCCGCATTGCCACTTGAGAGGGACTTGTCACAAAGCCATATAGATTCTTGATGTACCTGTATCTAAACTTTAGCAGATACCAAAAAGGTGAACGGAGCTTGCACGGGTGGGACTAAGGGCGTGTTTGAATGGTACCAATTTTGAAAACGGTTTCAGTTCATTTTCATTTCATTTGAAATATTTATGTAGGTTAAAGTTTCATACAAATATGGTAGGCTTGCTGGACTTGGAATGTGAGTTTGATTCCGTAATTCTAAATTGATTGACTCTGTAATTCTAAAAAAGGTAGGCCTGGTAGGTTTGGAAGTCTTTCTGAACATTCTGCTCCAAAAGGCAGAAGGTTTGCCAGACGTTGGAGAGATTTTCGCTCACATTGGCTTTCGCCATAGTGAATCCAGAACCTGCTGTTATTAGGGTTTTTGTGTTTGATTGCGAAGTATATCTCCGTCTTGCAAATTCTACTGCTTTCAGAATTGGTAGATTTGGAATTACCAACCCTGGTACCAACCAAGAGGATGATGATAGGGGGTATTGGTGGTACTGGGTACTGGCCCCTACGGTACCTGGTACTGATACCATTGTTACTTGGTACTGGTAGGAACTATTGTGGTACCATTGTTACTTGGTACTGGTAGGAACTATTGTGGTACCAACGACATATTTCGAGGACTTGGAACGCAGAAATTATCAATTTTTCTATTCCGATTTTTTCCCAGTATTTTCCATAATATTCTATTTAAGGTGGTACTGTTTTCTTGCTCCGATAGTCCCTGATACTGAGTATGTTAATGGTACTGAGTGCCGGACATTCTGGTACCTGGTACTGCCCCTGTGGTGCTATGGTACATTTTACTTGTCACCATCTTTCAACCAAATACACCCAAAGAGAGTCCGTTGGGGATTCGAGCCCATGCTTCTAAAGAGCTGTAAGGTCGATTCGGTCATTTCCAGACATCTGGCTTATCGTAACATTTTGTGATTCTTGTGAAGACTTTCTGTCTCGAAGAGCCCGTGTTTCGAAAAGCGGGTGTTTCGAAAAGTGGGTGTTTCGAGAAACCCGATTCAATCCCATTGCTGGTGTCCTTTCCTATCATCAGTAAATCGTGGTAAAGGCAGCACTAAATCGTACTAGCTAAAACAAGCATAGGTTCTAGATCTTTAAAATGGTTGCCGTAAAATTCTATGACATATTTCCTTGAATTGAATGGCTTGAAAGAAGCTTTAGCTACTCTGGCATAGTTCCACCGTTGGAGTTGCAGAAATCTTCAATATCTTTCGAAATTGCAGCGTATCTATTATTTCAGCTCATTTGATGGTGTAACGTCATCATATTTCTAATCATAAACCAGAAAAGTGACGGACTTGTGCTTGATACCATATTAAAGATATAGACATTCATAAACCATGCTTTTCTTGAAAAATATTCAACGTTTCATTAAAAAGTTTAGAAATCACGATAATTGAAAGCGTTTTTCCAAATTTTTCTTGAATCCTTTCAAAAGAACACAAATCCTCTAATCCTAGAAATTAGCTAAATTTTCTTTCAAGCCATTCAAGTCAAAGAAATAGGTAATACCTGGTGCGCCAAAATAAACTATGTACGTTTGGCAGGCCACATTAAATCGTACACTGGACAGATCTTGAAGATTCATGATTTAATCTTTAGCAAAAAGCCTGAATTAGATTCCAGGATTTTTTTGCAAATTTTTGTGTTTTCAATTTTTAGAACTGTAAACGAGATTCTTAAAATTTTCGTTCTCGAAAACACTGAAAACGATCAAAAAACGTGGATCAAGTTTCTAAAGAATCGACATGAATGGACGAAGGGAAAAGTCGTTCGTGGTGATTTGGGATTTAGAAATCGATTAATTGTATTGATTAATTGTATGCATTAATCAATCGATTTCTAGATCCCAAATCCCCACGAAAAACTTTTTTTCTTTGTCCATTCATGTCGATTTTTTAGAAAATTTGATCGACGTTTTTTGATTGTTTTCAGTGTTTTCGAGAACGAAAATTTTAAGAAACTCGCTTCTGGCTCTAAAAACTGAAAACAGAAAAATTTGCAAAAAATCCTGGAGTCTAATTCTACAGGCTTTTTGTTAAAGATTAAGTCATGAATCTTCAAAATTGGTCAAGTGTACGATTTATTATGTGGCTTGCCAAATGTGCATAGTTTATCTGGGCGCACCCCGTAGAATTTTATACAACGACCTTAAGATTTGGAACCTATGGTGGTTCTAAAACACTGTTGAACTTCAATTTCAAAAAGATGGTACTTCATTACAGTTTAGATTTGACGTCAACAAACGTATGTTTGGAGTTAATACTTCGACTTTGATATAACTCTAACAGAAATAGGCGACCTTTGATGAAACCATTTGCTCATAAAACCAAACCAAAATAATAAACGTTCTCTTTTTGGAATATTACTCGGATTTCATTAGTTTTGTGAAATTCGTAAACAGGAAATAACTAGAATCTTTTGGCATACTTTTATAGCAACAAACAAAAGTGTCTGCTAAACAATGCATTTCTTAAATCGGTATACCGCATCCCGTTCAATACCATCCGACGAAAATAGCCTCGGACTTTTTGATACAACAAGAAATTCAATAAGGAAACGACCCGAGGTGGAATGATGTAAGAGATGCCGCGTGCAACTATATTCCAAGTACAGGGCAATGCGCAAATTGTTTTTCCTAACGTATATCCGAAATTAGCCAGAATTACTCTGCCACTGACGTGAAGAGTTTAATCGGAGGAGTGCCGATCAGTGCTACGACAGGGGGTCACCAACGCAACTATCAAGTACAGGGTGAAAGCTATTGCCAAATTTGAAAGCTAATTGTTTGAAAAGGGGTCCCAGTCACATCATGGATGGACAGAAGGTACAAAAGCATCTGAGCACCTACAACGAAAATTGCGTTGTACCATTGTATCGTATTAAGCATCAAAGTTGCATACTCAGGAGATTAGGTCCATCCCAAACAAAAAATTCCCCTTCTCTATTCTGATGCCTGTGGGGAATCTGGTGCCTGGGACATATAGCTAATCCTCCCAGTCGCGAATTTATAGGTGGCAAGTGGGGGCAACTGCCCCCTCACCCCCATCACGATGCAAATTCAGCTTGGCGCCCCTTTTCGGCGACAAAAGCGCCCCTCATCCTGAATCTAACGCACAATTTTTTAATTTTTTTCGATTTAAATATAGGGCAAACATATGAATCAAGATGTTACCTAGTAGAGCATAGGAATCTTTCGTCGTACATAGCCGATTGCTCGTGGCCCATGGTCGAAACCGCCAAAGCCTCATTTTCACGGACCAATCAGACGGCTAAAAAGCGAAGGAGACAAAAGAAACCCGTGAAGATTTTCCTAAATTTTACCTACCTTCATAAAACGCAACCAGGACAAAAAACTGCTTGAGATTTCCCGAATTTGTTTAAAGCAATCTACTCTCCAGATGTTTGGGAGTACAAGTTTGGATGCCGGTTAAAATATCTTCAGGATTGGCGGAGTTATTGCCTCTCCAATCGACAAAATCGGCGAAGGCTTGTCGAGACCTGTTTACGCCACTTCAAGTCAGGTGATAAAGCCTCTTGATAAAACCCCTTTTGAATTTTATAAGTTATTTCGCAACGAGCAAACTTTTGCCATGAATGTAAAAAGTAGTACAATACAGAAACTTCCCTAGAGTATTGCCACATGACTTGAAATGCGCGAACAAGCCTTTGTAGACTTTTTCAATTCACATAGAAACCGTAGAGGCATTGAATCTTCAATAAAAGAAAATTTAGCGAAAGACAATAACAAGAACAATTGAAAACACAGATTGTGGCGTTTTCGGGTCGTTCTTACAACAATCACTATTGTTATTACTATTGTCTCCCGGCCAGAATCTCTATTGTTCGAGGTTCAGTTCCTTGTCGGTTTGTCTGTGGCCATAACTCCACCAATCCTGGAGATATTTTAACCGGCATCCAAACTTTTACTCCCAAACATCTGGAGAGTAGATTGCTACAAACAAATTCGGGAAATCTCAAGCAGTTTTTTGTCCTGGTTGCGTTTTATGAAGGTAGGTAAAATTTAGGAAAATCTGCATGGGTTTCTTTTGTCTCCCTCGCTTTTTAGCCGTCTGATTGGTCCGTGAAAATGAGGCTTTGGCGGTTTCGACCATGGGCCACGAGCAATCGGCTATGTACGACGAATGATTCCTATGCTACCTAGTAGTAAATACAAAGAATTTTCTTTAAAAATCGTATCTTATTTTTAGCACCATCCTTCCAAGTTGCCCCCCCCCCCCTCCCTTCAGCTTTAGCGTAGATCCGCCCCTGAGTCTTCCTTGTTGTTAATGGTGCAGAACGTATCTCTCAGCGACGGAAAACGTCTCTCTAGCCTGACTCACAGACCAAACGAGGAACTCGTAACTACGAGTTCTACGAGTTCTCGTTTGGTCTGAGTCAGGCTAACATCTCTCCCACTTCTCTTGTTTGTAAAAGACCGTTTACTTACAGCGTGGTTTACAGCTGCAACTGACACAGACACACAGACAAAGACAGAGAGCATCAACTGCAGAGAATGCCAGAACAAATCCCAAAATAGGCACTGAAGATGGTACTTCAGGTTAAGATAGTATAACGTTGATTGCCCCTATTATAGTTTGTAGAAGGCTTGTTCACCCGCTACTTACGAACTGCACAGACTAACATGCAATCAATGCCATTGCTCGCTGCCTTCCTTGCATGTGGCCCCACTATGCTCATTTCCATTTAGTCTATTAGCAAAGACCTTTTTTGAAAGCAAAAAGTAATGAAAAATATAGTAGACTGGGCAATAACCTAGAAAATATTTTACCGACTGTTTCCAACGATACTTTAGCATACTTCTTGCGACACAAAACCACAGGCAAAGTAATATTATGGCAGTATCGATCGATAGAAGTTCAAAATGCCTCCTCTAAAAAATTAATTTCCAACCACAATTTTCCCTCCAGAGTTGGAAATTGTCAATTGTTCAATTCTCAACAATGTTCTACTCCACAATTTTCTTGTTTTTCTATCCTTCCCAACGTAATTAACTTTTGATTTTCCCAACAAATATTGGCAGTGATCAATTTTTTTGAAATAAGATAAGAAACTTCATCGGCAATACGCCAAAGCCAACCCAAGTTATTGCAATATCGAGTGCCTACAGCAGAAAGTATTCGTGCAATAAGGGGGGGACATTAGTTTGAAGCTGGAAATATTTACTTCAATTTTCGGCTGGAACATTTCTTAGATTAATTCTCAGCTTAGCTATCATGTATCAATTCTCATATTGAGACATTTTCGTCAAATATTATCGGCATATGTAATATTAACTTTCTACATCTTAGCAACAAGACAGATTACGTGTTATTTCTAATATTTATGTCTCTCAGCTGTTACACTAAAAATATTGCTTCCATATGTGCACTATGAAATTACATAGATTACCAAGCAAAGACATGGACACCCATCATTACCGTAGCCTTCTCTGAAAAGATATGACTTTGCTAAGACTAGAGTTAGCTGACTTAGAAAAGTTATGAAATAGCTGCTGAGCTCACAACAGACCGTCCTTGCAATAATAACTGCAAGCTAAAACTGACACCATACATTCAAATGTGCTGTTTGACGTTTAAAAGAGATCTCTTCCTAGTTGTGTAATGAAAGGGGTGTGTACCAATAACACATCAACTTTCTCCAAGAATTCGGAAGTCTGACTCCACTAATCAACGATAGTATGACCCTATGCGTTATCACTCCGTAATTACTGCAATTATCTGATGGTCTTCTACAATACAAATCTCTAAAATTCATTTAAAGTTGATATTAGAACTTTGTCTGAGTAAAATCAATAATTATTTAAACCCACCCACTAAATGACTAATAAATAGTACTGTAGCTACATAGTGATGGATAAATTATCCATATATCAATCTATATCTCAATATTTGTACTTATTACTGTGTCGCAGAATTTGAAAATTGCAGCTAAATCTAAATAATTGTGGCTTATGGCTCTGCGTAGCTGAAATCCACGTCAGTACTGAACCTCAAAATATGACTTTCAGTCAAAATATGGTCTGAACCCAAAGATGTTATCTCACTCTAAAATCAAATAGAAATATATGCGTGGACAAACCTTGCCTTTCTTCATACCTCCAGAACTCACTGATGTCTCTCTTTCACAATATATCCCCCTTCCTTGATAAACAGTCTTCTCTTTAGCAAAACTCAGCTTTTTCTTTGAAATTTTCTCTCGTAAACAGCGTCCTAAACATATAAGTCTTACACACACATGAGCTGTAATCCTTGCAGATAAACTTGTAACTACTCCACTTTGGTCTAGACTACACAAGGCGAGAGATCTCGGAGCATGACGTATCAATCACGCGTCGATTTTCCTAGAATAATCTGATGGCCTCTTCCAATGCAATCCTATTAAGTCACACCATTGGTCGAGCTTTCGAGCCTTTTCGTATGTAAATTATCGGCAATGTAAAATGGTCTGCAATGTGAGACGTTCGCCAATATGGAATGGTCCGTAAAGCAAAATTGTCGGCTCTTTTCCTAGCTCTGACATGAAAACTGTACAAGGGCCATATTTTTCTGTAAAAGCCGGCTGATCATTTCTATGATGAATGTAATAGAGACGCTTTTGATTAGCGTTGTAAATTATTAGCTTTCAATTGCTCTAAGCATAATGTAAGATTGACCACTAATTACCTACTTTAATACCATCCAGGTTGTTTGAGGTGAAATGCTGGGGGGTTTCTTCTGCTTGAATCTCAAATGTACAAGCAACATTGCAAGGGTGCGGAGAGAAAACACATTTTAACCCAAAGACATGGCCCTTATTTAGAACCGTTGAACCATCAAAAGATAGCCTTTGTCAATACTTGACTGTTGTCAAGGATAGGAGAGCCTGCATTTCAAAACGTGTCTACTTTGAACTACCAGTAAGCTACCATATTGTCAATCCATTCCATTGAACCCAATCCAATCCCAGCTTCCAAGCTTCCGATTCAATCCATTCCGTGATGAAAATAGTAGCTAGAGGACTCCAAAGCAATCTCTACTCAAGCACAAGTTAACATCGAAGAGGCAAGTCAGATATTGAAATGAGACAATTCTTTGCTTGATAACGGGCTATGCTTGAAACGTCGTGCTTATTTCAATTCGCATCAAAGTGCTTATATTTTACTTTATTTACTTGTTTATCTTTGTACAATTGCACTTCATGCAACAAGAAGAGATTTGTTTATCATTGAAATGAGACGCTGGAAAAAAGGTAGAGAAGAACATTTAAAGTACTGATTCCTTTCAGTTGCATGAGTCTCATTTTCAGTGGCAGACACTTGGGGGTGAAGGGGGTGTGACCCCCCCCCCCTAAACATTGGCTCGATTAAAAATCTTTTGCTCGAAAAAAAAAAGAAATAAACAATGATTTTAACTGAAAAAATAGCTTTGCCCCTCTCCCAATATTTAGCAAAATATCAGCCACTGCTTTTTTACCTCAAATATTTCACTTTTGTGCCCTCTTTCCATTAGATTCTTCAATACACTGCAAACAGTGGCAGCGCCAGCCTTAAAAAAGTTGAGGGGACGAAGGAAAAAGGGGGTCTGGGGGCGTAGCCCAGGATAAATTTTCAGGACCACACCCTTTTTATAATCAGGAAATGCCCTTTTTACCATCAGCAAACACCCTTCCTTGACTATCAAACTTGTAAAAACACCAACCTAACCCCTCTTAAGACATTTTCTCAACAGATTTAAACGAATTGGAAGAATGACCTCAGAGAAAAGTGGGGGGACTTATCCTCTCCATTCCCCCCCCCCATGGCTCTGCCACTGACTGCAAAAAAAGGTCCCACCATCTAGGCTGAAGCAAAACTGAAAGCTTTCTGAAAGAGGGCCCCTGTCAAATACATAAAACACTCTTCGGCTTTGCTTACCAGCAATCAAATTCTCATTCCGTAGTATAGGCTGGTAGAAAAAGGATTTTCTTACCTCACAACCGTTTCACCTCTTGCTGATATGTTTGAGTTGAAAAAGGTACTTTCTTGGGCCACCATTATGGCTTAAAGGGTGGAATAATTCATTTTTCCCATAGAAACTCTTTATTCTTTTCCAACCAGTTGCAATCTCCATCCAACATACCAGATGGTTTTTCCTAAGATACTGAGAAAATAAGAAAGTAAGATCATTTTAACTCTGCCATTATCAGTTTGAGTATCAACAGATGAGCAACTGCATCATATTGTTCAAGTCATACTCTTAGATTGCTTCAAGACCAGAAGTTCATATATTTACCACAAATGCTTTAATCTAGAAAATCTTGCAACATTTTCACAGAGATGAACATTTCTAAAATTTGAATATTGGCTTCAAGTATTGTACAGTATACACAGGGGCCTTGCACACATCAAACAGGCAAGAATTCTGAAGAATTTCGAAGAATTCTTCATTTCGAAGAATTCTTCATATAAGGATTAGAATTCTTAAGCCACATGAGAGATTACAAGGACTCTCAGGAATTAGACTTAAAGTCCTCCCTGTCAAGAGGAGATCTTTTCTCATGCTTTTTTCATAATCTCAACAATGTATATGAAAAAATAAAACACATTCCCCTTTGAAATTCTAAGTTTTTTGCACATTCTGCTAAAAATAGTACCCCTTTGCTTGCAGAAATAAAAGCTATATTTTCCCTTCAAATAGTTCAGTTTCCTTGCTAAACACGAGGGTTTCTGAAAGTTTTTCTGAAAATTAAGGACCAGGGGTCCAGTGTTGCCCAAAAAAAATAAAAAATTCCTTGAGGAGGATTGCTATGATTATTATTTCAAAACAAGACAGTTCCATGGTTTAAAGTCTGATAACAATTCCAGGAATTATAGCATCTTCAAGTATATACCGGGTGAATCAAGAAAAGTTTACACGTTTGACGAGCTGTGGGATAAAAAGTACTGTATGTGTCCGATATTCAAAGCTAAAATTTAAATCTATCAGCCAAAGGTTAACTTAGATAAGAAAATTTTGCTTGGTAAAATCATTCATCTTTAAGACCCAAATATTAGAAAAATGCCTGTAAGGGGTTTGTATGGGAATCGGGAATTCCACATTCCATTCTGGCCCAGGATTTATTTGGCATTAAAACTTAAATTCAATTCAATAGTAAAATTTAGAAATAGAATTTACATTTCAATAGCAAGTAGATTTCCATACAAACCCCTTACAGGCATTTTTTTAATTTTTAGGTCTTAACGGAGTGATTTTACCGAACAAATTTTCTCATCTAAGTTAATCTTTGTCTGATAGATTAACATCTTAGTTTTGCATATCAACCACTTTTTATTCCACAGCCCACTAAACCTGTAAACTTTTTTTGACTCACCCGGTAGTATACCAAAGCAAATCTGATGATATTATCAAGATGGTAAACATAACATAACATTTGCTTTTGCCTCCGGAAAGGTTTTTGATAGGTTGTGTTGACCTGATGCCAGATTGAAAACTTGGTTGTGCATGCAGAAAATCTTTCATGCACAATTCTAATGAAAACAATAATAAACATTGGTTCCATTGCTAACAAACAAAATGACTTCTATGCACATCTTTCAAAGATTCCACTCTGCAACCTACACTTGCAATTACCGTACTTGATTGCAAGCTTCCTTCGCTTGTACCTTAGTTTTACGTATAGTTTTATGTAGGTCCCCTTTAAGGTAAAGGTTTTTTTTTCTTTTTTCTTTTTTGTAGTTACGTGTAGTATTAGCAATTATTTTTCTCTCTAGTAGTTACATGCAGTGGTATGTTCGTATTTCCTGTTTTATGTTGCCATGAGGTAGCCGTAGTTTTCGCTCCAATTGGTATTGTATTAGTAGTAGGGTATGGTATTTTGTAAGTAACGTTGAAAGTAATATGTATTGTAAGCTATTAAATGATGTATTAAAAAAAAACTCTGGTGTGACATCACAAAATAGATGATAATGCTAGAGATGCATTGTGTTCTAATTAAGTTCTTTTTAACAATTCAATTAGAATTCAATTAAAGAAAGAATTGCATCTTGGTAAAAAGCTCCCTGTCACCACTCTTAGACTTCGTAAACTGCTCCCTGTTATCATCAGTTATGACATCCACACTGCTGGCTTTGTCTCTTGCACGGAAGAAATTCTAAATGAATTTTAAATCTTTGAGTGTACCAATACTGTTTCCAGGAGTTTCATATGTGTATTTTGAGAAAAGATTTGAAAATCCGGAAAAAAACATTTAACAAACATTTGACCCATTACTAAGCGGTTTTGAAGCACTTTTTGCTACGCCAAAGGTTTACACCACACCAATTGTCTGAAGACAATAGGTCTATTGTTTCGCCATTGTTCTTGATGTTGCTCTACACCAAAGATATTTGGCGTAACATACATGGTTTCCAGCCTGGAGGTCAAGGTGAAGTTGCGGTTTTTATCGCCAAGCATTGGGATCACAGAAGTAGCTAAGTGCTAATCAAGTCCGCCACCCTTTGTCATGACGCTCAAGTGGTAGGGCTTTACCTGGTATCGAACCCTGTCCACCTGACTGTTCTGGTTGCAAAGTCAGGGGATTACACCATTGCGTCATAACACCTTCAATAATGTGGTGATGAGAATCTATTAATTTATTTTATATGGCCTAACACATTTTCCTAGATATTTGGATTCAGCATATGAAAATACACACACAGACTCTCACTCTAAACTTTAGTTACTTTAGTCACTCTGAACTTTAGTACACACACACACACTCTCACTCACTAGGAAATTTTGCTGAATTTTTGTTGCCCAAATGGCAAATGTTGCCCAATCGGGCAACGAGTCTGAGCCGAATTTAAATGAATTTGAATAATAGTGTTTCCCACTGCTGGGCAACGTTTCCCAATTGGGAAAAGTGCCGAAATCATTCGCGTAAGCAACCAAGCAGTAACCACCAAAAATCGCTCCTTCAGTTCAGTTCAGTTTTTCATTTTAAAATTCCACAACATACAAAATTCAATAATAAACAACATTAACTAAAGTTATTACAAGTTACAATGACTAAAAAACATCTAATATAAACTATGAATAAATTAATACAGTAATACAATAAACTAGAATATAATAGACAGGAAACCTCCCACAACCACCCAGCAACCCACCCAACCCCCGTCCCATGCCCAGCATGCACCAAACCGACCACAGGGACCAAAATCAGACCCAGATGCACCCCAGACCCCAACCGGAAGCACCACCCCCGATGACGCAAACAACGGCCATCCCCAGAACCAATCCCGCCACAACTCCACCCGCCCCATCCAACGCGCCCGAAAACACTGCAGCCAGACAGCATCCGCTGTCCAACCCCAGTACCCCCGAACACGCCAGACCCAAACACGAAGAGCCACGACGAGACCAGCCCCAAAAACGACAGTCATCGACGCCACCCAAAATGGCACCCCCAGCCAAAGCCCAAAACGCACCCACGCCCAACCCAATCCCCATGGCCGACAAAGCGCAAACCAAGCACAAAACGAAAGGCCAGGCAGGCCACCAGACAGCCACAGGAGACTCCCTGCCAATAATAATAAAGAACATAAATGATAAATTTTACAACATAATTACATAGAATTTTGTATGGGGAGGAATTTCTTAAGGAGGAGCTCTCTCAGTAGATAGACTAATCGAGGAGAGAGCACCCCCTATCCTAAAAACCTATTTTTCACTTTGCAACATTTTGCAACATTGCAACATTTCAAATCCTCATTGCAAATTTCTTAGGAATCCAGGAAAAGATTGCAGTTTGAAATACTCACATCATCAGATTTGGCGGTTGCTTCTTTAGATTGTGGGCTGAGCATTGTTGATGGCCTTGGCTAGGCCATATTCTATTTAGGCAGATTTGGGCCAAGAGTATCACGTTCGTACCACGGTGGAGGAAAAAGTCATTTCTGCTATGGGAGACACTTTCATTATCATCCCAAAGCATCAACTTCGCTTCAACGGTTGCACTCGTCGTCTTCTTACAACACAGAACTAGGATTTGATTTGGCAATGAGTATCTCACTTGCCCGCCTCCGATTGTTGAGTCTGCTCGCAGGCAAAGGACGGGAGCTGCGGCGGAGATTACTCTAAAGTTTGGCGCGAAAGCAAATCAAAAGCAACAACAACCACATAACTTTTGAATCCCAAATCCCAACAATTTTTTGTGTGTGCACAATGAAACATTGCATTATTGACCATGGAATGGATGTAGCTACTATTTCATTTAGGGATCGTTCGAAATATAGCTTAGCTCTTTGAATACCTTGTTTGACGTATTTTGCAATATATGGCAGTTCTATGGCACTAAACAATGTTGGGCTACAAAATTTTGGGAATACGTCAATGCTTGCAAGTTTGTGATCGGACTTGAGTGAAGGTAAATTTTACAGGTACAGTGTAATGTAATCGTTATAAAAAGTGGAAAGCTCTCTACATTCTATATATCCTGTGTCAAATATATATATTGGCATTAAAGAAATGATAAAATGGATACTAAAAGTGCAGATGAAAAACGAACGAGAAATAGACAAAAATTTGATATTCTTAGCACACTTACTTCTCTGTCAAACATATAGGTTTTAGATATTTGTTGTCGAAATTCAAATATTGTCGCTTAGATATGGATACTGTGGTGGGGCCAGACAGAAAAATAGTGAGGGGTTAAAAGTGAAAAGTTTTAAAACTGGGGGTATAAAGGTATACCAAGACATTTTTATTACATTTCCAATTGCAGTTTTAGGTAAATTTTTGGACGTCGGGGCGTTTACCACCTCATAGCCTCCCCCTGGCCACGCCACTGTATTGACACCCTAATATTCACTTTTCCTTGGAACCTCCCTGATTATATGAACTCCTAACATAAGTCGAACATTTTAGATCCCAGCTAAAAATTACTTTGAAAATTAGTTTGAGGAGAAAAATTAGTTTTCTTCATATTCAAAGTTTCTCATTATAAGAAAAGATTTGCTAAAGTTTCTAGCACTGCTGCAAATATCTACTGTGTTCCCTGACAATTAAGTAGAAAATTAAACAAGATTTCAAATTTGCTGTGAAAATTGGTCAAACATAAACGATTTTGCCCAAATTAATGAAGAATGGAACATCTTTGTAACAATATCCTGGATTTAGGCAGGGGCATTTCACTCATTCGAAAAAGGATATGAGATTTTTCCGAACAAAATAATTTAATCAGATTTTTGATAGATTTGTCTTCCAAGCAAAAGGACTTTTGCAAAAAGTGTGCAAGATTTTGTGGCAGTGAAATACCCCTCGGATCTTCGGATTTTCGACCATCCTGTTACTAGCTTCTTACAGACGGGTTTCTGACATTACATTGGTTTAAACGTGTATCACAGACTTTACTTCTAACAGATATCAGGTCTTAGCGAGCCCAGGCGGGTACTCAGGTAAATTTTGTATAGGGGTGCTCAGGCTGGGGTACAAAGCATCAACCCAAAAAAGTAATTTCTAGCATAAAAATAAACCCAAAAAAATAATTTTTCCGACCCAACTTACCCAAAGGTTATGAAGTCAGTATCTTAAATCTATGAAAAAGTGCCATGAATGATTAAATTTCTCGTAATCCACTTGGATATTTAATTATTTTGATTTTAGTGGTGTTACTTGAGTTTAATTTTTTTTGTAAATTGTTTTTCCCGATTTTTTTACATTTCCCCTTATTTGAGACCCAAAAAAGTAATCCAGAATTCCAAGAACCCAAAAAAATAACTGTACAAGTTAGTGACCCTAAAACATAGGCTTTGCCCAAATTTTAGACCAAGAAAAGTAACCTGAGCATCCCTATCCTAGAAATATGAGTACCCCCCCCCCCTTGGGTTAGCGAGTCGATAATCTTTACAAGAAACAAGGTGACAAGATATAAGATGGAATGGGATCATTCCAATGTGAATGGGAATATAACGTAAGCTCAAAACTATTTTATCAAATGAAACATCTTGTTTTAGGTGTGACACCTGGTACCTCCAAAGCATTTTTTGAAATACTGCTAGGTTTTGAAGCCTCATATCCAACATCTCGCAAATAAATATGTAGGCAGAAAAAGATTGAAGGAAACATATTCATGTTTTGGTTGGGACAAATGTGAAATTTGCAAATTGGTCACAATTGTAAACAAAACGTTCGTATGTCCAGGGACGTAGAAAGCAACTCAAACTTGGAGGGGCACGACACTTCAAGGGCACTTTTTTCATTAAGCTAAAGGGGCACTTTCTGAAATAAAAAGGGCACTTCTTTGTTTATTCCAAAATCTTGGGGGGCACGTGCCCCCAGTGCCCCCCCCCGGTTCCTACGTCTCTGCGTCTGTCTACTTACCATTTTTGGAGCAGTTAAGCGTGAGTTGAATATTCATCAGTTTATTGATTTGGTTGCCAACATATCATCAAAACTTAGTCATTGTGCGTTTCTTTATAGGCAAGAGGTTTCTTATCGAGAACGGCAAATCAATGCCTCTTTCTAAGCTAAGATCGCCTCCACTTCTCGTCTCCATTTTCCGCCAGGCACTATGCTAGTAAGTAGAAACCTCTGGTAACCTCTCATTTTCACAATTGATTCAAAGACTCTCTCACTCTCAGCTTCTGGTTGTTGGGTTTTTACTCTCCGTATGACAAAGCCTGCTCTCAAAGGCTTGTCAGACAATGAAGTTTGTTACAGCAACTGAAGCAACCCATCAATATGCTTCATAGACCCATATACCGACCGGATGTGTCGAATCGGACGCAAAAATAACATCTTCTGGTATGCAGTAAATGATGATATTATGACCTATTATGTTTAATTATGGGTGTGGAGTGTCACGTGACAGGACTCTCACCACAGTAACTAACTTTTTTATGTAGAAATCCAAACGATTGATTTTTTTTCTATCAAATCTTAAAAAGTCAAAAAACTACAACTACAATTCAACTGTGCCAATCATAGCGGGAAAAGACACAGGGTCATCGAGTTTCCACTATGAATGACACTTACAATATTTCTTAGAATTAAATACAATAACAAAAAACAAATATGAAAACGGTTAAGGAAAAACGATTGATCATGTTTTTTCAACTTGCAAGACTCTTATAAGCATGATTTGAGGAATTACATTCAGTATTCTTGATTAACTTACTAAAATTTCGACCAAATATGCCTATTATCAGCATGGGTAGCTAGACACTGCTGTTGTGCTTCTATAGAGGAGCGCTGCAACTAATTGATGTACCTGCGGATGAATATTTATTTACTTTTGCGGAGGAGGTAACGAAAGACCGAAAGAAATAAAACTTTCTTTCTTTCAATCTCTAACGCTAGCTCATAAGAGATTACTACATACTACATATAGTACATTACTACATACTACATTTATGTACATATAGTATAGTACATTACTACATAGTAGTAAATAATGTTTTCCTCCGCAAAAGAACACAGCTGTGGGAATCAAACGCAACTGCAGCGTCTAACTACCCATGGGCCATGATATCAGATGCCAGTCTCCATGAGAGTATGAAACTAGAGAAATTGTTCAAATTAACAATGACCTTATGAAGGAATTTCATCCAAATTTGTAAAAAGGAATAAATATGGTGGTAATAACGACCCCGTTGAAAACTAGGTCATGCATACGACGAAAAAGACAAATAGAGGCAAGAGATTCATCCAGGTTTGGTCAAGGGTGTTAGGACACGAACATGTGTTGATTACATATCTATTTACCTTGTTTTGATCCTTGTCTTGATTTCTTGTCTTCTTTGATTCTCTGTTTCGTCTTCAACTGGTGTGTGCAACTGAACGGTTTATTAGGCCCAAATGCCTCGTGTTATTTGAATATATCTTCCTTTTATTCCTGTGTCTTAGCGCGCCTTCGCAGAAGGACGGTTTCAAACCGCAGTGCCATACTAAATACTTTAGTCTTTGGTTATGGCTTTGCGGTTTGAAATCTTTCCTCTGCGAGGGCACGCTAAGACACAGGAATACAAGGAAGAAATATTCAAATAACACAAGGCATTTGGGCCTAATAAACCGTTCAGTTGCACACACTAGTTGAAGACGAAACAGAGAAGCAAAGAAGACAAGAAATCTAGACAAGGATCAAAACAAGGTAAATGAATATGTAATCAACACGTTCGTGACCTAGCACCCTTGCTTTGGTGTGGCTTCTAGGGTAAATGATGCAATGTTCATCTGGAGATGACAGATAACTGACTTGCTGTAATTCAATTAACGGAATCGATAGATTGTTGAACTTTTAAAGAACACAGCACGCAGAATCTATCAATCATTGTATTACATTTAGCCTATCCTATGAGATCTTATAAAGAAAGCTTTCTGCAAGAGTTTCTCTTGGATTTTAGAGAGATGATGAAACCTAGTATAGCAAACTTATTTGAGATGATTTCAAAAAAATTAACAAGTCATCGTTTTAGATTAAAGCATGATTAAAATGAAGATCATTGCAGTCCAACGAAGAAGAAGAGACTTGCAAAGGGGAGGCACAGTTAAACACGACCCTCTGGAAGAACACACCCAATTTTTTCATCATATATATTATTTTCATTTATTTCTTAGGCCTTAATGGAGAATCTTACATTAAGATGAAGGGGAATCTTGTATAAATAATATCAATAATGATGATAGTGGAAGGCAAGAGATGCCACAGCCTGTAGTCCCCAAGGGGGGGGGGTGGCACTCAGCACATACGTTAGTCCAAGAAATTTTCAGGCAACCCAAAAATATTAGTTTAGTTTCATTGCAACCCAAAAATGTCAGCTCATTTTATACTTGGACACCTGTAACGGAACATAACATATCCTGAAAACGCTAAAGAACCCAGAAATATGATTTTGACTATATTTGATGCCAAAAATATCAAAAACATGATTTTAGTTCATTTGGATCCACATATCACTTTCGGCAATATTTTAATCCAGAAAAATATCAGAAATAAAACTTACCTCCCCGTATATGTGAATGTACCGAGTGCCCCATCCCCCCCCCCATGGGCTTTAGTCGGTGAGAAATCGGTCAAGTTTCGGGAATATCAAATGAAATGCCCATTGATGGCAAGTACAGAGCCTAAAGATATTAGAAAATAAAACGATCACTTTATCTTTTAATATTTGTAGACTCTGGTACCCAGGGTACTTGAACACCGACACAAGCCTTTGCAGAGTTCTTGATGGAAATATTTTCTCTATGGGTGGAATTCTGTTTCTTAATATCGTTCTGAAGGTAAATACTTACGAAGTCTTCCGTCTTGAAGGGGCTCCATCGCCAAACTGTAAATAAATCTGTATTAACACCGCACAGGCGTCCATTTTTCTCCGTCATTTTTTTCAGTTTGTTTGGTGGCTTCACCCAAGGGCGGGCATGTCACACTGGGAAGGATGGTCCTACCTTTGTCCGAAAACCGGTAGTTCATGAAAAAATTTTGCATCACCTTTGTCCCAAAAACTGGTCGTTTTTTATGGCAAATTTCCGCTGTTATTTTTCTTCAATTTGAAGGACATCAATTTTTGACATTATGTATCACTGATGATGTTTGTCCCCAAAACCGGTAGTTTCGACCTACTACTGTTTTCCAAAGCAAGTAGTAATTATAGATATGAAAGTACAAGTGTCCCAAAACCGGTTTTTGGACAATGGTAGGACCGCTTTGGTGAAAAATTTGAAATTCTGGCCTTTTTTCGGACATTTACCGGACAAATGTAGAACCGCTTTAGTGAAAAATTGTAGTTTCTGGTCTTTGTTTCCATAAATTTGGCGGACAAAGGTAGAACTGCTTATGTGAAAAATTTGAAATACTAGTCTTTTCTGCCTAAATTTTGCGGACAAAGGGAGAACCAGCTTGCAGGTAAACTTCAGAATTTTGATTATATAGGAGGTTGGGAAACTTGATTTTTGTGACAAACTGATGGAATAGGAAAAAAGATATTCAAATTTAACCTTTGTCCCAAAAACTGGTTGTTTTGGGCATGAAAGTCGTACTACTTGATAAAAGCACCGGTAATTTTTTCCAATTCCTCTGGACAAACATGGGGTCAAATATTTCACAGTACTTGCCCGCCCCTGCTTCACCCGAGCCACCAATAAGTTAAAAATCCACTTATATCCAAGCAATCGTAAAAGATATGAATGTTCGATTTTTTCCTCTGTAAAGTACAAAGATTTATCTTCAAATTGATGCTTTTATTTTCCGAAAAAACAGGTAAACGTCTGTATGATATTGCCCATCACAAAACTTCAAAATCACCATACGAGGCAGTAAATCTTGATCTTGGGCGAGAAACCCCCTGCATTTTTCAAATCAAAACCTATAATTTGAGGTCGTAGGCTAATGCTTTGCCTGTCAAAGTTAGAATGTATGCTATGTATTGTCCAATATTGTGCATTGATCACTATATATTCGCAAAGTCGTAAAAAAGAATCCAGAGAAGAATAGAATAGAAGAGCAGGCTATATAGCACATTTAGATAAAGCGGCAGCCCTTTAAACGTGATTCACAGCAAAATTGTGACATGGTTATTTGGAGCAATATTTCTTTCGTGTGAATTGTGAAAATTCTGATATTTTTCCTGTATGAATCTGGTATTTTTGTCCATATATGCAGAGGTTAGACTTAGAACAATTTCGATCGTTTCTGAAAGCAAACACGAGGGCAAATTCAGCGTGGGAAACATGGTATGTTGGGGGATGCAGATCCGTTTATCTTTCCAACAAAGGTTTCTTGCCAAAATACTGTTTTTTTCGTGACAAAATCGCTGCAGCACTCCAAAATTGCGAATGTCGTAACAAGACAGAAATGTTGCGAATTTCAACGAATGTTTCATGACAAGACTGTCACTGCATGTGAAATGGGATAAATGTAAGGGAATCGATGGAGAGAAAAAGTTGTGTTCTTTACCGCAAAAGAACTGCTGATTTGACCAAACTATTCTATTTTGTATAGCATCTAGTTTTTTCATATGTGCTAGAAAGACACGTAAATTAGTATTCTATCATTGTAGACTTCCCAAGGGGGTAATTTGGTATATTTAGGATAGAAGTGCTCAGGCTTGGGCACACAAAATCAACCCAAAAATAATTCGTGGCATAAAGTTGGACCCAACATAATGATTTTTCTCACGCGATGCGATACCCAAAATTCATTAAGTCTGCATCTTAAATCTATGAAAAAGTACCTTCACATATGGATTTCAGGTAGAGTATTAAGCTCTTTAAGTATTCTATTTTTGTAATGCTGCTTGATTTTAATTCCATTTGTAAATCATATTCGTCTCTGTCATTTTTACTTTTTCCCATATTTGAGCATGGGTAGTTAGACACTGCTGGTGTGCTTCTATGGAGGAGCGCTGGATATATGTATCTGCGGGGGAAATTTTTTTACAGTACTGCGGAGGAGATATCAAAAGAACAAAAATATTCGCTTCCGATATCTCCTCCGCAGTACTATAAAAATTTTCCCCGCAGATATCTCCTCCGCAGTACTATACAAATATCCCCCGCAGATATCTCCTCCGCAGTACTATAAAAAATTTCCCCAGCAGATACATATTATCCAGCTCTTCTCCATAGAAGCACACCAGCAGTGTCTAACTACCCATGATTTGAGATCCAAAAGATCATATTGACTTTCCTCCATCAAATTCAGAATCTATGGTGCTTATTTCAAAGCTTTATTTTTCTCGTACAGCCTCTCATAAAACATAAGCATGCACTATTAGTAACAAAAGTGACAATGCTCTGTCTGGAATGATGGCAAATTACATAAAGTTGCCTTCGAATAATTCAATTGAAAGAATGGGACAAACACTTTCTACACGATCAATATTAAACCTTGGCAAAGACTCGACACCTCTGCTCCTTTTCTGGTAGCTGCACTAGCCACGTGTAACCATGGCAACAGGTAGCCTCACTCCACAAGGACCCTCAACTAACGTTCAGCTAATTGAATTGAAGTTGTTGTTGTTGAGGGTCTCGTTTCCCTGGAGCTATATTTAGGACAAAAATCTCGATCGGGGACAAATTTTTGTTACCCTTGTGAGCGTATCAGAATATGGCTTAGAGAAACGCGTTTTGTAATAATGGCTTGAGGAAACATTTATACAGATAGCTACCGGGTGTCCCAAAAAAATGTATACGGATTTGGTTGAGTCTAGCGCTGTGAATTTAGCTTTAATTAATGGCTAAACACTCTCAAAATGTTCCTCGGTAGTTAACTTGAACATAGATACCTCGTTTGATGGTATTGGTGGTTTGAGAACAGAAATATCAATCTTGAAAGCTCAAATTTGCCTCTTCCTGCGAACCAGAGGTTTAGCCTTTTGGCCTTTACGCCCTACGACTTCTTAAGGTACAGAGTATTAATTAAAAATAGCCTTGATAAAATTTGAACAATATTAGATCTTGTGTATTTCTGTTTTCCAGAAGTTACCCCCCAGTTACCCATCGGGAAGTTTCTTAATTTTTCATTAATTTCAGTTCTAAATTTCGATGTGCTTCAGGAATTTGCTTGGGCCAAAATACTGAAGCTCTGGCTTGCAAGTGGATGCGGATTTGAGCTTTCAAGATTGATTTCTCTGCTCTCAAAGCACCAATACCAAAACAAGAGGAATCTATGTTCAAGTTATCTATCGAGGAACATTTTGAGATTGATTAGCCATTGATTAAAGCTAAATTCATATCGCTGGAGTCAACAAAATCTGCATACATTTTTTGGGACACCCGGTAGATTTTTGGTACAGCAGTTATGGAAAACTGCTTTTTGTGGCGTTTTAGGCTGGGTGGTTTTGATAAAAAATAGCAGGTGGCTTGGTCCAATGGTATAGGGCATATGAAATCAGTACGAGGCTAATCCGTTTTTGCAAGTGTGGGTCGTAGTTGTAGCGGTATCAGTTAAGTCAAAATGTGAAACTACGATATGTATTGAGTCTAGGTACCAGGATCATCTTTATAACAACGAAGTACGTTCTGCAAACACTCACGTAGGTGGTATATTATCGATTACTCTCAGAATGTTGCCAAATTTTTGGCTTTAATTACAGTCTCTTGCAGCAGGAAGCTTTCTAATCCAAGGAGAAAATGTTTTGTTGTCTTCAGATGTTCATATAACATTTACAGGTGAGTGGAAATCCGGATCAAAATGTTTGGCTAAGCAGCAGATCAAGGGTTTAAACATCCCTGGGTCAACCAACTCTGGATGGAAAGCAAGCATTGATGAAGTCTAGGGGGAAGTATTTCTTTGGCTCAAATCTTGAAAAAGTTGAATGTAAAATTCTGTCCCATTTTTATTTGAATCTAATAACTTGAAAGGAACATAGCGTACATTGGTGTACTATGGACATTTTTCAAAGTTTGATCACTTTAAAATGGCGGCATCTATCATATTTGAGGCTGTGACGTCATTAAATTTCTAAATCCTAAACCAGAAGAGCGCCAGATTTCTGCTTGCAGCCATATCATAGACCTTCATGAACTATGGCTTTCTTGAAGATTGCATAATTTTTACTCTTTTGATTTACGATTTGATTTTCTATCAGTTCTTTGAAAAAAATTTAACCACTGCCATTCTGAAGAAATCAAGATGCTAAAAATTGTCCAAGGCAGAATAAGAGCAAAGAACCTCAAGCTCCTTTCTAACCATTCAATTTAATAAAAAATGTAATAGAACCACACCCACATTTCTAAACATTTGAAAGATTTGAGCCATATGCTTTTCTTCACTGGGAGAGTGAAAATACTTGCATCTTTTTGAAAATCAACAAAATTTGATTATTTTAACGATCTTCAACCGATTTTAACGATATTTTACCGATTTTCTGTCTTTTGCGTCAAGGACACAAATCAGATTTAATACCGGGTGGCCCAAAACAACTCGAAACTCGATTATCAAACCTTTAGCGACTTTTCTTTTGGGAAAAGGACGGGAAAAGGAGGGGAAGAGGAAAAGGAAAAGGAGAGCGAGACTTGTGAACTACGCGTTCCGAAAATGAGGTTCAGAATTTATATGCTCAATTTTGATTGGCTCTGCCGCTAACATGAAAGAAAGCCAATCAGACAATGGAGTCTCGTTTTCAAAACGCGTAGTTCACAAATCTCGCTCTCCTTCCCATTTCCTCCCTTTTCTTCTTCTTCTTCTCCCCTTTCCGTTTGTTTGTTGATCAAGAGCGAGACTTGGAGCAAGGAACAAGTCCAAATGAAAATAAATTAGTACTGATCCATTCTTATCTCAAAAAGTGAAAACAGACTATGAACAGTTCCTTTCAACATATTGTTTCAGGGGTACCACAAGGATCAGTGCTAGGGCCTATTATCTTTAATTTTCATATAAATGATATGATATTTTTCATGAAGCAAGCGACTATGTACAACTATGCTGATGATAATAAGCTAGCTTTCTTTTCTGAGTCATTGCCGGGTATTGTCAAGGTTTTGGAAAAGGAAGCAGGCAGCGCCCTTTCTTGGCTTGATAGGAATAAAATGATTGCTACCCCTGAGAAATTTCATGCACTCTTCGTCAAAAAAGATCAAACAAATACTTCTAGAATAAATTTGACTTTCTGGGACAATCTATCAAGTCTGCAGCGACTGTAAAACTCCTAGGTGTAACACTGGATTACAAACTACGTCTATCAAACATTTGCAAGAAAGCTGAATCTTAGTCCAGAGTTTTGTATACTCCAACTTTAGCTACTGTCCTTTGGTTTGGTATTTTTCGTCATTCAAATCGTCACAGAAAATCTAAAAGATACAAGAACGCTCACTGAGATATCTGCATAATGATCATGTAAGCTCCTACAAGGGCTTACTTTTCAAATCAAACAGATGCACAATGCTGCTGGGTGCTCGTCAAAAGACACTTTGTATTGAGACTTCCAAAACATTAAAAAAGCTGAATCGAGAATTCATGAATGATAAAATTAGTTCTAGAACTTCAAATTATTCGTTGCGAGATCCAAACAATTTGAATCATTTTCGGCCAAATGAAGTAACCTTTGGTTCCAATAGCCTTAGAGCCATGGGACCTCAGATATGGAATGGTTTGCCAAATTAATTAAAATCAGCCGAGAACTAAAACAGTTTCAAGACCATGATCAAACAATGGGATGGCCCAAACTGTTAATGTAACGCATGTCAATTCTATATATGACTTGAATATATAACTTACCTATTAATTGCCCCGCACCGAAGTGGGGCTTGGTACTACTCCATGCGTAGATAATATACGGGGAGAGCATCTCAATATTTTCACTTTTCCTGTTTTACTTTCATCTTTCTGGTTAAACCGGTTTTTGATCTAACTGGAAAAGAGGCTGCAAGTGATCACGGTGTTGCCAAATGGCGGATAGCGGTAAGCAAACTGAAGTTGCTAGTATTTCGAATATGTGCAAATTGTCAGCAGAAAAGATAAGAAGAAATAGATGCGAGTTTTATTTTATTTCATTTGAAGCCAAATATCATGCTGATCATGAGGAGTGGTACTGGTGTTATGAGTTCAGAACGCCTCGGCATTTAGGCTAGGCCAACCAATACAACACATGCAAAATGTAAGAAAGTGATGATGATCAAACTTTAGGCCAAATCCGTGAAGCCCTACAGGTGGGGGCGGGGCATTTTGTATCTATTAGTGCTAGTCTATTAATTGGTATGTTCCATTTAGATTAGTTGTACATTTGTAAATATGTATAGCTAGGGAAAAAATCGACCCAAAATGAATTGACAAGTAAAAGTTTTGTAACAACAGCATCAGTCTCTTTTGATTGACATGCCATTTCAAAGCAATTAGCAATAGTAGATAAGAGGACTTCTCTCAAGCAACAAATCAAAATGAACGAAACCGCACAAGATGCCGTGAAACAAGGATGGCTAACTGTCGTATTGTACATGCAAAAAAGTGTAAGTAATGTGCATAGGTCAAAAGAAAGAGGTTAGAGCTAAACATGCGTGTCATTAATCTTATACATCTAATTTAGAAGCACAACAGTTGGCACAACAACTCTTGCATGTTTTGAATGTATATGACGCATCGGATTAGCTTCCGAATTTCTGAATTTGATAAATAAACTCCATCAGTCAAAAATTTTTAGATTTACCGATTTCTTTTGATAAAAACTGATGAATTCTCTTAGACTTTATTTGGTTGGTAATTCTAAATCTACCAAATTCTGAAAACAGTAGACTTCACAGAGGGGGAAATAAATTTCCCAATCAAGAACAAAATCCTGAAACGGTAGGTTTCAGATTCGACACCAAGGTGTAATAGTGAAAACAAGAATCTCCCTGAAGTGTGAAAATTCTGCCATATGGAGCAGAGGGTACAGGCCTTCCAAACCTACCAAACCTACCGGTTAGAGAATTTCGGGGCCAATTAAACACAAATTTCGAGACTGCCAAGTCTACCGACCTCAGAATTGGTAACAATTAAACACACCCTTAAAGACCCATTTTCTCTTGCACAAGGAGACAGCTAGCCACACTGGTTCCACGGCATCCTTTGCAGATTCGTTTGTCTCATAGTTTCCGTCTGTCTACAACCGCTAATCGCTTTGAAATGGCGTGTCAATCAAAACAATTGATGCTATTGTCAAAATCAGCCCTTTTGGACCAATGAGCTTTGAGGGAGCTTCCGTAGCTTGGGTACTTGACGAAATATACGAGTTGGAAGAAATTCAGATGCTTTTGACCCGAATATTTTGTCAGGTGTCCAAGCTAAATAAGTTTCCTCAATGCTTATTGGTCCGGTAAGGGGGTGTTTTGTAGCAGTAGCCTCAGTCTCAGTCTCGTTTGGTTGCCATGCCATTTCAAAGAAATTAGCAATATAGACGATTACGCTAAAGATGGCGGCGAAGAACTTTTTACCAAGATGCATTGCGTTCGAATAACGAATATTTAACGATTCAAAAGGAATTCAATTAAAGAACGCGGTGCATCTTGGTAAAAAGTTCCTTGCCGCCATCTTTAGCGTAATCGTCTATTGTAGACAAAAAGGATTCTCTCAAGAAACAAATCAAACCAACCGAAGCCGCACAAGATGCCGTGAAACAAGTATGGCTAACTGTCTGATTATGCATGCAAGAAAGTAATGTTAAAACAAGTCATTTGCATAGGCCACGAGAAGGAGGTTAGAGCTAAACTTGCGCGTAATTGATCTTATATATCAGATTCAGAAGCATAACAGAAGGACTACAATTCTCACATATTTTAAGTGTTAATCAAGCATCTAATTGGCTTCTGAATTAGATGAATAGACTCCGTCAGGCAGATGTTTAGATTCGTCCTTCTACTTTGACAAAAACTCATGACTTTACTTAAATCCATTTTGCTTGCACAAGTAGACACTTAGCCACACTGGTTTCAGGATAACTATTGCAGCTTTGTTTGTTTTGATTTGTTGCTTGAGATAATTCCCTTTGTTTACCGGATGAGTTAAACTTAATCTCCGTTTGGAAGGCCATTGCTCCCTGAATATCAAAGCAATTATATTCAAAACTGTCTTGCTAAATATGTTCAATTAGGTTCAGTAACTTACCCGGCGTTAATCACCCATTCCTTCCGGTGGATACAGGAGATTTTCTGCAGAAAGCCCCTTCCAAAAAACCTACAAAAACGAGTGAAAATAATGAGCACATTTTCCTTGGTTTTCCTTACTAAAAATGATGACACTCACATGTATTCATGTATTTTTTCCTCATTAAACTATACTAGGCTTGCCGGTCGGCGCCTGCGGCGCCGACCTGGCCCGCCGTCGTACTGAGTGATTGCTTGGGAAAGAATTTGTTGCTTCTAGACGTTGTTTTCTGTTATCACTTTATGTGACAAAAGTTTCGGCATAGGTTAATTCTACATTCTACAAAGCTGCTGTTCATAGTTGCGCAAGGGAGCATTTAACAAAATGAGTGTTTAACCCCAGGGCCGTCGAGAGAGAGGCCGGGCACCACGCCCTTTTATCCTTGGGCCACGCCCCCCTATGCACTGGTAAGACACTGCTTTTAGATTTTTTAGAATCTCAGTGGGCCCGCAGGCCTGAAAACGTTCCTGAAAGAAAACTACAACAAAGAAAAAGACATACCTTATTTCTTGCTGGCCCACAGAGGCTCCAGGCCCCCTGGTAACTACCCTGGCTACTCCCCTCTCTGCTCTGAATATCCCCCTACTATACAGATGATGCCTCACCACACACATCATGGTATCCTCCCACTGTACTCCAGATGCCTCCCCACTGTACTGAACACCCCCGTCCCCCACTGTACTGAAGGCATCCCCAACTGAACTCCAGAAGCCTCCCCACTGTATTGAGCACCCCCGTCCCCCATTGCACTGAAGGTATCCCCCCACTGAACTCCGGATGCCTCCCCACTATACTGAATTTCCGCACTGTACTCAAACATACCTCCCCACTGTACTGAACATCCCCAACTGTACTGCACGACTCCCGGTGGGTGCAAAATTCAACAGTAAAAGGTCTACCACGCTCGTCCATACCATTCCATTGGATACCCTTTTATAGCTCAATTGACTCTGTATGTTACGATTATTGTGGTAAATGTTTCCCGGTTTATGGGGTCATATTTTAAAAGTTTGCCCTGGTTACTGGTCCTAATAAGACACTGCTTTTAGATATTTGTTAGAATCTCAGTGGGCCTGCAGGCCTGAAAACGTTCCTGAAAGAAAACTACAACAAAGAAAAATACATACCTTATTTCTTGCTGGCCCACAGAGGCCCCGGGCCCCCTGGTAACTACCCTGGCTTCCTCCCTCTCTGTTCTGAATATCCCCCTACTATACTGATGATGCCTCACCACACACCACACACATCATGATATCCCCCAACTGTACTCCAGATGCCTCCCCACTGTACTGAACACCCCCATCCCCCACTGCACTCAAGGTATCCCCCACTGAACTCCGGATTCCTCCCCACTATACTGAATTGCCCCACTGTGCTCAAACATACCTCCCCACTGTACTGAACATCCCCAACTGTACTGCACACTCCCGGTGGGTGCAATTCAACAGTAAAAGGTACATCACGCTCGTCCGTACCATTCCATAGGATACCCTTTTCTCTGACATTCTAGTTGATGAAAAAACCCCTTATCACGGAAAATTTTGAAGGTAACCCCCCTTTAAAGGAGTATCACTGAGCCCTAAAGTAATCTGTACAGTACCAACACTGTTTCTAAGAGAAAGGTTTGGGATTTTGGCACTTTATTACGATTCACTTATACTGATATCTCTTCTCTTTGTTGGAAAACAGTAGAATTCCATAAAACTTGGGGTATGAAACTTGGGCCAGGTGAATTTTGACTTTTATTTTAGGGCCCCGAGTCCACCAGCCAGCATTTCACTGTTTTTGGGTTGGAATATTTTCTGAAGAGAAATACCCCGTTTTTCCTAAGATTCTACAAAAACTTTCATAAAAAGGAATACAGCTCTATAAATTCTCAATTTACTCTGTATGTTACGATTATTGTGGTAGATTTTTCCCGGTTTATGGGGTCATATTTTAAAATTTTGCCCTGGTTACGGGTCCTAACTCTGAATTCTCAAAGACAAATATATACCAGACCCCCTATAGGAGTTACCCCATCGCCCTTTGCTTTCTAGCCCTCTCATCCCAAACAGAGGCTCTGAAATCACTTTCAGATTGTTCTTTCCAGCAATTGTTCTGGTTTGAAAAGTATTGACGTCAGATATGTGTCTGGAATGGAAGGGCAATTAGCGGTGTTGCCTTCCAATGAAGAAAGTACAAATAGAATTGTAATGTAATGTTTAATGTGTTGTTGTCCAATTTCAATGACCTCTGAAAACAGAATAGCTTGTATACATTAGGCCTCTCGATTCAGATCACCCATCCTGTTCAGCCGAGGATAGTTCGGAAGAGTGATAGCACCCCTCAACTCGTTTCACGTTTTTAATCGGGCAAAGGGCGTCGTGCAAATCGCTGCTTTCTTTGTAAAACTGCCTTGTAAAATAGCAGATAAGTCCTGGTCATTGATCATAAAAGCATAGAAAGACAGCAGGTAAAAATAAAACTTACGGAGACTCCTAAAATAAGACTGCAGGAAATCACAAGAGTCGACAGGAGTCTGAAAAACTCCCATAGCTAAACTTTATTTCAATTTGGCCCAAGACCTGGCCCCTGTCTTCTTTGAAGGATTTTCTTCAGCTTCAATTTCTGCACATGTGGTTTCTGTCAAAAACAGAATGCACGCATTTGTTGCGGATCCCTTACTCCCAGTTATCGGCCAATATTTCACACCATTTTACTCTTCCTTCCCTCTTCTCATTTCATGAAGGCCTATTCTTTAATAAGAGACTTAGCCAATCTAGGTTTAGTGGCCATTTGCTGCCAAAAGCTGGTCGAGAGTATCGTAAATGTTAATCCTCTCAAGGAACAATTCAAGTACTATTTTAATCTAAAAACTATCAACAGTTTGAAAGCAATTTTCCATGCTGCACAACAATGTCAAAACCTTTTTGCGCGACATCTCAGATGGTAGTTGAAAACATAAAAGGGGATGTTTCTCTTGAGAGAAGGGGGAGTCCCCGAGAAAGGGCTAAAAAGGCATCTAAAAATTAGAAAATGTTGCAATTGTGGCACCCTGGAGCGCCAACCCCTCTCCTAATAACTCATATTTTGAGGTAGAAACCCCTTAAATATAGCAAGGCTGTCAAAAGACAACATTTAGCAAATAAACTGGGGGAAATGGCCTTTGAAGGGTAGGAAATGTGCAATTTCCACTCGACCCCCCTCCAGCACCTACAAAATCCCCGGACCTGAATCCCTCTCCAAATGGGTCCCAATGCATATCGAGCGAATAGAGATTCCATTGGGATTTTTAAAAAATCAGAAAACCCCTCAATGGGGTTTTGAAGGACACCCATTTTTTGACGTCATGAGCAGCGCGAGAACAATCGAATGACAAAGGACTTCGAGCTCAACACAAAGGGAAACAAAGGGCTTGGCAAGCCGAAAGTGGGGTGAGGAATTTGGCGAATAACCCCTCGACCAGAGTCTTGACTGGAAAAGGAGGACGTTTTGAGGAGGAACGGAATGTTGGGCGACGTTTTCACCTGCGGTTTGACTTCGCCCATGTTGCGGTTCTGCCAATCGAACTGTCTAGACAATGAGAACGTTGGCGAGAGGGACAAAGGGAATGACGCCACATCCGACTGCAACGAATATGTATATAGATTTTTGCTGATATCATTGTCTTGATATCCAGGGAGCCGTGACCTTTCAAACGGAGATTCTTTTTAATGATTCAACCGGTACAATCGCTAATTGCTTTGAAATGGAGTGGCAATCAAAAGAGACCTAGCCCAGATTTACAAAAGCTGCCCTTTTCCAACCAATGAGCTTCGAGGAAACTTTCGTAACTTTGATACCTGAGAAAATATACGACTTTGAAGAAATTTAAATGCTTCTTATGATCACCCCCGTAAGGCACGTACACCAATGAATTATTCGAGGAGTAATGAATAATACTGATTTAGTCTCTGTTATTTTCAGACATCATAGAGAGACGTCTGCCATTCATTATTCTAAAAAATCTAAAAACTTTCGACGCCAATAAGAAATATAAACTCTTTAGTCTCGAAAGATACTGTAAATCGTTATTCATGAATCTAAGGATTAACTAAAATCTGACAAACTCTCGATTGTAAGATAAGGAAATCCTTTCAAATCGGTAAGGCCGAAAAGTCGGAGATGTCGGAGATGTCGGAGATGTTGGAGCAATTTCTCAAACTTTTTCATCTCTGACTTTTCGTTTTTCCCCTTTATGCTATAAACGAAAAGTCGGAGATGTCGGAGCAGGGATTTTTCTCCCTTAATTCAGTAAATTCTGATTGTAAAATGCCCTTCTTCTACGGCAGTTTCCCACGGTTTGTAGCAGTGTTGTTAGAAAATAGCCTCGGAGATTTTCCTCCGACTTTTCGTTTTTCCCCTATATGCAAAAAACGAAAAGTCGGAGATGTTGGAGCAGGGATTTTTCTCCCTTTAAATCTGTAAATTCTGATTGTAAAATGCCCTTCTTCTAAGGTAGTTTCCCACGCTTTGTAGCAGTGTTGTTAGAAAACAGCCTCGGAGATTTTCCTCCGACTTTTCGTTTTTCCCCTATATGCAATAAATGAAAAGTCGGAGATGTCGGAGCAGGGAGTTTTTTTTCCCTTTAAATCTGTAAATTCTGATTGTAAAATGCCCTTCTTCTACGGCAGTTTCCCACGGTTTGTAGCAGTGTTGTTAGAAAATAGCCTCGGAGATTTTCCTCCGACTTTTCGTTTTTCCCCTATATGCAATAAACGAAAAGTCGGAGATGTCGGAGCAGGGATTTTTCTCCCTTTAAATCTGTAAATTCTGATTGTAAAATGCCCTTCTTCTAAGGTAGTTTCCCACGGTTTGTAGCAGTGTTGTTAGAAAATAGCCTCGGAGATTTTCCTCCGACTTTTCGTTTTTCCCCTATATGCAATAAACGAAAAGTCGGAGATGTCGGAGCAGGGATCTTTCTCCCTTTAAATCAGTGAATTCTGATTGTATAATGCTTTTCTTCTGAGGCAGTTTCCCGGCAGTTTCCCAGTGTCCTTCTGTATATTCATATACGATGTACAGACTGTCCGTTGAAACGAAAATGTATGATATAATCATCGAAGATTACAGTAAGATTACTGACGAAAATCGGAACTTTTTGTTCAGAAGTGGTGTTCCGGGTTTTGAAATATGTCCGGGTTTGCGGGTTCTAGCACCCCTCTCCCGAAGCCCCCTTCCTTCCTTCCTTCCTTCCTTCCAACCTTTAGGGACAGTGCAAAGTTTATTTTATAACATGGCCGGTGCAAAACGTAACGGGGTAACTACTTTTTTTTAGCTTGTACAGAACTGGGTCAAAACTTTTTACAAAGCAAATATGAACGGGGCAGTACCTTTTTATAAGCTCAAGATGAAGTTTGAAATATGAAATGGCTAATTTTGAGGCCAAAATTGTGGATCATGCAAGTTGAGAAATGCTTGGAAGGATGTGTATAAAAATGACGAAAAATGTCCTTGTCAGTTACTTGCAAGAACGATTCATTGGTCATTTCTCTTCATCTTCAAAGTCGATTTCTTCGTTTACAAAGTCTCGTAAAGGCAAGAATTGATTATGTTATGGTCTTTGGCTAATTCATCGGTCGTACGATACAACATTTGTTGTTCATGAATACAGGGCAGATACATTTTTTAAGGAAAGGGCGACGGGGCAGTTGGTTTTTTGGCAATAATTTCATACAGGACGAGCAGTTTTTTTTGGAAGAATTTTTCTTCTCCACCGGCCATGTAATGTAATAAATTTTGCCCTGTCCCTTAGAGCTTAAATGCAATCGAGGATAAAAAACTGCCTTAGAAGAAGGGCATTTTACAGTCAGAATCCCTTCTCCGACATTTCTGACTTTTCGTTTTTTGCATATAGGGGAAAAACGAAAAGTCGGAGGAAAATCTCCGAGGCTATTTTCTAACAACACTGCTACAAAGCGTGGGAAACTACCTTAGAAGAAGGGCATTTTACAATCAGAATTTACAGATTTTAAGGGAGAAAAATCCCTGCCCGGACATCTCCGACTTTTCGTTTTTTGCATATAGGGGAAAAACGAAAAGTCGGAGGAAAATCTCCGACGCTATTTTCTAACAACACTGCTACAAAGCGTGGGAAACTACCTTAGAAGAAGGGCATTTTACAATCAGAATTTACTGAATTAAGGGAGAAAAATCCCTGCTCCGACATCTCCGACTTTTCGTTTGTAGCATATAGGGGAAAAACGAAAAGTCAGAGATGAAAAAGTTTGAGAAATTGCTCCAACATCTCCGACATCTCCGACATCTCCGAATTTTCGGCCTTACCTTTCAAATCTGCAACATTCGTTGAAGCTTTGGCCTGATATATTTCTGAAATGGTTTTAGTTCGATGTTTTTTTGCAGATCAGCTCCTTCGCTTTTCAGTTAAAGAAAGGCCCATTTAAAGGACAAGTCCGGGGTTGGAATAATTGTTCATAAAATGAAAGATTACAATGTTTTGAATGGCGTGTAGTACTTTTTTCCAACCTTCTCTGCGAAATTGCGTATTTCAATCTGCGAAATTAGCAAAATGACGTCATTATTCATGACGTCATTTCCACCCACTCCACCTTCGACCTGAACGAGGCTGTTTTCTTATAGAACTCTCCAGTAATTTCCGACGTCACAATCAAACCTTTGAAGCATTTGATCGCGTTTTACAAAATGGCGACGACATTGGGCCTAACTTACGAAAAATGCTGTACGAATTTACAACAGAAAAAGATATCAAAACTTGGAAAAAAGCCACAAGTGATATTCGGCAGTTGGTAAGGCTGCTTTTTGACATTAATTGTAGAAACCCCGGACTTGTCCTTTAAAGCAGGCAGAGCTTCCTAACAGGTTTTTCCTGGACTTGCATACGTCGTTGTGAAAGAAAAGGAGAAACTGTATTTTTACTCCGATTCAAAGAAAATCATTTAAATTTTGAGTGGCCGTTAGCAAAAGTTCTCAAGAAGATGCTTCAGTCAATTTCTTAAATAGTTGTCCAAAGATGTTCTCATGACAGGTTATCGTGGCAGCGCTAGAGAAAGAGTACAGTCCTTTTAAATAAATCGACATTTCAGTGGGCCACTTAGTCGTTAAGAAAGAGTCTTATTCTTATCACAGAAAATTAGTCAAAGAAAATCCAATTAATACTCGGAAAATTTTGTCAATCAAATTGACTTTAGTAAGGTTAAACAGTAATGTTCTATGAGCGCAGCATTTCTAACTGACCGGAATTGTTTAAGGGACTGAGCCTGTTTAGGAGATTTCAATGGTTAATTTGATGTCTAATGTTGACTGCGATTTTGGCAAAATGATTCTATTTCTTTGAGTCATTGAAAATCGTTTATGCAGGCAATCTGATACATTTGTGTATTTTGCCGGAAGAACAGACAACATTACATCAGCTTAATCCGCCTAAAATCCTAAAGATAGCAAATGTTATTTCTTTTCTCAAATCAATTTTTGATAAATTCGTTGAAAAAGATTTGAATTTGCAAATGAACTATTCATAAATAGGCTCTTCTTTAATCAAATATTTGATTTCAAACTGTTTCCCGTAATTGTTAAACCTGTATTTGCTGGTAGAGCATAGTTTATTTATGGGCCTTTTAAATTAAATCTAAATGTGATTTTGGACGAAGTGATTCTGTTTCTAACATTAAATAAAAATCAATGGCTCGTTTTAGCCAATCTAATAAGTCTATTCATTTTGCCGGAAGAGCTGACAAAAGAATGCTCTCCTTTATCCACCTCAGCCTCTAAAGATAGAAACTGTTATTTCTTTAATAAAACTAGTTTTTCGTACATTTGTTGAACGAGATTTGAATTAGCAATGAGCTGTTCTTGAGGCCACGATTAATAAATCTGTATTAGTTGGCAGAGCATATTTATGGTTCTTAAGATCAGATTTTCATCGACTTCAACTTCAAATGAATGGATGAAATTTAATTTTAGAAGGGGAAAAACATTTACCAATATTTTCTTTGCATTGAATGGCTTTTGAAAGGAATTTTAAATGATTTTCTTTAATTCTACCGTTAACCTTTCAAGATTTTTATTATTTTCAAATTACCGCGCTTTCCCTTCCACAAAGAGAAAATAATGAAAGTTTTAAACAAAATAAAAAAATCCATCGTAATCTGTAAATTAAAGGAGAAACAAATGATAGAACTTTCAAGAAAACCATAGTTAATGAATGAAGAGATATTACATAGTGGTAAGCAGGTATAAGCAGGTGTGCGAAAGTCTGTTGCTCTTCTTGTTTGATATTTAGAAATTTGCTGCCGTCACAATCTCAAACAAGTTGAACTATAGAAAGCGTTACAGCCACGTGCCTAAAGTCCCTTTCAAGAACAAGGACAGATTTTGTAACACCATAGCATCAGTTGCTTTTGATCGACACCTCAATCAAAAACGATAAGAGATTGAAGACAAAGGAAATTCTCTCAACCAGTAATTCAAAACAAACAAAGCAGCAAAAGTTGCTTTGAAAAAAGTGGGGCAAACTGTCGCCTTGTGCACGCGAAGAGTGGTTTTAAGAGAAGTCTTGAGTTTAGAAGAACAGAAGAAAGATAAATCTAAAGATCTGCCCGCGCGGATTTTGTTGACCGAGCAGAAGTCCTTGCAATTCTTGGATATTTAGAGCTGGAATGAAACAACTACTACTCAGCCCCTAAGTCAAATACACAAAATCCGCTTAACAGATCTTTAGATTTATCCTTCTTCTTTCGCTAAAATATCATGGCTGCTCTTAAAAACCAGTTTTCGCATGCAAAAGAAGACAGTTTGCCCTACTGGTTTCAGCCAACTTCTGCACCTTTGTTGGTTGTGCTTTAATGGTTGAGAGAATTTCCTTTGTCTGCAGTTACTAATTGCTTTGAATCGCGGTGTCAATCAAAACTAACTGATGCTACTGGGTGCGCCAAAAAAAAATATGCACGTTTGGCAGGCCACAATAAATCGTACACTGGACCAATTTTGAAGATTCATGACTTAATCTTTAGCAAAACCCTGAATTAGATTCTAGGCTTTTTTGCAAATTTGTTGTTTTCATTTTTAGAGCTAGCTGCGAGTTTCTCAAAATGTTCGTTTTGGAAAACACTTGAAACGATAAAAAAATATCGATCAAGTTTTCCAAAGAATCGACATGAATGGAAACAGAGAAAACTTGTTCGTGGTGATTTGGGATTTAGAAATTGATAAATTGTATCGATTAATTTCATCGATTAATTAATCAAATTCTAAATCCCAATATTACTACGAAAAAGTCTTCTCTTTGTCCATTCATGTCGAGTCTTCAGAAAATTTGATCAATGTTTATTTGATCGTTTCCAATGTTTTCGAAAACGAAAATTTTTAGAAACTCGCTCCTTGCTCTAAAAATTGAAAACAAAAAAAAAATTTGCAAAAAATTCTAGAATCTAATTCAGGCTTTTTGCTAAAGATTAAGTCATGAATCTTCAAAATCAGCCCAGTGTTCGATTTATTGTGGCCTGCCAAACGTGCATAGTTTATTGTGGCGCCCCGGTATTGTGTTACACGATCTGTTCTTGCTCGTTTCAAGCCATTCAATCCAAAGAAAGATGAGTGGCCGAGCGGGGTGAGTGGCCGAGCGGGGTGAGTGGCCGAGCGGCTTATACAGTTTCCGTCAGGTGACCTAAGTTAAGCTCGGTCGAGTGTGGTCAAACTACGGATGGGTGACCTTGTGGAAAAAGCTGAGGACTGGACCGAGTATGTAGATTTATTAGTTTTTGACGTTTTGTAGTTAGTAGTCTAGAGTTGGAGCTATGGTCGATTTGAGCTTGGAGAGAGACGCAACGAGGCGTACTTGAAAATACTACATGGTGCCGTTTGACCCGGAATATCGAGAATTGGAGTGATCGTTTCAGGAAGAGCCTGAATCGTTTAATAGAATGGAGGATTTGAAGAAATTGGTCAAATGACGTAGCGCTAGCCGTCGTTACGTTAAGAAGACGATAACTGATACAGCGAAGATCTTGGCAGGAGCGGAACAAGATGTCGACAAATTGAAAACAAACAAGGAACTTTTGTGCCAAGAATCAGAGAGTCTGAAAAAGAGCGATAAAGAGATTCTGGACTTAACCAGCGAGGATAAGTTTGAGGATGAAATATTGGAGTGCAAGCAGTTTTCTGGTGAGATACAGTACTGTTTAACGCAAATCGAATCGAAATTGAGAGTATTATTGAAACCCGAAGAAGGACAACGTGAGCCGCGTCGTGAATCTATTGGTAGCGCGCGGAAAGTGAAAACGATGAAATTGCCAACCTTGACTTTGGAGAAGTTTTCGGGCAATCCGACAGAATGGCCGTCTTTCTGGGAGACGTTTAAAGCTGCAATTGATTCAGACGAAGAGATGGAAGACGTGATGAAATTTAGTTATTTGAAGAGTTATTTGGTAGGCCCAGCAGCACTTGCCGTTGCGGGGCTGAAAGTTACGAATTCGACATACAAAGAGGCACTAGATGTTTTGCATAGAAGATTTGGAGACGTTTCAGTAATCATAGGGAATCATATGGATGCGTTGCTTCATTGCCCTGCAGTTGATGCCATGAGCGATGTTAAGAAGTTGAGAGCACTGTACGACAAGTTGGAAGTGAACGTGAGGAGTTTGGGTGCGCTTGGTTTGCATAGCGGAGGATATGAGCGAGTCATGTCGCCTGAAATATTGAAGAAATTGCCGAGTGAACTGCAAGTTATGATAACACGTAAACTGAAAGGTTCGTGTGATTTACGATATTTGTTGGAAATATTCCACGAAGAGCTCCTTGTTAGAGAGAAATGTGTTTTGAGCCAAGTTAGCGTAGAGAAAAACAAGCCAGCCACCGCCCCCCAAGAAGTGACGAGAAACAGATTCACGTATCGAAATCAACAAGCTACCGCAGCAACGTTATACACTGGAAGCCAAGCATATGATAGAAAGTTTGTTATCAAATGTGCCTATTGCGATGGAGATCACAAGTCTCATTTGTGTACCATTGTCACAGATCATATCGTGCGAAGAAAGATTTTGACGCAAAAGAACCGCTGCTTCATCTGCTTACGCGCTAATCATCTGGCGCGGAACTGTCGTTCAAACATGACATGCCTGAAATGCAATAGAAGACATCATTCGACTATATGTGAGTGCTATTCCAAAGCAGGAACAAGCGAAAGAGGTAATGAAGCTGACCAAAAGAGAAGCAGCGTTGAAGCAAAGGTGCCGGAGAGTACGTCAACAACGAATATGCACGTGAGCGCAAGAAATTCCGTTCTACTGCAGACCGCGCGTGCAGACGTAAAAGCCCCTGGAAAAGCGAGAGGGAGAAGATTAAGGTTTGTGTTCGATTCTGGCAGTCAGAAGAGTTATGTGACAGTAGATGCAAAGAATGCATTGGGTCTTCCAGTTATTGGAAAAGATAAACTGCTGATCAAGACATTCGGAGACGAATCGCCCAAAGTTCGTGATTGTGAGATCGTGCAACTTTCCGTTGGTTGCAAAAATGGAGAAGAGTCTGTGATGGAAGCATACGTTGTACCTGTGATTTGTACGCCGATTAGCAACCAAGTGATTTCGAGAGCGGTGAAACATTATGACCATTTGCGTGGGTTAGATTTAGCGGATTTTGTAGAAGAGGACGAATTGAACGTTGATAGGAATGTGGACATTTTGGTCGGCGCAGATTTTTATTGGAGATTTATCACCGGACGTATTGTTCAAGGAAAGAAACCCGGTCCGGTCGCGATGGAGACGAAGTTAGGGTGGGTGCTGTCAGGGCCCACAGATATGGTAAGTTCTGATTCTGATTCACATGTTATGAGAATTGATACTGTTGTTGTTGATAAAGAAAACTTTGCGATTGTGAATGAAGTGAAAAGATTTTGGGAAAATGAGGCTATAGGCATAAAAGGAAATGAAGATCAATGTTTGCATGAGAAGTTTGTTGATGAAATTGAGTTTGTAGATAACAGATATGAAGTTTTGGCGAAAATTGAGCGGTTTGAAAATGAGGTTGGCCCCCAGGAAAAAACGAGACTGCCCGAAGAAAAGTTATCGGACACGTCTTTGTTGAAAAATGATTCCGAGAAGCCTGAGGAGAGTAAGGTTTTGGGCATGATTTGGAACTCGAAGTCAGACGAACTGGCTTATGATTTTGATGCGATGCTCGGGTCTTCTGAGAAGGAGCAAGTTACGAAGCGCGATGTGCTTGCCAGGACAGCCAAGATTTTCGACCCGCTTGGTTTGATAAGTCCGGTTATTGTCCCTTTGAAATTGGTGTTTCAGAAGTTATGCAAACAAACTAATGATTGGAACTCATTGATAGATGAGTCTATTTTGAGCGACTATAAAGCGATCGTAAATGACTTGATGCATGTAGGCTGCATTGTTGTTGACAGAAATTATATAGGAAGAAATATTGCGCAGTCTGATATCGATTTTATTGAATTACACGGCTTTTGTGATTCGTCAAAAGCGAGTTATGGAGCTTGCGTTTATGTTGTTTGTCATTTGATGAGTTTTGGTGGAAGGGTCCCGAGATTTTGAGAAAAACAATCGAGTTTTGGCCTGATAAAGAAAGTTTCGAGGGTTGTAAACAAGCTAACAATCAGTTTATTGAATTTGAAGAGGTGAAGGGAAATCCCTTGAATGTGAATGTGCATTTGGTTCACGCTGAGCGTTGCAATATCAGTAACGTCATGTCTATTGAAAGGTTTAGCGATGTGAACAAACTGTATCGGACAACCGCTTACGTCCTACGGTTTGCGCATAACTTGAAGGCGCGGATTGATAAAACGAAAACAGCGCTTACGGCAGATTTGGAAACAAGTGAAATCGAAAACTTGAAAGCAAACTTGGATTTGTTCGAAGATGAGTGCGAGATCGATGTTGCCGAAAATCGAAAATCGTTGTCGAAGCGAAGTCGCTATTTAGAGAAGCTGTTGGATCATTTTAGAGATCGATTTAGACACGAGTATTTGACGAGTTTACGAGAATTCCACGTTGGAAAACGATCGTTGACAAATAGAGTTATAAAGGTCGGTCACGTCGTTACAATACATGAAGATAAACGACCGCGTCAGTTGTGGAACCTGGGACGAGTGACAAAGTTGCTTGCTGGTAAAGATGGAAACGTTCGTAGTGCAGTCGTGAGAGTTTTCAGAAAAGGAAGAGTAGCAGATTTTAGAAGACCGATCAAGAAACTTTATCCGGTTGAGGTAGCAGATGCAGAAGAGAATACGGAATGCAGGAGGACAATGGTCATGAAGGAGGATGAAGAGCCTCAGATTAGAACAGTACTGGACGAAAACGTTGGTGAGATGATTCATTGACCGTGAGTACAAAGTAGTTTAGCTTGCTGAGTATTTAATCGCGTTTAGTTTATCGTAGTATGGGTATCGTTGTGTTATCGCATTTCCCGCGCGGGGAGTGTGGAAAAAGCTGAGGACTGGACCGAGTATGTAGATTAATTAGTTTTTGACGTTTTGTAGTTAGTAGTCTAGAGTTGGAGCTATGGTCGATTTGAGCTTGGAGAGAGACGCAACGAGGCGTACTTGAAAATACTACAGACCTCTCTGAGGCCTGACCTCGCAACTCACCTCGCCGAGCCTCGGAAGGGACGTTAAACTAGGGGTCCCATGCCTGGATGCGGCATGCATAATGGGCTTAATTTAGCTTTAAGTAGCGAGAAATATTTCCTGCCAACTCAAAATAAATTACTGAAAAATAAAGATGTAGTAGCCATTTCTAGAAGTTTCTTGAAAGATCTTGAAGCCTTTGTTGTTTTGGGTAAGCTATGTGTAACTTACTGTCTTAGACTCTTTAAGTCGTAAATGACTGAAATTCACGTAGATTAAAAAATATGTCGCATAGAAATTGAAAACAAAACTAAATTTGTACCAGTCTTACTACAAGTTTTACATTCTTTGCTTCTTAATCGAATTAAATAGAGGAATATCATCTCAGATAAGAAAAGTATAAAAAGTCGAAAATATAAAAAGTGGATCAAATTTTAAGACTTTCCTCAGCTTTGAACCAATGGCAGCGAGCTATTTCACAAATTTCTAGCCGGTTCACAACCTCAAATTGAGACAAAATAGTTGCAAAGCTTCTTGCCGTCCCCTTTCTAAAGTATTCTTAATGCGTGCTTACTCCAGCTTTATTTAACAAACCGATTGTTCCCGAGTATAAAGACCCTTTGCTAGACAAGATACGGTTTGTCCGAGTAAACGTATGTGTTCCGCTGTGCAGTAGGTTAAAGCTAATGCGCAGTAGTGTTTTGGGTTGGAGCTCTGCCGGGCGCATGAGCATTAACCTACTGCACGGGGGGACACATACGCTTCCTCGGACAAACCGTATCTCGTTTCCCCAATAAGCTCTGCTAACAATTAGGCCTTGTGCGCTGCAAATGAGAACAACAACACAAACACAAGCTGAGTAATGGAGGTGGTAAATGTTTACGGTTCTCCCATCAGGCTAGAAGAAGAACACAAATAATAGACCACGTTGATTTCTTCTCAGGAGTCTTGACGATCCATTTTCTTCTCTCTATCCATTGTAATGGAAGGCGCGATCTATCATGCCCATATCATGATTGATCATGAATTGATATCGTTTCGTTGGTGTAGATTATGGCAGGCACTTTCAAATGATATAACGTTGCAACCGTACGGTTTGTCAAATCATTCAAACGCGCTATTACTTGAAATGATGCTGTATGGTAATGAAAGGTTTTCTGTTGATTCTAATACAGAGATTCTTAAGGCAACTTTAAAATACATAAATGCAACACAACGCTTTGAATAAAATGATGCTACTAATGATTAGCTGCTACCTGCAAGGGGGACGTAATTTTAATTTCCTTGTCGTTAGTGTTTCTTTTCCTTGTAAATTCTGTTTCGCATCGGAGGTCGGGCATTTTGCTTGCCTTGGCCGGTGGCGGGTGAGTTGCGCTCGTGGCATCAATAAATTCATCGCGGTTGCGATGGGTATGTTGGTGCTGCGGGCGCAGCTCGTTTGTTGTTGGTTGGGGTGGGTGGAGTGCCTGGCATCTGGTGTGAAACAGAATATAGTATAGTATCTTTTAATTTATAAATGTTCGTGGTGTGACTGTATACAGTTTAATGTTTCGTGTTTTTAGATATTGGCCATGGGGTAGTCATTGTCTTTCGCTCCCCATGGTATCGTTCCTGTAGTGTCGTATAGTAATTAGAATTAGGTATAGTAGAATGTAAAATATATTGTAAGATTTAATATTTGAATATAAAAAAAAATGATATAAAGCAGTCAGATACCCTCTCCAGCTTTAAAAGGAGAATCAAAATCTGTAAAGGAGAGGAATGCAATTGTTCGTAGACTGTGTAGATCTTTCGTGGCTCAGGTTGGGTCCTTGAGCTGATATGAATTTTCTGCTCTGTAAATATACTGACAAACGATAACATTGTAAATGTTGGAAACATTGTAAAAATCTGTAAATTAATGTATTTGTAACTAATTATTCTGTATCTTATTTCCTATAGTACAAATTTTACTTTCTTAGATAGCAGGCTTAAATTAGCCCTTACCTTATATAGCTATTGTATACATGCATGCCTATCTTAAATAAATGAATAATAATGATTCTCTCCATACACTCGCTATGGAGGAGCAATCTAAAAACAAAATGCTGGCATAGCTTCGCAGTGCATTATTTGACAGCAACAGCGCGCAAGGTCTTATGGTTAGCAGAGGGTCTTTCAGCCTCAGCCAAACGCTTTACACGTTTCACTCCAAAACGTTTGGCAAAAATCGAGCTATGCCGAGAACTGTCACGCGAAGGGTGGCCAAACGCTCTCGATTTTCACTCGACTCCTCTTCGACTTTGTCGTAGCATCGAGTTCTTGTTCGTGACAGCCGAAACAGCAGAGTACCACCGGGTTTCCCGTCAGAATTCACTTCTTTTCACATTTTCAGCTGCAAAATTCTATCCGTAAGTATGTTGATCGAATTTTTCCCGGCAGAATTTGTGGACATATCAAGCTTTAATTGACTGGATAACGGGCTAAGCTCGAAACGTCGTGTTTTATCATCTCTGTTCAAGGTACAATTATTTTATTGCTGCGATTAGCAGCCATTTAGACGAGTTTGAATCTGAAATTTGGGCGATGTGTGGCAGATCCAAACAAAAGAACAAGCAGACAATCGCAGACAATATGTAAACTCATTGGTGCCTGTGATTGGATGGAACAGCAAAGATGGATTTGACAGAGCGGAGCTATTTGTGATGGGATAAAACACAACAATTGCAGTGCGTCATTGGAAAGGTAATGTTGCTGCATGCATGGTCGGAGCACAAGATTTAATATTTGAACTGAGAGTGATATCATATTAACTTGCACTGGAGTTTGAGTCATGCTAAGCTGTCTTGAGATATGCAAACAGTTGGATTGTTCTCAAACTCGAAACTTCCTGTGCAAAACCGCCCCTATGGGGGCACATAACTGGTCTTATACTACCTACTCTTCTGAGCTGCACTCACTTAATTCTATTAACAGCTAGTTTTAAATAGTTATATTACAATAGCAACATTGTACGACAGGCATACAAAAAGATCGTTTCTGCTTTAATTCTCGTGTTGGTGCAGTTGATGTGCGACTTCAAATGGGGGAATGGCCAGATTATACAGAATACGATACAGTAACCTGTGCCCTATGTGGTTTGTTAAACGACCAAATTGTTTCATGCCAGGATTCTTAGGAAAGAGATAATCACCAAAATTTTCTTCAAATTTGTTTTTAATTTTTCAGATAAACTCGTGACGTTAAGAATTTCAGAGTAATTACTAACGGGAAGATTTTGGGATTCCAATCCGCCTTGGTTTAATATACAGGCCAATTCTTAAAGATAAGAGAAGATTTTTCTTGCTTTATCGAATCTTGAAAATTATTCCATATGGTTTATCTTGGAATCATAGACATGACGAGACGAGATGTCAGCGTCAATATCAGATTACTACGTTAGTATGATAAAGGGTCGTACATGGGCAGAATAGGCTATTTCATTAAGTACGCGCTCAACCATTTTGTTCATTTCAAATCATTGCCCCACACCGAAGTGGGGCTTTATAGCCCACCGCGCGCATACGAGGCTGCACTGGCTAGGGCTTCGAATCTCAAATCCTCACATATTTGGAATTTTTCGTCGTAATTACAGGATTGACAAGGTTTTACGCAAGCTTGTTTGAGAATGGTGGAATGTGATTGGTTTTCTGTCAAAACAGGTTTAATCGGGTTCGCAAGCCATAGATTTACTGCACTCGTTGTAGTTTGTATTTTACTGAGCTGGATTATAAAGGAGAATAGAATAATGATGATATCACGCCATATGGTGCTTAACATATTACGTAACGTAATATGTATTCTCTCAGCATACTCTTGTATCTGAAACAAAGGGCTTTCAACAGAGGAGGAAATTCTCTTTCTTTCCATGCCAAAAAGGCTCAGGGGTGTCCATAGTAACTGTTTGAGATAAGAACAACAAAGCAAAACAAACAAATGGTTTTTGGCAAAGCTAGTAGTGGGCAATTTTTGACGGTGAAAAGAAGGAGACCAGCAGAGCATGCCATAGCAGGGGAACAGCATTGGCCCCTAACTCCCTCAACAAAGCCATGATGCAAACAAGGCCTAGGCCAGTCAGTTAATTTTGCATGACCGATTTTTTAAGAACATGTCGTATATTTTTATGAACTGCTATGATTTAGAGTAACCAGCGATACTTCTGTAACAATTCTAATTCACTAAATTAGCAGATTTGATTTTGTTTTTGATGCTTTTGAGGCATTTTCTTCCCTTGTTATGGACTGATTCTTATGATCTCCTTTCTTCGTTTGGCAACAATGCAATGAAAAGTCGGCTTTTAAGAATCTAATGCCAGAAGGCAAACTTCAATCTTTTCTCTTTATTTTTTCAAGATTATTTTTTGTTATCACACAGTCAATCAGTTAACTTGGTAACGGGCTATGCTCGAAACGTCGTGCTTATTTCAATTCGCATCAAAGTGCTTGTATTTTACGTTATTTACTTGTTTAGTCAATCAGTTATATGCCAAACACTAACATGGTTAATGAGTTATGTTGCAAAGATTCGAGCCCTGATGCTTTCTGTGGATCCCGGGGGGGGGGGGGGGGGACACTCCCATACTTGACCTGACGGGATGTGCCGCTCAACAGGGTGTCCTTTTGCGGTAAAAATTATGCGACAGGGTGTCATCTTCTAGCGAAAATTATGCGACAGGGTATTATAACAGGTAAAAAAATTATGCGACAGGGTATCACAAGCAAAAATTGCGTTCTACACTGTATTTGAGAGGCAAAATTTTTATGCGACAGGGTATCACAAGCAAAAATTGCGTTCTACACTGTATTTGAGAGGCAAAATTTTTATGCGACAGGTTATCACAAGCAAAAATTGCGTTCTACACTGTATATGAGAGGCAAAATTTTTATGCGACAGGGTATACTTTTGGCCTATTTTTTATGCGACAGGGTGCAGGGTGTGGAGAGCTTTTCCGCACACCCCCGTCACTTCCCTAGTCAAGTACCCCCCCCCCCCCGGGCTGTGGATACATGATGTGACAGATTTTATGCACAAGTGTCAAATGTTTGGCCCGTACAGAATGGATATGGAATCACTATGTGAAAACTGCAACACTGATCTACCTTTTTAGTGTTTACCATACCTGCTAGAGATATCTGGTGTGGGGCACCTAGTAGTAACTATTGCTAGTTTATACATAATACCCCTTCAGCTACTATTTTAATACTACGAAAAATATACTGTTATATTAATTCATATCATATGCAAACCGAAAGAAAAGCACTGAAGGCAAAAGTCATTGCTGTTCTTCCAGGGATTGGTGTCTTAACTGGCTTTCTGCTCATCAAAATGTATTTTTAGTTGCATTTTGAATTGAGACCTTAAGAGCTGAATAGGAAAATCCTTTCTGGCACATTTCAGATTATACCTTGGAATCTGAAGATCTCTTGAGAATCGAGTGTAATAATAATAATAATAATAATAATAATAATAATAATAATAATAATAATAATAATAATAATAATCGAATGTTTTAACAGGATGACCTATCAGTACAATATATACTGTTATCATTAGGGTCTTGATACTTAATAAATTAATGGTAAAAGATCTAAAAACTAATTGCAAGAGTCCAATACAGTCCAATCCAAAAATAAAATACTTTTACATCAAATAAAATGATTTTCTAAAAATCATCTAAAAAGAATTCTAGATTCAATCTTTCTGGCACTTAGTGGCAAGTTATTAAATTCTTTTCCTGCCAGATAATAAAAACCTATGCAGGCTTTGGAGTATAATAAGTGGAGTATTGGGATCTTGTTGGAATATATTCCAGAGATTTTTGGGGCTGAGTCTGCCAATCATACAAGCAACTGCGGCTGCCAAAAGGGACCCTTGTGACAATTTCCGTTGCATAAATTCGATGTGTATAAATCAGGGGCCATTCCCATTTGAAATCGGACAGCAACTACGCCAACACGAGAACTAAAGCTTGATATATCCACAAAAGTCCGCCGGTAAATTGCCGGAAAAACTCGGCCAATTTAAACACACTTACGGGCGGAATTATGCAGCGGAAAAGAGGGGAATTCCGGCGGAAAATTCTGTGGTGTGCTGCTTCAGATGTCATGAGTCATAAAAATATTAACAAGTTTAACAGATGACTTCGTTAACCTTAAAAAGGAAGAGCAACATGCAAGTCATTACTTCACTGTCGTTTATTATGAATACTGCAACTTTAAAGGACAAGTCCGGGGTTGGAATAATTGTTCATAAAATGAAAGATCACACTGTTGTGAATGGTGTGTAGTACTTTTTCCAACCTTCTCTGTCTTTTCTCTGCGAAATTGTGTATTTCAATCTGTGAAATGAGCGAAATGACGTCATTATTCATGACGTAATTTCACCCATTTCGCCTTCGACCTGAACGAAGCTGTTTTCTTATAGAACTCTCAAGTAATTTCAGACGTCACAATCGAACCTCCAAACCGAGGCTAGCCATTTTATCGCGTTTTCAAAATGGCGACGACATTAGGCCTAACTTATGAAAAATGTCGTACGAATTTACAACAGAAAAACACCTCAAAACTTGGGAAGAAGTCACAAGTGATGTTTGGCAGTTGGTAAGGTTGCTTTTTGACATTAATTGTAGAAACCCCGGACTTGTCCTTTAACAATTCGCCTGCGGCCATGAAAAGACGCTCTTTCCTTTTACCCAGTTGATGGACGTCCCCTCATACCAAACTTATATGGGCTGCACAAGATTTTTGTAAACAATCGGAAAGTTACGGGACAACCTGCGCACGTGACTGAGCAATGGGTTTTTAATGCCGGCAAATTTCATCGCAGCTTCTAGGCAAGTTTCATTGTCTATGTTTATGAAATGTGATGGAACTTTTGATACCCAATAAAACTTTCAAATATTCGGCGTTAGAAAAGTAGAACAAATCCTCCACCAAAGCTTCGATCACCAAGATTGTTGCAGATACTTTGGATTACTATTCTCTATGCAAAAATCACCATTAGCTATATTGTGTTTAGCCTAAATACATTCGATGATTTGACACGCAGCGCCACGCAGAGAGGACGGGTTGTACAGCCCCTTTAAGGGTGTCTCAAACAAGTGGTTCGATGTTTGATTGAATATTTAAAAATAACGCAAAGATGAACGGGTTCCATGGGAAGAACCAATGGAGCCCTTTCAGTATATTTCAAGTCTTTAATATAGACCCAAAGTTCGAACAATACTTTGGGACACACTTTGAAAATCAGATCTGACTTTGGAAAGTCTACCAGACAGTGTGGGTACCACACACGCCCATTAAATTTTCGCCTGCATGCTTAATTGCTTAAGTCTGTTGCAAATCTGATAGGACTCTACGACGTCTAGACCGTTTTACAGGCAGAAAAGCGTTAAGTAATTTATTCTGCATGCATAATCATTCGCCGGGGAAATGATTTTTTCTGTCACGAAACAACGTAGACTTCTGATTGCGCGTTAATTGCTAATTGCTGGTGTCTTCAATCTGCAGCAGATTGCACTCTATTTTTATCTCGACAGTCTTCGAGACATCTCTTATGACTGAAAAGTTACGTCAAAATCTCAGTAAAGACAAAAGCTGGTCTAAATTTGAAAAACTGACTGAAAGTAGGGCGGAGAATTTGAGATAAATCACAATTTGTTGATCGCTTACAATTATGAAGTAGGAGTAAACGACTTCCTTTGGCCTTTGGAGAATTGGTAGCTATGCTTCATCAATGACTTTTAGTCGACATTTTTCTTGAAGATTCTGAAAACATTGCAGCCTTATCATTGATTGATGTGCAAGTACAAAGAAATTAGTAGTGATTGCAAACATAAGAGTTTCTAAAATCGACGAGAAGGTATGTTTACGAGAAAATTACTATACTGAAATTATACATCTTTGCATCAAGAAAGTAAGTTCTCTCTTCTCTTTTAATGGCTTTGAGCACGCCAGTCCAAGTGCTCCGGCACATCCCATCTCGGTGAGAAAAAAGAACCAAAATCTGTTCCCAGACAAAATGCGAATCTCCTCCGTACGAAACGTCTCACCAGCGAAACCTCAGCTGCAAATTGTGCTAACCCCGGTGCGAAATTGGGGACAATATTTACACGCAGGCACAGCTCCCCGCCAAAGATTATACAATCTCTGATACAAATGACACCGAACATCCAAACTCTCACCTGGACGCTTAATGGGGAAATTGTTAGCCTGACCATAAATCGTTCATCTTCTTGATAGCGTTTTCCGTCTTTAGAATGCTTGAGAATTCATAAAAACATCTTGTGAACACTTAACCATTTTGCCAAATTTTGGGAAGCCAAGCTCCAAAAATTACTCTATTCAGTACACTTCAGTATTGGAATAGGACATATTACGTCTCCAAAATTCTTACAAGTTATTGAAATTTCTTAATATGGATATTAAGTTACGAATGCAAGGATTTGTGCCTAAGACAATTTTTGCCAAAGTTACTTCCCATAGAAATATCAGACAGACTAATTATCTTATCGCTTTTATCCAAAACATTCTCATTTGCGCCAGACGCTGGTTTTAGTACAGACTCCTCAATGATCTGAAAGATAGCGTCTATCATTTAAACAAAACAAGAATAAAAAGGAAACAGCTTTATTGGCACGTTCTGACAAAATAACAACAAGACCATTGTCATTTAGACCCACATAGACACCTCAATCAGCTGGCAGTTGACACATAACACTGGAAAAAGCTTTATGAGGATATAATTCTTGATATTTCTTATGGAAAATAACAACAGATACTTCGAGAAATTGTTTATAGCGAGGCATCGTCCACTTAGTGAGATAACCCTTATGTGGTATTTTATCTTAAAAACAAGAAACAGTGGTAATAAATCTAAACTCTGGAATGAAAGAAAACAACACAAATACGCCTTATCAGCTAAAAAGTAGCAAAATATTTTCAAAAATACATCTTAAAATGATAAGACAGTACTGATAGCTCAGGATTTTTATGAGTAATATAGATAAGAAGGGTGTCATCTAAATTGTAATGGCATAGTCTGTCGCCGTAGTTTGGCAGCATATTGTGGTTTATTGTCCTGTTTGCTGCTTTTAGCGTCCTTTCTAATTCATTTGACGTCCATCTAAACATCTAGACTATGGACGTCGTTAGCTAGCAGGTATCCCAAACAAGTATTTCAGTTTCAAAAATCACCAAAAATCGATTATCAAGCCCATGTTACAATTTTCTTTTTGATTTATTTTCTTCAACGACCAAAAACATTTATGGACCATGTAATGTTTGTTTGTTTCTTCTCACGAGAGTTTGGAATCAGTACGACCATTTGGACACATCGATCTTTCAAACGAGGTTTTGACGCAATTTTTATCATATGGCTATAAAGATCTTCAAAATGACCTCAACAGAGTATGCTCGTGTTGATTCTTCAATACATCCACATCCACGACTGGTCGATTCGATTAAGATCACCGTAAATTCATGGGTAGTTAGACACTGCTGGTGTGCTTCTATGGAGGAGCGCTGGATAATATGTATCCGCGGGGGAATTTTTTTATAGTACTGCGGAGGAGATATCGGAAGCGAAGAGAGAAGGAGAGAGAAGAAATTATCATTTTAATAGTTTAATATTTTCGTTCTTTCGATATCTCCTCCGCAGTACTACAAAAAATTTCCCCCGCAGATACAAATTATCCAGCGCTCCTCCTTAGAAGCACACCAGCAGTGTCTAACTACCCATGGTAAATCTAGCTAGATGTCACTCAACCACCCAGTACATTTTCTTAAAGTCTCTTGTCGCAGAGTCTCGTCCATCCATTCTTTTGTACGCCCTTTTCACAATTCAAGTTAGGCTTATTATCCATCTAACTATCTCGACTTCAGATGGATCTTCTTAATCAACTATATGGTCGATGTAGACTGATTACACGTTCGTAGTTATCGCTATTGATAGACTGATGGACGCTATAACTTGCAGCGTAGTGCCGTCATCCAATTCAATGAACGAAGCGGAAATTGGGACTGAAGTAGTTAGTCTATGGTCGATGGAAGCTCTGACCCGTTAGCGGTGTCTTAAAGTACTTATGAAAATTTTCACCCAATTGGAAATTTCTTCTGTTAAGGGAAATTTTAACTTCTAATTTGTTTCAATATCGTTTATCATTATCGATATATTCACTTTTTAATTTTTAAAGCTCTGTCGTCACCAATTATGACTAGGGAATTCTATATCAAAAAATTTGCTGTTTTGCATCAACCATTGGCAGGAACCAAGCAAGACTCGGTCACATGATTGATCTTACTTGTGTCAGTTGAAATAATGCATTTCTTCATTTCCATGGCAATGGTCTTGGGTCCAGGCCCCAGAAAAGCATTTTGATTAATGAGGTTTTTGATCAGATTAGGAGAAGTAACGTGAATAACTCCACCTGTATAGTATCATACGCAATGAATTGCAATAAAAAACAACTCCTCCGGAGATTAAAGAGTTTGCTATTCATTTACACGATAGCCAATCGAGTTATATCAGCCTTTGATAAAACTAGTGTGCAAATACTATAGGCCTTGACAAGCACACAACCATATTTGGGTAAATGATCTATGTCAACAGGAAATAGGGCAATCTTACTGGCTAGAATTTAAGCACACAACCATATTTGGGTAAATGATCTATGTCAACAGGAAATAGGGCAATCTTACTGGCTAGAATTTAAGCACACAACCATATTTGGGTAAATGATCTATGTCAACAGGAAATAGGGCAATCTTACTGGCTAGAATTTAAGCACACAACCATATTTGGGTAAATGATCTATGTCAACAGGAAATAGGGCAATCTTACTGGCTAGAATTTAAGCACACAACCATATTTGGGTAAATGATCTATGTCAGCAGGAAATAGGGCAATCTTACTGGCTAGAATTTAAGCACACAACCATATTTGGGTAAATGATCTATGTCAGCAGGAAATAGGGCAATCTTACTGGCTAGAATTTAAGCACACAACCATATTTGGGTAAATGATCTATGTCAACAGGAAATAGGGCAATCTTACTGGCTAGAATTTAAGCACACAACCATATTTGGGTAAATGATCTATGTCAACAGGAAATAGGGCAATCTTACTGGCTAGAATTTAAGCACACAACCATATTTGGGTAAATGATCTATGTCAGCAGGAAATAGGGCAATCTTACTGGCTAGAATTTAAGCACACAACCATATTTGGGTAAATGATCTATGTCAACAGGAAATAGGGCAATCTTACTGGCTAGAATTTAAGCACACAACCATATTTGGGTAAATGATCTATGTCAACAGGAAATAGGGCAATCTTACTGGCTAGAATTTAAGCACACAACCATATTTGGGTAAATGATCTATGTCAACAGGAAATAGGGCAATCTTACTGGCTAGAATTTAAGCACACAACCATATTTGGGTAAATGATCTATGTCAGCAGGAAATAGGGCAATCTTACTGGCTAGAATTTAAGCACACAACCATATTTGGGTAAATGATCTATGTCAACAGGAAATAGGGCAATCTTACTGGCTAGAATTTAAGCACACAACCATATTTGGGTAAATGATCTATGTCAACAGGAAATAGGGCAATCTTACTGGCTAGAATTTAAGCACACAACCATATTTGGGTAAATGATCTATGTCAACAGGAAATAGGGCAATCTTACTGGCTAGAATTTAAGCACACAACCATATTTGGGTAAATGATCTATGTCAGCAGGAAATAGGGCAATCTTACTGGCTAGAATTTAAGCACACAACCATATTTGGGTAAATGATCTATGTCAACAGGAAATAGGGCAATCTTACTGGCTAGAATTTAAGCACACAACCATATTTGGGTAAATGATCTATGTCAACAGGAAATAGGGCAATCTTACTGGCTAGAATTTAAGCACACAACCATATTTGGGTAAATGATCTATGTCAACAGGAAATAGGGCAATCTTACTGGCTAGAATTTAAGCACACAACCATATTTGGGTAAATGATCTATGTCAACAGGAAATAGGGCAATCTTACTGGCTAGAATTTAAGCACACAACCATATTTGGGTAAATGATCTATGTCAACAGGAAATAGGGCAATCTTACTGGCTAGAATTTAAGCACACAACCATATTTGGGTAAATGATCTATGTCAGCAGGAAATAGGGCAATCTTACTGGCTAGAATTTAAGCACACAACCATATTTGGGTAAATGATCTATGTCAGCAGGAAATAGGGCAATCTTACTGGCTAGAATTTAAGCACACAACCATATTTGGGTAAATGATCTATGTCAACAGGAAATAGGGCAATCTTACTGGCTAGAATTTAAGCACACAACCATATTTGGGTAAATGATCTATGTCAACAGGAAATAGGGCAATCTTACTGGCTAGAATTTAAGCACACAACCATATTTGGGTAAATGATCTATGTCAGCAGGAAATAGGGCAATCTTACTGGCTAGAATTTAAGCACACAACCATATTTGGGTAAATGATCTATGTCAACAGGAAATAGGGCAATCTTACTGGCTAGAATTTAAGCACACAACCATATTTGGGTAAATGATCTATGTCAACAGGAAATAGGGCAATCTTACTGGCTAGAATTTAAGCACACAACCATATTTGGGTAAATGATCTATGTCAACAGGAAATAGGGCAATCTTACTGGCTAGAATTTAAGCACACAACCATATTTGGGTAAATGATCTATGTCAGCAGGAAATAGGGCAATCTTACTGGCTAGAATTTAAGCACACAACCATATTTGGGTAAATGATCTATGTCAACAGGAAATAGGGCAATCTTACTGGCTAGAATTTAAGCACACAACCATATTTGGGTAAATGATCTATGTCAACAGGAAATAGGGCAATCTTACTGGCTAGAATTTAAGCACACAACCATATTTGGGTAAATGATCTATGTCAACAGGAAATAGGGCAATCTTACTGGCTAGAATTTAAGCACACAACCATATTTGGGTAAATGATCTATGTCAGCAGGAAATAGGGCAATCTTACTGGCTAGAATTTAAGCACACAACCATATTTGGGTAAATGATCTATGTCAGCAGGAAATAGGGCAATCTTACTGGCTAGAATCCCTTTAAATATGGTTTTGTAGTAAACAAGTGTTCGTGATGGTAGGTTTGAATCAAGTCCCTTAACGTAAATTGTCTTTTTGTTTGTAAATTCCGTTTCACATTAGATGCCAGGCGTATTATCATGTAACAACAAGAGACTTTTTTCGCTCGAAACATTATTTCCATTTATCGCAACCCTGACCTGATATCTAATGTTAGACAGAGCTTAGTACGGTATTCATTAGTTTTTAACCGTTTGTAGTGTAGTTCTATGTAGTTTAACGTAATTCATATGGGGTGGGGGTAGTCATAGTCTTGTGCTCCCCACATTACATCTTGTTGGTATTGTAAAGTAGTTTGTTGGTAGTGTAATCAGTAAGACGTTCTTGCAAAGTTTTTAATGGAATAAAGTAAAAACCCGCATAAAGGAACAAGTGGATTAAGAACACTCAGGCTGAAATTTGGTTTAGAAAGTAGCAAAGAAATAAGAACATATCAGCCGGAAAATTGTTCTTACGTAAAAAGCTGGATGGCATGAGTTACTGAATTAGGTACTGTCAAAGTGTTTGAACTTTGCTGCTAAATACAATTCTGCAACCAAATGAATGTTATCATCTGTCTTCTGTCATTAACAAAACAGTCTTTATTTACCCAGTGTTTAATTTAAGAGCACCTAACACTTTCAGCCTGATTTAGCAGAAAACACCCGATAAATAAGAACAAGATCAGCCTGAACTCCCAAAACATGTGTTCTTTTATGCGGGCTTTTACTGTATGAACGGATTTTTGCTGCGTACAGAATAAGAATTTTAGAGCGAGAAATGCCTTCATATATTTGCAAATCACTGATGACATTTTAAAATCTAGACGTAAGCTTGCCATCCTGATTACTAGAAAAACTTAACTTGATAACCAAACTGCAATTGAGAATAAACTTAGAACTGCATTAAACGCACTTTTCAGATATTCACCCAATCCAAGATTTCCAAAGATAAGACCTGAGAAATAAATATGAAAATTGAATTCACCACGCAAAGGAGACAAACAATGATCTTCAATGAATCTCAACATTTAAGATTTTTCTAAAGTTGTGCTCACAACTTTCCAGCAAAGATTGCTGTATCTTCTTGGATTGTTTGTGCTTCAAAGAGGACAGGCCCTAAGCCATTTGGACAGTAACGGGCATTCTTGATTATTATCTCCCTTCTTTAAACTATGATTGTGGAACGAGTCGATGAATGGCTGTACCGTTCTTCTTCAAGGCATTTTACAGAAGGCTTCAATTTATTTCATGTACTTATCTCCCTGTTCGGCAAGCATTTTGGCTGAAGCTTTAGCATCGTAAAACAATTCACTTGTTTCTTCAACCTCTGCCTTTGTAATCATTTCCTGGCCTAAAAGAAACATAACTCAGGTAAGGTAGTGGTCATCTTTAAGGTAGCGGTCAGTTTTTAATCATGGGTACCAGGATAAGATGCTATTTACAATATTAAGAAATAGGCAAATAATCAATGAAATTTACGGCAAACGAAAATTCTTTTTCTTGCTTCATTCTCCGGTCAATAGTATCCAAAATGCGAGGTGAAATAAAAACGAATGAGCACATAATTATGATACGGAGCTGCACATTAACGGGGGAAAAAAAAGGAAACATTCACTTACCGTTGATCTTAGCAAGCAGGTTAGAAGGTGTTAAGAGTTGTACAGCATATCTGCAAAGAAAATAAACGTATATTAGGGATACATATACAGACATATGTTACACCAACATAAAATCTAACATGATGGTGTGCCGTCAAAAGTAGAACTATTCAAACAACTGGCAGTGACTTAAAAGCATTAAAGGGGCTGGATCACGTAAAGTAAACAAACTTCTTTCGAAACGACGATTTTGCAGATCTTTTGACAGGCCATATCACACAGATTTTCCACTATTTTTCTCAAAATCAAAGTGCTATTTTAAAGATGAACTCTTGAACTTCAGAGAGAAACAAACGAAACAACCATATGTTGTAAGATTGCAAAGATATTGATGGATTTTTAGAAGTAACTTTATTGTGGATTCATCCCATCCATCAAAATTTGTGCAGAACACAATGGGCGCGTGCCGGCAACAATATAGGTTATAAAGATAACAGATTTGTCTACGGTTACGTGACCCAGCCCCTTTAATGTGCGAAATCGCTGCTCGCAGGAACAAACCATCACAATACATTAGTTTCTGGGTTTGCTGGTAGCTTTACTGTTCTCAGAATGTTTTAATTGCAGGCATATTTTTTGCAACCATTTGCTCGCAGGCACAAAATGTTTTTGATGAGACCTAAGACTCACCATTAGAGTTCTCAGGAATGTAACAGCTCTGGCCGAATTCAAAATAAAGTAAGATCCCGCATTTCCACAATACCTTTTTATGAAACTGAGATATTTCCTTTTGAAAGAAAATGGATAAAAATGGAAAATAATTCGAAAGAATATCGTGGGACCTAAAATTCAGTTTTTAACTCGGGGCCCTACGGTAAGATGGTTAAAAAGTAGAAAAAATAAATTTCACTGAGTTGTACCGATTTCCGTCCATCCTTTTGCTTTTTGCAACTAATCTTAAGAAACTTGATTCGTTCTTCCAACAAATAATTAGGAGAGTTTAAAGTTTATTTCAATTTACACACCAAGAAAGTAAAACTGAAGTGTGCATCATTCATTTCACTTCATTGCTAGCTTCTGTAAATATTTGGACATGCTCAAGTCGTCTTGAAATAAATAAATAAACAAATAAATAAATAAACAAATAAACAAATAAACGAATAAATGAATAAACAAATAAATAAACAAATGAATAAATAAACAAATCAACGAATAAACAAATAAATAAATAAACAAATAAATAAGCGAATAAACAAATAAACGAATAAATGAATAAACAAATAAATAAACAAATAAATAAATAAACAAATCAATAAGCGAATAAACAAATAAACGAATAAATGAATAAACAAATAAATAAATAAACAAATAAATAAGCGAATAAATAAATAAACAAATAAATAAATAAACAAATAAATAAACAAATAAATAAATAAACGAATAAATGAATAAACAAATAAATAAATAAACAAATAAATAAGCAAATAAACAAATAAATAAATAAACAAATAAACGAATAAATAAATAAATGAATAAATGAATAAACAAATAAATAAACAAATAAATAAATAAACAAATCAATAAGCGAATAAACAAATAAACGAATAAATGAATAAACAAATAAATAAACAAATGAATAAATAAATAAATGAACAAAGAAAGCAAGCAAGGGCGAATTGTTCCCAACAGCCCACAGCTGAATAGCAGGATCATTTTTGGTCCTGCGGGTGGCAGTTTTTATCTTGATTTTGATCAATTTCGCTAAAGGGTTTGGATAGTTTGCGGTTGGGTCCTTCCGGCCAAGCAAGGTCATGTACCATACATGAATAATTAATGAGGAGCTGTTCAAAAGACGTTATCGTTTCTTTTTCTTTCAAGACGACTTGGGCAAGTCCAGTAAAGTATCTGTCCGATTGTGCCATCTGAAAAACACAAATAGGCCCAACGTTTCTGACCGCGAGGCAGATCACTGCAAAAATCTCGTACACTTTCCAAAAAATCCTAAACAATCTTCAGAAATCGCAAATTCTTGAACATATTGAAAATCGCAAAAATCTTCATAACATTTTACAAATTCCAAAGAAAATCGCATAAATATTGAATTTAAAAGAATGCCAGGAATCTTCCCGAACAAATAATACAAGTTCTCAAAAATCTTTCGACAATTCTTTAAACCTCAAGAATCATTAAATTTATCAAACATCTTGCAAAATGTTTAAAGAGTTTGAAAATCTCGGAGAAAAGCTCAAAAATCGTTGACAAATCTGAGAGATTCTTAAATCTCAAAAACTCGTACGCTATTTTTAGAATGATTTGCCTCTCGGTTCTGACTTTAAGGGTGATTACCTTAATGTAGTTTTGCAGCCCGTCTCTCCGAGGAACTGTAATGCTTCTTCTTCGATCTGTATGCTTTCAGTTTGCGCTCTAATCTTCAGAATCTAAAATACAAATATTAAAAAGGAGATTAGTGGGTATGCAGCTGAACATAAGTACGAATTCATTCATCTTGCGTCCTTGTGTGGGCAGTATGTCTGACGTAAAGCTATAATCTATCAGATAACTTATCATGTTCTATGAAATTCTGAAGATTTCTCCACTTAATAAAACAGTAAACCATATGATGTGCTACAATGAAAAGTTCACGATTCTGAAGAAGGAAATTCTAAATTTGGCCCGGAGAAGGACACTTTAGAATGCAGATAAAAATATACAAGAGAAAAGGTTTAAGTACCTGAATCATCTCCTGATGTGAATATGGCAAAGTGCGTATAATCATTAGTCTGTCAAGCAAATCCAGTGGTATTCCATGCGACGATTTGATGTCTGTGCCCCTGTAAAAAACGCAAAGTTTCCCCAAAAACATCACCTGGAGGCTAAAACAAACCATACGCAACCGTCAAGTTCCCTGAGGCTGGACTGTTAGCAAATTTGAGAAAGCATTTCTAGGTCCTTTTTCAAAGACTTTTCAGGAGATCCATTGTCACAAATTTGCTCAATGCATGTTTTAACTTATACAGCTCAAATTATTTCAAGTCAGGCAAGAAACAGCAAATCTTGGCAAACAAAAAATTCGCTGATATAAGTTTGCATATTAGCTACAAACCAAACATCAGATCCAAGAAATCGATCAGTTTGTTTTAAAGTAGACAGGCTTCAAGGCTAACGAGAAAAAGAAAGCATAGACCTGTAAGAGTAGGCTACATTTTTCAATTCCATATAACTGATCTGAGGTATGAAGGGTTCAGTATTCTTTGCCTCCAATTTCAATGCAATAAGTGCTGAAAATGACTTTAATAATAGATCTTACGTTTTAACTACTCAATTCTACTGTTGCCGGACTTCAGAAGTTCAATTTCAAGGAAACATGAGAAAGGAAACTACATGCCTCAAATGAGATGTATGGAATTCAAAAATGAAGCCTATTCTTAACGGCCCTTTTCTTGTCCTTTTCCTCCCCCGCAGCTTTTTTTTACTCAATATAAAAATTTACAAAAACGAGGTACTTTAGACTATAGTTACAAATTACTTAACTACATAACTAAAATGATAACCCGGGAAGCAAGAACCCACGACTATCCTCCGCAGCTCCCAGATATGGCATGTTTACAGGCTACCAAATTGCAGACTTACAAACATCTGAATCTTAGTTTAACAAGCATGGTATCCTGTTTGGTATTCATTTATGAGAAACCAACATACCTGATTGCACATGTTCCTCTGTTTGTTGCAAATATAACAATAGGTGACAACGAAGATTCTAACGCTTTATGTAAATATGTGAAGCACTCTATATCTAACATGTGCACCTGTCAAAGATAAAAATATAGGTGGCTGCAGTTTAATAAAAAAATGGAATCTCATCAAAGACAGCATCGCCCTAAGGGTATGCAAATGCATATCCTTGGAAAGCATCGCATCAGAAATAATTTTTTTCCTCCCAGTTGAATCTATAGCGCTGGTTTCATTGTAATATACAGCATGGTCACCGCTTGTGAAATGATGTAATGTTGGCAATGCTGGTTTTGAGTATGAAACGTTCCCAGGAGAACGAATTTCGTCTTCTCTTTTGCCTTTGGAGAAAGGAACAAAACGATAAGATATCGGAACTTCCCGAGTTTCTAAATTCATTAATCCTCAACTTAAATGCACGTACCTTGCATTTAAAAATTGTTATGAAGGGTTCAGTCCATAAAAGACCGGTGGCATGACTTCACTAAGTCAAAATGTACAGTGCACCGGAAATCAGAGGTGAACTCGTATGTCTGATGTTTGATACACGATTTTTAAATGTAAGGTATGTGCATTCAAGTTTAAGATTAGAATAAATTTAAAGGCAGAAACACCGCAATACGACAAAAAACAACAGCAAATATGATTAATTTATTTCTTGCCAATAGTTCGTCCTGCCATGCAAGACTTCTTCAGGGCTGTTATGTGACAGTTATAATAAAAATTTGAATATGTACAGCGATTTGAAAAGGAGAAATAACACGTGATTGGTTAGATATGATGGCTACGCAGAGGTTATATGGGTTAGGTTTATAACGGTTATGTAATGTATGTAGTAAAATGATGATGATGCTAATCAAAATAATAATGATAATAATAATGCTGATGGTGATAATAATAATAATATGACGATGATAATAATAATAATAATAACAATAATAATGATTATGTAAATGCAATGTAAGAAACTAACTGCGATATAATGAAAATAATAACGATGGGGATGATGAGGAGAATAGGAAAGGTAAGAGAGTGAGTAGATTAGGTTACTTACAACTGTGTTTGTTAGCGGTCTGTGGTTCTGTTTAGTTCGTTGGGTGAGAGAGTGTTCGCTAGGCAAATGAAGTAATTTTCCTTGGCTCGTCTAACACTCTCTCTGGTGTCATGTATCTTAAGTAGCGGTAGTAATTGTAAGTCTTGTACGGAGTGATTGGGTTTACTAAAGTGTTCTGCAACCCCGGATGTGTTGGAACGTTTGTCTATAATGTCTCGTCGGTGTTCGTTGAGTCTGTCTCTTATGCGTCGTCCTGTTTGTCCTATGTATTGGCAGTCAGTCTTTTTGTCGCGTAAGCATCGTTTGCATTGTAGTAAGATTAGAAGCTGTAGCTAAGTAATTGGAAAGTCCTGATATCTTATTGTTTCATTCCTGGATCCAGTCAAAAGAGGGTAATTTTTGAGACACCCGGTATGATGTGGAGATAAATCCCAAACACTTACATTGCTCTCACCAACACACGGATTGTTTTACGCATTTTTCACCAAAACTAGGCATACGGTGTAGGTTTCTGCGTATGCTGGGAGAAACGTTTATCTCAAATTGAGAATAATTTGTGAAAAGATCTATAGCAACAATGGGAGAATGATGGTAGTGAATAGTATTTCATCACGCTTTATTTCGTTACGATCAATACCCAACAGAATCTAATGCCGATGACGACATCCGTCCAATACATATCACCTAATAGGACTGCATGCAACTATGACCAGTTGATTGATGCTCACGATATTCAATGGCACTGGTTGTTTTTGTAAGGTGCATCCGCTTAATACCAAAGTGAATACACGAGGAAATTGATTGTAGCTACAGTAAGAACCAGCAAAAATAGAAACCACTTCATAAGAAACATCAGGCTGGTCTTTTGAGAAATGGTGCCCTCTTATAAGAAACTTATCAGCCTGATTTTAGGAAGGTTTGAAGGTGAAGTTGCGTTTTTCAGCGTCAAGCGCTGGGATCGCAGAAATAGAGCAGACCTAATTGAGTCCCCGACCCCTTGTCATGACGCTCCAGTGGTGGGGTCCTACCGGGTATCGAACCCACTCTGCCTGACTGTTCTGGCTGCAAAGTCGGGGATTACACCACTGCGCCACAACACCTTATAGCAGGATCCCAAATAAATTCATATCTAATAATCCTTGTTCAAATTAGGTGCCAAACATTTTTTAGAGATATCATGCAAAAGCATCTTCATCTAAACTATACTTGGCATGTGAGCTATGATAGAGTAAATTTAGAGAAAATGTTAGGTAACAAGAACACGCTGTTCGATAGTGTTTGTTCTGGATTTTCTTTAAAGATTTAAGTTGAAATCACTGAAGGTTTCTTAACCATGTGATTATAAACCTTTCAGCCTGTTTCCAGATTGATGCCCTTTAATAAGAAACTAAGCAGGCTGTTCTGAAAAAACTGGTTTCTATTTTGCGGTTCTCGTTGCATTTGGAGAAAGCAAACAGTTAAAAGTGCAAGCATCGAAAGGATAAAATAATTCCTGGGATGCCAAGAGGAAAAGGAAACTTACTTCATCGACAAACAGTACGCCAGGAACTAGTTCTGCAACTCCTTGATCAATATATTTATTCACAACCTGCAGAGGGAATTTAACAATCGAAACAGATCTATTTGTTTTGAAATAACCATCAACATGCCTGTTTTCACAGCTTCATCACAATCAGATGGAGTCTAAGAGCGTAACTTTTACAATGTTGCAAAAATGATCTGAGCCATGATACGAAGGTTGTCCCAACAAAATGCACAAACTTTTGAAAACTTGATGCAAGAGTTCTGCATCCGAATTACTGTACCTAACAATGCAGTTTACCCTAAGTCATTATAGATAAATCAAATTTGGTCTCCTTCAGTGATTTACTGAAATTCAGGAAAAGAATTCCAAAATCGCAATGGCCAACAGTTTTGTCTGTACTTTACGGGGACTCGCCTGTCCTTTCTCTTTCGTCACATACAATGCCTGCCAAAAGTCCTTGGAACACTTAGGCCATTTCTTGACAATCCGCAGTTCTAACCATAGCGATTAGGCTTAAACACCCCCTCACCCCCAAAACAATGTTGATTTGCAAGGTTATTGTCCTAGCATTCCATCAGAGTCGCGAATCGTCCTGCCATCCCCATTTTGTCATCACAGAACAACATTGTTCTGAGGGGGAGAGGGGGAAATCGCAAAAAAATGCAAAAATAGCAAAGGTGTTCCAAGACTTTAGGCAGGCATCGTAGCTACTTTCGCATTTTCTTAATACAAAAATTGTATCATTGGCATCTTCTAGCTATTTCATTGAGAAGATTAGAAGGAAACAACAACATGAACTAAATTCTGGCAAACACCAAGTATAATAAACAGTTTATATGTTACCTTGTTAATTTCTTTTCGTAGTTTATCTACAATAAACACAGAATTGCAAGTTACAGTCATTGTTTGGATGGGTCATCCTGATTGATAAGGTTGACGGAAAGTAATGTGAAAATGAGTCATTCGAGCTAAACAAAACCGAGAAAATCCTTTTCTTTAAAGATAGCACAAATAAGTCTATGATATGAGCTAGTATGAATTGGCAGTAAGTATAATGTCCTTCGTTGCATTTTTCATTTAATACCGCAGCAGTGATAGTTTCAAGAAAAGGGCGTTAAAAACCCTGGAGATGTGTTAAATGGTCTCAGAATTTCGAGAAAAAATTCGTTCGGAATTCGTTAGAAATTGAGTTTTAGGCATTTGCTTTAAATACCTGCACGATAAAACTATATGTACGTTGTTTGTTCGTATGAATTCAAAATTTCATCAGCTCAAGCCATGTTGAAAAAATTCTCTGCGATATTGCAAGAAAAAGAATTGTCAACTAAACAATTTTAGTAGACGTGCATTGTCTAGTAAAATGTAACAATACTATTCAAAAGAAGTGTACCAAAATTTGAGAATTTCAAGTTGCATACAGGAACTAAAATACCATGCAATCACAGCAACAACAACTTTGTAAGAATAAGAACAAATAATAATCTTTGCGTTCCTTTGGCAAACAAAACGATTGAGGTTTCTTTCAAACTCAACCAGGTGGATCTAAATGCATTGAACTCAAACAGTACCGGGTGTCCCAAAAAAACGCAATAGATTTGAAAAATTCTAATGCAAACTGTTTCATACTCACTACCCAACAATCATTTTTATTCAAATCTGCAATAATTAGATTAAATTTTGATATATTTTCCAGCATTTTTGGTGACTTGGTTGTATAATTAAAAATCAGCAAACTTAAAACTGCGCGTAGGGCAAAACCAGAGCTGCTGCATTAACAATGGTGAATCAAAACGTCAAATTGTAAAACATGACAATCCCTGAAATTGCAAAGCATTGCTGACAAAAACACAAACACACAATTCAATTGAACATTGAACAGACACTTTGATAAAGATCTCTGTCGAAACACAGTCGTGGTTCTAAATTGTAAATGATGGTTGCTTACTTTTTGTAAAATGACTAGGCCATTATTAGATTTATACTTTAAATTATAAATGAACACTGAGAGCTCCCTTGAGAATGAATAACTCATGAATCAGTAAGGGATCCATTTCTTACAGTTTCTTGATGAAGTTGTGTGCTTGTTCGTAATTATGTGAAGTTTCAGATATTACAATGCTTTTAATTTCACAGTATACTTTGCAATAATGCTTTAAGCTCTGGTTTTGTCCTAACAGCAAATTTGAAGTTTGTTGATTTTTAACTCTTCAATCAAGTCATCAAAAATTCTGAAAATGTATCAAAATTTAATCTAATCATTGCAGATTTAGATCAAAAATAATCATTTCATTATTAATTTGAAACAGCTTGCGTCAGAACTTTTTGAATCTGTTGCATTTTTTGGGGCACCCAGTATTAAGTTTTGATTGCCAAAGGAACGCAGGGAATGTCTAGGAAAAGATATATACGGCGTTTCAAGGTATCTTCATTTTTGGCTAAGAATGTCGAGACTGAAGAAAAATTCACTACGCTATCCTATGAAATTCTACAAGTAACAATACCTGTAATTTCTGTCTTTTTAGGTTTCATCAATTGTCCCATCATTGATAAGATATCTTGACCACCCTTAACAATAAAGCGGAAAGCTGTTAACATGATTTCAAAGAAAAAGCAATCTAGCATTTTAGGACTATAACGAAGGCGAGTGCTTCAACTGTTAGGCTGTCATATGTGTCCTACAAGTTAGATAGTTCAGAGAGGATTTCGGTGTACAACTTGGAAGGGAAGTCTTAAGTCTGTCTCAACTTAGATGTCAAGTGAGATTTGCGATAAAGCAAAATTGTTCATGCAACACTCTTCATTTGTTTCCATCCGCGAGCATTTTCACGTGACATCTAATTTGAAATAAACTACAATAAAGAACAGGATTCTCGAAAAGATGATTTTAAAGGTAATGTGTCCACGTAAGTACAGCAGCGTATACACTCTTGTCAACATGTCAACATGTGCTGATACGATGCTGACGAAGAGCCCGAGGAGCGCACTGTGATTGGCAGAATTTAATGCAACACTAGAATTTAAATTTCACAACGAGGCTGCCTGTTATGAGACTTTGGGTTCAGCTCTGGAATTGCAGCCGCAAGCAAGTCATCAGTCGGCTCATATTAGACCTGGCTATCTTTTTGGATTTATGGTAAAGTGATGACATGAAATATCACGTGAAAATAGCAAAGTCGCTGTACTTACATGGACATATTACCTTTAATCAAAACAGACAAAATAACAAACGATCTTCTGAAAAATATTGCAAAAGTTTTATCTGAAAATTTGTGTGGCTGAAAAAGACAAGCAAATTTTTATGGCAAGAATATCATAAACATGGACCGCCCTCCATATGTAATTTTCCATGCATTACTATCTCCAGCCGGTTGAAAAGTCAAATACACACCTGCGGTCTTGCATTGGCTACGTCCAAATCATGAAGAGTAACATCTTGAACTATCTCCTTCTTTTTATGCACATCACCTTTTGGTAATGGCACATATTCTTCAGCCTAAAAATATTAAAAATACGTGTAATTCTAAAGTTATGAAATACTGTAACTATTATCCGACAAGAGATCAACATTACAACTCATGGGAATTTAACTTATCATTTACCCTATTTCTCAGCAAGCGCCACAGAGTTTCACATGATGCATTATTTCAAGGATTACTGACAGATTACAGAAGACCAATTACATAAGTTGTCTAAATTCAAATTCGAGTCCCCTCTGCAAATCCAAGCCTCCTAACGACTTTTTAAAGGCAGCAGGGCTCTAAGATCAGGAATGTGAAACTTCATATTTTTCAAGGAACCAATAAAATTCTGATGCATCACATTATAGCATAAACAGGTGGTAAATGACTGACTGGATTCTGTGCAACTTATCCTGGGTCCCTGCCACCTGAAAAACAATGCTTTAGTTTTCTAGTACCACATTGCCTCACAATTGTGAAAATTTCAAATACCTCTAAATCAAATTCAGTAGCAAATGCATCTGAGCGACCTTGTCTCTGCAATAAAGAGAAATCAAGTGATTATATGATAAATTTATCCTGAGAGCTTTTGAAATAATTTGACAATAACTACTTCAAATGTAAAATAAAGTCCTTTGCAATGGAACTGTCTGCAAAATGCTTTCTACAAACTGGAACCTACATGACAGAACCTTCATGGCATGTATCTATCTCAAAGTAAACAGTTTCTGGTTAGGTTTGTCCATGAGTTCTTCAGCTATAATTTGTCTCAAGTTAGAAGTCACCTGCAAATGCGAATAACAACGATATAAGTGTTTTGCAAAGGAATTTTGCGTTATCGCATATCTCAGGTGACATCTAATTTGAGACGGACCTTAGTGCAGATGCTAGGGAAACATTGAAGGTCTTTATGACAATGCAGTGGCGAGGAAGATGACATGGAAGAAATTCAGAAGTTGCGAAGATCTGCATAAAAGGAATAATTTCATCATTCACCTTTGTTAGAACGATCCTGAGGCTGCAAAAGCATGCATCTGAGTGGGTGCGGTATATTTGACCACTTCATTTAACTATATGATGTAACTTTGGTCAGTCGGTGCAAGTACAGTGCCGATACAACTCACAACATAACAACAAAATAGTTCAAAAGCATGGGCTCAAAAATTTACAAACCACATGCATAAACTTGCAGTCATTATAACAGTTATTGCGGAGGCCCATTGATACAAATATTATTAAAAGTCTTTAAGATAGCAGTGAGCCAAATATTTACTTCGATTGGTCGAATCTGTGACAATCTTAAAGACCGAGACATCAAAATTCAACTTGAAGCATCTATTCTCTGCAAATGATGATTACAAATTTTTTAAGAGATGCGCTTCCTCTGCAGTAACAGTGCATTTGTTCTTTTATGGGACACCTTGAGTATACAGTATGTCATGAAGTTATCTAATTTGTTTGAAAACCAAATGCTCATAGATGAATTGCATGATGTTAAAAAATGTTGCAACATACCTCAGAAACTTTTTAATACATTAAACCCTCATTTTGGCTGCAACTTTATGTAAAAAACTTCAGCTTGTACTTGTATGAAAATAGGTAAAAATGATAACAATTTGTCAATGTGACAAACCTTGACAGCTCCACTATTGGCTTCAATATAAATGACATCACCAACTTCAACTTTCTCTTTTTGCAAACTCTCGTAGATGGATGGATCCAATTTCAGCTGCTTGGTACCTTTTGCAGTCTTTAATCCAATAACTACGTGACTAACAGTTTTTCCGTAGCCTATTAAAGGAACAAGAAATCAAGATCCAATTCTACACAGAATCTAAAGGATGACAAACAGTAAAAGAATAAACAATATTTTAACATTTTTCGATTTCATTTTCAATGGTACCTCAACAAAGAAAATTTAATAAAGATGATTTGGCATCAAAAAGTATAAAAAAGTTGCCAATATTAATAGGCCTAAGAGAACCTGTCCTTGTCCTGAATATGTCTCTTCAAGGCATATTGCATGTTAATTTTTTTAATCATTCGTTTCCACTGCAAATAGCTTACAATTACCCGTCTGCAAATAGCTTACAAGTACCCGTCTTACATTTTTAGCCTCAACAGACATACCAATGAAGTTACCTACCTCCCATTGGATTTTCTGCTTCACATGGTGTCAACTCAGTTACCTAAAAATAATTCAAGATTTGTTATGGGTCAGCCAGTTATAATTTTAGGTGCCAAGGATGCTTGTTTTGGCAAGTTGAAAGAAATTTTCATAACATGTTGATTTGCACAATTAATCTTCCTACCTTTTATCATGATATTATATTAAAAAATGGCTATCAGTTTCGCATGTTAAAAACTTATCTATTTCTATGTAAATGGAAACTTACTTATAACATTAAAATACCTTATTCATTACAATTTGCTGGGTTTCAATTCATTTTCATAAATTCTTTAATTTTCAAACCAATATCCCAATGGAACAAGTGTTTTAGTTGATGTTTTTAACACCTCTGCAGAATCTAACCCGCTCCAATTTCAAGCTACGAATGGCTGACTACTTATATAGTTTAATTTGACCAAAAAAGTTGCAGCATGGGCTAAAGATCTAAGGCTTACCTCTCCTTCATAAACCTCTTTGGTCTCCTTTATCCGCAGTCCTAGGAAACACAAGTATATATGGTTATAGATAGATAAATGATGAAAAAATTCTCTGTTCTCGTGACTAGTGGTGAATGGAAATTTTCTACCAGGTGACCAAAAAAAAACGCCAAAAGCTAGATGTTAAATACCACTTTAAAATCAAAAGGTGAAGTGAAGGTGAAGTTGCGGTTTTTAGCGCCATGCGCTGGGATCGCAGAAGTAGAATAGGCCTAATCGAGTCCGCAAGCACTGGTCGTGACGCTCAAATGGTGGGGCTCTACCTGGGATTGAACCCTTTCCACCTGACTGTTTTGGCAGCAATGTCAGAGGATTATACCACTGCACCACAACACTTTCAAAAGTTATCAACAACCGCTTTATATCACCGTTTACGTGAAATGCTTGGCTATCTTTTGTGAGATGCTGCATGGTTACTTTAAGCTATGATTTCTGTCTGAAAAACCAGATTCTAAGAAAATGTAGAAGTCCACATTTCTCATTTGGAGAGAAATAATTGTGATCCTTTTCAGTCAACATTTTGTGAAAAAGTAACAAAGAGATGGATTAGAAGTTGTCTCGAGAAATATATTATTTGCAAGATGGCTGTTCTTCACTCAACTTTCAAGTAGAACTTTGTGGTCAACGGACCACACAAAATACACATGTTGTTTTGACAGTAATCAGAAATAACCTAACCTGAACCCTAATTTTAATTTTCGAATTTATATTTCAATTGATCAACCTTTATCATCAGACAAACGATCTCAGTTACAACAACCTTCTTATGTAGCACAAGGCTTTAAACATTAAATAGAATAAATCATGAAAATGTATATGCAATGAGCAAAACATGTTACATTGAAAAACATGTTAAAGTCTAAAATACGGAAGGAGAGAGGATCATAATGCAAGTTGAGGAAGAATATAGATGAAAAGATCAAATCTAAATGTAAAATTGGTCTGCTATGCAATGGATATTTCATACTGATATCATTTTCCTCCATTGAATTTAGAGTTGGCAAACAAGGAAGCAGAATCCTGCACTGAGAAACAATCTTCTGAACAAGAAGTCTTATACAACTCTGTGCTGTGAACACATTTGATACTTTAGGGGAAGAAACTTCTACAAGTTCGAAAAGAGCGAAATTTTTGGAATTAACTTATAGCAAATGGGCCAAAATGGGAAATTTTGCAGAAATAAACTTTCGCTGATTAGGTTTCTTAACACATTTTTGTACTGTCTCAAATGTTCCTCAACTCTTCAATGACTCTTCCACAGTGGGGCATCATCATGACATAGACCAAAAATTCGATTTCCTTCAACTACTTCCAAACATACCTATTTTGAAAGAGTAATGGTTGGGGATCACAAAACTTTTTAGATATTCGTTCTATCCCTTTTCTGAAAGAATGTACGAGCCTTTAAGTACTAGGCTTTCTCACAAACAGGAGCAAGAAAATTCCAGTGCAGTTGATCACTGAAAATTAAGCTACCTTATCTGCCTTCTTTAGCTCCTTCAGTGGATGTTACAGGTTAAACCTTTATATCAGTTTGATTTTTAGCCATTAGCTGACAATATTCATTACATTGACAGCACAAAATACTATTTTTTGGATTTTTTTGCTAATATTTTGATCTGTGTACCACTGGCTGCGCTATTTAGGCCATTCTTAGCAACACACTTGCCTCTCTAGTTGGATACAAAACGTGCAGACAAGAGCAGACAAACCACACTATGCTTAAATTGTACCTAAAGAGTTGATGATAACATGGTAGAAAGGATTGTTTGCGGAAATTTGCGGGTTTCAAGAAAAAAACCGGCACAATATCTCAGTTTTTTATCAAATAATGGAAGTAAAAAAATAGCGAAGGCATCACTTTGGGACTCTATGCCTCTGAAATCTAATTCTAAGACAGCTGACCCAATAAACATTGATGTCAAATGGTTTTTAAGTGTAAAAAAGAAACGAAAACTGCAAAGTAAGGGGGCATGGGCAAACAAGGGAGCTATTGTGGGTCTACAGGGTACTGAGCAGAACAAACCACAATATGTTTACAATTTAATCCTTAAAACGGGCAAGAATTACAAAGCGCTTTCATATTATCCATAGCAACAGAAAACGTCATGATCCACACACATTTTTGGCAGTTATTGTCTCTGGTTTCATTGTAAAACCTTTTAATAATCATAATAATCATCATCATCACAACTGTAATTTAGTATAGAAATTAAACGAAATTAATTTGCATTTTTCTAACCAACCAATTTATTTCAAACATATTGTTACATAGTTGCAGTAAGACCTTAAACATGAATTGTTAAGAATAAACAACAATTCTTCTTAAATAGAGAATGTCATGATGCCTTGTACAAATGCCCCACTGTGTCTTCTGAATCGTCCATAAATAAGCTTGTAGCAGCATATTTTGAAGAGGTTGTTGTTAAAAAAGAGGAAAATCAATATCTGATTATATAATTATTTAATTCTACATCTTAGGAAATTTTGCGAGAATAAACTTTCACGAACTTCACATTTTAGGAAATTTCACCGAACAAACTTTCACAAATTTCCGCCAAAAACGTGAAAATTTCTTCCCGCGAAAGTTTAAAAATGATAGATCTTACCAATTGCTCTTCTGAAGTTTTCCATCAATACTTCTGTCTTTTTCACTTCTGCAGAATACACTTCACTTCCAACCATAGGGCAAAATGGTACTTTTGGCCCAAGTTCTTGTGCAATGGCAAGTGCAAGAGCAGTCTGAAATATAATATGATACACCATGTCATAATAGAATGTTTAATGGAAAATAAACTGACTACAGTTGATACTAGTTGTACTGCAAAATGTCTTTTGGCAGGATAAACAAGAGCGGAGATGAAGGAAATTGACAATGAAACAACAATAATTTGGAATAACCATTTGTTCAAAAAAGTTTCACAAACAACTCCTTTACAAAATTTTCAGGAAAAGACTTTTTATTGTAATCTTAACTCATTGATCCCCAAACAAAAGTCCTATGCGCGATGCTTCAATCCCCATGAACAAAGCCCTCAAGACAGCCCTGTATCCCCACACTTATTCAACTTCCATGACATAATTTTGATAACTATTTTTGAATCTCTTATATATAAAAAACAAGACTCGTTAGAAGAAAAGTTTCTTAAGATGAAAGGTCAAGAAATGATTGAATTTTTAGAATATCATGATTCAATCCAAGCAACTATTGTAAAAAAATTTGCAAACAAGAAGAAACTGAAGCGATGAATTTTACAAGCCAGAGAGTACAGTAGTTGTAGATAGATGTTTGTAAAACTGTCCAGTTCTTCATGTATTTTTGTTTCAAATGATCTGAATGATTCATTTATCATATTTACTTCTGGTGTTTATAATGTTTCAAACTTGGCAAGTTCATGAATATCAGCAGTCCGATATGCACTTTAGTATCTCAGCAATCTCCTTCAAACACCATCTTGTGTTAGGCCCTACCACAATCTTTTGCCTTGCGTTGCCTGTCCGTTTCATCACAATAATTTCATAAATTAATAACCAACGGGCACACCAAATTAAAAAAGTTTACTTCATCTTTTCTAGAATCCAGATTATGAACATGACCAGATACAGTATTCTTCTGAAAGGGCAGGATTTTCATTTGTGAGAGCTCCGTTGCCCTTCGCTTTCCTTCAGCATTTGCTTCCCTTCGTGGCAACCAGCGCGCTTCACCTCTCCTTCTCACTCGCCTCAAACAAATATTTTGTACGCTTTAATCTCCGAATAAACTCCACCTTCAGCTTCTAAAACCCCTCAAAACTCTTTTCCATACTTTGATTAAGTTTCTATGAAAATGCCGTCTGGTTTAGATGCAAATAAGTTTGCTTCCATGATGTCTTAGGACATAAAATTTATCGCGATCGCAAAAACGTAAACACAGATATTCGACTCGAATTTTCTCAATGACTTTGACCTGACCCCTACTGACCTTTTGTAACCAAAAGAATGGTTGACATTTCCTCTATACAATGCTACAAATCCCGTAGACAAAGCCCCTTTTGTTTGGACACTGTTATGCAATTTCTAAGACATCCTTTTGAAGCGCCATATGGCGTCTTCGGGGAAGAGAAACTGAGCTGCGGAGGACGCCATATGGCGTCTTCGGGGAAATGAGGCTGGATTGTGGAGGACGCCATATGGCGTCTTCGGGGATCAATGAGTTAAGATAGTGACAGGGAGAATTTTGCGAAGATGCATCATATTCGAATTAAGAATCTCTAAAATTTCAAAAGGAATTTGATAAAAGAGCATAATGCATCTTCAGGGGCTGACACGTTGCCAAATATTAGGGGGGAGGGGGCGAAGCTATAGTTTCAGTTAGAAAGCATTGCTCATTTATAGTGATTTCAAACAAAAGATCTTTGTTCTAGCCAACATTGGGGGGGCCATCATACCCTCTGGCCCCAAAGTGTCCACCACTGTGTATCTTGGCGACAGCTCCCTGTCACAGTCTATGCATTGGCATCTACGGACCATGTGTTGCACAAGATAGGAATCAAATGTTTCTACTGATTTTTGCTTGTGCCCATGGCTGAAAACCTCCGAAGCCCCATTTTTACAAAACATTCAGACAGCGAGTAAGCGAAGAAAACAAAAGAAACATGTGAAGATTTTGCTAAATGTTACCTTCCTGTATACAACGCAACCAGGACAAAAAAAACTACTTGAAATTTCCCAATTTTTTTCAAGAAATCTCCTCTTCAGATGTGTGGGTAAAATTTTTTAAATGCCTGTTTAAATATCTCACAGTTTCAAGGAGTTATGGCGTCTCCAATTCACATACAAACAAAGAGGCACTGAATCTTGAACAATAGAAATTCTGGCTGAGAGACAATGGTATTAACAATAGTGATTATTGTAACAACAACCCAAAATGCCTCCACAGATCTGTGTTTTCAATTGTTCTTACTAATGTCTTTGCGCCACAGTTTCAATTGTTCAAGATTCAATGCCCCTGCGGTTTGCATGTGAATTGAAAAAATTGGCAAAGGTTTTTTACGCATTTCAAGGCATTTGGCAATAGTCTTGGAAAGTTTCAGTATTGTGCTACCTTTTGCATTCATGGCACAAGTTCTCATGATGCAAAATATGTTCAAAATATAGAATCCAAAAAAAGTTTTATCAATAGAGTGATCGCCTGACTTGAAGTGGTATAAACAAACCTTACCTGATTTTGTCTATTGGAGAAGTCATAACTCCCTGACACTGTGAGATATTTAAATAGGCATTCAAACGAGCACTGTATACCGCAACATCTGAAGAGAAGATTTATCAAGAAAATTTGGAAATTTCAAGCAGTTTTTCTACTATATGCGTTTTATGAAGGCAGGTAAAATTTGGAAAAATCTTCACAGGTTTCTTTGTCTCCTATTTGCTTATTCGCCGTTTAGTTGGTCTGTCAAAATGAGGCTTTGGAGGTTTTCGCCTAAGGGCCACTGGCAAAAATCAGCAAAAGAATTTGATTCCCATCATGTGTTGTACATACCTTGCCTGTTCCTGGAGGTCCTGCCAGTAGGACTGCTCTACCTGCCATCTTTTTTGCTCTGATAAGTTCAACTATGATACCACATGCCTGCAAGAAAAAGACATATCCTTCAGATGTATTCAAAAAAGGAACCAGTACTGTACATGCTAAAATGTGCAAAAATACTTTGTGGCAGCAAAAACGGTTTCATTTAAATGAGATTGGCAACAGCAGCCTTAGATTTCAGTTGTATATTTGAAAACCTATTCCTTTTATTCTTGTGTACCAATTCAGATGGTCGGATTTCAAATTTTAAGACCCTGATGGAACAAGGGAAGATATTTTAAACCTAGCATCACAGTGATAAAATCTAGTGATCCCTAGCCTACCATTGAAAATTTAATTCATTTGCTCCACATGCAACATGGTGTAATGAACTCAGAAATAATGTATCCAAGGAAACAGTGACCTGAAAGATTCTAGATTCATTTACTTTTTGGAAACTTTTACAGTTAATTGTACAAGTTACTTCATCCAGGAAACAGTTTTTCTGTTTGGGAATACAATTGCTTCCTCAACAGTTTACACGGAGTGTGAAGAAAACAAAAGTAGCAACGAATTTATGTGGACCAGTTTGGCTGGTACAAGGTCCCAAATGGGAAACGTTGGTGGATCTGTACAGTATGGACCACATCCATTAGTTCCCTAACATTCTAAGAATGGATCATAATAGATGAACAATAGGAACGAAAAACAAAACTATGATATCGGATGTGTTCCGAATTATAAAATTTGGCTCAAACATCTTCTTGTTGGAGGAATTCCCCATTTTAATGTTTAGATTTAATTCAAAACAAGCTAATAGGGTCTACTGGGGTAAAATGGGTACATGTGGGGTAAAATGGGTCAGGTGAAAAATATGGGTAAAATTTGTTACAATCTTTGCTCAGAGTTTTCCTCTTGCTAGAACCAATCAAACTACCCTCCTTGACATAGTTGATTTATCAGTTCCGGGTCTACTGTTTTGAGCAATCAGCACCACCTATTTTATTCCCAGCCTACCCATTTTCCTCAGTAGACCATATAAATATTTGAAGGCAAGAACACCGCAAAACAATGTTATGCTTAAGAAAAGATGGCTATTTCTAGACGTGGCTAACAGGGCTTCTGCAGAGCTAAACTTTAGTTTAGCTCTGAAGAAGTTTAGCTCTGAACCAGTCTGCAGTGTATGACAGTTCTAGACAAGATCTCATGCATGCAGACTAACAAAGCAGTGGCGTGCTCGTGTGCAAGGTCTGTGGTTCCTTTGTTTTCAAAGTAGTGAACAAAAGGTCCTGTTCAAAATCGGCATGCACATACAATTTTTGTGAAAAATCTGGTGCGTGCAGTTGCCACACACTCTGCAGATTGGGCTCTGAGGAAGCCTTGTATGCTGAGGTGAAATATCAGCTCATACATATACTCAATGTATCTGAAAAATAGTTGTCTTTTTTCACGTCGTTTTGCGCCAGTCTGCAGAGTATGGCACTTCTTTTCGATGAGATCTCCGGTGTGCTAGGAGAGATTTCTTTTGTTCTCTATTATCTTTTTGTAATATGAAATCTCCGGTGTGGAAGTGCCATTCTCTCACAGCCGTTTCAGTGGAACCTGTATTGATTCTGTGCTTACTTGTGTGACGAATCCCCGCCGTGAGGGAACAAAGGGATTAGATAGCTAGAAACAAGAGAGAACGCACGGCATACCTGACTACAGCTCACAAAACTCCGTTTCGCTACATTTTGGCACTTGTAAAACTTTCAAAATGCTTTGATTCCCAATGAATTGAAGAACAGTTTGGTACTGAAGAATGCTAAATCGGTCTCCGGGTTCCATTTCTACTCCGCTATTTACCATGGGCGATGCGCTCAAAAGGCACAAATCGCGTGATCACCAATCCATGCTTTGTTTCCCTGTGCATTCTTCGCATCTGCATGAAAGTGCAGGTCATTCTGCGTTTATAGATACAAAGATCAAGATGGTGGGTTATGTTTTGGCTGAGCGCAAGCAGAAAGAAAAAGATGAAGAAATGCTGTTTTGTTGCGTGATTTCGCGACTCGCAAAAAATGCTCGCATTTTGAAATTTTTATTTGACAAAATAAAACTCTTTAAACTACCAAATAAACCAGATAGCTTCAACAAGGATGGCCTGAATAATCATTTTCAAGTTTCAATGTTGTCAAAGGTGAGATTACAACTTATCTATTTGCCAACAAAGATCAGTTTTATTTGCGCGATTTTGTAAAATTTCTTGTTAATTTACGATCCGGGGAGAATCAAAGTTCCATAATACTGGATGCATAGCAGCTGTGCTCTGCAGACCTGGTTTTGCGGTGTTAATCATTTTACATATGATTATTACAACATTTTCAATTGAGCGAATTGAATCGAGAAGAAACTACAATGGCAAGCTGTGTGCCAATTCTTGCTTCAAAAGATGCTTGCATTTGCAACGAAGTGTACCTCTATAATGTAAACTAAAATGTTAAAATGTTTAATACCGCTATAAATAAATGGCTGGCTGAGAAATTTCCCCACAAGAAACGTTCCCTGTTTGGAACCTTGTTATGTGAATCAGTGAAGTGCCAAACTGGTGTACATAGACTTTGCCAGACATTTTCTTTCACTGTGATTAAGTCTAGAACTAATGACTGACAGATTTCTCCCGCCAACAAAACAACCTGGCCTGGGCCTAAAATATTCTTTACCTCGCGACCATTTTCTTGACCAACCAGTCCAGATCCAATTGCATGTGCAGCACCATCTTCATTCAGGCCTAGTCCTTTCACATGACTGTGAGATGCGATTCTTTGAGTCTTTGTTGTGCTTTTTACTTCTTCAATCTTCATTTTGCTTGTCAGAAATTCCTTCTTGTCACAGGTTGCTTTGTGCAGAAGAGCGTTGCCAAGTTAGGCCACTTTTACATTGCGCGCCTGGTCCCAGACCTCTTCAGGAAGCACATGAGCAGGACTCCGCAGTGGTCTTTTCAAGTTGTATCATCTGGAGTACCTCAGGGGTCTGTGTTAGGACCTATACTCTTTAATTTCTACATTAATGACCTCTTCTTATTCATTTGGGAAGCTAGTCTGCATAATTATTCCGATGATAACGCTATCAGTGCCTACGCTAAGAACTTGCCAGACTTGATTAGATTACTACAAGACGAATCAAATAGAGCTAATAATAATAATAATAATTATTATTATTAATTGCGCGAGCGAAGCGAGGGCTTACTATTAGGAAGCACCCGAGTTTCGTTCCTGGTCCACGCATATTTTATTGTTGTTCATTGTTATTTTCCGCTTGTCAAAAGGTGTGCGTCATAAATTTGCATAATATAACAAAAGGAATCACATTGTGCTCACATGATTTTAGTTGATGGTTTATTGCGTCATTGCTGATGGTTCAAGAGGAGTTATTGTTTTGGTTGATCCTTGTTTGAAAGGAAGATTACTCGACCCATTAGCGGTATTTCAGGCATTCCTTTGATGCAACGTTGTGCTTTACAACTCTTTATTGAATGAAATAAATAAAAATAGTTTGTTGTTTGATTTCAATCAATGTCTGAAAACGAACTGAAGTAAAAATTATTTACGTTGAGTTCCTTCGTTTATTAGGCCCGATGCAACAGTGAGCAAGGGTCTTTTGACACTCTTTGATAAAAGGGCACTAGATTTTTGAAACTACAAGGATTTTTACGAATCCTTCGCGAATTTTTCTTGATGACAAAGGTATGTGTCAACAGCGTACGAAATTTTATCAGGTAATAAAACACCACCCGATTGTGAGCACCCAAGGGACACATCGCCGATTTTCTTTGCACAGGATCCTCGAAATCAACTGGAATCAATAAGTTAGGCCACAGGTAACAGGGAAAAATTAGTATAAAAGTAACAAAGTGTTTACCAAATTTGCCAATTTTGTCTAGATTAGATCAGGCCAACCCTGACAATGTTTGTGATACAAACAGGAGTGGAGACGGGAACAGTTTGTATCACAAACATTGTCATGGTTGGCCTAATCTAATCTAAACAAAATTGGCAAATAATTTGGTAAACACTAAAGTAAACGAGGAGTGTATCACTCTGCAAAAATCTCGTACACCCTTGGCAAAAATCCTTTTGTTTTCAAGAAAAATCCCTGAAAAATCCCTAAAAATCCTATTGTTTTAAAAAATCTCGAACGCCATTTCGGAAGAGTGATACACCCCTCGAAAGTAAAGACAGGGGTACTTCTTACTTTTATACTAATTCTGTGGTTAGGCAACGTTCAAGAATGATAAGAATTACTGGAAATCACAAGATGCTAATAATAATCTCAGCCCGCTATTTTGAAACATGATCTTATTTCTCCCTAATAAAGGATTTCTCGTAAGGATGAAAGGACCCATCAATTTCTGCATACACGTATTTAGAAATTTTCAGTACTGGCCCAAATTCTTAGTTTCTTACAAAAAAATACATGTACCAGGTGTCCCCAAAAAAAGGTAACAGATTTGATGGGGACTAGCGATGAGAGTATAAGTCGAATCGATCCCAAATAAGTTTTGGAGTACTCTTCGATAGTTAACTTGAAGATTAATACCTCGTTTGTTGATATTGGCGCATCAAGAGTTGAAATATTAATCTCGAAAGCCAAAATTTGAGTCCATCTACAAACCAGAGCTTTTGGGTTTTGGCCTACACTGCTAACTCGCTGGTTAGGGGAATCTCCTCAGTCAAAGACATTTTTGGACAAGGATCGATCATCGGTCCTTTGGGTACCCGTTTGAAAGAACGTAAAAAAACTGAAAACTAACAAACAAATTAATGAATATAGTCACCAAGGAATATTTTTCTCCAGTCAAAATGCATTTACAAAAGTACACCAAGCCAAGCACGAATGAGCATTTTTTATGTTCCCTTGGGCATATACGATTGCTTGTTTCGTAATAGTTTCGTGAGAGATGATGCAAAAAACATGTCATTCAAGCAATGATGATTGCAAGATAGTCTATGTGTTAAAGCCTACGGGACTTATTTCGCTGATGAATAATTTTTCTCAGGCAGGTGTAATTCAAGGTTTTTGTAGAATCAAGAAAGGGGTCCCTTCGGGCCTAAATTCTTGAATCTGATTGTGAAGGTCAAAGTCAGATTTCCACTAAAATGTGTTCCTAAGCACGAGGTTTCTTGTTTTTACTTGGCTATGATTGAGGAGATTCCCCAGCACAGCGAGTTAACAGCTTAGGCCAAGCCCCAAAAGCTCTGGTTTGGAGTAGGAGGCAAATTTGGACTTTCAAGATTAAGATTCCAACTCTTGATGCACCAGTATCAACAAATAAGGTATCAATCTTCAAGTTAACTATCTAAGAGTACTTCAAAACTTATCAGGGGTCGATTCGACTTAAATTCTTATCGCTAGCCCCAATCAAATCTTTTACCTTATTTTTTGGGACACCCGGTATCTGATTTCTGGCAAACAACATTGTGAAAAACGTCTTTGCCAAAATTTAAAAACATGATACGCGCACTTACTATCGATTCGTTACTTCTAGTAATAATGATAATAATCTATATTTATACAGGTAAACTTGGTCAGCTTGCACAGAAGCTGCTATCACTCAAGGTCCTGTTAAAATTAAAAGTCTAAAGAAATTAAAGATATCAAATTACAAGTTTAAGTTTAAAAAGCCAGGTAATACACAAATAGAATTAAAAATCACAGTCAAGTTGATTGCATTGTCTCTTAAAATTTACAATTGACTGTTCCCCTTTCAACGCATTTGGCAGTTTGTTGAATATCAATGACCCTTGAAAGAAGAATGATTTGCGGCCAGCTTCAGTGCGAACTTTTGGAAGCAAAAGATTGATGTTGTTCCCACGGGTTTCCTTGTGATGTTGAATTTTCTTGAAATATAGCCTTCGAACAGTCTTGGTGCTAGTCCGTTTTGGCATTTAAACACCTCAACAAGGCATCTCTTATTTCTTGCATGATTCACAGTTGGCAGTTGAACTCTTTGGCTATTTCCATTGATGATAGCTAAGACTCTATTTCGGATTCTTTCAAATTGTGTTTTATGCGTATTTGACATACCGAGCATGATATTGCTGCAGTACAACATCTGTGGCAAAATCATTACTTTGTAGATCGTTTCTGCTACCCATGGGCTGACGTTGTGTCGGTGTCGTATACGAGCAAGTAATTTTGCTTTCATGGTCAAACTTTTATCCATAGTAACACCAAGATATTCGTACGAGTCCGATTCGCTGATCAAATCATCGTTCAACGAAATGTTTACTTTTTCCGACTTTGTGAGTTTTTGGTGTGTTCCGAATCACACAAATTCAGTTTTTGTTTTCTTCAGGTTAAGAACGAGATTGTTACTTGTGAAACATTTTGCGACGTTGTTAAATTCAGTGTTCAACGATTCCTCAATTTTGTTGCTGTCTTTATCGGATGTAAATATTACAGTGTCATCAGCGTAAAGTAGAATCATACACTTCTTAATCTGTTCTGTGATGTCGTTTATCACAATTGTAAACAGCAGTGGGCCCAAGATGGATCTTTGCGGAACTCCACAACTGACTGGACTGACTTTCAGAGCATGTACTTTGAAAAGATACAAACTGTTGCCTGTTGAATAGGTAACTTTCAAAGCATGTGAGTTCTTTTCCATGTACTCCATATATCGGCAATTTGGCTTGCAATAGTGCATGATCTATTGTGTCGAACGCTTTTCTTAGGTCGACGAATACTGCTCCTGTTAATTTACCTTTATCCATGCTGGTCCTTATGAAGTCAGAAAAATACGTGATTGCATGCTCAATAGATGATCTCCGTCGAAAACCAAATTGACAGTCCGAGCGGAGGTTGTTTTCTTCGAGATATGTATAAAGTTAGAGAGTCTGGTACCCAGGGTATCAAAGTCCAAGAAATGTTCAATGAACATCAATCACCTGAGAACGCTTTGCATCGAGATTTATAAAACAATGCATAGTATGAACCCTCGCTTCATGCAAGCAATATTTCAATTTAAATCTGAGGGCAGGTTCTCCAGAAACCAATTCGACTTAGTACATTACAGACCAAATCAGGTCACTTTTGGATCAAATAGCCATAGATCGCTTGGGCCAAAAATTTGGAATGGATTATCCAATGATTTCAAAACAGCCGAAAATTTGACCATTTTTAAATGTTTGATAAAAAGCTGGGATGGACCTGAGTGTCAGTGTAATGCTTGCCGATTTGAAAATGGCTAAACAATGCCCAGTGGCGGAAATTATGGGGGGTTGGAGGGGCAACTGCCCCCCCCCCAATTCGACAAGACTCGGACATTTTCCATAAAAATCGGAAACATACGTGGAATCGAAAGTGCAACGAAGGAACGAGTCACCATCAAGAAGTAGAAGAGTTTTTATCTGTAAAGAGCAAAAAAAATTCACAAGCTCAAAGGCATATTCTAAAGTTCTTATTCACTTTCATTTAATTCAAAAACGAGAAGAAAGTTGTTGGGTATAGGTCCGAGAGTAGCAATATTTCCGAGTGATGTCGGAACGTGATTGGGAGAGGCATTCTAAGCCAATGTAAAGGTTGGAGTTCTCAAAATTTTCCTGGACAAAAACTTCAGACAAACAATCAGCGAATTTTCAAAGTTTCCATGTTGAGGACAAGCAAAAATTGGATTGCGAGAAGCGTTTTAAGACAGAGTAGGGGTTCTTCGTGCAAAAATTGTTTTTGAGATGTGGTTATTCAATGTCGTCAAATATTCAGATTTGTCACAGGCAAACAAGGGATCCAAGAGATCTCTTGAGCCAAAATCGATTATTTCTATTCAAAAACGTTCTGGGGATGATGCTACTCCATTTGAATATGTTACAAAATTATCAAAATCCCAATTCAGGACTGGCAAACACAGGGTCGTGAAAGGCATTCTAAGCAAAAGTATGAAGCACGTCCTCAAAAATTTTCTTGAGTCCTTGTAGCTGTTAGCCCTACCTTCAAAATACAATGCCCTGTATCTTTCACTGCAATATTGCCACTGTGTCAAATATATCATATGTGAATATATATATGTAGATATGTACAAAATAGAACGACAATATGCAAAAAAAATTATTTAATGTTTACTTTATTATAGGTTAGTTTATTTATGTATATATTCGATTTAGAGGATAGTTTATTCATGTATATATTCGATTTAGATTAGTTATTTCATTATATGTAATAGCTAGATGAAATATCGAATTAAAATAAGTTGAAACAAACAAACAGCATATTCGTGAAAAACCCAAAAACATACTAAACTTAGAACATTTTTAGACCCCAAGAATATACTCATTCCTTCATAGTTAAAAAAAAAACTAAATGTTTCTTTATCGGCAACTGCGCTGCAATACTTTGGTGCAAACTCAGCTTAGCACTCACCTTGTCAAATTTTCTCATCAGCAACCCCAAAAATATACCGATTTTGCACCAATTAGCGTACCCAAAAGTATACTAGACAACTAGACAACGTTTCCCAAACCCAAAAAGTGTCTGACTCCCCCGTCACCTACTAATAGGGAGTCCCCCCCCCTGGGAGTGAGCATCTTTTTGCGATTCAAGACTCAAGTGACATTGATTGGGCATACACTTTCAACATTTCAAATGGCCGTCACGTGGTATGTTTTATGGTGGGTTTTAGCTTTGAAACGCAATTGGTACCTGATGTTTTATCATGCTCGTTTGAAAAAAGAACGCGGGAAAGGGTGCCTTTCTTCAAAGTAGGCATGGGCACGGGCCCAGGGAAGGCAGGAACACTGCAAAGCAACGATAGATCAAAAATAACTACTTTTTAAGATCAAATATTGATATATCTTTAAGACCTGATATTTCGCCTGGGCATAAGAGGCTTCTCCAGAGTTAAATGCAAGCTTGACCTCTAAATTAGAGCTCGAATTTCATTGACAATCTGAACTACCTCTAAGAATCTTTGAGGTAGGTATATTGGATTGAGGCCGATTAATTTCTACAATTTTTAAAAGGTGCAAGCATTTTTTTACCTACATGGTATAGCGATAAGTAATCCAAGGCGGATCATGCCAGCTTCTGTTTTTCTTTGAAATTATGCCGACAAATCTATTGCCATAGGCCGTATTTCGCATTCTGATGAATTCTGCTCATTTTCTTATCACATGCTTGATATAACACTGTGCATAATTAATCGCAATCTTTTGAACACGTTCTTCGAATTTAACGTAATCTATTTGATTTCATGATATCAATATTAACTAACGCTGTCTAGAACGTAAAGCAACCAACGCTATATATCATTCAAACTGCTTAATTTTGTTGAGAAATTTTGATCTGTTGAAACAAGGGCGCCTACCTTTCTACCTTGTATGAATTTATTCCGGTGTTCATGTGTATACGATAATTCAATTATTCAGTTATTTCTATTCCAACAAATCGCAGATCATTTTATAGTCGAGCTACTTAGTTTAGGATATTCTTTTCAATAAAATCAGTCAAAAATACCTTATATACCAAGGACTGCAAGGTCTATGAAAGGGTCGCATGCCTACTAAATTGATGGTATCAACTGGTTTTATTTAAATGATGTAAATGTTTGGCTCTGGCACGCAGGGGTAGCAAAATGAGTGCAGGACATATATACCGGGTGAGTCACGAATAACGCCCGGCGCTTGAAAGATACTGCTCCTTCCATATCAAAGCAATAATATTAACAACTGCCTTGTTTCACTACCGATATTTTCAGTTAGATTCAGTAATTTACCCTGCTTTAAAATCAGTCATTCCTTCCCGTGGATATGGGAAATTTTCGGCATTCATATACGGGCAAAAACGAATGAAAACGAAGAGTAAAATGTCCTTCGTTTCCTTTTTAACAATAATGACGCTGAATCAAACGAACAAAATCAGCCAGGCAGATTTTTAGATTTACCTTTCTTCTTTCGTTAGAAGCACAAGGCGAGAGTCTGCCCTACTGGTTTCCAGGCAACGTTTGTTTGTTTGTAATCGCTTTGAATTTAGGTGTCAATCAAATGCGATTGATGCTGTTGTATTACAAAATTTTCCCTGTTTTCCCCTAAATGAGTCATTCATGCTAGGGGAAGACTTTGTTCATCGTCCCAAGAGGATAGCACTTGCTAAAGCATAAGGTTTTTAAAATCCGAACGGAGTGACCTATTTCAGGCAGGAAAAATTCTACAAATGATTGAAGAAGGTGACTATTCAATCAGATATTGCAAAATAATATTGCTTACATATTCAGAGAGCAGCAACTTTTCAAATCGCATGCGTTTTTTCTTAATCACCAGGTGGTATGACGTCTGCTCTTCCCACTTCAATCATGTCAGACCATTTACTATTTTGGCTAGGACGTCCCCTCCCGTCAACAACAAACAACAATTCTGTTAACTATGTTGATGATTAATTTTTGGTTTAAAATTGTCTCTGAGTTTTTAGGACAGTTGATGTTATTTATATTTTCAGTTTGGCAGCTGGTTCTCTCAAGTCTCTTTGTTATAAATTGTCATATCAATTTTAACATTGTCTCAACAACAATAGAATTCCTTTTTGTTAGTTCCTACTTTATGTCGATGATAAATTCTGGTTTCTGTTTGTTTCGAAGTTCAAAACAATTTATGTCATTCGTATCTTCTTCTGGGCAGCTGGATTTCACGAGTCTCATTGTTTTATTCATTTCATTGGTTTCGACGTTTCGACATAACACGAAAAAGAAAACTCTTCTTTTCGCCGACTTCTCATGTTATGTTGATGATTAATTTGGTTTCTGTTTTATTTGTTTCCGAGTCCAAGAAGGTCATTGTCATTAGTATCTCCTTCTTGGTAGCTGATTCTTGTGAATTTTTTCGTCATAACTGTGTTATTCATTTTAACTTGATCAACAAAGCTGACTGTATTTTGCTGATTTGTACAATATCTTGATGATTGATTTTGATTGCATTTGTCTCTGAGTTGGGGTCAATTGATGTTATTCATATACGTGCAGGGTGTCCCAATAGCATTTTGCCCCCGTTGCCTAAAGATTGCAATAGAAGGGCAAAATGTTCTCTCCAAACTTTCATATGATGTTGCTCTTCAGATGTTCAAATAAAGTTTGCTGCCATGCCCGTAGAAATCCGTTGAAAAATGATGAAACTATGAACTTCTGAGACCAAATTTGCCTGACGATAGAAACCAGCGGTCGGCAATTTGTCTTACTATTTTGCAGTGATACGTATCTTCACGTGAGGTTAGAAATTTTCTATGAGGTCAGAAATAGTGGAACCTCTGAGGATTTTCGGAATTTTCAGGAGAGCTATGACATTTGAGGCTGCTGTTTCATTTTCAATCCATGAAGCTATTTATCGCTGCAAAATTGTAAGACAAAATGACCGGCTACTGGTTTGAGTCATCGGGAAAATTTGGTCTCCTGAAGGTCATTGCTCCATCACTTTTTCAACAGATTTTTATGGGGATGGTAGCAAACTTTAATTGAACATCTGAAGAGCACCATGGTGCAAAAGTTTGGCGAGAACCTTTTGTCGTTGTGAAGCTATCTTCAGACAAACGGAGCAAAATTTTTTTTTTTGGACGCATAGATATATATCTCTTTGCAGCTGGTTTTCACGGGATGAACAAAGATAACTTTTCTTTGGCTGGTTCTCATGTCGATGATAGATTATGGCCCGGGGGAGGGGCACTCAGCACATGCACAAGCAGGGAGGTAAGTCTGATATTTTTGGGTCAGAAGATTGCCGAAAGTGATATTTTGGATCCAAATTAACTGAAATTATGGTCATGATATTTTTGGGCAGCAAATTTAGTCAAGATGGTATTTCTAGGTTCTCTAGAGGCAATCCTGGCCTCTGCATTGTTTCAGGATCTTTTATTTTCGTTTACAGATGTCAAGGCATAAAATGAGCTGATATTTTTGGGTTGCCTCAACATTTCTTGGATTGACCCCCCAATTGTACCTCTTGGTTTTAACGAGTATCGAGATCATAGAATTGTTTTATTGATCTCAACTTGACCACAACAGAGATAGCAAGATAACTCTCCTTTTATTGACTACGTTTGACTTCTGCATGTTTCTGATTTCAAGGTAGTTAATGTCATTTGTATCTCCTTCTCGGCATTTGGTTTTCGACTTTAACTTGACCTCAACAAAAATAGCTTTTGTTTTGATGATTAATTTTTGCCTCCGATTGTTTCTGAAATCAAGAATTTATATCTCCTTCTTGGCATCTGGTTTTCGTGAATTTCCTTGTCATCAATAATTTCATTGATTTTAACTTGACCTCAACAGAGATAACTTTCTTCTGATGACCAATTGTGGTTTCTGTTTGACTCTGAGCTCCAGATGGTTCATGCCATCTCCTTGTTCTGGGAATCTGGTTTTCGTAAAGCTCCTGGTCATCAATGTTTTCGTTGATTTTAGCTGGACTCCAATAAAGATATTACTTTTCATTTTGCTAATGCATAATTTTAATTAAATTTCAATACACGATTACGCTAAAGATGGCGGCAAGGAACTTTTTACCAAGATGCATTGCGTTCCAATTAAGAATCGTTAACGATTCCACAGGGATTCGATCAGTGGATTCATGGTGGATTCCATTAAGGGCAGTGCATCTTGGTAGAAAGTTCCTTGCAACCATCTTTAGCCTAATCGTCTGATTAATTCTGATTCTTATTCTAATTTACTGCAACAACATTTTTATAGACTTGTCACCATCTAAGAAACAACTATTTGAAAACATCCAAATACGATGTTTAACCCTATTACTACCGGGGGGGGGGGGGGCGCGGCAAAGTTTATTTGATGTAGTGTCGTCAGTTCGAAAGATAAAGACCTGAAACTTCGCGACTTTTCCTGAAATTTCATGGAATAATCAAAATTTGTAATTTTTTTCAAAATGGTAGATACTGATAACGTGACCAACCTCATTTGAACACGTGGTCAGCCAGAAATTAAAAAAGTGAGTCTACTTTTTGCAAGGATGACCGTACAACATTGAGAATACCACCATTCGATAGCTCTCAATGAGGGCTTTCAGATGATGTATTTTGATGACGTCAGCAAATTTAACGTTCATGACGTCATCAAAGTTTATGACGTCATATAGATAATAACAAATGTATTAGATAACCTTAAATGGTCAAAATTGGTTCTATTGATTATTATGAACAATTTTAAGGCATTTTAGAGGGGTTTATTTTCATCAGCCCGGGTAATTAGGGGTTTAAGTTTCAGCCCGGGCTGAAACTCTGTTTAGTGCGAAAAGTAGACAAAAGCGCATGCGTCATTGATTTTTCAGCCCGGTCTGAAAAAATATTGGCCATTACATGGGCGCGTCATGTAAAACAATGTGGATTAACATGCTAATTAAGGGATTAACGTTTTATCTCGGCTAGCACAAGGTGAGATGAAATTTCAGCCCGGGGCCAATTTTCAGCCCGGGGCGAAACATTTTCCATGTAATGGCAAATTGATATTTACAAACTTTCGACCGTAGAGAAGGGCTGAAGTTTCACCTCGGGTAAACGGGCTGAATTTTCAGCCCGGGCTGAAAACTCCCATGTAAACAGGCCCTAAATGAAACAATGACAAACTTATGCAAATAAATGATAAATGTACGATATAAATAATGAGCTTAATTGACATTACATTGCCGATTTTCATTCAGTGATGCTTTGGGATACATTCTAGTAGCATTATGAAAGAAATTATCAACTAAGAACTTAAATATTGCCAATATTGCCTAATAGTAAGAAAATAGTGCAATTTCCCTCAATTATGACGTCATAGTGACATCATGGATGTAATGAACAGTTAAAAAAAAGTAGCCTATTGTGTAGATTTTGTTCTTTTACACCATTCACAGTGATCCAGAACAATAGAGCTAATGGAAGAAATACCAAAAATTGAAGTTTTCTATTTCTAACTACTAATCATACCACTCAAAACTAGATATGTTGGCCATCAAAATAAAGAAAATTTCATCGAAATCGGACATGCGAGCCCAGAGAAAATCGAGGTCAAAGTTTGGTGAAATCTACAAGTGTCAATTTCATGGCAATTTATCAAATCTTCCTCTAATTGATTAATTAATGCCAAAATCCAAATTCTCATTTCTTGGCTTCGAAATGTCCGATTTGTATGAAATCAACTTTATTTAGTACATGAATATAACAGCTTTCAACGGATTATCAACCAGAAGCAATATGGATTCTAATTTCACGCTTAATTGGACATGCTCAGGGGCAGCACGGTTTTGGCATTTTTGGCATCAAAATTTGGAAATTTCTTATTCACACTTGAAAAACAAAAAAGTGACTCAAAGTGACTCTACCAGACACACTTTTTGTGGAAGTACCACGTCTCAGCTGAAAATCTACCGAGGGAATCGTACAGAATCGTACAGAAAAAAGTTATACGCAATTGAAAAAGTCAAGTGTACCTCTTGATTTTGAAGAAAAAGTTGGGCTTTTTTGTTGCTTTCTAAGCAACATGAAATGGAATGGAATTGTTGAAAGTAACTGCTAGTGACTTCAATTCATCTTTTGAGGAAATTCAAATCGTAAAATTGAAAACAAGCTTTTTCACTGCTCCTCCGCAGAGACAGATAACAAAGCAATGTAAACTGCTTCTTTTTTATCATTTCTTCACAAAGCATTAGGTCAACAGCTTATAACGTCCAAGATAACTTCATTATGAAGTGCACTAACTTCTAAGCTAGTTACATCTAGAAAACTTGATAAAAAGACTATGATCTAGTTGATATTTACGAATCGTATTTTGTTTCTTCGATAAAAGACTGAATCAGCGAAACATAGGCAACTGCAGAAAAGTGTCCTTTTTTGTCAACAGATCTTGTTTCACCATTGCAATTACCGGGGTTGGTGTTATTAGCATTCTTACAAAAATGTCATGAAGGCTGGCTTGAACTGAAATCCGTCTCGCTCTACATCCTGCCCCACTACGGAAACTGCGTACGTGTTTCTTCCATGCTTCAACTCCACTCTCACCAGACCAAATAGCAATTGTTCTTCCGTCCTGCATTTCAAAGAGCGAGACAGACTTCTATTCAAACTAACATTCGTGACATTTTTGTAAGAATACTAAAAAAAATCAGCTCCGGTAATTACAAAGGTGAGACAAGATCTGTTGAAAAAAAGGACATTTTTCTCCACTTGCCATGTTTCCAATGAGGAGGAATCGCTGATTCAGTCTATGTAAAAATGAAGTTTTATCGAAGGAACAAAAGACGATTCGTAAATATTAACTAGATCATAGTCTTTTTATCAAGTTTTCTAGATGTAACTAGCTTAGAGGTTAGTGCACTTCATAATAAGTTATCTTGGACGTTAACAGTTGTTGACTTAATGCTGTGTGAAGGATTGATCAAAAAGAAGCAGTTTACATTGTTTTGTTATCTGTCTCTGCGGAGGAGCAGTGAAAAACATTTATTTCAATTTTACCATTTGAATTTCCCCAAAAGATGAATTGAAGTCACTAGCAGTTACTTTCAACAATTCCATTTCATTTCATGTTGCTTAGAAAGCAACTAAAAAAGCCCAACTTTTCCTTCAAAATCAAGAGGTACACTTGACTTTTTCAATTGCGTATAACTTTTTTTTCTGTACGATTCTGTACGATTCCCTCGGTAGATTTTCAGCTGAGACGTGGTACTTCCACAAAAAGTGTGTCTGGTAGAGTCACTTTGAGTCACTTTTTTGTTTTTCAAGTGTAAATAAGAAATTTCCAAATTTTGATGCCAAAAATGCCAAAATCGTGCTGCCACTGAGCATGTCCAATTAAGCATGAAATTAGAATCCATATTTCTTCTGGTTGATAATCCATTGAAAGCTGTTATATTCATGTACTAAATAAAGTTGATTTCATACAAATCGGACATTTCGAAGCCAAGAAATGAGAATTTGGATTTTGGCATTAATTAATCAATTAGAGGAAGATTTGATAAAATTGCCATGAAATTGACACTTGTAGATTTCACCAAACTTTGACCTCGATTTTCTCTGGGCTCGCATGTCCGATTTCGATGAAATTTTCTTTATTTTGATGGCCAACATATCTAGTTTTGAGTGGTATGATCAGTAGTCAGAAATAAGCAACTTCATTTTTTGGTATTTCTTCCACTTGCTGGATCACTGTGATTGTACTAAGTTTCATCCTCATATCTGCAGTATTGACGAAGTTACGGAGAGGGGCACTAAGGGTCCAAACAGCCCGGTAGTAATAGGGTTAAACATTATAAGTGACAGAAGAAATAGTGAAAACTACCATCAGTAAACCACATCAGAAATAGAATCTGTGGAATTGAGGCGTTTAAATGCTTGAACGGTCTTGCAGCACCTGACGTTATGGAATACTTTCAAGGTGTAAAACACCACAAAGCAACTCTTGGAAATATTGCCTCGATAACAATATATTTCCTTCCAATTAATGCTTTTTTACTTCGATGATTAAATTTGGTTCTTTTTGTTTCTATTTTCAAGGCAGTTGATGTCACTTGTATCTTCTTTTGGGTAGCGGTTTTCACAAGTCTATATAAATTTCAACATTGCCTCGATAACAGTATACAGTATTTCCTTTCACTTAATTTATTTTTATGTCGATGATTAATTTTGCTTTCTGTTTGTTTCCAATTTCAAGTTGATGTTATTTGTATGGCATCTGGTCTCTTGACATTTCAGATCTCTTTGTTATAAATTGTTATACCAGGTGAGCCAAAAAAAATTTAGCACGTTCAGCGGGCTGTGGAACAAAAATTACACAACCAATATTCAAAACTGAATTGTTAATCTATCAGTCAAAGGCTAACTTAGATGTCAAATATTTTTGGGTAAAAATCACTCATCTTTTAGCCAGGGGGGGGGGGGTACTTCACTATCGAATTAGACAGGGATGTGTGCCAGTTTTGGGTAGCTTTTAGCTGGAAAATTCTAGGATTCGGATATACTTTTACTGGAAAATTTCTGTGATTGGGGTATACTTTCATTTGCAATTTTCTGGGATTGGGGTTGACTGTTAAACTAAAAATTCTGGTAATGAGTGTTGAATGTCCCCATTTATTCAGAGCAGATTTGTTCTTCTTGTGACTATATCTCAGAGAATATCCTTTCTTTCGCCTTGAAATTGAATGCCCCTTTAACGTTGAGTTGTTTTTGTTACTTCTTTAAAATTATGGGATTGGGTATCAATATTTCACCTATATTGTGGGATAGGGTATGAATATCTGACCAAAATTCTGAGATTGGGTCATAACAAAAACCTTGGTGGCGCACTTGTATACATTCATAGTGAAGTAACCCCGCCAAATGTCCTTTTTGACAAAGCCGGTATTGATTTTTACTTGACCTCAGCAACGACAACTTTTCTCTTTACTTATTCATATTTTATGTTGGTGATTAATTTTGGTTTCTGTTTGTCTCTGACTTCAACTGTTGATGAAATTTGTATTTTCTTCTTAGCAGCTGGTTTTCACAAGGCTCTTTGCTATAAACTGCTATATCAATTTCCACATGACAAAAGCAACAATATATTTTCTTTCCGTTAATTCTCATCTTATGTTGATGATAAATTTCGGTTTCTGTTTGTCTCCAACTTTAAGACAGGAGCCTGCGTTCCAGACCACTTCAAGAGGAAAGTAGTATGTGTAACGGAGCGCTAATCCGTGTTCAAGCGATACGGGGGCGATACATTGAATTGCGAAATAATTAAGGGCATTCTTTCACCCATCTGATTGGCTGCAATGAAGTCAGTGATCAACGCAACGGTAGCCTGCGCGCAGACCCAATATTCCGAAGAAGAAAGGATCTGCGCAACAACGACCAAAAGCTTGCTACCGCTCGATTCTGGGTTTCAGGGAAAATAATTTATGCAATCATGGATAATTAATCTATGCGTATCGTTTTGTTGCTGTCACAATATGCTGTCACACATTTGTTTTCAGTCGTGTATTGTGTTGTTTGTTCTCGTCACTTGTATGTTTGGATTGTATTATGGCTTTTGTTTTGAACGTTTAATTGTTCATTCGTAGAAGGACCCCAAGAGGACCGGACAAGGTGTGATTTTAACGCTGTGTTGTTTTAAGGTGTTGAAAAACATGCCGTTTGCTATCATCATGGTTATAAGAGGAAAATTAAGTTTTCTCTTATGACTATGCTATAATTTGTCCGTAGTCCGAGTGAAATGAATGGCCTAAAGGGATTTGTACTGTGTAGCAAGCTTTTGGTCGTTGTTGCGCAGACCCTTTCTTCTTCGGAATATTCGTTCTGCGCGCAGGCTACACAACGGATGTCTTTGTGAATATGTGTGTTTGAAACAGACGAGGGCTGATCGTTATCTTTTTATACGGTCGTAAAAAGTCAATAGGATTAGCAGGCATTCAAATCTTCTATTCTTTGTATTGTAAGGTGAGTTCTTCGCATGAGATAGGCTTCTCCTTCTGATAACAAAGCAATTAGTAATTATGCGAATTATTAGTTGCATATGATAATTTTTCTTCAGATATTCTGAAGAAAATTTCTGAACACAGATTAGCGCTCCGTTACACAGAACACTTTTCTTTGCAAGCAGTCTAGAACACAGGCTACAAGACAGTTGATGTCATTTATATCTTCTTCCTGGGACTTAAATTTTCTTTTCTATAGTTCATTTTGAAGATTAATTTTGGCCTCAGTTTGCCTCTGAGTGCTGAACTGTTGACTTCATTCATTGTATCGGGTGTCCCAAAAAAAGTACTCCCGTTTGAAAAATCACCAAAAATTGATTTCACGGCCGATCTTCAATTTTCTTTTTTTGTCAAGTATATCAAAGACCAAATTATTTTTCAATATACAGCTGATCTTGTAATTTTTTCAAATTTACTGATCTTTGAACAATACTGCAAAAAAGCATTGATGATTGCCAGATCAATTTCTTTGTGCATGTAAACCATCTTGTTTGGTCATAAGTTATAGAACGAAATGCACAAAATCATTGCAGACCTCAATGATGATCAAAAATCTGAAAATTTTGACTCATAGGCAAGATTAATTTTTTTGCTTAAAAACTATAGCTCAAAATAAGGTTTTTCAACGTGTAATTGTTCTACCTTGTTGCATCAAAAGCAAACATTCTACCATCAATGAATATTTTTGGGTCTTTAACAAAACAATTCAAAAAGAAAAAATTTTATCAAAGGTTTGCTAATCAATTTTTGGTGATTTTTGAAACAGGAGTACTTTTTTTGGGACACCCGGTATCTCCTTCTTGGCATCTGAACTTAGTGAATTTCTTTGACCTTTCGCATAACTTTTTACATCGATTTTACTTTGAAATCATCGGGAGATCTGATTCGACCCTTCAGCTACTTTTTAATAGACTTTTTACGTTGAGTCCTAGTAATCACTACTAAAATCGCGGTATGATACACCTAAATTGTTGCTGAAATCGTCATGAGCCATGTAGCAAATACAATCAAAGTCTCCAATGCAGTCATTAATAATATTTTCTGGAGCAGACTTAACGAAATTTCAATTGTGAAATAATCTTCTTCAAAGTTATTTACAAAATAAATCAATTAGCTTTGAAAAGAAAGAGAAGAAAGTTGCTAAAACAGAAGTTCTCCTTCCCTCAAGATTAAATTCCTTACGTAGAGAAAAATCTTGTTGACGTTGTCTGCGAGATCACCTCTCTGAATTCGTGCTTTTTTGATTGCCTCTTCAATAATGCATTTGTTTCCAGCTTTAAGGGGCGTGGAAATCTAAGCTCGTCACTTACGCATGTTAAAACGGTCATCTCCCTCGGATAGCAACAAAATAATTCATGGGCAGGGCTGTTTTTCTTCGAAAAGGTCACAGTTAGGATTAATTTATCGGTGAAAACATGTGCTCAGGGCATTGCAATAAGAAGCCGTCAAAACTTCAGTTTTAGCAGTCCTCTCATTTGAAGTTTTCGTGACAATATCTTGCGATTGACTATATTTTCATGAGAAACTATTGTTAAACTTAATATCTTCCAGTGGCATTGATCATGAAGATTGGTTGGAAAGCCTAAATCAATCAAACAACATTCGGCGTGTCCCAATGAAAAACGAACCTTTGTGTGTGAAAAATCACCGAAAAATTGGACTTGTGCAAATCGTTTTGAACAAAAGGGCGACTTGTTTCGAACAGCGCCCCTTCATTAAAGAGTCACTTTCAGGTCCAGGCATGGCTTTCAAATTGCAAGGACACGCTGCCACCCATGAAATTAGGGGGATTGGGCATTTCTGTAGCCTGCGTGCAGACTCAACTATCCTAAAGTGTACACTTTAGGATATTTGAGTCTGCAGGCAGGCTTGCATTTCTGCAGCCCAGACCTCGTTCCTTGTCGCCTGAAAGTGCAAATTTGGTATGTTCTACGATAAAGATTTACATCGACAATAGATGCGGGGTGAGTCAATAAAAACAATGCCCGTTTGAAAAATACTGCTCCCTGACTATCAAACTATCAAAGCAATAACATTGAAAACTGCCTCGTTTCATTGCCATTATGTCAAATTACTAGGTGTCCCAAAAAAGTATACAGATTTAGTTGACTCTAGCGATGTGAATTTAGCTTCAATCAATGTCTGATCACTCTCAAAATGTTCCTCAATAGTTAACTTGAACATAGATACTTCGTTTGTTGGTATTGGTGCATTGAGAGCAGAGATATTAATCTTCAAAGCTCAAATTTGCCTCTTCCTTCAAACCAGAGCTTTAGCCTTATGGCCTAAGCAAATTCTTAAGGCACAGCGTATAAATCAACGATAGCCTCGATAAAATTTGAACAATATTAGATCTTGTGTTATTCTGTCACCCTCCAGTCAGCCATTGGACAGTTTCTTAATTTTTCATTATTTTCAGTTCCTAATTTCGATGTGCTTCAGGAATTTGCTTAGGCCAAAAGGCCAAAGCTCTGGTTTGCAGGTGGACGCAAATTTCAGCTTTTAAGATTGATTTTTCTATGTTTATGTTAACTATCGAGGAACATTTTGAGAGTGATTAGCTATTGATTAAAGCTAAATTCACATCGCTGGAGTCAACCAAATCTGTATACTTTTTTGAGACACCCGGTACATTCAGTAATCTAAACCGGCTTTAAACGGCCATTCCTTCCCATCGGTATGGGAGATTTTTTGCACAAAGCCCTATTAAAAAACCTGCAAAAACGAGTGAAAACCATCAGCAAAATTTGGTTGGCTTTCCTTCCTAACAACACTGACACCTTCATGTATTCATGTATGTTGTCTCCCAAGAGGTTAGCACGTGCTAATGCGTGCAGGGGTCCCCTGTAAGGCAGAAATGTTAGGATATTTTGATCAGGATTTTGGACACGCTTTTAAAGTTTCTTGAAGAGGATTTCGTGAGGAAATCCTTCATAATTTCAGAACGGAGTAGCCAATTTAAGTCGGGTGCATTGTAAAGTAGATTGGAGCCTGTCTGCCATTAACTCATATATTTGCCGATATCATCGTCTCTATATCCAGGGAGCCGTTGCCTTCTAACAGGGATTCTTTTTATTGACTCACCCGGTAGTTCGAAAAGGTAAACAGGGCTCAAATATTTCAAGAGGTCGGTGTAAAATTCTATCACAATTTTCTTTGAAATAAATGGCTTGGAAGGAACTTAGGGTATTTTGTTGCAAGTCTGCCGTGGAAAATGATTGATATCTTGATTAGTTTCAAAATGGTGGCATTTATTATATTTGAAGCTATGACGTCATCATATTTCTAAATCCTAAACCAGAGAAGCTACATATTTCTGCTTGCCACCATATTGTAGACCTTCATAAACCATGCTTTCCTTGAAGATTATATTATTTTGCCTCGATTTTGGTTTAGGATTTACGATGATTAAAAGTTTTTCAAAATTTTTCATGAACTTTTTCAAAAATAATCAAATTGCCGCCTTTTTGAAAAAAACTGAGGTATCAAAAAATTTCCATGATTTACAGCAAAGTACCATAAGTTCTTTTGAAGCCATTCAATTCAAAGAAAAATGTTATAGAATTCTACACCCACCTTTTTGAAGATTTGAAAGATTTGAGCCCTATGCTAAAGCTTATACCCTTGAGAGTGGCACATCCCAAGGTACCTTTACTATAGAAGAACCCCTCCCGTGGTCTCCCAAAACGTACTCCTGTTTGGAAACTCACCAAAATTTTATAACATGGCAAATTTTTAAAATTTCTTTTCTTGGCATTATTTCCCCAGGTACAGTTGATCTAGTGATTGGCTTTAAAATTAGCGAATCTACTTACTCTTAGGTTGCCTGATATTGAAGCAAAATACAAAAAGCACTGACGATTGCCATGCCAGATTAATTCCTTTTTATATAACAAGCTCTAGTTTGGTTGTAAATTTTAAAACGAAAAATGAAATATCATTGTATAATCATTGAAGGATAATATAGCATCTCAAAATGATGGCTCTTCTGTACGATTTTAGACGATGCCAGCTCAGAATAAGGTTTCCAGCCTGTTATTCTATACCCTTTAACAAATCAAAAAGTTATCATACCGGGTGAGTCAGAAAAAAGGATCCCCACTTGGAAGGCCACTGCTCCATGAATATCAAAGCAATAATATTGAAGAAAATGCCTTGCTTTATTGCCGATATGTTCAATTAGGTTCAGTAATTTACCCGGCCTTAATCGGCCATTCCTTCCCGTGGATATGGGTGATTTTCAGCAGAAATCCCCTTCAAAAAACCTGCAAAAGCGAATGAAAACAATGAGCACATTTTCCTTCCTAAAATTGATGACACTCCACATAAATTCATGTATTTTGTCCTCTTGGGAGAATGGAATCCCCCTACATATGTTATTGATACCAGGGGGAGGCCTTGTTCATTCTCCCAAGAGGATAGCACGTGCTAAAGCGTTCACAAGTCATTGCTGTAAGGCATTGTAAGGCAGAAATGTTAGGGAAATCTGTTCATGATTTTGGGCACGTTTTGAAGGTTTTTTGAAGAGGCTTTCTGGAGAAAATCCCTCATAATTTCAGAATGGAGTGGCCGATTTCAGTCGGGTAAATTTTGTAGTAGATTTGAACATTTCTACCATTAAACTATATATTTGCTGATATCATTGTCTTGATATCCAGGGAGCTGTGACCTTTCAAACGGGGATTCTATTTTTTCTGACTCACCCGGTATCATTTTTGAATGTATTTGGATCATTGACATAGAGATAAGTTTTACGAAAGGTTTCATAATCGAGTTTTGGAGTCTATTGAAATTGGAATACTCTTTTGGGATACCCGGTAGGACAAAGAATCTTCAGATATTTTGATCGCGGAATTTCGGATATTTTTAGCAAATCTTCGGACAACTATTATAGGCTCATTTTATGATGAAAATTGATTCGAATCTACACACTGTGTTCATTACAAGTTTGGAATTTCCATTCCAGCAAATTGGATTGAAACTAAATTGTCAAAGATCTCGTAATAATCTTCAGTAAGCGGATCACCCATAAATAATAGATTGCCACCTTGTGATTTTGTGGTATGTGTTAGGGTCATTAATGTCCACACAGTGCACTATTTCACAGCTGATAAATCTTTGAAGACTTCAATGAATGTGTAATTCACACCGATTTTCTACCAGAGACTGAATAAATGCGATCAAACTTGCTGGAAATAGACCAGATGTTGTTGACTTCAAAGAGCACAGGGAGACAAGGCACTCCAGGTTATAAGTCTAGTTGTTGACTAAGGAAAGAATTCATAGATTACGGGGACAAGTTGACAATTCTAACAGATAGCAGTTGCAAAAATCCTTCTGTCGTTATTTTAGTGATTCAAGCTTCAAACTTCAGAACATTGCCTTGCCTCAATCTTATGCTCAATACAATATTCATCTTGTCATTCCTCTTTCCTGCGTCACAATGCAAATTCAGTAATATTCCTTCCTCATCGAAGATTCCATAAATCAGGCCTTTCATCTTCTCGGTGACAGAATCGTCAAACTCTTGAACATGGCCAAGCTTCGATCTCCTGTTCAATACAGTTACTTTCATCTTTCAATATCTAATAGTAGCATTTTCTTCGTCATTGAAGTTTCTGTACATTAAATCATCACTTTCCTTCATATACTTAGTAACACTATCGTCAAACACTTCAACATGGCGTAGCTCCGATCTTCTGCTCTTCACAGTCACTCTCGTCTGTTAATGTCGTCGCTTTTCGAAGAGATGTCTGTGGAAGAGCATCACGTTTCAATGATATTCCTTCATCATCAAAATTCTCTATATTAACCACCATCTTCCGTCATCTTCTTGGTGAGAAACGCTTGAACATGGCGTAGCTTCGATCTTCGGTTCTTCACAGTCACATTAATCTTTCAAGTTCGTTCTTCTGCATGACATCTCCGGTGGAAGGGCATCATATGTTTAATAGTAGTATTTCTTTATTATAGAAATTTTAGTCCATCAAACCACCATCTTCCGTCATGTTCTTGGTGAGAAATGCTTGCTTCGATTTTCATCTTTTAGTCACATTCATCCTTTAATTTCGTTGTTAGTAGTATTTCTTTATCATCAAACTTTTAGTGCATCCGCCCATATTCTTCCGTCATCTTCTTAGCGAGAAACGCTTGAACATAGCGTAGCTTCGATCTTCTGCTCTAAGCTGTCATTCTCATCTTTTAATTTCGTTGTTTTTGAGTGACATCTCCAGTGGAAGGGCATCATAAGTTAGTAGTATTTCTTTATCATCAAAATTTTGCATCTGCCCATATTCTTCCTTCATCTTCTCAGTGAGAAACGCTAGAACATGGCTTAGTTTCGATCTTCGGTTCTTAACTGTCGTGGAAAGGCATTATAAGTTAGTAGTATTTCTTTATCATCAAACCTTTAGTGCATCCGCCCATATTCTTCCTTCATCTTCTCAGTGAGAAACGCTAGAACATGGCTTAGTTTCGATCTTCGGTTCTTAACTGTCGCATTGATCTTTTAATTTCGTTGTTTTTGAGTGACATCTCCAGTGGAAAGGCATCATAAGTTAGTAGTATTTCTTTATCATCAAACCTTTAGTGCATCCGCCCATATTCTTCCGTCATCTCCTTAGTGAGAAACTCTTGAACATGGCTTAGTTTCAATCTTCGGTTCTTAACAGTCACATTGATCTTTTAATTTCGTTGTTTTTGAGTGACATCTCCAGTGGAAAGGCATTATAAGTTAGTAGTATTTCTTTATCATCAAACTTTTAGTGCATCCGCCCATATTCTTCCGTCATCTCCTTAGTGAGAAACGCTTGAACATGGCTTAGTTTCGATCTTCGGTTCTTAACAGTCACATTGATCTTTTAATTTCGTTGTTTTTGAGTGACATCTCCAGTGGAAAGGCATCATAAGTTAGTAGTATTTCTTTATCATCAAGCCTTTAGTGCATCCGCCCATATTCTTCCGTCATCTCCTTAGTGAGAAACTCTTGAACATGGCTTAGTTTCAATCTTCGGTTCTTAACAGTCACATTGATCTTTTAATTTCGTTGTTTTTGAGTGACATCTCCAGTGGAAAGGCATTATAAGTTAGTAGTATTTCTTTATCATCAAACTTTTAGTGCATCCGCCCATATTCTTCCGTCATCTCCTTAGTGAGAAACACTTGAACATGGCTTAGTTTCGATCTTCGGTTCTTAACAGTCACATTGATCTTTTAATTTCGTTCCTTTTGAGTGACATCTCCAGTGGAAAGGCATCATAAGTTAGTAGTATTTCTTTATCATCAAACTTTTAGTGCATCCGCCCATATTCTTCCGTCATCTCCTTAGTGAGAAACGCTTGAACATGGCTTAGTTTCGATCTTCGGTTCTTAACAGTCACATTGATCTTTTAATTTCGTTTTTTCTGAGTGACATATCCAGTGGAAGGGCATCATAAGTTAGTAGTATTTCTTTATCATCAAACTTTTAGTGCATCCGTCCATATTCTTCCGTCATCTTCTTAGCGAGAAACGCTTGAACATGGCTTAGTTTCGATCTTCGGTTCTTAACAGTCACATTGATCTTTTAATTTCGTTGTTTCTGAGTGACATATCCAGTGGAAGGGCATCATATGTTAATAGTATTTCTTTATCATCAAACTTTTAGTGCATCCGGCCATATTCTTCCGTCATCTTCTTAGTGAGAAACGCTGGAACATGGCTTAGTTTCGATCTTCGGTTCTTAACAGTCTCATTGATCTTTTAATTTCGTTTTTTCTGAGTGACATATCCAGTGGAAGGGCATCATAAGTTAGTTGTATTTCTTTATCATCAAACTATTAGTGCATCCGCCTATATTCTTCCGTCATCTTCTCAGTGAGAAACGCTTGAACATGGCTTAGTTTCGATCTTCAGCTCTAAGCTGTCATTCTCATCTTTTAATGTCACTTTTCTTAGTGACATCACTGGTGGAAGAGCATCATATTTCAATAATATTTCTTCATCATCAAAATTCTTGTATATTAGACCACCATCTTCTTTCATTTTCTTAGTAACACAATCTTCAAACTCTGAGACATCCATAAGTTTCGGATCAAGACACAAGGCTTTTGCATCGCTTTCTAGATCTAAATCTTCCACATTTTCGTCATCATCTTTATCAAAGAAAAGAGCAAGCGCGTTATCAACTTCTTTAGGAAGAACTATATTCTTGAATATCTGTGAATAAACATCGGTAAAGTTGAAATTTGGTAGTTTACCGAACGGATTGAAACGCTTAATTGTAGATCCAATATTGAGCAAACTTCGTTCTGAAGAATCTTCATGTTTCATGTCAAATTCAGTGTCGTTGTTTGATCTTGAATCTGAATTGATCAATGTTTCAGCACGCTCTCGTACAAACAAACCCATGTTTATTAACCTCGTTCGTACGTCTGCCTGTTCTTCTCGATTGCAAAGCGAACAATCTACAGATTCAATCGTTTCAGTTTCGTTATTCTTAGCTACAGTTATATCTCTTTCTTGAATGTGAACATCACAGTTTTTGCTTACATCGTGTTCTTGCTGATTCTCAACCTCCTGTCCGCAATCCGTCGATGTTTTTGCTTCACTAGACTCTATTTTGATTCCATCTCCTTTTCTACCTGCTGCTACAACATTGTCAGTTTCCCTTTTGCTATCTTTTCCCATGTTCACCTGCCACGGAACTTTGAATATGCTTGTAATGAATTTATTTATACTTGACTTTCTTTCAACTCTAGAAACTGTTGTTTCAGTTGTTTCTGGTGCCTTTTCATCTACTGAACACTTACATTCGGAGATTACAGAACCACTATTTATAGCTTCTTGAACAGTTACAACTGTCTTGCTGGTATCTTGAGAATTAAAAGGATCTTCACAAAACTTTCCCTCGATCTTTCGTGACTTTTCATCCACTAAACACTCACATTCGGACATTAGAGAACTACTATTTATAGCTTCTTGAAATGTTTCAGCTGTCTTGTTGATATCTTGAGAATTAACAGGATCTTCACAAAACTTTCCCTCGATCTTTCGTGACTTTTCATCCACTAAACACTCACATTCGGACATTAGAGAACTACTATTTATAGCTTCTTGAAATGTTTCAGCTGTCTTGTTGATATCTTGAGAATTAACAGGATCTTCACAAAACTTTCCTTCGATTTCTAGTAACTTTTCGCCCACTGAAAACTCACATTCGGAGATTACAGAACGAAAAGTGATAGCTTCTTGAACAGTTACAGCTGGCTTGCTGGTATCTTGAGAATTAACAGCATTTTCACAACATTTTCCTTCGATTTCTAGTGACTTTTCGCCCACTGAAAACTCACATTCGGATATTAGAGAAGCACTATTTATATGTTCTTGAACAGTTTCAGCTCTCTTGTTGATATCTTCAGGATTAACAGCTATGTATCTATTGCCGTAAACATCATCAGGATTTACATAAAACTTTCCCTCGATTTCTAGTGAGTTTTCGCCCACTGAAAACTCACATTTGGAGATTAGAGAACCACTATTTATATGTTTTTGAACAGTTTCAGCTCTCTTGTTGATATCTTCAGGATTAAGACCTATGTTTCTATTGCCGTAAGCATCATCAGGATTTACATAAAACTTTCCCTCGATTTCTAGTGAGTTTTCGCCCACTGAAAACTCACATTTGGAGATTAGAGAACCACTATTAATATGTTTTTGAACAGTTTCAGCTCTCTTGTTGATATCTTCAGGATTAAGACCTATGTATCTATTGCCGTAAGCATCATCAGGATTTACATAAAACTTTCCTTCGATTTCTAGTGACTTTTCGTCCACTGAACAATCACATCCGGATATTGCACAACCACTATTTATAGCTTCTTGAAATGTTTCAGCTGTCTTGTTGATATCTTGAGGATGAACAATTATAGGTCTATTGCTGCAGGGTTCAGGATCTTCACAAAACTTTCCCTCGATATCTAGTAACTTTTCATCCACTGAACTCTCACATTCGGATATTACACAACCACTATTTATAGCTTCTTGAAATGTTTCAGCTGTCTTGTTGATATCTTGAGGATGAACAATTATATGTCTATTGCTGCAGGGTTCACGATCTTCACAAAACTTTCCCTCGATCTCTAGTGACTTTTCATCCACCGAACACTTACATTCGGAGATTACACAACCACTATTTATAGCTTCATGCAATGTATCAGCTGTCTTGTTGATATCTTGGGAATTAATAGGATCTTCACAAAACTTTCCCTCGATCTCTAGTGAATTTTCATCCACTGAACTCTCACATTCGGAGCTTACACAACCACTATTTATAGCTTCTTGAAATGTTTCAGCTGCCTTGTTGATATCTTGGGAATTAATAGGATTTTCACAAAACTTTCCCTCGATCTTTTGAGACTTTTCATCCACTAAACACTCACATTCGGAGATTACACAACCACTATTTATATCTTCTTGAACAGTTTCAGCTATCTTGTTGATATCTTGAGGATTGAAAACTGTGTGTCTGTTGCTGCAAACATCATCAGAATCTACATGAAACTTTCCCTCGATTTCTAATGACCTTTCATCCATAGTAAACTCACAACCAGATTTTACAGAAACACTATTTATATGGTCTTGAACAGTTTCAGCTGTCTTGTTGATATCTGGAGGATTAACAGCTACATATCTGTTGCTGCAAACTTCAGGTTTCCAAGAGAATCTCTCACAACTTGTGGCGACTTGTTGTCCAAATTACACCCACAGTTTGAGGTTAAAGAGCCAGAAATGGTAGTTTCCTCCACACTTGCAACTGTCTTGGTAATATCTTGACAATTAGCAACTATGTGTCTGTTGCTACAAATAGATCTCCAAAGAGACTTCCTTTCGCTTTTTACCGAATTGGTATGAAGATTGCACGGTTCCAACTGTCGTATCAATTCCTCGAGGATTTAAGACCCTTAGGAGTGTCAATTGCTACCAAAATCAGGTCCTCCACAAGAATCTCCCTTGATTTCTAGTACCTTTTCATCCACTGTAAACTCATATCAAGAGATTCCTGGACCACGATTTGTAGCTCCTTCAACAATTCCAACCGTCTCGTTAATCTCTTAAGTGAACACTAGCAACTAGCTATGTGTCTATTGCCACAAATTTCAAATTCTTCAAATAGCTCTTGCTTGCACAAATTAGTTTATTCAAATTCACACATTGCATGATCCAAACTCTATTTGGAACATTATTTTCTTCAGTAATTGGAGATTTCTTGTTTACGTTTAGAGGTAAATAGGTAACCTTCTTCGACCTTCATTGACAAATTTCATAAATGTTTACTCTCTATGTGCTTGTGTTGCTCTACCGTGTTTACATCTCCTTACAACGCATGCATCTGGAACTTGTGCAAATCATTTCACTCATTTCTGAATGCTAGTTATTTAACCCCAGGTAGCTTACTTGCTACAAATTCTTGGCAGCTCGATGTCCAATGAACTAATTCCAAATGCTTTGTAGTTCACTTAATTTGATGCAAATACATCAGACGCGTCCTCGTATCAATGATCAATGCAAATGCAACTACAGTCTCCAGAAAGTATCAAATAGCGGCCTCGTCTCACCATTTAACAGAAGGTAAATAGAGCCTGAAATCATCACATAAAACAAAACGCGATTGGATTGTCGAATGTAAGTATTGTTTTATAAACACGAATTCGACACATTTGTGGTGATAAGAAACAAAAGCATAGCCGGCTAAAGCAATTAGAATGACAAAATCTTGCCTCTTTCTTCTGTTTTCAAGCTGCAGGTTGAATCCTTTCTTTATCGTCATTTCTGATCACTCTGCTCTGCTTTAAATATTCATGATGAACAATATTCAGACGAATGACGAAATGAAAAACGTCGTATGATAAGCCAAACTCGTTTTACAGATGTCCTTCTACAAAATAAGGCGAATTGACATTTAAAATACGTGATAATGAGCTCGAAGTTGTCAAAAAACAAAGAACCTTGGTGTGCAAATTGACTGCTCTCTGGATTGGAAAGAACAAACCGAGGCAAACTCTACCAAGGTCTCTAGGGCAGTTAGTTTTTTGAAAAATGCGAAGTCTTTTGTATCGAAAGAAACTTTGCAAACGCTCTACAGGTCTACAGAGGTATTGTTGAGCCACATTTTCGATACTGTTGTTCTGTTTGGGGCTGCGCCGGTTTGACTGAAATCAGTCACTTGCAAAAACTTCAAAACTATGCTGCTAGGATTATTACGAATAACAGCTTTGACGCCCCAAGCAGACCTCTAATTGAAGGGCTGGGATGGAAGACCGTTGGCGAATTGATTACTGGTGAATCTAAGACAATGGTCTTCAAGTTCCTGAATGAGCTGGCTCCACAATACCTCTGTGACCTCTTCACCCGCAATTCCCAATGCACAACATATAGCCTTCGTAATACAGGGCCGACTTGAGATTCCCGATGAAAAGGTCAGCAAATGGCCAGAGATGTTTCTCGTATAGAGGTGCAAAACTGTGGAATAGCCTCTCAGCCGAGTCAAAGCAGGCATCCTCTCTATATAGTTTCAAGAAAACTGTTTAAAACAGGGGCTTCTTTCATTTGATTTAAAACATTTTAATATCATTGTATATTTGTTTTGAATAGTGTAAATAGGGTTTTATAGATTAATTTGAGTAATAACTTTTAAATTTACATTTTTTAGATTGTAATTATTGTGAAATGAAAATGAACGTTGTCCAAGAGCCGAATTACTCAAAAAATCTCACACACCGTTTGAAAAGTCTCAATAACTCTTGCAAATTCCCAGAAATCCTAAAAAATCTTACAAGATCTTAACGATTCAAAAATTCTTAAAATATCCTCAGGAAATCGCTAAAAATGTTTTAAAAAATCCCCAATGAAATCTCTAAAAATTCCGACCGACTAACTTCCCGATTTTGTGGACGGACCAAGTTCCCGCACATACATGCAACTGATGATGCCTAACTCAACACGGTGTCCCAAAAAAACTTGCTCGATGTTTGACTAAATGTTTTAAAAGCGCTCCATGTAACAAGGGCAGATTTTGTAATACAATAGGAACAGTTGCGTTTGATCGACACCTCAATTCAAAGCGATTAGCGGCTGCAGACAAAGGAAATTCTCTCAACCAGTAATTCAAAACAAACAAAGCCGCAAAAGTTTCCCCGAAACTAGTAGGGCAAACTCTCGCCTTGTGCAAGCGAAAGATGGTTTTTAATAGAAGTTATGTGCTTATAGCGAAAGAAGAGGGGTAAATCTAAAGTTCTGTCGCTTAGATTGTGTTTATTTGATTCAGGAGCCGAGCAGAAGGCATTGTAATTCTCGGGTCTTTAGGGCTTAAAATGAAACGATTACAAAACAGCTCCTAAATCAAATAAACATAATCTAAGCGACAGAGCTTTAGATTTACCCTTCTTCTTTCGCTATAAGCACATAACTTCTCTTAAAAACCATCTTTCGCTTGCACAAGGCAAGAGTTTGCCCTACCAGTTTTGGGGAAACTTTTGCGGCTTTGTTTGTTTTGAATTACTGGTTGAGAGAATTTCCTTTGTCTGCAGCCGCTAATCGCTTTGAATTGAGGCGTCAATCAAACGCAACTGTTGCTATTGTATTACAAAATCTGCCCTTGTTGCTCCATGTAGAACAACGCTCTTCCTAAGACCGCGTAAACATATCTAGACGGCAGAATCTTGCAAATTCACTGAAGATTTACTCTGAGCTACAAGCTTTTGAAGTTCAACTTTGCACAAAAGCTGAAACCAGAGGCTTCTCAATAGCAATTAAGCTTTGCTTTTTCTGAGTCGTATAAGTTATACAGTGCATTGTATCATGTACTATGTATTTCTTATCAATAAAGTTTGAATTGAATTGCACGTAGTGCACGCTTGTGGCAGCTAGGATTAAGCTCCCATCTTGTTTTATAGATTGTAGATCTCCGTCATCAGTAACTGCAAACTTCTTATGTGGATTGGGATCGCATTGTCTCTGAGTAACATCGTATCAAAATCAGATCTCATATCTTTGTAGGTTATCCGTAACCGTAATGCCCGTTCGTGAATACGATTAATTATATTGTTCAAAGTTCTGTCGCGGAACATCCAAAAAGTAGGACTATAGTTGAACTGGGACATGCTTTCAATATTCTTTTCAGCTGATCAGTATCAAGAAAGTGAGAAATTCTTGAGATTGCAAATTGACTTATCTGCTGTTTAAAGCAGCATACAGCTCAAATCCTTACTGGTTGCTGAAGCACGCGGAAATCATCCAATTTCACGGTATTCAGCCAATCAAATCGCCTCTTTCTAACCTCGTGATATCAAATCGGTCGTTGGAATGGGATTCTTGAGTACCCTCACAAAAATTCAAATGGCTACTAAGTTACGATAATTACATGGAATTTTTTTTGATCAATCGGTAGAAGGGATGCCCCTCTGCAGTTTGTAGCGTGCGCAGATAAATATCTCATTTAGAGCCGAAATCATATTCATTTTCCGGTCGACGAATATTGACTTTCGTTCAAACATTGATAAAAGTCGCTACAAATAAGATATGAGGATAAAAATCTCAGCGATTGTGGATATTGCCCTAAGAAATAACCCAAATACTTTCCCTTCAATTACATCTCAAAATCGCATGCGTCATTTGGGCCTAAGCTTCTCACCCATTAAAACTCATAGGTTGGCCCTAATAAGGCTTAGTTTGTATTCTTGAGCTAAATGATTCACTTACCAATGACTCAAGCGTCAGTTTGACTTCATTTTCCATTTAATGTTTCCAAATTTTGTTTAAAAACAACTTCTGCAAATTTGTTTCGTTCCGTCTTTCTCCACAAGCGCAAGTACCTGCACAAATATCGCATCGCTAGGTTATTGTGATACAAAGTAAGGCGATTCGATACAGTCGCTGCACTTGGAACAGATTTGGCACGTCTGTCTTTCTCAATGCATTCAAATGGAAACAAAAGGGATAAAACACTTTTCGCTTTTGGTGCAGTAATGAATAGATTTACCCGACTTTACATAAAACAGCAAAGCAAGAAACATTTTTGTAAGCAGCTTTGTCGAATCTATTTTCGAATCAATGCAATCAAACAAAAGGGAAGAAAGCTGTAAGCGTTCAGCACAAAAAACAAATGGTTGTTGTTTTATGTAACCTCTATTCATAAGTGCACCAAAAAGTGTTTTATCCCTTTTGTTTCCATTTGAATGCATTGAGAAAGACAGACGTGCCAAATCTGTTCCGAGTGCAGCGACTGTATCGAATCGCGCGCCTTACTTTGTGTCACAATAACCTAGCGATGCGACATTTGAGCAGGTACTTGCGCTTGTAGAGAAAGACGGAACGAAACAAATTTGCAGAAGTTGCTCAAGACTGGATGTTTTTAAACGAAATTTGGAAACATTAAATGGAAAATGAAGTCAAACTGACGCTTGAGTCATTGGTAAGTGAATCATTTAGCTCAGCAATACAAACTAAGCTTTATTGGGGCCAACCTATGAGTTTTAATGGGTGAGAAGCTTAGGCCCAAATGACATTCTGGCAGAAATCGCAGAAAATCGCATGCGATTTTGAGATGTAATTGAAGGGAAAGTATTTGGGTTATTTCTTAGGGCAATATCCACAGTCGCTGAGATTTTTATCCTCATATCTTATTTGTGGCGACTTTTATCAATGTTTGAACGAAGGTCAATATTCGTCGACCGGAAAATGAATATGATTTCGGCTCTAAATGAGATATTTATCTGCGCACGCTACAAACTGCAGAGGGGCATCCTTTCTACCGATTGATCAAAATATTTCCATATAATTATCGTAACTTAGTAGCCATTTGAATTTTTGTGAGGGTACTCAAGAATCCCATTCCAACGACCGATTTGATATCACGAGGTTAGAAAGAGGTGATTTGATTGGCTTAATACCGTGAAATTGGATGATTTCCGCGTGCTTCAGCAACCAGTAAGGATTTGAGCTGTATGCTGTTTAAAGCTTAATTTTTGCCAAAGATCCCCCCAAGCAATTTTTCCTCTGTACTTTCTTTTATCGTTATCCTTCCGATATTTAATGACACATTATTGCTTTTGTCTCCAAATACCATCAAGTGGCATTTGTCCTCGTTAAACTTTATACGTTCTGCAATCTTAAGGCGTCGCTCTCTAATATTTTGATAACACTTTCAATATTGCTATCGCAAGCATAGATCGTTGTGTCATTTGCATGGTTATATATTTGAGGATCTTTCACAAACACGAAGGGATCATTTCATTGAGGTATATATTAAACAAAAGAAGCCCCAAGACTGAACCTTGTAGTACACCTATCATTGTTTCTCTCCACGCACTAAAGCACCCATTTGTCATGGTACAAGTTTTCATACATAGTGCAAAATATGTTGAAGAATTCAAAAGTTGTTCATAGAGATCGATCACCTGACTTGAATTTAGCGTAAACAAACCTTAGCAGATTTTATTTTATTTATTTATTTTCTTTTATATCATTCATTTAAAAAGTTTACAATGAGTTCTACAATCTAAAATACTTATCTAATTACTATACAACACTAAGGGAACGATACCAGGGGGAGCGAAAAACAATGACTACCCATGGCCAAAAACGAGGCATGAAACAGGCCAGAATTTGGTTTTCTACCAACCAACCGTAATCTAGCCTGCGTGCAGACTCTACTGATTCCCTGAAGAGAAGTGAGGTTCCTCCTCCAGTAGGAGGAACCTCACTTCTCTTCAGGGAATCAGCAGAGTCTGCACGCAGGCTAACCGTAATCAAGATAGGAACTAAATCCTAACTGGCTAACGAGATTGGCACGTGACACGCTCTGAAACCAATCAATGGAACGGAAAACCGACCGGGAAATTTGAAAAGTCAAATTTAGGCCGTTTTTGGACGATTTTACCACCCTTCACCAAAAAAAGATTGTACGGAAGGAAAATTAACATTTTCAAAAAATTCCTTCACAGACGTGTTCCCAATACCTGAATACATGCCTGTTCACGGGGGCTAGGAATTATCTCAAAATCTGGAGAGATGCCGAAGTTTTGAATTTGACCTCACTGACCTCACTGTAGCCTGTCATAGCAAACACCTTAGTAAACACAGAAACGTATTCTTCACATGCATCTGGAGACTAAATACTTTGCTTTGAAGTTCTTATTCTGTGTGTTTAAAAGATGCCAAACTTAGAGCACTACAGCATCTGAATCTTTTTTAGTTTGAAGCTAACATGAATACCACCGGCGATTTTCCATATTTAATGCTGAGGGGAAGGTGAAAAATGGGAAGATTTGCACTGCACTGGCCTAATAAAACATCACACTGTCGTTATAAATAAGGACGAATTAACAGATACTTACATTTCTATCTTGCAAAATGAGGACCACAAACTGAAAATATGAAGCAGCACAAATGCCAAAAGTATTTCAACTGATTTTAATGGCAAAAATCCACTTTTTTGACCGTAATCTGCAGCCAGTTTCTCCAACAAATCATTCAGACTTTCCTCTTGCAACATCATTGTCAATAGAAAGGGCGCGGAAATTTCAGTGATCAGCTGCATGCTTGCTAGTCATCATCAAATAACATACAATTCCAATGAACTTTGAATAAATAACAATTATTTCAGGAATGGCAAGAGCTGTAACATCCAACGTGGCCAGAACGAAAGATTTTGTGATGTCCGCTTCGATAACAATTGCTCCCATTCCTTTATCCAATTCTGCTCTCATCTTTGTAAGATCATAAGAGAGGGAATCAGCAATTACATGAACCAAAACATCATATAGATTCATGAATTGTGTCCCTTGCTCTTAATGTGAAAAATAGATTGGCCTTATGTACATCTATTAAATGTACATCTTGTTTTTAATGTGAAAAATAGATTGGCCATTTCTGCAAAATAACATTTGAAATACCACTTTTACAGCTCCTTCATATCAATTTCACAGTTTGTGCGGATATCATAGAAAAATATCTATCTTTGGACTTTGGCATTTTTCATTTATTGTTGATGACAAAGAATAAATAATTTTGGCTATGTAGGCTAAGAAAATCTTGTGGGTCCATTTTGATGCCAGAAATTCTTTTTGGTTGATATTTTGCACCACAGCCAGAGCACCCTTACTCAATTTATATAAGAATAACCCCCACCAGGTTATTATCAGCACATGTGTTACTAACTAAAGGAGCTTTCCAAGAGAACTTTGCTTTTTATGGATTATTGTCATACTGTAATTTATTGGTTGAGGAACTTTTCAAGAGTACTTTACTTCCTTTGCTGTGCTATCATAATTTATTTTAGATCAGAGCCTTCTTCCACAACCTCCTCCCACAACAAGAGCAAATCTTCTTGCAAGGTTTTACTGCTGAAATGCCTGATTTGAAACAAGAAAATTTTTGAGAACAATTCTTGGCCTAAAGTGTTTGAAAATAAGAATTTTTCATGAATGTATAGGTGTATTTTATATCTCTACAGAAATGGGCATTGTTCAAGCCTTTTTACAGCAATGGGCGTTCCCAGGCAAAAAAATGGGCGTGGCACAAGATATTTTCCGCGCCGTTTCCGCCTCCGGCGCAAGGAGCTTCTCCTATTCGCCTTCCGCCCAGAGCAAGCATAGGTTTCAAATCTTTAAAAAGGCTGGTGTAAAATTGAGTGACTTATCTCTTTGAACTGAATGACTTCAAAGAAACTTTAGCAATTTCTCTATAATTCTACCGTTGGATTTTTCTGAAATCTTTAATATTTTCAGAATTAGAGTGTTTTTCTTCTTTTTCAAGAATTAAAGAAAAATTTTCAAAAAAACTTAAAACCATCGTAATTTATAAAATCTTTTGACGTAATATGAAGTAATTTCGAAGAAAACCATAGTTGACGAATGTCTACAATGTGGTATCAAGCAAAAGTCTGTCACTCATCTGGTTTATGATTTAGAAATTTGATGACGTCACATCCTTAAATGAGTTGAAATCTAAGATACGCTGTAATTTCGAAAAATGTTCAAAATTTCTGGAAAGTCCAACGGTAGAATTATAGATAAGTATCTAAAGTTTCTTTCAAGCCATTCAATCAGAAGAAATAGGTCACTAAATTTTACACCCACGTTTTTATGCGGAGTTAAAGATTTGGAACCTAAGCTCCCAGAGCATGACCTACCATTTTCGCCCAGCTTCGCCACTGATAAGATGCATGACACCTAATATCAAACAGAACTTACAAGGAAAACAAAGAAAGTTCACGTAAAGGGACTTGGTGATTGCTAAGAACATAGCTGAGGTTTCAAAGGATCTCAAACAAACCGACCAGTTTCCTGGATGAAACGTAAAGTCAATTCGAGTATATTTTTGTTCAAGTCATCAGAAAGGTCATCAGAAAGGTTGACGAGAAAGGCCGATTTTATCTATTCACATTAGAACGGGAAGAAATTCTTGTCTGGCTGCAGGCAGTGACTGCAAAATCAATGAAGCGTTGATATTCAGTGAAACTTGTGAACACCATGGTTCAGTGATCTAATAACCTGTTTCAATACAAACCTGTCCCAATAAGATCAAGGAGTAACAATTTCAACTCTGGCGAGCAAACGTAAAAATAGTCTACAAATGAAAATATAAACTTTGGAAGAATGTCCCGCGAAGAAACAACTTCGCAAGCCAATGTAATTATCCAGGAGACTTCAGCTGAAGGGAACGTCGAAGCCACGAGCCAAGTAGGGAATGAAGATGCAAACGGTGGGAATCTTGTCGAGACGACGGTAACATACACTGAAGTGACGAATGCAGTTGAAAGCGGAGCAAATGGCGCTGGTGGAGGCGGAGGAAGTATTGTTGGAGAGAGTAGAAGTGTTGTTGGAGAAACATTCACGGAGGACACGGGAACTATTACTGGAGAAGCACTAACCACGCAAGAAACACAAGCTGAGGAAGTTGGGAGTATTGCAGCTGGTGATCAGCCAACCGAAAATACCGGTGAAACTGCTGGGGAAAGTGGGAACACAGAAGTGCAAACGACAGAGGTCGAAGAAAAATCTGCTTCCCTGTACGAAAGCGCTGAAGCAGACAAAAAATTCGTTGATGATATTGAGGCCGAAACAAAACAACAAGATCTTACGACTGTGTTTGAAACATTTTGGAATATTTGCAACACAATACAAGGCCTTCCTATCCTAGCTATCCCTTATACTTTCAAAGTCGGTGGTTGGTGGTCACTGGTGACTCTAGTTATAATTGCAGTAGCATCGAACTATACAAGCATAATCCTAGTCCGAAGTTTATACGAAGAGAAAGACGGTGTAAAAATACGGGTGCGTAGTAGTTACATGGATATTGGCGAGGCATTTTGGCCGAATGGCGGCAAATGGTTAGTACTAGGTGTTATGGTGATAGAGTTACTATTTGTTGCGACTCTGTATCCCGTTTTGGTCGGTGCAATGTTTGCAAAGTCTTTTCCAGGTGTGAAGCTGCCGCTCTTTGCTTGGACAATAATCGGCGGGCTAGCATTACTGCCGAATACATTGTTAAAAAATCTGTCACAAGTTGCATTTACCAGCATCATCACTGTCGTCAGTGCTAAGATCATTTTCGTCAGTATCGTTATATATGGTTTCTCAAATTCACACAAATGGCAGCTCGCAAATTTGGATACATTCGAGCCAAACGGTTTTCCTGCCGCAGTTGCCATCCTTGTTTCTTGCTATCTAGCGCAACCATTTGTTGCTTTTATCGAGAGCACGATGAAGCGCCCGGAGAAATTCGAAACAACACTTAACTGGTCTTTTCTCGCCATGACAACACTGAACATTTCAATTGGGTTGGTGGCTGGCGTAACATTTTACCCTGATACAGATGAAGTCGTAACAAACAATCTCCCAGCTGGCGCATTTCGCCAAGTCGTTAACGCCATGGCGGCGATATTAGCATTCACATCATACACATTGCCAGTATTTACGGCGTTTGACGTCATAGAGACATCACAAAGTTCATGCGTAGGTAAAGGTTTCGCAGATAATATCTACAGATGGAGAGTGCAATGCTTGCGGCTCGGTATGGTATTGTTTACAATCCTAATGGCAGCTGCTATACCGTATTACACATTTCTTCTCGCATTTGTGGGCAGCATGACAGGCATCACGCTGGAATTTATCTTCCCTGCGTTATTTCATATGAAAATATTTTGCACGAAGCTTAGATGGTATGAATTCGGAATGGACATCATAATAGTTTTTATTGGAACTTTAGTAATGACTATTTCAATAATTGTTTCATGGGTTTCCATGTATAGGTGCTATACAACAGGCGTTTGCTCGTGATCTACACGTGACTTTCACTTGACTTGTATGTGGTATGCCTTTATACCGGGTGTCCCAAAAAAATACTCCCGTTTGAAAAAAATCACCAAAATTTGATTACACGACCGATCTTCCATTTTCTTGTTTTTTCAAGAAGATCAAGGGCCAAATTATATTCCCAGACTAGCTGATTGTATAAGTGGCTTAAAATGAACGACAATAAGCTCTTTTTAGGGTTTCCTGGTTTTGAATCATGCTGCAAAGAAGCACTGATGATTGCCAGATCAATTTCTTTGTGGATGTAAAGCATCTCGTTTGGTCATAAATGACTGAGGTCACAAATGACTGAATTAAATGCACACTATAATTGGAAACTTCAATGATGTTAAAATTCTGAAAATTTTGACTCTTAAAGGGCATGTATCGTGAACCTGATTGGCTAATGTAATACAATTATCTCTTTTGTTTAGTACAAAGCACGGGACCGAGGCTACATTTTTACGGCAGTAAAAATTCATGAAGCAGAAATTAAAAGTCACGAAACAATGGAATTCCACTCCAAGCTTCTTTGTTGTATCAACCAACTGTTATCGCGATATATGCCCTTTAAGCAAGATTCAGTATGTTGCTTAAAAACTATAGCTCAAAGTAAGGTTTTTCATCGTGTAATTTTTCCACCTTGTTGTATCAAAAGCAAACATTTTATCATATATAAATATTTTTGGGTCTTTGAAAAAACAAGTCAAAAAGAAAATTTTATCAAAGGTTTGATAATTGATTTTTGATGATTTTTTAAACAGGATACTTTTTTGGGACACCTGGTAGCATAGGAACCAAATCTTGATTGGTTAACAAATAGATGATTGCGCTAGTTGAACTTGTTCTGCTCTTTATTGCGTAAGGTAAAACTAAAACGAGCAAAATGAATACGAAATGGAAACAAGCAAGAAAGAGCATTTCTAACAGTGGAAATCAGCCAGAGCTCAAATCAGTCAGAGCTCAAATCAGAACCAGCGAAGAAGATCAGCAACAAATACCAAAACGAGCAATGAAGGACAGAAACAGTAGTACGACATTGCACTCGAAATCGAATGATAACGAAAACATTAACGTCTGTTTTTATTTCCGAAACTTCCCACAGCCAATCAGGCAACAAGTTCTAATCTAGTCCTTAAGTCGAAGCTGTTTCTTCAGTTTGTGAATCCTTCTCATCCCTTGCGTGCCGATTAAGTTACGCTAAATGCGAGATTCGTACGCCACCTCTTCCGAGGCAGCCAAACTTCGGCACTTGCAGCGAGAAGGGGATTCCCTCTCGCAGCCATCTTCCAGAAAAGTGGCGCGCCAGCCCCAGACCCTTGAAAAGGTCTATTGGAAACTTGGCTTCAAGATGCCACCAGGGAGCTTTTCTTCCATGATCCTCTTAGTCTTAAAGAATTTCGATTGATTTGATTTGTTCATAATGGAACACAACGGACTATGGTATCAACTCTCTGATGCCATTTCTTGCGCAATCGTCCATTGTTGTTGTTGTTGTTGTTGTTGTTGTTGTTTATTCATTTTGAATCGATCTTTACATAGCTAACAATTTATACAATATATACGATGTTAACTAAACCTAAATCGAATGAATTCAAAGTTTATACAAAACTTATTGTTGAATAAAATTAAAACTACTGAAGGCAATACATTTACATTCTGGGGCATTCAATTGCTTTGTCAAAAGTTTGAAGTTTTTCAAGTTTTCAGCGGATTCAAATTGTTTGGTAAGCCATTCCATATTTGCGGCCCAGCGGACTCAAGGCTACTCAACGGACTCAAGGCAACGGACTCAACGGAAAAAATGACACGCCCCAGCAAACTTGAGCCTATCTGATCGCGTAAAAACGCGAAAACAGATGGACACGGTTAACTTTAAACTACCGGTGGCAATAACTTCCGATGTGCTTGAGCAGATAAACACCAGCCTGGTTGAACAAGAACTGGAAAATTAAATTTCCTTGGACGCATGGCTGGTTTTGAGCCAATTCTCAAGTGCTGCTTTGCTGCAAGCATTTTAGGACAATCCCATGACAAATCTTGGGCAAATCCAGGGCAGACCGGGATTATTTGAAATGATGTCATGAAACAAGCTTAAGTTGGAAGCACAATTTCAACTTCCCTTTGCCTTTCCCGTTCTTCACTGTAGCCTTCAGCCAAAAACTTCCTATAACGTAGGCCTAAACTAGCCTGATTAGCAGCGACATTTTGTACTGTACGACAGGAACTAGCCACGATTTAGAGGCAACAATGTGATTTCATGAAGTCAGGACGTACTCCTAACAAAAGACCAGCCTCCTTCGGATTGTAAATGACACCACAATGCACCGACGTTTGAGCAAGATAGCGCAGATGCAAAAAAGCGACTCAGTTGAAAATCTAGCTTTTTCAAATAAGAGATGAAAAATGCTGAAAAAAGTTCAATACACTGTCACAACGGTGTAATCTGTCGTTTTACGCAAGACCCGGATTTTTCCCTTAGAAGAGGATCATCATAATTACGTCCCTTAAACGAAATAAAATTTTCTGTTTTGTATCAATGGGGGCGTGTGTGGATAAGTGGAATACAATGACTTGCCGATTCAAATTTTCTATTCGCGAAGCTGAATCAATGAGATTGTGTTGGGAGAGAATTTCCTGCAATCGTACTTAGTCTCGTTTTCCACCAACTATAATGCTTTGCGGCTCTATGTACGTAAACGTCGGAAACACGGAACGAAAAAATACTATTATGCATCACTTATTGACTACTGTGGCTCGATACCTATTTTTCTTATATTTTTCTTACTGCCAAGTCGTCAAATGTCTTGAATACCGCGTGAGTCAGTAATACAAAAACTAGTCTTTAATCACTAATTTGAAAAATTACAACTCCATGGCCTGACTGAGGGTTGAACTTAATTTTGAGATGGAGCATCTTATCTCAAATGAAGAATTCCCAAAAGCTAGGTTTCGACTGCGTTCACACGATGCCGGCACATTTTGAAAACGGTGAAAATGCGACGGTAGCAAAATTTGAGCTAGCAGCGTTCACACGATACCCCTTCAAAGAGTTCCATTTTCAAAATCTACCGTTTTCAAAATGTGCCGGCAAAAAATGTGCCGTTTTCGTGTGAACGGGAGGCCTTTCCGTCACATTTTTCACCGTTTTCAAAATATGCCGGCATCGTGTGAACGCAGTCTTAATGGGCCCCCTCTAAAAGAGAAAGTGAGTGGTTCACTTTGCTCCATCTTTCGACGATTGAAATTATACAATGATGTTTTCCTAAGCTTAGTCATTGCATTTTAATAATATGGAGACAGTTGAATTGTTATAATGCGTCCCTATGGATGGTTGGCGTCAACAAGTCAAAATTTTACTGAAAGTGAACAGGCCATTTCTTGCTGACTTTGGGCATATAGAGAAATACAGTTTTGCCAAACCCTAATTTCTGAAGGTAATCGTGCACCTAAATCATGGGAAGAAATCTTGCAAATTAAAGGTAATGTGTCCATGTAAGTACAGCAGCGTATACACTCTTGTCAAAATGTGCTGACACGATGCTGACGAAGAGCCCGAGGAGCCCACTGTGATTGGTAGAATTTAACTGAACACGTGCAAAACTATAATTTAAATTTCACAACGAGGCGGTCTGCTGTGAGACTTCAGGTTCAGCTCTGGAATCGCAGCCGCAAGCAAGTCATCAGTCTGCTTATATTAGACCTGGTTATCTTTTTTGGGACACTGATAAATGATCACATGAAATATCACGTGAAAATAACCAAGTCGCTGTACTTACATGGACACATTACCTTTAAGCTGAAGCCTCATCAAAATGAACTATAGGGCTCAAATTTTTCAAATCTTTAAAATGGTGGGTGTAAAATTCTATAAAATTTTTCTTCTAATTGAATGGCTTCAAAGGAACTTATGGTACTTTGCTGTAAATTTGCCGTGTAAATTTTTTGACACCTTGATTTTGTTTCAAGATGGGGGCGATGTAATTATTTTTGGAAAAATTCATGAACATTTTTGACCAATCCTAAACCAATGGATGAAAAATGATATAACCTTCAAGAAAACCATGGTTTATGAATGTCTACAATATGGTGGCTAGCAGAAATCTGTAGCTTATCTGGTTTATGATTTAGAAATTTGATAACATCTTAGCCTCAAATTTAAAAAATTAAATTAAATTTGAAACTTCATGAAGTTTAATTGCTACGAATTGGCTGCATAGCTTTCCTGTACGATTTATCAAACAGTGGATACATTCCAAATTCGGTCGAAACGGTGATTTTGAAGTCTTTTGATGGGCAATAGCACACAGACGTTTACCTATTTTTTCGAAAATGAAAATATCATGTTGAAGATAGATCTATTTACTTCACAGAAGAAAAATCCAAACATTCAAATCTCTTTCCATTGCTTAATTATAAGTGGATTCTTAAGGAGCATTTTTAATGGCTTGGGTGAAGCCACCAAACAAACTGCAGAAAAACAATGGAGAACAATGGCCACGTGTGGTGTTGTCAGATTTGTTTACAGTTTGGCGACGGAGCCCCTTTAATCTGACTCACCCGGTGTATAATAAGATTCTCCTTTGCAAAAATGAACTTGAAGTGTGAAAAATTAAGCTCAGAAGAGCAACTAATACGCCATTCACATTGACACAGTTAAACTTGTTGGGGATACGAATCATCAAAGTTCCAACCAACGGTTATCCCCCAAAAAGGAAACCTGTGATCATGCACAGAAAGCATGTTGGTTTGCGAAAAGATTATGGGCGTAGAATCCATGGCTTGAAAGGAACTCATGGTACTTTGCTGTAAATCTGCCGGGTAAATGTTTCGATTTTCACAATTATTATGCAATCATAGCGAGGTGAGTCAAAAGTCAAGATCTCAACTATGAATGAGCTTACATCGAAATTTCTGAACAATAATACATTCCCTCTACAATAATTCAAATTTCCTGAAAAATACACAATCTTGTTGACTTTCAAATAGATTCTTTCGTTTCCAATATTTAACTGTTCAATTTTCTCCGCGTGGTTTCAATACTTCAAGTAAAAACTAATTCCCTCATATTACCAAAAATTCAAATCAAGTCAATTATCAATGATTCAGCTCAATGGATAAATCTTCCTTGTTAAATGGTACACAAGTTCCATGTAGGTATTTACATTTGGGTTACCTTCTTATTTTGTCTTGAGCCATCCATCAGACCGTTTCCAGGACAGATTTGGCTTGCTCTAACTGCTTTGAAAATTGCTACGATAAAGCAGAAATAGTGCTTTTCAGCAAAAGGAACAAGATTTGCATGGCAAGGATCCGTGCTTGACAAAGCAAAGAGTGTGCTTTCTCTGATGCGGGAATCTCTTAATTCAAACTGATCTACAAACATAAAGGAGGTCAGTGTTTGAGCCAAACTTCCTGCACTTGGAACTACTATTTCATGGAGCTGATTGGCTTACATTAAAATCAGAAACTTTCGGAAAGAAAGTTTCGGGAGAACAACTTCGGACAAAAAAAATTCGGACGATTTTTCGAGAATTTTAGACAACTTTCAGACAAACAATTTTTGCATGAAGCCAAATTTATGTTAAAACTAGTTGTAATTTCTATGTTATCCAATCATGCGCAAGTTAAACTAACTATATAGATACATATAGATGCATCACAAGCATCCAAAAAGCAGTTTTCAAGATTGCAGACGAAAACAAGAGGCATCGACTAAAGAAAATTCTTACTGACAACTACAATGTGGAGACTCACTTGGGAAGCAGGATCACCGATGAGAGTATATCATTTTTTAACAGTGGCATTGGGAAAATTTGTGTGTTTTTCTATTTCCAAAAAATTGTCCGAAACTTTTCGATTTTGATGTATCTTTAAATCTACAAAGGTATTAAGCAAAATATGTGAATTGCTAAATACGAATTGAGTTCGCAATTGCTCAAAGTTATCTATCCCTTGAATAAAAAACAAATAAATGAATAAACAAATGAATAAAATCTTGAGGTTGACGTGCGGCAATAGTTTCAGTTGATAAACATAAATTTCTGTGTTGATTAAACTAAAATGCCAGGGTTCAATGACACTAAACGTATCGGGCATAACCCTTCCTCAGTAGTCATGATATACTGTCATCGGTGATCCTGCTTCCAAAGTGAGTTTCCACACTGCAGTTGTCAGTAACAATTTCCTTGAGTCAATGCCTCTTGTATTTGTCTGCAATTTTGAACACTGCTTTTTGGATGCTTTTCGTGTATCTATGTAGTTAGTTTAACTTGCACATGATTAGCTACTGATGAAGGGTTATGCACATGATTAGCTACTGATGAAGGGTTATGCCCGATACGTTTAGTGTAATTAAATCCTGGAATTTTAGTTTAATCAATACAGAAATTTATGTTTATAAAATAAATGAATAAATTGAGAAAGAGATATGATAATCGTTTAGGCTGTCCAATAGCACCTTTTTAACTTGGTAATTCTGTTTCTTAAACCAACTTTTGCCAAAGAAACAGTAGGTGACGGAATGTCTTCCCCTTTTTTGCCACTGAAAAAACATCATTTCCATGAAACTAAAAATTTGGCTTGCAAGCACATCGATATTTAAAGTAAGGTAGATACCGGATGTTTCAAAAAGTTCCCGCTTGGTCTAATCTTGAAGAGCAATGGAAGAGCAGAAAAATTTCATATATCCATTTCTTAGTGTCTAACTTAGACTACGCCATTTTCTTTTTAACCATAGGTCAAGGAGTTTGGGAGTTGCAGGCTCAGGACAATCAGATCTTAGAAAGTCCTAAAAATTCTAAATACTGTAAGTAAGTAATATGTTTCAAGATTTAGATGTTTCAAATTGCAGCAACCTTTTTAATTGGAAAAATATCATGAATTTGAACCTGAATAGACAACTTTGGGGGCAATTCCTAAAGTTTTCTCGTATCCTCCTCAGAATATACTCCAGTCGAGTCTTCAAACGCTAGCTGCAATTTTTGATAATTTATCAATTATCTTTGGAGGCTCAAAAACTCAGATAGCATAGCACTAACATTTACAAATATCAAGGTGAAGAAATTTAACAAGGTTAAGACGATGTTTGAAATATGAAAATAAATATTTAGAATCCACATTCCTCGCTACTACTTCACCAGAATCAATAAATAAGGAGAAATGTGAGGGACATCCAATATTTGAAGCATAAAATACTTACTTGGAACTGATGTAATGTCATTTCGAACGCCCGTTTCGTAATTTCACCACTTGGTTTGGACACTTTGATCAGCATTGTTATAGAAGGAGCATTCAAATTCTTGCAAGAACTAGAGCTGATTGCCATGTTTAGTTTCCAATCAATGCTGATGAGCTGATGAAGAAGGAGAAGAATAAGATTTTCATGCAGATTCCCTGTATTCTCCTAAAAATCTTGATAAATCAAGGGCATTTACGCTGGCCTACGTAAAAATTAAGAATTAATTCAGCAATTACGTGGATTAAAAAGACGTTACGACTTTTAATGCGATGGAGAGTCCCTCATTCTTTAAAATATCAGACGTGCCACCCAAGTGGGTTACTTTCCCAGTAGCAAATTCAGTCCAAAATTTCAGGATTTTCAAATTTAAGGGTTCGACTTGGGCTCAGAATTTAATGATACAAATGGATCACATTCTATAACTGGGTGACATGCCTTGTTCAATGTTCCACAGGAGTAACCCCCGGGGGCTTCTAGCTGTCCTCCTTAACAATTCTCTTAAAATATTTTTAAGATGCCCAAATAATGAAATAGGCCTTTTAGCTATTTTGAAAAGAATCAGAACCGAGCTATATTTTGCTACATTTTGTAGGCTTTTCGAATGTGCACAATAGTGATAGAAGCTCTAACGCCACTTGATCGAACCTCGCGTAACATATACATATACAGAAAGATATAAGAATAACGCTCGATCCAGGCTCTACAATAAAGTAAAAGGTCTTTTGGCTGATGGGAATCCTAATACTTTATAATAAGTTAAAAAGTCAAATGTCGTTATGTTCTAAAATCCCTTTAAAATATTGGAATCGTTCCCCTATGGTATTTGAAAGGAAACAGGATCAGAATTTCCTCAAAATCACGAGAAACGAAAGCTATACCGGGTGCGCCAAAATAAACTATGCACGTTTGGCAGGCCACAATAAATTGCACACAGGTCCGATTTTGGAAATTTATGACTTAATCGTTAGCAGAAAGCCTGAATTAGATACTGGGATTTTTGCAATTTTTTTCATTTTCAGTTTTTAGAGCTAGAAGCGAGTTTCCTAAAATGTTAGTTTTCGAAAAAGACTGAAAACGATCACAAAACATCGATCAAGTTTTCCAAAGAATCGACATGAATGGGCAAAAAGAGAACTTGTTCGTGGTGATTTGGGATTTAAAAATCGACCAATTGTAATCTGCTGTACGAGAAATCGTACTAAACCCCCAATTCCCCCTGAAAATGTTTTCTCTTTGTTCATTCATGCTGAATTTTTCAAAATTTGATCGATGTTTTTCGATCGTTTTCAATGTTTTCGAAAACGACCATTTTAAGAAACTCGCTTCTGGTTCTAAAAACTGATAACGGAAAAATTTGCAAAAAGTCCTAGAATCTAATGCAGGCTTTCTGCTAACGATTAAGTCATAAATCTTCAATATCGGTTCAGTGTACGATTTATTGTGGCCTTCCAAACGTGCATAGTTTATTTTGGCGCACCCGGTAGTACTGAAGTAAGTATCAAATGGGCAAATTATACGCAATAGTTCCCGTTTGATTAAACAGAAAAATAAGGACATTCTTTGATGCAGCAATTTGAGTGAAATTAAAGATTATTCATTGAACATATCGGATCTGGGTTGTGGATTTACCATCTGCAGAAGGGGCCTTGAGAATAGACGCTAAAAGAGGCTGTCCGAGGATCCTTCCATAATACCGTTGGTTCTCTCTCGTAGAAAAGGAAAATAGAGAACAAAAAATTCCGCTACATACCTCACCAACACTTAAATGTTCATTTAGCTCTTTTTGGAGAAAGTATTTACCCTGAAAAAGAATGTACGAATCTATCAAAAGAAGAGGGATGCATTACATCAATAAGTATTTTGCATAGCTCTCAGAAAAGGTCTTATCGCATTCAGTTACTCTTACCCAATTACTATCAGCACAGCACGGGCATCAGTGATCGAGTCACCCTGTTATGAAATAATAAGATATCAAATACAATGGGAGGATTCGATAAATGGCATTTTTTCATTCTCATGGGAGAAAGAGATCAGTTTTAAGGCTTTTTCTGATGTTTCACAAGCTAGAGTAAAGTGCACAATGAAGAGAGTTCGAATTATCCGGTGTCTTCAAAAAGCGTGTTATTTGTTAAGCTTTTACATTTTTTTTTTAATATCATCATCAAAACAATTAAAACACAAAAGATTACTTGTTACTGTGCCATCCAAAGCAGGAAAGGACACAAGGTCATCTGGTCCCTACTTTGGATGGCACTTACAATTATAATACTTCAACAAACAAAAGAAACAATGTAAGGTAACTTGGTACCAAATTCCAAATGATGAAGAAAAACTTAAGATTATCCAAATTTGGGATCCAATGTGGATAAAAATATATACATTTTATTTGACTATTTGGTACCACGTTACCCTGATAAATCTAAAAAAAGGAAGGGGGAGGGGTGCTGCTGTTTACGTTCTACGTTTTGAGTTAAAAACGCTCTGTTGCTTCAATGAAAGAAATTGTTGCTTCTATGATGATTCTGTTTTCAACTATGTTTAAATCTTGGCTCCCAAACAGAAGCAAATTGCACAGTGTATTTGAATCCAGTTCATTTATGTCTATACCAGAGGCGGTGAGCTGGCGAAAGAGATCCCTGCGCATCAAATCAAATTGGTGGCAGTGCAAGAGAAAGTGTTTGTTATCCTCGATACCTCTCCCACACACGCAAATTGGGCTTCTACAATCAAAGTTGTGTCATATCTGTGCTCATTTAACGCGCTGAAGTTCACACGCAGCTTTTACATTCCTACTTTCAAACATGCAGGGAGCATTTGAGATAAGGATAAATCCATAAATCGAGGGATCCAAAAATCAGATGCTCAAAGTGTCAAGGAGAAAGATCCAATAGCAAACACGCAAAAACAGGATTTCCTTTCAGCGCTGTGCAACCTTCAATACAGGAAATTTAGAAACCGTTAAAAGAATCTAGTACAATGGTATTTCATACTGGTTTCAACCACTCGAGCACCGGCGTAGGCAGCCACATAGACAGTTCAAAAATCTGGTGATGAACATTCAAGGCTAAAATGTAGCTTATGAAGAAAAGAATTGTGATGGCAGAGAGTTCGAGCGGTATAGAAACGACAACTTGTATATTTTCCAAGTTATAATGAATCCAACAAACATAAACTCCTGAAAGAGAATATGGAATTCATTACTCTAGCTGATCGCATAGAAGTGCATTAAAGCAGCTACAATTCGACAGTTTAAATAAGAAGTTATGCGGAACCTTTTGGTAAAATCAACCAATAAGAAATAAGAAAAACAGGAAAGTGACGAACGTGAGAATAGCATAAGTGTATGCAGATCAAACAAGAAAAACAACTAGTCAGTTACCAAAAGTAAATACCGAAAAGGAGTAAGAGTCAGGGAAAGACGTTAGTAATACTGAAACGATGCAATAAAAGTTAGTCATGAGCTGACACGGAAAAGCGACATACCTTAGTCCTTTCAAATTTCACCTGCCTACAATTTTGGCTCCCTTTAATTTTCGCCCCCCCTTGTGCAGAAGTTTCGCGGGAGTTTCGCTCCCTTTAATTTTCGCCCCCCTGGTTTGGATTGATATGACGTAATTTGGATGGATAGAGGAAGAGAACACGGTGGAACTAGAACAACAAAATCACCCCTCAGACACAGGGGAGGACAATATCATTGTTATCGAAGAGTAATGAATGTCTTGTATTTTGTATTACAATCAAAACTAAAGTTTTTTCATAGAAAATAGATTTTTTCGCTTCCTTTAATTTTCGCTCCCTCTAATTTTCGCCCCCTAAAATATTTCCGCAATTCACCCCCTTTAATTTTCGCCCCCCTCCGGGGCGAAAATTAGAGGCAGGCGAAATTTGAAGGGACTAAGGTACAAATCAAAGAAGCAAAATATGTAAATGACGAATGAGTAAATCAAGGAGAAGGAAGTTGACAATGAATGAGCAAAAAGGGGTATCGTGATACGATTATTGACGTATGCATACTTCTAATTCCCAAGCTTCCACAATGACTTTGATCTTATCATCTTTATACACCATCGTTGATTGAAGATTTTCTGAGAATGATTCATTGGACATGCTCCCCGCTACAGCATTCCTACAATCATGATTCAAAGAGACAAAATGATTATGTGTACTGTTGTCCACCCCAGCCCCAGTGTATTGAGCTTGCAAAGCCCCTAAACACTGCATGGGGTTTGTGCATATTTTGTCTTTATGTGGACAAAAAATTAATGTTGAAACTTGAATGGGAAATGGCAGTGGGCAAACAAAATAAATAGAACATCAAAAAACTGTTGACTCTACGTTGCAGAAACACTGAAATAAAATCTTTTCTCAATGTTGAATGCAAAACTTCGGATCAACTTTGTTTTAATGTCATATCAATCAACTGTTAAAGTTTAATTATCCCACCCAAAAAATTAGAAAGCAATCAAGAAACTTTAATTATGCACTATAAAAATGCTGAACTTTTCCTGACATATTAAAAAAATATTGGAACCAATGGCTGGTCCAAGTAAGTTTGTCATAGAAAATATGTGCATAGCCTGAGTCACAGACCATAGGGAAAGGTGTGAATCAGGCTAATATGTATAGGGTATCCCAAAAAAGTATGGTCCGTTTGAATGGTTGCTGCAGGGCAGCCATGAATCTGATTTTCCCGCTTTAAAAATTTTTCAATTCATGAGATTTCAAATGAGAATTTGAGAACTTGTTTGCGTAAATCTGATAAGTAGTTGCTGATTTATTAAGCAAGAAAGTCAAAATCACTGGTTGCCTCAAAGCCAGAGTTAATATTCTCCATCACTGTCAAAATCAAGGAAATTGAGGGAAAAACTGAAACTAGCCTGGTTTTCTAATTCCTATGGGTTTTGTCACCATAAATTAGATTTTGCGATAGCCAATAAGGAAAACATATCTATAGGGTTGCTAAAATGGTGATGTGCAACCCAAGTGCTACAGACTACTGCATGTGTCCATTAGATTTATTACATGAATCCTTGTTTTTGCTCCATTACCCCCCCCCCATCCCCCACAATACCCATTTCGCTTCAACGAAGTTGAAGCAAAGTTTAAGTTTTAGCGGAATGACTATAACAGTAAAAAATAATTCAATTCAATGGAGCAAAACTTGGACGAATATCATCAGTCTATGTGTCCATCAGCTAGTTTGCTTCTCTGATGGACAATATCCTTGAGCAATTTGATCATTTATTGCTCCCAAAATGTGTTTCTTGGTAAAATGTAAAGTAAAGGTCCAGTTAGTGGTAAAATTCAAGTTATAAAGTTAACTACAGAGATAAAATCCTTTGATTTTGAGGCAACCGGCAATTTAGACTTTCTTGCTCATAAATCAGCCATTACTTGTCAGATTTACTCAAACTTGGTACCGAACTCTAAGTTGAAGTCTCTTCTATTCACAAATTTAAAAAACGGGAAATATGATGGACAGCTCCTTCGCAGTAGCCACTCAACCAATGTACATGTTTTTTGGAAAATCATGTATATATTCATAGAGGTATAACAAACCTGTAATGATAACATAATGCATTGACCAGCTGCTGAACAGAAGTCAGAGCAGTAGTTATTTGGGAAGCTTGAAGTAACTGTAAAATGGAGGAAGACACTTTAGAGGCTTGAAGAGTAAACTCTTACACTGTAACATTCCAGGATATGGGTACAATGCTCATTAAGGTAGGATCATAAAAAGTGCCAGCTCAGTAAAGTGAAGAACACTATCAGCTCAGACTTTAGGTTGTGTTCAAAGTCTCCAATGATGGCCTGCCTCGAACTATATCAACTAACAAAGAACAAACTATTAATACAAATATCAGCAAAACTAAAATGACTAAAAGGCCCAGTTTTCGGAAAATTCTGCTCCCTGAATGTCAGAGCAGTATTATTGAAAACTGTCTTGTTTTATTGCTGATATGTTCAATTAGGTTCAGTAATTTACCCGGATTCAGTGGCGGACTGGCTCTGATTTTTACACCGGTGTCGTATGTAATTCTGCATGGTAACCATGAACGAGTTAAGGGGGCCCTAAGTGGGTGTGGCCTCGATGATGAGTGTTTGGTCAGGGGCAAAATTCGTCGCAATTCCTCGATTCCTTACCCCCGGGGGGGCTACTTAGTATATTTTGCTGACGCGATGTGCACTCCTTTCCGGGTATCGTTTTCGCCTCTTTTTTCCAACGCCGGGTATCAAAAGAAGGCAATTTTTCTAAAGCCGGTTGTCTAAAGTTTCATTTTATTGTTTTTAGACAAATTTTAACGTTTTAGGGTATCCTTTTCGCCGATTTTTCCTAAAACCGGCTATCATTTCGAGGGAAAATTTCTAAAGCCGGGTGAAAAATTTTTTTCTTGGAGTGCACACCCCTGTACAATGGAAAGTCAAGTACACCCCCCGGGTCCTTACCACTAGCCAAGCTAAACTCACTTTCTTTGAAAATGAGGCATATATCTCACGATATATCTTCTTATGGCATGATTAAAATCTTTACATTGTCCCTACTTTATAAAAGTAATTTTGCCTTTTTTGTATTGTGGGCCAGACGATCTATAATGTTTTCGTTTCTCAAACTGTTGAGGAACCCTTTCCTGACCCCCCCCCCCCAGCAGTGTGGTCAGGGCAAATTAACTGATGGAGCATCAAAATGAGGGGTCTGGGGGCAAAGTCCCCAGGAAAATTTCTGAGGACACGCCCTCTACTTTGGCTTAGAACGCTTCTCCCAATCCCAGGTTTGCCGATGCTAAAATTGAATTTTTGATCATTTGCAACAGTTTTTTGGGTCAGAATGCCTATCGCCATCCCATCTTACCAGAGCAGAATTGGAAACTTTGAAATTCTCAAGATTATTTTTGCAGTTTTCTATCAATGAACACTCTCATGAAAATTATCGGGCAAAAGCTTTCAGTTTTTCACAATCCAATTTTTGCGTGCCCCCAAAGTGGAGCAGTTGACAAAGTGCGTCCCGGAAAGTTTTTGAAACTTGCAGCCTTTACTTTGGCTTAGAGTGACTCTCCCAGTCATTTCTTTACCCTACACTACATATAACAACTATTTTCTGTGAAGGAATCTCGAGAACCATCTTTTGGCAGAAGTGGAGGGGGCCTTTATTTTTTCTGCAACGGTGCTCCCTTCTTCGCCATCCGTATCTTCGCTCTCGACTGTATTCTTTTCTTTGAGTAAGTTCAATAACACTGAAGGATTCAAATGTGAAATGAGATGTCCATTATTCAAACATTTAACTCTACCAAAAATTTCCTTGATTTTGCAAAAGGGGCCCTTTTCCAGGAAAAAGGGGGCCCTTTTTGCAAGGTTTTGAGGGGGGCCAGTCCGCCACTGCCCGGATTTAATCAGCCATTCCTTCCCATCGATAAGGGAGATTTTTTGCAGAAAGCCCCTTTCAAAAACCTGCAAAAACGACTGAAAACGATGAGCAACAATTTCCTTTGTTTTGCCTCCTAGCAATAATGACACTTTGATGCATTCATGTATTTTGTCCTTTTGGGAAAATGGAATCCCCCTGAATAAGTTTTCATACTAGGGGGCAGACCTTTTCATTCCCCCAATAGGACAGCATGTGCCAAAGCATGCTGGAGTAATTGCTGTAAAGTAAACATATTACGGAAACTTGCTAATGATTTTAACACGTTTTTTAAGGTTTTTCGAAAGGGCTTTTTCAGAAAATCTTTTGTAGAATCTGAACGGACTGACCAATTTCAGCCAGAAAAAAATCTAAAACTGATTAAACATGTTAATAATTCAATCAGATATTGCTAAATATCATTGTAATACACTCAGGGAGCAGTGGCCGTTCAAACACCGGGCCTTTTTTGATTCACCCGATATGATGCCATCAAATTAAAATTATACCTGTTGTGTCCTAGATGTATCAACTTCTGCTTTTTTGTATTGAAGGAACAGCAACACATTCATGCACTAAAAAATAAAGCAGATATAAACATCAGATATATTTTTTCAGTAATATATTTTAAGTGGGCTGGAAATATTCCTAGCTACTTAAAGCTAATCTAAGCCCACTCTGCATGCTGCATCCAGGCATGGGACCCCTAGTTTAATGTCCCTTCCAAAGGATGGCGAGGTGACTTGCAAGGTCAAGCCTCTGAGTCCCCATCCGGAGTTTGACCTCATTCGACTGAGCTTAACTTCAGTCACCGGACAGAAACTGTATAAGCCGATTGGCCACTCCACCAAAACTTCCATGCAACTATACATCAAACAAATATCTTCTAAAGTGAATGACACAAAAATTTTTATTCATGAAAAACGTCAATTCCCCGTCAATTAGACTGTGCTGATTTCAAACTTCAACATTAAACTTCCCAAAGCTAAACCGTTTTTCAGATATAGCCATTTGAAAATCAACTTTCTGCTCAAAAAAGTGTCCGGGAGATTTGGGTCTAGTTTTGACTTGTGATGTAAAGTGTTTGGGTGGATACTAAGGACATCAAGGAACAGTACAGTTGTCAAAGGGGTTTAGGGTTTCAAAGAAGCCACATGGAAAATGTTCACACCATTTTCTTCGACTACCTTGGCATTTATATTCAATATGTTTTGGCAATCAATTAGGGATTGTTGTACACCTAAATTCTACGAATTGACAGCTTAGCACTCAATTAAGTTTCTTTGATAACACCTGCAGGGCTTCATATTCAATTACGGGTATATTGGATCTTCCTATCAGGATGATGATGACAACGTAGTGTAAAAACAATCAAATACAACAGGCAAATTTAATCCTTTTATCACAAATGCTTGCACGCATTCCTCATTACATTCTCTCATTCAGTCAGATCGTAAAAAGGCACTCAATTCGCTTCAGAGAGTGCAATTTGTTTCAGAGATTGCCTCAAATTCACAAATTCATAGCAAGATAAAAATTAGATTTATAGCAAGATAAAATAAGGATCTTGGTTGTAGGAAGGGAGGGAAAGAATTCAACATGATGTAGTGTGCCAAAATTTGGAGAGTGCCGACCTAACCTACTGCGTTAGTTTTTAGCGACGCGATGGCAAGGTTTAGGCTATGCATGTTCTGCTTGTTACAACAATACAGTTATTTCTTATTCGTCAAAGTTTTATGACGAGCAAAGCTGCTATGGAGAACGATGCCTTCTTTTGGTAAGTTTCAATTTTGCTACTGATGCTATCGGCCTAAACCAAAGGCAAGCCTGGTAGCAGATCTAGGCTAAGATCCGTTTGATCACTCTTTTGGTAGGTAGAAGTGAGAGTCGCCTCATCCCAGCCATTCTTTGTTTGCCATTGAAGGTCTTCGTCCCATTAAGTATGAACATTGATCCCTTTAACTTATAAAGCAACGGATGTCGAGCATTTTTGCAACACAGACTATTAATTGTTATTTCAAAACCTTGGGCTGTGGGTTGGCTGTGTGTGGGATAGTTATATATGGGTTGCATACTTTTGTGCCATTGTTACAACTTTGCAAGTGGCCTTTTTACCATATTGACAAGAGAGAAAAATGTTTAATAAAATTGTAAACTTAGTTCTTGAAGTATTCAAGAAACCAGGAGTAAATTCCTTGGTCTTATTCAATGAAAAAGGGTGAATAAACAAGCCAAACTTGACCGTTATCCAGGGCTATTCAGGGTTATTCATCGTGGCTTCAGTAAAACATCGCATGTTATTGTTTTTACCCAAACATTTTACTTCACAGGGGCCTGGTACTAAACGGTCTGACCGCGCAGAATTGCCACCATTTTTCAAAGCAAAGTGAGGGCTGTTCAACCCCATTTTCTGAAGAAACAAAAGTTTAAATTCAAAAATGAAATACACAATAATCAGCGATGTTTACTGCATAAGATAAGATAATAAAAATTTTTGCGTCATGTTCACTTTTAGTAAAATATCTACTAAGTTCATGACAATAGTATGTACCATATGAGTAAAACATGTGACATATTTGATGGTTTGCATTATAGAAAGAGACAGTGCCATCTATTTTTCTGAACAGCTTATCATACAGAAAGAGACTTTAATAACAACAGAAATTAATTTCAATAAAAGCTGGCAGGAGCTATATATATCCACAATCTCCATATCTAAAACCTCACCAAGTCTGATAGTATGTCATTAGGAACTTGGTTCATCAAGTTTGCTGCTTCTTGCAGGCCTGTGGTAGAAACAATAAAATATTTGGTAGAAACATTTGTGATTTCAAAGAAAATAGCCCATTGCAATTTTTTGAAAATTGGTGTTAATTTTTTTGCAAGAATTTCCAATTGCTGTATACAATCAACAACATACCTTTTTCCTGCCTCTTTGTGATTGAAATCAATAAAATTATCTAGTGTACTGTAATAGCTCTCAAGGATTTCCTAAGAAAAAACATTCTTGAATGTAATTTACTTCCTTTTGTCTTTGATTGAAGCCTTTTGCCTCCCTCCGGCTTAAAAACTATCAGGAGAAGATCTGTTGTTGACCTTGCGCTTATCCACAAATGTTGAAGATGATATGCAGTGGTCCCAAACCAGCCAAGGGAAGCCAAACTAAATCTAATATAAGGCCAAAAGTAAAGGCCTACACACACTAGCCTCTGCTCCGTGACCATGTTTTGTGGTTTCCGACATAATATGAACAGACCCTTAAGGCGATAGGGATCCATTTTAAGGGAAGAATTGCAATAGTTCAGTTTCAGTTAAGTTTCATTGAAGTATTAATCTGCCCACACATAATTCTATACAATTACAATACAATTAATTACACTACAATACGTCAAATTTACTAAAATTTACAAAATTACAACTTAAAAAAAAGAAAAGGACATTACATGATTGTATATAGGATAGATTAATTAAGGAGGAGCTCTCTAAATAGGTTAAATAATCGAGAGAGGCCCCTTCCCATAAAAACAAAGAAACCAAGACTATTTATTATAAAATAATAAATAATATTAATAAACCAGATGAACCTCAGAATGATAAAAGTAGGGGATGTGAGGGGAAACATAAAATTCAGATTAAATATAGGAGTCAATGAAGTAAGTTTTCAACTTAGACCGAAAAAAATGCAACTGAGAATGCAACGTGAATAAAAATAATGGAAGAGTATTCCACAATTGTGAGCAAAACATTATTGGACTGTTTGTAGTCCGTAGAGGGTGGTATTTTTTAAGGAATTTAATAAATCACCTCTAGTGGCCTGATAGTTTATATCTTTTGTTGGAGATCTTCATTTCCATTAGTTTTAAAGCTTGAAATCCCCGTCAATCTTTGAAATAATAAGCCCACTTACCATTTGGATCATCTTTCTTGGAAACCATTTTGAAAGCCTCTGTTTCGTTTTTCGAATCCTCGTTTTGGACATGTGCGGGAGAAAGCATTTCTAATGGGAGAAAGCCAGAGAGCAGAGCACCATGGCAGCAGCAGTGTAAAAGTGGAATGGAATGGTACTTTTTTGCATCATCATGATTGCTGCGTAGCAGCGTAATATTCTTGCCCAATTGTATTGCAATGGATTGTCTCTGTTAGCCTGCGTTCCAGACCCGGAACACAGGGGCCTGTTTTGAATGTTTTCAAAGAAATGTTATGGACCTGGACCCAGGACCAATCTACCCTGGGTACCAGAGCCTAAAAATTTTAAAAGAAAAAAGGAATAAGGAAAAAATGAGAAGAAAAAGGAGACTCCTTTTTCTTCTCATATTTTCTTTTTTTTTATTTAATTATTTTTAAATTTTTAGGCTCTGGTACCCAGGGTATAGAAAGATATCATTTAGAAAACTATTGAACAGCAATAGTCCTAAAACGGATCCTTGTGGAACTCCCTTGATTATATCTCTCTTTTCACTATATTTAGAGTTTAATTTTACTCTTTAAGTCTTGCCTTGGAGATAATTGCACAATGCATGTAATTTTGCAATTAATAAATCATGTGGCAAGCACTCGAATGCCTTTGACAAATCCATCATTTTAATGCGATGAAACAGAGTATGAAACAAGATAAGGTGATGGAAAGATGAAATAAAACAAGAGAACTTGCTGATAGTCGGCTGCGCTGATAGTCTTCAAACAACTGAAATTTGTCCATTAGTTGATTGATTTTATTTACGTGATCACTATTTGGAATTTTTGTTGTGAATCATATCCGACAATATCCGAATGGTACATCTGATTTACGGACACCTCATGCTTGCCTCAACTTGCTTGCTGTATTTGCTGACGAAACGGAAAGTATGCAGTTTGAACGTGCTAGAAAACACATTGCAGTGTCAAGTCAAGTAGACTTGATGACAGGTCAGCAACAAAGAGGAGCTGTGAAGTACATGGAATATAATATGTGCAAACAAAGAAATAATTACCTTCTCCACTGTTTAAGTAACAGGTAAACACTGTTAGCCAAGAAATTAAATATTGCGGTTGTCCTAAAATAGCTAATCAGACAGCTGCTTTGGGAGAAAACGAGAAGTAAAGCTTTGGGTTGCAATTGCTTAGAAAGAGGCATATCAAACAATACTTTATGGTGTGTTCTTAGAAGTTTAGTGATCTCTGATATCTGTCTCTGATCAAAGACACGTTGTTGCACATTGACTGTCCTATCATCAAATCAGGTAATCATTTCATGAATCAGTGATCGAACAATCACATCCCGAGAAGACATCCCAAGAAGACAAACGTAAATAGCATCTGAAGCCATGGACTTTGCTACAAGTCTCTCTCTCTTTTTTAATCCGAATTGTCCGGAAAATGCGAAACAGAAAACGGAAAATGCGAAACAGAAAATGACGCGAAACGGAACGGAAAGAGAAACGGAAATTTTTTTCAGGTTTCGTCATTTTCCGCTTCGCATTTTCCGGACAATTCGGACTAAGAAAGAGACGAGAGAGAGACTTGTAGCAAGTCCACTGAAGCCACAGTTGCATTGCGTTTCTGTATGGATTACACCATGTAAATTGATTATCCTATCAGCAAATCAGGTAAGCACTTCATGAATCAGTGATCGAGCAAACACATCCCTGGAAGACATACATAAATAGCATCTGCACTCCAATTGCATTGCGTTCTTGCATGAAATACGCCGTGAAATAATTTGCATTTCAAGTCAAGGGGAGAGAGTTGACAAGCCAGACAAGCTAGACAAGCTAATCTCGAGCTGACAGTGCCATATGAATCAACAAATACCTTTTGCTCAAAATACGACTGAATTTTCACGACGAAGGCAGACTTGAGGTGTTAACACCTACATAGAAGTTAAATGTTTATTGTTCGCGTAATTACATGCTTTTGCGAACAACCAGCAACCTTAAATATTTGCTCGAAGATATTTATTTATTCATTAAGGTAAGAAAAACCGGAGTTCCTTGAAATATTGAAGTCGTAGCGATTAATGCAACTGCTAAAGTGGAGTTGGAGCGGATCTTGAAGTAAAGAAAACCGAGAGCAGTCTGTCCAAAGACAATTCAGGAAACAGGTGTCCCCTTAGACTTTTAGCTCACATTCTACTCAAAGACTTTATACCTCAACTTGAAAAACAGAATCTTCAAACTTCAAAGAGCGCCTTCAAGCACTCTCTCGTTGAAGTGGATCTGTGTTTGAACGAGGCTATGAAGATAAATCTGTTGCTATTTTTTGCGTTTGCGTAGTTGGTCGTAATTGGCAATTTGAGCGGGATTTGAGCACTGTTGAGTTCGAAAAATGGGAATATGGACATTCGACGCTCGACTCCACGCTATGCAACCAACACATGGAAAACAAAACAAAGCCTCATGTGATCTGAAGATTAGGTCTGTTGCTATTTTCAGTGTTGAAGTAATAGACCGTATGGTACTTTGAGCATGAGTTGGTTCTAAACATGGGAATATGGACATCCAACGTTTGAGTTAACGTGATGCAACTATCACCTGGGGCAACAAAGCTTTATCAGCAGTGTTTACAGACTAAAAACAAAAGTTTTTTGTGACGCAAGACTTTTTTCTACGTTTGCACAAGAATTCATTCACGCTGATCTCAGTTGATTATGTACTTAGCCCAGTTCTAAACTCTTCTTTAAAGGGCACATACAAAGTGCTCTCGATATTAATTTCGTGAGCCTCTTGTCGCTGTTTAAGACTATTAAGGTGTGATTTTGGGACATGCAAACAATTTCACTTGAACCCGCGTGATTTTCAAAACAGTATTTATTTAAATGTTTTATTCACAGCAAGCATAACATATTTTGAAAACATTACTTTGTTGCAGCTGCTAACTTGTGGAATTTGTTGGATATAAGGAGGCGGGCAAGATACGTTTTGCTTGTTGCAAACACCTGGCTTCATCACAGCATCTGGCTCAGAAGAAGTCGTCCATGGTTGTTATTTAAAAAATATATAACTCTGTACTGGATCTTGCGGCATCTCCTCAATCTTCAGCCAAAAATAAAGCACGGATCATACACGATGTCGCTCGTTACCCTTCTCTTGGAATTGTCTCCACTTTGTGCTATACTGTACTTTTACTTGTTCTGGAATCAACGTAAAACATCGAGGCCACCCTATGTTAGTTTCAAGAAATCTCTGTTCAACTCACTAGCTGTTCAGTATTGCCAAGAAATGCTATGTAGGCCCTATGTCCCGACGATTTGGGCATTCTCACCAAGACTTCATACGGCGTATTTTACCAAATGGCCTAAATCAAGCATTGATACGAAAACCGAGTATCTTGAAGTTAGTAACGGCAAAATCATTGGAATTTCATGGCCTAATTTAGAGCAAGATGCAAATAACAATTTGAGGGACAGCAGCCCTATTGTCATAGTGATATGTAATCCACTGCAAAATGACAATAGCATTCAGCCGTTTCTTGAAGTAGCTGTCAAGAACGGTTTTCGGCTGTCTGTGTTCTTACACAGAGAATCAACATCAATTCCGAAACTGCCAACTTGTGAGGAAAATACAGTTCTACAAAGTGATATCCCATATGAAGAGACCGAGGATTATTCGGATTTTTGCGAAGCAGTACTATATATGTCCAGCAAATACCCCAACTCTTCTTTATATGCCATCAGTATATCATATGGCAGCCCCACTCTCTTCAAATTTCTTACAACAGACGCGAGAGCAAAGATTCTGAAAGGTGCTGCAAGTATTTCTCCAGCCTGGCATAAACAGAAGTACAATTATTCATTGCAAGCAGCCGTTGAAAGTGAACCAAGTCGCTCACGGGGGAGACTTGTACATTCTCAAAGTGTGGACTCACTTCTTAGCAAAATAACGCGAAGAGAATGCTACGTCAGTCGAAGAATTCCAGGCGCTCATCGCTCAACAACATTGTCAACCGAAGCATTCGGAAGATTCAAAAGATTATCGGTCCCGATGATGATTGTTTATTCTAAGGATGATCCGGTTTACTCTTCTGAAGACCGGTCTCGACTGTCAGGTGTATGGAAAAATTCTGATGTTTTGGTCGTTGTGGAAACAAACAAAGGTGGCCATGCCGGATTCTTACAAGGTTTCAAGCCGGAAAGCTGGGCTGCTGTTCTGGTATTCCAATATTTTGAAGCAGTTGAAAAATTTAAAGATGCAACCATCTGCTGATTGTGAATGCTAACAAGTAACTGTAGTACCAGATGCCCCCGGACGAGGTAGAACATTTGTATTCCACCGTTTGCAAGATCTTACAGGCCCAGGAGGGACACTCAACACATGTCAGTTCAAGAGATTTACGGGCAACCCACACTTACCAGTTCAGCTTCAAACCATTGCTAGCCAAAAACATAAACTCCTTTCATACTTGTAAACCTGTAAACATAGATCAGATATCCGTAAACAATACAATACAACTCGCAAAAAAGAGGTCAGGAGGGATTGCCTCTTACAAACCCAAAAATATCACTTGATGAAGAGCAAAGCTCGAAACCTTGTTATTTATAACTTTCTTGGTGCATTGTGGTAATTTAAAGAATTATTTGATTACATATCCAAAAAATATCAAATTGACAATATTTGATGCAAAAAAATATCTTGAGCATGATTTCAGTTTGTCTGGACCCACAAATATTACTTTCAGCAATATTCTAACCCAGAAATATCGCATTTACCTCCCTTATGTGCATTTGGTGAGTGTCCTCCCTGGGCGTACCGGACACCCTGTGAACTCGATTTATGAAATTTTAATTTCATAATCTTACCACCGGGGCTTCAACCTAACTTATAACATTAGCTAAGATTTCTCAATAAGATTTCTCTATTTTCCTCTAGATTTATCTAGGTGCATTTTTTCAGTCAGAAATTGGAATTTCAACCAAAAGTCCTATTTCTCAATTTGCTCAAAACAGCCAAAAATAAGCTGTTCAATATCATGTAAATTTTGACTTTTTGATGCTTAACATTGACTAAAGATCATAATGCATTTGAACAGTCCTCCTCATCATTAGAAAGCAATGCATGTGGTAAGAAAAACACATTTTTACCATTTTGAACTGACTGAATTGGGCCACTCACTGGTAGCTTTAACCAAAATATAGGAAAGCAAGTTTTCAGTAATTCTTCATTTGAAATTAAAGACAAATGACGGAGATATAAGGCAACTTAAGTAAAAGGCTTGGAAAATCTAAATATACCGGGTGCGCCAAAATAAACTATGCACGTTTGGCAGGCCACAACAAATCATACACTGGACCAATTTTGAAGATTTATGACTTACTCTTTAGCAGAAAGCCTGAATTAGATTCTTGGACTTTTTGCATATTTTTCCATTTTCAGTTTTTAGAGCAACAAGCGAGTTTCTTAAAATGTTCATTTTCGAAAACATTGAAAACGATCAAAAAATGACGCTCCCAATTTTAAAAGATTCACCATGAATAAACAAAGAGAAAACGTTTTCAGGGAGATTTGGGGGTTTAGTACGAACTCTCGTACAGCAGATTACAATTTGGTCTATTTCTAAATCGCAAGTCACCACGAACAAGTTCTCTCTTTGTCCATTCATGTCGATTCGTTAGAAAAAGTTGATCGACGTTTTTTGATCGTTTTCAGTGTTTTCAAAAACTAAAATTTTAGGAAACTCGCTTCTAGCTCTAAAAACTGAAGATGAAGAATTTGCGAGAAATTCCAGTATCTAATTCAGTCTTTCTGCTAACGATTAAGTCATAGATCTTCAAAATCGGTCCATTGTACGATTTATTGTGGCCTGCCAAACGTGCATAGTTTATTTTGGCGCACCCGGTAGCCTATTGTATTCCATTGTATTCGCCATCTCGAGAGATTATCAAATCAGTGGGACAAATGACAAATGAAGGGATGCAGCCATCTTTTGTTCTATTTGTAAATCAGAGGCTATATGTCCGTCATTTGTCGTTAAGATTGTGCATTGTAAATTCTCAAACAATCTAGAATCAAGCTAAACCCCGAGTTAGGCGACGGAGTTTTAATGTATCAAATCAATTTCACACCGTGGCTGATTGGGAAAATCTGCCGTTAGTATTTGTTGTTCAATGGTTCAAACAATGGATACGTTATTCTGACTCTCCAAGCAGTTTTTTCATTTTCTTGAAAATTTGTAAATTATTGATATTTATAGCGAGATGTTGGTATCGTGGTAGTTCAATCAATTATTCGAAAGAGTACAAAATTTTAAGATGAGACATTTCTTTGATCTAGAACTTATAACATGTTCTATGTACTAGTGTGAGAGAACGTAGTTGATAAATATTTTCATTCAAAACTTAAGCGATTCAGACCCGGGGGAGGTACTTAGTATATTTGTCCGACGGGGATGTGCCGTTTTTAAGGGTTTCGTTTTCACCAATTTTTTTCTGGCACAGGGTATCAAAATGAGGCAATTTTTCTAGAGCAGGTTGTCAAAGCATGTGAAAGGGGAATATTCTGCTAGATCGGGTCGTTTTTCGGTCAAATTTCATTTTTGAATATACTTTTCACCAATTTTTTCTAGAACAGGTTATCATTTTGAGCAAACAATTCTGGAGCAGGGTAAAAAAGCTTTTTTCGTGGGCACACCCCCGTACAAATTTAAGTCAAGTACCCCCCCCCCCGGGGATTCAGAGTTGCAACAATTGAAAATTGATGTAAAGCATGAGTTCAAAAAATGTGTTGTACATAGAAAATTATTATTCAGAAGAATACCCTGAGATCCCCCGAAGCTCTGTTTTCAGAAGCTTCGTTTGTGAGGAAAGTTCTGATGCAGAATTTTTCGAAATTAGTTTTGACTAAAATTCCTGTGACTATGCAACTGTAACAGTATGACTGAGTTCAGCCATGGGTAGTTAGACCATTATGAGTTACACACTGCTGGTGTGCTTCTATGGAGGAGCGCTGGATAATATGTATCTGCGGGGGAATTTTTTTATAGTACTGCGGAGAGTTTGATATTTTCGTTCTTTCGATATCTCCTCCGCAGTACTATAAAAATTTCCCCCGCAGATACATATTATCCAGCGCTCCTCCATAGAAGCACACCAGCAGTGTCTGTTCCAGACCAATGTTCCTTTCCTTTCCAAGTGGTCTGGAACACAGGATATATCTAAGCTTGAGCGGTGAATCATTGAGCAAGCAACTTCAGAAGAAAAACTTATTACGGTTTAAAGCGTAATGTCTTAATCACAGAGCTAAAACTTGATGGCTAGCAATCATTTGCATCATCTACAACAATCATCAGTGAATTAACATTTTTGATAAGGATCCCTTTGCAAACTTAAGATGAAATAAAGTAGGTAGATTTCTAAAATGTTTATCATGAAACAACTGAAGATGTTAAATTGACCTCTTTGGTCATCCGAAATTTTTCTTAAAAAGTCCGAAATACCGTGAATACATGTGTTTTTTAATAAAAGAACTTGGGCCAATACTGAAAGTTTCTTAAAATTATCAGATTTGGAGTACTCAGAGTTTCTTACGAATTTCTTAAAGACTCCATCACAATCTTCGTGTTCACTGCGTATGCCCTCGTGAACATTTGAAAACGTGATTTTTGAGGCCTGTCCGATGTTTAGACATTACACTCTTTTTTTAATAAGAAACCACTTAAAAGAAACGGTAGGCTCAATTTTTCGAAAGCTAAGAAACAGCCCTACCTGAATTGAAAAAGCTAATAAACTTCTGTAATTTACAGTTTTAATTTTCCTATCGCACACAAAAATGTTTTGACATTGTACTGTTATAGCAACTGTTTGGACATTATTTTGAGTGCAAACTTTTGAGATCTTACTAAGTAATTTGGGAGCCCTTTAGACAATACAAAATTAACTCTACACTTCCGGCATTAAAAATGTAAGAAACATGTAAGAAACTTTTGGCAGCAAAATGGCCCAAAAATTTAAGAAACTGCCCGGACCTTAGTTTCTTATAGCAAAAAATGGGTGTACTCGAGTACCTTCCGAGTAATATGATTCAGGAAACAAGTGAAAATAAATTAAAAATAGGCCAAGGATTTCCCCTATCAAAATGAATAGTTTCTTAATATTTCCCATGCCTATTTTGAAATTGGTCACGCAAAGAGGTGAAAATTGAAACTATTTTTCCGAACTTCTCGGCCTCACATTTTCAAAGATACACATTTAGGCCTTCCGAATTCAGGTTAAGTTTTCAATAATTTATCCATTTCTTGCTTGCTGTGAAGAAAGTTTTTAATATGAGGTCTAACTTTGCTGCATGCTTGACTAAAAAAAGAATTTTCTCTAATTTCGAATTAGTTGACTTGCGATTTGTTGTTTGCCTTTCATGATAGCCTCTATAGTTCATATAACTGACATACAAATTTTGCCAAGCATTTGTGATTCCACGCAGAGTTGGGAACAAAACATCTTGGTAATTGTCCATCCGACAGAAAAAAGAGAGGATTTATTTTTCCCAAAACAAATGGTAGTGATACAACCACGGAATTTTGTTGAAGCTATCTCTCAACTTGCTAATTTGTTAGGAGCAATCACCTTTGCACGAGGAAAAGTATCTACAGCCCTTAAATTTTGACTATAGAGTTTGTCCGTCCGACAGTTGCTGGTGTGTACTTTTCACAGTACTCTTCAATCATGCAACAGTGCATACAGCAATTGGAATTGCTCACAATGGGAACAGCAGAAATTGTTCGCAATAAGTTTTGAAGATTAATTCAGCATTGTTTTGTTTCAAACATGTTTTTTATAAAACCTGTCGGACGGACTTTCGTTATGTTTTTTATCCGCAATAGAAGTCAATAATGTGTCCCAATGTTAAAAATTGGCCTTGATGTTCGTTCTGTGTATCTTGACATCTCTAAGGCATTTGATAGGGTATGGCACGATGGTCTAATTTATAAATTAAAGCGATGTGGTGTCTCTGGACAACTTCTCTTTTTAATCCAAAGTTTTCTCAAGGATCGAAAGCAGAGGACTGTGCTGAATGGGCAGAGTTCTAATTGGAGAGATATTTCCGCAGGTGTGCCCCAGGGCTCTATTCTAGGTCCTTTGTTTTTCCTTGTGTATATAAATGACCTAGCTGTAGGCTTGAAGTGCAATGTTAAGTTATTTGCTGATGATACATCATTGTTTACAGTGGTAGGAGATTCCAATACAGCTGCAAATGACATGAACCATGACTTGAACTTGATAAGTCGGTGGGCTCACGCTTGGAGAATGTCCTTTAATCCTGATCCGCAGAAACAAGCTGTTGAATTAACATTTTCAAGGAAAAAGTTCGAAATTGATCATCCAGTGATTCTTTTTAACAACGTACCTGTCAAGAAAGTAAATGAACACAAACATCCTGGACTAAAAGCTGTCTTTCTCAGCTCATATCAAATCAGCGATCTCTAAAACGAGAAAGGGCATTGGTTTGCTAAAATATCTCTCCAAATACTTGCCAAGGCATACCCTAAATGAATTATATAAGCTCTATGTTCGACCCCACCTAGACTATGGTGATGCCATTTACCATATTCCTGCCAAAGTATGTGAATTCAGTCAACATATTATTATACCAAATTTAATGAAAAAGCTAGAGTCCGTTCAGTATTCTACTGCCTTAGCTGTGTCAGGTACATGGAGGGGAACATCTCGAGAGAAGCTGTACGCAGAGCTTGGTTGGGAGTCACTGAGTTCCCGAAGATGGAGTAGACGCCTTACCTTGTTCTATAAGTTTATAAATAATCTTAGCCCTGAGTATACAGTTGATCCAATTCCCCCTCTTCATCAGTCACAGTACCGTCTCCGCGGACAGGATGTCATTGGGCGATTAAAGGCAAGGACAGAAAAATTCAAGTCTTCCTTCTATGGAAACTTTTTATGCGAATGGAATAAGCTTGAGACTGAATTGAGACTTGCACCAGGGGCGGATCTAGGAAAAATTTTGAGGGGTGCTGAAGGGAGAACAACGAGGGGGTCCGGGGGCGAAGCCCCCGGAAAAATTTTTGGTGACCACGCCTTTTACTCTCTCGGAAATGATGACCACGCCCATAAATAGCCAGAAAATGCTTTATTTACCAGTTGAACGATTGGGTAGTTTGTTGCTCAAGCTTGATACGAGGAAATCTCTTTGAAATCCTATGGAAGTATTCATGTAATTTTCTTTCTTTCCCGAATGAATTGTCGAAATATCCCATTGTTTCTTGATAAAAGATGATATGGTATGCAGAAAATTTGGCTCACATGGTCTGAACTGCGTAGGCGGCTGATCTATCGTTTACACTATTACACAAGAACAAAACAGAAGACGATAGAATTCATGATTCATGAACCTAGAGATTGAAAAAGGCAGACACCACAGACCAATCATACCAAGGGAAAATAGACTCTGTAAATTTTGTAGCAATAACCAAATTGAAGACGAAACACATTTTATTTTCGAATGCACCCAGTATGAACCCCAAAGATCAAATTTCCTACTAAGATGTTATGATCTATTCCCAAGTACCAAGCTATTAGGTAACCAAGATCTCCTCCAATTCGTTTTCATGAACCCCAACCCTCAACTCCTTTTGGATCTAATATCTTATATCCATGATATTTCGAACATCCGTTCCAAACTCAACTTAACCCCTGCGCCTCCAGATTAACAACTGATTACTTTAGCTTACGATTAATTATTTTAAATTCGCTGTTGCTGTTTTGTTATGTTATCTTCGTAGATTTAGTTTTTGGTACAATATACCATGTATAACTTTATATCTATTGATGAATTATAAAAAAAAAAAAAAAAAAAATGAACAACAATAGGCCTTAATGTCAAGGAACTCTGAAGCTGTCGCTGTGATCCCGGGTGTGATCCTCAATATTTCTAGGAATCATTAGCATCTGAAACTATAGCGAGAACCCCAATAACCCAAAAGTGAAGCATAAACCATATTTCATCTCATCTTACCGTAACACGCCGTAACACCCGATCTTCCTTCTATCTGGATCTCCTCTTGTTCACCCCTTCCAGCCCAAAATTTGTAGTTGCAGTAAAATCCATTTCAAAAATCTTTGATTAACTCTTGTCCTTCTTATTTTGCTTTATCATCTTAGATTCCCATTCGAATTACTGTCTTCCAAATGCATCACACATTTGAGTTGTTTAGAACAGTAACTGAAGGCTGGCAACGCACATAGCTTAGGCCATTGGCGAGCAGCAAACTGCCCCGCCAAATTTTGGAAGGATAAACTTGGAAAGTATGATGATTTATCCCCCCCCCCCCCTCAACTGCTTTCTGTAATTCTTATGTCTATGTTGTAGTGAAGCTCCCCCTGGTTAGTTTTATCCCCCCTTGATATGATATCGTAGTATCATCGACTTTGATTTCAGACACTGAAATCCCCCCCGAACAGCTCGGTTTCTTTGATGTTTCTGGATTTTCAAATCGCATGGGTGCTCATGCCAAATCTGAGCACCCGTAGATGCGGCAAGGCTATTGGTTTATTCACTTCCACGGGTGCTCAAACTCGGATGATTTACAGGCCATGGGTGCTCTGTTGCGCTGGCTATAGAGAAGACAATCGATTCCGAGTTCGCAAAGTGTAGGAAAGGTCAACCAGGGGGAGTTAAGACAGAAGAGTTTTGAGTTGTAATATCGACAGTGTGGAGGAGGCGAGACGGGGGCTTGATAAAGCAGTGATAAATAACGTCGAGGAATGAAGAAATGCGGAGCTTCGGACAGCTCGCGAGCTTACATTTTGTAGCAGAAAAATGTATGCATATTATTTTTGCAAATAATTAGATTGAAAGAGAAAAATGTTCAGTTAAAAAATCTGACGGGTGCTTGAGCACCCTTCGCGCCCCTCTAGATCCGCCACTGTGCACCTTCTATTGCTGTTTTTAAGAAAAAGCTCTTATCAATAATCCGTCCCCCTGCAAAATCTGTATTTGGAATTCAAGATCCCACAGGATTATCCTACCTAACACAACTCAGGGTTGGTCTCAGCAAGTTAAATCTCCATAAATTCAAGCATAATTTCAGAGATACCATAAACCCAATGTGCCCAACAAGCGATGGCATTGAAGACACGGAGCACTTTTTGTTGTTCTGCCCTTCTTTTGATGTTCAACGACAAAATCTTCTCGCTGGAATTGTTGAATTATTACGACCGTATGTACAAATCACCAATCTTTCAAATCATTCTTTGACGCAGCTTTTATTGTATGGTGATGAAGACCTTTCTAATGAGTTGAACAGAAATGTACTCGAATTAACTTTACGCTTCATCCACGAAACTGGTCGGTTTGATTAAGATCTATTGAGAATTTAGCCATGCACTAAGCAATCACCAAGTCCCGTACCGTTAGTGTTTCTTTTCCTTGTAAATTCTGTTTCACATCAGATGGAGGCATTTTACTTACCTAAATCTACACCAAATGAGTTGCACTCGTTGCATCTACAAATTCATCGCAACACTGACCTGACATCTGGAGTGAAACTGAATCCAGTATAGTATCCTTTAATTTATAAATTATTCGTAGTGTGATTGTATACGGTTTAAAGGCGGCAATACACTATCATCTTCAGGTAAAAGTTACTCCATATTTTTTCTGTGACCATACAATATGATAGTGTAAAGTGTCTTAAAAGTTGCTCGTAGTTGCTCCATATCGTCTTTAATCCACTTATCATAATTGGCCATCACAGAAAAAAAATTTGATCTCAGATCAAATTTTTTTTCTGTGATGCAAGTTTTTCAAAGGAGCCGACAAATGACGAAGCAAGCTTGCCTACACGAAGTACTACATCGTTGGAGGGAATCATTTTGGCTAGCCTATGTGCAGCCTCTACTGTCACTGAAGAGCAGAGGGGAAAAGGAAAGCGCAGGCTACATTTTATTTTGGTGCACTAGATACTAGATTTTTCGTGCATGAATTATGATGCAGTTTTCGATGAAGACACTACAAAGCGCAAAGCGAAGGAAGGAATCTAGAGCGCCAAAATATAGCCTGCGCTTTCCTCCTCCCCTCCGCTCTGCAGTGACAGTAGAGGCTGCACGCAGGCTAGCCAAAATGATTCCCTCCAACGATGTAGTACTTCGTGTAGGCAAGCTTGCTGCGTCATTTGTCGGCTCCTTTGAAAAACTTGCATCACAGAAAAAAAATTTGATCTGAGATCAAATTTTTTTTCTGTGATGGCCAATTATGATAAGTGGATTAAAGACGTTATGGAGCAACTACGAGCAACTTGTAAGGCACTTTACACTATCATATTGTATGGTCACAGAAAAAATATGGAGTAACTTTTACCTGAAGATGATAGTGTATTGCCGCCTTAACGTTTCGTGTTTTTAGATATTGGCCATGGGGTAGTCATAGTCTTTCGCTCCCCATGGTATCGTACTTGTAGTGTCGTATAGTAATTAGAATTAGGTATTGTAGAATGTAAAGTATCTTGTAAAATTTAATATTTGAATAAAAAAAAAATTGACATTACTGTGTCATGAATAGGTAGAAAGTATGCATCAAAAATGCATTCATGCGTATTTTGGCACCAAACTCTCCATTCTGAAATCTGTCGGACAGACACTCCAATGAAATAATGTTTATCTCGTGCCTTGGCCAACAATAACACCAACGAGTATGTGGAACCTACGCAGCGCCATGTTGTTATTAATTTAGAATTACTTCTGTTTGTGATTTCAGGAGTTCAATTTTGCAGTACGTTTTTGTCCATCCGACATGTCCATCCGACAGGGTTACCTATAATGTTTCTTGTCCTTTTTTGACGAACAAGGTGCTATTTTTCTAAGTGTTACATGTGTTACATTGTCAGCAATAGACAATACCATAGAACAGTTACAGTCTTTTGTGAGTTATGTTTAATGCTGAGAAAGAATTGAGGTTGAAGTAACTTTTTTGCACATGTGCATTTTCTATCTAGTCCATCCGACATGTCGATGTTCGTCGTTATTCCCAGAGCAACATTCGCTTTGAAAACAAATCAGTTTCTTGTTTTCATCACCCTTTGGATGCTGCAGTTTCTTTCAAAAAAAGATGTGTAAACGTCTGAAAGTATTTGTCCAAAATTATCTTTTATGTTTAATGTAGTCAGTCAATCAAAATGCCTGTTACAGATGTGAAAAAGCATACTCTTAGGGACCTGTCATAAATTATCTACTACCAGGGGGGGGCGGAGGATATAAGCCGGGGCAACCAAAAATGTTCAGTACTTCATAATGAGCCATAGAAAATATCTGCTGCTTTGTTTTTTTTTATATACAAGCAAATCATAACTAATAACTACACAACAATATACATTACTCTTATGCCATTCACAGCGGGAAAAGACACGGAGTCATCTAGTTCCCACTGTGAATGGCATTTACATTTCTCTAATAATTCAACAGTTAAAAAAAACAATAAAAAGGGAAAGGGGAGTCGCTGCGACGGTATTATTAGCATGCGCACGGATGCAGCTTTTGAATGGGCTACGAAATTTTTTTTTGAACAAATCTGACCAAAAGTTTTCAATATGCAAGAGAAATGAAACAGCTAAATAACTTTATGCTATCAGCACACTCAAAAATAAACTATGAAATTTTGAACCACGAAAAATATTTGCTTCTTCACAATGGGCCATGGAATTTTTTCGCGGAATTTTTCTATCTCTGTTTAAAAGGGCCATGAAATTGTTTTGAACAAATCTATGCTAACCAAAAGTTTTCAATATGCAAGAGAAATGAAACATTTAAATAACTTAATGCTATCAGCACACTCAAAAATAAACTATGAAATTTTGAACCACGAAAAATATTTGCTTCTTCACAATGGGCCATGGAATTTTTCGCGGAATTTTTCTATCTCTGTTTAAAAGGGCCATGAAATTTTTTTGAAAAAAGTCACATCTTCTGCCCCCGGTAGTAGATACTTTGTGACAGGTCCCTCAGTGTTTTACCACCGGAATCGACAAGGAAGAACGGGGCCTTTGTTGCAGTGTTTCTTTCACATCACTAAATATTTTGGTTTTGAAACAAAAATTTTGAAATTGTTCATCTCCTGTTTATCCATGGGACATTGTACCAAAAATCCTGCCATAGGTCAAAAGTAAAATAGAAATAGAATTTCCATTGAGTTTTATTCAATAAAGCCTCCTTAAACAACCATCGCGATCTTTGAAAAATGGTTACGTAAAAATGACAAAAGATAAAATGTAAGTCTTATCTTTATAAAATTAACTCCGACGCTTTCTTTCTAATATAACGTAATTCACCATATTCTGTCACGTCATTATTAAACTTTGACATAAGGCCTACTTTTGATAAAATGATAAAATTAACCTTTAAAGTCTATTTTGAGGAAAAGACCACCAATATTTCATTCTATTTAACAAGATGACAAATATGCTGCAGGGGTGTGGCGTTGGAGTAGTCCTACCACTAAGATTAGATCCAATAGAGTATGATTTTAGAAAAGAAAAGGTGAGCGGCGGTGAGATTTTGCACCGTGTGTGGGACCATTGAAGACATTCGGTGTGAAGGACATCTGGTACGACCACCAGCCTTATCATAGATGTACTTTTTTATTACTTTCTTATAAAGAAATACGTGTATTGGGAAATATGACGTTGGTGGCGTTGAATATGCGAAGTTTACGTCAACATTATTCAAATAAGTTGATCCCTTCTAAAGGGCAAATCCGGGGTTTCTACAATTGATCTCAAAAAGCAACCTTACCCACTTCCAAATATCACTCGTAACTTCTTTCGACGTTTTGAGATGTTTTTCTGTTGCAAATTCGTACGACATTTGTCGCAAGTTAGGCCCAATGTCGTCGCCATTTTGTAAAACGCAATAAAATAGCTAACCTCGCTTTGGAGGTTCGATTGTGACATCGGAAATTACTATGAGAGTTCTATTAGAAAACAGCCTCGTTCAGGTCGAAAGGGAAATGGGTGAAACTACGTCATGAATAATGACGTCATTGCGCTCATTTCACAGATTTAAATACGCAATTTCGCAGAGAAAAGACAGAGAAGGTTGGAAAAAAGTACTACACACCATTCACAACATTGTGATCTTTCATTTTAGGAACAATTCTTCCAACTCCGGACTTGTCCTTTAATATTGTTTACATTATTCGTAATACATCATTAAAGTAGTCATTATCATTTCATTTGATGAAATATAATGAAGGTGTACAGGGTGTCCCAAAAGTGGGCCCCGTTTATGCAGCTGCTGCGGAGGAGCTGTAACTCTAATTTGCCCTTTTTTTAACAGTAGCACAGGATAGGCCTCAACTTAGAGTTCTAGGCATCGTTCGAGTCAATCTGTAAAGTGGCTGCTGATTTATGCCAGGTTGCTTCAAAAACAGCAGTAGTTCCCATTTTTGTTCTCCATCCGACAATATCAAAATCAAGTAAATTTTAAAGAGAGGATTCTAACGCTGTATACATTATTCCCCATTTGTAAATAGTGCCTCAAATAGTGCTGTCGATAGATATTGTCAGACTTGGTCATATCATTTTCAACTTACAGGTAGTTTTATATAAACTCTTTTTATCACAGCCAAATCTTTCAAGATAGACATAAAAATATTTGATCAAATTTGCAAGCAATTTACCCCACAGCTTTCGAAATTATGGTACACGTATTTTTTATGAGAAACTAAGAATATGGGCCAGTACTGAAAGTTTCTTGAAATTATCAGATTCTCAGTACTCAGAGTTTCTTACGAGTTTCTTAAAGGTTCCATAACAATCTTCATGTCCACTACCTGTGCCCTCGTGAACATTTCAAAAACAATTTTTTAAGCCTTTCTAATGCTTAGACATTTCTCAAGTACCTTACGAGTACTGTGGTATAGGAAACAAGTGAAAATAAATTAAAAATATGTCAACGATTTTCTTTATCAAAATGAATAGTTTTTTAACTCATATTTCCTAGTAGGCCTACTGGAGTTTCTTGATATTTTGGCGATCTGAAAGTTGAGTTTCTTATGGGCAGTTTCTTACAAGAAAATACGTGTATACACTTTGGACTACCATTCAACATTATATCGTCTGTTTGTATAAATCGCTCGTAATCATCATAATCATCATCATCATTATCATCATCATCATCAGCAAAACGAGATGATGCTGTACACGTATTTTTCCTTATAAGAAACTGCTTATAAGAAACTCAACTCACAGATCGCCAAAAAATTAAGAAACTCCAGTACTGGGAAAATATAAGCTAAGAAACTATTTATTTTGATAAAGGACATCCTCGACATGTTTTTATTTTACTTTCACTTGTTTCCTGTATCATATTACTCGTAAGGTAAGGTACTGGAGTAATAATGTCTAAACATTGGAAAGGCTTAAAATGTTCACGAAGGCACAGGTAGTGAACATGAAGATTGTCATGGAACCTCTAAGAAACTCGTAAGAAACTCTGAGTACTCAAAATCTGATAATTTTAAGAAACTTCCAGTACTGGGCCAAATTCTTAGTTTCTTATAAAAAAAATACGTGTACATGAAAGAATTATGCATGACAGCAATAAACAAACAAAACTTCAAACTAACCTGGGGCTGGTAGGTAGTTTCTTCGATTTTAGAACACTTTCGTTACCATACATTTCGTATATGTTCCTTATATTTTGGTGCCCTAAGTGTAGAGGTAATCTATTTTTGTTAGAAGGGCTTCTAAATTACTTAATAAGATCTAAAAAACGGAATAACATAATTCACACCCAAAACATTATCAAAACAGTTGCTATTACTGTATGGTGTCGAAAAATATCTGAATGCAAATTACAAAAGATTAATGTCTTTTTTATTCAGGTAAAAGTTCTGCCTACCGTTTCTTGAAAGCTGTTTCTAAGAAACAATGAATGTACCGGGTGTCCCAAAAAAAAGTAACAGATTTGATGGGGACTAGCGATGAGAGTATAAGTACTCTTCGATAGTTAACTTGAAGCTTGATACCTCGTTTGTTGATATTGGCGCATCGAGAGTTGAAATATTAATCTCGAAAGCCAAAATTTCCCTTAATCTACAAACCAGAGCTTTTGGGTTTGGCCTAAACTGCTAACGCGCTGGTTAGGGGGATCTCCTCAGTCAAAGACATTTTTGGACAAGGATCGGTCCTTTGGGTACCCGTTTGAAAGGAGCGTAAAAAACTGAAAACTAACAAACAAATTAATGAATGTAGTCACCAAGGAATATTTTTCTCCAGTCAAAATGCATTTACCAAGCCAAGCACGAATGAGCATTTTTTATGTTCCCTTGGGCATATACGATTGCTTGTTTGGTAATAATTTCGTGAGAGATTAGATGATGCAAAAAACTTTTCATTCAAGCAATGAAGATTGCAAGATAGTATTGGAATTAAATAAATGGTTTCAGAGCTACAGTTTTCCAAATGTCAAAATATTTGTCTGACTTTACCAGTAGGATTTTGGTGAGTTCTCACATCCAAACATGTTTACTTCAACATGGACAATTACGCGACATGTTGCAAATATATATTTGCAAATCTTAAAGTTCACTAAATTGTTTTAAACCACGGTAAATTGGATGAAATTTTTCATTTACTGTGCTTATAGGCTGCATTCTACAAGAGTACCACCAATCACGCCGCTTTTATTGTTTTTGTTCCAATAAATCCTGTTAGGGATTACACTGAAAGCAAATTTTAAGATTTGTACCAACTATGGATTGAGGAAGTCTTGTGAGGCTTGATGACGGATTTACCTTCAAAGTTCGTTGGGGATTATGTTCATTTGACTACAATTTGAATACGTACATTTTTTTATCCTTCGTTTACATTTTCTATCTGGCTATAAGAACCAAATAATCGCTTTGACAATATTTTTAAATTCTAAAATGACTATTAAAGTGAATGACCTGAATCAAAAGATGCGATCGCAGGACTAAAAATAACCTATTGCATTTGAGCATAAGTTCCAAATCTTCAAAAGGTTTGTGTAAAAAGTGAACTGGATGACTTTCTTTAAAGAAACTTCAGCAGTTTCGCTGATATTTCCAGCACTTTCGCTGATACTTCCAGGGTTGTGACTGAGTTTGAACAACCTAAAAAAAATACCGGCGAAGAATGAAAAATATGATGGTAGGAAAACTTCAGCTAGTGTTCTCTCGATACAATTTTAAAACGATAGAAACTTCGAAGGTACCAATTTCTTTGTAAACTCTGCGGCAAAGAGGCCGGGCCTTATCGACAAGGAGTTCATCTAGGCCTAAAGAATCATTCAGCCTCGTTTCGAAAGCGTTGAAAAGGTTCTGATTATCTATCTGATTTCATCGTTTTCAAGTCTTCATGAGACGCCATTTTCAAAATTCTGCTAGTTAGAGTCGTTTTCAATTCGTGCCGGGAAAAGTTCTGAACGCAAACTTTGGAGGTTCTCGATTCCTTCATTTATCTAGCTAAAGTTGTAACCGTTGATTAGTTATTTTGAAATGTCTAAAGGCAGTTTAAAAGTCATTGTAAATAAATGTTTAAAAATTGCTCTGCTAGGACAATATTTGCCGTGAAAATTAACATAAATGGCAGCTTTTCTAACTGGGGGTGGAGTTAAAGTAATAAAACAAAGAAAAGCACATGGCATTTAGTATTCATTTGCATACTTTTTGACATATGTGCAGATGTTAACTTATTTGTTAAATGAAAACTATAACGAGGGGCAAAAACTTTCAAGTATAACTATCAAGGGTTTGAGTTTCGTTACTTTGAATACCCGCTAAAATGTCTCGAATAAACCGTTCTCCTTGCCGACATAACGGCTTTCCCAAAATAAGTTGCCGAGCCGTAAAGTCATGCATTATGCACCAATTTGAAGTAACTATCGATCTATCTTTTATACTAAGCAAAAGGCTAACTAAAAGCTTATTTCCATGGAGCTGCATCTTCTGCTCAAGCGCAGAATGCTCGAGAGCATTTCATTCATTCATTCATTCATTCATTCGTTCATTCATTTTTATTCATTTAGGCACGGCAGCCCTGTCAGTCCATGAGAACTGCTCTTCAGGAGACCGTACCGTGGCAAAACATTTATTAATTAAAAGATAGATAGGCCTACCACATAATAGTTAACAAATTAGGAATTCTCGCCATGGCTAGTTTTTGATTCTTCTCTTGAAGGTGGCAAGGGAGGGTGCCTCTTTAGCATCAGGTTCAAGTTGATTCCAAAGCTTAGGTCCATGAAAAGATATAGCCCTCTGCCTATTGTTAGTTCTCCGTAAGGGTAACGAGAGATCAATTTCGGTATTTCTCAGTTTTCTGACATTTCGAGACGATTTTTTTTCGAACAAGTCGGAAAGTGTTTAAGCTCTTTAAATCAGACTTTGAAGCGATTTTTTGAGTGTACGAGAACTACCGCTAATGTATGCCATTTTGAATGAAAGGGGGCCCATTTTTTAAGAGTAATGGTATGAGCCCCTATTGACCAAGTGATATTATCAGCAAATCAAGGTAAACAAGGGACGAAAAGTCATAAGTCTAATTTCAGATTATCTAAATATCAAATTGGCCTAAGTAGAAAATATGATCCACTCCACAGTAGTTGAATTGATAGAACAGTCAACTTCAGTCAATTTTTTATCATTTTAACCACTGCAATTTCGATCCATATATTTTCTGCTTAGGCCAAATTTGATTTTGCAGCTTGCCCTCAAAGGACCCTGGGTGACCATGGCTCTTTAACTTCACACTCTGATGATAACATAAGTTTGAAAGGCCTCAGTGTGCCAATTATTTAGACATGTTTCGTTCGTTGCATCTGCCATTTTAATACCATATTTTAACTTCAATATTTGGTAAAGGTGGTACGATAAAATATGGTATTAAAATGGCAGATGCAACGAACGAAACGAGTCTAAATAATTGGCACACTGAGGCCTTTCAAACTTATGTTATCATCAGAGTGTGATGATACTCTGATGATAACATAAGTTTGAAAGGCCTCAGTGTGCCAATTATTTAGACATGTTTCGTTCGTTGCATCTGCCATTTTAATACCATATTTTAACTTCAAGATAGTGTTTCAACCTTTGTTGAATAGTTGGATACATATACTAATCTCTGCTAAACAGTCAACCATTCAACTGTTTTCTCAGTATCCAGTTTCCTTTAGCCTACTCAAGGTGGAACATCCACTGTGACATTTTCGTGGCCACACTAGCGGGTGCTAAGCCCCGTATAATTTTAACCTCAATTGCAATAAGAAAATTGTCGAGATTTTTTATTGAACTAAGTATGCGTTGTTAAGAGCTTAGTGGTATAAATTTTAGTAAAATTTTTGGAAGATACCCTGAGGTTCCCTGGAATGATGATCAAATGGCAAAGTGATGCAAATAAGCTGTTGACGTCCCGCAGAATCTTCTGTCAAGAAATATCCCATTGACCTCGTCTTTCCAGAAGTTGAGCCTCCATGAAAAAACTGGTAACAAGTATTCCTATCTCCAGTAAATAGATAAAGGTCATAAATGCAGGGCCAGTTGAAAGCAACTGCTCGTTTGGGGGCTTTTGTTAAAAGCAACGGAGAGCAATATATGCAATTAATCCTGGTGATGTGACAGTTTTGTTTTAAAATTATGGGTGGGGGGCTCGGGCCTTAGCCCCCCTGTTTGCTACAGGTCTGAATTATTGCAAAGATAACTTGACAATATTGCTGACTTTGGGCACCATTTGGATGTAAAGAAGTGAAATAAAAAATTGGGGGGGGAAAGTTTGGAACACCCAGCATTGGATCACTGAGCCTGAAACATGAACAAAAACTCGTTTTAAAAGGAGACTTAAATGTAAGAGTAACATTTCTCAAGCTTGAGCGATGTTGAAGTTGCATGTAGAACCCATGTAGGAATGTAGGACCCTAGGTAGTGACAGCACCAGTAAAAAGGGGTTCCTAAGTGGTGAAGCACGATTCTTTACTATTAATCTAAGGTGGGTGGTTCGAGTTCCCGCCCTGCCAAACCTGCTACGTAAAGTGAGGTTAGTTGCCAATTCTCTGTATGTAAGGCTAAAGGAATCAGGAAGTGTAGGTCACATCAAGAGGAAGGACCAGGACGTTGCCTCTATAAGCTATAGCTTCAAGGTAGAAATAAAGAAGAAAGGGAATGAATAGAAGGTGTACCCAGTCATTTTTACTGAACATGCCCACCGGCCACCGCAATACACCCCCTGGTGCCGCCACTGACTCTAGCATATTCATTGGACGCTATAGATCATCCTCCCCTCAAACTCAGTAACAGTGAGTGTGAATCATGTAGAACCCAGATTCTTAGTATATCATTTCAGAAAACCATAAGATGACTGGGGCTACACTGCTCTTAGATGATTACAAACCAGATTAAAAACATTTGCGGACCTTTTAACCGATAAATCTTCAGATAATTAAACTTGAGTTATTCAAGCTGCTGCACGCAGGGTGGAAAGAAATTAATAAATCAGAGGAATTGATCCATTTTTTACTCGATTTTTTATAAACGAGTAAAGTTACTTGCAGGCTCACCAAGAGATGATGGGCAGGGGAGGCAGATTACCGACAAATACGAAAAACCAATGAGCCTCATTTCTCATTTGTTGCACTGAGAGAAAGAACTCAGCTTGAGAGCGAGATAGGCCCTGCACGCCTGTTGGATGCGATCCAATAGCAAAAGTTGTACAAAACTCATCCATAAAATTTCATAGACCCTTTTCTCTGACCTTCTAGTTTAGTTGGTAAAAAGACCTTTTCATGGAAAATATTCGAAGGTAAACGTCTTTTAAAGGATGGCGACAGGGACTAAAGATAGCGGCAGGGACTAAAGATAGCAGCAGGGAGGTTTTATGTTTCTACCAATATGCATCATATCCTAATTAGGCTGAATGCATCTTGATAAAAAGCTCCCTCCTGCCATCTTTAGCGTTATCGTTACATAACTCTTTTTCCGTCTCGCGAGTTGTAACGTTTCTCGAAACCACAACGCTTTATCTTTGCGCACAGTCTAAAACTCATTCAACGTTTGCTCTCACTATTCACAAAGAAATGGAGCTGGATATAGTCCAAGTCGGACATTTGAAACCTTGATCCTGATCAAATTAAGGTTAAGGACTCCTTGTTTCTTGGCTAATAAAATCTGAATAAGCGAAACTTGTGATTTGTCTAACCTGACCTTTGATGTTGAATCGTGGCATGAACTATGTAATTTAGCTGACCAACTCAACCTTGACAAAGTTGGACAAAGTGTTGCAGCTCTGTGTTATAAAACCATGTGTCTGTGTTGTCAACTTTATCATTTAGTACGACTATGAGACAGCAACAACCTTTATAGATGGAAGCTCGTTCTCCTACGGTGCCAATGTAGTCTAAATTTACGACGTTTCGACGTTTCGACAGTTTCGAGGGGCAAATCACTCCAGAAAATCGCGTAGCCTTTCGTAAAAAATCCCAAAATATCGAAAATCATGTAAAATCTCGAAACTCTTTAAAAGGTCGATATGAAAATCTCAAATTCTCGAAGAGTTAGAAATCTTGAGAAATCTTTTAAAATCTCAAAAAAAATCTCAAAACCTTTGACAAATCTGAGAGATTTCAAAATCCCAAAATTCCGTACCCTGTTTTCAGAATGATTTGTAGCTGGTGCGTCATTTTGCTACAAATGACATACTGTATCTATAATAGCAATGGCAGTTGGTGGCCTAAGTGAAAGCCCACCTAATGAGAAAAAGGCTCAAAACTCGCGTTTTTGGTGTTAGAAGATGGGGAAAACCTATTATGGGCACACAAAGACTAATAACGACAATCACAACGCAAAGGGGTACACACATCGATAGACAATATACATTGATAATTGCTACAATCAACAAACAATAGCGGTAATCAATAGCTGTAATCGATAAACAATAGCGGTAAAAAATAGCTGCAATAGACAAACGATAGTAGGAGAGCAACAACAGCCTGAATAACTCTTTCCCCAACGGTGTGATATCGACGCCCAAGAGAGTTACAACCTGATGATATAGAACTTCGTATTTAACAAAGAAGTTACGACATAACAAAGCCCGTCGTCCCTGGTGACTATCATGTGTGTACATCTTACCACATATATTTACAAGTTGTCACAATGAGGCTGATGCAAAGAGCAAACAGGACCCAGAGTTGAATGGAGACGCAAAATTCTAATTCATTTCAGTCCTCTTAGCATCAGATTACAGGATGGTCAAGACTTGAAGTCACCGTTTTATTTGAGAGAGGTTCAAAGCAAAAGTGAGTGAAAATGCACGGAGATGATATTATCAAAGACCCTTTGGCGAAAGTAAGTGGCGAGCTACGGAAAGCAGTTGGACTGAACAGACATGAAATTGGAGGTTTACGAGATGCTATGTCGCAAATAAAACGAGAGAGGAATAAAAGTGTTGGTTTACTATCCAAACAACAACAGGACTTCTTACAAAAACAAGCTCGTTTGTTGCCGTCTTTAAATGCGAAGAGACACTCGAGAAGGAATTCCAACCAAGTGATTCCATTACACAACCCATTGACTGTTGATCCTGGAATCTTACCGATTGAATCAAAAAGAGTACGGGTACAAAAGGAAACATTATTTAGAGAGGTCTCTTCAAGCTCGCATTTTAATGTGCTGCCACCGATATCTCGAACTACTCGAAATTTTAGTGAGTCAGCCGCGTACGAAACGAAAGTTAATAAACAACGAAGGATTTCAGAATACCAGAAAGAATTTTCAAGTCTTCAGGAAAGTATCAGTAATGCGAATAGATTTTCAATAAAGAATCGTAAAAATGCGCTATTCATGTCAAGCAATGAGTTTAATACAGCAAAACGCGAGACGAGAGAGGCGGACGATGTCTTTCAATATCCATCGAACCACAAGAGACCTTTGCAAAGCCTCGGCGAAGAGGATGAAACTGAGAATAATGAGGACTATGGTTTTCTTCCAATGGACCTAGGCAGATTATCGAATAATAACGCAAAGAGATTAGACCACACCATAAAGAACAATACTCATACAAATGATACTAATTCAGGGCTTGACAATGATACGCGAATGAGGCCACAGCGGAGAACTACGCAAACGAGAATATCCTCAATTGATGAGGTGGCCCGCGCGAATAATCCACCCATAGAAGAAAGCGAGAGCGGCGACAGTGATGAAACCTCCGAAGACGAGGTTAAAAAGAATTATTGGGCAATAGTAAGAAAGAATCTCAAACATGTTGCAGCGATAAATAAACAAAAACATAATCAGTACCTTGAGAAGTTATATGAAGAAATAAAACATTGTCGATATATCAGAAAACCGATAAAGAAAAGGACAGAAAGTGGAACAGAGTACGAGAGTGAGGACGAAACGGACAACTGAGCAGCTACAACAGGGCATCTTTCAAGAATTTTTCACTGGTGAGGAATTAATGAAACGGGCACTCGAAAAGGGCTCTAAGAATCTTCATTGGTGGATATCCAGTAAAGTCTCTGGCAAAACTCTGAGTGAGACTGAGTCTGAGACGCCATAGCCAATTTCGGTCAATAAATATACACATGTCAGTTTTGCCAATTCAATGAACCTCTTCTTTTTTATAAAATTGAAGGTTTATTGGGGTTCATTTCAACTGGCCCATGATTTTTTAGATTTACATTTCGCAAACACATGTTATTATTTTTGACTCATATTCGTTGCAAAAAGGGCACTTCACTGGTAGGAACACCTGTCGGAAATTGTAGGTCACTGGTGTGGAACTTCCCCACCATTTGGTTTACACTGCACCGGTGCAACTTTGGATCCGCATTCAAAAAGTCACGGATAGTCCCCCCGTTTACACTGCCCCTGCTAATCTGCAGCAATTATTTTCCTTCTTTCAAAAGAAAAATAATGTTTCGGAGCAGTGAAAACCCCGGGGGGTGTACTTGACTTTCCATTGTACAGGGGTGTGCACTCCAAGAAAAAAATTTTTCACCCGGCTTTAGAAATTTTCCCTCGAAATGATAGCCGGTTTTAGGAAAAATCGGCGAAAAGGATACCCTAAAACGTTAAAATTTGTCTAAAAACAATAAAATGAAACTTTAGACAACCGGCTTTAGAAAAATTGCCTTCTTTTGATACCCGGCGTTGGAAAAAAGAGGCGAAAACGATACCCGGAAAGGAGTGCACATCGCGTCAGCAAAATATACTAAGTAGCCCCCCCGGGGTGAAAACGCTTGAACCATAACAACTTTGCAGCGGATCAAAATTGTACCGGGGTACAGTGCAACCCTAGTGCAACATCGCCGAACAGTACCGAAATAATCGTTCCACTTGCTTACCTGGTCTTCCTTGGTACCACACACCAGGGTATACCAAGTCACATCAGTGGTTAGTTTACCCCGGGGGAAGCACGCCACAATTGCATCCTATGGGGGCATGCACCAGAAGAATTTCTATAAACACGACCCATAGCCTCAGAGAATATAGATGACGCTTTTATAGACGCAAATAAGTTATTCAAACATTTGTTTTTACTGCCAAACAGAAACAGCTAAACCATTGCTGTTTCACGCAAAAACAGATCATGACCGAAATCTTAATTGATACTATTATAGCAAAATCGAAGAAAATTATCAATAAAAAGTATACCCTATTCTCAGAGAATTTTCTGGCCAGAAACTGCCCCAAAATTTGCACATATCCAAGTGTGATCGGCTAGTGAGGTGCCCACTCTGGGCAGTTTAGTTTACCAACTGTTTAGGATTCTTTTACGCAACTAATACCTCGTTTACTGTAGTACCTAAACGTAAAACAAAGTAAATAGAAGCTAGATACTCAATGTTTATGTGCTTTCTTTATTTATTTTCCCATATGGTCACAAATCATAGTTTTTATAAGATGAAGCGAAAACCTTTTGTCAAGTTGAAAACCTGATTTTGACCGAACCAATTCAAAGTTGTAATTAATTCCCTTCCACCTTTGATGGTCTAAGAAGTCTGCATATTTTGTTATGAACGAAAGAAATGTACCGCAATGTTTTCTCCTTTTATAATTATTACATTCCGAAACCAGTTCGTATAACTAAATATGTATTTGGCAGGAGATCTGGGCAGGCTCTTGGATATAAACAGGGACCTAGCTACCGGGGTTGATGTTGGGGGTGTGACCCCCCCCCCCATGTCCAGCATTAATTTGGGTAAATTGGCAAAAATCATGAGACATTTCGAACAAAGTCTCACTACGCTCTTGGTTATAGATGCTCATTACGACTCAAAGATGTCCTATACTTTGACCTATAAAATTAACTGAGAAATGTAGGTTAACCCGATCTAAATTTGGGTACATGGTCCAAAGGCTCTGTCTGGGTCAGATCATGTATCTAGAACGGACTTTAGATAACTTCGTTGACCAACTAACAACGGGGAGTGGACATTACCCCATATCTTATGCGTAATGTGTGGTTTATGAGAGAAGACGGCTCTGATGGGAAGGGGGTTGTTGCTGGGTAAGTCAACCAAACGATCTATTGTCTGGTCTAGCTATATGATCCTTTGGACCATGAACCTAAATTTAAATAAGTTTTAAAATAAAGTTCTCACTTAATCTTATATGTCAAAATATAGAATGTGCTAGAGACCTGAAGAGCATTTGTAACTATGCGTTGCTCTCTTGGTCTCTCTTGTTCCCTTCAAAATGGCGCTTGATTTCCCAATTTTATCACTTCACCAAAGATTTCTGTGCTCTGTGCTCCCTTTGTAGTCTTGCTCCCAGCCCTTTTCAGGTTAGGTTATGTGCTTCCTGCTCCCCAACCCCCTACCAATCCCCAAAACCCAAGGGCCTCAGGGGTGTAGAATAAAACGAGAAAGCACCGAAAGAGGTTTTGAACAAAAAGTGTTCACACCGGGACCCAGTTGAACGAACCCTTTTCCTATCCCTGGATGGATATCAATCTGTAGTGTCCGTCTTTACGACATATTTAGTGAAGGAAGGGGCGAAGTTTAACGATCTTTGTTGAAGTATGCAACATTACACCCGCTTGCTTTGAAAAACAGATTTCTTGAGATTTCATATAAAGTGGATCTTATTAAAGAGCCTGTGTGACCCAGGGTCCTTTGCAGACATGTTGCAATTTCCGACTGTCTGAAAATCATATTTGGCCTAAAAATTGGCCTAAGTTTAAAATACGGATCCACACTGCAGTAGCTGAACTGCCCGGGGGAGGGGAGGGGGGCGGTACTCTCATACTCGATTTGACGGGAAGTGCCACTCGACAGGGTGCCTTTCTCTGATAAAAATTATATGACAGTGAATCATAATTGATAAGAAATTATGCGACAGGGTATATAAAGAAATTGAAATTGTTAGGGCTCTCTTAGAACAATTGATGATGTATAATTTGGCAACATTTTTATGCGACAGAGTACAGGGTGTGGAGAGTTTTTCCACATACCCCCGTCATTTCCCTAATGAAGTACCCCTTCCCCCGGCCTGAACTGACAGAAAAATCAACTAAAATCAAACTTACCTGATCACTTTAACTACTACAGTGTGGATCCATATACTTTAAACGTAGGCCAAACATGATTTCAAACCGTCTGAAATTGTAGTATGGTGACAATATGGCTCTTTGATAGGATGAATGGCACAATTTCTGAGACGTTTCTTTTGTTGTCTGCAAGTTCTGCTATCAGGATTTTGCTAATATTTCATACTTTGTGCAAATAATTTAAAAGATGTACGATTGTAATTAAATGGGGAACATTTCTAAACCGCTTGATGCGGTTTATGAAGTTTTCTAAAAAATTGTTCAGTAATTAGGATTTTTAAATATTTCATCCTCTTTCTGTAAGTATTTTAAAGATGTACATTATTCGAATCAGTCATCAGTAATTCGTGTATATATATAAATCGATGAAAACTTTGCAACTTTTGGTGTCTTTTATTGGAATGTATGAACATGGTAAAACGTTTGGATATTGCATTGCGCTAGAAATTGAGACGTATGCTTGATGTTTTATGGGTTTTGTTTTTGGCAAGATGAAGTATTTCTTTAGCTTCGCAGCTGCTCATTTCATACAAAGGCAGTTTCTTCTGTGCTTTTTGACGTCCTCAAATTGGCAAAGATCGCAAGATGGTGTCCTGCTTGAAAGTCTCTTGGAAGCAGCCTCTTTCAACGGTAGAAACCCTTGAATTATTGACTGGAGCAGAATGCTAAGACTTCGTCAGAATCTACATCAGCTACTCAATGAAATGTCGATGAATTATTTATCATTTGAAGCAAAAAGGCTATTGAACTCAGGGGGGAGGGTTCTTCCATAGTAAATGTACCTGGGGGATATGCCACGAGCAAGGGTATACTTTTTCGGACCTCTAGTCTAGCCAAGGGTATACTTTTTTGCAATTTGGGCCAGCAACGGTCTAGCCAAGGGTATCATTTTTGACAATATTGGTCTAGCGAACGGTTATGATATCATATTTGGCACAAATTTGACAATATTGGTCGAGGAAATGGTCAAAATTGGTCCAGCCAAGGGTACAATTTTCGTAAAACTTGGTACAGACACTGGTCAGATTGGTCTAGCCAAGAGTACCCTTTTCGTAAAAATAAGTCTAGCCAACGGTACCCTTTTGAAGATGCTCGCAGCAGACTCCTACCCAAAATTTGGCCAAGAACCCCCCCCCCCCCCCCACCCCGTGATTGAACTCAATACCTATTTCTAACCTTGACCCTTCGTGAGCAGAATGAAAAGCAAAACAAATAGAACTTAAATCATGAACGACTTTCACATCATATGAAAGTCGACTTTGCACTGACGAAGGATCCTGGTTAGTATTGGGTCGTTAAATGAAGAAATTGAAGTTTAGTGTCCTTTGAAATATTCACGGGGGGGGGGGGGTTCTTCCATTGTAAAGGTACCTGGGGATGTGCCGCGAGCAAGGGTATACTTTTTCGGACTTCTGGTCTAGCCAAGGGTATCCTTTTGTGCAATTTTGGCCAGCAACGGTCTAGCCAAGGGTATCATTTTTGACAATATTGGTCTAGCGAACGGTCGTGATATCATATTTGGCAGAAATTTGACAATATTGGTCGAGAAAATGGTCAAAATTGGTCTAGCCAAGGGTACCATTTTCGTACAAATTAGTCTAGCCAACGGTACCCTTTTGAGGATGCTCGCGGCAGACCCCTACCCAAAATTTGGCCAAGAACCCCCCCCCCGTGGAAATATTCAATTATTTTGGCAAATTTTCGCCAAATGAAAAAATGGAAAAAGTATGAAGAAAATTTATCAAAATAAATGCTATCAATTCTGCCAAATATTCAATATGTAACTACACCTTTCTTATAGATGTCGCACCATCAATGAAACACGTGGCCTTTTTGGGAGACCTGCTAGTAGATTTGAATTTGCTTGATGGTGCCACGAATTTCCCTGTCTAGGAGGACCATATACGTCACAAATTCATTTCATTAGATCTTGTGCAACCCGTTGACGACAGTCGTTTTGCTTACATAAGCAAGTTCATTCTGTTTGTGCAAATCTACTCTTCTCCGCGAGGTTTCTTTGTTTTTCTTTATTTGTTCCGTGGTCCGTGCAAATCCCTAAACAAACGATCCTAGCGATCGCGGCGATCAGGATCGCTGGGATAGAAACTTGCTCTATTCCAGCGATCCACCAGCGATCGCAACGATCCAAATGTATCCCGTGGTGCTTCGTATCTACCCTATGATGCCTCGTTTCTATCCCATGACGCTAAAATCTCTAGCTCTTCGCACCAGATTTATTGTTAAACAAAATGGCGGTTGTAAACACTCTTGCTGCTGCAAGTGAAGAATTTATGGTTTGTCCTTCCCGATAAATTTCACGAACCCAAAATCGATGTCTTCTTCTATGCTGCCGCTGATAGTCGTCCCCTGATAAACAAGAGCACCATATACAAATTGGCCTCCAAGAGCAACCTCTCGTTTAAGGTTGCCATCTTGCTTGAATTTGTTTCGATCACCCGCTATAAGAAGGCAGGAAGTTCCCCCGTGGAGCCAGTAACTGCGATTTTGCAGCGATCCGAGCGACCCTAGCGATTATATGGAAACACTTCCCCCAGCGACCCCATCGTCAATCGCTGGGATCGCTGGAGTCGTTCACAGCGATCCGAACGATCGTAACGATTATATGGAAACCAGGCTTTAACAAGCATTGCTGCGGAGGCCGGTGACGTTCTGTGCATTTCTTACACTATACTAGCCTGCATGGAAAGTTGAATTTTCATGCGCCGGACATTGCGCCGATAAAACAATGAAAACTATAGAAACTAAGTGCTCTGTGCGCCGGACATGTCCGGCGCAGAAGCCTTTCTTTCCATAGAGGTATACTAGGCCTACTGGTGTTTGTACGCCTTTCAAGCCAGAGCATCGTGGGCATCGTAATACGTTCTGTACATTTCTTATAGCGTGGCCACGGGAGTGGAATTTTGAGGCAAATGCCCCCAACATCTGTTAAAGATGGTTCTCGAGATTCTTTCAACAAGGAGTAGACAGTAGTTGGGTATAGGTATGGTAGGGTAGGGTAAGAACTCTTCCGAGGAATACTACCCCAGGGAGGGGGGGGACTCAGACATGCACATTTTTGGGTCAGAATATTCCAAAAAGTGATATTTTGGGGTCCAAATAAACTTAAATTATGGTCATAATAAAATATAGTCCAACTGTGATATTTTTGGGTCAGAAGGAATCCCTATCTGAATTTTTTGTTCGTTTACAGATGTCAAAGTGTAAAATTAGCGGATATTTTTGGGTTAAGTACAATGAAACTAAACTCATATTTTTGGGTTGTCTTAAAATTTCTTGGACTGATATATACGCATGCGCTGAGTGCCCCCTGGAAACGCTACTACGTTCGTTCTTAGTTCTAAGCCAAAGTAAAAATTGGCGTCGTTAAAAATTTTCCTGGACAAGATTCGTGATTTGTCAAGGCTTTCATTTTGGGGCAGGCAACACTGGATTATGAGAAGCGTTTCGAAGACAAAGAAAGCAGGTGTTTCATAAAAACTGTCACGAACATTTTAAATTTCTTATTTGGTTTTGGTAAAGATGGGGTGGAGATAGGTATTGACCAAAGTAAAAGATGTTTACTCAAATATGTTCCCCGAGCATGCTAACTTATAAGCACAATGATACAAATGATCGGCTAGCATGGGATCAGGGCAAGCGTTCCTAGCCATATTAGAGGGCGTGTCCTCAAAAATCTTTCCAAGGGTTTCACCTCCACACTCAACCAATCAGTTTGATATCCCATAGCTGCCCAGTCATTGCTTCAACTATGCTTGCATAATCAAGTTTATTCTGGTTGTGTAAATCCCCAAATAAGCAAAACTAGGGAAGGGGAGATGACGTTCTGTGCAATTCTGAAAACTGATATTTGTACGCATTTGAAGCTCAAGTATCTTGCACGTTCTGTGTATTTCTTATGGCATGGCCACAGGTGGGGATGGTGATGGGGAGGCAAATGCCCCCCTAACTTCAAGGCTTTCATTTTGCCAAAGAAAAATTGTTTTTGTGTGTTTGGCAGGGAGCTGTCACAAAGATTTAAGGATGAGCTGGAGATAGACATTCTAAGCCAAAGAAAATATGTTTACTCAAATATTTTCCTGGGGATGTTAATTTACAGGCATACGGTCAAATATTTGCGAGAAAGAGACAGCAGGCTTTTCAAAGCTAATGCGTAAATAAGTAGTGAAGAAAATGCCAGTTTACCAATGTGAAACAGCAGTGCGTGCAAGCACGTAAATAATTAAAGTCCATCTCACATCAGAGATCAGTTATCTATGAGGTGTCCTCTGTCCTTACCGCTTAAGTTACTATGTGATATTTAGAAGTTCAATTTGAAATCGAAACCTCTGCGTGAAAAATTCATTCATGCAAGTGCGATTCCCGTAAGATGAAGATATTGAATCTAATTGACAATCTGATCGGAGTTGCAAAAATGTGTTCTAAAAACTGTCGAAATCCCAACATTTGTTGGTGATACGAGCCCTTCGGCCATCGGCGTGTCAAAACTTTGAAGTTCAGCAATTTTAGAGACCCTGCTTCGAATTCAACGTCATGTACTGAATTCTGAACTGCTCAATACGATTCCAAGAATACTTTATGAAGCTTGCCTTATTAGTCTGTATCACAATGTCGGAAAAAGAGGTCCCGTGCAATTTTCGTGTTAAAATTGATCTTTCAACGGATTCCTATGTAACTTTTGATGCTGAATCCGAAAATCAATGTTCCCAAGCCGAAAAATGCCTGGAAACATCATTTTTTGGCATGCATAAATGCATTTGATGCCATATTGGTATTAAAATCATAAGATCCATTGTGTTTACTTTAAGATGTAGGTCTTAGAGCGTAAATACTATATTTGAGGTGCTGAATCCAAAAAATTATGTTCCAGAGCCAAAAAATTTCAGGAAGCATCAATTTCCGGCATGTATCGATGCCTTAGGATGCTATAATGGTGAAAATATCACAAAATTTGCCACGTTTATCAAAAGATGCAGCTTTAAGAGCGTAAATGCTATATTTGAGGTGCTGAATCCGAAGATCGATGTACCAGAGCCAAAAAATTCCAGGAAGCATCAGTTTCCGGCATGCATCGATGCCTTTGGATGATATAATGGTGTAAATATCACAAAATTAACTACGTTTATCAAAAGATGCAGCTTTAAGAGCGTAAATGCTATTTTTGAGGTGCTGAGTCCGAAAATCAATGTTCCAGAGCCAAAAAATTCCAGGAAGCATCAATTTCCGGTATACATCGATGCCTTTGATGCTACAATAGTATCAAATCGTAAAACCTTTCATTTTTCTTTTAACATGCAGGTTGCACAGCGAAAATACTATATTTGAGGTGCTGAATCCGTAAATCGATGTTCCAGAGCCAAAAAAATTCCAGGAAGCATCAATTTCTGGCATGCATCGATGCCTTTGATGCTATGATGGGGTAAATATCACAAAATGTTCTACGTTCATTAAAAGACGCAGCTTTCATAGTGTATATTCGAGGTGCTGAATCCGAAAATCGATGTTCCAGAGCCAAAAAGTCCAGGAATCATCAATTTCTGGCATGCATCGAAGCCTTTGATGCCATAATAGGATCAAAATCATAAAATCTTTTATGTTTACTTTAAAATTTCAGTCTTTGCAGCAAATGTAATATTTTTGATAAATTGAAACAAAAAATCAGCATGTCAGATGGAAAATTTTCTAGAAAATGCAAATAGCTGGCTCTTTGTTTTTGCCATTGCTAGCGTCATACCTGTTTCTCAAAAAGCAACCGTTTTGCACTTATTGCTACCGGGTGTCGAAAAAAATGTGTACGGATTTCGTTGATTCCAGCGCTGTGAATTTAGCTTCAATCAATGGATAATCACTCTAAAGATATTCCTCAATAGTTAGCTTGAACATAGATACCTTGTTTGTTGGTATTAGAGCTTTGAGAGCAGACAAGTTAATCTTGAAAGCTCAAAGTTGCCTCTTCCTGCAAACCAGAGCTTTAGCCTTTTGGCCTAAGCAAATTCTGAAGGCACAGCATATAATTCAATGATAGCCTTGATAAAATTTGAACAATATTAGATCTTGTGTTGTGTTATTCTGTTTTCCAGAAGTCACCCTCTAGTCACCATTGGGAGGTTTCTTTATTTTTCATTAATTTCAGTTCTTAATTTCGATATGCGTTAGGAATTTGCTGAGGTCAAAAGGCCAAAGTTCTGGTTTGCAAGTGGACGCAAATTTGAGCATTCAAGATTGATATTTCTGCTCTCAAAGCACCAATACCAACTTCCGAGGTATTTATGTTCAAGTTAACTATCGAAGAACGTTTTGAGAGTGATAGGCCATTGATTAAAGAGAATCAACGGAGATAAAAGCCCCGCGCGGAAGGAGTCTGGGTATTCTATTAATAGCCTATTGAATTTGATGGGTTGGAGATGTTCGTAGATATTGTTTAGCAAGCAGAACAATAACGTGCATAGGAGTTTCCTTTGTCCTATTTATAGATTGCCTCTCCTTAGCTCCGTTGATTCACTTTAAAGCTAAATTCACATCGCTGGAGTCAACCAAATCTGTATACATTTTTTGGAACACCCGGTATTTGTATATTTTTCTAAGAAATTGCTGGCCTTTCTTTAAATTTGGACAACCCAAAAATTTATTCACAAAAGCGAAACGGTGCGCAGACGTGTGCAGATGTGAAGAGTTCAAAAGCATGAGTGTGGAACTAGACAAAATTTGTGGACTCTGATGAAGATATCGAGGAACAAGAGCAGCAATAAACTCAAAGTAATCGATTGAGGCTTTATTTTGATTGCAAAAATCTATTTTGATTCCGCTACGTCTTTCTCATTCCAATGTACTGCAACAAGGAAGCTGGTTAAATTGGGCTATGGCGTAATTAATTTTTCGGTTTCAGCACCTCAAATAAAGCATTTACGCTCTCTAAGCTACCTTATAAGGTAAACATAGAAGATTTTTAGAATTTTAATACTATTGTATGGCATCAAAGGCATCGAAACATGCCGGAAATTGATGCTTCCTGGATTTTTTTGGCTCTGGAACATTGTTTTTCGGATTCAGCACCTCAAATAAAGCATTTAAGCTCTCTAAATTACGTTATAACGTAAACATAGCAGATTTTTATGATTTTGATACTATTGTGGCATCAAAGGCATCGAAACATGCCGGAAATTGATGCTTCCTGGATTTTTTTGGCTCTGGAACATTGTTTTTCGGATTCAGCACCTCAAATAAAGTATTTACGCTCTCTAAATTACGTTATAAGGTAAACATAGCAGATTTTTATGATTTTGATACTATGGTGGCATCAAAGGCATCGAAACATGCCGGAAATTGATGTTTCCTGGCACTTTTTGGCTCTGCGACATTGATTTTCAGATTTAGCACCTCGAATATAGTATTTTCGCTCTAATACCTGCATCTTAAAAGGAAAATGAAAGGTTTTATGATTTGATACTATTATGGCATCAAAGGCATCGATGCATGCCGGAAATTAATGCTTCCTGGAATTTTTTGGCTCTGGAACATTGTTTTTCGGATTCAGCACTTCAAATATAGCATTTACGCCCGGGGGGGGCACTCCCATACTTGACCTGACGGGATGTGCCGCTCAACAGGGTGTCCTTTTGCGGTAAAAATTATGCGACAGGGTGTCATTTTCTAGCGAAAATTATGCGACAGGGTATTATAATAGGTAAAAAAATTATGCGACAGGGTATCACAAGCAAAAATTGCGTTCTACGCTGTATTTGAGAGGCAAAATTTTTATGCGACAGGGTATCACAAGCAAAAATTGCGTTCTACACTGTATTTGAGAGGCAAAATTTTTATGCGACAGGGTATACTTTTGGCCTATTTTTTATGCGACAGGGTGCAGGGTGTGGAGAGGTTTTCCGCACACCCCCGTCACTTCCCTAGTCAAGTCCCCCCCCCCCCGGGATTTACGCTCTCTAAACAGCGCTACAAAGTAAACATTGAATATGTTTATGATTTGGATACTATTGTGTGGCATCAAAGGCATTGAAATATGCCGGAAATTGAATTTTCCGGGCCTTTTTTGGCTCTGGAACATTGTTTTTCGGATTCAGCACCTCAAATGTGGTACTTACCCTGTGAAACCTACATTATAAAGTCAAAATAAAAGATTTTTATGATTTTGATACAATAATGTCATCAACGGCATCAATGCATGCCGGAAATCGATGCTTCCTGGAATTTTTTTGGCTTCGCAACATTTTTTTCGGATTCAGCACCTCAAATATAGTATTTACGCTTTAAAAATTGCATCTTAAAGTAACTGTAATATATTTTATGATTTTAATACCAATATGGCATCAAATGCATTTACGCATGCCAAAAAATGATGTTTCCTGGCATTTTTTGGCTTGGGAACATTGATTTTCGGATTCAGCATCAAAAGTTACATAGGATTCCATTGAAAAATCAATTTTAACACGAAAATTGCACGGGATGACATAAAGACCCAGACTATATCTTAAGTGCGCTGGAAGGATTTCTAGCGATTCAAAGCTAATTCAAGCCCACTATGCATGCCGCATCCAGGCATGGGACCCTCAGCTTGACATTGACAACACTTCCGAAGGATGGCAAAGTGAGTTGCTTGGTCAGGTCAGGCCTCCGTATGGTTACCCATCCGAAGTTTGACCTTACACGACCGAGCTTTTGTCGTAACAATTTCCTCGCAATTTTGTCCATATGAACCGTTACATAATAGCAAATTGTCTATGCAAATTTCAAAAAAGAAGGGATAGATGGTAAGAAAGGTCTAGTTTTATCTTTGGAGACAGTTAATTAGTCAATCTTTATGCAAGAGTGCATATTCCGATCCCAACCCTTCTAACGTTCTCGGTCATCAGACCTAAAAATACACTAATTTTTTTATAAGAAACTAAGGTCCGGGGCTGGTAGGCAGTTTCTTAAATTTTTGGGCCATTTTGCTACCACAAGTTTCTTACGTGTTTCTTATATTTTATTGCCGGAAGTTTAGAGTTGATTTTGTCTTGTCTAAAGGGCTCCCAAATTACTTAGTAAGTCTCTCAAAACGAGTAAATAACATGATTCGCACTCAATATAATGTCCAAACAGTTGCTATAACTGTACAATGTCAAAATATTTTTGAGTGTGACAGGAAAATCAAAACTGAAAATTACAGAAGTTTCTTAGCTTTTTCAATTCAGGTAGGGTTGTTTCTTAGCTTTCCAAAAATTGAGCCTACCGTTTCTTATAAGCGGTTTCTTATAAAAAAAATGAGTGTAGCTGAAGGTGTCGCGCAGTGGTGTAATCCTCTGTGACTTTGTATCCAGAGCAGTCAGGCGGACAGAGTTCGATACCCGGTAGAGCCTCACCACTTGAGCATCATGACAAGGGGTCGCAGACTCGATAGCGCTTGGCTATTGCTGTGATCTCAGCGCTTGGCGCTTCAACCCGCAACTTCACATTTATAGCGGGATGGACTTTACAGAGATAAACCATTTTTGCTCAGGAATAAAGAATAAAACAAGAAACTGGAGTGGACCTCACCCCAGTGCCTGATGCCTGAACAATTTTCTAGATTTGCTGGAATGGAATTTACCCAGGGTTTGCAATCCTCTGTGACTTCGTATCCAGAGCAGTCAGGCGGACAGAGTTCGATACCCGGTAGAGCCTCACCACTTGAGCATCATGACAAGGGGTCGCAGACTCGATAGCGCTTGGCTATTGCTGTGATCTCAGCGCTTGGCGCTTCAACCCGCAACTTCACATTTATAGCGGGATGGACTTTACAGAGATAAACCATTTTTGCTCAGGAATAAAGAATAAAACAAGAAACTGGAGTGGACCTCACCCCAGTGCCTGATGCCTGAACAATTTTCTAGATTTGCTGGAATGGAATTTACCCAGGGTTTGCTTCATATTTTTTCTAACAATGTAACAATGTGCAGCCTCAACAGCCAAAATAACGCACACAGTTCTTTGAATTGATGCTCATGATATTCTCACAAAATTCTTATGTTTTATACAAAGTGACAAACATAATCAAATTAATGGTCTAAAATCGAATGATGGGAAATTCTAGATAATAAAGATATCAATGACTTGTTGGTCAAAGAGCAAAAATAACGCATCTAAAAATATTCAAAGTGGCCTTGATACTAACTCGTATTTTCTCTTTTTCCAGTGTAAGGCGTTTCGACGGTTTTCCATTGTACACCCAACCGCGGTTGGTATTGTAACATGCTGTCCAAAATGAAGAATACAATAGTTAAACGATAAAAAACCTGCATTGTTCACTCTATATGCCAGCGATTTTTGTCTCAGGATCTCTATAGAATTGCACTATGCTATTTTGAGACTTCATAACCTAAGACTTGATACAGAAACTAAGGACCTTGAACTCAATAAAGTGTATAACCATGGGTAGTTAGACCCCGCAGTCGTGTTGTTTACTACTATGGAGGAGATAAGACAAGAAATATCATTCGGTCTTTTGTTGTCTCCTCCGCAAAATCATAGAGATTATTCCTCCGCAGGTATTATATATTAGTTGCAGCGCTCCTCCATAGAAGCACATCAGCAGTGTCTAACTAGCCGTGGAATCACTGTGATACATGGCTTAATGGCATTAAGGTCAATCTTATTTCACAGTCTACGTAACGTGAAAGCTGTCCCGAAACGAATTTATGTGATTTTGAGGATTAAGTTATGTGGAAAAGCTCAATACTTTCAATAAGTTAAAGTGAATTGCTTTTTACATTCCATCAAAGAGTTTACGATATACATATTATTACACTGCAGACAAACTACTGTACAATGATTTGGGGAACGAAAACTGTGTCTACGCCACGACCATTATATTAAACAAACTACTATTCATGTGCATATAAACCAGAAAAGGGAAAGGAAATAATGCCTACCAAATCATAAGAGAAGACCAGTCTAGAAACAAACAGGCTTGGTTCAACGATTTCCATTACCCATTTTGCGTGAAATGAATAACAGTGAATGAACTGATCTAGAAAATGAGATCTCATCTATGAATAATATTCTCTGCTTGATAATCTTGATGTGTGTACCAACAAAATAAAGTCATAGAAACGATGGCTTATGTGGGTCCCGAAGGGGGGGGGGGTACTTAGTATATTTGTCCGACGGGGATGTTCCGTTTTTAGGGGTATCGTTTTCACCAATATTTTCTAGCTCAGGGTATCAAAATGAGGCAATTTTTCTAGAGCAGGTTGTCAAAACATGTCAAAAAAGGGAATATTCTGTTGGATCGGGTCATTTTTTTGGTTAAATTTCATGTTTTGAAGTATACTTTTCACCAATTTTTCTAGAATATGTTATCATTTTGAGCGAAAAATTCTGGAGCAGGGTAAAAAAAAAATTTCGTGGGCACACCCTTGTACAAATTTAAGTCAAGTACCCCGCCCCCCTCCCGGATGTGGGTGTTTTCTTTGCCCTTTCAGCACACATGCCATTCACATTAAAGGGGCTCCATTGCCAAACTGTAAACAAATCTGTAAACACCGCACATGTCCATTGTTCTCCACTGTTTTCTGTAGTTTTTTGGATGACTTCATCCAAGCCACCAAAAAGTGCTCATTGAAAATCCACTTATATCCAAGCAATCGTAGATATGAACAATGTTTGACATTTCTCGCTGTAAAGTACAAAGATCTATCTTCAAAATGGTGCTTTCATCCTCGAAACAACAGGTAAAAGTCTGTGTGATTTGCCCACCAAAAAAACTTCAAAATCACCGTTTCGACCGAAATTTGGAGACCAACATTCTTCCATGGGAAAGATACTACATTCATAAACATGAAGCTTCAACAGTAATTTTGATGGAATTTAGTAAAGTTTAGTGAAGTATAATCACAGTTTTAGTCTCTCAAAGATTAGGATAAAGATTTTGAGTTTGAGAACAAGCAAGGGTGTGTTATCAAGATGAAAGAGGCATTACCTGAGGTCAAATAGGGGATGGCTCTCAACATTTTCCCAGAAGCTTCATTCACATATCAAAATGTTGCTTTCTCCTCTACGTACAAATATTGCAGCTGGTGTGACCACTGAAGAATGTGGTCTTAAAGTTGATGCAGAAACGTTTGATTTGAAAAATAAGATGACTTATCATAGTTGAAAATGGGTGCACTAATTTTGTATGCCATATGCATATAACAGCTGTCCAGAAGAATTGCAGTTTGAATAGACCTTTTAGCTATTCTAATATAGAATCTGAATCAAACGATATTTTGAAACGTTTTGTGGAATTTTTGAATGTGCACAAAAGTGATAGAAGCTGTAACGCCACTCAATCGAACCTCTCGTATAAAAATGTATAAAAATATCGTTTGATACAGGCTCTTTTGGAGAATAGCTAAAAGGTCAATTGCTTCCTTCCATGTCCTGTGATGATCCATAACAAACAAACAAGGAAGCCAACAATTTAAGAAGAATAATTATCTGAAATCAAAATTATGGTAGCTACAACAAATTCCAAAATATTGAAAGAAAAATATGTACAGAAATACGATAATGCGCAATTCAGTTTCATCTACGTTTATGTTCTCATGTTATTCAAGATTCACATTCAACATTGTATGCTAATGTGTGCTTTTCCAGTGAACAGCTTTGCAATATATGTTCCACAGCATATTTTGAAAGTCTGCACCACACATGAAGCTCCTTCAGCTTTCCACAGTTCAGAGAAAGGTGCAAAATTGCAGCATCTAATTCAACACTTGAAGTTGTTGTAACATCAAAGATCTCAAGAGTTTGGTTATAGCTATTTGCAATGAAATAGACCAGCTCAGTAACAGTAGCAAGTAGGCGTAACTTCAAGACTGATATTGGGATCATAGGCTTTAGAATCTCTCTCACTCTAAAGATTGGGCAAGTATGATCAAAGTAGAACTTGACTCTAAGTTCTGGAGATGCTTTGCAAATCACTTCCCAGTCAATCACCTCTATGTCTCCTGAGTACTTATCTTCTCGTTGGCAGAAAAGGGACAGAAACTGCAGTGGCTTCCTGCCTGACTCACTAAATATTTGCAGTGTCTCACCATCAAATGATGACATATGAATGGCCAAATGTTGCACGTTTCTGCATACGGTTGCTAGTTTGTGCATGCAATCTGTTGATATGTTGCAAACAAGAGAATGGTTCTGTATATTAACTTCAACAAGGGAAGACCCCTGGAATTCAATTAAATTATGGACAAATTGGTCATCAAGGCAAACTGGAAACTTAGACAAATCAATTCCATGGAAATGAGCATGTATTGAGCAAGAACTCTTAGGACATTTGAACAATTCTAAGAGCCCATTTAAATATTCTTTTCCAGAGAAAAACAATGGGTTCTCATCAGTGAAAATGAGTTTCAAATACTGCAATTTCCTCGTTTCTGAAAGAGATATTCTTTGCAATATTTTAAAAGCCATGCTATTGCACTCACAATGCTGTTGCGATACAGCTAATGTCAAATTGCGTACACTGTCACAATTGTTGCAAAGTAAGGTAACAACGGAATACATAAAGGAATTATGCTGCAGTTCATTATTTTCATCACACAAAGGCATAAATTTCACATCAACGTTTTGCCACAGGCTTGGACTGCTAAGAGTCTGTCTCCAATACTTGCAAACATTATGCACGTTATACCGTTCTTCCATAGTCAGATAAGAAAATATTTCAGAGAGGATTTCAGGGACCAAAGTCACCCAATTGGCCTGCTGATGCGCATTTCTTTGTTGAATATCTATGACCAATGTATCATTTACTTCCTGTTTGCCTCCATCCATTTTATCTAGGCCTAATCTAATTGTCCTGCTTCTTGTAATGCTGACAGACAAAAATATTTCTTTGAGTTCTGCATGATAGATGAACTAAAAATAAAGGTTTGTTTCCATTCATACTCACTCAAATTCAATGAAATACTTTGCTTTACATTCAATAATACATTCAAAGTGCAGTGAACGACGGCCAACAACTTTCTCTCCGCCCTCCATTTTTTTGCAACTGCGCAAGAGGAGAACAGCAACAACAGCAGTGCTTTCTTTCGAGTCCTGATGTGTTGAAAATACAAACTGGGACGACAGAGTCAGAACGAGGTTGAGAATGGCGGCAAAAATTAGCTGAAGAAGAAAGGCGACATTTGTATAACCGCTGACCAACATGCGTTAGGATCGCGGCATCAGCAGGCCTCGTGCTGTGAAGTTTTCTCTTTTACTCGCTGGGCGGCGACACTGAGACAACCACACTCTTGACTCACTCTTGGAACCAAGAAACTAGCGATCAGGGGCTTTGCATGGCTACATAGCTGGAGTTAAAAGTGGGCAGGCAATCAATCCAAAGGTAAGTCACACGAATTTGGTATTTTCTTCATTTTAATAATTCCCGATTGTATTATTTTCAGACGCAACTGGCCTAATCTAGGAGACCCCCAGCGTTCGTGGTGATCTGTTGTGATGGCCAGCTCGAAAGAAAGTCACATATTTTGAAATCGGCCTTATGATACCTAAAGATAAGAAAATGTCGAAGTCTCCTAATATATTTAAACAGATTTCAGCAAAAAATTCGAAAATTTATCGTGCATTGCGTCCGCCAGGGAGATATTTTTGCATGGTATTTTATGACGACGGAATTTGGCGCCGTACAATGTGTTGTAACGGCCAACTCGAAAGAAAGTCAAATTATTTGAAATCGGCCTTATGATACCTAAAGATAAGAAAATGTCGAAGTCTTCTAATATATTTAAACAGATTTCAGCAAAAAATTTGAAAATTTATCGTGCATTGCGTCCGCGGATGAGATATTTTTGCATGGTATTTTATGATGACGGAATTTGGCGCCGTACAATGTGTTGTAACGGCCAACTCGAAAGAAAGTCAAATATTTTGAAATCGGCCTTATGATACCTAAAGATAAGAAAATGTCAAAGTCTTCTAATATATTTAAACAGATTTCAGCAAAAAATTTGAAAATTTATCGTGCATTGCGTCCGCGGATGAGATATTTTTGCATGGTATTTTATGACGACGGAATTTGGCGCCGTACAATGTGTTGTAACGGCCAACTCGAAAGACAGTCAAATTATTTTAAATCGGCCTTATGATACCTAAAGATAAGAAAATGTCGAAGTCTTCTAATATATTTAAACAGATTTCAGCAAAAAATTTGAAAATTTATCGTGCATTGCGTCCGCCAGGGAGATATTTTTGCATGGTATTTTATGACGACGGAATTTGGCGCCGTACAATGTGTTGTAACGGCCAACTCGAAAGAAAGTCAAATTATTTTAAATCGGCCTTATGATACCTAAAGATAAGAAAATGTCGAAGTCTTCTAATATATTTAAACAGATTTCAGCAAAAAATTTGAAAATTTATCGTGCATTGCGTCCGCGGATGAGATATTTTTGCATGGTATTTTATGATGACGGAATTTGGCGCCGTACAATGTGTTGTAACGGCCAACTCGAAAGAAAGTCAAATATTTCCTAAAGATAAGAAAATGTTGAAGTCTTCTTACAAATATGAACAGATTTCAGCAAAAAAATTAACAACTGATCATGCATTTGGTATGCTGCAAAATATCAAAGTGTCCAGGCCTTGGAGAAACAAAAAACAAATGCAAGCTTGCAGACAGAACCTAAATATCAGACCTAACCAGTGGCGGACACTTGGGGGGGTGAGCGGGTGCAATCACCCACCCTTTAGCTAGAACAAAGATCTTTTGTTTGAAAACAATAGAAATAAACAATACTTTAACTGAAACAATAGATTCACCCTCCCCCTAGTATCTGGCAAAGTGTCCGCCACTCTGGACCTGACACAGTTATCAGACCTAACTAAACAAACTGACCAAATCTAAGGAAAGTAACATACCTAACGTGACTGGGCAGACCTATCTAAACTAATAATAGAGCAAATCTGCCAACAACCCCAACAAAAGTTACATACCGTAAAAACTCTATTAAGCCCTCCCCCCACTTATATTAGATTCCAGATGTTACCAAATATTCTCCATTTATTGAGCTACATAAGCGTGCATGTTAATTTTTATGTGCTTTGAGATAAAACCCTGTAGAATTCATGTATTTAACTTGTATAATTGTATGTTTAAACAGCAAAATGTGGTGCAAATGGGACTAAAAAGTGTCCAAAATTAATTAAGCCCCCAGGGGCTTAGTAGAGCTTTTACGGTAGCTGACCTAACTAAAAAGACCACCAAACCTTGGTAGCACCTATAATTGCTAACGATGGTGGAGCCCGGGGGAGGGTTCCAGACCCCTCACTTTTCCTAAAAGTTGGTCCCTAAGATTTGCACAAAATTGCAATAAAATTGGTCTCTCAGGAGGGGTGAGCCAGACCAAGCATTTTTGCCATGTAATTACATGATCTAGCTTATTTTCTTACCAAATATATAATTTAAATTTCAAATCTCACCATGGCCAACACAAATTTATTGCATATTCCCAGCAATTGTATGATATGAACCGTCCTGTGTTGCAAATGCACCCGATTGGAAAAAATTTGCAGTCAAATGCCAGGTAGGGAATATTTTTTAAGTAAATACACAAGGGGTCTGTCTGTGACAGGGGAATGGTCAGTATAGGAACTGAAAATGGTCAGTGTAGGATGCCTTGTTGGGAATCCAAGCACATAAAACAGTAAACATACTGTATGAATCATGTCTTATCTGATGAAATTCAGAGTTGCAGATGAGATGAAAAGTAATTGCCTTTCCAAAACTGTGTGCAAAAATTTTATAACTTGAAATCGGGAACATTATTTGGGCAAGAAATGCTTGCTGTATGCATGTTGCACTCCTGTGTTACATCTTAGTGCAAATGGAAGTTGATTGCATGCAAGACCTCAGTTTGATACATTCTTGCTTGAATTTGGAGCAAACATTAAGAAAATGTATTAAACAACTTCTGAGTAATGACTGTTTTATCATTCTCTTATCAGGAGCAACACAAAGACCATATTGGCTCAATTCTTAAAGAGAGGAGGAGTTTTTTTGGAAAGACATATTAACTGTATTTGGTAAGGCTGCACTCATCACCTACAGATAGTATGTGCCTAATTGAAGGAAGAGATATTTAACTATGGGTTTCAAATCCCAACACAGTCTCTTTATACACCACTCCATTGGTGCTGATGTAATTGTACTTGTGCAATGTTACTTCCAGTGATAGCATGGCCCCATGTTTTCAAAACAAGGCTTTCAAAATATCGTACAAATGCAGGTAATTTCTCCAGTAAACAAAAGGCGATCACAGCACCCTTCCCAAGATGTGGGTGACTATCAAACAGATAGAGAAGATTTTTTTTCTGGCAGATAGCCATTGACACTGCTGGAAGACATGGAACAATGATAATGAAAGAGCTGGAACTCTCAGCAACCACCCTGGCAGCCAAATATTCTAGCAAGGAGCTAGCATCAGATACATCAAAAACATCTTCATGGTTGATCTTCAAACCCAATATTTTTGATGCTTCCACTGCACTTATATTTAATGATGGTAAGTTCTCTTGATTGAGATTGTATATGTAATTTCCATCAATCATTTCCTCATTATAGAATGCTACCAAATCTTTTGGTTGGCTGAAAGGTGTTTGGTCTTGCAGGAATGCAGCTGATGTCAAGCCAGCGATTATTGTGCAGGCATTGCTCCCAACCTGTACGAAAATACAAGGCCATGTAATAGCCATTTACAAGCCTTGTAGTTATGGCCTTGTAACCTTGTAATAGCCTGGAATAGCCTTGCTGTAGCCTTGTAAATGGCTTGAAAAATGCTAATTAGCCTTGTAGAAGCCTTGTGGAAACCTTGTGTTAGACTCGTTGCAGCTTGGAATCTTACTGATAGCCTTGTAATTTTCTTCCAAGGTTTGTACAAGGTCATAACAAGGTCATAATCCCCTCTACAAGGCTAAAAATTGGCCTGTACAAGGCCAAGTTTAGCCTTGTATTTTTGTACAGGAAGTCCCCCCATTTCAATGTTCAGGCTGCTTTGTGAAGAATTCATTGTTATCTCAACAACACAGTCACATTTTGTTGCAAGAGCCCATGTACCCCTGGATGAATGCTCAATGCATTTGCAACTGATTGATTTCCCAGATGGCAGACATTTTCCGTTTGGGCAATTGGAGCAAGAAGCAGATTTCTTGCGCATGGTATGATATTCCATGTCATGATTGCATCTCTTGCAGTGTTTTGCTTTTTTAATTTTCAGAAAGTTTTCGTCATTTCTCTCTTCTGAAGTTGGTTTCAGAGATTTGATTTTATTGTTCATTGCGTCAATTTCAGGGCTGATATTTTCTGTGGCAACTGCAGCAATGTTAACAATTTCTGTATCATTTGTTTCTTCATACTGTTTTGAATTGTCTATAATATCATTTTTGCTTATGACACCTTGCTTAATTGTTGATTTAAGCTTCTCCATTTCTACTTTAAGGTACTGCTTGCAAATTGGGCATGTTTTTGCCTTTGGAATGCAGTTTCTATGAAAAGAATGAGAGCATCCTCCTAATATAACCCAATTGCTCTTGCTTCGTTTGGAAATGCATCCTGGATAATCACAGGCGAAATCAGACTTAGGTTTTCTGGATGTGTGATACCCCGTGGGGAGCATCTTTATGTCAATCGCATTTTCATTTTTCAGTATGTCAGGAACATTGCTGGCTTTTGTTTTATCTCCTGCAACAAACTCAAACATGTCCGATAGGATTTTTGCACAGGAAATTTTGAGGCCTTTCAGATCTTTTCGGGAGAAGGTGTAATTTTTTGGTGGTGTGAAAATGCTTTTGAAATTGCAAAGATCAGATTTTGAAGCAAAGACAGCTTTTGCTTTTCGTGTTAGCAGTTCAGGAGAATCATGCTTGTTTGTACACCCTCTAATTATTGAGTGAGTGTTCTCAACTCTATATTCATCCAATGCTGCAATATTATTTTTCACAGTTTCATAGAGATTTTGGTTAGTTTCATGCCAATAAAATAATTGGCATAGCCATATCAGTGGTGTCTTGTTGTAGTTTTTGCGCTTGAAGCAGAGGAACATCACCCAAATTCTCAGAATAGCATCCTTGAATTCATCAAATTTATTCAATTTATATGTGACAGCATAGATTGAAAGGCATAAAGGAAGGTAATTGTCAAGGAGACTCAGAAGCATATTAAGATGACATGATTTGAACTTTTCAAATACTTCCAACACAGAATCACGAATTATCAGCCAGCCACCATATACAAGCTCTAATATTAAGCTGACACGCCATGGTTTCGGAGATTCTGCAAGTTTGCTGCCCTTGAACAATTTTTCATAAATAAACTTAAAGATTGGATGGTATACTTGCATCAAATCTTCTTGGGCATTGAGGGCAATGTGAAGCGGTCCCATAAGTGGAATGAATCCTTGGTTTATGTTCCTTGGCAGTGTTATTGGCATTGTTGACCCAGGAGCCTGCTGAACATACTCAAAAGAACTGTTGTAAACATGCTGTCTTGAAAAAAACTGTGCTGGATGGTCACCAGGTACAAAGATACAATATTTTTCCAGGTATTGGGCAAGTCTAGAGTCAAGCATCCAGCTGATAGCTGTGCTGAAGGCTTGCTTACTTTTTAGTGCAAGTTCTTTGAATTCCAACAAATGTAAATTATCAAATGACCTAAGTTGTTGGACAGCGGTTGACTGGTAATATTCATGTGCGTTTAACCTACATCTTGTACTCATTGGGTCAAAAAATGTGGTGGTCAGCCAACTTGGCATAGAAGAGGCATATGTTGCAGACAAGAGAATCATGGTGTCATCAGAGGTGATCAAGGAAATGTAATTATCCTCAATAACATGTGGATTATGCAAATCAGTTGCTGTTCTCCATTCTACAGCTGGGATGTCCCTGAATATGCTGAAAACAATTGTGCACATATTCTCACCGGAGAAGTCGCACGAAATTCCACGGCTCTAAGGTCCTACACATCCGGGATTGTCTGAGAGGCCTGGGGTGAGCAGTTTCATGGCCCCTAGGGAATAGGTCAGTATATAGGAAAATTCCGAGCTCATTTCAGCCTTCTTTGTGAGCAACAAGCAGTCAACAGTTGGAAAATCTTTTTCAAAAATATCACCGCTCACCGTCGCTGACATGGCCCAAGCCCCACAGCATGTCGCTGAACAAGAACTTGCAGACGTGTTAGCCCAGCTAAATGAACCAGCACCGCAGGCTCCCTACGCAGAGAATCCACCTGCCGCTGCTGCAGTTCCCGAGGAAAACAACGTGGCACAAGCTCCCGCTGCCGACCAGCCAGTAAGTTGGCATTTGTTCAGTTTTCTTCGAAAGTCTAAAATTTTTTCTGTTAGGCCACTTGTTTGTTTACTGTTCATCTCTTTCTACAGTTTATTGTACGGACGATAAGTATGCGCATATATCGGCCCCAAAGGAGGTGCTTTTATTTAATCTTTGAACGAGTTTTACTTATTTTCTCAACTTTATTTTGCCAACACTCGCTGCTGGTTGGGGATTAAAATTTTTTACTGCACGTTTTTAGGCCACAGAATATCTTAGCGGGCATCTTATAGAATTTAACGGTGCCGTTCACTCCAGGTTAACTTTTTTATCAAAATGTTTTTAAGCAACGAAAGATCTGCGTTCAAGCGTGACGTTGTTTGCTGTAGGTTAAACATTTTTTACTGCATGTTCTCGAGCAGCAAAAGATCTGCGTTCAAGCATGGTATCGTTAGCTTTTGGCCAAGGATTTTATGCATGTTTTTCAGCAACGAAAGATCTGCGTTTTAGCATGACATCGTTAGCTTTAGGCTGATATTTTTATGGATATTTTTCAGCAACGAAAGATCTGCGTTTTAGCATGACATCGTTAGCTTTAGGCTGATAATTTTATGGATATTTTTCAGCAACGAAAGATCTGCGTTTTAGCATGACATCGTTAGCTTTAGGCTAAGAATTTTATGCATGTTTTTCAGCAACGAAAGATCTGCGTTTTAGCATGACATCGTTAGCTTTAGGCTGATAATTTTATGGATATTTTTCAGCAACGAAAGATCTGCGTTTTAGCATGACATCGTTAGCTTTAGGCTGATAATTTTATGGATATTTTTCAGCAACGAAAGATCTGCGTTTTAGCATGACATCGTTAGCTTTAGGCTAAGAATTTTATGCATGTTTTTCAGCAACGAAAGATCTGCGTTTTAGCATGACATCGTTAGCTTTAGGCTGGTAATTTTATGGATATTTTTTCAGCAACGAAAGATCTGCGTTTTAGCATGACATCGTTTGCTGTAGGCTAGAATTCTATGCATGTTTTTCAGCAACGAAAGATCTGCGTTTTAGTATGACATCGTTAGCTGCAGGCTAAGAATTTTATACATGTTTTTCAGCAACGAAAGATCTGCGTTTTAGCATGACATCGTTAGCTTTAGACTAAGAATTTTATACATATTTTTCAGCGTTTCAGCAACGAAAGATCTGCGTTTAAAGCATGACATCGTTTGCTATAGGCTAAAAATTTTAACTGCATGTTCTCATTCAAGCAGCAAAATACCCGTTTTTAAAAAAAAAGAAAGAAGAAATGTATTGCATGTTTTTAGCAGCGAGTATTGAGGCTATTTTTTGTTTACTTTGTGATTATTATTGATCATTTTGGAAAAGGTACGAGATTACAATTTAGTGATTTGCCCCTCGATGGAGCCCTATAGATTTTGTCTTTTATGAATTTTGAGGTCACCGCTGAGACTCATTACATAGGTCTCAGCATCGCTTTTTGAATTAAAAACTATAGATGAATAAAATCAGATTAAAAATGTTTAACGAATGCAAGGAATCACGTTGTAAGTCTGGCCATCACTCTTTTTAGGCTATACAATTTTATTGCATGTTTTTAAGCAACAGATGATCAACAAGGTAGCATGTCTTTTTATAAAATGTCAAGGCTCCAATTTCCTGGAACTTTCAGCTTGTGTTCAATATGTGAGAGTTTTTAAAATTCAAGCTTTTAAAAAAAAGAAGAAAGAATAAATAGATAAATTGTTATATTTTGTCAGCAGCTATACTACAAAAATGAATAAACGGAAAATGAGATATGGTTGTTTTTTCCGAGAGTGCAATTTTTTACAAATTCAATGACTTATGCCTTCTTGCTTTACCTTTGTTTTTTGACCCTGCTTGCCCCCTTTTGCCCACAGCCCGAGCCGAACCTAGCAACAATCCTGGATCGATTAAAATCACTAGAGCAGAAGCAAAGGCCTACGGTGGATTCTATAAAGCGGGACATCGTCCAGTATGCCTTTACGTCGGTCTGCTGACTTCGATAAACATTTGGCCCTGGAGAAGACAGAACATCTAAAGCATGTGGCGAGAGATTTGAAGGATAAAAAGGCCGATTTTTATTCAAGTGTGTATTCGACATTGCTCGAACGTATCGACAAGGATGGGGATCAATTTAAGACTTATGTCCTTGCGTTATTAGGGGACAGGGATTACGAACGTATAATCGAGGCAGTCAGCAAAGTGGATAAGACTTTCAATAAGACACCTAATCCTACAACACAGAATCCTATCTTCATACCTCGCCCTGCTTCCCCTGTACTTGGTATTCCTCCTGGTAATCCACATATACAAGGCCACACTTTGCCCTCTGCTCCTTCACCTCTCCTTTATCCTCCGTCATTCCCCCCTGGTCCCTCAGGTTATCCACAGAGGCCACCTTTCAGGCGTCCATATTGTTCTTACTGCAACAGTGTTGGCCATTCATTTACAAGATGCTTCCGCCGTCGTTCAGCAGGGCCTTATGATCAAAGTAGACCTTTTGGAAAACATTTTTAGAGATATCTGAACATTATCTCAAAACAGTATTTAATGATGTTGATATTTTCTATTGTGTTTATATAATTATGCTTTTGCATGTTTCTAATTTGAATTCATAATCATATGTATCATAACTATATGTAGGCATGCATTTCTAGAGTTCAACCTTCGTCTCTTTTCTTGTTTTTGTGCTTTCATCTCAAAAGGGAAGGACAGGGATCAACAACAAAATCTGTAAACGACAACCACACCATCAACGCCTTTTAAAATACTGAAAAAAAAAAAAAAAAAAAAAAAAAAAAAAAACTTTCGCTGCAAAGCTTTCGCAGGTTCAGAAAATTTCAGTTACCTTTCGCGATCTAAAATATAACTTTTGCCGAAAAACTTTTGCAAAATAAGTTTTTTCTCAAATGCGTTGCCTCAACTGTTCCAAATAAGGGTGGTATTTCTCGGCCCCCAATATACATTCTATCACTCTTCCCGTTTAAAGGGCGCTTTCCTATTACCATGCGCTCTTCTGTTGTTTACACGTTTTAGTGTCCTGGCTGCCATGCCTCGTGCTATAAAAAACATCTCGGATCTATTTGTCAATGCAGAGCTCTTGGGATTAATAAAACTGGTCTTAGAATAAAAGGGAGTCTGGTTTTCTCTATTTTGATTTCTTCATTCAAAAGCCTGTTGATTTTACGTGATCGTTTCTGTATCTGATTCTCTTGTTAATCATTTTTAGTTCACCATCGTTTAACTAAAATAAAACAAAAAAAATAGCCCCAGACTTAATGCATGGGTTCTAATGTCGTTTTCTTCGCAGAGCTTTTCATCGCGACGATCCGTTACCGCGAATTTGAACAATGACAGCCACAATAACAGTTAAGATAATAGAATAGGCTGTTTGACTCTAAGGTATAATTGTCATAATTGTATTCAATTAGTTTCTCAAAAACAAGTTTTTATTGACATACACATATAAGAATAAAATAAATAAGAGACTTCGTTTACACTGCCAGTGCAATCTTTAGGAAAGTAATCAATTGATTTTAGGATAGTTGGGTTGCGACATGTTTGATCCAGTATTAGAAGCCGCTCTTTTTCGTCCTGGGCGGATTTTTTCGCGCGGAAAAAACAAACAAAAAAAAAAAAAAAAAAAACAAGAAACAAGAAACACAATTTGAAGGACTGCTTACTCCTTCTCAACCACTTGGGGGCCTAACTAAAGACCTTAATACACGGCTTTAAGCTGCTGTTCTGAGTGGTTGGGTTGGAGGGTTCTCCTTCTCATTTGTTTTTATTCTTTTTCCGTTTCTAGAGCAAAATTCCACCCTCCTTCGAGAGCTCCCTTAACAAGCTATTAAAGGATGGATGCGTAGAACGGAAGATATCTTGGTGTAACTTTGAGGGAGAGCCTTCCAACCCAGCCAATCAGAGGACATTGAGCTCAATTCAGGAAGTAATGCAAGGAATTTTAAAAGCTTCCGCAGTCGATGTTGTCTTCCGAGACCCAGGATCTTTTATTGCTGGTAATGTCCATAACCACTACAAAACATGGGAAATTATCCTTAAAGGTTACCACAAACAAGAAGAAGTCCTCGGCTACATAGCCAATGGCGTTTCTATAAGCAGTTTCTTCAGGCCATTCAAAGGAACATTCAAGGGAAAACCGTATAACTCAGAGACCCCACCAAAAATGATTCTCGAAAATAGCAAATCTTGCATTGCATTTGAAGAGTTTATCTCCAGTTCCATTCTAGAAAGAGTAAACAATGGATCCATGTCCGTTTGGGGCAAGGAAGGTTTTTGCACTCCACCTCATCTGGTCATGCCTATAACAATTGAACCCACAAAACCGCGCATGTGCCATGACGAGCGGTTCCTCAATTTATGGATGAGATGCCCCCCAGTCAAGTTTGATCCGATTACTGACCTCCCTCGCTACGTCGACCAGTCTCATTTTCAAACAAAGCTTGATGATAAATCCGGGTACGACCATATCAGGCTTACTGCCAACAGCAGAAAATTCTTTGGCCTCTGTTGGAAGGGATGGTATTTTGTATACAACACAATTCCCTTTGGCTGGTCCCCAAGTGCATATATATACCACACGACTGGCCTTGGGGTTTCACATTTTATCCGCTCCAAGGGAGTCCCGCTTTCCCAGTATATCGATGATCGGCATGTAGGACAGCTCCACCTTCCCGCTCGAAAGGCAATTGAATGGTCAGATTTTGAATTGGCGGAGGCCGCAGTTTTTATCGCTTCATTAGTTTTAGTGCATTGTGGCTATTTTATCGGAATTCAAAAATCTGTCCTCAAACCAACGCAAAACATCCTGTTTCTTGGCTTTATTTGCAGTTCTACAGACCAATCTTTCTCGCTCCCAGCAGACAAAAGACAAAAATTCGCAGAGCTACGAGAATCAATTTTAAAATCAAACACAGTAACAGTCAAAACATTGCAAAGATTCGCAGGGAAGGCGAACTCCTTCTGTTTGGCTGTTCCGGCAGCAAAGCTGTACACACGGGAGGTAAATGTCAGTATCAGTAAGGGGATGAAGTCATCAAAACCTTTGATAGTAAGTGATAACCTCAAAAAGGAGGTACAAGAATGGAGATTCCTCGATACATGGAAGGGATCGATGCCCTGGAAGACTGAGAAACATTTCAGTGTTCAAATATGCTCTGATGCTTCAAACTCGGGATGGGGAGGCATCTTAACCTTACCTCAAAACAAAATGACGACCCGCGATTATTGGTCCCCTGAAGAGGCTTCCTTACCGATCGCTATCAGAGAGGCGAAGGCTCTGTTCAATACTTTGAGAGTCTTTTCACGAAATATTTTCAATGCTAGGATCGATGCATACATTGATAATTCAAATTTGCTACATTTCTGGAACAATGAAGGCGGAAGAAGCATCCCTCTCACTAATGAGATAAAAGATCTCTTCCATCTATGCTTGCAGCTAAATATCAGCCTCAATCTCCATTATACACCATCCAGTTCTCTTCCAGCAGATGCACCTTCAAGATATTCATCAGATATTGATTGCTGCCTTTCTGATTTAGCATGGGAAAAGGTAGAGCGAGTCTATGGCCCTCATACAGTTGACTTGATGGCAATTCCTTCTAATGTCAGAAAGGATAGGCATGGAAAACCTCTAAAGTTTTTTGCCCCCTATCCTTGTGTAGGATCAAGTGGATCAAACGTATTCGCCCAGGACATTTCCTTACACGAAAACGCATACACCTTCCCTCCTTTCACACTCGTTGGCCCGTTGTTAAAGTTCCTTGCAACAAGTGGATGCAGAGTGTCTATAGTTGTACCAGATATATCCCCAAGACGATACTGGTGGCCGGTGTTAACCGCAACCTCTGTTGATCGCCTGCTTCTAGGAAAGAAAGGTGAAAGGGAAATACTTTTCTTTCCCCCCACAAAAACACATGGCTGGCAGACCAAGCCTCTTCAATGGGACTTATACGTTTTTAGAATAATATTTTAAAATTTTTTCCAGAACACTCCAAGAGTTGCTCGAATATGGAAGCCAGCAGTGAGCTGCAAAAGTTGTGGTCATCCCAATGACTTTGATTGCCATTTTTGCCAAAAATGTGGCGTACAACAATCCAAAGATAGTTTTGTTCCTCCCCCAACAGTTGATATTAATTGCCAACTTCTGGATGATCGCCGATCTTCCCTTCAGAGGTTTAAAGAAGCTAAACCCTACCAGCGTCAGAAGGGTAGCCTCCAGAAACAACTTGAATCTTTCTTATGGTCACTCCCCAGCAAGAGGACCCTAGCGTTAGCATCACCCGAAGACGTGGTCAATTTTCTTATCTGGAGAGATAAGTTTGGCAAAACAGAGTCCCACCTTGACAGCTGTCTTGCTTCTAGAACGATGAATATGCCTTGTGCTTGCCACAAAGGCCTGGCAGCAGGCACAATCAAGAATAATATAGGGAAGCTTAGCACCATCTTCAAGGAAAATGGCCGAGGCTCCACCTGGAATGATGACCTGCACCTCGGCAACCCTGCAAGCCATCCCTCCGTAAAAGAATATTATGGTCTTGTTTTGGAAGAGCAAGCAATGGCAAGAAGCTTCCCATCTCAAGCCGTACCTCTATTCATGGACAAGCTCGTGGTGCTCTGTAACAGTCTAAAAAATCAAATCAAAAGCCCAGGAACAAAACCATCAGCTATCTATATTCTTGCAAGAGATTTGGCCTTTTTCTCTGTTGATTTCTTCTCGGGCGATAGAGGCTCTGATCTTGGCCGAGTAAAATCGGTCGATATACTCTCAACCCCGGATGGTGATAGCTTCATATTCAACCAGGTATTTGGCAAAACACTCAGAGGAAACGGCAGCAATGTTTTTGCTGTCAAGAAGATCGAAAATTCTCCAGTCTGCCCTGTTTCAAATTTGAAACTCTATCTTTCATTGTCTAGACTTATGTCCATCGATTTGAAGACGGGTTTTTTATTTCGGGCAACCAATCGCCAAGGCCATGTAACGGAAAATCCGTTTTTTGGGTCTGCAGTTGCAAACAGGCTTAAAAAACATCTCCAAAAACTTTCAATCTCATCAGGTGAAACTATGCATAGCTTTCGGAGTGGTTGCTCCATTACTTTGGCACTTTTAGGAATTTCCTATCCAAAAATTGCAGAGCACGTAGGATGGAGAAGTGTTGATATGGCAATGCATTATACTCAATGCAACAAAGTTATTGCACCCGACAATGCTAGCTCACTTCTGGCTTCCTCTGCCGCAGCCACTTCAGCCCCAAGCGTCACGACTGCTGAAAGACTTGGCCAGCTATTCAGAGCAAGAAACTCTCTTGAAGGCTACAAACCGTTATTTGAATAAATGTACAATCCTATTATACTTGAGTTATGGAGGTAATTCCATGTCGTATGCTATATAAGATGAATTCTCCTAAAAACAAGGTAGTTCTGTTGCTGTTTTGGTTTCTATTCTCTGTTATAGTCCAGATCTGCGGCCCCCGAAGCTCTCTCCATATCTTAGTGGTTTGGAAGGAAGGGAGACGGATCCGGTGAGAATACGTAGGTATTCTCACCGGAGAAGTCGCACGAAATTCCACGGCTCTAAGGTCCTACACATCCGGGATTGTCTGAGAGGCCTGGGGTGAGCAGTTTCATGGCCCCTAGGGAATAGGTCAGTATATAGGAAAATTCCGAGCTCATTTCAGCCTTCTTTGTGAGCAACAAGCAGTCAACTGTTGGGAAATCGACCCACCACTCCTCCCTCAGCGACGGTTCGCCCGATCCTACTTTCCTTCCAGACAGCGAAGCCCCCGAAGCTCTCTCCATATCTTAGTGGTTTGGAAGGAAGGGAGACGGATCCGGTGAGAATACGTAGGTATTTATTGCAGTAGATGCCTTAGCTGCATTGGGCCTTCGATTGGAATGTATGGACGTGTAATCGTCAATACTGGCAACAATCTGCCAGCCATGCTCAGTGGCCTCATCAATATCTGCATTAACTGTTGCCATGTATGTGGTCTCAGCCTTTTTGATCATTCGCTGTCCTGTTCTTGCAGAACATGCTGTGCCCATTGATCGCTGTGTGTTCATAGCTTCCTGATTTAAGTTATTTGTTGCCATAAATAAGGTGTTGTCTCGTTGCATGAAATTGCATCTTTGGCTCAGGGCAAAACAGAGATGATATATGGTTGAAACAACGATACGCTTGTTAAATTGATGCCTTAGGTCACCCTGCCTGTTGGAACAAACAGCTGCTACAAGATTTGCAAAAAGGGTAGGTGCACCATGCATTATACAAAAGTTCTCAAACTCATCTGGGTCATAAATGGGCTGCTTTTTCTTTCTAATAAACTCCTCAACCATTCCATCCTTGACTAAATGCAATTCAGTTTGGATATTGGTTCCTGGGAGAAAAACGTAAGAAAATGTGATGTTCTGTAGAGTGTGGCCATTTGTAGAATGATGTCATGTACATTGTGGCTACAAATCACCTGATAAAAGTTGGAATAGGTTATTTCAAATGGGGTGGGTTTGGGAATTTTTGTATGTTATAGTACAGTTCCTAACAGAAGTGTATAGATTAATTCAACTTTTGGTAAACAACTTTGTGTGGTGCTTATCACATTCAGTAATGCCTTGCACACATTAACATGACAAGAATTCTTCAGATTTTTTTTAGAATTCTTCATAGTATGATAAGAAGTCTACAGCCACATGCAAGACTTTAAATTTTTTGAAACAAGAATTCTTAAGAAACTAAAAATATCCTTGACAATTCTTTCAAGCAGCAAAACCATGTAAGTGTGTGCAAGGCTTATATTGCAAATATGCAATGAGAAACAATACTTTGGTGCTGTGCTGTTTTCCACTTTTTTGCAGCCATCAGCAAGAGACATTCATCAAAGTGCTTGGTTGACTGCAGATGGGGTGAGTTTGATATATAAGTGAAAACTCATAGGGTTTCTTGGACCATAAAATCTTTTTTGGGTTATGCTATTTAGAGCTGGGACATGAGGGCTCCGTCACCCTTTTTGAAAAAATCCAGATTATGTCATATTTGTTACCGTATAACATTATTGATATGTTGCTATATGTATTATTCTACATTTGAAAGGAAGTCTGAAGAAACTTTGTTGATGTAGTGCCTGTTTTTGAAGGGCACATAACATGTGAATCTATCATCCAAACGTTACCTGTGCAGATACTAATAATGAGAACTTGCAAGCTGTCTACTCTCATCTACAATATGGATGCTAGCCATCATGCAAATTGGTCTTACAGCTTTCAGAGACCCCTCATTCCCCTGCAATTCGCAATTTTGTGGGAGATTCTTTACATCTAACTTTATGCATAATAGTTTCAAAATGATCGTTTCATGTTGAGATTTAACAATGACATTTGTTAATTTTTTTCTAATTCCTCTGCTTGTGTTGTTCTTTTGGTCTTTCTTTTGATTTGTTCTTTGCCACTGTTTTAAGATTATCCAAACTAACTTTATTTAGACTTTGATTTTGGTGTAACTGGTATTCTCAATTTGAAAACTTAGAAATGTTAGACTTGGGTTTCTCAGTTGTTGTGCAGATGGTTATTGGCTACATTTGACCACATCTCTTTGTAATTTCTAAATAATGATACACAACTTTTATGTGAAAGGGCATTTATACATTTTATTATGAAGAACAGATGCCACAGGTTACATAAGTTCCAAAGAACAAGACAGCACATACTTTCAGACAAACTTCTGTTTTCTTCTAGCAGTTGTGATACCAAATTTGGGGGAGCTATTGTAGTTTCATCTTGAAGGAGATGGTAAATTCCATGGTTTGTTGATGAAGTGGCTGTGTTGGTTACATCAAGGATTTCCTGGAAAGTATCCAATGGTTTTGTTTGAGTTGAGGTCGATTTGAATTCATCTTCATCTGTATGAATATTGCTTTCTGTCTGTGTCTGGCAGTCTGAGTAAGCTTCATAGTCTGTTAGGGATGGCATTTCAATTAGTTCTTCATTTGGAGAGTGTGATTCATGGCTTTCAGGTGTCCTTGCCACTGTAGCTTCATTCAATGATGTTTCCATTGCATTATCTAAAAAATATAGTAATTCTTACCTTTTATGTCCACAGAAAAAATACAGTACAGTGGAAGAGAGAACAGGTACCTACAACTTGCTTTGTCTGGTCACCTGCTTCAAATTACAGTAAAATGGAAAGTTCAATATTGGGTACTGTATCTTGTATCCTGTAATACCAATGAAACTACAATTTGCTTTGAGCTTTGATGAAATAAGCACATACTGTATAGTATGAGGCTAGTTAGAAAAAACGATCCCTATTTGAAAGGCCACAGCTCCCTGGATATCAGTACAATTTAGCACTCCATAATGAAAATTTTTCAAATATATTCTAACTTTTACCTGCCTGACATGGGCCACTCTGTTCTGAAATTATAAGGGAGTGTCTATGGAACCCCCCCCCCAAGAAATGTACAAAATTGCATAGAATCTTTACAAAATTTCTCACTTATGTACACATTTTTTTATAAAGACCACGAATTTGTGGCATTACTCAAACTTTCTTAAAATTGTCAGATTTCAAGTACTCAGAGTCTCTTAGAGTGAATAGTTTAGCACATTTAAATCTTTTGGGGGATGAAAATGTGATCCATTGAAGCATAACAACATAATACTCCTGGTGCATCAGTATAGTTAGTTAAAGTTGCACATGATGATTAATTAACATAGAAATTACAACTGGTTTTAAGATATATTTTGGTATTATGCAACAATTATTTGTCCAAAACTTTTCCATCTGAAACTTTTTGATTTTGATACTATCATCTTAAGCAGTGGGAGCAATGGGAGCAGTCACTGCAGGGATTGTTTTTTAAAAGTTTTATACACATCTTTTTTTATAAGAAACTAAGAATTTAGGCCAGTACTGAAAGTTTCTTAAAATTATCTGATTTTGAGTACACAGAGTTTCTTATGAGTTTCTTAGAGGTGTGATAACAATCTTCATGTTCATTAGCCTATTCCCTCGTAAATATTTTCCAATGTTTAGACATTGCTCAAGTACCTTGCAGGTAACATGATTGAAAATAACGTAAAAACATGTCTAGGATTTCCTTTATCAAAGCAAATAGTTTCTGAACAAATATTTTCCCAGTACTGGAGTTTCTTAATTTTTTGGCGATCTTAGAGTTGAGTTTCTTATGGGCAGTTTCTTGTAAAGAAATATGTGTATGCTTTGTTTACATATATTTCCTGAATGCAAACATGCATTTTTTGAAGAGGATTGTCCTTGGAAAGACGTTTAGCATATTTAACAAGTTAAACAATGCACGTATTTTTTAATTAAGAAACTGCCCAGAAGAAACTCCACTCTCAAATCGCCAAAAATTTAAGAAACTCCAGTACTGGGAAAATATACATTAGGTAACTATTTATTTTTATAAAGGAAATCCTTGACATGTTTTTATTTTGCATTCACTTATATCCTGTATCATATTATTCCCAAAGTACTTGAGTTTTGAGTAATGTCTAAACATTGGAAAGGCTTAAAAACTTGAAGGCTTGAAATGTTCACAAGGGAACAAGTAGTGAATGTGAAGATTGTTATGGAATCACTTAGAAACTCGTAAGAAACTCTGAATACTCAAAATCTGATAATTTTAAGAAACTTTCAGTACTGGGCCAAATTCTTAGTTTCTTATAAAAAAATACGTGTACTCATCAACCTTTTCAAAGCAAGTCATTGCTGGGTATTTCTTTACTTTTTATGAAGATTTTGTCATTTTAGAACCACAGTAATTTGTCTTTGATGCCCTTTGCATTGTAACTGAAAGATGTAGCTTCAAATGGATTTAAGTATTTTGCCAACTTGTTTAATTCACAAAAAGAACATACCCACCTTCAAGATTTAAAGTTCTTCTGACTTGCCACATTCGAATTCCTTGTCCACGTGCAGAGGTGCCCAGTCCTAGCAGATTTTGTGTTGGAGTGCCATCATTCAGACATCTGGTCGAGAAGCGATCAACATACTGCAAAGTAATTTTGCCTCTGAGCTTTGTCCATGATACAGTAAGGACTCATAAAATAGAAACCAGTTTTTTCAAAACAGCCTGTTTTGTTTCTTTGTGAAAGGTCATTAACCTGGAAACAGACCGAAAGGTTTCCTATCACATGGTTAAGAAACCTTCGATGATTTCAACTTAACTATTTGAACAAAACCTAGAGCAAACACTATCAAATGGCATGTTCTTGTTACCTCTAAAATTACTCAACCATAGCATACATGCCAAGTATATAGATGGATATGCTTTTGGATAAAATCTCTAGAAAATGTTTGGCACAACAAAGATTATTTAATATGAATTTATTTGGGTTCCTCCAATAAGAAACCTTCCTAAGACCAGGTTGAGAAGTTTCTTATATGAAGGCAACATTTCTCAAAAAAATCAGCCCGAGATTTCTTATAAAGTGGTTTCTATTTTGAGGTTTCTTACTGCTTATTTTTGTGTCAGTCTTTCATAGATTAGGCTTCTATACTGCTAATCACCAAATTAGCCCCACTTGTAAATCAGCCCCCTTTTAAATTAATTTCCTTGTTGGTACATATTTTTCATAAGAAACTGATCAGATCATCAAAAATTAAGAAACTTGAGAACAAAATAAACTGTCGTCAAGAAAGTTTTCCATTTTATTTGTGAAAAGCACATCTTTGTCTGTTTTTGAATAATAGAAAATTGATCCGTAAAAGCTCCATTTAGCACCCTATCTAATAAGCCCCTCCCCTGAGCCAAAATTTTAGACATTCCCCCGCTTCTATTCAGCCCCCTCCTACCTGTATGAAAATACAAGGCCATGTAATAGCCTTGTACAAGCCTTGTAGTTATGGCCTTGTAACCTTGTTATAGCCTGGAATAGCCTTGCTGTAACCTTGTAAATGGCTTGAAAAATGCTAATTAGCCTTGTAGAAGCCTTGTGGAAACCTTGTGTTAGACTGGTTGCAGCTTGGAATCTTACTGATAGCCTTGTAATTTTCTTCCAAGGTTAGTACAAGGTCATAACAAGGTCATAATCCCCTCTACAAGGCTAAAACTTGGCCTGTACAAGGCCAAGTTTAGCCTTGTATTTTTGTACAGGTAGTTATATCAAATCCCAGAGCTACCAAAGACTAACAAGCTTTTCCCATTATTTAGAAAAGCTCAGAAAGAATTGTGCGTTGATATATATCAGTTGTATAAATTTATAAAAATAATATTTTCAAGTACTTACATCATGGTGTGTTATTCCTGTCTGTCTGTATCTTTGTATGGCCGAAACGCAAGCACAACATATGTCCCCAGCTTTGTGGTGGTTCCTGATTCCGAAGGTGGTCTGGAAATCCTGCTGGTAGCTTGTAGAATTAAGAAATGGTCGACTTTTTTGGCTCTTTGTTTTGCAAATGCAACATCCTTTGAAACTCCGGTAGCATTTCCCCTTTCCGGCTGTTACAGTTTCACAAAAAAACACAAGCAATACAAGAAATAATATCGGCCTAATCATACCGAATTTTTGAGGTTTAGTTTTGAAAAAAACTTTTATTATTATTTATAATGTGATTGGAGACAAACCTTTGTACTATTTCAAAACTTTGTGTTTTCAATCCACGCATTAAAATATTCTTCCTTCGCATACAGTGGATAGGCCTAAGCAGGGAAAGTTTTGCTCGCGCCACTATTTGAAGGATATTCGCGCCTTTTTCACTCAATCCCAAGCCACCTAAAATCTTACCCTCTGGCATCCCCAAAGATATTTGCCTGCTTCGCGCATGCTCTAACAAATGTCGCCTTTCTTTAGCTGAAGTGCTTTTGGAGTAAACATTATTTAAAATGAAATTAGAAATTAAATAAGATTCCTTGAAACTTCTGCATAACACCCCGACTTCAACCCCGCCGCGCTGTCACTGCAAACATTCAAAGCAACGCACACAAAGTAGGCCACCATGAAAACTTTTCATGGCAACCTTACTTTTCATACTAAATGGACCAAATGAAGACAAAACTGAGCAAACAATCAAGATTCTCAAACACAAAAAGCCTTGGATTCCCCTAATTTCTTTCGAAATCACTACTTCTAATATCGCATTAATTCAATAAATCAAATCAAGCTAAGATCAATCTAGAAATATCATATTGGAATATGAGCTGAAATTATTTACCATTTTGGAATTCTATTTGAAGCAAAATTATGATTAAAGTTTCCATATAAATTACTACAAGTTACAACATCAGATTTGCCTTTCAATTAATTGTTGCCCTGTTTTAGTAAAGAGCTTTAACTTCTGATCTGTAGCAGCCTGTCGGGGCATGACCTGAATCACCAGCTGAGCCCATGCATTTTAAGTGTTGCTTTGTGCATCTGGACTGACATTGTGCAATCATTTCGTCATCTGGTTTATCTGGAATTACAAAAGTGAAATATTATTGATGAACAAATTTGCCTCAAATAGACTTGAGGAAAGTATAGGGTTGGTATGATTCATGGCGAATTGAACATTTTTCTGATACAAATCCTGTCACATTTGTTTTCTTGTTATTTTTGTCTTTCCTCTGTGAAGTTATGTATTCAAATTATGCCGCTTGTGCTCAGTAACATCACAAGCCAGTACGTCAAGGCAAATTTATTTGCTGTACATGGTTGGAAGTATCTTTGAATTTGATGATTGTAAGTATCATTCGCTGATATTTGGCAGTATCTTTGATGGCTAGAAGTATGATTTTTAGGCCTTAGCTTCTTTCACTTACCTTTGATAGTTAGAGGTATTAATTGTTAGGCCAGGCCCGTTTGCACTATCAGTGGTTGGAAGTATCCTCTAATAAACACATTGGCTGGAAGTCCTTACGTTGCCTTTACATGCAGAAATCCTATTGGTATAATGCTGCTTCTTCAACTGAATATTTAGGATTCAAAATACAATTATTTGAAATTGAAGCGTTTCAAACGAGATCTGCGCTCTAGACACGTCCTTAAACGTAGCCCAGAAATATGCTATCCAAAATGGCTCTCAAATGTGCTTGCTCCTTTTCCTTGCTAAATTTCAAACAGGTTGGAAGAGAAAATTCAGAACTTTCAAGAGGTCTTCAGTATATCAAGCAAAAGGTATTTCCTTTGCCCCTCAACCATAATATCTCTTTTATCAGCAAAGTTTCCGTGCACAATTATGGAAATGACACAATTGACTTCCCAATCATATAAAATTGAAGATCTTGAGCCTGCTTACCAGAAATTCTGAATCGCATTAATTCTTGGGGAAAAATGAAATCCAAAGGCTCACATCAATTTTTCCTTCAAACCCTTCCATACCCTTCCATAATGAATGGGGTGAATTTAAAGATGTTTTAAAACAGCGAGTTATTGCAACAAAGTTCCAACCACTGATAGTGGAAATAGATATGACCTAATAATTGATACTTCCAACTATCAGAGGTAAGTGAAAGAAGTTAAGGCCTAAAAATGATACTTACGACCATAAAAGTTACTGCCAACAATCAATAGGTGATACCTCCAGCCATCCAAGTTACTTCTGGCCTTGTACGGAAAACAATTACGTTTAGCACAAGGTTATTGTAAGTCTACTATTTCGATGCTTTTTAACGTCACATCTTTGCCTCCATATTTGCTTGTCTTGCCTCCTTGTTGTCAAAACTGTGCAAATAGTACCAACTCTTTGGCATACCTTGGCCTAATTTGTGGCATTTTTTCAAAGAATTGCAAGTATTAGGCACTTGAACAGATAAAAGAAATTGACATCTTATGTAAACTTGTTTTGCAAGTGAATATTTTGTCAGTTTTACGTGGATTCTCTATCTATAATCCTGATTACCCTGGGTTTTGCCTTGTGCTTTAGAACTTTGTTGAATAACGAGCCCACTAAATCAATTCATCGCCGATGATTGTCTTACAGCACCGGCGATCAGGCTTAAAGAAAAGCGAGAACGATTTGTGAGTCTCCAAAAGGGTCCTTTGCTGAAGAGTTTGACCCTGTGTTGTTGATCTAAAGATATTTTACCTGTCAGACTTAATTCAGGGCAGTCGAGACATTCATTTTTCTTCATTATACAATCTTCAGAGCAGCTCTGAAATCCTCTGTCATCTTGTAGGCCATAGTCGTCGTAAACAGGCATGTTGCTGCACAGTTGGAACAAACTCAAGGAGAGGAATATAACGACAGTGAACGTCTGCATGGCGATTTTTGTTCTGCTCCTACAATTCAAAACGCAAACATTATGCTTAATTTACATACTAACTAGCTTAATTCCAAATGTCTTTCCATCATGAGTATTTTCTACTTGGCGTCCCAAAACAGTATTCCAGAACATGTACAGCGTTTCGTGCCACCGTGGAGGAGCAATGACTCTAATCTTCCCATTTTCCACATTTGTGAATAGAATAAACTTCAACTCAGAATTTTATACCAAGTTTGATTATATATATATCGAATACTTGCTGATTTTTGCAGAAAAAATTAAAATCATTGGTTGCTTCAAAACAAGATGACTTTCTCATACAGCTTATCAAACTCATCGATTCTGTGACAATCACAAGTCTGTCAATCGATCAATCATTTGATTGACTGATTGATTGATTTTACATATTAAAGAGGGTAGCTTGGTGTAGAATTTAATGACCCATTTCTTGAACTGAATGACTTAAAATTAAATACTTTAGCTATTTTGCTATAATTCTACCATTGGACTTTTTCTGAAATCTTCAATACTTACAGAACTCAAGTGTTTTTCTTATTTTACGAGAGTTAAAGAAAAATTTTTTAAAAAATACTTGAAATCATCGTCATTTTAAACTGTTTCGTGCAACATGAAATAATTTCCATGCAAATCGTAGTTTATGGATTTCTACAATATGGATATGATTGTATCAATCAAAATTGCAACACTCTTTTGGTTTACGATTTTTTTGAAATTTGATGAAGGCACATCCTCAAAGGAGTTACAAAAAATACACTGTAATTTCGAATATTATTCAAATTTTTGAAAAATCCAGCGGTAGAATGATAGAGAAGTAGCTAAAGGTTCCTTTCAAGCAATTCAATCAGAAAAAATAGGTCACAGAATTTGACACACACCACTTCAGGCACATAGGGTATTTTACGTTGATATTTGTGAACTGTATGTTTCTATTGTAAATAATTTATCCTCGTTAGTTCTTATTTCCAGAGCTATTTTTGTACAACCAATTTTAAATGGTTTAGAAGCAGTGGCGGATTTAGGGAGCAAATGGAGGCAACTGCCTACCCCCCTCAGGATAAAAGCTCGGCTTATTGGTGCTCCCTTTTTGGCGAGAAGAATCCACTTCATCCTGACCCAAACGCACTCTTTCTTAAGCGTTTCGTTCTTAATGTAGAGGAAACATATAAGTTAAGGCATTATTTAGTTGAAAAACCAAATAATTTCATTGAATAGGAATTCAAAAATTTTCGAGCGCAACTTTTTGCGTCCTCTCTGCAGGTTGTACCAGGTCGGCCCCATCCAATTCGGGCAGATCCGCCCCTGTTTGGTAATAATAACACATTGTCGTTTCCTCATATCGCAATTACTGCCTGAATTGCATTTTCCAAGCCAACACAATCAGCATCGCAGCTCGAGAGTCCTTTAACCACCATTCTGCATCAATGGTTTCTGAATGAAGCTTCACTCATGCGTGATGTGAAGGCTTGTTTTCACCCGATTTCTTGCGGAGGAGCGAAAATTCATTCAAGATGGTGGTCGGTTGTATAGATTTAGAAATAAGATTCAGGTAGTAATTACAAGATTAGAACATAAGATCCTTTTGGATGATTACAAAGTACGACCTGAGCTAAGCAAGAATAAGAAAACTGAATATTGATTTCTCCATAAGCCCAAATGATCATTGATGCTGCTACAGTCAGAGAGATGAGTGTTGCTGCTAAAGTTGCCTTCAATAGAAAATCAAGCGCCTTGTATAAGGACAAGAATCGTTTGAAAGCAATATTTTGATCTTTATGTCAAACGAGGATGATACGCAAAAAATCAAAAGTCATTACCCCCAGTTTGCTTAGTTCGTGCATGAAACTATTGGCGCATCTGTCTCAAATTAGATGTCATGTGAGATTTACGATAACGCAAAATTGCTTATGCGGAACCCTGCAGAATGTTTCTATTCGCGGGCTTCTAATTTGAGGCAAGCAGTCACGAAGATAACCTCTGTGCAGAATCATATGCATGGAGATCTTTTGGTTCAGTGTGACCACGTGCCTTCCCCCAGTCAATGCGCCATTGTTTGCTGTAATTCTGCACCTTTCCTCTCAACTTCACCTGCGACGTTTGCATCTGTAGCTGTGTAGGAGGGGGGTCTTTCTACCTTCGGTGATGCTGCGAATGCTAGCCTCTGTGCAGGCAGCCGGTTACATCATCCTCTAAACTTGACTTATTTGCATAATGAATACTATCAATAAGTGGCTAATGATGCGTTCGTTCTAGAAAACGATTGTTTCAACATAATTAAGCTGCTAATGAAGTCAAGAACGTGCCAATTCTGGGTAAATTTGTTGTTGTGCCAGGGTAAACATCGTGGTGATTTATCCATCTTATGGTGTCAAATCTGTCTAACATGAAATAAGCCGACGTCAAATGTTGCTATAGGATCGCGGGAAACTGCTGTCTTGTATGCGCTTTCTGTGCGCTTTCTTTATTTCAGCGCCAATTAGCAGAGATAAAACGTTAATCAATTGCTTTAACGAGCGTGACGGACTTTCTTTCTTTCTTTCTTTCTTTCTTTCTTACTGACCTGGAGCCCCCTCTTAGATTACAAAGTACTTTGTAATCAAAAACGAATAAAAAGAACTCTAATAAGTTCCCATTACATATTAATTACAAATTCAAATCATTATGTCTCGTGTTGCTCATGCGAAATACTTGATTTATGACTCATCAACAGGGACGTAGGAAGCATCTCAAACTTGAGGGGGCACGACACTTCAAGGGCACTTTTTTCATTAAGCTAAAGGGGCACTTCCTGAAAATAAAAAGGGCACTCCTTTGTTTATTGCAAAATCTTGGAGGGGCACGTGCCCCCAGTGCCCCCCCCCCCCGGTTCCTACGTCTCTGCTCATCAAGCATTTTCAAGATGACGTCATCAGTTGAAACGTGGAAACATAAGATGATAAAATCTTTGAATTTTAGCACAAGAAAGTGACAGCTTTCCCATAGGGAAATTCAGCCAGTGCGTTAGGTCCAAGATAGATAATTTCTTCTTCATCGAACTTACTATATTTTTGGATATGCCTGACAGTCCTGACACACCCATTTTAGAGATCCATACAAAGCACAACGTTTTATCCTTTTGGGCCTTGGAAAAATTTCTCTGCGTACGCTAGTAATATAGCATTATACCATCTAACAATCTTTTCAACAGTTTGATTGCTACTCCCGGGGGGGGGGGCTACATAGTATATTTTGCTGACGGGATGTGCACTCCTTTCCGGGTATCGTTCTCGCCTCTTTTCTCTAACGCCGGGTATCAAAAGAAGGCAAATTTTCTAAAGCCGGTTGTCAAAAGTGTTATTTCATTGTTTTTTGACGAATTTTTACGGTTTTGGGGTATGCTTTTCGCCGATTTTTTCTAAAGCCGGCTATCATTTCGAGGGAAAATTTCTAAAGCCGGGTGAAAAATTGTTTTCTTGGAGTGCACACCCCCGTACAATTGAAGGTCAAGTACACCCCCCCCCCCCCGGGTTGCTACTGCTGGCTCAGAACTTCATTTCTTTATGTCATCAATAACCTACTCTTTAAATACGTACTTTTACTTTGACAATATCAACTGGAAACGAACGTGCAGTCCTGTCATCTGGTCCCAACTGAATATGAGGCTTGAAATTCAATAAATGTAGTAATGTACAATAAGTGAAAGTTTGTCTCTGGTAAGATAAGCTAAGCTACGGTAAACTGCCAGGTAAGATGTTGCAAAAAAGGATTCTTGATGACTTTCTGTATAGAACCTCATCTTTCTTGACTTATACCCCTTTCACACTGAAACATTGTCTAAACCAGGTTAGATTTTAACCAATCAAATGATTTCCATTTGTTGCATTGATCAACGACAACACAACATTTGATCTCCTGAGCTGGCTATGTCAATGGGAATGGAGTATTAAACTTAGCTCATGCACGACCTTGCTTGTATCTAGACGTCACTGAAGAGTGCGATAAGAAGAAAAATCGTGAGCATTTCCCCATGTGGACGGCAAAATATTTTTCAACTCATTATCGTTGAACATAAGATGACCAGAGTGGGTTTTGAGCCCTCAACCTGTAGTTTTATTGATAAGTGCTTTACCAACGCAGATTTGGCCATTGATTCTCCTCAGTGCTTCTATTTTAGCAACTGCTAACACTGACCATATTTTTCTGATTGCTTGTATTCTTCTCTTCCCTGATCACAAATGGTAGCTAGAAACATATTTTTTAAAGCCAGAAGCTATCAGCCCTTATGATTTTTGTTTCAATGTAAAAACCTCTTTAACTAATGTTTAATAGTGTGGTAACCTGGCCCATATGTTCAAAAATTCAGCTCCAACAAATTTTAAGCTTTTGTATCACTTCATCCTGTTTGTCTCCATTTTCTTCTTTCCACAAAAGAAGAATCCTTGCATCAGCCCACGACCCAAAGATGATCATGCAATAGTAGGGCAATGCACGATCGCTGCAAGTTCTTTCTATCATCTTATACTCCTTCATTATACTTTCAATGACTGACAAACACAACAAATACAAATGAAATCGCTGAGAAACTAAGCTCCTTCTTCAGATGCTTGCAAGTAATAACATTTCGAAATCTTACCTGACAATTATTGTCGTATGTCTGTTCGAGCAGTTTTTGCCAAAGGCCGCAGAAAAGGTCTTCAAACTTCTTTTCGAGGTATAAGAGTATTGTGTCCACACCAGTACCGTATTGGTTCCACTGTTGCCAAGCATACGCTTCGCCTTCGCAAAAATCTCGCGCTGCTGAGTAACAAGGGAAGATAATAGAAACTATTTCATCTCAATGATGGAAAGAAAACATTTGATTGTTTAAATGACGAACGTTGTTAGTTTGCTTAGATTGGTGTGTTAACAATTAGAAAGATCATCATTGGATGAACCACGGCAGTGATTTTAGACTTGGGAGCGAGGTTTTGTTAGCACGTCTAAACTGAGGACGTGTATTGTTTTAACTAATTTCTTGTCATGTGATGCCTATTTAAAACTTTGATTATTTTTTTTTTTTTATTATTTTTCATTATTTTTACACGGTGGCCCCGTCAATCGAGAGGATTGCTTTACAGGGGGCCGTGCCAAACTTTACAATGTTACTAAAAATTACTATCAAATTACCTATATTTACAATCTAAATAAAAAAAAAATAGAAAAAAAATAAATGAAAAACAAAGGAGTTAGCCTGAGAAAGGCAAATTACTCTTCAGCATACTTTTAAAAATGCTAAGAGAGGGTGCTTGTTTGACATCCAAAGGCAATTCATTCCAAGTCTTTGCACCCCGGAAAGATATCGCTTTCTGCCCATTGCAAGTTTTCATCCTTGGAACGAGGACATCGGCAATGGCATTCCGCAAATTCATACTGATATTACGCGCAGAGTTTTTCTTGAAAAGGTTTGAAAGATAGCCGGGTGCAAGACCTGACAATGCTTTGTATGTAATTTGTTTACTGGGCGTTGCTTTTGCCTTTCTCACCACATTTCATTGCTCCTGATAGACATTACAAATGATCTACTAGCTGAAACCGTAATTTATTTGAAGACAAGAAGCAATGACTAGTAGGAGCACTCCAATCTAGCTGTAAGCTGAGGCGGCACCAGCATTTTGATTCACCAATCAGAGTGCAGGATTCATAAAGCGACATGTTCTGATTGACCAGTTGAAACAGTGCAGCCAAACTGAGACTGCGTTCACACGATGCCGGAATATTCTGAAGACGGTGAAAAATATGACGGATAGGCCTCCCGTCCACACGGAAACGGCACACTTTTTGCCGGCAGATTTTGAAACCGGTAGATTGTGATAACGGAGCTCTTTGAAAACGGTATCGTGTGAACGCTAGCTCAAATTTAGCTACCGTCACATTTTTCACCGTTTTCAAAATGTGCCGGTGTAGTATGCGTTTCGGTCCACTATGCGGAAGTGTCCTGCATGAAACGTTATGCTTCTCGGCATGAAACGCATGCTCTTCCGAGTCACCTATGCGCTTCAGGGTGAAGCGCATAGCGCTGCAAAGGCAAACGCAATGCACTTCAGGGTCCAATGATATGATAACTATTCAATATATTTCATGGGGAGGGTGGAGTCAGGGGGCGGGAGAAGGTGCAGCGGCCCCCCAATATTGGAACACTTTCCCAAAATCCGTGGCTGACAGGCGAAATTCCTCCTTCCTATAGAATCCTATCGTTTTTTCACTTCGCGTTTATATGACAAACGCGACACCACCGGTATGGTGAGATATCGCCTCACCAGAGCAGAGGTGGAATCTCACCTGGGGGAGGTGAAATTTTTCCATATAAACGAAACACTACCGGTATAGTGAGGTGTATTGGCTTTCTTCGTTCATTTTTTATTGGTCAATTCGTTCTGATTCACGGATGAGAGACTTTATTTCACCTCGCCCTCGCATCTCAGCCCCGGGGCTGACAGGCGAGGTAAATATCTCATAGAAACAATGGCTGAAATTTACCTCGCCTCTCAGCCCCGCGTCTGTCAGGTGAGATGTTTTTCCTCATGTAAACAGGCCCTTATACATTAGTGTATTTCAAAGTGCTAAGGATCGCTTTGCGAGGATCGCTTGTGCTAAGTGCTAAGTGCTAAGGATCGCTTTATATACCCTGACCCAACTGGTCGCTTAGGTCGATTAGGCAGTTCACCTACAAATCTTATCCCAATTCAACTGGGAATTTAAAATGAACAATTGAACTGGTACTTGTGAGAGAAACTGGTGGGCAATTCAAATTTCACCTTTTCGTTGAAAACTAACAAAGGATGTTTGCTGTTTTTGGGATTTCTTTTGACAGACATATTTGTTGCTAAAAGAAGAGCATTATTAAATGTATAAATCGCAATGTTTCCGTCAACCTTGGTTTCGCAAATCCTAGTTTAAATCTTTTTGCCGATTTCAGAAAAGTGGATTTATCTCCGAAACTACTCGAAAATGTTCGATTTTTTTTCGCTCCATCTTTAGCTAAGTAGTTGATCTACAACTTTGCCAAGTCTGATTGAAAAAGCTAGGCTAGATTTCCTGCAATCGAATTTCATATTTCTGTTTACTTTTCGACAGCGAAATGGAGAAACCTTGGTCAACAGATTACCATGCTATGAAGCACGCTTGCAAAAGCTCAGGCCTGAAATAACTTTCGGACATTTTTCCATTGGCATACAAATGAACGTCATCTTTTGGGAATACCATACGCAGGTCTCAAAAGACATCCTTAGTGCGCTTGTAAAAGTATCATTTGCATCTATTGATTAAAAATTACTAATTTTTACCAGCAACTTCACGAAACCATGCTTTGGTTGTCTTTCGAGACTTTCGTAAGCATTCACAGATTATCAATTTCTTTTAGAGTCCACAATGAGCATAGATCTTAGATCAAGAACTCATTTTTTTGCAAAAGCATTCTACGGGCGTTCAAATCGTTCTGCATGGGCTAAACTGTTGACCAATGCTTTTCCCCTTCGATGTCGAAAAGTAAACAGAAATGTAAAATTCGATTGCAGGAAATCTAGCCTAGCTTTTTCGATCAGACTTGGCAAAGTTGTAGATCAACTACTTAGCTAAAGATGGAGCGAAAAAAAATCGAAACTTTTTCGAGTAGTTTTGGAGGTAAATCCACTGTTCTGAAATCAGCAAAAAGATTTGAGTAACGATTTGCGAAGTCAGGGTTGACGAAAAAATTGCGATTTATACATCTTTCGATTGCCCAGAGTATACAACAACATCCCTTTTACCGCTTTTCGATAGACCGAATAATATTGGAGAAATTAACTGTTTTCTGAGGAGAGTGGTTTTGTGAAACGGCATCTCGCTGTGCACTAGAGCGGAAACCAGAGTTACCTTAGCTACAGGTGGCATGAGTTTTGCTATCAAATATATTTGCATATCATACACCTTATCAACAACAAAATACCTTTTCTAAATATAGCAGAAAAAGTAAGTGTCGTCTTGGAATCACATCTTCCCTTTCATCTTCGTAAGTGCTCATATTTTCCACAGTGGGTTCAATGCCCGATGTTTGACAGTGTACAACATACCGGGCGAGTCAGAAAAAAGAATCCCCGTTCGAAAGGTCAAAACTTACCTGACTGAAATCGGCCACTCCGTTCTGAAATTATAAAGGATTTTTGCGAGAAAGCCCCCTCAAAAAGCCTTCAATACGTGCCCAAAATCATGAACAAATTTCCCTTGCAGTTCTGCCTTTACAGCAATGACTTGTGGACGCTTTAGCACGTGCTATACTCTTGGGAGGACAAATAAGTCATCCCCCTGGTATCAATGGCCTATTTAAGGGGATTCCATTCTCCCAAGAGGACAAAATATATGAATTTGTGTGAGTGTCATCAATTTTAGGAAGGAAAATTTGCTCATTGTTTTCATTCGTTTTTGCAGGTTTTTGGAAAGGGCTTTCTGCAGAAAATCACCCATATCGACGGGAAGGAATGGCCGATTAAGGCCGGGTAAATTACTGAACCTAATTGAACACATTGGCAATAAAACAAGACAGTTTTCAATATTATTGCTCTTATATTCATGGAGCAGTGGCCTTCCAAGCGGGGATTCTTTTTTCTGACTCACCCGGTAGAACTCTGTTCAAAGTGCGTTTTAATATGTTTGTTTCCAATTCAATATTTTACAATACGCTTAGCAGAAAACTGTTTGTGCAAAATGAAAAGCAGTCCTACGATGATATTCAATCAGCCGCCCTTTGCACTCCCTTTGCAAGAGCTACTGTTAAAGGAGCAAGTGAAGCGAGCACTTTTACTTTTTAGTTCTCTTATGAAAGTCTACTTTTTTAAGAAGTGAAACCAGTTCTTTTCTTTCAAAATGAAGTTAAAAGGTTGGATACATGTATCCCTAATTCAGGTGATATTCCGGTAATATACTGTAGTGTTAGAGATTCCTTGCGATTGGAAGATTGTTTCAGACCCTTTTCAGCTATTTCACAACCAACGAACTTAGTCGAATTTAGTTTTTCTCCTTTTTCATCAAAATGTAAGAATTTATTGACTACAACGGGAAGTTAGTTCGTGAATGAAATCTTACACAAATGAAATCAACAAGGCAGCAATTGACAAAAAATTAAAGATGTATAATTTTACCATTATCTTGAGGATTATGACTTTAACCTTATGACTTCTAACAGTGTGGTTGACAGGTGGGTCAGTAAGGGAAGTCAGAATCAACGGGCTGACCAATAGGGGCGCAGGTAGGCCAGTCTGACCACAACCGAAATAAAGCCCCCGGCTTTTACATTCAATGTAGATTTCTGAGATTTTTCTTCAAAAATAACCTTTGGAGGGTTGGAGTTGCCTGAAAACAAACTTTATCTGTACTTTATACAGAATCCTGAGGCAACGCGAAGAAAACAAATATTGGGCTTGGAAAACAACAAGGACATAAAATACTCTCACCTTTATCCATTTCAGGTAAGTGTTTTAAAAACATCCTTCAGGACAAGGATAGGCGGTACAAGACGAAAACAACAAGACAACATCTCAGAACTGGCATCAGAGAATACTTTTAACGCACTTTCCTGCAAAATCCAGGCCCGAACTCCTTTTGAAACAAAGTTTTTGCAGCGCGGTCAGATATGATGAAAAACGTTAGCTGACCATTAAGGGCGATGCTCCTCTATATTAACATATATCAATTTCTGCAATGAAGCCAAGTTCAATTCATTCAAGAAATCCAGACAAATCTTCAATCTAGCAAAATTCAAAGAAAGATATCTATTTACATGATTGCTAGAAAATGTTAATTGTAACGTCATAGGACTGACGACGCCATACATTTTTTCTAACTAGAGCAACATGCAAAAAATCATGTCATTCGAAAGCTCTAATCAATTTGAATTCAGCTGTGTCAGTTAGGAGTGGACGGAACAGTCCTGTGAAAAGCTTAGCCTGGGTTAAAACAAAAACGAGTTAAAAGTTATCCGTTTTGCGTTGCGTTCAAAACATGGGCAAGGGCAATAATACACCGTTGGTGTGGCTTATGTCTCGTTCAATTCCTCCTCTTACCATCCCCCCCCGGGCAGCCCGGGGGTCAGCAAACATTCCATGCTCAAATGCCCGGGGGCCGGGGGAAAATTGATGGTCAAATGCCCGGGGGCCGGGCACTGAAAAAATGCTATATTCCCAGTTACAGTATAAGCAAAAGCTCTTGTTCTTGCCACTGGATTGCGAGTTAAAGCTTGATAATGTTGCTATTCCTTCGTTCTTCTCTCGTCACAACAAGGATCGAATGCCGTCATATTTCAAATACAATTGAAATCGTTGGTGCTCCTACGCAGTGATACGAAGGAAGAGCAACATCATCAAGCTTTACTTGCAATCTCGTGGAAGAGAAACAACACACAGTGAGTAAGAACAGAATTTGGATCATAACATAAGCCACATCTACCAGTTAATCAACGGATCAGTTTTAAACACGTCTCAGAGTGAATCAGTTTTATCCCGGCATCCTTTTTAACCTACCTGTGGGTTATTGGAAATGCGTAAAACGTGTAACTATTAACCAGTTTTAACCCGGTTGCAACAGCAACAACATGCTCTACTTTTTGGCACTTCAAATCAAAATGGAAAGACAAAAGGGGGGATAACATCATTTGTTCAGACCAGCCTTGATTGGTTTGTCCAGCCATAGTTCTCAAAATTTCAGGAACTGACTTCATCAATAATGACACTTGCAGTCAAAATTTGAAAAGATACCAGGAGAATGTTTATTCAAATGGTCGAGTTGGTAGAAATAATGCATAAAATCAAAGGTTAGCATGACTGTTGGATTGCTAGATAAAATACTTTGTCTAGTACTCATTGCACTTCGATATTTCAAACAACTGAATTTTATGAGCGTACCCGATACTCCTGGAAACACAGATCAGATCAGTCTTCATACCACCAAAAGAACAGAAACTTTCACAGAAAACAAACAATTAATCTCACAAATACACATTTTTATCTTCATAAATCATTCTAACAAGAGGTTTTGCCAAAAGTTCAATCAGCTCTTATGCTGATTCAGCAGCCTCCTTTTCTGCTTTGCAGATCTCAAAGTCATCTTTCAAGAAGAATTTGCAGTCTTTAAAACAGGATCCTTGGTGTTCCAACTCAACTTTCATTTTACGACAATTAGCTCTGCATTCTGAGTATGAAGTCTGTGCTCCTTTAACGCATGCTATGTGCTTCTTTTCAGCTGCTGTTAGCTGCTCATGCCCCGAAACGAGGGTTGCCATTATGATTGCGATGAGACCGAGGGCGAATATGCTCTTGGACATCATTGCTGCACTATAAAGCAAAAATCATGTTTAGGGCATCGAATGTCTAACTTCTTAATTTGAGTATGAAGATGTTAAGCCGTCCACGGGATTGATGACCCAAAGGGTCTGTCATATCTAACTCTACAGTACTTAGAGTCGGTCTCAGCAAGTTAAATTTTCACAAATTCAAACACAATTTTTAAAGATATCACAAATCCTAGGTATATGTCCGAAAAACCCCGAAAAACGATGTTATTGAAAATACCGAACGCTTCTTGTTGCTCTGCCCCCCCCCCCGCAGGGGGTGCTTCATTGTGAACGTGATTCGACCTGCATCTGGATTTTCGTATGACAGAATATTCAAGAATTCCGAACCCATTTGCATGAATATCAGGAAATTTCTGACCCATGTGCATGTCGATTTGAAGACGCACGGTCTATTCAAATGTCTTCAGCTTTGACTGGCTAGACGTTGTTGTTGTCGTTGTTGCTACACAAAACGTTGTTGTTTCTTGACTTCATCGCTTCTCGAGCAAAATACAAGGAAAATTTCAGTTGTTTGGTGCGAATTATCATTATGGGACCAACTGATAAGAAAATTGTGAAACATTGCCCTTCTACCAGAATTATGATTAAAAAAAAGACCCATACGTAGTGACTTTCAGATTAAGATAGCAGTATCGAATAAACATTTCGTTCAAAATAATGATGTCTGCAATGCTCCATAGTTTTTCAGTAAGAAACTATTTTAACCATTTAATCAAAATCAAATTTTCAGCAAACAATGAGTATCTATACTGTTCCCTGTACCCAACGGCTTAACATAATTGCCTAACATTTGGCAGGCAGAGAGAAAATGCATAGGGGGACCAAAACATTGTCTCAGTTTTGAGAGAAATTGCATTGTCCAAATTTAATATTTGAATAAATCTCAAAGCGAGGCAAGGTGGAGAAGGGCAAAATTGTTTCTTTAATAATTCTGAAGCTAAGACACACAAAGGAAATGTAAGACATACGTTGCTAGATTAAGGTGTTTAGAATGCAAAATATCATTGAAGCTTATGAAACTTATTTGGGGGTACAGGGAGGTTATAGTCCAATTTTCGCGTTTTGTGTGTGTAGCGCACAATTTTAGGACACTTGTACTCTTTTTGGCTTATTAATGCTCCCCATTTAATGGCTAATCGAATAATATATACTTTATACGTGTTATATCACATGTGTGAATCAAGAAAGAAAGCACCAAAAGAGTGGTCACTGAAGGGGTACAGAAACCTACACATTGTAAAATTTTATTGGAACATGCATAAACAAATCTTTATTATCTGCATGAAGTTAAAGGGAATACAAAGACCAGCATGCTTTTCGCGAAGTCAGCGACTTGCTCTCCACAGCTTCCAGAATAACTGACTGTACGAAATTCACAAAAACAAACACAAACGATGGCAAAGGCTGCTGGTCTTTGTACTCCCTTTAAAGGAACAAATTCGAACGCTGTGGCTCTTTATGGCCAGCTGCTTTGATTCTGGCAAACATTGCAAGCACAAGATATCGCTGTTTTTATTGACATGCAGTATGAAGCCATCAACAAATGGATTTCCTTGGCCGGATACTTAGGTGGCAAATGAAAACAGATGTAACTGCAAAGGTGCTGCAAAACAAAATGGCTAACTATCTCATTGCGCATGTGAGACCTATATGGCTAACTGTCACCTGGTGTCATGATTTCAAACGAGTTGAAATATGAAGCTCTGTAATTTTGAACACAATCAAGGTATCAAATAGTTTCAAGACAGAATTACAGCAAAGTATGTGATGTTCCTTTTTAAGGGGCTGTACAACCCGTCCTCTCCTCTCTGCTTGGCACTGCGTGTCAAATCATCCAATGTGTTTAGGCTAAATACAACGCACCTGATGGCAATTTTCTACAGAGAATAGTAATCTAAAGTATTTGCGACAAGATTTGTTTTATTTTTCTGACGCTGAATATTTGAAAGTTTTAATAGATATCAAAAGTTCCACCCCATTTTATAGACATGGACAACAAAACACTGCGATGAAACTTACGTAGAAGCTGCAATGAAACTAGCCGCCATTAATAACCCAAGGTTTTAGTCACGTGCGGGGGCTGTCCCCTATTTCTGATTGTTTACAAAAGTCCTAAGAAACAACATACATGAATACTGCGTAGCGCGGTCTCCAGTTGTAGGGCCTTCGAGAGAGGAAAAGAGGAAAATTTGCTTGGACCACGCCCTTTTACCCTTGGGCCACGCCCTCCTATGCACTGGTAAGACGCTGCTTTTAGATTCTATTTAGAAGCTCAGTGGGCCCGCGGGCCTGACAACGTTCCTGAAAGGAATTGAAGTGTTGGCAGGGAACCGTAGCTTTACCAAAAATTGAAGAATGAGAATTGCGACGATGATCATTTTATTTCTCCAAATCATATTCAGGTTGATATTCAAAAAAAGAGACAAGGTATCGACATTTCCATGAAAATTCTGACCAATACAGTACACAAATCCAGTTATTAAGACTTACAGCCATGTTTTTTAAATAATTACGTTTCGAAGCAGTCTGTGCTTCAAATCAGAAATAATCGAAAGCACGAGGCTATATTTATACGTATAAGGAGACAAACAACGAACTAAAAGTGCATGAAAGAAAACTACAACAAAGAGAAAAGACAACTTATTTCTTGCAGGCCCCCAGATGCCCCGGGCCCCCTGGTAACTACCCTGGCTACCCCTCCCCTCTCGACAGTCCTGGCTGTATCCATGGATGGTAAGTGGTTTATCACTGGAATGGTAAGATGTGTATAGGCCGATATGATGACCTGAAAATCCTCCCGTCACAAAGGATATTCAAAACCTGCTCACAATATCAAGACAATACATTTTACAGTTGTGATTACTGTAGATACTTGAAATTATTGAACTGCAGGTAAGATCATGAAAGTACGATGATCATAAGAATATGAAAACTTTCTAGCAAGGGCACACGGAAACCCGCAAAGCTTCCAATTTCATGCTTATAAGCCAATAATATTGCCGTATTCCGATCACATGTCTGAAAATAAGGCTTTCAAGATAACTTTTCGAGTACCTTCTAGAAAATAAGAATGGATATTCGACTAATAAAGATACAGTGCTGGTTTTACCACGAATCGATTCTAGAGGCTGGGGCAAGGGCGGGCATGTGTCACACTGGGAACATGGTCCTACCTTTGTCCGAAAACCGGTAGTTCACGAAAAGAATTTGCACCATCTTTGTCCCAAAAACTGGTTGTTTTCGAAGGTTATGTTTCCACTGCTATGTTTCTTCAATTTGGCGGACAATTGTAACATGATGTATCTCTGACAATGTTTGTCCGAAAAACCGGTAGTTTCGACCACTGTTTTCGAAAGCAAGTGGTAATTGTAGCCATGAAAGTACAAGTGTGTCAAAAACCGGTTGCCGGAAAAAGGTAGGACCGCTTTAGTGAAAAGTTTGAAATCCTAGTACTTTTTGCAGAATTTTGGCGGACAAAGGCAAAACCACTTTGGTGAAAAATTAGAATTTCTGGTCTTTTTTCCATAAATTTGGCGGACAAAGGTTGAACCGCTTATGCAAAAATATGAGATACTGGTCTTTTGTGCTTAAATTTGGCGGACAAAGGTAGAACCAGCTTACAGGTAAATTTTATGATTCTGATGCGATAGGAGGCTAGAAAAACTGATGGAATTGGAAGATTGATATTCAAATTTCACCTTTGTCCTAAAAACCGGTTGTTTTGGCCGGAAATTGGTACTGTGTTATAAAAAAACAGGTTATTTTTTACCATTTTCTTTGGACAAACATGGGGTCAAATATTTTATAGTACTTGCCCCCGCCCACTGCTGGGGCCTCCACATTTGTTTTTCTGCATTTGGTAAAAATCTCATCAGGAATCGGCGTTACATCGAATTTCATTCCTTCGAAAATTGGCGTATGTTCAAGAATTTTCAGGAACACTACAAATAAGCTATAGCTTTCAAAATATCACATGTTACGTGAATTATGTCCATGAATAACATGAAAATATTCGTTTGTGTGATTTTCGAAAATCTTTGATGAATTAAAGCTATTTGCTGCCAAGAAAGCTATTTGGCCTTCCTTCACCCGCAGCAGAATCCCAGTAATCGGTATTAAATCACTCCTTTTCACATAACAACCAGCGGATACATTAACGAATAACTTAACCACACAAATCCAATTTCTTTCCACCAATTTGTCATGGATAATTTCGATAAAATGTTATGAGACTTTGTTACGATTTTGTTACTGAATTGAAACCATGGGTAAATAATTTTACAATAAAAAGAAAATGAAATAAAGAAGGGCAAGGGTGCTATACGATAAGATCAGTTTAGGGAAAGACGGAATTTTTTTCAGTGCATTTGTCAATCTTTCGTATACACAACTCAATTTTATTTGTGCACACTCATTTTTTCTTCAAATGATCCCCAATAATCGAACTAGTCTTTTATTCTTTGCTCAATTCATAGCAAAACTTTCGTGTACTGTAAAATTTGTAAAAAAAGTTGCGGAAACTGGATTTCATAATTCATCAAATTTCATTGACGATCACTGTTTGAAACTTGGGTTAAAAAAAGAATTAAATCATAAACAAAAACGACGCTTTTTTGTACTATTTGTGTTGGTAATGCATTACACTCATTTTTTATAAGAAACCGCTTATGAGAAACGGTAGGCTCAATTTTTCGAAAGCTAAGAAACAACCCTTCCTGAATTGAAAAAGCTAAGAAACTTTAGTAATTTAAAATTTTAATTTTCCAATCGCACTAAAAAATGTTTGGACAGTGTACAGTTATAGCAACTGTGTGGACATTATTTTGAGCGCGAATTATGTTATTTACTTGTTTTGAGATCTTACTAAGTAATTTGGAAGCCCTTTAGACAAAACAAAATTAACTCTATACTCCCGACATTAAAAGTATAAGAAACACATAAGAAACTTTTGCTAGCAAAATGGCCCAAAAATTTCAGAAGCTGCCTACCAACACCGGACCTTAGTTTCTTATAAATAAATGAGTGTATTTTTTGAAACACTTTGCAATTGAGGACCAAAAATTGAAACTTTTATAACTTAATGATCGCATAGAGTTTCTTGAATGTTGGGTAGAGGCTGAGAGAAGGGTTTCTCGTAACAAAATGAGCATATCAAGCTTTACTCGCCATGAGCGTCATTCTTGAGCAAGCGCAATCTTCAAAGCTACGAAAAAGGTCTTTTAAAGAACGGTTTACTAAAGAACAGCAAAACAACCTCAATAACGCAAAATATAACATTGTCATGGACTTGCACAAAGGCCGATTTTATAATTCAAAATATTACACATACCTACCATTGCAACTGTAAAACTAAATAAACTAAGTTCCTGCGGAAAACAATGCCTTGCTCTCATGATAAACCCTCTAGAAAATACTTTGAAACCTGGTATAAGCTCGGAGGTAAAGCATCTCTCAAATAAACATACCTGTATGTAGTTTCCTGTGAAAATATCTTGAGGTGCTGGTTCCTTTGTCTGGATGTCGTCAATGAAAGAAATGATTGTAGGCACCTTGGTTTTATTTTTGATAACTCCAACAATCATCTCTTAGGCAACCGATTCAACGTCTTGAGCATTCGACCCCGCATTCGACACTTAATTCTCTTCGTGGATATTATGTTGACGATTTCAAGAGAGGTCAATAAGTGTGTCAAAAGAAGGCTTACCGACAAAAGCTTTGATACATTTGCAATTCTTCAATAATGTTGCTTAGGTCAAGAAGAATGAAGCTTCTTTTAAAGTTAGTTACTTTCTGCCTACCAGTTGTTGAAGCGCAATGCAGCAGTAACCAAGCCCTAACAAGGTTGTAAATTCAACTGATCAACCTCGTATGAGAAGCAGAAACTTACCAATGTCAATAAACGAAGGAAATTTTGTTGACGCAAATCAAAAGAAAGGATATTGCACAACCCATTTCGGAATATTTGAGGGGGTAACAACTTGTCAAATGCATTTCGACATGTTTCGATGCATAATTGAATGCTGAGTTCAAAAAAGTGACTCAGACTGCTGCAACTATCGTAGTTGCAGATATATTCAACTTTTGCGATAGATCCCGCAGATTGTTATGTCTCAGATAGGCAATGTCCCATTTGAGTTGCATCCATCAGATATCGCATTAATTGATTTCTTATAGCAATGTTTCGATCGATGCAGAATTGAATGTTGAGTTCAAAAAATCACTCAGACTGCTGTCAACTGTCATCATCATTTCATCATCATTTGAAATATTTATACAGGTTGAATGAGTTTCAGAATAATATCTGGTTTTAAACATGAAGAAAATCGCGTTGGCTGCGTTGTTGTGCCCGTAAGAAATGCGTACTTACACAAGGAACCAACATTGTAGGGGGAGAGAGCCGAGCATAAATGTGTGATATTTTTCAACAGTTTTGGCAAGGATTGTCCGAGAGGGCAATTTTTGCAAAAGTGCATCAATGTGTGAGCCAAAATTGGCACAAGTATACAGTTTTGTGTATTTATCAACATGCGGGTGTAATAAACTGTCTCAAAGCGTTAATGATGAAATTATGATGTCATCGATAGGAGAAATGAGGGAATTCCAGGGCTCTTGCGGAAATGACGCAGTTGTTACTGCAGGAAACTTGTCCCATCACCGGAAATATTTGCAAGGCATGGGAAAAGAGTTTGACATGGGTTATCATGGAAAAATGCAAAATATATTTTAAAAACAAAACTTAGAGCGTGTAATTTTTGCGTTGTCTGAAATTTGTTTTTGACTGACCCCCATCCCATGTCCAAAATGGAATTCTCAGAGATTCTACCGTGAGTCACCATAGTCAGTCACCCAAAGGCTCTCTTTTGGATCTTGAATAGACTGATTACGACGAGTCCCAGTAATCGCTATTCAAAACGAGACTATTACACCAGACCGAGACCGCTCTTACTGGGACTCATATTATTACGGCAATATTTTTGGACTGACTTTTTTCACTTTTGAACGCCCCTGGGAATGAGGCTGCTATACACAGCCATGTACAAAGTATGGAACAAAATACAACGCCATTAGAATCTCTGCAAATTCGATTGATTGATGTTGACCAACGAAAACTCGAAGCTCAAAGCAGAGTTTCAAGGAGCTTGGCTGGACAAAACAAAGTCTTACGAACAAGAGGACCATGAAAACAGTTGGCGACAATATCAAATCTTGTACGTAGGTACTATTTTGCTGCTTTCGCTAAGCATTAACTGATTTATTGTGAAGTTTTCAAATCAATGTGTTTCATTTGAAAACTACAAATGTTTGTGCTTTTCTGAACAGGAGCGTAAATTGTCTGCCGCTGACCATGGCGGACTGGTGACGCGGGCGCCTCCTTCCCATGCTTCGCAAGTTTTGTTCCAGTGAAGAAAGCGAGTGGAAAAAAGTTGCATGTCCGACCAAGGAAAGTTGATTAATATACGATATCCTCGTCTCGTCCATCGAAAGAGTAGAAACAGAGAAGGAGGTAAGTTTGATTTTTATCCTGGTTTCTTCATAATTTTGTATTCAAACAAATTTTGCATAGTCTAGGCCGAGATTCACAACAAACAGGCCTAAAATCACGAAGACTCGCGAAGACTCGGATAAATTTGATTGCATTCATCCAAATCTAATCCTTGCCTCTTGGTAACTGTGATAGATCACAACAATAATATGCAACCAAAACTAGTACGGCCTCATTACTCATGCTACATGAATTGTATGATGTTGAAAAACCCAGATAGATAACTACTGAAACAATCAGAACTTCTGTATATGGCTGCTGTGTCAACTGTCAAAGAAAATGAATGTAAAAGGGGGTATTTTTTCTCCATATACAGGTTGTGCCGCAGAAAAAAGTATATTGCAAAGCTTATACTAGACATACTAATTAACACAACTGCCATCATGAAAATATGCTGCAAAATTCCCGTTAGGCCTTTGCACACTCTAAAATGTCCCAAGTTTTCCTTTTTCTCTGTATAGTATTTAGAGAAGTCGTTAAAAAGGGTGCTTTTTACTCCTAATACAGGTTGTGCCGCAGAACAAACTATGTTGGGTGATAAACTAGACCCACTAATAGATACTTCAGCCATAATGGAAAGTTCCTCTTAAAATTCCCGTTGGGGGTTTTCGCCCCTTGAAATGTACCTGTTTCTCTATATTCCTATATGTAGAGACTATTGCAATTAGAGAAAAATAGGGGTGCCATTTCCTCTTAATACAGGTTGTGCCGCAGAACAAACTATGTTGGGTAATAAACTAGACCCACTAATAGATACTTCAGCCATAATGGAAAGTTCCTCTTAAAATTCCCGTTGGGGGTTTTCGCCCCTTGAAATGAACCTGTTTCTCTATATTCCTATATGTAGAGACTATTGCAATTAGAGAAAAATAGGGGTGCCATTTCCTCTTAATACAGGTTGTGCCGCAGAACAAACTATGTTGGGTGATAAACTAGACCCACTAATAGATACTTCAGCCATAATGGAAAGTTCCTCTTAAAATTCCCGTTGGGGGTTTTCGCCCCTTGAAATGAACCTGTTTCTCTATATTCCTATATGTAGAGACTATTGCAATTAGAGAAAAATAGGGGTGCCATTTCCTCTTAATACAGGTTGTGCCGCAGAACAAACTATGTTGGGTGATAAACTAGACCCACTAATAGATACTTCAGCCATAATGGAAAGTTCCTCTTAAAATTCCCGTTGGGGGTTTTCGCCCCTTGAAATGAACCTGTTTCTCTATATTCCTATATGTAGAGACTATTGCAATTAGAGAAAAATAGGGGTGCCATTTCCTCTTAATACAGGTTGTGCCGCAGAACAAACTATGTTGGGTGATAAACTAGACCCACTAATAGATACTTCAGCCATAATGGAAAGTTCCTCTTAAAATTCCCGTTGGGGGTTTTCGCCCCTTGAAATGAACCTGTTTCTCTATATTCCTATATGTAGAGACTATTGCAATTAGAGAAAAATAGGGGTGCCATTTCCTCTTAATACAGGTTGTGCCGCAGAACAAACTATGTTGGGTGATAAACTAGACCCACTAATAGATACTTCAGCCATAATGGAAAGTTCCTCTTAAAATTCCCGTTGGGGGTTTTCGCCCCTTGAAATGAACCTGTTTCTCTATATTCCTATATGTAGAGACTATTGCAATTAGAGAAAAATAGGGGTGCCATTTCCTCTTAATACAGGTTGTGCCGCAGAACAAACTATGTTGGGTGATAAACTAGACCCACTAATAGATACTTCAGCCATAATGGAAAGTTCCTCTTAAAATTCCCGTTGGGGGTTTTCGCCCCTTGAAATGAACCTGTTTCTCTATATTCCTATATGTAGAGACTATTGCAATTAGAGAAAAATAGGGGTGCCATTTCCTCTTAATACAGGTTGTGCCGCAAAACAAACTATGTTGGGTGATAAACTAGACCCACTAATAGATACTTCAGCCATAATGGAAAGTTCCTCTTAAAATTCCCGTTGGGGGTTTTCGCCCCTTGAAATGTACCTGTTTCTCTATATTCCTATACGTAGAGACTATTGCAATTAGAGAAAAATAGGGGTGCCATTTCCTCTTAATACAGGTTGTGCCGCAGAACAAACTATGTTGGGTGATAAACTAGACCCACTAATAGATACTTCAGCCATAATGGAAAGTTCCTCTTAAAATTCCCGTTGGGGGTTTTTGCCCCTTGAAATGTACCTGTTTCTCTATATTCCTATACGTAGAGACTATTGCAATTAGAGAAAAATAGGGGTGCCATTTCCTCTTAATACAGGTTGTGCCGCAGAACAAACTATATGTTGGGTGATAAACTAGACCCACTAATAGATACTTCAGCCATAATGGAAAGTTCCTCTTAAAATTCCCGTTGGGGGTTTTTGCCCCTTGAAATGTACCTGTTTCTCTATATTCCTATACGTAGAGACTATTGCAATTAGAAAAAAATAGGGGTGCCATTTCCTCTTAATACAGGTTGTGCCGCAGAACAAACTATGTTGGGTAATAAACTAGACCCACCAATAGATACTTCAGCCATAATGGAAAGTTCCTCTTAAAATTCCCAATAATTTATATCATTGAGAAATCTCATATTTTTATCATAGAAAAAAGGACAATCACAAATTGGATGGAGACAAGAGGCTCTCACCAAACAAAATTCAATGATTTGATAAGATGGGTGGTAGAACAGAAAGGTGCATATGCTATTAAGCAATATTAATTGAAGAAGAACTACCTAAACAAGGACATTCAGTATGCCAACTTTAGAAACACTTAAATGAAAGTATCTGTCAACCTTCTTTTATAATTCAATTGACTGTAATTTACTCATTGAAGAATGGTATTGATCATAACATGGTCTTGTACTTATTCTGTCTAAACCTACACTGAAACTTTGACATCATTGTATGATGTTGCACTTGGAAGAAGTAGAAAATTCAAATGGGGCAAAGTGTTCTTGGGATAATATTTTCTTATAAATTTTTAAACGTTAAGGCTGATTTCCAATCACTGGAATTTTCAGAGCGGGCAGAATTTCTATTGTATGCAAGAGAAAATGTCGCTCTGAAATTGAATAGAAAGTTACGGCTGAGTGACCTCTTATTGTCTAAAATTCCACCCGCTCGGAAAACTCCACTGACTGGAAATCAGCCTTTAAGAAATTTATCAAGCACTGAAAGCTTTCAGAATTTTTCTCATTTTTGACCATCGTGACCATTTTCCAGTCTGGACTATATTGAAGAGACAGCAAATGATGAAAAATAATTGCAACAAGTAAGATGAAATAAGATGGTTTGTAAAAATCAGGTCAATCACCTAAAAATCTTTAAAGAAAGATACTGTAAAAGTCCAGTGTAAACAAATTTTTTAACAGTTAACATAGCTCTGTATGAAATAATGCTGAGTTCAGATGTGTAAAATGGGCTTACTGGCATAAAGCGTAATTGAAAAACAATTTTTGCTATGGTGAATGGAATTGGGCCATTAATGAGGGTGCAGCTCAAATCTGTTCAAAATTGTTATTTTGTGCTGAAAATTGTTATTTTATAATGAAAATTGAAATAGGTAATATTCATAATCAATTTCTGAAGAAATCTTAGAGCCGTTAATTTTTGGGTAGTGAACTGCGTTATTTTAACATCACAATCTAGATGATGAAGTCGCCATAGGCTTAGGCACTGACCCAAGACACACAAATCAGCCTATAATGAGAGGTGGTAGAAAGCCCACAACAAAGAAAAATTTGATGGCAAATCCAGTGGTCTGTTAAAGTGGGGGATGGGGATTTAGCTGTTAATGGCACAATTCCATTAAATGTGTTTGTTGACTCATAACGTTACACCATTCACCGTTATAACATTGATATAATGATGACATTAGTGCACATGATCCATGAAGACCTGAACGTTGTAACTGAGGTTTCCCTATGCTTGCAATGAATGTCCAGTATGGTACCGTTAGATATCTCATCTCTGATAGTTCCAGCATTGTTTTGAATTTTTTTTGACACACCCTTTATTCCTGACCGTCTACAAGTTGGACGAATTTTCGTCTGGACGCAGATTCACATTCCAGACTCAGATTCATATTCGCGGATCATCAAGGAAACACTTTAAAAATACAAAAAAACTGTAACTATTTACAAATTTCAACTCAATTCAACAAAACTACAATGTATAGCGCTTCATTTGACGTAAAAACCACATTCCTACCCTTTGCCGTTTCCGAGAACATCTATCAAATGTGTAGGCCATCGTGGGTGACGTCACCCATATAGCTCTCATATGCGGATAAATGTTTAAAGATACTGTCTCAAGTGTTACAATTTTACAAATTTCAACTCAATTCAACAAAACTACAATGTATAGCGCTTCATTTGACGTAAAAACCACATTCCTACCCTTTGCCGTTTCCGAGAACATCTATCAAATGTGTAGGCCATCGTGGGTGACGTCACCCATATAGCTCTCATATGCGGATAAATGTTTAAAGATACTGTCTCAAGTGTTACAATTTTACAAATTTCAACTCAATTCAACAAAACTACAATGTATAACGCTTCATTTGACGTAAAAACCACATTCCTACCCTTTGCCGTTTCCGAGAACATCTATCAAATGTGTAGGCCATCGTGGGTGACGTCACCCATATAGCTATCCTATGCAGATAAATGTTTAAAGATACTGTCTCAATTGTTACAATTTTACAAATTTCAACTCAATTCAACAAAACTACAATGTATAACGCTTCGTTTGACGCAAAAATCGCATCTCTACCATTTGCCGTTTCAGAGAACTTCTATCAAATGTGTAGGCCATCGTGGGTGACGTCACCCATATAGCTCTCATATGTGGATAAATGTTTAAAGATACTGTCTCAAGTGTTACAATTTTACAAATTTCAACTCAATTCAACAAAACTACAATGTATAACGCTTCGTTTGACGCAAAAATCGCATCTCTACCATTTGCCGTTTCAGAGAACATCTATCAAATGTGTAGGCCATCGTGGGTGACGTCACCCATATAGCTCTCCTATGCGGATAAATGTTTAAAGATACTGTCTCAAGTGTTACAATTTTACAAATTTCAACTCAATTCAACAAAACTACAATGTATAACGCTTCATTTGACGTAAAAACCACATTCCTACCCTTTGCCGTTTCCGAGAACATCTATCAAATGTGTAGGCCATCGTGGGTGACGTCACCCATATAGCTCTCCTATGCGGATAAATGTTTAAAGATACTGTCTCAATTGTTACAATTTTACAAATTTCAACTCAATTCAACAAAACTACAATGTATAACGCTTCATTTGACGCACAAACCGCATTTCTACCCTTTGCCGTTTCCGAGAACATCTATCAAATGTGTAGGCCATCGCGGGTGACGTCACACATCATATAGCTCTCCTATGCGGATGACTGTTTCAAGATACTGTCTGAAATGTCGAAATTTTACAAATTTCAACTTAATTAAAGAAAATCTACCATGTAGGACACTATTTTCAGCTTAAAAAAATGTATTTCTGCCCCATACTGTTCCCTAAGAAATATATATAATCAAATAAGCTATCAAATATATAGGAAATCCTTTCATGCCAGATGGATCAACTAGAACCCACGGAGAGAATTTTTGATTAACTTAGCTCCAATTTATCAAGTCAAAAAACGTTAAAATATAAGAACATCCTCTTTATGGGAAGCATGATATGGATCGAGTCAAGAATTGAATTTGAAGTTTCTTTGCAGTCGAGTTGCGCTGCCCTTGATTATTTTAGTGAAGTCTGCATCTTCTACCTTGATCCTGAAGACACTTATGCAGCTATTTCTCCCATCGTGATCAAGGAGATATCTGAAGACAGATGTTATCAACAGATCAGCTGTTTTCTTTTTATCAGGCTGTCCCTTTCGGTTGTTTATAGGAAAACTTGGGAGAGTTACAGATCTGCACTGAAGGTCTTCTGCTTTTTGAATGAATTTTAAATGCATTTCTTGATACCTTTCAGCAGTTGTCTTCAATGTATCTTTCCTCGTGGCCTTTATGTCTGTTGGGTTGGAAGGTGTGATTATGTTATTATTTTGCCATTTGCATCATATGTAAAATTGACCTAGCTAAATAGTACCTTGTTACACCAAGTTAGCACGGTCTATCTATTAACTTGAAGAGACGATTCCGCTAAAGATGGCCGCGAGGAACTCTTTAACATGGTCGTTCTTTAATTGAATTCCTATAGTATTGTTAAAGATTCGTAGTTCGAACGCGATGCATCTTGGTAAAAAGTTCTTTGCCGCCATCTTTAGCGCAATCTTCTATTGAAAATCTCGCGCTAGTCAAAAGCACCTTTTTGCGTTAATTACATCACACCAACCTCCTTCCTAAGTGTATCCGTTATTGCAAATAGGAGGCTAGACCTCAACAGATACCTTTGGGACCCTCGCCAAATTTTTCAATTTTCATTGGAATGATTGGAATAATTTGGCAGACAGTACCTCCTTCATTGTCACTGGGTACAAGGTTGATAGCACACTTGAGAAAGTAGCTTTGCCATTCGCGTTAATTTGTGATTGCTTAAAGTTTCCGCCACGCTAAGATAATACCCATTCTAATTTGGTGTTATAAGGTAGACTCAATACAACGTCCCAGTTACAGCAACAACGACATATTTATGATTGAATTGAATCTTTATGGTACGAATCGACATTTTATGCTCCTTCGCAATGACGTATTTCCGCTGCAGTCTGTAAAAATGGAATGGAGTGAAAACATTGGGACGAATGGATTGAGTCTAAAAGTAAGGCAGTTAAAATAGATAAGTTTTGCACGTTGAACGATGTTTATTAGTTATTACGGGCTTTCAAATTTATCTGGAAATTTTTCCCGATCATCTCTTGATTGCTATATTGGCTGGTAGGTTTTCCATATCTAACCATTTAGAAAATTGTTTGGAATCATGCTAGCGAAACACTCGTTTGAAAATCGTCTTAGCATTATTTTTTCGTAGTCGTTTGCCCCATAATTATCACGGAAGATATTGGATTCGTTTCACTTACCATCCCGTCGCACCATCAAAAGTAAGTACTTTCCTGGAACCTCGCTCAAATTTAACGCAACAACATCTCCTCGACGAAGCCCCTCTTTGTTCATTGTTTCGTCGATTTGAGCTTTTATTTGGTGATACCTCTCTCCTAGCAGTTGCTGTGCCTAGAAATAGAATGAAAAGTGCTATATCCTCAGAGACCTAATACAAGCTTTGCACGCAGAAGCTATTATAGAATATTAGCGATGATTTTTTAAATCAGTTTAAGAATGACTGATTTCTACATTTCATGCACGGACTGCACGTAGTGACTGGAGTTGGAGAAATAGGACTTTCATAGCCAAAATCATAAAAGGGCATTATACCTATGCATTGCATCAGCCAATTTAATTTAAGTTTTAATTGTAAGATAGAATTGATAGTTGTAATTGTAACACGTAACACCAACCTGGGCATCTAACTCCATGTTTTCCCCAACAAATACACATTTTGCATGGCAGAAATCTTGTGTCATGTTTCCCTCATAGGCTAGAATGTGACAATATAACGTAAATAACAACTAGCGGCCGAGCCATTTGAAATTTATTCAAAAAGATCATATGACAGCATTGACCAAGTCTTGCCATAAGTCTTCATGTAATTCAGTATGGTCTTATGAAAGTTTATACGTCCAAATTCAACCAGTTTACTTTTGTCTGTGCGGTGACTTGATAACTTCTGATGTTTAGATTGAAAAAGTAATGAAAGTAACCATCAACACTCATTTTCTTTTATAAGAAACTACGGTCTGGGGCTCGTAGGTAGTTTCATAAATCCTATTGCACTTTTGCTACCAAAGTTTTCTAACGTATTGCAGGGGCGGATCCAGACGTTCGCACTGTGCTTGCGTAAGCATGTCTCTTTTGCTAGTTCAAGTTTGAAGAAAGAAATTCTATGAGAACTTTATAAATGGCGGCGAACCTTTTTCTTTCAGTTTAATGAAATCCTCAGCAAATTCTCAGAACATGTATGCTCGATATTTCTATTTCGCCAACTCAATCCTTTAGTCGGTCGAGTCCCTCAAGTTCCAAACACGAATTGCTTCATGGAGGATATTGAACGGTACTGCGGTGGAGAGCCACACCTCCACAAACCTCGTTTCTGAAACTTTGTGTCTGCATAAATTCGTAGGGAGCATCAAGTTCCGAATAAATTACTTCAACAAAGGCGAATCTGTGCATAAATTGTGTGCGACCTCGGATGAATTAAGAAACTGCGCTGACATATGAGATGAATGGAAAAGCAGTACCAACTTTTCAGGGATGATTTTTGTAAGCACATGAGGCGACCGATGCTTTTTAGCAACGCAATAGAAATGTATAGGAAAAGCTTGACGGCGAAAATGTGGAAGCACGTCCTGGGAATGGCCAATATTATATGAAGTCCCTGTCACACGACCACCCACTAAAGGGCTAACCTCGTTCTAGGAGAAAGTTTCTTTCCTGTCTCGTGCATGGCCTAAATGACGAATTTGATCATGAAGATATAAACATCATAATCCTGTCTGGTGAAAAAGAAATGTTGTTGTTTTAATCGCATGATGATGGAAACCAAGTTGGAAACCAAGGAGAGGAGGTTGTTCTTTATTTGCAAGAGCGCTCAAAACTGCTCATCTTGACAGCACAAGGCATTTTAATATGATTTGCAAATTGCAAGCAAGAACCGGTGATTATATGTTCCGTCTCCTCTGCTCTTTTGACTGAATGAGAATCCCATCAAAAAGTTCAACAGGATGAATTTCTTGTTTTTGGTAAGCAGTTATTTTGTTTAAACATTTCCATGTTGTTTTAAGGTTACTTATTATCACCAGTAATTTAATTCATTCAATTTCAAACAAAATAAAAGACGTTGTGTTGCAGACATAATAGGCCCATTTCAAAGAAGTTATGTATGGGAGACAAAAGTTTGTTGTAGTCTATGATGTTGTTTTGAGCTTACTTGATAATAGGATTTACGAGACAAGGAATTTAGAAAAGTAGCTCCCGTCTGTGTGTAAGACACTCCCTTTTTATCTGATAGGGCGTTTCCGTGAAAAATTGAAAAAGGGGCGTTGTCTGAGAGTCTGAAGGGCGTGGCCCCAAAAAATTTTCCGGGGGCTCCGCCCCCGGACCCCCGTTCTACTCGCGCTTCGCGCTCGGTAGTGCGTACATCTGATTTTGGGCTGGATCCGCCCCTGTTACCTCAAAATAGTGAACCCACCTTCAAAAGGATGCCAATATGATAGAGCCCAGTTGTATGGTCTGCTCCATATAGGTACTTTGCTACCTCAGTAGATTTTGTGACATCATACTTGTGCATAAAGAAGGCTGACAGAAGCTCAGGCATCAAGATGTATCTGTAGAAATTCTCACGTGCAAGGGAAAATGTTTCAGGCAGCTGTACCTGCTCATATCCACCATAGTCAAACAATTTGCCTGATGGCTCGCGATAATACGTGAACATCTTCCGAATGTACTGCATGCACGAAACGTATTTTACCATACCGATTGTCTTAGCGATTAAAGCATGCTCCTCGTTTGCATGTCTAAGAAACATATTTTTATGTGTCAAAGCCGCTGCTAGTCTTTCTGAAACCAGGTTTCCTGCCGCTAAATTTCTCCTGGCATTTGCAATGCATTGTAATGAGGAATTCTTATTATTTTGAAAACTTAAAGCGATTTCATCATCATCTGGCAGCTCATCATCTGAGTCATATGAGTCATCAGAGACAGCACGGTTTTTCGTAATTCTTTTTGCTAGCTGTTGGAAGCTTGAGGTGTTGGTAGTGTTGTCATCATCAGGCAATATTTCCTCAAAAGTATCAGAACATGAATCCATATCTATATCCTTTGCAACCACCTCCTCTACCAGTTCATCAATATTTCGTGTCAATACCATATCTTCATCGCTCGTGTCGGTCTGCGCATTTTCATTTTCAAATGGCAAGGCTTTTTCTAAGCTGCTCCTACCCTTTGACGCAGCACTAGTTGCAGCAGCCCGCTCAACTTGACTGCTTGATACATGTTTTTCTTTCAAACTCTTCGATAATCGCTGGAAAACATTTTCATCATTACTTTGATTCCACAGCCTCTCCACAATCTCAGACCTCTTAACCAAAGCAACTTCGACTGGAACGACAAGGCCTTGTTTATTGTTGCCTCTTCTAGCAGATGATGGTGAATTTATTGCTGTAAAAGCTATCCAAGCTCGAATGTCTGCAACTGTATCTGACGACTCAACAAGCCACAATTCTTGCTTCAGGAGATTGTATGCATTAAGACATGCATGAACACCGCAATCATACCCATTACGTTGTCTTGATACATCTTTACAGTGCAAAAATGTCCATTCTATCATTTCGAATGATTTGGAAAATTGTCTGTGCCATTCTTTTATGAAAGATATTAAAACGGAGAAAACGTGTGGTCTTACCGTATCGAGAGAGTCACAATGAACTATCACCTTCAATTTTGGATATATTGCTGCAACTGTCCAATGCAAATTGTCACCGCTGCTGGTTTTATGATGAATGGGCACTATTATTACATCGTTTTTGACTAACCAGTTTTCGTCAGTTATAATGTTATGTACTTCCACAGATTTTTTACCGGCACAGAGGGAGGAAACAAAATAGGTCTTCGTAGAGGTAGCATGAAGATGGCTGTTCTCTGCACATATCTTTCCAACGAACGCGTTCAAAATGATTTCATTCATCCACTGTTCAGGAGCTGCTTTGCGAATATCAGCCATTTCTATTACTCTGTTAGTGGGTGGTATACTGCTGTCTCCTAACCATAGCCTAACTAACTGGTTTGTCTCCTCTTCTTGCAGTGTCCATGGGAAATCATCCATAATACTTCCACGGATATCCTGCGAAGAATGAGGCTCCCGAATGTAGAACAGTAGGAATGTTCTTGCCCTGAACTCTGGATCTCGTAGCTTTGCCTTTGTGCTTGAAACACTCACAACTGTATCATCAAAGGTAACTGCTCGGCCCTCGTTGTCAAATAATACAGCATAGTTGTGACCAGAAAACTGGCTCCTTGCATATAAATTTACGCTTGCACAAAGGCGGTACTGAACTTTTCTATTGTTCTCGTGTTCTGTCGATGTCTTTAGGTCCAAGAATTCTTCCACGTTAACCAATGTCTTGTTGATTCTTCCTTCAATCATACCACCTCCATAAATTGCTCCACCGATAACTCTATTAGTCTCTATAACCAGTACCAACGGAGCATCCAAGAGAAAGTATAGGTTGTAAAACATTCCTTGTTTTAAAGATCTTTCCCTGGTTGTTGGTGTTACGTTCTTATCTTCAGATAGTTGCGAAAGGTTACATTTGCAGCCAGGACTTCTATCTCGAATTGCATATTGACAAGCAGCTGCATCCCATATCAGATGTTTCAATGCAATGGCTTCTTTCCAAGCAGGGACTCTTGTTCTTAGCAGGCAAGGTCGACTCATTATTCCCTCCATAGCACCACAAGATCGACAAATTAGGAGCTCTGCTTCGCGTGGAAAGAACTTGTTTTCAAAAATTGGATCCTTGCATTCATTTCCGATTTTCTGCAAGACACTGGATAGAAATTCTGACGCGCACATTTGCCTCACCACATTTAAATCTAAGCCTACTTCACGGCCCAGTATCATTTTCGCTCCAACATCTGTCAAATGGCCATGGTTTCCATTCCTCAGATCACTATGCAGTGAATACAGTGCCTGCATTATCGTGGATGTGCTATCCTCTGGTAATAAATGGAATATCGAACTACCGCAAAGCACCTGAAGAACAGCATTCATGAAGCACGTCGTGCCTGTTGCGTTTTCTATCCCCCTTCTTGAGGAGATAACGATTTGACCAGTCCTCGTTTCCTTCTTTTCCAATACCTCCAACCTCGCTATGTAGTTTTGTAGCGAAAGACTCTTTTTGTTCCAATCAAAGTGCTTGCGCTGGATCCGATCACTATTGCCTGCTGGAATTTCCTTTTTATAGTGCGAGAGGTATCGCAGGAATGGATAAAAATTTCCAAAAATGCACGATTCGCAATGGAAGAATATGGATGCCTCGGCATACGACTTCTCCACTCCTATGCACTCTTGGTGGTACCATACTTTGCAAAGGTCACACATCACCATTGCATCGGGGCGCTCTTTGTAGGTCAGATTGCACACGCATAGAGTACTATTCAATCTTTCAGCATCTTCTTTGTGAAAGAATTCATCTTTCTCGTTCTTGCTCATTGCCTTCCACTTTCTGTTAATAGAGGTGATGCAATCCTCAACTGTGGGTGACTTGGCGGCCTCAGAATTCCACATATGATCTTTAAAGGAGTTGAATGATAACGTTTCTTTCATCGGTGTTATTTTTGAATCTTTATGAATTTTTGGCAGGTCTGATTCGAAGGAAACGCGTGCTTTACCAGGGCGATATGCACCAAAACTTGATTCCCTCCTTTTCTTAGGACTCTCCTTATTCCATGTTTCTTCTTCGTTTTCTTGTCGAGAGTAGTTCTGGTCTGCATTTTCGTCGGATTTCTCACTAATTTCCTCTCTACTGCGCCTTCCTGCGTTTTTCAACTTTCCCACTTTTTCTGAACTTCCATTCCACAAACCATCAGCATATTGGCGGCGCAAACCCTTATGATTTGACCAAAGCCTCCTTACAAAGTGATCTAAGGGCAATTTAAGTGAAGAGCGGTCCCTTTTTAGCACACTGAAGAAGCCCTCTATTTGCCCACTTGTCCTGTTCTGTATTCTAACACTTCGTGATATATTTCTTGGGATTCGTTTCTCGTATGTTCCATCAAATCTTGATAGGTCCCCAAGACAAATGTTTGTCCATAATGTTATTGTTGGGAGTTTTTTCTCGTTAAGGTACTGAAAATACATGGGGTTATGATATATATTTACAACTGGTGCTTCCTTCAGGGGTAATGTTGTTTTTGCTCTTTGCAAATTCCGCTCGATGCATCTGTTCCAGAAAACTCTGATGTCTGATGACCTGGTTTGGGAGGGAGATTCTATTGAAATCTCCTCGTCACCACTTTTCAGCTCTCCGTCATCTTTATCCTCGTAAACCTCCTCCTTATGATCCTCCTTCTCATCTTCTCCTTTCTCTAAGTTATCCAATGTTTCGTAAACATGGGGGTACTCGTTTATGCTTTTCTCTATAAAATTGAGGGCGACTGTCACTTCTGATGTTAAGAATTTACTGTTTAAAACAACATAGCCATGTCCCACAAGCTCTTCTAACTCTTCCAGCCGCTGACACTCCACTAGCCTCGCAAAAAATCGCATGATGAAGTCTTTAACTTGTGAAGGAGGACGCCCTGGTCGGCTCTTTACGAATTTTTCCATCATGGTCTTGTTATTCTTCATGACGTGTGCGTAGCAGATATGGATTAGCGAAAGAGCAAGATCATTGGCGCTTGCAGTCCCTCGAACAATACTAAATGTTCTATCAACGTATTGACTGATGGTTTCTTGGTTGAACTCGTGCAAACATGCAATTATCATTGCTTGACTATTGTCAACCAGAATCAGGGGTGGTTGCACAGCTTTGCCATTGAAGATCCGCTTCTCCTTGTCTCTCAGGACCGAGATCATTCTTCTAATGGATTCAGTAGTATGGCTACTGGATATAAACTCAGCAACTGGAAGAGGCGGAGACTGCTCATATGGATGGCGCACGCACATGGAATAGTAAAGGATCCTCTTGAACTGTGGCATTTTTCGCACGACACTCCCAGTGGCATCAAAGTATACGATATCACGAGCTGCTAATGTATGGTAGAGCCTTATCAATGGTTCGTGGAGGAGAACTATTCTCATCTCAGGAACTAGCTCCATTGACTGGATATACCCAAACAATTTACGCGACGAATGTTTCAATCTATTTGCAATATTTTGATCTTCATTGTGTATCTCTACCTGCAAGTCCTTCATTAAGTTTTGGAGTAGTTTGATATCCCGATGCTCATTGGCTACCTCGTTTTTGATTCCCTGAACCACTCGCATGGACTTTCCAACGTCTGTTCGATTTCCCGCTGCGAACGCCTCAGGGGTTAAGTCTGCCAGTCCACGACGATAAACGTCTGATGGAGGCAAGTTTGGATTCTTTTCAAAGAGTTTCTTTATTTCTTTACGCACATTGCCAGCTACTTTTCGAGCTTTTTGCTCTTGTAGATTGTGTTTTATTTCACCTGTAAATTTCAATTGAACCCTGTCCATTGCAGTCTTGTCAACTGTGAAATGTACTTCTGCAGTGCATGTTGGTTTATGTGCACAAACAGCATAGCCTTTTAAAAATGGGGACTTCTTTTTTCTTGATTGGACACTTGAGATATGGTTCCCCTTGAAAACAAGTGTGCAGTAGGGATTATGATGTTTTATCAAATCTGCGAACAAATTTGACCAATCCCCAATCAGTCTGTGTTCTCCAACGAACTCCTTCCACCTCTCTGGCAGGTTCACTTCGACATCAGAAGGACGTTCTGCACAAAACATGCCACTTGGAGGGATGTTGCTTTCAGACAGCAAATTAAGGGTGTCAGCTGTTATTCCTATCTCGGCAAAAGTACCTTGTTCATATTCATTAGGCAACTTTTCGTCAATCTCTTTTTCCTGTACCAGCCTGTCGTTGATTTTTTGACTTGTAACAGTAGTGGCATCATTTCTATGAATGAGGTTACCAGTACCATGTGCATTTCTAAACACGCTAGAAGAAGCAATATACCTATGGGCAACATCCCTTGTTATCTGAGAACAAATTCCCCCAACATAGTGTGTGAGATCATTCCAAACAGTTTCATGACGTTGTCTCTCAGAAATTCTCAATCCAGTTGTCTCATCTTCAGCAAGGTTTCTTGTCCTACATGCTTCACTCTGAATTTGTCCTACAAAAGGTGCACATGTCATTGGATCGTTTCTGGTATCCTGTTTATGTTTTGTTATGAATACGCTATCTTCATTCAAGCCGCTGGAATTGTCTTCAAAATGCCTTCGTATAAATACTGGTGGTACACTCTTATTGGTACGTTCTGGTACAGCTTCATCCTGGTTGGGGAATTCGTCATCATCAAACCCTTCCTTTATATCCAGAATGGAATCTCCTAGTTCAGACGAAATGCTATCAAATTCACTGTCCATCTGATTGTCATGATATGAATAGGTTTTTTCTGGGTTTTTCATATTCTGCGGCAACTCTGACTCCAGATGTTCACCTTTATTCATAACATTCGGTTTCCTCTGCACATTTTCAACCTCTACATTATCTTGGGTCATTACATCTTGCTCACAATTTGTCTCCTCTGGAATCGATTCATCAAGCTTTAAGGAGAAGTTTGAACCAGCATCACCAGTATTGAATTCATCAATTGGATCTTCTTTTCTTTCTTTCGTTGCGTCAGTATCTACGTCTTTACTGTTGTCAATTTTTCTTCGATGCACAGACTTCCTATAGAAGTCGTAAAGAAGGCGTGATTTTCGTTTGCTGACATACTTCTGTCCATCGTAATACATTCGCACAATTCTCGACCACCTATCTTTCCAAGTACGATCAGAGTTCACTCTGTTGATGTGCGCCATGCACCTGATCAATTTTTGCTTGTCAATTGCAGACTTGTCTCGCTTTGCTAGTTTTCTCAGTCTACCACCTGCTGGACATCTTGTGTAAATCCTTTCCCTATCCTTTGATGAAAGGTTTCGTATTCTCATTTCTTCGAATGTCAAATTGATAGGGCGGACCAGTTTTCTCGCTGGTGACCTTCCGCGTGTACATTTCGACAAACAAGTAGGGCATATACAAGTTCGACTTCGTCTACACTTGTTACGCCTTCCTTTCATTTTCGAGACTTGCTACCGTCTTCCTTTGTTGCTATTCGGTCCTATTGGCCTAAGAGGGGATGCAATTAACTGTAAATCAGAGAATAAGATTGAAGGTACTTTCCCGATAGGTTTCTATACAAAATTGATAGTAAATATACAGAGCAGAAACTGTGTAAAGTGACGGATAGGATCCCGGGGAGGGGGGGGGGGGTACTTAGTATATTTTGCTGACGCCATGTGCACTCCTTTCCGGGTATTGTTTTCGCCTCTTTTTTCTAACGCCGGGTATCAAAAGGAGGCAATTTTTGTAAAACCGGTTGTCAAACGTGTTATTTCATTGTTTTTCGACAAAGTTTTACGTTTAGGGGTATGCTTTTTGCCGATTTTTACGTTTTGGGATATGCTTTTCGCCGATTTTTTTCTAAAGCCGGCTGTCATTTTGAGGAAAAATTTCTAAAGCCGGGTGAAAATGTTTTTCTTGGAGTGCACCCCCCCCCAGTACAATTTAGAGTCAAGTACCCCCCCCCCCCCCGGGACAGGAAGTGTTTGGATCCTGAGGGCTCTGACTTTCTGAGTTTTAGGCCCAAGGAAGAAAATGCTAAATCTTGCCCACGTGATATGTTACAGGGTGTTCAGGTTAGGAAGGTGCTCAAAGTTACGAAGTTTTGCGCATGCGCGTGCAGTTTCTGCTCTGTCAGGAACATATTTCTTGCCCCATTAAATTTCTTTCGAAAAATTCACAATAATGTTACTTCTATCCTCCGATATGACAAATTTAGTAATGTCCTTGAGTAATGTCTAAACATTGAACAGGCTTAAAAAACATTGTTGTGAACTGTTCACAAGGGCACAGGTAGTGAGCATGAAGATTGTTATGGAAACTTTATGGAACTGGTAAGAAACTCTGAGTACTCAAAATCTGATAATCTTAAGAAACTTTCAGTACTGGGCCAAATTCTTAGTTTCCTATGCAAAATACGTGTACGAAAAAAATAGCAAAACTTTCGTGCTGAAATGCGAAAATTTTCATGCTGAATTAGGAAACTTTCAGCACCTATGACCTAATCCAAGTTTAAAATGTGTTTTTAAATATGTACCCTAAATTGTTATGTTATGTTTAGGATTCAAAACAAATTTTTGAAAGAAAATAAAGGGAGGCACGAATCTGACGTTTTTAAGAAACTTTCAGTACTTGACCCCCCCCCCCCCCCCGGGGAAACGATCAGAAAGAAAGTACTTACTTGATGAACTTTGAACTTGATAAGCTCGCTACATGAAGATCGTTACATGAATATCTTGACGTCGATTTCTTTTGACTTTGGCGAACAGCAAGAAGTAGATAAGCAAGTTGACAAGTGTGATTGATGCGAACGTTCGTGATGAAGAAGGCAAATTTAGTTTGAAATATTTCCCAGGGCGTTTTTTTGCATTTTTTGGAGGCTAAACAAAGATTCAGGCAACCTGGCAATATCAACGTTGATAAACAGGAAATTAAAGAGCTCAGATTTCTTGTTAGAAAATATTTGCGTTCTGGCTATTAATTGCTAAACAAGTGCCGGCAATGCCTGCACCATTTCCTCCAATGCCTGCATTTCCTGCTTCAACAAGAAATTTGGTAAAATAATTTAAAAAAATAGGAAGCATTGCATTTCACAGTCTAGTTTTGTTCAATTGCGTTGTAGACAATTCCTTAAAACAAATATCCATATGTGAGAGCGATTTGCGTGACTTAAGCTACGATGGCCTAAACATTTGATAGATATTCAGGGAAACGGCAAAGGGTAGGAATGTGGTTTTTACGTCAAATGAAGCGCTATACATTGTAGTTTTGTTGAATTGAGTTGAAATTTGTAAAATTTCGACATTTCAGACAGTAACTTGAAACAGTCATCCGCATAGGAGAGCTATATGATGTGTGACGTCACCCACGATGGCCTACACATTTGATAGATGTTCTCGGAAACGGCAAATGGTAGAGACCCGGGGGGGTTACTTGACCAGGTTTCGGTCGGGGACGTGCCATCGAAGCTTCAAAAACATACCCGTTCCTTATACCAATTTTGCGAAAAAGTATACCCGACTTTATACCAATTTTGCGAAAAAGTATACCCGACCTTATACCAATTTTCCGAAAAAGTATACCAAAATCGTTCCTTAAACCAAAATCGCGAAAATTGATACCGTTCCTTATACCAAAATCGTGAAAATCGATACCGTTCCTTATACCAAAATCGCGAAAATCGATACCCTTCCCGATGGCACGTCCCCGTACCCAAAATATGTGAAGTGCCCCCCCCCCGGGGGTAGAGATGCGATTTTTGCGTCAAACGAAGCGTTATACATTGTAGTTTTGTTGAATTGAGTTGAAATTTGTAAAATTGTAACACTTGAGACAGTATCTTTAAACATTTATCCGCATATGAGAGCTATATGGGTGACGTCACCCACGATGGCCTACACATTTGATAGATGTTCTCGGAAACGGCAAAAGGTAGAGATGCGGTTTGCCCGTCAAATGAAGCGTTATACATTGTAATTTTGATGAAATGGGTTGAAATTTGTAAAATTGTAACAATTGAGACAGTATCTTTAAACATTTATCCGCATAGGAGAGCTATATGGGTGACGTCACCCACGATGGCCTACACATTTGATAGATGTTCTCGGAAACGGCAAAGGGTAGGAATGTGGTTTTTACGTCAAATGAAGCGTTATACATTGTAATTTTGATGAAATGGGTTGAAATTTGTTAAATTGTAACACTTGAGACAGTATCTTTAAACATTTATCCGCATATGAGAGCTATATGGGTGACGTCACCCACGATGGCCTACACATTTGATAGATGTTCTCGGAAACGGCAAAGGGTAGGAATGTGGTTTTTACGTCAAATGAAGCGTTATACATCGTAGTTTTGTTGAATTGAGTTGAAATTTGTTAAATTGTAACACTTGAGACAGTATCTTTAAACATTTATCCGCATATGAGAGCTATATGGGTGACGTCACCCACGATGGCCTACACATTTGATAGATGTTCTCGGAAACGGCAAATGGTAGAGATGCGATTTTTGCGTCAAACGAAGCGTTATACATTGTAGTTTTGTTGAATTGAGTTGAAATTTGTAAAATTGTAACACTTGAGACAGTATCTTTAAACATTTATCCGCATATGAGAGCTATATGGGTGACGTCACCCACGATGGCCTACACATTTGATAGATGTTCTCGGAAACGGCAAATGGTAGAGATGCGATTTTTGCGTCAAACGAAGCGTTATACATTGTAGTTTTGTTGAATTGAGTTGAAATTTGTAAAATTGTAACACTTGAGACAGTATCTTTAAACATTTATCCGCATATGAGAGCTATATGGGTGACGTCACCCACGATGGCCTACACATTTGATAGATGTTCTCGGAAACGGCAAAGGGTAGGAATGTGGTTTTTACGTCAAATGAAGCGCTATACATTGTAGTTTTGTTGAATTGAGTTGAAATTTGTAAATAGTTACAGTTTTTTTGTATTTTTAAAGTGTTTCCTTGATGATCCGCGAATATGAATCTGAGTCTGGAATGTGAATCTGCGTCCAGACGAAAATTCGTCCAACTTGTAGACGGTTTTATTCCTGTTTTACTGTGGGATCTATGTGGATCTTCATATAACTTTTGAAACAATTTCATGATTATTTATGGCACCAGAAAACTGAACATTCTCTTCATTGCAGTTACTACTAGCAATACAAGATTAAATATAACATCATATTCAGTGTTGTTCATTCTCCAAGCCAAGGTTCCTTTTTAGGCCATGCTGCTGTTGATGTTAGATCAAAGTTTGAACTTCTACTTCAAACCATTATTGCAGAAAAGAGCACGTTCCATCTCAACTTCACTCATCGTATCATGTAGACTACCTGTTAGTGTTAATCAGGCCATTTCTGTGCCAGGCCATTACTATTAATAGGTGGTCGCTTTAATATTACAAGTTCTTGCAAGAGATGGTCGAAAAGCTCAGTCTTCTTTCACGCTCCTCCTTTGCTGGCAGGATAAAAAGCAACGAACCCAACCGGAGTATAGTCAAATAAGAGCTCAATTTAAACAATAACATCCAATCTGTTTCTGTGCCAGCCTGCATCCACAGCTCTTTCCGACGATTGATAACAAAGTAACCGAATAATTATCGAGGCAAACTGTGTTTAAATTAAGTTTCACAACACTTCACATGAATGAAGAAAGTTAGGCCAATGGCCACTCCACTCACGCCGCGTTAAATCAGTCTTGTAATCATTGATCCCCTGTGCGCTCTTCGCGCATGGCAAATGCAATTTTCCCTCCTGTTGCTTTTCCTGCCTAGGCCCTTATCGAAACGAGGCAGTCATAGTCATTTCAAAATAATGGCGTTTGATTATGAGTCGTAGTTAGGAGCGTCGTCCAGCAGTATTTCAATAGCGATAACTACGACCATATCATCAGTCTAGATCTTGAAGTCTGAAGTCTGCAATTTTCGCTTCAAAGTGAGGCTAGAGGCATAATGATACTGATAATACAAGATGGCTGCCATTGATAAGACACTTCGATAAAAACAAAATGTTCTTTGCTTTATTATGCGGCTTCTTTGCCGGTGCAGTCTTGGTTCTAGTTCTGGATGTGTTTGCAATTTGGTATTGGCTAAGGCTGAAGCCGAAAGAAGAACCAAAGCTCGTGCCAGAGTTTGTTAAAGTTAAAAATCCGAAGGTGAGTATAAATAAAAAAAGGCCATCCGCGCCCATCCATCGACAAAACGACAATCAGTATCAATTTGTCATCATGATGCTCCGGGGCTGGGCAATGAAATATTCCGACACAAATTAAGATATTAGTTTTTTCAGAAATAAGGTCATTACCAAATGTTTTTGAGTTCAGCACTCTCTCAAGCAGTTCAGTTCTCATATCTTTAATTCTCTACGCACAATTTATCATAAATAATAAACTAATATAACAACTAGACTAGTAATAGCTGCTGCTAACAATGCCCGCGCTTTTGAAAAAGATTAGTAAAATTTATCCAATTGAAAACCCGCGAAAAAAATCTCGCATCAGAAAGAAACACAAGCAACAAATAGAAATTTGCCAATGGAATCCTCAGCTCAAGTACCCAGAAAAACAGTTTGGGTTTCAAACAGGCCTAAATGCCTCGTTTTCTCTTCAGAAAAATTACGATCTCTCACCCAATGTAGCCTATCTAACATCAGCCATTCCGCAGTTTCCACGACTTCTTTGTGTTTACAGGAAACATGCAGAAAATTTTGGCCTATTCAATTGATCAAAATATGTCACTGATCAATGAAAGGGTCAGCATCCATGCGTTGAGGCCCTTGGCTATTATCAAGACCATTTACGATTGCAGCGCTCTGACTAGCCAATGGTTGGTTGGTGAAGCAGTAGTCTTCTACTCCTTTCACGCACTCAGCCCGAGTTTGAATCCTCATGGTGATTCATTCTTTTTTTAATATTTTTTTTTTTTTTATATTTTTAATATTTTAATGTCTCTCTATCATTAAAAATTCTGACTGGATGCTCTGAATTACTGTCGGTATTGTGTGTGAAGCTATCAAAGATAGCGGAAATTAAAGTTTATTTTCATCTGTGGGTGAGAACAAAAGCAGTATGCTTGAGAACAGAAGAATTTTCAGCACCAGCTTTCTTTCGACCCAGACCTCCAAATCGCCGCCATTTTTGTTGATGAATCCTGCTGACTCATCATGCGAAAACTAGATCAAGCTCCTACCAAAATCTCATGCCCGGAGCTAATTAGAAGCCCTTGCTTCATGCGCTCAGGCGCGGGAAATTAACTAAACTAAACTACTGGGTGAGCCAGAAAAAAGTTTCCACTTTTGAAAATTCATAGCATCAAGGGAACTGAATGGATTGGAAAGAATCAGTGTTTGCTTGACAGCCAAAAGATTTAATTATTTTTGTGATTTTTCTCGCCTTCTTACGAGCACTGGGCACATTGGTAAATTCAAATTTAGAAAAACTTGATGGTTGCAAAATGACTAAAAAAGGCCTGAAATGCTTGATCAAATCATAAAGGACTCATCGCTCAGAACAACAGAGAAAGTGCAATTTCTCCTGGGTGAGAGAATCGTCTGCACATCTATTGCCATGACATTGAGAATCTTTAGTATCTGTTTGAAAATCTATGTCTTAAGTTATAACTCTTGAGAGATTTAAAACGCCTGTGTGTATAATTCTGTGCGAGGAGAGACCTAATGATTTTATCAAGTGTCTGAGGCACATTTTAATCATTTTGCAACCGTGACATTTTTGTAAAGTTTAATTTACCTATATTTGCATTGCTTGTCACAGAAATACTTCGATCTTTTGGCTTTTAACCAGGATTTGAATCATTCAAATCCATGAAGTACTTGTGGCGCTACAAATTTTCAAAAGTGGGGAACTTTTCTCTGGCTCACCTGGTACAATAACAATATTGCAGAAAGAATTAGAGCAGCAATGCAGGAAATTAATGCAATATAAATATGGAACATAAGACAGAAAGATAAATTCTAGATATGCAGCAGGGAATTACGGTAGTTAGAATAATTGAGGCCCCTCCCTGGTTTGAAAAGTTTCTCATTTTAGTCTGATTTCCTTCATTGAAATATCCCCTTATGGGCGGATAGTGATCTTTTTGTGTCCAATTTCCTGTAATCAAAATTTCATTATTTAGGATATATCAGAATATTGCAAAGCTGATGGTGCAACACCAAGTGAAAGCTGCATGTTTTTGAATCTGATGATTGCATTTCTATGGAGAGAATGGAGGGATACCCCAGCAACAAAGAGCTATTTCATCAAGAAAATGAATATGGAATTCAAGGAACTATTGCTGAATAAAGCTGCTGGCAAAATATTGCAACAAATCAGTGTGAAAGATTATTGCCTTGGAGATTCACTTCCTGTTATTCAAAGTAATCATATTTGTTAGTACAGGCAGACAGTACAGGCTTTGTGCACATTAAAGGGAATCTAATACGTACGAAAAGTCTTTGATAAAGATAAGCTTACAAAAACAATAGCCCCACCAGCCCCCTGTCTCCTTTGCCTTTGGTCGTGACACCTGCTGCACCATATTCAGGGGCCAAAAATGTTGATTTTTGGATTTCCTCAAATCTCAACAGCCCAAATTTTGAGAAACACAAAGATACCATCTTTGGAAGTAAAAAAATGGTGAAAAGAGAGAAATCTTGATTAAAAGAGAGGAACTACAATTTTCATACAAAGTTTTCCGATGTTGTTCAATATCAAAATCAGAAGTTGTCTTCTTATGAAATAATCTTAATATTGTTAAAAGTCACAGCTCATTCCTTAAGCTTGTTCTAAATTCCTGTCAGAAAAAGAAACTATTTCCTTTCAGATAAGCCAATGCTTAAAATTTTTGGACAAATATAACAGTTTCAATTGCTTTGATGGAAATGTGAGGTTTGTTACAAGCAGCTCAATCAATTATTGGATTCACTACTGAAGATTTTCGCAGCTTTGTAAATTCACAGAAAATACCAATACACATACTGTAGAATCAATTGGTATTCTGTTTCAGGAATTTCAACTTATTGTAAATATGAGAAAAATTAAAAGAATCGTTTTAAAAAGAGCAATTTTTTAATTTTTTCCTGGTCTGGGCACACAGTGCTACAGTCAGTACCATAGACGACTGTACTAAGAATGACACAACTGGAAACTCTTACCATACTCCCAAAGATAACTTGTGATGAATCCAGAAAGCTCACCCACCAATGAATCAGGGATTTGGGATGGGCGGGTTCAGGATTTTGGGTATGGAGAGTGCAAGGAATCTTGTAAGAACATTCCTTGCCTCATCTCAGTGCAATTGACAATTACAATCTTAAAAAACTGTCCAGGAAAGCAATCTGCAGCTCTCCTTCAGCATGAGAGAGGAGTGTAAGAGCTATGGCTGTCCTCAAGTGACCAGGCCTGACCTGTATTACATATAACCTATCTCCAATTTGTTTAAACAGAAGCAACAGTAATGAAGATACAGTCTCGTGATCCAGATCAAGTTGCACAAGAACTGGACATGGCTTTGGAGATTGAATATTCTGGTGGATTCCTGATCTCGTTAGATGTTGATTTGATTTTTGGCAAAACTGCCTATTTAGCAGTCAAGCTGAATTCCCTCAAAGGAAGGCTACGGCTACAGTTCACAAGAATTCCATGCACTCATTGGTCTTTTTCATTCTATGAGGTATTTTATAAGTTGATTTCATTTGTTTTTTTGTGCCCAAGTTCAAGTTTAACTGATCACATCAATCCAAATGCTTTAATACAGTAAAGACATGCATATAAGAACTGAGTTTCTTATTGCTTCTTGAAAACAAAATGATTTACAATCAATGCAGGGACGCGATTCCAAGTGAAAATTATCTTGCAAAGAGGTGTAAGGCATGACACGCCATAGGAAAACATTGCATTTTACCAGTTTGCATGAAGAAAGCAATGAAAACTTGTGGCAGTTGCAAATTCTCATTGCTGTGGTTGAGCTCACAGAAGCTAAGTGGCATTCAAAATTAGGAAAACCTGGTTGAAAGTGTAAGGTTTGTTGATTCTTGGATTGAGGAAACATTCACCTGGATACTTGTGGCTTTTGTTCATTCCTAAAGTCACCGAAGACTTGAATTTTGAGGCGTTTTATCATCTGAGGTTTGAGCTGACAACTTAGGCCCTTCCGCCATTGCCTAGAGCACTCAGTTTTTTGAACATTGTTGCTATGGCTTCCTTATCCGAACATGAAATTAAACATGAAATCGAGGGAGAAAACTTCGTCCTAATTTTAAATATGAAATCCATGAGTTGTAGTTTGAGCAGCATGAGTCAAATCTTTCAATAGGACACAGGGAAACCCGCATATCTTCCAATTTCACGCTTATAAGCCAATGATATCGTTGTATCCCGATCACATGACTGAAAATAAGGCTTTCAAGATAAATTTTCGAGTACCTTCACGAAAATAAAAATGGATATTCGAGTAATAAAGATACAGAGCTGGTTTTACCACGAGTCGATTCGAGAGGCCTCACTCCACATTTGTTTTTCTGCATATGGTTAAAATCTCGTCAGGGATCGGCGTTACATCGAATTTAATTCCTTCGAAAATTGGCCTATGTTCAAGAATTCTTCAGGAACGCTACAAATAAGATATAGCTTTCAAAATTTCACAGGTTACGTGAATTATGTCCAGGAATAACATAAAAATATTTGTTTGTGTGATTTTTGGAAATCCTAGACGAATTAAAGCTATTTGCATCGAAGAAAGCTAATGGGCCTACCTTCACCCGCAGCAAAATCCCAGTAATCGGCATTAAATCACTCTTTTTCGTAATAACAACCAGCGGATACATTAACGAATAACTTCACCACAAATCCAATTTCTTTCCACCATTCTATCATCGATAATTTCGATAAAATGTGACAAGACTTTACAGCCTCTGCAGCATACCGTCCAACTACCGTCGATTCAAAGTTTTCTTGTTGCAAACACCAGGAAAGCTTGCATAAAACAAAAGGTTGTGCAAGGCTCAGGTCTCCCATATGACACAGCAAATTGTTACCTTTGATAATAGATTGTACACCTTTGAGAATAGATTGCAGGGGAAATTTCTTTAGACAAATTATGTACTTCTCCGATATGACAAAGAAATTTGCAATATTTGAGAAATGTTTTAATTTTTCTTTATTTTGCAACGATAGAATGCCTCCAGGAGTGTGCAATCTATTCTCAAAGGTGTCATTTTGCTGTGTCATATGGGAGACCTAAGTCTTGCAAAACCTTTTGTTTTATGAAGTCTTGCAAGACTTCCAACGTGTCTACAACAAGAAAACTTTGAATCGACGGTAGTTGGACGGTTTGCTGCAGAGGCTGTAAAGTCTTGTCACATTTCATCGAAATTATCGACTATAAAATGGTGGAAAGAAATTGGATTTGTGGTGAAGTTATTCGTTAATGTATCCGCTGGTAATTATTGTGAAAAAGAGTGATTTAATGCCGATTACTGGGATTTTGCTGCGGGTTAAGGTAGGCCCATTAGCTTTCTTCGCAAAAAATAGCTTCAATTCGTCTACGATTTTCAAAAATCACACAAACAAATATTTTCATGTTATTCCTGGATATAATTCAAGTAACATGTGCAATGTTGAAAGCTATATCTTATTTGTAGCGTTCCTGAAGAATTCTTGAACATAGGCCAATTTTCGAAGGAATGAAATTCGATGTAACGCCGATCTCTGGCGAGATTTTAACCAATTGCAGAAAAACAAATATGGAGTGAGGCCTCTCGAATCGATTCGTCGTAAAACCAGCTCTGTATCTTTATTACTCGAATATCCATTTTTATTTTCGTGAAGGTACTCGAAAATTTATATCGAAAGCCTTATTTTCAGTCATGTGATCGGAATACGACAATATCATTGGCTTATACGTGTGAAATTGGAAGATTTGCGGGTTTCCCTGTGCCCTATTGAAAGATTTGACTCATATGCTAGTTTGAGCGTCTATCAGTCTATCAATTGCGATAACCACAAACTCGTAATCAGTATCCTCTCCTAGTATGACATCCAGATTTTCCTGGCAGAGACTTAATGTTGGATTGCTTTAAGATATTAAGGCAAGAGAATGACAGTTTTTAGCATAGACAATCCTATTCAACCTGGAACATCAAAGGACTAAGTTACTTCTATTTGGGACAGTTATGAGGTACGGGATCATTATGGCTAAGCCGAGTTCATCTGCAAAGCAGAACTTAACGAGTTCTGTTATGATTTGCAATGAATCATTGTTATCTCGAGAATTGAAATCAAGTCACTTGTCAGGTATATAACTAAGTTTTAATCAGTGAAATGAACTGAAAAGATCGTTAATGGTTGGAGAAAACTATGCAAAGTGAATGCAACGCCAAGTCAAGTTCATCTGCAAAGCAGAACTGAAAGAGTTCTGCTATGAATTGCAATGAATCATTATTATTCTGAGAATTGAAATCAAGTCACTTGTCAGGTATATAACTAAGTTTTATCCATTGAAATGAACTGAAAAGATCGTTAATGGTTGGAGAAAACTATGCAAAGTGAATGCAACGCCAAGTCAAGTTCATCTGCAAAACAGAACTGAAAGAGTTCTGCTATGAATTGCAATGAATCATTATTATCCTGAGAATTGAAATCAAGTTACTTGTCAGGTATATAACTAAGTTTTATCCATTGAAATGAACTGAAAAGATCGTTAATGGTTGGAGAAAACTATGCAAAGTGAATGCAACGCCAAGTCAAGTTCATCTGCAAAACAGAACTGAAAGAGTTCTGCTATGAATTGCAATGAATCATTCCTGAGAATTGAAATCAGGTCATTTGTCAGGTATATAACTAAAAGTTTTAATCAGTGAAATGAACTGATTCAAGCTACAAACCTACGTTTTCTCTGATAAAATTTATTGAATTTTAGGATCCAGAAATGGACATTGAAGTTGAATCGCAGTTCAATGGGAAAAATCTTGCCAAACTAACGAATTTGATAAAAAGTCAAATAAGAAAATCAATAAAAAGAAAACATACACTCCCAAGATACAAAGTACGCTACAAACCATTCTTCAGACAGTCAGTTTTGCATGACGGAAAACAGGAAGCTTTTGTTCATAACAGCCTTGTAACTGTTGGAAAGTTGAATGTAGAAATTATGGAATGCAGTAGACTGCCTTCTTTGCCTGCAAACTCTTTGTTGTATTGTGTGGTATCTGTGGATTCACTGCCGTGGAAAGAAGACATGCCAATAAATAGTTCACTATGGCCAGTCCATGAGGTGATAAATTGTTTATTGTTTTCAAAATGGTAATGCCAATTTTAAAAAAGCACTTTGCATAAACTTTGCAATCAGTTTGCATTGAGTGTACTTTATTACTCATCTGTTGTTATAATGAGCATTCTGTAGAAATCTACCAAAAATTACATGAAAAGTATAAAACAACGTCAATTTCAGCCAACTTTGGAAGCGAATATCTCCGGACTCAGAAGTCACAAAAGTCTACTGTTTGCTTTGTTTTGATCCGTAAGATATCCTCTTTAAGACCGTGTATCATTACGACGGTTTTGATTAAGTTTAATTTTTGCAAATATTTTGTATTTTCTACCATTATTTTTGCATTCTGGATCACTGTGGGTGTCTCAGAAAGTACCCCCTTTTGACTGGAAATAGGGACAAAATGATGAGATGTCATTACTCTCCGAGTTCACAGCTAAATTTATTAATCTTCGAGTTAGATGCACATACCTTGCATTTAAGAGTCGTACACCGCACACCGGAGATACAAGTTAGCAAAGTCAAAATTTACAGTGCACCCAAAACAGAGGTGTTGGAAAAGGGCCTAGCCATGATTTGCATCATGGATAGTTTCCAAAGCACCTGTCAACTTTAATTTTCAGTTTTTCGTTTTTGAAAAGAATAAAAAATGCATGGACATCGCCCTGATTCAATGAAAATAGTAAAAATTGCGGTAAGAATGACAAAGTCGTGCCACATCCTACAATAAGCGTGCATGTGCTCTTTTTCCTCGTCTTTGATACAATACACTTGGGATGGAAGGCAATGCAAGGACCGATCCCTCAATGGAAACGTCATTTCAAGAACAATTGAAGCGAAGACTAATTCTTTTCAAAAGTAAAAATCAAAGGTCAATGTTGAGAATTCTTTTGCAAAATGCCTTTGGTGCCCAATCATGCCTAGGCATTTTCTCAAAACCTCTGGTTTCAGGTGCACTCCAGATTTTGACCTTGTGAACTCATATCTCCGGTGTTTGGTGAACGCTTTTGAAATGCATTGTTTGTGCATTTAAGTTGAAGATCAACAAATGTGGATATGAACTAAGAAAATCCCGAAATGTTATCGTTTTGTTTCCTTGTTTAGCTAAAAGGGGGTACTTTTTTTAGACAACTGGTATAAGCCAACATTACACTGTACCATTCATAGTGAAAAATATATCAAGTCACCGGGTCTTCACTATGGATGGCACTAATAACTCAAATCAACTTTCAATACACGAAACAAACAACAAAACAGCAAAATTAAGAGATTTTACACAAACAGACAAGCAGACAGCCAGACAACAAAGCTAAGGTAGATCACTGGTCAACATGTTTAACTTTTTCAAATTCGTAGGTGTAGAACGAGAAAAAAGTTACAATGCTTGGTTTTTCCTAGTGACATGCCTCAACATTGTGAAACTCAACACAACAGAGGAACTAATAGGACACTGCTGCTGCTAATATGGCATTGCTGAAACAATCAAAGGATATACTTGCCAGTGTCTTAGCCTTGATTTCCATAGAGCAGTGGTCTTTCAAAGAGGGATTAAAATTTTTTATCACCCTGTATCTGTTCGATTTTGGTATACTGACACCCTTTTTAAATTATTTTGTTTAGGTTGTGCTGGCGAGAACTCTCTCTGGATCAGTTGGTGTCAGTATAAAGCAATCCTTTACAGGACAGGACGAATACCAGAAAGAATTAGTGACGGTAGATACAATTTCACCCCAGTCACCTGCAAGTATGCTCGATATAAAAAGAGGAGATGTGTTATTGGCAGTTAATGAAGTGGATGTTGAGTCATTGAAGCAAGCGATTAGATTGATCAAGAATGGTGGTGAAAAGTACGTAGTAAGATGCAACGTCATACAGATCTTTCATCTCGTCAAATATCCCTTTTTTATTTCCACAGGGTGTCCCGAAAATGGCACCTCACTTCTGTGGCTGCTGCGGAGAAGCTTTAAGGTTCGATTTTTCCGCTTTTTATCAGTTCCATGGGATAGGCTTCAACTTAAAGTTTGAAAGCTATTTTAGCGAACAAGGACAGATTTGGGAAGACAATAGCACGAATTGGTTTTGATTGACACCGCAATTCAAAGCGATTATCAATCACAGACAAAGGAGATTCTCTCAACCAGTAATTAAAAACAAGCAGATCCGCAAATGTTTCTCTGAAAGCCAGGTAGCTAGCTCGCTCGTTGTGCATTCCAGAATTTTTTTAGGACCAAACATAAGCATAGATTGAAGGAAGAAGGATATATCTATATCTACACATCTACCTCGGGCATTTAGTTTCTTTGTTTCAAAATGTAACGACTAGCTTCTTGTTTGTCTTGGTAAATTTTCAGTTCAAACACAAGCCGGTCTGAACGGCCTAATCTTTGGCATGGCGTCTAATTTGGACGTACCCTAAATTCATAACGACGCCTTCGCAGTTACCTGGTTGAACTTATCTCGCCGCAGCAAAGCGAAGCAGGATTATTAAACTGTGAGGGCTTGGGGGAGGAATAAGGAGGTCTACGGGAAATTTTTGAAAGTGAAGCAAGTGGACAAGTGCAACCCGAGGTTTGCAAGAAGAAGGAATTGATATGGTTACATTTCAAAATATTGATAGATAAAACGATTAAATTGACTACAGGGAAAGTTAGTTCGTGAATGAAACCTTACACAAATGAAATCAACAAGGCAGTAATTGTCAAAAAAATCAAGATTTACAATTTTACCATTATCTTGAGGATTATGACTTTAACCTTATGACTTCTAACAGTGTGGTTGACAGGGGAGTCAGTAAGGGAAGTCAGAATCCACAGGCCGACCAATAGGGGCGCAGGTAGGCCAGTCTGACCACGACCGAGATAAATCCCCCGGCTTTTACATTCAATGCAAATTTCTGAGATTTTTCTTCAAAAATAACCTTTGGAGGGTTGGAGTTGCCTGTAAACAAACTTTAGTTGTACTTTATACAAAATCCTGAGGCAACGCGAAGAAAACAAATATTGGGCTTGGGAAACAACAAGGACATAAAATACTCTCGCCTTTATCCATTTCAGGTAGGTGTTTTAAAAGAATTCTTCAGGACAAGGATAGGCGGCACAAAACGAAAACAACAAGACAGAATCTCAGAAATGGCATCAGTGAATAATTTTAACGCGCTTTCCTGCAAAATCCAGGCCCGAACTCCTTTTGAAACGAAGTTTTTGCAGCGCGGTCAGATATGATGAAAAACGTTAGGCGACCATTTAGGGCGATGCTCCTCTAGTTAGAACCTTTACTCGCAGTATTTACTTCATTTGGAATTTTTTCACGCAGCAGCCACACATATGGCGCACAATGTTCTTGCGACACGCTACAGATAACATGTCAAGTTTCAAATCGGTGCAGTAATCTTTAGAAGCATGAGATTAAAATAGCCAGGCTTTGCTTCACGAAGTTTGGTTTAGTTTGGGTCCAACTGAAACATAGAAATAGCATTAAACAGCAGTATCAAATATTAACTTACAATGGAGATAAAACACAGCCTGTTTTGAAATGTAGCACATTTAATGAACAAATGATTAACATTACGCCGCACATAGAAACAATTTCATCTCAAAACTGTGGGGGGGGGGCAAAAAAATTATGTCTGATGTTTGATTTTGCTGAGTCCCGTGTAACGTGATATTACAGGTTAAAATGCTTTTCCAGCCAAATTTCCCCTTAGTCATCTCGTATGACCCGAAAAATTGTTTTGAAAAGAATTAACTGTTTGCTGAACAAGGCAATTTTTAATAAAAGTCCGCTTTATAATCTAAGAATTAGGTCGATGTCAGTAAGTAAGCAGATTATGCTAGTCACGCTCATTGGTGTAATTCTTATGTCTTATACCAAGTCGTGCTTAACTGTTTCATGTGCAATTTCTTCTAAAAATAAACGGGACACAAACAATTTCATGTGTGGTGAGAAGATCGAACGTTCGCTTTCGGGGCTTTTGTGCAGCCTGTTCAAAACTTGTGACCTTCCTCTTAAAATAGGCGTATATGAAAGGGTATGGATTGGGACAAAACAAGCCATAAGTTTTGGTAAAATGCTTTCATGCAAGGAAATTTACACAGGGATTTAGGCCAATGAAGTTTACAGGTCGTTAGCATAGGTTCCAAATCTTTAAAAAGGCTGGTGTAAATTTGAGTGACCTATTTCTTTGAACTGAATGACTTCAAAGAAACTTTAGCTATTTCTCTATAATTCTACCGTTGGACTTTTCTGAAATCTTTAATATTTTCAGAATTAGAGTGTTTTTCTTCTTTTTCAAGAATTCAAGAAAAATTTTCAAAAAAACTTAAAACCATCGTAATTTCTAAACGGTGTGACGCAACATGAAGTAATTATGGTTGCTTATGGATGCCTACAATATGATATCAAGCAAAAGTCTGTCACTCATCTGGTTTATGATTTAGAAATTTGATGACGTCACATCCTAAAATGAGCTGAAATGTAAAATACGCTGTAATTTTGAAATATATTCAAACTTTCTGGAAAGTCCAACGGTAGAATTACAGATAAATACCTAAAGTTTCTCTTAAGCCATTCAATCAGAAGAAAGAGGTCATTGAATTTTACACCCACCTTTTTACGCCGAGTTAAAGATTTGGAACATATGCTCAGGTCGTTGCTGTTACGAAACAGGCTCTAATTCTGGCTCTTATTTTCTACATAGGTTGGTTTTCAAACTTCAAAGGCGACCTAGTATGCCAGTAATAAACATCGAGAGTCGGGAAGCATCTGACACAGAAAACAAGGAAGAAGAAGCTAACAGTAATGCGAATGAGGCTCAAAGAATGGACTTTGAGAACAGTTTCAATTTTGACAATGTAATGCTGGCTGATGATGATAGTGACGGTGAAGAATTTGTGAACATTGTTGTGCAAGAACTAGAACAGCAAATAGAACCTGATGATGAAAAGGCGAGAAAGATCCTCAGGAAAGTTAGCTCTGCTACTAGAGGAGGTAAGATTACATGATTTGATTTGTCAAGTCGTGCGGACCATTAGATTGCGAAAATTGTTACCCATTGAGAACAGGAAGTTCCTACTCTCTTCTCGGGGGGGGGGGGGTTACTTCAACAGGCGGATGACGGGGGTGTGCCATTTTCAATTGTAAAATCATACCCTAAAATTTATGAACTTTTCAAAAACCATACCCCAAAATTTACGGGCCATTCAAAATAGATAATTGATCTTTATCACATGGGTCACATGATACATGGTCTATTTATCATAATTCAATACCTTTAAGGGTAGAGGAGAAAGAGGTAGATCAATAATATGCTGTAAGAATGGACAGGACTGAATCACGGAGGTGTCATAGAGGCCACCAGAGATGCACACAAAGATGGAAAGCTTCTATATCCGGGCCTGATCATCAGGACAGAGCTTGAAGAGAAAGATGCTGCTGTTGTATTTTCGACAAACAAAAATATTAGCAGCTAGCTTTATCGTAAATATAACAATTTAGGTAGAGTAAATTTTGTTAGCTAGTACCTATACAAACAGATTTATTCTGCAACTTTGTTATTAAGCTAATTTTCGCTCATCATCACCCCTTCTTTCACAGGATATCGACCTAAAAGTAATTCCGTAAACTTCAAATTAGATGATGATGTCATCGAAGGTGAAGAGAACAACGCTGAGAAACGATCTAGTGACGAAAAAACGCAGGAAAAAGACGAGGTAGATTTCAGAAAAATCTCTTCAAGCTCGTCGGAGAAAGCTGCTACTAAGAATAGAACAAGCATTCTGAAACCAAGAAAAGACTCTGAAATTAGCAAGGAGAGTAGTAACCTGAGGCAAAGATTTGATATGACGAAGAAAACGAATAAAGATGAAAGAGTTATTGATTCAGAGAAAGAGACTAATAGTGAAACAGAGCTTCGAAAGAAGCAAAGTGAACAAAACAATTTACGACGCAAGATATTGCATCAGAGAGATCAAAGTATAGAGCTTGACAGTGATTCTTCAGACAACCGTAGTCTCAAGAGTTTTGAAGCAGATGGGGACGGGGGTTGGGATAACATATCACAGCATACTTTACAGATGAAGGAGGAAGAGCGACAACGTACTAACAGGACAAGTCTTGTTTGCTCAAATTCGGTATGTATGTAAATACCTTCCGTTTTATTGCAGTCATATTCACCGACTAATTGATGCCTTAGGGCCTGTTTACATGATCTCGCCTTGCCGGATATCTAGCCTAGCAGGGATATCTCGCCTAGCCAGGACGTTCTTTCTTTTTGCGCTTACATGAGAGATAGAGGCGGGGATGGGATAAAAATTATTCACGCTTATTAGGTTTCACCGATTACCATAACAAAAGATTGATCATTATCGCATGCACATTGACGACAATTTCATCCCGGCAAGGTGGGCTATCCCGTATGTTGTTGTTTACATGAAGAAAATCATCCCGGCTAGACGGGATGAAAACATTCCGGCAAGACGGGACGAGATGAAATTCCGATGTAAACGCAAACTGAAAATTGTATGTGTTTCTATATGCAGCCGGGATATCCCGGCAAGGCGAGATGTCCCGGCAAGGCAGGATCATGTAAACAGGCCCTTAAGAGGGTCAAGTTATGGTATGGAGAGCACTTTTTACCAGACATTGTGAAATTATGGATACCGTTTACAGACTGTGGAATTATTGGGACTACTGTGCGTCGGAGAAATCTATCAAGATTGTGAAAAGCGTGTACTGAAACTTTTTAGAATCAGTATAAATATTCTGATTCGATTTGTACCAGCTCCATTTAGAAATCACCAGGGTTTCCATCAACAATCTTAGAGCAAGATATCATTTTGATGTTGCTGCTATATTTCTGTTTCTACTGGATGAGATTTGACAAAATATTGTAAATATGAAACCATGGTCCAAGTTCCAGAAAAGTAAATGTGTCAGCTGTTTGTATGTGTGATTTTAATTCTTTAAATGTTGCGAAGAAATAAAAGTGATAGCCTTAAATATAACGGTTAGATGGCTCGGGCATAACTCTTTATTAGTAATACTTAATGACTTCAACTTTCAGAATCTTTTAACTTAATGTCATTCAATGATTTAAAAACTTTTATTACTCTATTGCAGGATCCTACTTGGAATGAAAGTTTTTCCTTCGAGGTTGAAAAACAGCATAAGTTCCTGAATATTTGTCTTTGGAGCAAGTCAGATGAGAGATATAGTAAAGATGTTCTTATTGGTTACGTAAGTCTTCAAAACTTCTCAGACTATCTGATCTTTTTCAGCTCAAACTTCTCACTTTTGTCTTTGAAACTGTATATGGATCATCGCCGAGTTGCTTCCATGACTTTTTCCTATTGAATTCATCCATGCATCAGTATAACACTAGACAGGCTAGTAAAGGTGATTTGTTTCTTGCTCGAAAGAACACCCTTCAATTTGGGCTCAATTCCATTCGATATAAAGGAGCTAAGCTTTAGAATGAAATCCCTGTTGAATTAAGAAACTCTCACTCTAAAGCTTCATTCAAAACCAAGGTAAAGATCTACTTTTTGTGCCACAATTGCACCCAGTAATTCACACTTTATTATATGTGTCTTTCTGCACCAGTTTCAAATAACATCTATAGAAAAGTCAATTTTCTTTTTTAGGTAGGGGGTGTTCCCTCCTCGATTAGCTTGCCTATTGAGGGAGCTCCTCCTTTAAGAAATTCCCCTAATCTCATTATGGCTCTTCATACTTACCTATTTAGTCTGTTTACATTTTTAGCCCTAAGTACCATCCTGTGTTTTTTTCAATGTTATATGTTGTATTTTATTTTAAATTCATCTTTGTTAATTAGATAGGCAGGTATGTAGAGTTATAAAATGTATTAGATGGATTTTTAAAATGAAATGAACTGAACTGATATGAGCTGAACTGAGATTAAACTTCTTATTTCGTCATTCCACCCCCTCCTCCTCCACCTTTTCGTCAACTGTATTTGCCAAAATCAGTTCGAGTTTACCAACTCACCTGAAGCTTCCAGCTCTATTTATGTGGGACTTACAGAGATTTTCAACCCAGTGCTCTTATTTTCAGCCCAGTACTCCAAATGCAGCATTCTCTCAAATAGTGAGACATAAATATTGTTGACATAAAAATTTATGCCATTTTAAACTGGGGGCGTTTTCAAATTACATTTTTATTTTTTATATTCGCATTATATTGTACATTTATGATTGGGTTTCTTTTTTCTAAATTCATGTTACATTTAATTTCTAATTTTATAATGGCAAAATATTACAAACATACATAGCTGCATCCTATTCGAGTTGGATCGTTAAAGTGAGTGAACGGAGCTAAGTAGGGGCAATCTATAAATAGGACAAAGAAAACTCCTACGCACGTTATTGTTCCTCTTGCTAAACAATATCCACGAACGTCTCGAAATCATCAAAGACAATAGGCTAATAATAGAATACCCAGACTCCTTCCGCGCGGGGCTTTTATCTCCGTTGATTCTCTTTAAAGAACATATTTCATGTTAGCACTTGGTTCATACAACAAACAAGTATGGAGTGAATTCCATTGTTTCATGACTTTTTATTTCCGTGTCAATAATTTTCATTGCAATAAGAATTCAGACTCGATTCTGTGCTTTGAAATCAACAATAAAGAGAATTGTATTGCATGAAACAATCAGGTTCATGATATATGCCCTATAAACTGGTGACTTTACGACTCAAAAAACATAGCGGAATAATTCTAATACAATTTATAGATGGAAATGAAATTTTTTTTCTGACAAATTTGCTTGATTGCTGAAGTTGTCACAATATTGCTAAATACCCAATATATGCAAAAACGAATTTGGTCTTTGAAAAATCCTGGCATTTTTCTTTGTTTAGGTTTAACATCTCTGCAATTTTGTTTTTGTATTCGTTGTCTTTGGAATGAAACGATAATGAAATGATTCATTTTAGGCGTCGATTTCATTAATGGAGATTGCATTGGAATCTTTGTCTACTACATCAGGAAAGCATACACAGTCGTTCATTCTAACCCCTTCATACAGTCGTGCGGGAGTTAGGTAAGCCACTTTTCCTATGGTTATCCCTATAATGAGGATGGCATAATGTGCTCCTAAATTCTAGATTCAATAGTCAGTCGAGGACCATTGCACTGATAAGTTATTGGCAATCTTTTATTTTTTTATTGCATAATGAAGTAGGGACCACAGTAATCTAGATATATCGATAACTGATCCATAAGGGGAGAATGATGCAACTGACGACGATCATTGTAAACTTCATTTTATTGAAATTCCATGTTGCTATGAACACAGTTGAAAATTTCAGGAGACTTAAACGGTATACATAGTGGACATAACGGTTAACATGTTTTTGTACGTTTCGAACCGAACTTGGTTCATCTTCAGCGAATATAAATAATGATACATGGCAAATTTATACCAAGGAAAAAACAAGATGAAAAACGCGGTAAACAAGTGTGAGTTACATTTCCTACGCGTAAGGGGACCCAAGACCTAAGTCTCGAATTGATGAATTGGGAGCAAATGAAAGGAGGACCAAGGGAATTGACGACTGTTGGGAATTAACGACTGTTGGTAATTAACTTCAGATCGATCCCGGAAAATAAGGAGGATTTCGTGAATGAGAAGGTCAAACTCATCGTTGGCTCTGATCCATAAGGTTTTTCGATGCTTCTGAAATTTGTTATCTTTGTTGGTCCTGAGACAATAACAGATGAAGTGAGAGGCAAAGAGACAAGGATCAAGGGCCGAACATGTCAAAAACTAAACAAAAATGACTTGAACAAATTTACCTGCCTTGCATACTGCTTCTCCTGAGCCTATGTTTTCATTATGCAGTGGGCTCAAATCTTGCGATGAATATGTTTAACGCGTTTAAAAATGTATGATATACAGAGAACTGTTTACGTTGTATTTTTAATTTTTCCTTCAATTGCTGACTCTCTTACTCGCCTACTTTATATTTCAGTCGAACAAGCCTTCGAGTTTTGATGCCTGGATTGAAGCCAGAGACTTGTAATGGTGACGTTACCCTTGGATTCTGTTACAAACCAAGTTTGCCGGACACAGTACCAAATGAAAAAGACCTACAAGATGCTCTAGAGAGTCATGCTGAAAAGAAAGAGGTTTGAGTTGCCTAATTTATATATTTTTCATGATAACATTTCCAAATGTTAAAGTAGTCTAGGTTTGCTTTACGTATTGCGTGGAATTGGCGGCAGTTTGCTCACACATACCTTGTTGAAGAAATCAAAAAATTGAGGCAAGTTTCTACTACATTCGAACCACAATCACATACAACACAATGACAAAGAATTAGAATTTTATGAGTTGAATGCAAGATTGCTACGAATAGTGTTTCCTTTAGTTCATCACGTTAAAATCGAATTTTTTCTCTGTGGAAGGTATTGGCCTTAATGGGGCCAAGTTTTTCACAAAGGATCATAAAAAGTTCATGTTATATTAAGCGTCATTGGTGTACAAGTGCTGAGAAATAAAGGACCCAATCATTAAGAATGGGTGTATAAATATTTGCATTGCATTCAACGAGAATTAAAAGACTAATCTGGGCAGTTCGACACTGCTGGTGTTCTTCTATGGAGGAGCGCTGCAGCTGATCTGTATCTGCAGTGGAAAAATATTTATAGTTCTGCGATTAACATATCGAAAGACTGCCTCTTCCGTAGAAGTCAAATAATTAACAAACCTTCAAAATGGTTGCTAAGATACAGTTAGTCTCATCATTGAGCTAAATACAGTAAAAACCCGCGTATAAGAACCTAGTGGATTAAGAACATACAGGCTGAAATTTTGCAATTAAACCCCAATTATATAAGAACCCATTCAGCCTGGAATTTGAAATAGGTTCTTATTTTTAGAGAGCATGGTGTCTTATTCATAACGGAAGTTTATGGAAGAATAAGAAATGTTTATATTACCTGATGAAAAGCTTTTGAAAGATTTTATCTGGATTATATAAACATTTCGAATTCTTCCACAAATTTCTGTTGGGGAATATCTGATAAACACAACTGATATGAACTGACCGTAAATAATAGGCCTGAAGTTTGAATCTGAAGAAGAGAAATTCCTGAAAGCCATGAATAAAATAAGAACCAATTTAAGAACCTGAACAGCCTCATTTCCCACTAAATACCCAAAACATAAGAACCTAATTAGGCTGACTTGCAAAATTGTAGGTTCTTATACGCGGGTTTTTACTGTATGCGGATATGCGGTTGTTGAAGGATAGGATAGAGAAAAAGAAGCTGTTGTAGAAGGAAATCACTCTCATTATGAAGTCAATGCATGTACGCCTGCGGCATCTAATTACCCATGGACTAATTCATTCTTTTTGATCTAGGTGCACTTAACTATTCTATGAAGCATATTGCCAAGAATATCCCCAACATTTATTTATAGTATACGGTTAGAAGAGGGCCTAACTACTCAAAGAAACAGGCATCTGTTTGGTCCTTTGCACTTTTCTTTTCCAGTGCTGAAGTTGCGCCCACTAGGGCATCTTCAGAGCAACTGAATGAATTTAAGAAGTCCACCTATATTTATAATCAAAGAATTTAAGAGGGCCTAAATATAGGTTGATTTCCTAATTTTATTCAGTTGCACTGGAGATGCCCTAGTGGGCGAAACTAGTCAGCACTGGAAAAGAAAAAGCGCAAAATACCAAACAGATGCCTGTTTCTTTGAGTAGTTAGGCCCTCTTCTAACCCTATACTATACCCAACATTCATTTACATATACCCTTTTCGTATAAAGGATCTTCTGTGTCTTCTGATCCTTAAATATGTGAAGTACCATAAGAAACGTTTCTAAATACATTTTGCTGACATGTATGCATATTTTCCTTCAAGGATAAAGCAGAAGACTTGATTTCTCTGTCCCAGATGGACAATGTGTAAGTACTAGTTTGTTGTTTTGCTCATCGTGATCAATGTATAGCGGAAATTGCATACTTCATTTTGATAAAACATGGTTGAAAGTAAATGACATGGAATTATGGTGACATAAAGAGATTATCCAGTTCTTGCTACAGTTTACTTGCAATGAAAAGGGCTGTCTCTTTAGAAACCACAGCGAACTAGAAAGAACAGTCTTAGGGCCTGTTTATATGAGGAAAAACATTTCACCTGCTAGACCCGGGGCTGACAGGCGAGGTAAATTTCAGCCATTGTTTATATGAGGTGTTTTACCTTACCTGTCAGCCCCGGGGCTGAGAGGCGAGTTTTTTGCTATTCTAAAAAAGAATATGAATCGAACGATATTTGATACACTTTGTAGAATTTTCGAATGTGCACAAAAGGAATAGAAGCCCTAAAGCGCCTCAATTGAACCTTTCGTATAAAATGTTTACAAATATCACCTCACCATACCGGTGGTGTTTCATTTATATGGAATAATTTCACCTCGCCCAGGTGAGATTCCACCTCTGATGAGGCGATATCTCACTATACCGGTGGTGCTGCGCTTGTCATATGAAAGCGAAATGGAAAAGCAATGGTATTCTATAGGAAAAAGAATCTCGCCTGTCAGCCCAGGGGCTGGCAGGTGAGGTGTTTTTCCCCATATAAACAGGCCCTTGGTGCTGCATAATATTACCTCCAGATGATTTTTACCCATATTTCTTAATATATCAGTGATTTTATTTTGTAGGGATACCAAGCAGATGCATGATTTTATGGGAACGCAATTTTATTTCCCAACAAGATGCGATTATTGTCAAAAGAAGGTGAGGATAATCATCCAAATCTTCAGACACAGTTTCTTTCAATTCTTTTGTTTCCATGAAATTAGTTAAAATGAAGCCATTTTCAATCAGAAATTAGAAATCTTCTCTCATCTCCTTAATTTTTTTGTACTTGGTATGTCCTGACGGGAACATGCCCTTTTCCCCAAAATATTGGTAGCCATAATTCCACAAATTATTTAAGAATTTTAAAGTCATATTTCCTAAAATTCAGTAAAGTCTGGGCCACAGTTCTTCAAATTATGAAACAATGCTGTTAAGTCCTGCACCTTTGGCAATTGCACCCATGATAACGCAAAAGGTTTCTAACTACTGCTTGCAAGACATTAGAACGGACCTCAGTCCCGACGGTCCCGACCGTCATGCAAGGACAGCGCAAGACAAATATTTGCGAGACTCCTTCGTATACAATACAGGGGGCCCCATCCTAAAGGAAATAAACTCTTCTGTACCAAATAAAAGCATTACCATTTTAATGACAGTTTATGAAACCTACCAGCCACCGCTGTTGTTCCATAAGTTAGCAGTTTCAGAAAAAAAACAACATAGATATTGTCAACAGCCAATTTTACAGCAAAACAGCAAGAACTTGATATTTCAATCCGTCCCATATTATCGTCCACTTTATGATATGATGAGCATCAGGGCACTAATGAAACACAGTGCCTGTTTAAGTCATATGCTACCAAATATTACTATCTTTTTCGCAATTTTTTCCTCACAGGTTTGGACTAAAGCTGCCTTCCAATGTCGAGTTTGTGCAATGATCTCACACAAGAAATGCATCAGTAATGCTCACTCAAACACTTATTGCACTCGGTAGGTTCCTGGTTTTAATTGACAAAATATCGCGAAGTATGATTCGAGATTTTAACTACGATTAAATCATCAATCTTCCACGGCCTTCAAAGTCATCGTGGCCTGTCGTAGGTAGGTAGGCTTTTGGCGCACACGGTGCGTTAGTTGGTGCTGAACAGGAATAAATGTCATTGTTCTCGTTACATTCATCTGCATTTCTAGGGCTATATGCTGCTCTTAAAACTACATTCAGGCAACTTTCTACGTCTAATTAGGTTTGTTCTGTCCCGCAAATATGCAGGGTGCCCCAAAGAAATTGAGGGACGTTTGATTAAATCTTGAAAAATAACGGGCCCGTGGGAAGAAAACCCTATCCCTAAGATTTTGAAATAATTTTAGACATTAAAATCTTGTAAATCCGTTGAAGATTCATTGAGTTTCACTGAGTTACGAGCTCTCAAGGATCAATTTTATGCGACAACGGAAACCAGAGACACCAAGATAACTCGTACTGTAAAAAGCTCCAAAATTGAGGTAAACAGGTTATCCAATGTTACACCTCTCGTTAATATCAGAGCAAACCAAATAGGACTTCGAAAGTGATTTAATTCTTATAACCCTCAAAATTTGCCTAAGAATGGGTGAATCCAAACAGCATTAATTGGACACATAATCGACGAGAAACTGAATATTTTCCAAACTTTGCTCAGCAGAATTCCTCAAAGCAACCATATGCTTGAAAGTTAAGTCAAAAATCTTATTCAAATCTTATTCGGTTTGCTTTGAAATAAACGAGAAACAAAAGAAATGATAGCCGATGCTACTGTTACCATAAATATTATTTAGAGGCTTCTGGCTTCAGATTTCGAACTTCAAGAGATTGTAGCTCCGTGACTATTCAACGGATTTGCAGGATTGGGGTGTTTTAAATTAAAGGACAAGTCCAGGGTTCCTACAATTAATTGTAGAAACCCTGAAGCAACCTTACCAACTTGCCGAACACCAATTATGAGTTCTTTCCAAGTTTTGAGATCTCTTTCTGTTGTAAATTTATACAACATTTTCGTAAGTTAGGCTTAATGTCATCGCCATTTTGTAAACGCGATAAAATGGCTAGCCTCGGTTTGGAGGTTCGATTGTGACGTCGGAAAGTACTTGAGAGTTTTGCAAGAAAACAGCCTCGTTCAGGTCGAAGGCAAAGTGAGCGAAATGACGTCATATATAAATAATGCCATTTCGCTTATTTCGCAGATTGAACTACGCAATTTTGCAGAGAAAAGAGAGGGAAGGTTGCAAAATATACTACACACCATTCACAACATTGTAGTCTTTCATTTTATCAACAATTATTCCAACCGCGGACTTGTCCTGGGACATTCTGGTGTCTAAATTTAATTAAAGATCTCAGGAACAAGGTTATCTAATCATAAAGCCCCTTCACTATATCGTTATTTTTCAATATTTAATCTAACGTCGAAAAGTTTCTTTGGGGCACCCTGTATAGGAATTTATCTTTGGCTTCTGGTTTCAGTCTCAGTCGATCTGCAACACTTTCAGTCGATTAAGAGTTTAGATTAAAAGAATGGTTGATTTTCTTACAAATCATTCGATGTTGTTTCCTCAAAGCATTACCGTACTTTGTCTACAAAAATGGATGCCGTAGACACAGATAAGATGTTTCGTCTTGAAAGTATGTCTCTTATGGTCTGGAAATTTGATTTTTAGAATGGGTGTACGTGCGAAACCACCTGCTTGGCGATCTGAAAACGATGCCGCTAAATCACCTACCGACGTAACAGTCAAGGAGACATTGGAGACAAAGGATGATGACAAAGGCAACGCTGACAACAAAGAGCCCACTCAACAGACCTTATTGGTTCCCAATGCTGCAAGTCTAACACCATCAATGCGAGCGAGAGTAAAGTCATCACCGCAGATCATGCGTAGGAAAAATGCAAGCATTAACGGCCGAGATGAGATTGATACGACAGTGGATCATCCTCTTACGAGGGTAGGTTATGATATTTTTGCATTTACCTTTAGAGTGTAAAAGAGCCCCAGGACGACTGTTCAAGGTTTTTATCCAAAACTTATAAATTGTGCTTCCTAGTTTTCAATAACCATTCGCCAGTTCACCTTTATATGCTTGCAGCTCATAATAACAACAGAGATGAGATTGACACAACAGTGGATCTTCCCGTTACTAGGGTAGGTCATTTTCTGTTTGCTTCCAACATTAAGTTTCGAAAGCAACTTGAAGACTTGTGAAGCTTTCTATCCATAAGTTTTAAAGGGTGTTTCTTCGAGTTTGATAATGAAAATGATGATATATAGGTTTAATGGTATAAAAGGCTAAGATTCCTATGTATCTCTATTCATTGTGTTATTAACAATCTTATTTTCATTCATATGCCTGTAAGCTTTTTCAAACTCCAGGACAGAAGTTGATTTGACGATGCAAGCTGGAAGGTCGTTCCATTGATAAACTTCTCTCTGAGAAAAGAAGTCTTTACGAATTGTTGTCTTCGATTTTTTCTTGAGTGTTTTGAGGCTATGTCCTTTTTTTACATTGATTTTCTGATAACCTCTCTCCCATATAATGATGTCTCATTCAAAAACCAAAGTAAGACAAGTACAACGTTGAATGATCCACTTACTTGAGTAAGTTTTATTATTCCTGCCAAATAATGTTTGGTTTAAGAGGGGCTATACTAAACTCACGATTTAGGTTCCTTCAGTTTTGCTCATTGAATTGAATTGAATTGATGTTGTTGTTGTCGCTTTAGTGATATATGGTTGTTGTAGTGACATAGCACAGTTCATGGGAGCAAAACCACACTAAAAGTATGAATCTAGGGCTATTGCGTCTTCTATTTTCTTCGGTGTTTGGCGCCCATTCTGTGAAAATTGCTATTATTCATTGCATCAGAAGAGAAGCATCTCAAACAATGTTTAGAATTGTAATTAATTGTATACGTAATGTTATTGTTATTGTAGAGTTACGATTCACGTGATCGTCACGACAGCTTGGCAACTGCTGCTGTTACAGCGCAAGAGGTAAATATTTAACATGATTTGTTTCAGTAATTTATTTCAAGTAATGCTGAAAGGATTTCTAGCTATTTGAAGCTAATTTAGGCCCATTATGCATGCCGCACCCAGGCTTGGGACCCCTAGTTTGACAACCCTTCCGAAGGACAGCGAAGTGAGTTGGGAGGTCAAGCCTCCGAGAGGTCACCCATCCGGAGTTTAACCTCATTCGACCGAGCTTTACTTCAGTCACCTGAAATATACAATGGAACTGATGAATGACAGTTGCATTGTATATTGAATCAATTTGGTTTTTCAAGGTTTGGAACAATATGTTCACTGTTTTAAGAATCACACAAGAACAGCCATGCAATCAATTTGTAAACTTTTGATTCTGTTATCTTGGTAAGGCTTCAACTTAATTTGTGAGATTTTTGGGCATAATATCAGGTGCATTATTTCCGCTTGAAATAAGAATTTAGCCAAAAGTTCAATTTCTCCATTTGCCAAAAATAACAAAAATGGGGTATTCACTGTCATGTAAGTTTCGACTATTTGTTGCTCAGCAATGACGCGAGAACGTAAATGCATTTCAACTGTTTCCATATGATTACACAGCATTGCTGGACCTGTCATAACCTGCGCTTTGAGCAGGGCATGAAAACCCACCCGACAATGTGACCGGGCGGTCACAGGAAATTGTCCTCTCAGAATGGCCTGCAGGAGGTTTTTCATATATTTCCTGTTCAGTCATGCTCTGATGCTCATTTTCTTGATAAAAATGAAAAAGGTATCATAAATTCAAACAAAATTAACTTATCTAGATTGCTTCTCATGTACCATCTATATGAAAAATATGAGATCAGTAATGAAAGTATAATAAAAAATATGTGATCGGTAACTGAACCCAATGCCAATCATGATAGTTTCCGTTACTGGGTTCGAAATTTTATTTAAATCCAATATTTTATAAATGCTATTGACATGGGGATGCAAAAACGAATCGTCTAGAACCTTTGAAACTTGACTTCTTTTCAAGGAAGCTGGACATTTTGACTATTCTATGCTTGCAGGATTTTTGAACATGATTTCTGTCCGGTCGCAGGGAGGAAAATATTTTTTCATGCCCTGGCTTTGACGTTTACAAGGAAAGAAACTACGACTTAGAACATAACAGAACCAGCATAGAACGAATGATACAACGAATGAATAAAATATGTACAAAAAATAAGCTTCATAATTAGTGTATTCGCTCTGCAGGGAGTCCATCATGTAAACTATTTACAAGAATATGACAGGACCCATGAAAACTATTTTACCATTTTAATGGCTGAAAAATCGATTCGTTGAGCCACTTACTAAACGTTTTAGCCAAGGCCTGCGGAAGTCAGTTTTCGAGAAACTTTCATTTTGGATTAAGATTGTGCATTGTAGATTATAAAGGAAATCTTAAAATTAATTTTTTTCAAATTGGTATAGTCTTTTTAGCGAATTTTTCAAACAGTGACACATATTTCTGACTCCCCCGTAGGCACTTTTAGGAATCAAACCTAAGGAGGGACATTTACGATGTCCAAGTACGTTTTAAATGAAATTATTGAAATGAAATTAATTGAAAATAAGGTACGACTAAGAGAGATTTGTGCCTCTCAAAAATAGATACATTTGCCTGTTAAGCTATGTCAGATGGATGTTTAGAAATCGACGCAAAATGAGAGAATTTTGTCTTTCAGAGAATAATCCCATCAGTTATTCCACTTCTGTTTTGGATTCCTAAAAGATAGTGGTTATTTGAAACATTTCTTTTTATGAATTTAATTTCACGTGAATATTTCGTTGTTAGCCAATCAAATCAAATGAAATTTTTCAATTATTGAAAAAAAGAATCTGAATCGAACAATATTTTAATGCATTTTAAAGAATTTTTGAATGTATACAATAGTGATAGAGGCTCTAACACCACTCAATCGAATTGTCTTTTAAAAATTTATGAAATATCGCTTGATCCAGGCTCTTTTGTAGAATAGCTACTAGCTAGGTCTATTGAGTAACCTTTATTGATTTTTTATTCATTTCACCTGCAGGCTGGCAGAGAGTTATTTTCAAGTTTGGAAGGCGACGATCGAAAAGAAACACTAGAAAATAAGGTGAGCTCAGAAGAGAAATAATGTTCTTGTTTTATCATATTGTGATAAAGAGAACATATTGTTTGTCTTTATTATGATTTGTCAATATTGTACCTTTGAAAAATATTGCAATCTCTCCTTGATTTAAGTTTTTCGCACCTTTTAACTGGAACGATGTGTATCATATGTCTACAAGCCATTCCTATTGCTGCATGCGAAGCAAATGTTCTCTTGACCTCGAAAAAGGTTGCTAAGTTTCGGTTCTTTGCATGAAGTATTGCTCACATTGTAATGGGAACTGTGTATATTAAGTATGTATATGTATATAATGTGTATACGCCATTCCTTTATTGCATGAGAAGCATATTTTCCATTGATCTCGAAAGAGGTGCTTTATTTCCGTTCTACGCCCGAAGTATTACTCACCTTGCAACGAGAACGGCGCGGCGTATACACGTTTTTTTATAAGAAACTGGTTTATAAGAAACTAGTACTACGATGACCAAAAATTTAAGAAACTCTAGTACTACGCTCAAGAACAGACAAGAAACTCTAAAACTCTATTTCTGTATGTCTCTCTTATTCTATATCTCTCTAACAAAGGTACCTTAGTTTTTTCTTGACTTTTAACTGCAAAATTGGTAAATTTTTGCCTTGATGTGCATGGCTTCTTCTCGATGACTATGTCAATGCAAAATGGAAGCCCTTTCTCGAGAAGAAGGCTCAACTTCGAACAATACCGCAATTTTAGGCCCAAAAATAAGAAACTAATTAAGAAACTTTTACTACCAAAACACCGAAATTTTCATGCGAAATTAAGAAACTTTTAGTACTAAGTGCTGATCCAAGTTTCTTGTAAAAAAAACGTGTACTAAATGTGTATACATCGTTCTCCTTACTGCACGTGGAGCGTTTTTCCCTTGACCTCGAAAAAAGTTGCTAGTTTTCTATTCTTGGCATGAATTCTTATTTACTTTGTAACGGGAACAGTGTGCACTAAATATAAACCGTTACCCTTACTGCATGAGGAGCATATTTTCCTTGACCACGAAAATAGTTGCTAATTTTCCATTCTTGCCACGAAATCTTACTTTGTAAAAATGCGAAAGCACCGTCCCTGTTGCTAAAACGAGAAACTAATTTCCCTTGACCTCGAAAAATTTGCTAATTTTCCTCTTGTGGCTCTAATTATTTCTCACCTTTTAACGGGAACAACCACTGAAAATTTCCTCACTTGCCTTGTAAGATGGACATGTTCTGTCAGGGAGTTGCTTCTCCGCCTCCTGCAAAAAGTACGATACGATCAACGTTTCATGAACTAAATTTTAATGAATAAGAATAGGCAACCGAAACTGACTTGGCTAACAAGGGCAGATTTTGTAATACAATAGCATATGAATTGCTTTAGTTGACACCTCAATTCAAAGCGATTAGCGATTGCAGACAAAGGAAACTCTCTCAACCAGCAATTCAAAACAAACAAAGCCGCAAAACTTTCTCTGAAACCCAGGTAGCTAGCTCGCTCGCTGTGCATTCCAGAAACTGTTTTTAAGGCCAAACATGAGCGTAGATCGAAAGAAGAAAGATGCACCTACACATCTGCCGCTGGAATTTATTTGTTTGGTTCAAAAGCCGTTTAGGAGGCGATTCAATTCTCTTATTTTTTTGGGTGTTATCAAAACATTTACTGCTCAGTTTCTGGACCATATATCCTTCTTCTTTCGATCTATGCTCATGTTTGCCCTTAAAAATAATTTCTAGAATGCACAGCGAGCGAGCTAGCTACCTGGGTTTCAGAAAAATTTTTGCGGCTTTGTTTGTTTTGATTTACTGGTCGAGAGAAATTCCTTTGTCTGTGATTGCTAATCGCTTTGAATTGAGGTGTCAACAAAAGCAACTCGTGCTATTGAATTACAAAATCTGCCCTTATTGACTTGGCTTAGATGGACGTGTAATAAAGCTTTCAAGGAAGGCACAACTCTTTCCAGTTGATATAGACAGCATTGATTCCTAATATACCGGGTGAGCCAGAAAAAAGTTCCCATTTTTGAAAATTCATAGCATCAAGAGTACTAAATGGATTGGAACGAATCAATATTTGCTTGACAGCCAATAGATCGAAGTATTTTTGTGATTTTTCTCATGTTCTTACGAGCATTGGAAAAATTGTTAAATTCAAGCTTACAAAAACATGATGGTTGCAAAATGACTGAAAAAGGCCTAAAATGCTTGATCAAATCATAAAGGACTCCTCTCTCAGAACAACAGATAAAATGCAATTTCTCATGGGTGAGAGATATCGTCTGTGCATCTATTGCCATGGGATTGAAAATCTTTAGTATCTGTTTGAGAATCTATTTCTTGTAACTCTTGAGAGAGGGGAAACGCATGTGCGTATTGTTCTGTGCGACACTGTGATCCAGCTCTTTAGAAATCGTGGAATTAATCCCAAAAAATGAAAATACGAGTATACACTATTTAAGGGTTTCATCATGGCTAAGAGACATTGAGCTATTCGATAAAACAAAAATTTCTTAAATCCGTCTTATAATTCCAGAGATATGATTTTTTAAAGTTTAACTAAATTGCGAACTGTTGTTTACATTGCAATTTCCGGCCTTTTGTTTGTTGTATCGTTGAAAACCCAGAAATTCAAGTTCTTGTATCTCTTCAATAAATGCACCGATTTTTTGAAACTTTTTTTGTCTTACAGATAAACACCTAAGCTATCTAAGAATACAAAGCTTTTTTTAAAATCTCAAGTTGGTATATCAATATTTTTCAAAATGGCGTATGACCTTTTTAAGCATGAAACCAGGCAAATTATCAGCGTTCCGTCTGCTACAGTGAAAACAAAAAATCTAACTAAATCTAACTCTTCAAAAAAAATATTAAAATTGAATATGATGTCTTGAGAGAATTTCTGCCAAAGGATTTGTACAGCTTCGTACAGGAAAAAAAGTTATCACACATTTGGTATGGTAGGTCCTTTTCCGTTTGTGTTTGGTTATGGTCGTACTCACTGAAACCTTGACGACCAACTGTTGATAAAGATCTTGTTCTGGTATAACATTTTCATGCTTCTTGTCTGTCGACTCGGTTTTTATCTTTATCTTGATTCCATAGTCAATGAAAATGTTAACTGACTGTTTTCAAGGGCTTCGATATGGTAGGGAAGAGGCGTCAATAGTCCGGATATGCTTGTGGCGACTTTTATTGGAACATAACTACTGCCTACATTCCCCTATCACTACTTTTCCATTCACTTATTCGCCTTAAATGCCTCTTTGTTTAAGGCAAGGCAACTTTACCTCGTTATTTCAAAATATATATTCAACTTTTAAACTTTGATAGTACGCATAGAGAGTGTCTACAGCTCACCATACTGTATATGGGATGCAGGGAGTGCTCAAATTACAGGATGACGCAACTTTACATAAACTGATATGAAACTGCAAAACAATAAAAAGCATTTTTTCTCGTAACTATGACTGACCCAAGCCAAGCCTGTATGTTTCACATGCCTCATTGAGACGCAGAATTTTTTCCATGTTAATTTCCAAGTCAGTTCCTACCACAAAATAAAACAATGACTGTTAAAACACAAAACTACTGGCCTATAGTCTTTAAACCATTCCAATAGCTATGTGTCACAAAATCAATCCCGTTTATCAAACGAATGGTGAGCTTTGTGATTTCATAGTTGAAAACGGTGATTTAAAGGATAAAAGTACGAAGTAGAACACGAAATATACTGCGAAATTTAAGGATCTAACTGATAAACTGATAGAGGAAAGGGGGGCTGAAGGAAAACGCATATAAAATTCAATTAGTACACCAAAAATTTTATCAAGTTAAAGTCAAGGATGAAGCCTGGCGTGTAAAAGAAAGAGTGTTCAGTGATGAAGTAGATGAACGAGTTAAAAAACGTAGCCGACCAAGATCAGGCAGTCAATTATCATTAAAGTGAGGTGATCGATACACTAAACCGAGAAGAGGCCTTATCAAGGACATATACAATGAGAATTAGATTATCAAAAACTAAATACTTTAGAGACACAAGCACAAGCTTTAATCAAGTAAAGCTAAGATAGTTGAAAGTAGTTTGTATAAACACTGTTCGTATGCGGAACAGTTCAATCATGTACAAAGCCAAAAATCATTGCCAAAAAATCAACGTTAAACCAAAAGGGCCTATCATACCAAATGTGTGATAACTTTGTTTCCTGTACGAAGCTGTACGAATCCTTTGGTAGAAATTCTCTCAAGACATCATATTCAATTGTGATATTTTTTTTGAAGAGTTAGATTTAGTTAGATTTTTTGTTTTCACTATAACAAACGGAATTTTGTTAATTTGCTTGGTTTTTGTGCTTAAAAAGGTCATACACCATTTTGACAAATATTGATATACCAACTTGAGATTTTGCAAGTAGCTTTGTATTTTTAGATAGCTTAGGTGTTTATCTGTAAAATAAAAAAAAGTTTCAAAAAATCGGTTCATTTGTCGAAGAGTTACAAGAACTTGAATGTATGGGTTTTCAACGATAACACAAACAAAAGGTCGGAAATTGCAATGTAAACAACAGTTCGCAATTTAGTCAAACTTTAAAAAATCATATCTCTGGATTTATGAGTCGGATTTAAGAAATTTTTGTTTTATCGAATAGCTCAATGTCTCTTCGCCATGAGGAAACCCTCAAATAGTGTATACTCGTATTTCATTTTTTGGGATTAATTCCCTGTCTGGATCACAGTGCGAGGAGAGTCCTAACGATTTGATCAAGTGTTTTAGGCATTCTTCTGTCATTTTGCAGCCATGAAATTTTTGTAAAGTTGAATTTGCCTATAATTGCAGTGCTCGTAAGAAGACGAGAAAAATCACAAAAATACTTCGATCTTTTGGCTTTCAACTAGAATTTGAATCATTCAAATCTACGAAGTACTTGTGGTGCTACGAATTTTAGAAAGTGGGAACTTTTTTCTGGCTCACCTGGTAGGTTGGTGTAAAATTCTATGACCTATTTCTTTGCATTGAATGGCTTCAAGGGAACTTGAACTATTTTGCTATAATTCATGAAACATTTTCAAAAACACTTAAAACTATTGTAGTTTCTAAACTTTTTGAGGCTTCATAGAATGATTTGCAAACAAACTTAGTTTATGAATGTCTACTTACTGGTTTACAAGTTAGAAATTTTATGACGCCACATCCTCAAATGACTATGGCAGACGCAATGATTAAGAAAAATATCAAAATTTCTGAAAATTCCAACGGTAGGATTGTAGCTAAGTAGTTAAGTTTCTTTCAAGCCATTAATTTCAAAGTTATGGATCATAGAGTGTTACACCCCACCTATTTACACCAATTTAAAATTTTGGAACCTATGCTGGCAAAGAGAATTTGGAGCAGACCTTTTAGCTATTCTACAAAAACAGCCTGGATCGAGCGTTATCTTTATGCATATTCATACGAAAATTCTACAAAATGTAGCAAAATGTTGATCGGTTCTAACTCCTTTCAGAATAGCTAAAAGGTCTATTTTTTATGTGCTGGTTTCGTTTGGCCTTATCATTTTGCTACAGAAGGCATATTCACACTCAAAACATTCAATTATATGTGAAATTTTTAATATAATCAGGTTCAAAAACTGCAATCAGAAATTGACGAAGAGAATGTTAAACAAACTGAAGTGAAGCATTCGTTAGAAAATACAGCTGACCCTGATCGCAGATCAAAGCTTCAAACATCACTGGTAGGTTTATCTTGTTTTCCACGAAGCAAAAACCATTCTCTTACCAAGAAAGGGATGGAGATTTAAGGTAATGTGTCCATGTAAGTACAGCGACTGAGCTAGTTGCATGTGATATTTCATGTGATCACTTTACAATGGCTATTAGCAATCACCGACCCCGGCCTCCCAGCCCTGGCCCTCGGCCTTATGGCGCTCGGCCCTTTGGCGCTCGGCCCCGGCCCCAGAATTTTTATGAAAAGTACAAATTCTTATCCCAGTCTATTTGTTAGGCTAAGTTATAGTGACAGACAAATGCTCAAATGAAGGGTGATAACGAATAGAATGCAATGTTTACTTGCTTTGCGTAAAATTCCGGGACCGTAGTTTTGCAACCTTATCTTGGCGTGCATTATTCTATGAGCACAATATTCTATTGTTTTCATGAATTCTATTCTTGACAAAGGTAATTATCATCACATTGCCCAAAAGGCGGAATCTTGTTTGAAGAAAGAGTGTTATATCCCTTACCACTGATTGTGCATCCTTGTGCTCCAGGGGTAAATGATAATTGTTGCACCATGAGGGTGCTAGCTATTTTGTAAAAATTACTGCAGTATTAACATGTCTTTAAAATATTTTATGCACATAGTTCGAAAACGACAGGGTTATTGTTAAACAAGATCATGTTGAATCACGGGCGGTAGGAAACGCTGAATTTAGAAAAAGCTTTATGGTTGATACATCGAGTTGTTCCTTTTCTAGTATATCATTCCATTCGTGATATATCGACTTGTTTTCCTTCTGTGTCTACCTCTCCTGCGAAGGCGCCATTTTAATCCGATTGACAGGAATAACTCGATGTATCAACCATAAAGCTTTTTCTAAATTCAGCGTTTCCTACCGCCTGTGGTTGAATTGCATTACATTTTATAAATACGTACAACAAAATAATAACAAGGGGCATATAGATTTTATTATACAGATATTTGATTACGTATTTCAGGAAATTTTGCGGGAATGAACTTTCACGAATTTCAAATTTTTGGAGATTTTTGCAGAATGAACTTTTGAACCAAATGAAATAAACCAAAAACGTGAAAAACATGAAACCTTTTTCCCATGAAAGTTGATGCAACTAAATCAAAGAAAGTTATTATATCGAGATGGACCATCAATTTGGTCGCTGAGCTGACTGAGCCAAAAATTATGCAGAAAATTGAAGCAGATATGTCAAATCTTTGATAATTTTTTATTTACAGCAATTTTTTCTGATTCCCCTGCTAAACCGTTAAGATCTTTGAACATTTTGTAGCTTTCTTTGTATGTAAGTTCTTTGAGAAACGTCTCGCCAAATCAACAACAGATTTGGCGAGCATATTCGAAACCTTCAACATAAGATCCATTTGAAAGAGCAACACGAAAATGACCCCCATAGCAACATCTCAAGACACTTTAATTCACCCAACCATTCAACTGATGACATGATGATTCTTGGCCTCCTTTTTGCCCCCACGGACAGGAACAAAAGAAAGACTTTGGAGAAGCGCATAATTTTCAAACTTGGAACTCTCTTTCCTGCAGGACTTAATAAGCAGTTCAATTATTTACAATGACATTATTTTTAACTAACCCCTTCTCTTCCTCTCCTGTTCTTGTTGCTATGCATATCTATCCTATTATTCTTTCGTTTACGTCACACCGATTCTCTCAAATTCGATTTCTATCTTTCGAATTTACTCTTCTTTTATCCTACGTTCCACTAATCTTACTTCACTTGATAATGGGTTTAAGCCCGAAACGTCGTACAAAATAAAACTCTGTTCAAAGCTCGATTATTTATACTGTTATTTGTTTGTAAGTTCTTTGGTCTGTAGTCCAGTAAAAATATCCCATTTTTATGCATCTTATTTGATCGTAGCGAAAGTCCGAAGAGAGAAGTCAAGGACTGTCATTATTAATGATACAATACTCTGCTGCTCTACGAGAATGTACTGCGAAATCAGACGATCAAGAGAAGTAGCCTTTTGCATCTTGGATTCAGGTATGAGATAGCATTAGCCTGGTACCAGCGAATAAAAGATTCTTGTTGGCACTCGAGATTTCTGACGATGACTTATCTACCAATGCTCCTGAATTATAAACATGCTTGTCATGGAAAGGATACCTCAGATGGGAAAATTTATTGCATTTTGATAGGTCCTTTGATTACGATTTTTCTTACTTTGAAATGCTTCAAAGAGCCGAAATAACTTGTGGCATGCCTGATTTACTTCATAGATAAACACGAGCCTTGCACTTGGATCTTTGCTCTTGAAACATTATTTGCTCACCTGGAAGTTAATCAGAATTGATTTAAAAGAAGCAACTGCTTGTAGTTCATTAAAGAAGACTGCTTTAGCCCCGCTGATGTTTCAGTATAAGGGAAATATCCCGAGGGGGGGGGGCTTGACTTTAGCTTTGACGGGATTGTGCGGACCAGAAATTTTGTTTAGCCAGCTCCAGAATCCCCCCTTCAAACGATAGCCGAATCTAGAAAAAATCGATGAAAAGTACACTCAAAACATACAAATTGAACTGACCAACAACCCTGTCTGACAAAATATCCCAGGTTGGCATCTTTTTACAACCGGTTCTAGAAAAATTGTTTTCTTTTGATATATGGCGGTAGAAAAGAGGTAAAAACGATACCCTGAAAAACAGCACATACCCATCGGACAAATGTACTAAGTACCCACTCCCAGGAAAAAATAACCCCCTCATCCCCCATACCCTGTGGGAAAGGTCCTTATTCTTAGAGGTGCTGAATGTATATAAAAGCTGCAGTATGAATAATCAAAGTTAATATTATCTTGTTTAGTTTTGAATGAAATTTGGTTTCTTGCTTCGGTCACTCATTTTAACGACAAACAAATACCCCCCTTTTCCCAAACATATGACCAATGCACTCTTCAGAACTGAGCGATCCAGAAGTAAAAATCTTGATTAGTATCATAGATTCACTCGCTACTAGTTTTTTCACGATTCAAATTGCTGAATTATTTTCTGAATGCGACTGGTCTGAGTTGTTGACTATGAAATTGGTATTGGGCGTCCCAAACAGGTACCCCCTGTTTAAAGACCACCAAAACGCGACTGTCAAAACTATTGTAAAGTTTTCTTTTAATTTGTTTTATCGATGACTCAAAAATGTTTAAGGATAATATTTCTCTACTTCAAGGTTGAAACATTATGCGTTGAAAAACTTCATTTTAGCTATTCTTTTCAAGCAACATACCGGGTGTCCCAAAAAAAAGGAACAGATTTGATGGGGACTAGCGATGAGAGTATAAGTCGAATCGATCCCAAATAAGTTTTGAAGTACTCTTCAATAGTTAACTTGAAGATTAATACCTCGTTTGTTGATATTGACGCATCGAGAGTTGAAATATTAATCTCGAAAGCCAAAATTTGCGTCCATCTACAAACCAGAGCTTTTGGGTTTGGCCTAAACTGCTAACGCGCTGGTTAAGGGAATCTCCTCAGTCAAAGGCATTTTTGGACAAGGATCGGTCCTTTGGGTACCCGTTTGAACAGAACGTAAAAACTGAAAGCTAACAAAAAAATTAATGAATATAGTCACCAAGGAATATTTTTCTCCAGTCAAAATGCATTTACAAAAGTACACCAAGCCAAGCACGAATGTGCATTTTTATGTTCCCTTGGGCATATACGATTGCTTGTTTCGTAATAATTTTGTGAGAAATCATGCAAAAAAAACATTTCATTCAAGCAATGAAGATTGTAAGATAGCCTATGTGTTAAAGCCTACGGGACTTATTTCGCTGATGAATAACTTTTCTCAGGCAGGTGTAATTTAACGTTTTTGTAGAATCAAGAACGGGGTCTCTTTGGGGCTAAATTCTTGACTTTGATTGTAAAGTTCAGAGTCAGATTTCCGCTAAAATGTGTTCCTAAGCACGAGGTTTCTTGTTTGTACTTCGCTATGATTGAGGAGATTCCACAGCACAGCGAGTTAACAGCTTAGGCCAAACCCCAAAAGCTCTGGTTTGGAATAGGAGGCAAATTTGGACTTTCAAGATTAATATTCCAACTCTTGATGCACCAATATCAACAAATAAGGTATCAAATTTCAAGTTAACTCTCTAAGAGTACTTCAAAACTTATCAGGGGTCGATTCAACTTAAATTCTTATCGCTAGCCCCAATCAAATCTGCTACCTTTTTTCTGGGATACCCGGTAGTAAATCTTACAGCCCTACAGAAGTCCTGCATGGCAGGACGAAATCTTGGTAAAATATAAATTCATAAAAATTTGTTTCTTCGTCGTGCTGTTGTGTTTCTGCCTGCAAACGTATTCATTTCTTCGTCACCGCAAGCATCTTCGGATGCGACGATCAATGCTGGTAAATCAATCTTGCCTAACAGCTAAAATTCTCAGTTTTTTTATTATGCTTGATGTCTCGAATGGTACTGTGCATTTCTTTTTTGTCATTTATGATCAAATCGATGCTTAATATGTGCAAAGAAATTGATCTGGTAATTTTTTGCACCAGGCTTCAAAACGAGACACCCAGCTAAAGTTGCTGGTCTTTAAACCAACTACTTACGAAATCAGCTGTATCTGGCAAGCTAATTTGATCCTTTATCTACTCGCAAAAACTTTGAGGATCCGTCTTGCAATCAAATTTTGGTGATTTTTTAAACAGGAATTCTTTTTTGGGACACCCGGTAAATCGGAAAATAACTTCATGTTGCAATGAGCCAATCAGAGAAAACCGAAAGAGTATTATTTGTTTGGAAAACAAATTGATGCCATGCTTAATTGGCGCTCGCCAAGCCTGGCAAAAATGATTTGACGATTCTAGACGAGAAACTACTATGTTTATAGCATGTGACTGTAAGATAAGTGAATGATGTGAACCTCCATTGACGCTGCTGGCCTGTGTCATGTCCCCAGGCCCTAACAATCTTTGAATTTGTTGTAATAATGTAACGGTATTTATTGAACATGATTATCCATCTAGTTATTTTGTTATAGGATGATGGTACTAATATAGTTGTATCTTTGTTTTCTAACGATGCTCTGTTACATGGACTGAGGGTTCTTCCATATCAGACTACGATCATTCACATAAGGTGTTGAGAAAAGGCGACTTTGCCCTATTTTTTAGACGTCACTCCGAAAATACAGTCAAAAATTTCAATTATCCCCCTCCCCCCATTTCAATGTTGGCCTTTCGTGATCAGTGGGCATGGCAGGTATTAGACTTTGTGTTCTCCACAAACAGCAATGAACTGGGGGAGCAATAGCCTGCGTCTGCACGCAGGCTAGGGGAGCAAGGGGTCGCAAAGTAGAAAAATTTGAGATTATCTAAAAATTCTCAACACTTATGGCGAGGATTGTAGATGGCAACGATGTTCTCTGTTTCAAATACTCATGAGAAATCCCATTTTAAAGTGATAGACGCAATCAAATTTTGAATGAATAAATGAAAGTGCTAGCTGCTTGGAAAAACATGACCTAACCCCCCCCCCCACATTTCTTCATTCGTAAAGCAAAACAGCAGTTTTCATGACCAAACTTTAAAGTGTGAAGTTTAAAATTGTTTGACAACAAGTTAGAATTGTCAAATGGTTTTTTCTAGCAGAGGGAACGTTCGTTGGCATAGTGCTGTTGTGGAGAAGTTCTTCATCTATATACTTCTGCATTCTGTTATGGGTTGCTTATTATGATATGCCTTTTCATAGAAAGCAAAGCATCTCGGGGAAATGGAAAATTATCTATAGCAGGCTGGAAATATTTGTAGCTGTAAGCTAAGTTAGGTCCACTATGCATGCCACGTGCAGGCATGGAACCCATAGTTAACGTACCTTCTGAAAAACGGATTCTGTTTTCAATTTCTCACGATAAGACACAACATAAGAAACCCAGTGGATGGAATCTTTTTGCATGGACTTTGCTTATGACGTCTTTCAATATCCATTTCCATGGAATTTTTTCAGTAAAGGAATGCATCCTTCGCAATTTGTTGCGGCCTTTGAGCCTGTTTACAGATTACATGTTTGCATTAAAAATATGAATCCCCTTTTCCCTGCATGCTTTGCTTTCTATGGAAAGGTCTGCCGAGATGGAGTACCCCCATTCCATATATAATCTTAATTTTGCGTGAAATAATGTTATTTATAGGGTATATAGCTGCAAATTTATTGAGCAAATCCATATATAACCGTTACATATATAATCTTAATTTTGCGTGCAATAATGTTATTTATAGGGTATTTAGCTGAAAATTTATTGAATGAATGTATAGATGAATAAATTTAAATTAAGCTCAATTTTGAGTTAGGTAATGACTGCAAATATTTTTGAATGAAATGATCAATGTAATATATTTCTTCTCATTCTTCTTATGTCCTACTAGGTCGGATCTATGGGCCCTCGACGCTTCTCCGAATACCATCTGCTGACACTCGTATTTGTTTTTATGCATATGTTCAACTAAAGGCTTCACTTTGCAAGTTTTTTTTAGCCCAGCCAGATTCTCGGATTTAGCGCCAAAACTCTAGTCTGTTGACAAGTTTTCTCTTTTCTGATTGCCTGCGATGTTTGATTTTATTGGTCTGAGAAGTTTGAATTGTTGCAAGGGATTCGATTGCAAAAATCGCTTGGGGTGGAAGTTTCCAACCCCAGTCATTATTTTATTTTCACCCGCTTGTAAATGTTTGAACTGTTTGGCCGTCATAAAGTCATATGGAAGTCACAGAACTAAACCCATAATTCAGAAAAAGACATTTTAAGATTGTATGTATTTATGGTAGATTTATGATCTTTTATACAAAGCTAAGCAACTACTTTTCCCATGTGTGTGTGTGTGGATTTCTTAAACAATAACCTGTCCTTGAGTTTCTGCAAACAAAATTGTGGGCTGGTGATGCCCATGGACATTTGTAAGAAATCTATCAGAAAATGTGGAAATGTTGCCATCCAAACGATCGAAAGCACATTCGAAGAGTGGAAAAGGCCTACAACGACGTTAGAGAGTCAATCATGTAAACACGGAGCCGACTTTACAAAAATGATATCATACCCCCCCCCCCCCCCGTTTGTAGCCTTTGCGCGCTACAAACAAGAGACTATTTCGTATTTCGAATTTATGATTGGCGGAAGGAGTAGCCTGCGTGCAAACTCTACTGATTCCCTAAAGAAAAGTAAGGTTCCTCTTTCTACTGGAGGAGGAACCTCACTTCTCTTCAGGGAATCAGTAGAGTCTGCACGCAGGCTAATCCATTGAGGTCATCAAGAATCCATTGTCTGCGATCTTTAGTTCCTGTCTTCATTGAAGAACCGGATGTGGCCCTACCGCGAGTGAACCGGAATATTTTTTTGAACTTTGATTCCTTTTTTCATTTTCCTTATCAGCAAAACGATTTCGCGAGGTATGAAGAAGTAGCTTTGCAATTGCAAGTTCATTGAGTGCTTTTGCGGAGTGTTGGCTGGTATCACATTTTCAATTATGAAGAATTCGAAAGTGCCCGCTGTCTTATTTTGTGTATTCATTGCAGCATGGATTAAAGGTGCTACAAGCCAAAGGTAATATAGTTTCAAAGCAACTATTATTTATATATCAAGTCTTCAAGTCTTTTTTAAGAAACCACACTTTCAGATCACAACAAATTATGAAACTTGAGTACTAGGAAAAATTCAGTAAAGAAACTTGCTATTTTTCGTCTAGGCCTAGGGATCAAAACATACTTCCGCCACCTATTTGTCGCTCTTTACCATGCATATTTTTAGTAAGAAAATCTTTGCAAGAAATTCAACTATCATCAGATTACTAAGAGATTAAAAGAATCTTCAGTACTGGTACAAAATAATTTGTAAATCATTTTTTTGTGTTTGTGTGTTGGCACCTATGTTTCGAAATGTTCAAGATGGCACAGGAAGTAAATATGAAAATTTTTATGGAACCATTTAACAAAATCTGATGATTTTATGAAACCTTTAGTACCGGCCCAAAGTATTAGTTCATTATAAGAGAAATACGTGCACATCACACAAATATCGACCTTTGATTAGATATACTGCCAAGAAGATACATTCATTTCGTTCATCAACGCCTACGCTATTCAGAAACAATTGCAAAAACTCTCTATCAAGGGGAGTATCACTCCATAGTAATCTCTTACGCCTTTACATAACAAAGTCACTTGTTTTCTAGAGAAAGACATTACAATACCGTAAAAATCACTCGTTTCAAAAATGTCGTATCATTTTTTGAAGAGAGATACACCCCTCGCTCTTGAGACAAGTTATAATAAACTACGTATGAAATCTGAAATCACCAAATTGACGACTTGAGACCGTATGCGTCTAGCCTGACATCAATTTGAAATCTGACCGCTCATTTCATTATGGAGTCCAGGCCCCTGGTGTTGAAAATGAAGTCAGAACTAGGGAGGGTGCACACCAGGGTACCTTAATTTCATCCCGCCATCCCTCACCTGTTGTTCGGCATACAGTAGTGTCCCGCATATAAGAAACACAAATTTAAGAAACACAGACCTTGATTTTCAAAATAATACCCCATTTTATAAGAAACTTGTTCAGGTCTGAAAGAAGCTTGTTTCTTATTTAAAAACTATGGATTGAAACTATATAATTTTTCAGCTCTACAGTTGTATTGAACTGTACCCATTCAAATGAAAACAAGAATTTTGAATGCAACTAAGCAAAAAGCACCTTCCTGAAATAACTGTAGCATTTTCTGGAAGTGAAAATTTATAAATACAATTCAAAATAATAATCACAATCATAGAGATCATGTCTGGATCAGAAGTATATGATTTTTGTAATAAGAAACTTTACCCTGATTTGCAAGTTTATCTCATTTTATAAGAAACGCATCAGACCTGAAATTGAAAAAGTTGTTTCTTTTATATGCGGGACACTACTGTATCCTGTATATCTAGTTCCAATAGTTTTTCTCTGCGTTATTTTATTTCAGACCACTGTACTTTATCCATGCTCCAAATGTCATAAGAACAGACACTAAAGAGTCTGTATCGATCGCTGTTCAAGGTGTGGCCACCCCTGTCAAGGTACAAGTTTACATCCAGAATTATCCAAGTCGAAAGAAGACACTTGGTCAAAAGGAAGTTGAAGTGAAGCCAGGTAATGTGAGCCGATACCAAAACCAACTACCAAACTCTGTCGTTGACGCAAGCTATGGGCAACAGGACAATATTGTTAGAAATTTGTTTAAAGTCTCTTGACGGCCAAAAGTGTAAGAATCATTATTTCTAAGTACTGTTGAGAAGCATTTACTGGGTGAATAGAAAAGAAATTATGTTTGCCACACTATGTGACCACGAATTCTCCAACAATTTCGACGTACTGCGCATCATTTATTACAGAAAGGCTAACTTAGATTTTCTAAGTTATTTCATTAAAAGTTTGTTATATCCTTCTCCAGAAGGTGTTTTTCAACGTGCTTGTAGAACAAAACAGAACGATAATCAACCGTTGCCCAGTTTCAATACGAGTACTGCAATCATAAGCAGGCTATGGGAGGCAGACAAATTACAAATGCGTTATCTTTGTATGTAATGTGAAAGCGAAACATTTTGCAGTGGATTGATGGGGTAATGCAAACTGTTTCTACATATTGTATATACACTGTTTCCTCTGCCCCAAATGACGAAAAATTTGAATGTTGTTTTTAAATTCGTGGAAAAGTATATTTTGCATGTTAGTAATGGAAACGGTGTCGACCTAGGAAAGAGGGAGGAATGGAAATGATAATCGAAATTTGTCCCTTTTTCAGTTTTAAAACGGCGATTGTAATCATTACCAGACTCTCAGAAGGGGGGGCGAGGGGGGGGGGGGTACAGTACATAACATGTTCAGGGTGCGGGCATGTGCCGCCCATATGGGTGGGTTTTTGGGCCTAAAATTATCTAAACAAGGGTCCTTTGTTCTTTTTCGGCAGATTTTCCATGAGCATGGATGGGGTTTGAAATGCTCAAAAATAGTTAAAAATTGGCAGTTTTCCGCCAAAATTCATCGTAAAAGTGGGTACCGAGGCAAGTTTCGGTAATTAGAAGAGGGTAGCTTTTTGAAAACCGGGAAGCAGACCCCCGTCCATCCACAAGTCATGTACTCCCCCGGGACCACACTACACGCTTTTGAACCGTAACAACTTTGTAGTGGATCAAAACTGTACCGGTATAGTGTAAACGTGGTTCCACTTCATCGATAGGAGAAAGATAATTTAAGTCTTGGCACGTACTTATAATTTTTGGTGCCAATTATATCTTGGTGGAACGAGGTTATTTTTTCTGTCAACGGGAAAACGAATTATTCGCAAGATCTCAACATATTTAAAACAAACTCTTACTTAGCACTACAGTAAGTGCTGATTCAAGCGCTTTCTAAAGGCAATTTACTTCCTACATATTTGAGAGGTCGGACAAGCAGGTCAATATAGCTTCAAATCTAGTTCGCTCTTTTGGCCTTGCCTTACATTGTTGGAATTACTCTCTACTTCACTTCAGAGATTCCGGCGTTTTCATTTTGACAAAATTTGCTTTTTTTCAGGATCGCCGCAAATAATAAATTTAACGGTAAGTGTTTTTTTCCTATTTCATTTTGTATAAATTATGTGCAAAAAAACCCTATCAGCTACTAAAACCAACAACGAAAGCATTGTATCCTAAATGCTATGATGCGAATATCTATAAGCATGGTCTACGAATGGAATCTAATTGACAGCAGAAAATGTGAAAAATGGCATCATCGAGCAATCTGACATAAAGAAGTGCTGGATATATAAGCTTTTTCAAATGATAAATCAAGAGTTTAAGGCCCAAGAAAGAAAAAATCAAGTGTTGCCTAATTTCGGGGTCTGTTGCAGGCAGCAATCTGTCAATCTAATCAAGGATCGGGTATTTGCGAATCATTACCGACTTAGCAAGGCTTGTAGAAGTGCAAATTGTAAGGGTAGTTCTGATCAGGGAGATTCATCTCTTCTAGAACATGTCAACTACCATCTTGTTTCCACAGCAAACTGCGCGAGGTGCTGCGGTGGCGGTGCATCACTCATCGCACAACGCAGGTGTATGCGTGTTTCATGGCCCGGTTCTGATGTTTAGTTGAATTTCGTTCTAAACTTTGGTTCCAGAGTAATGGAATTCCATTTTGAAAATACCAAATTTGCCTTGGCACGTCGATATCTAAAGAGTTTCTTAGCGCATAGTTAGATAACTGTGTCCTGGTTGAAAATCTTCCTTTCAAGCTGTCAGGACACATATTTCAATCTCTATAAGCGTGCAAGCCCTATTCTGCAGACGCCGAAGGTGATTGAGTTTGGGATTTGACAAACTGATCAAATGTATTAAGTTAATGATAAAAACATAGGAACTCCGCAAACGACAACTAAATATGGTACGATTGATAATGACTAATCATATACCTGTTTATTTACGTATCTAGTTTCTCAAAAAAGCGGATACGATTGAAATGTCATCAACATTCTATTGTTGTATGTCTCATTAAAATGTCTTTTGCCTCGTTCTGACACAGATGAAATTACCTTTTAAGACGCAAAAATTTCTATCCGACTTTAATCCCACCATCTCATGACATATTCATTCATAGGTGAAAGCAGATGATATCCCACTCCCAGCGAATAAAGATGACAAGGAATATGTTTACCTCGTTGCCAAATCTGATTCTGCTGCATTGAAGTTCCAGAAGGAGGCTCGCGTACTATTGTCAAGGAAATCGAGAATGGTGTACATTCAAACTGACAAGCCTATTTATACCCCAACTCAAACTGGTATGTAATTTATTTGCTGTCAACCGCGTGACTCTCTCCCCACTGTGGGTGTGACTTCTATCCACACGAAGAGTGCAAGGTCTGAAATTTAAATTTTCGATGCAAAGCTTTTCATTGTCAAAGACTAAATCCTCCTTCTTTCAGTAGCCCAATTACTGTATATCAGGCTATTACTTTAGTAGGGCTACATAAATTAATCGTCCAGTATTTTTCCATGAATAACTAGGACAAATCTTGTAAGGCTACGATACAAGAGATTTTATAAAACCAGGTAAGTCAATAAAAAAAGCTCCCGCTTGAAAGGCCACGGCTCCCTGGATATCAAGACAATGTTATCAGCAAATTTGTAATTGAATGGTAGACATGTTCAAATCTTCTTTAAAATTTACCTGACTGAAATCGGCCACTCCGTTCTGAAATTATGAAGGATTTTCTCAAGAAAGCTTCTCCAAGAAACCTTCAAAGCGAGCCCAAAATCACGACCAAATTTTTGTCACATTTCTGTCTTAAACGGGCCTTACAGCAATGACTTCTGCATGCTTTAGCACGTGCTATCCTCTTGGGAATATGAACAAGTCTTTCCCTTGGTATGGATAATTTATTCAGAGGGATTCCATTCTCCCAAGAGGATAAAATGCTGGAATACATATAAGTGTCATCATTGTTGGGAAGGTAAACCAACGAAATTTTGCTCGTCGTTTTCAGTCGTTTTTGCAGGTTTTTGGAAGGTTCTTTCTGCAGAAAATCGCCCATATCCATGGGATGGAATAGACGATTAAAACCGGGTAAATTACTGAACCTAACTGAACATATTGGCAATAAAACAAGACAGTTTTCAATATTATTGCTTTGATATTCAGGGAGCAGTGGCCTTTCAAACGGGGGTTGTTTTTTTATTCACCCGGTATGTCGAGAAGATACTTGCAAACATCTTTTATTTGAGTTGTTGCGATTACAAACTTGTCAATGATTTACAACATTAAATTTAAAAAAGAATGAGCGACTTCTTGATTGAAATTGCCTGATATTATTCAAGAGTTCTTTAACAGACGATTACTGACCAAGATGCATTGCGTTCTATTGTGGAACCAGCAGTGATTCTATGGAGATTCGACCATTAAATGCAAGGCATCTTGGTCAAATGCCCGTCGATGCTATCTTTTCCGTAATCGTCTATTCTTTAGAAATAACCGCTTCTTCATAATCAAAGGTTCTCGCGCGGCCATGTCAAGTAAGTAAGGGCGTTTTTAATTGAACATTACTTGACCGATGTTAGCTTAGGTTTTTCTCAGTTTCCGAACCTTGAACGTGCTGTCGTGAAATCATAATTCAGGTTGGTACCGTCGATAGCACCATGATATGGTACTTTTAACTGAACGAAATTTGCACGATATGGTAAGGTGGGGGCAAATTGGTCAGAGTTGAAAAACTTGATCTTTGATATATTCTTGTATTTCATTGTTATTGTGCTTTCAGTGAAGAAAATTAGCCTCTAAAATAAGACAATGTTATTCACAGACAACAACACTGTGAAGGAAACTTTTTTCAATTTTAGAAGCAGAAAATTATGTGACACATTAGCCCCCATTGGCCATTCTGATCTGTTCTGCCCCCGCTCCACCTTTCTTGGAACAGTATCTTTGGCAGGATTACCATGTGGCTCCAATTTACTTTATCCATTGATTTTTCCATAGCCTTTTGCAGATTTGCGATCCTGAAATCATATTTTATTCTTGCAGTTCGCATCAGGATGATACCAGTAGGCATCGATCTGAAACCGTTCTCTGCAAATGGGGTAAATTTCTTTATCATACTTTTTTGTAGCAAAATTTCACTTTCCTTTAATGATAACAATTACGCAGATCATGAGATATGGTCCTAGCCTTTCACGGAATCATGGACGTTCTTGAGAGTGTTGAATTTGGTCTTTCATCGCCATTTGCCCTATTTTTACGTATGTAAGTTTGGAAACCTTGTTTTTAGCAGTAGGTTAACAAGTCTTTCCCGTGCATATGAAGATCAGCAATAGGATTGCCCTAAAAGTGGTGCCAGCGAATCATTTTTCATGATCTTTTACGTCTGAAATAATATCGATCGATTTGATGGGTCGATTTATCATGGAAGGTGGTAGAAAATTCCCTTACGCCATCTTTAATGCAATCATCTATCTTTCTGTAAGCTTCTAGTTACCCCATCAGCCCAAGTGTAAACTTGTGTGTGCAGTAAGGGCCCTTATAGTCGAGGAGATAAGTACAAAAAATCCTGCACTTTTGGATACCAACCAAAAACTTGGCACATACATAGATCATGGCCTGCCAATCAATTTTTTATATAGAAGCAACTTGGACTATTAAAGGCAGTCTGTCACGCATCTAATTGGGTGAAAATGACAATACAAAGAATAGGAGAATTTAATGGCTGCAGATCCCACTGACTTTCTACGGCCGTAGAAAGTGATAACGATTAGCCTTCCTTTATTCTAAATTCACAGATTCACAAAGGTATCTATTGTGTTGAGCTCTGCCTCTGTTGCAGCCAATCAGATGCGTGACAGACTGCCTTTAAGCCTCGTAGGTTGCAGGGCTCCTGAAACGGTAATCCGCTGCTGAAATGAACAAAAGTTTGATGCCATCTATTTCTTTGATTTTGCAGCTAACAGTGGAAATCAAGGTATGTTTTTTCAAAATGCTAGGTACAAACTACAAACTGTCATCTTTTAAAGAAATGATTTTAACTTAAAGAGGTCTTTGGATCCGGCATGCTTTGCTCGTGCCATCTCTTCACTGTGGCCATCCAGTTTGGTAGGCCATTAAAGGCGCTCCACCTCCCAACATCGGTCTGAACGATGATGTTGCAGTTTTTTGATGGGCAATATCACACAGATATTTACCTGTTTTTTTCGAAAATGAAAGCATCAGTTCAAAGATAAATCTGTTTACTTTACAGAGGAAAAAACCAAGCATTCATATCTTTTACGATTGCGTGGATATAAGTGGAGTTTTAACGAGCATTTTTTGTGGCTTGGGTGAAGCCATCAAACAAACTGCAGAAAGGACACGTGCGGTGTTATCAGATTGGTTTACAGTTTGGGAACGGAGCTCCTTTAAAATCGTGACAACAAGGAAGCCACAAAAGGATGTATCCACAATCCACGAATCTGCAAAGGCCCCTTTAAATCTAATAGTTTAATTATTCCAATACAGTAAATCCCCGCATATATATAAGAACCTACTTTTTTGAGAGCTAGGCTGAAGTAGGTTCTTATTTTAAAGGTACTAAGACAAGTTTCAAGGTATAACGGTTCTTATTTGAAGAGTGCCTTGCGTAGGCCATTTTAGAACCTTTGCCAACCATTTTCAGCCCTATTATCCGTTTTAGCAGGGTTATAATATATCTAATAACCAATGCTAAGCTTTCAAACTGCAAGGGAGGAGATTCAAACTTTTTTAAAAGCCCACTGGGACTAAAATGAACTTAACAATGACAATCCAAAATCAACTTTGCTACCCCTGCAATAAGAACATATTTTTCATCAAACTGACACAGGTTCTTAATTACAAGGTGCATAAGTTGGGAAAAACAGCATCTAGGTTCTTATTTTTGTAGGTTCTTATATGCGGGGATTTACTGTACTGTGTGGCCAAAAATGGAAGGGCATAGGATACAATCCAAGTTTCTTAAAAGTTTAACAATTTAACCAACGAGAGCAAATAAAAATTTAACCAACGAGAACTAATAAGTCTTTAGGAACATTTCATATATGATAATAGACATTTTAGATATTCTGAAAAGAAACAGAATCGAACGATATTTTGCTGCATTTTGTAGAATTTTCGAATTTTCACAATAGTAATCTCTAACGCCACTCGATCGAACCTCGCGTAAAAAGAGTGTATAAAAATAACTTTCGATCCAGGCTCGTTTGTAGAATAGCTAAAAGGTCTATTAAGCTGTTCTTGTTTGAAGTATCTAGATTTTCTTAATTCTGTCAGATGCGATAACTTGTTCATTGGTTATTGCATTTTCTTATGCCTTTTATTCAGAACCCTGATGGAAAAATTGTCGAGAGATATGACAGATTGTTCTCTAGAATTGGTAAATATCTTGAAAGCTCTTTTATTCCTTATTTGCAGTATGTCTCGTAATTCTTTGTCACACAATACTTTAGCGCAAAACTTTTGATAGACTTGATCGATATCATGCTTCAACGTCCTGATTTATAGAATGTGTTTTTGGCTCACAGGGGGGGGGGTTTCTTCCATAGTAAAGGTACCTGGGGATGTGCCGCAAGCATTAGGGGAAAATTGCTATTTTTGTGAAAGAACATTTACCCCTTGGTGATTTTTTTAGATGTTGTATAAATGCAATACTTAATTACCACCCAAAGTCAAATCCTCACTGCAATTTTCAGTAACAGTTTTGATCCCCCTTGAACAGCTATGATCCAATTTATGATATTCTTTATCAACTCTAGTATCTCGATACTCTAATTGTATATCAGGTTATATGTCAGAATCATTCACTCTTGGAGATACACCATTAACTGGAAATTGGACGGTTTCAGCACTTTATGAAAACCAGGTAAGAATATAAGCTTTATCGTCAGCAATCCTGGAGAGATAATTGAAGTGAGCCATGTATACATTCTCGTAAGTTAATCAAGAATTGGGACAGTTCTTTCAAAATAGAAACACGATCGTCTTCTAAACAAATCATCCACAATTTTTAGCATGGCACAATGGATTTCAGTGAAATCTACCATGCGTCCCAAAATGATGAAACAGTGGCGTTTGTGGAATGTAGTATCATGAACTATGCACCGACTTGAATGAGAACTTGAATGAAACTTGTCGGGTGAGTGGCCGAGTGGCTTAAACAGTTTCCGTCAGGTGACTGAAGTTAAGCTCGGTCGAGTGAGGTCAAACTCCGGATGGGTGACCTCTGAGGCCTGACCTCGCAACTCACCTCGCGCCGTCCTTTGGAAGGGACGTTAAACTAGGGGTCCCATGCCTGGATGCGGCATGCATAGTGGGCCTAAATTAGCTTTAAATAGCTAGAAACCCTATCAGCCCACTTAAAATAAATTGCTACTACTACTACTACTACTACTACTACAGAAAGTTAGGCCCCGTCCACACGTATACGTTTACGTTTGTAAACGCATAGAATGATTTCCGTCCACACTGAAACGCCAAAGCAATTGAAAACGATTGATGAACATGGTGGATGAAGGTTACCGTTTACAAAAGTATGCGTTTACGACCGTCCACATGTAAACGCGAAAACAGCGTTTTCAAAACAACTGAAAGCGATGGATGAAGACAATGTCTATGACGTCATCGTTTACGAAAGTATGCGTTTACGACCGTCCACATGTAAACAGGAAAACAGCGTTTTCAAAAGTATCCACTTTGGAAAGCGTTTTCGAATGTATGCGTTTAGGGTAACCTGAAACGCCGTTTACGTGTGGACGCAAGGTGTAAACGTATACCAATGTATGCGTTTACGAACGTAAACGTATACGTGGACGGGGCCTTAAGAATCTTAATTGAGTTTCTTTTTGATTGTAGAATACTTCCGTGACGTTTGAAGTGAGAGAATATGGTAGGTTACTTTCTTTCCTTTATTTTTACAGTAAAGGTTTTGAAGTTATAGATATGCAGATAAGCAACGAAATATTTTTGATCCCTAGTGATGAATGATAATTATGTAACAAATACTGTCACGTGTCACGGACATGTGTCACGGACAGAGAAGTGAAGCAATCAGAAACACATCGGTATCATATTTGAACAACAGTCAGAACAAGGTTTTAATCAGGTCCATTACAGGCGCTGAACCCTAACTGGCAGAAAGAACAATAACAAGAACAATAGAAAGTGCAGATTTTTATCGTATTTAGCAGTCTTTCCAAAATACAAACTGACGGAAGCTAAATTAAGATTTTTGAATGAAAAATTTTCACGAACCTGTCCTTAATACTTGGGCGCATACCTATTCAAGGACCTAAGGATTTTCACTGGATTTGGAGGAATGGCAAAGACACAGCGAAAACTTAGATTAACGTCAACTCTCCATTCCAGCAACTTGTATCTTGTCGTAGTAAATGTATGTATCTTGAGGGCAAATTGGCTTGCGAACTTAAAGTTTACCGAACACGAAGTCAAATGAACAGACCACAAGGGGCGGAAAAACTTCATAGGCACTGAAGTTTTCTGTTTCAGGACCCTGAATCCACAATAGATATTCAATTTCCAGTTACCATTCAGTGCCAATGCTAATTTTGCCTGCATTATGTTCCCTTTACTCATTCTAGTCCTACCAAGATTCTCTTTGGAGATCAATGGGCCTTCATATGTACTTGAAAATGACAACTTCATCAATATCAGAATCAAGGCAAAGTGAGTATGAACCTAATTAAATCATTAAATCCAGAAGCACTTTGCGATTCTACGCACTCTTTTCCTTTTCTTTGTTCTCATCCCAAAACCATATGCCTCAAGTTTTGCAATAAGGAGGCGGTGAGGTAAACAAGCAAATGCTTTGGAGAGGTCCATAAGAACCATTATTACCAAGCATTTTCGGCATTGTTCAGCAAGCCCCAAGAGTACGTGTTGTGAACTGTAGTTCTCTCGAAAGGCACAAAGTAAATTTGAGAAATTAGGAACCATAAAGGGTACCATCTGCTGTGACAACACCCTTTCAGAGAACTGGAGAATCTTTTTTAACTAATGCATCAAATGACTGATTTCAATGTGGAAAAGTTTATGATCTAAGTTAGTCATTTGACTGCATGGAAAAATTTAGTTCAAGAAGGTCGGGTGGCTACAAGCGATGTTGCAGTCTGTCAAACACCCCCACCTTGTTTCTGACTCATTCTGTAGAAATATAGAAAAAAGAATAACAAACGCCCTTGTCTCCAGTCTTTTAAACAAAATCGAGTAGCTGAATAAGGGTTTATTGGAAGATAATTCCAAACCTACCAATCTTTGAAAACAGTAAATTTCGTAGGGACGGAAATATATTCCCCTATTAAACACAAAAGTTATTAAACACAGCTCGTTTCAGACTCACTGTGGTGAAAATGAAAACTACCGGGTGTCCCAAAAAAAAGTACTCCCGTTTGAAAAATCATCAAAATTTGCTTACAAACCGATCTTAAATTTTCTCCCTTTGTCAAGTAGATCAAGGACCAAATTATTTTCCCAGATAAAGCAAATTTTGTAATTGGTTTAAAAATTAGCAAATTTAGCTCTTTTTGGAGTTACCTGGTTTTGAATCATACTGCAAAAAATCACTGGTGATTGCCAGATCAAATTTTTGTATATGGAAAGCTTCTAATTTGGTTATGAATGAAAGAAAGAAATGCACATTATCCTTAGAGACTTAAATGATGTTATAAAATCTGAAAATGTTGACTCTTAGGAACGATTGAGCATTTTGCTTAAAAACTATAGCTCAAAATAAGGTTTTTCAACCTGGAAATTTTCTATCTTGTTGTATCAAAAGCAAAACATTTACAATCTAGAAATATTTTTGGGTCCTTGACCAACCAAATGAAAAAGAAAATTTTATCAAACGTGTGATAATTGATTTTTGGTGATTTTTTAAACCGGAGTACTTTTTTTTGGGACACCCGGTAGAATCTCTCCGCAGTCTGCCAACCTTCTGCTTTTGGAACAAAGGGTTCAGAAGGTCCTTCAAACATACCACACCTGTCGTTTTGAGAATTTCGGAGTCGATCAAACACATCTTCCGAGTCTACTCAAGTCTACTGTTTTCATAATTGGTACCAATCAAACACACTCTAAGTGTATAACTTTTCCTGTAATCATTTAGTCAAGAAGTATCTTTCTGATCACATGAATTCAAACATCAAAGATATTTCTCTCAATAAAGGTGGCAAGAATTTTATTGTGTGACATTAATGTACAATATAACCTTGAATGCTCATGACAGACAAAACTATGCAAATTTTGAAAAAATTTCAGCAGCCGATTTGATAAAACCATGCAAATTTTGAAAACTTTCAGCAGCCGTTTTGATAAAAGTTCTCAATAATTATCTAGAAGACGAGCCAACTGGCAACAGTACATCTTAAAGCTTACCTGTGCCCTCCTTATTTGTGCAGGTACGTCTATGGCAAACCAGTCCAAGGTTCTTCAACCCTCAAGATTGGAGTTATCAATGATCGTAGTGAAGTCATCCACATAGCAAGGGTCAAGGACTCGGTGAGAATTTCTTTTTTCTCATCCTTATTATTGATGATTGCAGCCTTAATCAAACTGCAAAAGCAGGGCCCTTAAACCACGTTCAGGACTGAATTAAACTCATTCTCAGAGCCAATACGTTTCCTTCGTTTTCTTAATATGCCAGATGGAACTTCGCTCATCCAGCCTAATAGAGTGTTGAATATACCTTAGAGAAAAATCAAGCAGATTATACGGAGTCACGTAGTACTGCTAGGACTGGATATCTTTATACCTTAATAAGGTTGATTATGTGCGTTGCATCACGATCCAACAAAGGGCTGATCTGCTCTTACACACATAAGGGTAGGCCCAACAAGGGCAGATTTTGTAATACAATAGCATGAGTTGCTTTTGTTGACACCTCAATTCAAAGCAATTAGGGATTGCAGACAAAGGAAATTCTCTCAACCAATAATTCAAAACAAACAAAGCCGCAACTGTTTCTTTGAAACCCAGTTAGCTAGCTCGCTCGTTTTGCATTCCAGAAATTGGTTTTAAGGGCAAACATGAGCATAGATCGAAAGAAGAAGGATGCATCTACACATCTGCCGCGGGCATTTTATTTGTTTGGTTCACAAGCCGTTTAGGAGGCGATTCAATTCTCTCATCTTTTTGGGTGTTATCAAAACATTTACTGCTCAGCTTCTGGACCAAAGAAATAAAATGCCCGCGGCAGATGTGTAGATATATCCTTCTTCTTTCAACCTATGCTCATGTTTGCCCTTAAAAATAATTTCTGGAATGCACAACGAGCGTGCTAGCTACCTGGGTTTCCTAGAAACTTTTGCGGCTTGGTAGGCCCGAGAACCTAAAATTCCAAGAATATAGATACAATTTCAGAGATTCAATAGACTTGCCCCAACTATTACAGACTTATTACAATCGACGAAATAAACTTTGGGCAAGTCTAGAGATTCAATCAATCCTGTCCCATTCTCTTTAAATTTGTAAAGTAAATGATTTTTGATGATCCATTTTTGATGATGTCATTTTCATAACAATGTCGGTGCAAAAACGTCACATCTCTCACACCATTATGAAAGTTCAAGCTGAGTTCTTTATTCAGGCACACATGAGTTGCTTATACTGCTCTCCTGGCCGTATTACTTTGTTTCGCAGTTGTTTTTGAGCAAAAATCTAAATATCAAAGACAGTGAAATTTTTTCTGCACAATCTTTGAGAAAATGCGGATTCTAATTTTTGAAGGCTAATATTTGGCTGCAGCAACAACGTTCTTGTAGCTTTAACTTCTATTGTCAAAACTTTGACTAACATCTTTGTGAGAAATCTAGGAATTTTGCTAAAATCTTCCTGAAAATTTTGGGACACGAAAACCTCCTCGTTCGTTATTTAATAGCCGTCGGCAGTTTCTAACCTAATCTTTTTACTAAGCGAAAATTTATATCATTTTCCAGCTATCGAAAAATGGTGAAGTACTGTTCAGGATTCCAACATCAATGATAAAAGACCTCAAAGAAAACATTTGGTTTCCCGATGGAGACAGGCTGAATATTGAAGCAAGTGTACAAGAGAAAACAAGTGGGCAAATCGAAACATCATATGATACGTCAATTCACTTTTCAACGACGCCTTACAGAATTTCTTTCAAGAGAAGCATGGCCTATTTCAAACCTGGTTTACCATATGAAATACAGGTACGTTTTTTTGTAACACAACTTACGGTCTGTTCGATTGGTACCAATTGTGAAAACGGCTCCATGTGAGTACAGAAAGTAATCCCCGTTTCAATGTTCACTGCCCCCTGGCTATCAAGACAGAAATATTGGCAAGTATCTTATTTATTGGTGGACACCTTCAAATGCGTTTTAGAATTCACCCAACTGAAACTGGTCAGTCCGTTCTGAAATGATGAGGGATTTTCTGTAGAAAGCTCCTCCAAGAATCCTTCAAATCCGGCCTAAAATCACGAACAAATTTGCCTAAAATTTGTATCTTACAGCAAAGACCGAAGCACGTTTAAGACTTGGGGGGGGGGGATTAAATCGCACTGACTAATGTTGTTATGCTCCTAGATATCACACTTTCATCCTCGAAAAGGGACAAAACGTGCGTAAGCGTAAGCTTGTAAAAGTCGTTGCTTTAAGGCAGAAAATTTAATTTTAGGCTGTTTGAAAGTGTCTTGAGAAAATCTCTCATAATTTCAGAACCGAATGGCCGATTTCAGTCAGGTAAATGTTAGAATTTATTTGAAAATATCCGCTCTTGAATGCTTCCGGCATATCATAAGTTGTTGGTAAGTTTAAATATTTACATGTGTTCAAAAGTCGAATGTGGTGGATGCTCTACGATAAAAACGCTTTACTTTGACAATTTCTGGGGGGGGGGGGCAACTGCCCTCCTTGCCCCCCGATATGTACGGTCTTGGCAATACTTGACAATATTGTTGCATTGATATGCAGAAAGCAGTGGTCATTCAAAAAGGGATTATTTCCTCATTCACCCAGTAGACTTGGTAGATTCTGAATTCGTGTTTGGTTATCCCCAGATTTCCGTAAGTGGTAGTCTTGGTAACTTTAGAAGGCCTCCTGAATCTCCTGCTCTGAAAGGCTGAAGGTTTGGCAAACTTTGGTGAGATTCTCATTCCCCATGGTGAATTAAAAACCAACTGTTTGTAAGATATTTGTGTTTGATTGGAAAATATGTTTCGATCTCTGCAAAGTCTAGTATTTTTCAGAATTTGGTAGGTAAGAATTACCGATCAAACACACTCTAAATTTTCGTCTCTCATACTTTTTACGAACTGCATTTTTATACTTCAAGTGAAGCATTCTCAAATGCTAAGTAGTCACTTCTTTTCAACCCCTCATTTTCCCACTTCACTTTCATTGTATAACAGTTTTTTGGGATGTGTTTGGTTGGTACCAATTCTGAAAACGATCGACTTGGTAGACTCAGAATTTATGTTTGATGGCCTTCTGAACCGCCTGCTCCAAAATTTCTGATGGATTCTCGTTTTCATCGGTGAACTGTCATTTTCGCTATAGTGAATCGGAAATCTGCTGTTTTAAAGATTTTTGCTTTTGGATGGGAAGTATGTTTCCGTCTCTGTGAAGTTTAATATTTTCAGAATTTGGTAGGTTTGGAATTATCACTTAAACACACCCTTGATATTTTTTCAGAAGCGAAGAATTTTTCTTGCCAAAAATTATACTCCTCATTCTTTGAGGAAGATCATCAGCATATTTATTGTCACCTGCAAATGCCCGCGAAAAATACAACCATAGAAGTGTTTGCAAAGGATTTTCGCGTTATCGCAAATCTCAGGTGACGACTTTCCGAAAGAGATCTTTTATCGTGTGGTTTGACCATGTTTCACAGCAGCTGTCAATCAAATGTCAATTTTATTATTTTAGGTAATATTTTCATGAAATCGCTTTTTAGCTGGACGTGAAATACCCAAGCAAGAGACCAGCTATACGAAAGACCATCGTTGTTTCTGGCGTATCAACAAACTCTAAGAATGAAGAAACCAAACTTAATTCGTATGGCAATAGAGGGTATGAAGCAGTCACAGATAAATTAGGTAGAACGAAAGTCACCCTCGATGTCCCATCTGATGCCGTTTCTATCATTGTCAAGGTAAGCATACCCTATGGTTTTGAATGGGTACTACTTGCCATAGGTATTGTCTGTCAAATTATCGTATGGAAATAGAAGGTATGGCAGTAGGGGGTATGGTAATACAGGGCATGTGAGAAGAAAATGGTCGAGCGAAAGTCATCCTCAATGTCCCATCTGATGCCGTTTCTACCATTGTCAAGGTAAGCATACCCTATGGTTTTGAATGGGTACTACTTGCCATAGGTATTGTCTGTCAAATTATCGTATGGAAATAGAAGGTATGGCAGTAGGGGGTATGTAATACAGGGCATGGTAGGAATGTATGGCTGTAATACTGCAAAGGTGCACACCCTATGGTTCTAAATGGCTGCTGCTTGCCATGGTATTGTCTCTCAAATTACGGTGTGTCAATAGAGTCTATGCCATTAGGAAGTATGGTTAATACTGAGTATATGAGGCATTTACTGACGGGGAAAATCGAGTGAAAGTTGAATTTAAGGATTGCCTGGAACAACGGACTCATCGTTATGTTGTTATGCGTTTGCATGCTCATAACGATGAGTCTATTGTTTCGATAAGCACCATATCTTGATGGAGTTTTCGTCAATATTTTTCTAGTTTTAAAGTCCAAGGACAACTGTATGTCCCAAAGGCTGGAGACAGTAAGCAAAGGAGCCTGGAAACGAAGCTTATTGCTGTAAAGATTGTCATTTCGCTTAATCCTGTGGCGTTTGTTTTGGCACCAATTTTAGCAAAATCGACCATACCGAGGGGTGTGCTTTCAATCTACATATTGCTGTCCTTCTCTCCATGGCTGAACATTTCCAGGTTGCAATAAACTAAACCATTTGTATTTCAAGATAATTCAGAAATATACCACAACTTTGTGAACGTTTCGATATTCATCTTCTTCAATAACTGTTCTTACAAACTGTTCTCATTGTAAGAACAGTTACTGCAGACGATGAATAGGATGAATATCAAAACGTTTACAAAGTTATAGTATATTTCTGAATTATCTTTAAAGCATTAATATGCTTAGGTGAATTGGCTCTTGAATTACCATACCATTCATATTTCAATGTAACATCTTTTTACATTCTACTATCCATTTACTTTACAGGCAAAATTGGCAGCTGAAGCCAACATAGCGGATAAGTACAATAAAGACGTCATACACAACGCGTCTCCTTATCAGTCTCCCAGCAAAAGCTATACACTCGTCAGGAGTCAAGAAACTATCCCCAAGGTAATAAATGCAAGCATGATATGAGTGGTCTTGGGATAGTGTTGTGGTCATGGATTGCGCTTTTTAAAATCAAGTAAGCCGCGAGTTTTTGACGGTGGCTTCCCATTATTTAGTAGCCGTTTCACGGTTGACCTGGCAGACTCTAGTCTAAGGGCGGATTAGCGTCTACATTCAATTAGCTACTAAATTTGTTGGGTGAGTGGCCGAGCGGCTTGAACAGTTTCCAGCTCGGTCGAATGAGGTCAGACTACGGATGGGTGATCTCTTGGAGGCCTGACCTCGCAACTCACTTTGTCGTCCTTCGGAAGGGACGTTAAAGGGAGTACAAAGACCAGCAGCCTTTGCAATCGTTTGTTTTTGTTTTTGTGAATTTCGTACAGTCATTTATTCTGGAAGCTGTGGAGAGCAAGTCGCTAACTTCGCACAAAGCATGCTGGTCTTTGTACTCCCTTTAAACTAGGAGTCCCATGCCTGGATGCGACATGCATAGTGGGCCTAAATTAGCTTTAGATAACTAGAAATCCTTCCAGCCCACTTGAAATAGATTACTGAAAGAAATGAGAAAAGACGCAACCGCAACTTGATCAATTACATTTGATAGGCTGGAGAGGGCCTCTAATTTTATCCTTGCGGGAGGGGGGCAATAGCATTACGTCATGAAAATTTTATTATGAGCAATAATATTTGCAAAACATCCAAAACATCTTTAACTAAAAATCTCTTATTGCAATTTCGAAAGCAATGGTGAATTTTGTAAAACAAAATATTCAGTTCTGCCACATCTTAGAGCAGTTTGCTTCTCCAAAGAGTAGATTTCACACCTCTGTCTCCGTCCCTTCAATCAAATCAAAATAAACAATGAGATTAAAACGTCATGGTCAGCTGCATTCATCATCATCATCATCATCATCATCAGCATCATCATCATCATCATCATCATCATCATCATCAGCATCATCAGCGCCCCAGACTCGATAAGCTCTGCTTCTTCTGGGGCGCATGAAATCATATGTAGTTAGTATTAACTGATATGTTATTTCATGAATCATTATCATCATCATTACTTTATTTAACGTTGGCTATATTAAAGAAAATTAGCTAAATTGCAGCCAATTTAGGCCTAATTAATTTAGGCCTGCGTTGAAGGTATGAAATGTATTCTTCAGAAAAGCAAATCGCCATGATTGGTAAAATAATTTAAAGTTGTGTCTGTTTTTCTTCGAGGTTGGAGACGTTGCTGAAGTTGAGGCATTCATTGTCACTACAAAAGCTATTCAAGAGCTTCAATACATGGTTAGTTTCTGTTATGCGTATAACCGTATACTAGCAATAACAATAGTCTATTTTTTCATTATCTAGCGCAAATCTCAAACAGTAAGCCTGCCGTCTTAGGCAAAAGATGTTGAGACAAATGCGTTTTGCTCTGTAAGATATGTTCCCTGCCTGCAAACTATTACCTTCCACTGCTGAAGGCCTCCCTCACTTCAATGTTGATTTGATTGAAGATTACGTCCAGCTCAGCTCAGTTCAGTTATGTTCAGTTCAATTCAGTTCAGTTCAGTTCATTTCAGTTTATTTAGTTTTGTTCAATTTAATTCAATTCAGTTCAGTTCAGTTTGCAATTAGCTAATGGGAGTGACATCATTCCTGCATGGCCTCAAATAAAGATTTCTAGTGGTTTTAATCCACCTAGCAGAGGTGGAAAAATAGCGGTCACGGTATCAATGGTCCCAGAAATTTTTCAGGTCTCCAGAGAGAAAGAAAAGAGGAATGAAATAAAGGAAGGAAGCGGGATAAAGAAAGAAAAGGGAAAAGTTAATGTTACGTCAAAATCCACAAGTTTTTCTTTGCATTTCTCACGTCGTTTGAGAATTTGATGGCTGGTCAGTCGAAAAATCAACAGAATTTGCCCAACATATATCACTTCCGGTTGTGATTGAGTATTAGTTATCAATCTTCAAAATTTGTCCTATTCATTACATATCATGACCTATCGAAAAAAGTTGATGCTTTTTTGGAGAGGTTCTCACAGACATTTTTCCAAGACTTGTTTTGGTCCAAGGAATTGAAATATTTTTTGCATTTCTTCTTTCTAGTGCTCTAGTTGCAACTTATTTTCGAATGACTGAACGTATTATTCCTCCTCCGTTTACCAGGTTGTAGCACGTGGCAAGCTGCTTCTACACAAGACATATAAGGATCCAGGAGCTATTACGAGTTTACGCTTCAAGGTGACGTCAGAGATGAGTCCAAGTATGAGAGTAGTTATCTACTACAATCTAGAAGACAAGGGCAAGACTGAAGTTGTCTCTGATTACACAGTTGTTCATGTCGAAAGTGCTTTTGAAAACAAGGTACAGTAACGAACCAAATTTTGTGTCCGAAAATCTTAATGAGACTCCTACAGTAAATCCCCGCATATACAAAATAAGAACCTAGAGGCTGTTTTTCCTAAATTATGCACCTCGTAATTTAAAACCTGTTTCAGTTTGATTAAAAATATGTTCTTATAGCAGGGGTAGCAAAGTTGATTTTAGATTGTCATTCTTAAGTTCATTTTTTCCCAGTGGGCTGTTAAAGTCTGACTCTCCTCCCCTGCTGTCTTTAAGCTTAGAATTGGTTATTAGGTTCAGTATAACTTTGCCAAAAAAATAATAGGGCTGAACATCTTTGGTGAAGGTTCTAAAACGACCTACGCAAGACACTCTTCAAATAAGAACCATTATGCCTTGAAATTAATTTAGTACCTTTAAAATAAGAACCAATTTCAGCCTAGCTCTCTAGAAAGTATGTTCTTATATGCGGGGATTTACTGTGATGCATAGAGTAGAGACACTGTACATGAGGTTTTTATGCCCAAAGCCAGCGAGTAGATCCATTGTCCAAAAAAGTAACAAACTGCAGAGCTTGCGCTGGCACAGTTTCGAGATTTTTGGAAACATGTTGATATTGCCTCGGTTGAGAAGCTTATCACACATTTTTTGAATAGAGGATTGAAATAATTGATTGGGTGGCCATAGCAAGCTTTTACCCTTCGTTTCATAGAACCTTTCTTCTTTTACATAATGTGGCTACTCGCAGGCTGGCATTTGACAAGTTGATCTACTACGATGCTAAAAATCTTTAAAGGGTTTGTGCAAGGTTATAGATTGCATTTGCAAAGAGCAAAACATTTTAAAATAGCCTATTCAAATCGATGTCCCACACGTGCTGTGAACAGTTGATAGCCAAAGAAACAATGTTGTGTGTGAATGTTTTCTTTGTTCTATTTATAGAGAAGCCTATATACCATTGCACGCTCCCTTTAAGATGGAGTGGCTCGTTACTCACTTGGTACTACTGCTGGCACTACTTTGTATACCGGGTGTCCCAAAAAAAAGTATTCAGATTTGGTTGACTCCAGCGATATAAGTTTAACTTTAATCAATGGTTAACCACCCTAAAAATGTTCCTCGATAGTTAACTTGAACATAGATACCTCGTTTGTTGGTATTTGTGCTTTGCGAGCAGAAATATCAATCTTGAAAGCTCAAATTCGCGTCCACTTGCAAACCAGAGCTTTGGCCTTTTCGCCTAAGCAAATTCCTGAAGCATATCGAAATTAAGAACTGACATTAATAAAAAATTAAGAAATTTCCCAATGGGCGACTTCTGGAAAACAGAATAACACAAGATCTAATATTGCACAAATTTGATCAAGGCTATGGTTGATTTATACGCTGTGCCTTAAGAAATTGCTTAGGTCGAAAGGCTAAAGCTCTGGTTTGAAGGAAGAGGCAAATTTGAGCTTTCAAGATTAACATGCTGCTCTCAAAGTACCAATAGCAACAAACGAGGTATCTATGTTCAAGTTAACCATCGAGGAACATTTTTAGAATGATTAGACATTGATTAAAGCTAAATTCACGTTGCTGGAGTCAACCAAATCCGTATACATTTTCTTGGGACACCTGGTAAGGCAATCAGATTTTTCTTGCAAAAGCATATGATGTGATTTTGCTAATTATTTTGTTTTCTCTTATCAGGTGTCAGTTGAAACCACAAAGAGAGAGGAGCGACCAGGAGCAGATACTGTCGTGACAATCAAAGGATCTCCAAATTCAAATGCAGCAGTATTGGCAGTTGACAAAAGTATTTACTTGTTGAGAGACAATCATAAGTTGACGCAAGATGTCGTAAGTGCTCTTATTTATACCGGGTGAGTCAGAAAAAGGATCCCCGCTTGGAAGGCCACTGCTCCATGAATATCAAAGCAATAATATTGAAAAATGTCTTGTTTTATTGCCAATATGTTCAGTTAGGTTCAATAATTTACCCGGCCTTAGTCGGCCATTCCTTCCCATGGATATGGGTGATTTTCTGCAGAAAGCCCCTTCTAAAAACCTGCAAAAACGAATGAAAACAATGAGCACATTTTCCTTCCTAAAATTGATGACACTCACATAAATTCATGTATTTTGTCCTCTTGGGAGAATGGAATCCCCCTGAATAGATCATCGATACCAGGGGGAGGACTTGTTCATCCTCCCAAGAGGATAGCACGTGCTAAAGCGTCCACAAGTCATTGCTGTAAGGCCATTGTAAGGCAGAAATGTTAGGGAAATTTGTTCATGATTTTGGGCACGTTTTGAAGGTTTTTTGCAGAGGCTTTCTCGAGAATATCCCTCATAATTTCAGAATGGAGTGGCCGATTTCAGTCAGGTAAATTTTATAGTAGATTTGAACATTTCTACCATGACACTATATATTTGCCGATATCATTGTCTTGATATCCAGGGAGCCGTGACCTTTCAAACGGGGATTCTTTTTTCTGACTCACCCGGTACCATGGTTCACTTTCACGAAATAAATTATTCTTACTATAAATAGTGTACAATATAGACCAGAGGAACGATTATCATAAATGTTATACCTCAAAATAGGATTTTTGATGTCACTGCATAATCATTCTCCTGCAAGTATCACTTCGTTCATAGACATGTCTTTCAAAAAGATCAAATTCTCTTACTCTCAAATTCTACATAGTTCCAGCTTATATCAGTATCTTATATCATAATCTCCATTTCCCGAGGAGCGTATCACTCTGTAAAAATGTCGTACACCTTTGGCAAAAATCCTTATGTTTTCAAGAAAAATCCGTAAAAGACCCATAAACATCCTATTGTTTAAAAAAATCTCATACGCCTTTTCGGAAGAGTGATACACCTCTTGCTTATTTCCATGGAGCTGCATTTTCCGCTCCAGATGAGAATGCTCGAGATGATTTGCGCTGGAGCATAAAATGATTTCTATTGAGCAAGTTTTTGCGCGTTTGTGCTTCTTTTTGAAGAGAAATATGGCTGCTGTAAACAACAACAACATAAATCCATTCAATACGTCATTTCATTGAATACTGACTCGTGATTGGCTATTAGAGATAGAGAGCAAAATGACGCGCTGCTAAAGTCGAACGAGTTTAACTTTTCTCTAGCTCACGAGCAGCTCATGAGCATAAGAAATTTCTGGGTCAGCGGTGTTTTCGTCTTCATGCGCATACTTCGCAGAAATGCTCTCGAGCATATGCAACTCCATGGAAATAAGTCTTATGAATTACACGGTTTTAATATTTCCCGTTCATTCTTTCAGAAGACATAATTTCTTATTCGAAGGAACAAAGCCCGGTGATTTGAAAAAAGTTAACATGTTTGGCAGGCTGTGGAATAAAGTGTGTGCAGCCGATATTCAAAACTTACATTTTAATCTATAAGTTAAAGAATAACTTAGTTGTGAATTTTTTTTTGGTAAATCACTCATCTTTTAGACCCAGAAATTTGGAACATGCTGGTTAGGGGTTTGTATAGGAATGAAAATTCCATGTCCCTTTCTGGTCCATCATTTACTTGCCATTGAAATTGAAATTTAACACAATTGTCAGTTTCAGAAATAGAAATAAAATTTCAATGGACTAGTAAGGAACGTGGAATTCTCGTTCATACAGAGACGTCCTTACCAACATTTTCCTAATTTCTGGGTCTACAAAATGAATGATTTTACCAGACAAAATTTTTACTCCTGAGTTAACCTTTGACTGCATTTCAGATGTTAATATCCCACTTTTTATTCCAAAGCCTGCCAAACGTTGTACCTTTTTTTGACTCACCTTGTAGAAGAAATTTAGTACAGGTTTGAGAAAAGAGGATGCACGTCAGCGTCATGCGAACCGTAGATAAGTTTAAATCACAGTAGGCTGAACCTCGCATGTAAAGGGCCTCAAATTTGTATCATTGACTATATTCATTATTTTCTAATTTATTACATTCAACCGAAAATAACTTTATTTATTAACTAAACTACAATGCACAGATAGTAAGTAATGTGGTCAGTCTAGCAAGATTGTATTATTTAGGTGTACCAAATAACGCAAACACGAAACCTGTGATTCTCCACGCCTTGAAGAGCTTTTTATATTTGCCTGCTAAGCACGCTTCCACAGAGAGCGTGCAACAGTCTTCCCTTAAGAAACTTAACAATGCTACTTCAAAGTATTTTCCTATTATACTGTTAATAAATTCATTTTCTTGCTGAATAGTTGTCTTATTATGCTACAGGTGTTTAGAGAATTGAAGCGGTTTGATCTTGGATGCGGATTTGGTGGTGGAAAGGATGGCCAAGAAGTGTTAAAGGTAGAATTTCAGTCTCTCTTCATTTTGATCAATACAGTAGTTGCTGGCCTGACGCAAGACAAATCTCTTGAGTAGTTTTTAGCGCCTTTCTGTATGAATTCACACACCGACCGAGTCACTGAAATAGTGGAACTTTTTCGAAAAATCGCCACAATCTAATTATATATCTGATCTTGAAAATATCTTTTCGTGCATTTTTGCCAAGAGCCACATCATGGTTACGGTATCACCGTGATTAAGCGGGGATGAGTGGAGGTTTATTCAATCGATATGCAGTCTGATATTAGATGTATTGCCTGTATTACCTTGCACAAGAACTTGTCACATCAATCACCTCGCAAGACTCGGCAAAGTCTATTGTGATTCTGTCTTCAGTCGACAGTGTAACTTTACTCTACTTACGGATGTTAAATTTTCGTCGTCAACTGCATTTCGTTTCTTACAGTGAAGAATCTGAGTTAAAGGGGCTCCGTCGCCAAACAATAAACAAATCCGTAAACTCGCACGTGTCACCAATTATTCATTGTTCATCCATTGTTTTCTGTAGTTTGTTTGGTTGCTTCACCCAAGCCACCAAAAAGTGACCGTTAAAAATCCACTTATATCCGAGCAATCGTAGAAGATATGAATGTTTGGTTTTTCCTTAGTGAAGTACAATGATTTATGTCCAAACAGCAACTTTCATTTTAAAAAAAATATGAAAATCCTGTGTGATATCACCTTTCAAAAAACTGCAAAAAGATCGTTTTGTTTACATTTTAGCGACGGAGCCCCTTTAAAAGGTGAGATCTCATCTGTATATAAATAGCCTATTGCATTTGATAATCCAACGCGTAGAGGAAGGAAGCAATGCCAAAGAAAGCAATGGTTTTTGCGCAGCTCAGGTCATTCATTCACTTTGGGTTATCTATTTCACTGTTTCAGTGTGAGTCCTTGTTCAGCATAAAAGGGACTCAGGTAATCAGTCTAGCCTGACAGCAGGCTCTCGTCAGTGTGTGACCATCTATTAATCTTCTTGTCTCAACAGAATGCAGGAATCATAACATTAACGAATGCTGACTTCCCGACATATACACGCACAGGTAAGTAAATCTTTTATTCGTTTGTAACCCTTTTGCTCTTATTTTTCTACCTTACTCTCAGTAGACGGTGGCAAGAAACTGACATTTAGAGATATCTTTCATTAAGTTTTCCATTGAAGACGCATTTGTAGCTGGATTTCTTTGTGAATACATCCTTTTGTGGTCGCCTTGTCGTCCCCATTTTCTTGGTCCATGAAAATGATGACAACAAAGACATGGCACGTGCAAGGTATGCTGGTCGCAAAGGCCCCTTAAAGGGAGGTTTTATTATTCAGCATAGCCAAAGAACATTGTGGGAAAACAGCCCCAAAACAGCAGTTATGTCAGTTTTTTACTCTTTACAAAGTCTTTCTACTTTCTTGTAGATTTAGGATGCAGCTCCGATGAAGTTTCACGAAAGCGTCGATCTGTAGAAGGTGAGCCTGTATTATCATGAACTAACTGCAGCTTGCAATGTCCATTCTTTCACGATTGCAGGATCGCATTTACTAAATTTTCACACATACACTGCCTTTTTTCTCCTTTCTTCACTCATTTCATCTCGTTTTAATTTCGTGTTTATGTCATGCTCATCAATTTAAAGATCATCACCCCCATATTAATAAAAACAAGGTCATTGCACCAGTAAGCTCCACATAACCCTTTTTCCTGCCCTAATTGGACAACTTAGTTGTCCTCCCACTCTTTTTAGCGCCGTGTCACCATTACTCCCAAGTGATTTATGTCGAGTCATGCATTGTGTGAGATTAGTTTTCCATGTTAAAAAACTTGTAACATTGCACTCATAAAGGTGCTAAAACTCCTTTCTTCATCATGGACTGGTGAGAAATGTACCTGCAGACTATGTTCATAGCGTTTTTACTCATCTCCCTGGTTATTGTAGTACATTAAAACCTGTTCATTTTTCTGTTTACTTTTGTAATTGGAATAAATCAGTACCTTGTACGTACTAGGGTAAAATCCAACGTTAGATAATGATGATAATAATAATGATGATGATGATGATGATGATTATGATGATAGTGATGATAAAAATGATCCATGCTCTTGCATATATTTCATTGATCATGGAAAATTGTTGTGGCCACTCTGATTTGTTACTCCCAAGCATGTCCGAAGGAAAGTGCCCTGCCAATAGTCCCTTTTCTTTACGACCTTAGCTTATGATTTGCTGTGACCAGTCTCCTTCGAAAATATTTAATAAATTATTCCCTTCATCAAAGCTCTCTCTTCTAATACGCATTCACACGGACACAGTTAAACCAGCTTTATCTAAGCCATGTTAACTTTCGACCGATCAAATACATTCGATTTGTTGGATTGACCAATTAGAAGAGCCCATTCAATAACCTGGTTTAGTTTCAGCTGTTTTGAATTGCATATGTGAATGGGTATAAGAAGGGCCCTTTCAATAACCTGGTTTAGTTTCAGCTGTTTTAACTTGCGTATGTGAATGGGGCATAAGTCTTTGACAAAATGTTTTTGCGCAGGAATGAAATGTTGCGAAGATGGCAAAACTGCAAGGAAGAACCCAAAATCATGCAAAGCTCAAGCATTGGAAAAGAAATTAGATGAAGCTTGTCAAAAGATCTTTATCCGATGCTGTAAGAACAAAGGTAAGTGGGAATCTATTGATAACTCAACTGGACCTGAAGTAAATTTTGCATTTTTTTGTTTTTGTTTTTATTTGTTTCAGTAAATTTATCTACACTGATTTCAACTTGCCTGCTTAAAAGCATAACTAACCTAATTATATGGATCTAGATTACAAATCAAACTTGAAGATCCTATACAAAAGAAAAGAAAACATATAAAAAAGGACTCAGAAATCAAGCGTATGTGCTGAATGTTGATTTAGATTACCAACCTATTTGATTCTTCAAAAACGCTTTCAGTCTCGTTTTGAAAGTAGCTAGCGGAGGAGCAGTTTTGATTTCATAGCTCAACTGGTTCGAAACAGTAACTCCTCGATTCGAAAAGCTCCGATGCCCAGATGAGGTCTTGCACAGTAGTAGAATCCTAAGGTCAGTGCCAGTATTACGTAATGTCCGATTGCAAGAATCGGACAATTTGTGAAACATTGACTGCATATAGGGAGGTGCAAGCCCATTCAATGATTTATATACTATAGAAGCTGTCTCGAAATTAATCATTTCTTTGACCGTTTACGACCCAAGTTGTGATATTAATGACAACAATGCTTTATCGAAGGGGCTGTTTGTAACAACACGAGCTGCCCGATTTTGCAGCTTTTGCATTTTTCTTAGATTGGTATCTCCAGCACATCCCCAGACAGAGCAGCAATATCTAAATGCGGGTCAACTATACTGAAATACATCCTTTGGATGGTTACAAACGAAAGATATGTATTAGAATACTTGAGCATTCCTATTCCTCGTGAAATCTTACCGATAGCAACATTGATTTGCTCTTTCCAATTTAGTAATGGATCAATTTGTACCCCAAGTAAGCTGAAATTGATCTGAGCTGACCTGGCATTTACTGACCCCTTTCCTGCCAGCTTACTTCATTTAGACTCATTCGACCTCACCTGGATAAGACTGCTATTAACTGAACTGTATTTGAGTTGTCCTGAGAAGGTACCCGGGGGGGGGGGGGGGGGTACTTCACATATTTTGGGTACGGGGACGTGCCATCGGGAAGGGTATCGATTTTCGCGATTTTGGTATAAGGACCGGTATCGATTTTCACGATTTTGGTATAAGGAACGGTATCGCTTTTCGCGAGTTGGGTTTAAAGAACGATTTTGGTATACCTTTTCACAGAATTGGTATAAAGTCGGGTATACTTTTTCGCAAAATTGGTATAAGGAACGGGTATGTTTTAAAAGCTTCGATGGCACGTCCCCGACCAAAACCTGGTCAAGTAACCCCCCCGGGAGAAGGTATTGTTGCGCAGTGGTGTAATCCTGCGACTGTGCAATCGAACAGTCGGGCGGACAGTGTTCGATCCCAGGTAGAGTCCCATCACTGGAACATCATGACAAGAGGTCTTGGGCTCGATTAGGCGTTCTTTACTTCTGCGATTCCAGCGCTGAAACCACAACTTCACCTTCACTTTCACCTTCGCCTTCTGTCCTGAACAAAATCGATGTTTGCTGACCTTGTCTGAACCTAACTGCACTGAACTGAACTTGACTGAATTTCGTGGAGCTTTCCTTAACTTGTCAAAACTGATAATCGTGCTTGACTTGACCTAAACTGGACTGGCCTAAACTGCTCTGAACTGTGGCCATGACCTGAAATAAGCTGGATTGAATTGCACCTACCTTAACGAACCTGATGAGATCTGACTTATCTGATTTGACCTTAATTTAACTGCACTATAAATTAGAGTGAACCGTGCTAACCACTTGATTCATTGCCTTGGATTGAAATGCACTTATATGACTTGAAATTGCATCAATTGATATCACGTAAAATCGCATAGCCTGTCACATAGCACATGAAAGAAAGGAATGAAATCGCACAGCTCATGTAGATTGGTTACTGTGCATAATTTTAGCTTCAGTTGTATATATTGTATTTATCAAACTATAATCATGCATTTTCTATCTAGATATTGAGTTTATATATCCAAGCTGATGAGATTATTATGTAAAGAATTTCAAAGAAATGAGCCTCACCCGATCCGACGCCACCCAGCCTGGATAGGGGTCATTTTTATTTGCACCCCTTTAGCCCCTTTAGCTTACAAACTCAACACTAAATAAGACAATAAATATCATATTTACATTAAATATCATTATATAAGGCAAAGCTAAAATTATATACAGTGACCTATCAACATAGCAGCTGCTCTTCCAGGGAGTCGTATTTTAAATTGATTTCAGCTGGTAAAATAACCTTTTAATAGACCTTTTAGCTGTTCTGAAAAGAATCAGAATCGAACAACATTTCGTAGAATTTTCGAATGTGCACAATAGTGATAGAAGCTCGAACGCCACTCGATCGAACGTTGCGTTTAAAAATGTATAAAAATAACGCTCGATCCAAGCTCTTTTGTAGAATAGCTAAAAGTTCTATTGCTTTTTGAATCTACTAAGAGTGTAGGGAGCTCATTGATGTTAATGGGAATATCGTTCCAAGCGTCAAGAGCCGAATAGTTAAAATCTTTCTGACGTATTCAAGATTATTTCTTGGGATTTGTAGGTCACTGCAATTCGTTTTTCCGTAGTTGGAGTGCTGGGTCCTATGCTGATATTTGTCCCATAGGCTTTCGGGACATTGCCTGTTGATTATTTTGTATGTCATACGGAAATTAGAGTCGCTTTCTTTTGATACAAGATCGTCTTGTCAGATTTTTTTATTGAAGCCTTCGTCCTCAAAGAAATTTTTATGTTAATTCATCTTCACCCCAACAGAAAATCGCGGCAGATCAATCCTTGGTGAAGAAGAAGATGACGAAATTGTCGAAGATGATAGAAGAGTTCAGTTCAGAAGTAATTTTCCAGAAACGTGGCTATTTGGTGATGTTGATATAGGGTGAGTGACTTTAACTGATGAAATATGTAATTAGCTTGTAAGCTAAATACCGGGTGAATCAGAAAAGAGGATCCCCGCTTGGAAGGCCACTGCTCCATGAATATCAAAGCAATGATATTGAAAAATGTCTTGTTTTATTGCCGATATGTTCAATTAGGTTCAGTAATTTACCCGGCCTTAATCGGCCATTCCTTCCCGTGGATATGGGTGATTTTCTGCAGAAAGCCCCTTCAAAAAACCTGCAAAAACGAATGAAAACAATGAGCACATTTTCCTTCCTAAAATTGATGACACTCACATAAATTCATGTATTTTGTCCTCTTGGGAGAATGGAATCTCCCTGAATAGGTCATTGATACCAGGGGGAGGACTTGTTCATCCTCCCAAGAGGATAGCACGTGCTAAAGCGTTCACAAGTCATTGCTGTAAGGCATTGTAAGGCAGAAATGTTAGGGAAATCTGTTCATGATTTTAGGCAAGTTTTGAAGGTTTTTTGAAGAGGCTTTCTGAGGAAAATCCCTCATAATTTCAGAATGATTTCAGTCAGGTAAATTTTATAGTAGATTTGAACATTTCTACCATAAAATTATATATTTGCCGATATCACTGTCTTGATATCCAGGGAGCCGTGACCTTTCAAACGGGGATTCTTTTTTCTGACTCACCCGGTATTTTGACACATTGATAAAGTGGTTGATTGATTGATTGATTGATTGATTGATTGATTGATTGATTGATTGATTGATTGATTGATTGAATATATGCCTCAATCATATTCTTTTCGTAGCTAGGCCATTCTTGTTGACTTAACTTTAGGGCGAGTAACTTTAATGTGTATTATTTTATGCTGGAAGGATTTTGTTTTATAAATAATTTGATATAAATTGTGGAATATTGGCGTCTACTGCCGTAAAATGGGTAAGTATGGGTAGGGCGAAAAATTTGGATAAATCTTGATAAAATCTTTGTTCACAGTTTTTCTCTCAAGCTGCAACCACTTGAACTGCCCTCGTTGGCATTTATCAGTTCAGGGCCTACTATTTTCCAGCAATCAACGCTACCCATTTTACCCCAGCCTACCCACTTTACCCCAGTAGACTCTATAATGCTCTACCTTGTAGTCAGCCAACTCTCATCCCGTTTATTATTTTTGCCATAGACCAACTGGTATTGCAACGATGAATGTAAAAGTACCAGATACAATAACAACATGGGTCCTTCAAGCATTTGCTACTAACGCAGAAACAGGCCTTGGAGTAGCCACACCTTATGAGCTCGTTGGATTCAAACCATTTTTTGTGCAGCTCAACCTTCCTTATGCAATGATCAGAAATGAGCAAGTCATGCTTTCTGCAACCGTTTACAATTTTGGCCAAAGTCAAGCTATGGTAAGGCCCTATCACCCTGAGACGTTTTTGATCTTGTTGAAATGTAATTACATAAATCTGCATCCATTTTAACTTTGTGTCTACCCCCAAGGAAATTGCACAGCACCGACAGTCTGATCAGGGGTCTGCCACTGAGTTGCCAGAAAGCTACTCACGTTTTATTGTAAAAAAGTTCTGATTTGAATCAATTTGGTGCACAATCTATCGTCTTCCCAATAATATCTAGGTTATAATATCTTCCCAATAATATAATATGATGTATTGTTTTGATTGTCTGCGGCCTTGTTTTAACTAATTTATCTTCCAGGCAAGAGTATACTTGAAAGGCGCTGAAGGTCTTTGCTATGACTCACGAGAGAACAAAAGATCGACACCGCAGAGGTTACGCATAAAAGGCAACGATGCAGTTACCATACGATTTCCCATAATTCCGCTGGAGATTGGTGAAAAGAATGTCACTGTTATTGCGTACACTTCTGATGGTGGAGATGCAGTAACGAGGCCAATTCGAATCGAAGTTAGTATTCTTTAATAGACGATTACGCTAAAGATGGCGGCAAGGAACTTTTTACCAACATGTATTGCATTCTTTAATCGAATTCCTATAGAATCGTTAAAGTTTTGTAGTTAGAACGCAATGCATCTCGGTGAAAAGTTCCTCGCAGCCATCATTAGAGTAATCGTCTGTTATAGCAACGATCATATCTGGTTTGTGCTTACCAGTTTCGTGATTTTCCCGGGGGGGGGGTACGTGACTTAAATTTGTACGGGGGTGTGCCCACGAAAATTTTTTTTTACCCTGCTCCAGAATTTTTCGCTCAACATGATAACCTGTTCTAGAAAAAATTGGTGAAAAGTATACTCTAAAACATGAAATTTGACCGAAAAACAACCCGATCTAGTAGAATATTCCCCTTTGACATGTTTTGACAACCTGCTCTAGAAAAATTGCCTCATTTTGATGCCCTGTGCTAGAAAAAAATGGTGAAAACGATACCATTAAAAACGGCACATCCCCGTCGGACAAACATACTAAGTACCCCCCCCCCCCCCCTCCCGGGGTGATTTGGTCCTTGACATAATCACTCATAAAAGATTGTGCAAATGTTTATATTGCATTCTATTTTTGATAGCTGGCTTGAAAAGAATTTGAGGCACTGTGCTATTTTCATGGGCGATTTTTTATATTTTAATTGTTTTCTGAATTACGTCGTCTTTTCATTGAAAAACTTCTTGGGAAGTTTTGAAAAAATTACGATCATCGTGAATCCTAAGTTAACGTGATTGACTTGAAATATATGAAGCCCGTCTTTGAATAGGAAAAACGGAAGCCTAAACACGCCATTGGTTTCTTTAGCTTTCGTCACGCATTGGATTAGGGAAAAACGGAAGCCTAAACACGCCATTGTTTCTGTGGCTTTGCCTCTTTCGTCACGCATTTGGATTAGGCTATTTATGATATAAACCTAATTTTAAAACTGAACAGTTCCATTTTAAAAATACTTAACCATTCTCCGCCACCTGTGTATAAACATAGGAGATCTCATCTTTTAACCCAGGTTACTCACTTTAATGAAGGAAACGTTGTACAATCTTTAAGAAAAATAGTTTTGTGAAGGTCTACAACAGTAATGAACAAAAAATTGTAGCATTTCTGGTTTATGATTTAGCATTTTGGTCGATTTGCGAAAGTTAATTCTAAAATGTTCGCATTTTTTCGAACTCGCGAAAGTTTCTTCCCTTAAAGTAGCTATTGTTGCAACCTTTTCAAAGATTGACACAGTATGCGAATCTGTTATATGACCAAAAACTTCGATGTTAAAGGGATTGAGTCATGTAACGTAGACTGCGTATACCCAAACTACAGGAATCTGCTGAATCATGGTTCTCGATGGCGCATCTGATTGGCTAACGTTCTTGTAAAATGAAACTGATCACATGAAGCGCATTGTGCAATAGCAGGTCCTTCTAGTTGGTTAGGAGCGATAATTGATCTTTTTCACATGGGTTACATGTTGCTATTGTTTCCGTCGCACAGCAAAATGAAGCTATTCATTTCGTTTCCCGTCATCATGAATTCAGTTTATATTATATTTTTTAGCCTGAAGGAACAGAAGAAGTGAAAACAGTTTCAGAACTAATCGACCCAACAGCAACCGTTGGTTCAAAACAACAAACACTGCAGCTAAGTGCCGACATACCAGCAGATGCAATTCCAGGCTCAGAAAGTGCCACTTTCTTCATAACTGGGGATCTACTTGGCCCTATCGTTACAAAGCTACTCAAAAATGTTCAAAAGGCATTGCGCAATCCGGTGGAAGTGTACCAAGTCAGTGCCACAGAAACGTTCACTGTTAACGTGCCACAAACGTACACTTACACGTACACGGAGACATACACGGAATATTATCGCACTTACACACGATCGTGTTATTGTAACGTTGGTAACGGTGGATGCATGCGTTCACGCACAGCATCGAGGACAAATCAGAGAACTGGCGTGCGGCAGGTCCAACGCACACGCAGTCGAACTGTTTGGAGAAAACGTGATCGATTTGTCGTACAAGGCATGGCTCCTAATGTTTATGTTTTACGCTACCTTCAAAAAACAAAACAGTTGACTGAAGACGTGAGAAAGACAGCTGAAGGATACATCAAAGAAAGTAAGTCGGTATATTCTGCCTCTTAAGGAATATCCATTGCCAAATTGTAAGCAAATCTGTAAACACCATTGTTTTAGGAACGTATCCATTGTTCTCTGCAGTTTGTTTGTTGGCTTCACCGAAGCTACCAAAGAGTAACCCGTCAAAAATCCTCTGCCAAAAGTTTTCGGAAAATCCATATTTTTGAGGTCTACAAAATCAGTAAAAATTATATGGATCCAAATTAGTGAGGGACTGCCGTTTAAATCGCTCAAGATGAGCAATGGTTGTTTTTCTGGAACTGTAATATTTGACAAATTTTTGATACTATTTGAGCTCTTTGGCATTTTTCGAATAATCTACACCAATTCATAGATAAATTCCTTCAAAACGGCAAACCAATTTCGAGGTTAACCTTCTTGGAAACATCCCCATTTTCAGGTAGACTTAGTAGAAACATTGCTCACAATGTCATACCATAGCCCGTACTTTCTGAAAGAATACCTCCTAGGAGCGTGACTTTCAGAAGGCATATCAATCTGTAAGTTTGTAGGCAGAAACACCACAACACGACGAAGAAGCAACAAATGTGTATGAATTTATATTTTACCAACATTTTGTCATGCCATGCAGGACTTCTTCAGGGATGTTATGTAATAGAGGGGGGCTTTGGGGGGTACTAGAACCCGCAAACCCGGACCAAAATTAGCAAAAACCCGAAAACCCGCAAGCAAAAAATTCCAAACCCGAAATTGCACTTCGGAACGCAACATTTCAATTTTCGGTAATAATCTTCTACTATTTCCGACATTTTCGTTCTCATTGACACTCTGTGCATCGTTTCAAGCATTCGGAAGCTGGTTTTTCGATCTCAGCTAACTAAAAGGGAATTCATGACTTCGAAAACCCGAAAACATTGGAATTTTTGAAAGAAATCCCGAAACCCGAGCATCAAAATTGGCCAAACCCGCAACCCGTGGAGCATCTCAAAACCCGAAAACCCGCACGATTTAGACGCAAAACCCGAAACCCGAGGGCTAAAATTGGTCAAACCCGCAACCCGTGAAACCCCAAAGCTCCCCTCGTAATAGTTTTATCAACGATTTGAATATCAGTCTATGTTATGATTTGGCACTGATAGCTGAATGTTGTCCCACTTCTTCATCGTTCACTATATGTTATGATTTATATTTTTAACAGGCTACAGGCGTCTTCTGGGACACAGAACGAAAGATGGATCCTTTAATGTTTGGGGAAATACAGAGGCAGGAACTGTTTGGTAAGTGATTTTGGAATTTTCTCAAAGTAAATTTAAGGAATTTCCAAACCTAGCGTTGGGTGGCTGTACAGTTGGTGAATCTAAACGGTGGTACCAAATCAAAGCTTAAACTACCCGTGTGTAGTAAGAACAATCATTTACGTATAGTTCATAGCACATAGAAGCGTTTTGGTGTTTCTGGTATTTCGAAAAAATGTATTGTGTTTTGGTGCGATTGTGTCAAAAACTGAATTATCACAGAGATCATGCATGTTTTAACGATATTTTGAGTTTCACTGGCATCATCATTATACGATAAAAGTGCATAACTATGATACAATATGCTATACACGCTGCTATTGAAAACCTTTTACGAAATATCTTACGCTGTTTAAATGATCGATTTAAAACTTTCAAAATTATCAGTAGCACCGATTTCTACCTGAAGACTGTTCCAGAGACCATGAGCAACAGGAGGCAAAATGACTGATTTCAATGAATGGCCTACTGGGCTACTCTCATCGTGATTTGTCTGCGTAGTTAAGTCATTCTGCTGTTAAGACATAATGACAACTCACTCAAGTTCTTCTTTGTCGTTTCCTAATCTCGAAATTACTGCCTGAATCGCATTTTCCAAGCCAACACCATCAGTATCACAGCTCGAGTCCTTTTTAACTGCCATTATTCTGCATCAGCGGTTTCTGAATGAAGCTTCTCTCCTTCGCAAGCAATCTTTCAAAAAGACGTTCGCCAGATTGCTTGCGGAGGAGTGAAAAATCATTCAAGATGGCGGTCGGTTTCGGTTGTGTAGGTTTGGAAAATAAGATTCAGACAGTAATTGCAAGATTAGAAAATGACACAAAAGACTAAAGTTCCCATTATATATTAATAGACGATTACGCTAAAGATGACGGCGAGGGACTTTTTACCAAGATGCATTGCATTCGAATAACGAATCTTTAACGATTCTATAGGAATTCGATTCAAGAACGCAGTGCATCTTGGTAAAAAGTTCCTCGCTACCATCTTTAGCGTGATCGTTTATTGCCAATTCAAATCATTATGTCTCATGTTGCTCATGCAGAGACATGTTGCGGCGTAAGGGAAACATTGAGCATCTAATGTTTTGTTCTTGAAACGAGGTACATTTAACATAAACAGAGCCAAGGTATTGGTAGCCTACGCGTAGGCTAAGGTATTGACCTTCCAAGGGAAGAAAGGAGAAGATCCGATTACCCTTATTTTTCTAAGTAGATTTTCTATTGCTAAGGAACTTCTGATTCAAATATACAGGGACATTTTTCATTATGACTTGAGGCTTAGCTTTATCATTTTCGCTTTCAGGCTTACGGCTTTCGTAGCACAAAATTTACAGCATGCAAGTGAATTTATTGAAATTGACAACTCAGTCATTTGTGGCACTGCAGATTACTTGGTCAAGAGCCAAAAAGCATCTGGAGCCTTCTTAGACGATGGAGAAACTACTACCAAAGGAATGATGGTAAGTTATAAGTTGTATCAATAGACCTTTTAGCTATTCTAAAAAAGAGCCTGGATCGAACGTTGTTTTTATACATTTTTATACGCGACGTTCGATCGAGTGGCGTTAGAGCTTCTATCACTATTGTGCACATTCGAAAATTCTACAAAATTTAGCAAAATGTTGTTCGATTCTGATTCTCTTCTGAATAGCTAAAAGGTCTATTGTCCTGCTGATCACTGATCTGTAAGTTTTTCCATATTCGGTAGTTCTCGATGTATGACAGAATGAAATTTAAACGAGGAAGTTGAATAGGAAATATTTCCAGAATGAAACTTCATTCCAGAAGAAAATGATATTGATAATATCAATGATATAAACAATATGCGAAAGATATAAAGAATTGATATAAATAATAAATTTCATTCTGTGATACATCGAGTAATAGCATGGGTAGTTAGACACTGCTGGTGTGCTTCTATGGAGGAGCGCTGGATGATATGTATCTGCGGGGGAAATTTTTTGTAGTACTGCGGAGGAGATATCGAAAGGACGAAAATATTAATTAAACTATTAAAATTCTTCTCTCTCCTTCTCTCTTCGCTTCCGATCTCCTCCGCAGTACTATAAAAATTTTCCCCGCAGATATCTCCTCCGCAGTACTATAAAAAATTTCCCCCGCAGATATCTCCTCCGCAGTACTATAAAAAATGTCCCCCGCAGATACATATTATCCAGCTCTTCTCCATAGAAGCACACCAGCAGTGTCTAACTACCCATGGTAATAGCCCCATATTAATAGACAATTCCTCAAAAGATGGCGTCGTAGGGCATTTGACCAAGATTCTTTGTGTTCTATAATGGAATCAACTGAGATTTTATAAAAATTCGATCATTAAACGTAATGCATCTTGGTCAAATGCCCCCCCCCCCCCCCGACGCCATCTTTTCCGGAATTGCCAAGATTCAGACTGTATCTTTTATTTTTCAAATTTCACCTTTGCTTCAGTCATCTGGATCAAAATCAGTTGCGATTCCTTTTCAGGGCGGTACAAAAGGAGATCCGGCGATGACTGCGTTCGTCCTCATATCACTTCTGGAACTGAGATGTGATAAATCAACAATGGTAATTATTTCTTTTACGTTCTTGGTTTTTTTACTGACAAGCACGTTGAATCTTTTTAAAACAGTCGTATGAAAATGGCTATGACATCTTACCTTTGACTACATGGCTCAAGAGAAACTCTAGCTACTTTGCTATAATTCTACCGTTGGACTTTTCTGAAATCTTCAATACTTTCAAAATTACAGCGTCTTTTATATTTCAACTGATTTGAGGATGTGACGTAATCAGCTTTCTAAATAGTAAGCCAGAAGAGTGACCGACTTTTGCTTGATGCTATATTGTAGACATTCATAAACTATGGATTTCCTGAAAATGAGTTCATGTTTTGTCAGAAAGTTTAGAAATAACAATGCGTTTAGGTCTCTTTAAAAGGTTTTCTTGAATTCTTAAAAGGAGGATAAACATTCTAATTCCAAAAATATTGATGATTTCAGAAAAGTCTAATGATAAAATTATAGCGAGAAAGCTAATGTTTCTTTCAAGCCATGCAATTCTAGGATATAATTTTACACAAACTTTTTAAAGATTTGGAACCTGTGCTCCACCAAAGAATGCCAGCATTTTTCTGGAAATTATTTCCTTTTCAGAAAATATCTGGTGCTGTTCAAAAGGCTCAGGAGTATCTTGAGAAGAAACTGCCTTCAATGAAGCGTTCATATGACCTAGCAATTACCTCATACGCTTTGGCAATGGTGAATAGTGCAAAGATTACTGAAGTATTGAAAACACTAGAGAACATGGCATCAAAAGATGAAGGTAACGACACAATCATTGTGAGGAATTACGAGAGAAATATCAGAAATCAAACTGAAACCTCAGTAAGATGATGGAATAAAAATTTTACAAATTTGGTTAAAAATAGCTTTCCCTGAACAAGCTCCAAAACAGTTCGATTCCTTTTTGACACACCCAGAACACCTAAATGGACGTACCAGCCTTTTCTTCAAGAGCTCCCAAGATTTTCAAATCTTTTTTCATACGGGTCCCTCCCTTTCTCGTTGATGCAATCGCCATGCTCGTACTGTGTGTTCAATGCACGCAGTTTCGCGCGTCATAATTGTGACGTCACATTGCCCAAGTCAATGTCGCGCTAAACTTGCAAAACTACTCAACTTTGACACACAATTTTCAGTACTTAAACTGATAATTTCGATTTGAAACTTTCACAAAATGTTTATAACATTATAAGTTATTTGAAAAGATTGAAAATTCAATGTCGAAAATTTGGCTGCATAAGGCCTTTAAAGGTAATGTGTAAGTACATCGGCTTTGCGGGGGGCATGCCAATTTTAAGTGATATTTCAAGTGATCACTATGGTAAAGGAACTCACTACGTGGCAAGGAGTCATCTAAGCAGACTGATGATTTACTTGCGGTTGCGCTTTCGGAGCTGAAATTTTAGTTTGCATGTGCTCTTTTAAATTCTGCCCATCACTGTGCGCTCTTCGAGGCTCTTCGTCAGCATCGTGTCAGCATATTTTGACAAGAGTGTATATGCGGCTGTACTTACTTGAACACATTGCCTTTAACTAAAATATATTTCGTTTTTAGCTGTAAAAACAGTTCATTGGCCATCAGAAACAGAATCTTCAACGGTCGAAGCTACTTCATATGCACTGCTTGCTTTAATGTTAAGGCAGAAGACAACATATAGCAAAGGAGTTATCAAATGGCTTACACAACATAGAAATGCAGAGGGTGGCTTTTCATCGGGCCAGGTAAGATGTTGGACAAAGTATGTTAGAAAATTATTCAGAGGCGAGAAATAGTCATGGCTCCATGGCTGTGAGCTAGAGAAAGGTTCTGCTTGTCAATGTCATACTTGAGGAAGGTTTAGAACAGGGAGCGCCGAAGGAAGGCTCCCTGGTTAGAAAATTTATAAGAAACCTAGAAGCAACAGCAACTGGTTTATAAATTTTAGGGTTATAGACTCCGTTTACATATCCCAGACTGGCACGGATCGGCCTTGCGTTTACACGGGAACGCTCAGGATCGATCCGCTATCGGTGCTAATTTGGGCTTTCTAGGAAAGCGTTCCAGTTTGGAATGGGTCTCGTCTCGTGTAAACATGTGCAAATTACGTCATCGATCCCGGATAGGAAGTGATGCTAGTCGCATTGTTGGTCAGCTTTTGTTTGGCTTCAGCAATTCCATTGATTTCTGCGCTCTTTGTTTTAACACAAAGAGGTGAAAACACAGCGAACAGTTTTCTTTGTATCACGTAGGTGGTAATCAAAGCAGATCCAGCCGGATCCGATCCGATATAAACGCAAGATATTTTGGGATCGGTACCTTGTAAGTGCATGCGAAATGTTGGGATCGATCCCAAACTGGATCCACTCTCTCCGTGTAAACGAGATCATAAACAACGCGATGAGTTTGAAAAATCTGGTTACTTGATTTGATCAAATGAGGAAGGCTTAGCAAGCGAATTTGAAAAATCGGTTAACGTTGTTTATACCCATTTCATTTCAAGTGACCATATACAATTGGGAAATCATCTTTTTGTTGTTGATATAGTCACGCGTAACATGGTACGAAGTTCTTAACTTGTATGACAAAACTTTCCCCAAGAGGACAATCACGTGAGAAGTGGGTGTAATCAACATTCACCTAGACTGCGTTCACACGATGTCGGCATATTTTGAAAACGGTGAAAAATATGACGGTAGCAAAATTTGATCTAGCGTTCACACGATGCTGTTAAATTGTGCCGGCTAGAGTTTCGTTTTCAAAATCTACCGTTTTCAAAATCTGCCCGCAAAAAATGTGCCGTTTTCATGTGAACCGTAGACCTATCCGTCACATTTTTCACCGTTTTCAAAATATGCCGGCATCGTGTGAAAGCAGTGTTAATTTGTCTATTGGTATTCTTAGGAATGTTTGCTTGTTTCCTTCTTTCTAACATTAGCACATCGCGCTTCAAGTTTGCCTCCACCTCCAAACCAGAACTTTAGCATTTTGGCCTAAGCAAAGTCTCGTGGCTCATTTTTCACTCTGGTATGTATAACATTATTTGGATGATGTAATAATGAAGAAAAGTTACACAATAGCGATTTTTGGCTTTCATAATTGATTTGAAATATTCAACTTATAACAGTGTTTTACAATGCGAAAATCTTTACTTTTCCCTTCAGGACACAGTTGTTGGCTTACAGGCGATTTCTGCGTATGCCTCTGTAGATCCATTGCTTAATCTAAAAGTCGCAGTGACGTCGACGGCAGATGCAAGCTTCTCCAAAACATTCCGCATCAACAAGAGAAATGCACTTGTACAAGAAGAAATAGAGGTTAGATTTAAAGGGAATCTAAGCATAACGGGTGTCCCAAAATGATGTATTATTGTTTGATTGCTTACATGTCCATAACCAATGAACCAATTTTCGAACACTTTGTTTTATTTGATTGCATAAAGGCTAAATTGTATTTTAAGATGTTGGTTGTGGGTTTGCCAGTTTTTGAAAATTGGTTCATCGGGTATGGACATATAAGCAATCAAACGATAATACATCATTTTGGGACACCCGGTATATAGGCCGTTGATAAAAATAGCCGTCCGGAGACAATAGGCTATGACACGTGCCGCACCATATTTGAGTAACTGATCTACGTTATCAGGATATACTGATATCTGCTAATTGTCTGCTTAGAATTGATTATTAGGTACATGATAACTTTGCTGAAACAAAGAATATGGCTGAACATCGATGGTGAAGATTCGAAAACGGACTACACAAGACACTCTTCAAATAAGAGCCTTTATACTTTGAAATTAGTCTTAGTACCTTTAAAATAAGAACCAATTTCAGCCAAACTGTGAAAAAAGTAGGTTCTTGTATGTGGGGATTTACTGTATTCTATGTATCACGAACACTGCAAGCGCACAATGAACAATCAATGTAGTGTTTGCCTTCCACGGATAACAACTTAAGACGCGATGAAAGGCTTCTTCTACAAAATATACGATTACGCTAAAGATGGCGGTGAAGAACTTTTTACCAACATGCATTGCATTCTTGAATCGAATTCCCATAGAATCATTAAAGATTCGTAATTAGAACGCAATGCATCTTGGTAAAAACTTCATCACCGCCATCTTTAGCGTAAATGTCTTTTGTGCAGAGACTTTTAATAAGCTACAACTCAGCGTAAGGAAGATAAGGCTCAAATCCTTACTGGTTGCCAGAGCATGCGGAAATCATCCAATTTCATGCTTGTCAGCCAATGAGATCACCGCTCTCTAACCACTGGAGACAAAATCGGTCGTTTGAGGTAAATTTTCTAGTACCCTCACTAAAACTGAAATGGATGCTAAAATACTTCAGCTATTTGCAATTTTTTTTAATAAATCAGTTGTGGGGATGTCCGTCCAGAGTTGTTTACATGTTTAGGCACACAGCTTGTTTGGGGCCGGAGCTGCGTTCATTTTCCGGTCGAAGAATATTGACCTTCGTTGAAATATCTATAGAAATCGCTACAAATGAGATATACAGATAAGAATTTCAGCGATTATGCATACTGACCTGAGCAATAACCGAAACTCTTTCACTGCTATCATATCTCAAAATTGGAGGAATTTTCTAACGATTTCTGGTAGAGACATCATTTGGGCCTAAGCTTGTCCTCGCTTAAAACTCGTTCCATCGCACTTAAAAAGTAATGATAAAATTCTTGAGCTAGATAATGCGCTTACCCATGACTCAGACACCAGTTTGACTTCATTTGCCTTCTTTAATTTGCCAAATTTTTTGTAAGAAACGACCAGTTGTGGGCGAATTGCTCGTGGAAAAACTTTCCTCGGTCCATATTTTTCTCTACACAAATTCTCCGCTTCAAACAACAAACAGTGAACTTTGACATTGTATCATAAAAGTCTTGCATCACAGAACATTCCGATAGAACGATTCCATGCGCTTTAGCGAGGCACTCGTGAATTGTATTCACGCATTTCGTTCGTTTCGTTCTTATTTCAATCAATACAAAACATAAAAAGAACAAAACATTGTTTTAGGTTCGCTAAAAAAGATACCCGGTTTTGCATTTTTGTTTGTTTGCATTGACTGATTGAACCAAATGCGTGAAAACAATTCACGAGTGCCTCGCTAAGGCGCATGGAATCGTTCTATAGGAATGTTTTGTGATGCAAGACTTTTATGATACAAAGTTCACTGTTTGTTGTTTGAAGCGGATAGACTGTGCAGATAAAAATATGGACCGAGGAAAGTTTTTGCAATTCACCCACAACTGGTCGTTTCTTACAAAAATTTGGCAAATCAAAGAAGGCAAACGAAGTCAAACTGGTGTCTGAGTCATGGGTAAGCGCATTATCTAGCTCAAGAATTTTACCATTACTTTTCAAGTGCAATGGAACGAGTTTTACCAGAAATCGTTAGAAATTTCCTCCAATTTTGAGATATGATAGCAGTGAAAGAGTTTCGGTTATTGCTCAGGTCAGTATGCATAATCGCTGAAATTCTTATCTGTATATCTCATTTGTAGCGATTTCTATAGATATTTCAACGAAGGTCAATATTCTTCGACCGGAAAATGAACGCAGCTCCGGCCCCAAACAAGCTGTGTGCCTAAACATGTAAACAACTCTGGACGGACATCCCCACAACTGATTTATTAAAAAAAATTGCAAATAGCTGAAGTATTTTAGCATCCATTTCAGTTTTAGTGAGGGTACTAGAAAATTTACCTCAAACGACCGATTTTGTCTCCAGGGGCTAGAGAGCGGTGATCTCATTGGCTGACAAGCATGAAATTGGATGATTTCCGCATGCTCTGGCAACCAGTAAGGATTTGAGCCTTATCTTAGCGTAAGGACGTCTAACAATGTATCTGCTCTGAGGAACATTATGAACAATATTTATATATAAGATTTTAATATGTTCGATACTGCAAAACTGTTTTTTAGACATGCAATTGTAATCTGTGTATATATTTCTTTTTTCAAGCACCTTTCTTTTCACAGGACAAACATTATTGATAAGAGTGACTTCGTAATTATTAGAGGTTTTTATCGTGTTAAAAATCTCAGTATTATTGATTTATTATTATTTATCTATTCTATAACGTTATTCTCTTACTGATGAACTGTCTTTGATATTCAAAGGTGCCAGTTGGTGGAAACATCGTGGTAAAGACCGGTGGAGTTGGCACTGCAGAAGCTCAGGTACTATCCGTATGCCTAAATACAGCATAGCTTCCAAATCTTTAAAAAGGCTGGTGTAAAATTCAGTGACCTATTTCTTTGAACTGAATGACTTCAAAGAAACTTAAGCTATTTTGCTATAATTCTACCGTTGGACTTTTCTGAAATCTTCGATATTTTCAGAATTAGAGTGTTTTTTTACCTTCTCAAGAATTCAAGAAAAATTACAAAAAAATTAAAACCATCATAATTTCTAAACTGTTTGAAGCAACATTAAATAATTTTGAAGAAATTCATAGTTTTCTGGATGTCTACAATATGGTAACAAGCAAAAGTCTGTCACTTTTCTGGTTTATGATTTAGAAATTTGATGACGTCACACCCTCAAATGAGTTGAAATGTTAGCCTGCGTGCAGACTTTACTTTCCACTGCGAAGGAGAGTCTATCAGGATCTCGTAAAGTCTGCGAATTAGCGTCCATTATCAAGTTCTAAATGAAAAGTTTCTCCTTCGAAGAGGAGCGCAATAAATTGACACTTCAAACAGGAAGGAAGAATAATCCCTATCATGCAAAGAGAATCCCATCCCACCCACAAACTTCAGAGCCTGCAAACTGCAGAGGTAATAGGCATGAAAGACTCACCAGTGATTCAAGAACCCCACTTGCTGACACATGTCTAAGCTACGGGTACTACCAACACACCATTACCCATCTGATGATCAGCTCATCAAATGAAAGTTTTGGCCTAGCCTGAAGTAAACATTCTGTCCTCGGGGCGGAGAAACTTTCAAAGAATTGCCTCGTGATCGTTGTAGACTTGCTTCACCTTTAGAATATGCTTGACTGTTTATAATTCCTTCAAAACAAAGTTTCATCCCAAGTTATCAAGTCCCGAAGACAGGCAAACTGGGCGGCACACTTCATCATCGGTGAACTCGTTTACCACGCACAGCAACTTCCTCAATTTTGAATTTGCGAAAACGGTTTCGTGTTGTGTCGCAAACAATGACCACAAAGAGTTGCGAAAAACGTGACAATCCTGTCGGCTTTTGATTGGGTCCTTAGAATCTCAAACTAAATACTGATTGGCTAACAGACAATAGCCGGACAAAGGCGAGTATCATTGCGCAAGATCTCAGAGCTCAATAATGGACGCTAATTCGCAGACTTTACAAGATCCGCCTTGCCTAAATACTTTGAAAACAATATTGACTATTTTTATCATTTATGTATTTCTCTTCCTAACTCTTATTCTTTGGAATGTCATGCCTGATACAATAAAGAGTGCTGAAAACGTATTCAGATTTAAGAAAGGCATACAAGCCTGGAATGGAGACAAATGTAGCTGTAAACTATGTAAATAGGTAGATCAATATTCTAATTTTTTCCCCTTTCTAGAATGTAAATAGTTGGTATTAATTAGTTGTGTACATAATTATCTATGTACCGGGTGTCCCACAAAAAAACGCAACAGATTTGAAAAATTCTACTGCAAACTGTTTCATAGTCATTATCCAACAATTATTATTATTCAAATCTGCAATAATTAGATTAAATTTTGATATGTTTTTCAGTATTTTTGGTGACTTGGTTGTAGAGTTAAAAATCAGCAAACTTCAAAATTGCCCCCAGGTCAAAACCAGAGCTGCTGCATTAACAATGGAGAATCATAATGTAAAAATGACAATCCCTGCAATTGCAAAACATTGTTTACTAACATTGTTAACAACAAAAGTGTTGGCAAACACACAATTTAATTGAACATTGAACAGACACTTTCATAAAGCTCTGTCAAAACAACCTCGTCCCCAGGGCCTTTTGTCATATGACAAAAGGCCCTGGGGACGAGGTTGCTGTCAAAACACAGCCGTGCTTGATGGTTGCTTGCGTTTTCTAAACTGACTAGGCCATTATCAGATGTATACTTTCAATTATAAATGAGTACTGAGAGCTCCATCGAGAGTGGATAACTTATGAATCAGCAAGAGATCCCTTTGTTACAGTTTCTAAATGAAGTTGTGTGCTTGTTCATAATTACGTGACGTGTCAGCTATTGCCATTCTTTCAATTTTACAGTATACTTTGCAATAATGCTGGTAGCTCTGGTTTTGCCCTGACAGCAAATTTGAAGTTTGATGATTTTTAACTCTTCATTCAAGTCACCAAAAATTCTGAAAAATATATCAAAATTTAATCTAATCATTGCAGATTTAGATGAAAATAATCATTTGAGTATCAATTTGAAACAGCTTGCACCAGAATTTTTTGAATCTGTTGCGTTTTTTGGGACACCCGGTATATTAACTATCCTGCTACCAACAGTAAATAGAGAGATTATTATATTATTGTTATTATTAGTATTGATCTCCGGCATTCTTGCTTTAAGTTAGATGTTTCTTTCGAACTCTCGTTATAGGGATCGTACAGAAATCACTTTTTCTTTGTAATAGAATGCTGTTAAGATTTGGAGATTCTTTTGTGAGTTGGGTGCAATAGACAAAATTCGGCAGACTTACTGCGTTGTACTACTTTTTGCATTCGTGGTACAAGTTTTCATGACACGAAATATGTTAAACAAATCAAAAGATGTTTTATCAAGAGGAGACTGGTCACATGACTTGAATGATTTGTCTATCAGTGACGGCAGATTTTATTTTAGAACTTTCGATATACCTCTTTATTTTCAATTTAGCTTGCAAGTTTTGTTTGCAGGTTGCAGGCTTTACTTGTCCAAAACTGAAATCTCTTTTGAAATAATTATTTTGGTGAGCAATGGCTACTATTCAAGTATTCTTCTGGTTGTACCATATTATATCGAACTGAGGAAAAAATCACTTACAAGATTATTTGAAGCTTTTGCCAAAATGGAAATGCTTGCCTCTGCTGGTCCCATAGATATAGCTGGTCCCTTTCTCCCTCAGTCGTGGGGAGATTTTAAATAGCTTCATAACGTAGATAGATTGCAAATCAGGCCTTGTTTTCTTAACAGCATTGATATTGGGGCAAACAGAGGGGAAACGGAATCACAATTTTTGAAAAGTTTCACAACGATTTTGCAAGTGATTGCAGACTCCACTGTTGTGCACAAACTATGCTCGTTCACATTTGTTTTTTCTTTAACAAGCCAAGAATGGATTAGCTTTGTACATAATTTGTTTTTGATGTTAATTTTCTATTTCATTTTTCAGTTGGAACTTCATTACAACGTACCACAACCAAAAGCAAGAGTCTGTCCTTTCAGAACAAAATATGATGTGAGCGAATTAAACTCTAAAGATTCTTTTGGATATGAGCTAACTGCTTGCGTGAGGTAAGTTGATTACTTGGACTTCATTCTGTATCTTCATACTGGGTGCGCCAGGAGCAATTCAGAATAATTTTTCTTTTGCCGGTAGCAAGCAAAGCACTCCCTAAACTTTTTTTGAAACCCATCGTTCAAGTTGAACAATTTTAGTTACAATTTTCCAGCACTTACTGACACATCTACCAAAGCTGGACGAGTGAAAACCATATTACAGCGATCATTTTGCAAATTTTGAATGCGACAAACACCTAAGTTGAGTCTTCTGGTGACTGTAACCTGCTGAAATTGAGTTCCTTTATTTTCCTCCTTCGTTTCTTTTTTTGGTTCCTTCCTGTTCCTTCTCTCCTTCCCCCCTTTTTGTCTTTGATTTTCTTTTTCCCCTTTCTAAGAAATTTGAGCATTTTAGCTACCTTCCTGGTAGCGCCGCTACCACGCTACTTCATTCTTTTGAGCCCTGAATCGTGGAACCTAGTAGAGCAGTGGATAGATTTGATGAATCGAATTTTGCTTGATGGCAGAAAGACTGAAGCATTTTTGTGATTTTTCTAAAGTTTTTATGAACAAAGTAATGTAGATGAATTCAACTTTACGAAAGTTCGTTTGCTATGAAATGGCCGAAAAATGGCTTGAAATACTGAATCAAATCACAAGGAATCTCTTAGGACCTGTTTGTATGTGCCCTTCACACAGGCTGGTTGGATAAGTGAGCTTATTTTACTCGTGTGCTTATATCAAGGGTGTTAGGACACGGATATTTTAATTACGTATTTATTTACCTTGTTTTGATCTTCATCTTGTTTTCTTGTTTTGTTTTCTTCTCTGTTCTGTATCCTCTTGCTGATGTAAATGCCTCGTGTTATATGAATATATCTTCCTTGTATTACTGTGTCTTAGCGCGCCTTCGTAGAAGAAAGGTTTCAAACCGCAATGCCATATTAAATACTGACTCACCCGGTATGTTTTAGACTCATTGCTGATGGTTGGTTTCCTCAAATCTGACATTATAAGGAAACTTCGAGAATAAATGAATGCGTTGAAAGCATGTCCTAATTTTAGAAATAGCCTGAGCCTAATACTCAGTTGGTTAAAGTCGGAAAATCCTTTACCATTTAACCTCTCGCTGTTTTATTTCATCAAATGACACAGAAAATTTTCATCCCGATTTTTTCCCCTTGAATTTTGTGTAAGAACAGTGAATTGCTCTTCACAGCTGTCTTCGGAGGATATGTTGCCCTCAGATTTACTTTCTATTGTGTCCCATATAAAGCATCTCGCCTGCAGGTTTACAGGAGATTTCTCGTATGCTAAAAAGTTAAGGCCTTGCCAGTTCAGTTGCATTTAAATATATAGAATGGCACATGAAATGTGGCTATTAAACTCTGTCTCAAATTTTTTGTGACAACGCAAAATTGCTCACAGTGAACTCTTCAATTTTCCTTATTGGCAGGGATTTTAACGTGGCATCTCATTTAAAACAGAGATGTAGTCCCCTGGTATTTGCAGCATGCAGGTAAATGGTTCTTATTTTGATAGGAATGTTGGGAAAGATGAAGTTGGCACCACTGTCCTAGAAATTGGAGTTCTCACTGGCTTTGTTCCTGTTCACAAGTCATTTGAAAAGGTATGTCAAAAGATGCTTCTATGTTTGGAATGACCGTATGCGATATTCCAGCAAAGTTTAATTTAGGCCCTCATTTAACATTTGAATGAAACCTTTTCAACAAAATTACGGCATGTGATCTTTGTTTCGTTTCCATTTCGACGAAATTGAATATGAACATTGTAAGGAGAGTCTAGGTCCGTTCATTTTGAAAGTGTTGTTCTAATGTCGAAATACTGTATGCCTTTTCATTCTCTACGTTGCTAGCACCAGAGCTACAAATTTCCCTTTTTGTGAACTCACATCAGATGTTTCGGCATTGCTTCGAGTCGTTAAATGCATTTAGTCATGTTTAATGGACTGCGTATACCCAAACTTCTAGAATCTTCTGACCCATATGGTTGTCGATGGCACATCAGATCATGGGCAATAATGCACCGTTGATGTGGCCTATATTATGATCAAAATTGTATTTTTACTCACTGTGTTGCTTCTCTTCCACAAGATTGCAAGTAAAGCGCTTGATAAAGTGCTACTCCTTCGTTCTTCTCTCGTCACAACAAGGAATCAAATGCCTCCAATATTCAAATACAGTTGAAGAGAAGTTTGAAATGAGACGTATCGCTGCGTAGGAGCTCCAACCGTTTCAACTGTATTTGAATATTGGCTGCATTTGATTCCTTGTTGTGACGAGAGAAGAACTAAGGAGTAGCAACATTATCAAGCGCTGTACTTGCAATCTTGTGGAAGAGAAACAACACAGTGAGTAAAAATACAATTTTGATCATAATATAGGCCACATCAACGGTGCATTATTGCCCATGATCAGATTGGCTACCGTTCTTGTGAAATGAAACTGATCACATGAGATGCATTGTGCAATAGCAGGTCCTTTTAATTTGTTAAGAGCGATAAGTGCTCTTTATCATATGGGTCACATAGTACACGGCAAAGCAGGTATATTTATCATGATCCAATGCCTTTGGTGAAGGTGAAGTTGCGTTTTTCAGCGCCAAGTGCTGGGATCACAGAAATAGAGCAGAACTAATCGAGTCCGCGACCCCTTGTCATGACGCTCAAGTGGTGGGGTCCTACCGGGTATCGAACCCACGCCGCCTGACTGTTCTGGCTGCAAAGTCAGGGGATTACACCACTGCGCCACAACACCTTTAAATACCAGGTGAGTGAAAAATGTATCCACGATCGTGCAACAAGGACAGATAATGTTACAATAGAACTCACTACTTTTCATTCACACCTAGATACAAAGCAATTTGTGATTGCAGACAAAGAGAATTCCATGCTCGGTTGGTCAAGGCATGAACAAAAACAAAGCAAGCCGCAAAAGTTGCCCTGAAACTCGGATCGCTAGCGCGCTCGTTGTGCATTCCAGAAATGGTTTTTAAGAGCAAATATTAGCACATATCGAAAGGAGAAGGACATATCTAAACTTCTTCCTCGGGCATTTTATTTATTTTGTGTAGAAGCCAATTTAGAGGGGATTCAATTCTCGTACTTTTTAGGTGTAATTAAAACACTTACTGCTCAGCTTCTGTACGAAAGAAATGAAATGCCCGAGGCAGAAGTTTAGATATTTCCTTCTTCTTTCGATATCTGCTAATATTCGCTCTTTAAAACCATTTCTGGAATGCACAGCGACCGAGCTAGCGACCCGGGTTTCAGGGCAATTTTTGCGGCTTGCTTTGTTTTTGTTTATGTCTTGACTAAGCGAGCATGGAATTCCTTTTGTCTGCAATCACAAATTGCTTTGTATCTAGGTGTCAATAAAAGTAGTGAGTCCTTTTGTAACATTACCTGTCCTTGTTCTATCGTGCTGTGAAAATCAGCCGACCGATTTAAAAATGTTCACTCCACTTACTACATCATGCATTGCTTTGCTCTCACATGAATTGTTTCCTGAAAGCCTATTTCCATCAAAATATGATTGAATGGTTCAATTTTATTTGATTTTCGAGGATTAGAATTGTAAATTTTAAAATATTTTCTTCGCTGAAAATATTTGCATTCTAATGAACACGAACCGTTAACATGCAAATAGCAGCTCCAATCAATGAAAGATAGAAACAAACTAAGTATGGAAAAGTCTACCGGTTGACTCAAAAAATGCCCCCCTGTTTGAAAAATCCTCGCGGCAAAAGTAGTTGCGCTATTACCATAGGGATTTATGTTTCTCATGGCTAAAAGGTTGAACTATTTTCTATATTTTTTGGTAATTTTCATCACGATGAAACCTTCCAGTAATTTTGAAATTGATTCGAAATTCTCTTGAGAATATTAGCATAACCAATAAAATGATGAACTGAAACTAAGACAAACTGAAATTGATATCCTATTTATTGCTCTGAAAAAAGGTATTGAAAATAGTAAACTGGCTAGTTGTGTTTCTTTAATTTCAAGGCGCCTTTGATAGTGCGTTTTAGGCCATTTTCTGGATGTTCTGAAGAACAAATTTTTTGAATCTTTCGAATTTACCACGGGATTTACGGGATTTCAATTTACCAAAAAATTACAAAAAATATTTGAATCTCGTAGCCACTAGAAGAAGCAATTTCGATTATCATAATTGTAGAGCGGTGTCGCCCTGGTCCGTCCACTCTTCAGAAAACGAAGATTTTCCACGAGTTCAAAGAAGTTTTGGAGAGGAACTCACCTTGAATAGGCTTCTCAACTCATGCTACAAGCCTCACAGTGAGATCTGTATCATCCGTTTCCTTTTTGTCATGCTGGAACCACACAAATACGGACATGTTTTGAACGCCTAAATTAGGCCGTAGCGCCCTGGTCAGACCGCGGCAGAATTGATTGTTTTAGTACATCAAAAACTTTTCAAGCCGTTCACCAGTTTACCACAGTATCATTTCATTTCCCAGAAGACCGGAAAGTTACAAAACAAATTCTAATTTTATTGAAAATGATTTCAAAATATTGTTGATTTCAATCCCGTTTTTAACTCTCTTACCCTTGACCTCAGTCACCTCTAAAGCACATTATGCAACAACAGCCTACAGAACTAAAGGGTTTAACGGTGTGGACACACCTGGGCGCCATTATGTCAGTTACAGTGCTCTTCCAAAATTAGCCATAGGTCTGACAATTTGTGTGCGATTCTTGAGATTTCTTTGGATATGAAACCAGAAGAGTTGGAGGAAACTTTCCTGAAGCCAATTCTGTTTTAGCTGTAAGATATACCGAGAAGCGACACAAAATAGACATGGTATGTGGAAACGTCAAGGGAAATTGAATTGTACTTACACCTTCGCTGCAGGTAGGTCAACTTCAAAACTTTATTGTAGCTCTTCTGAGCAACACAAAGCAGCGAAATCGAAAAAATATCAAAGAGATGACATCAGCAAACAACTTTCGCGCGCTTTTTGGAAAAGCTACGCTCAAGCTCCCTTTGATTTCAAAGTTTTATGCAAGGCGGTTGCACAACCCGGAATCCATTAGTGGACAGACCAGGGCGACGCTACTCTAGCGCAAGTAAATTTGCAGCAATTATTTTTCAAACAGGGGGTTATTTTTTTGTCACCCGGTATATGAGAATGAACAGAACATTTTTCATTGTTTTTGGGCATATCAATGAATATGATTTTTGGATGAATGCTGATTTCGGAGAGACAACATCTAAAATTAAGTGAAGAGTATAAATATCAAGTTGAATCCTCAGTGAGTAAATTGAATTGAATTTTAAAATTGGCTTTACGATTTTTGATGTACGATTGCAGACTCATCCAGTACATCTGTCTCATCAGTACATCTGTTAATATCTACTCAATGTTGGCAGGTTTGAGTCGCGCTCTGGTATTTTTGATTGCTCAAATTCTTCGCTTTGATCTTAACTGCCAACTACTACCATTTCTGTGAATGATTTGACGCCTGCTTTTAGATATGTTTTAATTTAGACTTTTTTTTACATATTTTTAGATGCTCAATTTGTCATCAATAAAACGTTATGAACTCACGGACCGTGCCATGGTCGTTTACTTTCCAAAGGTAAGCCAGACATTCTTGATCCACTAGTGAATGATTAAAGACACACTGTCGTGGCTGTGATTGGCTAGCTGTGATGTTGTAATCACTAACAAAGAGCCTGGCCTCTGAATAATTACCAACCCTTTATGCTCTTAGGTCATACTTTGTTTCGAGAATAAAGGGAGTCAGATCGTTATTACCTTCATGAATTCCAGTGTACAGCGTAATTACTGAAGCTTGCCTAGTTCTATTCTTTTTATTGTCTTATCTACCCAATCAGCGCCACGACAGTGTGCCTTTAACCAATGGTTGATAAGGAAGCAGTTTAGGCTTCAAGGCTACTACTAAAAGTAAACTAATTGTTTTCATAGCACACTTCTTGATAATAACATATCTTGAGGAGCGCTTTACAATTCCATTACCCCCTCAGTCCAGGCATTTATTTTTTGTGAATTTTTCTGATCAACATACTTTCCATCCTTTTTTACTTTAAAGCATTCCTTATACTAATTCAGAGTCCAGAAAGAAATAAGAGCTCCATGGTGGTTGTAAGCGGGAGGAGTGTAGTGTGTTTAGCTTGTTGATTTCATATTTGAGGGAGGTTTAGAACTTTTTGTAAGAAACCTAGGAAGCTGTTGGGCTATATTGGCTACAGCACCTGGTTTATACTGGGTGTTATTACCTGACTGACGACGGTTCAAAAACGAGGCAATGCAAGAATCCCGGCAATCCCATTGGCTAATCGCACATTTCCCGCGGTTTTCCGGCAGCCTTGTATATTACAATACAAGGACGCGTTTTTTGTCACTACAGCAACTGATTTAGGCCTGTGTGGTTTACAATAAACTTAAGTGACATGCAGTAACAAAATGCGTTTGGCTAAAATGATATAACCTAGAATTAGAAGCTGTCAGGTAATTAAACTCATACTAACCGGTTTTGTAGTTGTACAGGAAAATATAAAGCCCTCGGTCTTATTGCACAGACCTCGCAAGCTCGGTCTTTACTTTTAAGACCTCGGGCTTTATATTTTCCTGTGCAACACAAAACCGGTTAGTATGCGCATATTTCAGAAAAAACGCAACCCAACTGTAATTGAAAATCTTAAAAAAAATGATAAGGTTTTAGAAGATGTAATTTATACCGTCTGAAAGTACAATCTTTGTTCTTTCTAATGATATGCAATTTGTATACATTAATGCAATTATTTATCATTTAATTGATATTTTAGTACGTATGCCCAATTTCAAATGCAGCATGTTATAAGAGTAAAATTAAAACAGTCTTTACGGCAAAAAGTTGTGAAACAGATTTTTTGAAACATTTCAGGCCTAGAAGTACTTGAGTTGATGGGGAGTTGATGCCCTGAGGAAAAAGAAAAATGTATTCACATTAGATGCATTTTGTTAAGAATAACAAGATAAACTCTCACAAAGACGGGTTGTCATGCATGTAAATGTCCTATCACTTCCCGCATCTAAAATAGGCCATGTTTACACAATTGTAAGTTAAGTGTTGAAACATTCAATTAATTCGCCCAAACTGGTTATCATTTGAAAGATATAGATCGTACTTTCCGATGGCATGCGTCAAGTTGATTCAAACATCATTGTTTCCTGAACAATCTCGAATAAAATTGGGTTGCGTTTTTTCTGAAACACCCTGTAAATCTTATGGGGTTATGAACAGCGCAAGGAGTTCGAAAGTCTGTTTATTTTGACTTGATAAAATGAGGATGGTTTAACTAACGAAATTGGCATCTGGAGGAGAGTTTGGCCTTTTCTTGAAGTCTGTACTAATTTGATATTCCAGTCGTTGTTGTTTGTTCTTTTGTGTGTGCTAACCTGCTGTCGTATCCAAGCTTTCACACCACAGCAAGCACCTCCAGCAGCCAATAAACCTAGACCACGTTTGCAATGTACCAGTATTTGTTGGGGAGAAGGTTTGTCCGAGGAAACGTATGTGTCCCCCCGTGCAGTAGGTTAAAGCTCATGCGCAGTAGTGTTTTGCAGGGACGTAGGAAGCATCTCAAACTTGGAGGGGCACGACACTTCAAGGGCACTTTTTCATTAAGCTAAAGGGGCATTTCCTGAAAATAAAAAGGGCACTTGTTTGTTAATTGCAAAATCTTGGGGGGGGCACGTGCCCCCAGTGCCCCCCGGTTCCTACGTCTCTGGTGTTTTGGGTTGGAACTCTGCCGGACGCATGAGCATTAACCTACCGCACGGGGAGACACATAAGTTTCCTTGGACAAACCGTATCTCGTCTCCCCAAGAAGTACAGTTTTGATCAGCTACAAAGTTGTTACGGTTTAAGAATGTTTACACTGCTCCAGGACAAACCTATTCTACAGCAGTGGTGTAAATCTGAGGGGGGGGTCAGGGGGGCTTCGTTATGACCAAAATGACAGAACAAGGTAATGTTATATTTTTTGCCAGGAGAACAATTATGGCCCGGAAACTTTCTGACTTTTTGCTGCTACTTATTGTGCAACGACTCAAGAAGATGTATAAAAATGTTTTGACAAATGAGGGAGAGGGAGACAATTTTCCGGAACTGACTCTGTCAAAATCGCCAATTGTCGAATATTAATTTTCGCGAAAAAAGTAGCAAAATTTCAATATTTTGCAATTATATTTTGCAGGTTAGTGCTATTTGATGTAATCTATCATAATTTTCATGTTTGGTAGAGTTTGTGCTCCAAATTATTTTTTATTGCATTTTTCCTGATTTTGACAGATTTTGCCACTTCTTGACCACACAAAGAAAAATGCTGACGCAAGCATTAATGATGGCTAATTTTAGTTTAATTTTTATATTCTCATAAAGTACATGCCTGGGGCTATTAGTACACCAAATCTGGTAGCTCTATCTATTTCCAGTCAAGAGTTTTGCCCCCCTCACCCAAAATAGGACGTTTCAGATAGCCCAACCACTAAAGGGTAAAAGAAGAGATCCTAGTCACATGTTCACAGGCTACCATTTCTTTTCTGTCCGTACCCATTTCAATTCACAGCAACAATAACCTCCTGTATATCAAAATAACCTCCTGTATATGGAATGATATAAAATGGCTTCAGAAACACAAAAATGCAAATGACAATAGAGCAAGGAAGTGCAAACAGACATCATTCAGTAATTTATACCGAGTTCAAAAATTTGTCTGCTGAATTATCATCATAAAAAGTTATTTCAACAAGAAAGTTGTTGAACTCTGTTTATAAATCACTGAATGATGTCTGTGTGTAGCTATGAAAGGACACTACTGTATTTTTTATCATGAACAAGAGTAGTAAGTAGTATTTATTCCTATAAAGAGTGAAGTGAAGAGAAAATATTTTCAGCCAATTAAGTGCTTAAATCCAAAGAAGGTTAATGGTGCAAAAACAGTATTTCTAGGAGGGTCCGAGCAATCTGAAAGATTTTAGTGAGATAATATACCTACGTATCCCAGCATTCTTCGTTGGCTTCACTCCTGTTCAACACCTCTCTACCTGAGCCCCCTTAGTTATCAATCCAGCTCTACACGACTGTTCTGCAGACAGAAGGAACAAATGTGTTACGGATCAGTAGGAAAATGTAAACGGGAGGCTGATCCGTTACAGTTTTGTTACAGAGTCTTATACCCCATTCATACTGACAACGCAAACCAGCTCAAACGAAACCAAGTTATCAAATCCTGCATTCTAATTGGTCAATCCAGCAAACCTAATTCCTTTGATTGGTTGAGATTTAAATTGGTTTAGATGGGTATTAAGCCCGAATTCAAAATAAACCTGAAGTGCTAACTACTTGAGCTCCTTGCTAAAAACAATTACCACAGTATATTTCATCAACACAGTAATTATATTTCCTTAACACATTACTGCAGTACTAATTTGTGCTTACGTTACTTCGTAGGTATTAAAAACCGCAGATAGTTGCATTAAAGTGTCATTCACACGAGCCTTTGATGTGGGACTTGTTCAGCCTGCACCGATCGTTGTCAAGGACTTCCTTGAACCAAGTAAGTCACTCCGTCCAGGTTCATCATTGGCTTTAACCATGATAAAATGCTGAGAAAAGAAGGTAGCAGCAAAACGGTATTATTTATTGATTTGATCAGAAACAATTTTTCGAACAGGACGGGCTGCTTGTAAAATGGAGTAGCATATCGACGCTGCTTGAACTCATTTTGATCTTTTTTTGAGCTCCAACCGTTTCAACTGTATTTAAATAATAGCGGCTTTTGATCCCTTGCTGTAACGAGAGAACGAAGGAATAGCAACATTATCAAGCTGTACTCGTGTGGAAGAGAAACAACACAGAGAGTAGAAATACAATTTTGATCATAATATAGGCCACATCAACGGTGCATTATTGCCCATGGGCAAACGTGGAAAAGGATTTAAGGAAGTGACCAGCAACTGACAACTGTTGGAGTTTGTGGCACGATTTATATATTTTTTGTTCAAACTTATGAAAGGTGTTGTGGTCATTGATGACATCCTTTCACTTTGCAATCTGAGGAGTCAGGCGGAAAGGGTTTGATCCCGCGCAGAGCCCGAACACTTGAGCGTCATGACAAGATGTCGTGGAGTCAGTCTGCGATTCCAGTGCTTGGCGCTAAAAACCACAACTTCACCGTCACAGCTATTGCAGAGAAACATTTAAGTATCGAGCCCAGTTGAGCCAAACGAGATCACCTAGTCCAACCAGCCATGCTTGATCATTTTAGCTTAGTTTTACAGTATGAATATTTTATGCACATTAAAAACCAAATAGTTTGGACAAAATATTTTCAGATAAAAATTGTTCGGTCGTTTTTTCACGGAATTTTGGACGTTTTAACAGAAATTTCGGACGACTAAAAAACTAAATATTTTTAGTTCATATTTGCTTATTTCATACTAAAAATATCATTTATAGTCTAAATCGTGCTTCATTTTAGGGGTGCTTGGAAGCTTTTCACTCATGATTATTGTCTAGGATGATGAGATCGATTGCTAAGATGGATTTAGTTCGAGAAAAGATGATCTTTTTCACTAATTAACACTCACCATATTCCTCTTCAATGCAAAGTGTTTCGTGAGCAAGGCATCACGTTTTCAAACAATGGAAATGTTTTGTTATGATGTTTCTATGCTGCAAAAAACTTCGGACGCTAAATATTTCGGACTACAAAAAATTTCGGACATTAAAGTTTTCGGACGTAAGAAATATCCGAAAATATTAACGGGAATAGACATAGCTATATCGACAAGCTGCTATAAATAGGCTTAAGAAACGCCCACAAACCCATTGTTTCCTTCGCCACACAATGAAACGGCAGGCGTCAAAGTTGTTGAATACAATAGATTATATTTTTAACTTGGCCCGGGCCATCTTTTAACCATGTCGATTCCCTTTAACGTCCGAAATCATTGGCTTTTGATATATCTTTTATTCGTTCAAAGGTATTTCATGCACTACCATGTACAGCCTATCCAGCAATAACCCAGTGTTGAAGAGAGTGTGCAAAGGCAAACAATGTAGCTGTATGCAAGGTGTTTATGATTTTGTATTCATTTCTACCTACAATGCCTGCCAAAAGTCATTGGAACATTTAGGCCATTTTCTTGATAATCCGCAGTTCTAACCATAGCGATTAGGTTGACAGACCCTCTTAACCCCGAAACAATGTTGATTTGCAAGGTTATTGTCCCAGCATTCCATCAGAGTCGCAGATCGTCCTGCCATCCCCATTTCATCATCACATTGAAAATACAAATGTTTGTGTTTTTTTGCCTAGGCCCTTACCGAAACGAGGCAGTAATAGTCATTTCAAAATAATGGCGTTCGATTATGAGTCGTAGTTAGGAGCGTACGGCAACCTTTCAGTAGCGATAACTGCGGCCATTAAAATAAAATAATCTTGTAAAATAATCTTTTCGGGCTTGTTTTGATTTTCAAGTAATTTTCCTGCAAATTATTTGAACAAGTAATGGCGAGGGTATGGTCTGAAACCGTGCGATTTTTTCGTTAGTTTCAACACCCTGTTACTCTTGATTTAGGCCGAATATCGGGAAAATGCACATTGGAAGTGTGCATCAGAATTCATATTTAAGAAATTCGTTGTTATTGTTTGAAAATATTCGAAAACCGCAAATCCGTGGAACAAAAACAAAGATAGGTTTTAGTCCTTTTTCGGAGGTTTGCTTGTTTACAGCGGGCCGCCATCTTTGAAAATAGCGTGATCTGATTGGTCAGTCCCCAAATCAAAATAAACTTCTCGGTCTATTGAAAACGAAATGTTGCCCTGTTTGGCTTGGTTCATTTTGATTCGTTGCTTGAAAGAGTTATTGTCCGAGATTGCTGATCGCTTTGAAATGGCGTGTCAATAGAAAGTAACTGATGCTATTGTTACGAAATGTGCGCTTGTTCTTTCCAGAGGCCCTTCTCAAACCTGCAGCCTTTAGACTAGCAAATGATTCCGTTCTCAGCACAGTTTCAGGTTCCTTACGCGAAGACTTTTTCGCCTTAAAGAGGAAATGAAGTGAAGCACTTTTTGCACTTAATCGAAGTATAAAAGTGAAGTCAGTGAAATCCACGATATCGATTTGTTCGATAGGAATAAAACATTTTTCGATTCATTTTCACTTTAATGTCGTCTCTTACTTGTAGAACGCTGCTCGCCATGTAAGCCAAAGCAGATGCGCCGAGAATTTTGCAAGAAAGATTTTGGTACGTTGTTTACATTTTTCCGTTTATCAACTTTGATCGTCGCTCTATTCGTCTGTTATGAAGTTGAATAGGATTTCGAAGAAGTAGGGGATGGGGGTGAGCTTTAGCTTTGCGGTGGGGTAAAGGAAATCTTTCTAGAAATCTCACTCTAGTTTTAGCACTGATAATTTTCTGCCAATGCCGCGCAAGTAGGGCAGCAGAGTGAAACAAAAATTTAGGAAAAGGTGTTTTAAATAAAGACCTTATTAAACAGTACTACAGCGAGTTAAAGTAATATAGATCAAAGTAAATAAAAAACGTACATAAATTATAAACTCTGTGGAATAAAAGTTTATGATCTAAATGCTAAAAATGGAACAAACTCAGAAAAATACCCTATGTTCCAAAATGCTGCATCTGCGTTTGTCAAACTGTGCGGTCCGGTCGTGAATTCCCGACTGCTTTCCATGGATTGCCAATCACTTTCATCAGAGTCAATTGAAAGAATTTTTAAATTGCTGCTAGTTTGATGCAGGCGGCTAACATAGATGTATTATTTTTTGCCAAGATCGGTCATACATTTTTAAATTTTCTGGAACATTTTCTTTCAAGCTTTTTGCATGTTTTACTTTTTCATCTTTCATTCTGTTAAGGAGGGTTACCTTTCATCAGAAGCTGTTTTTAAAAGGGCGTGTATTTACGAGGAGTAATGCAAGGAATCAGAAATTACGATTTACTATTGGCCAATTTTCGTCACTGGAATGGTGACAATTGTATTGTTTATCTTCAAAAGCGCTTCTCATTGGGGGACTAGCCTGCTTCAACTCTTGATTTATCATTTCAAAAAGCTTATGTATCCAAACATTTCCTTATACCGGGTGTCCCAAAAAAAGTACTCCAGTTTGAAAAATCACCAAAAATTAATTTCACGGCCGATCTTCAATTTTCTTTTTTTGTCAAGTATATCAAAGACCAAACTATTTTTCAATATATAGCTGATCATGTAATTGGCTTAAAAAGTAGCAAATTTAGCTCTTTTTAGGGCTACCTGGTTTTGAACCATACTGCAAAAACGCACTCATGATTGCCAGATCAATTTCTTACTGCATGTACAGCATCTAGTTTGGTCAGAAATGACAGAAAGAAATGCGCAAAATCATGGCAGACCTCAATGATGATAAAAAATCTAAAAATTTTGACTCTTAGGCAAGATCGACTATTTTGCTTAAAAGCTATTGCTCAAAATAAGGTTTTTCAACGCGTAATAGACCTTTAGCTATTCTAAAAAAGAGCCTGGATCGAACGTTATTTTTATACATTTTTATACGTGACGTTCGATCGAGTGGCATTAGAGCTTCTATCACTTTTGTGCACATTCGAAAATTCTACAAAGTGTAGCAAAAGTTTGTTCGATTTTGATTCTTTTCTGAATAGCTAAAAGGTCTATTGTCCTACCTTGTTGCATCAAAAGCAAATATTTTATCATCTATGAATATTTTTGGGTCTTTGACAAAACAACTCAACAAGAAAATTTTATTAAAGGTTTGATAATCAGTTTTTAGTGATTTTTGAAACAGGAGTACTTTGTTTTGGGACACCCGGTATCAAGTTACTCGATGACGCATTCTACCCAGTTTCTGCTGTGTCTTGCAAAGAGCGTTTACATTGTTCCAGAACAACACTTTTCCAAAAGTGTTACGGAATAGCAGGAAAGTGTCAAAAGAGATTTTACCATTCTGCCTTAAAGGCTCGGAACGATGTCCCAGCTAATATTAAAGAAATCCAAACGATCGCAGGTGCTTCAAAAAAGAGCTAAAAGTGCACTTGACGGGCTGAAAACGCTAATATAAAAACAAACACACTGAAACACGAGCCTCTGGAAGAACAGCCCATTTGTTATCTTAGGCATTATTTCCTTTATTTAATTAAAACAACTTGTGTTAGGTTTTCAACCAAAGTGGTATTGTGTATAGATAGAAATAGTGAATGAATGAGTGTAACGGGAGGCTGCTGAAATTAAATCTTTGTTACGGATCCAATGTTGTACTGGCAATGGAAAAGGGGTCGTAGAGTGTTTTTACAATAATAGAGCCCAATGAATCAGGATAACATCAAAAAAACAATTTTTATTTTGAAGCGATGATCAGCTTTTCCTTTGAAAATTCATTTCTCTTCTACAAGTTGGCATCTTCAAGATCAAAAATGTTCGGAAGGTTGGCACATGGAAAGTCCATTCTGCGAAGGTTCAAAAGATCTTTAGAGGTGATCATTTGATAGCTGGAAGAAAAGTGGATTTTTGGGTCAGTTCAACTTGCCGCTGTCCAAGATTTATAAAGAACCGTTTGTATTTGGTGATGAGCATGCGTGGGCATCGCTTTGAACTCAACGATCAGAGCTTCATTCGAGAGACACCACGCAAGAAAAGGCAGAAGATTGAATACACAAAACTTGCTCAAGATTTGGATGCCCTTGCTGCAAGAGGGTGCTGAGAGAAATGCTTGAAACAAGATAACCTAAACAGGTACCATAGATAAGGAAACATTGGGGGCTTGTAATCAACTTAGCTGAACGCTAGATATGTATAAAAAACAACGAGATAGCATCTAATTTTTCCATCTTGTGATTTTATCCATGTTTCTACCTAGCATCTGCAAGGAGCTTTGAATAGTTTTTAGGACATACAGTAAGACACCACTTTGCAAAATCCCGAGACCCTGAATTTTACAAGAACGATTGAAAAACAAACATGGGAATTTACGGAGAACGTAGGTAGATGAAAAAAGTGAGTTTCCCAACTCAAGGCACACGCTAGACGTAAAGAGCACACGAGATAAGACGCCATGTTTCCACTCCGATCCTGATCTAATTAATTATACCTCTACCTGATATCGAGGCTTATACATGATGGTTTACACCTAATACACTATATTCTCGCTTTTCTTGAAATCGTCCTCTTGAGTTTCCAATATAGTTCTTTGTAAATGTAACCAAACAAAACAATCAGCATAATCAATGTTCATCAACTTTAGTCCATCAGCGTAAAGCGTAAATGGTAAATGTGTATAAGATGTTCAATCATCAACAAAACGAATAATCTTCCAAAGTTTCAGCTTCTTGATTATAATGAATATAACGAGTAAGATTCCAATGCATTGTTCAATCAATATATATATAAACTCCTGTCTGTCCTTTCAACTCAGTTCTTCTTCTTACGTCTCCTTTTTACCGGCAATTTCTTCACTGGTACATGTGGTTGAATAGCTGTTGGAACAGTATCTGGTACAAAAATTGGTGTTCCATTACCAACATTTTCTTGTAAGTCTTCATTGTTTTCTTCATTCAAATGGTGGTCAACAATTTCTTCATTCCAGCTATTCTCATTGTCTTGTTGCATGTTAGCATTATCATTTTCATGCAACCTAGGGTTATTATTTTCATTAGAAATAATGTTATTTGCGTCATTGGTATTAGTGATCGCTCTATTCGGTCTGCGCTCGGAACGCGTTGGCCTTGCGACATTTTGCGCATTGTCAATTGGTAGTTCCTCTGCTGAGATGTCTTCCTCTTCATCTGTGCTGTGTGTGTTCTCCTTTTGAATCACTGCTTGTCTGTTTGTCTCACTCTCATTGTATTTCTTAAGATGAGCTTTATTCCTGTAATATTTTCCTCTTTCATTTTCTATCAAAGCACTTTTCCTGTAAATTTTGATGACTTTGAATTTCTCATTTAACCAATTTGGAGATAATTTGTCATTTTTCCAGAGATTCTTTACTAGCACTGTGTCTTGTTCCTGGATTTCACTGTCTTTTGCATTCCTTTTGATATCTGCATATTCTTTCATTTTCTCTTTCTTTTCTCTGTCTTTCCTATCCAATTCTGTGTCTTGTGATTGAACCTTTGTATATTCTGGTATGTCATTCTTGATACCACGTCCAAAAAATACTGTAGCTGGGCACTGTCCTGTTGTTGCGTGCGGCGTTGTTCTGTAGAGCAATAGAAACTTGTTAAGCTCTTCTCTCCAATCTTTTCCTTCTGCATGTGCGCATTGATTTGCCTTTTTGAGTGATCTGTTGAATCGTTCAACTTCACCATTGACCCAAGGTGAATACGGTGTGACATTCCTTAGCTTTACTCCATGTTGTTTGAGGTACTGTTTGAATTCATCTGAAATGAGCTGTTTTCCATTGTCAGCAACTAATTTCTGTACATAACCAAACATAGAAAATATCTTGTCTAATGCTTTGATTACAGTTTTTGTGTTGATAGTTTTGACTTGCACAACTACTGGATATCTTGATCTGTAATCTATGAGTGCTATCAGATAATCCTTTGTTGGATATGGTCCTTGGATGTCTAAAGCTACTGTGTGCCAATTTGTTGAAGGTATCTTTGTTGCTTCAAGTGGTTCATAATTGACTTTACTTGATCCTGTTACTTGACATGCATGGCAGTGTTTTATCATCTTTTCCACTTCTTGATCTATTCCTGGCCACCATACTTTTTCTCTCAATAATCCTTTGGTTTTCACAATACCTAAGTGATGTTGGTGTGCTGAGGCTAGTATTCTTTGTCTTAGATCTGTGGGGATTGTTAGCTTTGTTCCTTTTAAAATAATATCATCTTTGATCCAAAGTTCTTTCCGGCTCAGAAAAAATGGTTTGTACTCTGGACTTTTTGACCATTTCTCTGTTTTGATCTGTTCTTTGACATTCTTCAAGATTTCATCATTTCTTGATATTTCTTGAATTTCTTCTATTGTGACTGACTTAGGAATAGCATCATATACAATTGAGTTGATGAAATGTTCTGTATCATCACTTAACTGTTCTCCTGTGGCTGGTAAAGGTGAACGGGATAAGACGTCAGATGCATTTGTGTGTCCTGGCTCATACTGGACTGTGTACTTGTATGGTTGCATTTTAAGTAACCATCTTTGCAATCTTGGTGTAGGGCTTCCTCTTGCTGATAAGAGCTTTTCAAGTGGTTTGTGGTCAGTTACTATTGTGAATTCTCTGTCATACAAATAGTAATGAAACTTCTGTGTTGACCAAAATGCTGCTAAACCTTCTCTTTCTGTCTGAGAATATCTTTGTTCTGTTGGGCTTAATGCGTGTGATGCATAAACTACTGGCTTGAATTGTCCATCTTCTTGCTTTTGAGTTAGGATTGCTCCTAGTCCTACTGGTGATGCGTCTACGATGACTTTTGTGTCTGCGTGTGGCTGGTAATAAGCCATTGTGCTTGCATTTGTTAGGCTTTCCTTTAGCTTTGTGAAACTTGCTTGCTGTTCTTTGTTCCATGCAAATGTAGTTTCTTTCCTGGTTAGTTTCCTCAGTGGCTCTGTAAGTGTGGCGTAGTCTTTGATGAAGTGTGAACAAAAGTTGACTAGACCTAGGAAACTTCTTACTTCTGTTGCGTTTGTTGGGGTTTTGGCATTGTTGACTGCATCTACTTTGGATTGATCTGGATCAATTCCTTTGTCTGTTAGACAATATCCTGCGAATGTGAGCTTTGTTGTTCCAAATACACATTTCTTTGGGTTGATCTTTAGATTTCTGGCATGCAATGCATGGAATAGCGTGTCCAGACGCTCTGCCATTTCATCTATGCTTGATGACCATATGAGAATGTCATCAGATATTGATCTTGTGCCTGGGCAACCTGCAATGCTTTGCTCAATTACCTTCTGAAACTGCTCAAAGGCTGAACTGACTCCATACACAAGACGTTTTGATTGAAAACAACCTTTGTGTGTTAGGAACGTTGTTATGTGTCTTGATTCCTCTGCTAACTCTAGCTGGTGATACCCTTCTTTCAAATCAATCTTTGAGAAATATTTTGCATTATGTAGCTCTGGGAGGATTTCTTCAACTTTTGGAATCTGGTGTCTTTCTCTTACTATGGCTTCATTGGCTCTTCTCATGTCTAAGCATAATCTTATAGTCCCATTTGGTTTTGGTACTACTACTATTGGATTTATCCAGGTGCTTGGACCTTTAACTTTCTCTATGCAATCATTTTTCATCAATCTTTCTAATTCTGCAGAAACTTTCTTTCTTGTATGATATGGTAATCTTCTGATTGGCTGTTGAACTGGAGTGATATTCTCATCAATGTGTAACTTTAACTTGTAATCTTTGAATTTACCGATGCCTTCAAATACTTCTTTATTGTTATCTAGAACTTTCTGAATCTTTGGACCTATCCTGTGTTCAGTTGATTTATCTTGACTGATTTCATTTACTGCTTTATGAAGTGAACTTGCTGGATCTGCTTCTAAACCTAGAGCTGGGCCTACTCTTAAAAGATCTAGTTTTTCTGCTGTCTTTTGTCCTAGCAATGCTCCTCCTGAACCTTCTGTGACATAGAATTTTGCTTGGGTTTCTTTTCCAAATGCTTCAACTTGTGCTATGAATGTTCCTTTTAGTTTCAGTGGTTCTTTTCCTAGATAAGTGAATATCTTTGCCTTGCTGTTTGCAAGTTGTGGTTCTTCTTTCAATTTCTGAAGTGATGTTTCATCAATGATGTTCAGTGTTGATCCACTGTCAATGAGCATATTGATTGGTGTGCCATCTACATTGACTGGGTATACTGGTCTTTCTTTGCTTCCAATTTTGAATACAAATGCTTCATCATCACTTGAACTTTCTGTTGTGATTTCATTTGCTCTGACTTGATGACTTTCTGATTTCTTTGGAGTTTTAGTCTTACAGAATTTTGCAAAGTGTCCCATAATTCCACATTTCATGCACTTTTTCCCTTTTGTCACTCTACAGTCTTTGCTTTTGTGATTTTTCATTCCACATCTTCCACATTGTTGTCTTTGTTGAGAATATCTTTGATCTCCTGTGTTCATTGCTTGTCTACCTTTGTGTTGGTATTTATTTGGTCTTATTTTATTCAGGTCTGAAAAAGATTCTTTCATTGTGTCAGCTGATGATCCTGCATTGTTTTGTTGTTCTATCTTCTTTGTCTGATGGTCTGATTGTTCCATGAGCTTTCCTATTGTTAGAACTTTATCTAATGTGAGATCTGCTTCTTGTAGCAATCTTTTTCTAAGCTTACTTGATTGGCATTTTGCTATTACTTGATCTCTGATCTCATTTTGTCTTGCATCTCCATATTCACAATGAATAGTTAACTTTTTCAACCTAGTGACATATGAATCTATGTTTTCTCCTGATTCTTGACCTGCCTCATGAAATACACATCTTTCAAATGGAATATTCTTCTTGATATCAAAATGACTATCTAACTTCTCTATTGCTTGGTCATATGTTGTGCCTACCTCACCTAATGTTTCAAATATATCTTGCACTTCATCTCCTACAAGATGCAAAAGTGCAGCCCTCTTTTGGCTATCATTTTGAATACCTGTTGCATTCAGAAAATATACAAACGATTTCTTCCATTTCTGCCATCGTTGGCTTACCATAGATGGGTCTCCTTTTGGATCAAATTCCTTAACTGGAGGCAAATGAATCGCTACTGGTGAGGCCCTATTAGGGGGGTAGACATTATTTCATATTTCATCATGAAAAATTGCCATTATTTCATATTTCAAATTTACCAAAACCAAATATTTCAAAATTATCAACTGTCGTGCTCCAAAATTAGAAATAACATTTACCAACCACTTCTTTTGATATCAAACTTATAACTCGTTGATTTGATATCATTCATATCACATTTGCCACTCGTTCGGTGGCATAGCCACGACAAATTATATGGGTGCATTTTATAATGAGGGGGTGTGGTAAGATTTTGAGGACACGCTCTATACTTTGGCTTAGAATACTTATACTTATTCTGCTTATGCCAACTCGCCTGTGTCCCACCCAGTATCACCTAGCTAGCCTGGTTCCAACTTTTTTAATAATGACCATTTTGCCGTTATGTAGCCTGGGTCCTCTTTTTTGGGGGCAAATGTGGGGTAAGCAAGGAAAAGTGGGAGTCTGGGGATTTGCCCCTCTATGAAAATTTTAGGGGGTCATACTTTTTGGAATGCTGGAGACGCTCTTTTTCAGAAAAAGCCGCCTAGGCTCATGCCAGAATCAAAGAGTAGAAACGCTATAGGCTAAACACCTAGAAGAAAGACAAAGAATGTGCCCTAATGGAACACCCAGACAAAGCTTTTCGTCCAAGCTTTTGCTGCCGTTTTTAAGTTGCAAGTGACGACAGCTTCTCCTTTTACCTTTTTGTCTCATTTCAATTCTCGTCAACTTCAACTTGTTTTAATACTCTGATCAAAGCCATATATAGAGAAACAATACTCACGAAATTTAAGGTGGAATTTACTGAACATATGAAACTTGAAGAGAGAGCGAGGTAGAACGCAGAACATTTTGAGAAACACACTTTATCAGACGCACTTATATTAATTGCCAAAATAGAGGCATACAAAAAAAACCGGTTAATTGTATCTAATAAAGCTGCATGCTTAAAAAGTAAAGCTGCATGCAAAAAAGCCAGCTACATGATAAAAGCCAGCTGGTAGTAAGATGTTGTACTATGATCCATGTGTGGCAGGTATGGAAGTGCGAGCGAAGCGAGCAGGACATTTTTGGCATCCTTTGTTGACTTCAATCGTGCCAAAGCCAAGATGTCATTCATCAGTGCTAGAGTGGAATTTCTTTTTCCCTTTTGACATTCAAAAACAACAATGCTTACAAGTGCTGGAGGGAGGAAAATACAGCTTGCCTCCCTTTCAAGTTTCTCATCAGATTTGGATGAATCATCAAAGCCCATCTTTTTTGGGTACGATTGGGGAGGGGGCAACTACCCCTTCTCCTCCTCTCCTCGCTACGCTAATACCATTTTGATGTGGACGGATCTTTTGGCATTTAGGTGATAGATGCAGCCGGTTACTAGAATTGGATTCACATACACTTGTGGCTGTTGATCCGCCATTCTATTTAACTTCCATGCCATTGGCTGGACTTCTAGCCTACGTGTAGGAAGGGGGGGGGGGGTCCACACGTAGAGGCTACTGGATGCAAAGAACTTTTTTATGTCTTGAATCACACTCCTCCACAGAAATGATCATTCTTCTCTTTTAGATGTAGTCATGAACTGGGCATGCTTTGAAATATTTGAACATTTCAATACTCTCCGTTTTGAGTGGCTGCCACAATAAAATGAATAATTTTCATGAAAATCTAAAAAAATACCTAGTCATTTCGTTATTTCATATTTCATGCTGGGAATCAACGTTATTTCATATTTCAAAACTAAAAAACCTAAATATTTATATTTTCCCTCCAAAAATATCAATTATTTCATATTTCAAATACCCCTTATAGGGCAGGCACCACTTCCACTCAACTTGTAATGCACTTGGTGTCATTTTATGGAAGTTTCTTAAATGAAAACGCCACTCGGACAAGGCGATATGTGGACGAAAGAAATTCCGGCGTTTGTCCATCTTGGAAATATTTGAACGGATCTGTTTCTACTAGGGGCATAAACTTCAATATTTTTAAGTCTGTTTTTCTCAGGGTTCGTAGGTCCTTGGATTGTTCTGAAGCAAAACCGAGGTCGGAAAAAGCCAATCCCTTGAAACAATGTCTTTTGTTCAATGTTTTCTTTTGTTATTCTAAACAATCGGCACTTTTGGTCCATTGTTTTCCCATATTCTACCTGGTGACCCAAAAAAAGTGACCCATCGCGATCTGTTATGGGGAAAAGTAAATGGCCGATTTAAATGCTTTGAACGTTGTTCTGTCGCTAAAAGACAAGCCTACGCTATTTCCAATCTTTTTTGAGATTTTTTCAGCACTGTAACTTTCCTGAATTAATAATTTCGGGGAAATGAGAATACCTTAAATCCTCAAAAAAATTTCAAAAAGGGGGGATCGACTTCAAATCTTTAAAAAGGTCGGTGTAAAATTCTATTGCAGTTTTCTTTGAAATAGATGGCTTGGAAGGAACTAGGGTTTTTTGCTGTAAATCTGCCGTGGCAATTTATTGATATCTTGATTAGTTTCAATATGGCAGCATTTATCAAATTTGAGGCTATGACGTCATCAAATTTCTAAATCCTAAACTAGAAGAGCTACAGATGTCTGCTTGCCATCATATTGTAGACCTTCATAAACTATGGTTTCTTTGGAGGTTATATCATGTTTCCTCTATTATTTTAGGATTTACGAGTGTTTAAATTTTTTCAAAATTTTCCATGAATTTTTTCAAAAATAGTGAAATTGGCGCCATTTTGAAAAACATCAAGATATCAAAAAATTCCACGGCAGATTTACAGCAAAGTACCATAAGTTCCTTTCAAGCAATTCAATTCAAAGAAAACTGCAAAAAAATTTACACCGACCTTTTTAAAGATTTGAAAGATTTGAGCCCTATGCTGATCGACTTGGAGCCATTTCAGATCTTCAAAATAATGAGGAGCGTGTTTCTTTTCAATCTGGGAATATGCAACTCATTCAAAAGTTTGCAGAGCAAGTTTATATATAGTCCCTAGGTTTAGAACGAAGATTTATAGCCGACCGTGATTATTCAAAAACGGAACGAAGTTAAAATCTCTTCTGACAATTACTGCAGCCGGTCCTGTTCCAAGGTAAAATTCCAATGGTGTTGTCACATCATTGTTTTATAACAACACCAGCCTCAAGGGTTCCTTGGTGAGCTCAATTGAATATTTGCAGCAGTTGCAATCATTGAAGAGAAGAGGAAGACTACATTCGTAAGAAAATGAGTTCAGTCTCGACAATGCCTTTGATCAGTTCAAAGCCGCGTCGACAGGGTCGAAACCCCTTCGCGCCATTTTTCTCTCTCACCCAGACCCAGGGGCGGACTGGCCCGGGTGGCTAGGTGGCGATCGCCACCCGGGCCCCCTTATAATTTTGAAAAGCGGGCCCTTCATAAGGGGAAATTTTTGAATTTTAACATCAATCTATAACCAAACACGTAAGCTTCGCAAGCTGATTCGCAACAATGGCTATCACCTCTAATGTCTCTGGGCCCCAACCAAATGAACACCTCTTCACGTTCAGTCAGGGCATCTTTTAATATTATAACTAGCTGGCCATTGGCCCAGTAGGCCCTCTTCCTGGCCTAGTAGTGAAGAAAAAATTCCAATTTTTGGCCCATTAGTTTGGGCCCTTTTCGTTCAACTTATTTTGCAGTTTTACCCTTTATTGTCGAGCGCCAAAAGGCCCTTCCAGTGCAGTTGATATTCATAGTTACTCAGCCTTGGATGAACTTTTCTGTTTCAACATTCTAGACGTATTAGATAGAGACCTTGCTATACAATTTAAAGAGGAGTCAACCATGGGCCTTCCCTTTTCCCAAACTGGCAGAAGGTGTTATGGCGTAGTGGTGTTATCCTGTGACTTTGCATCCAGAACATTCAGGCGGACGGTGGCGTGGCCACGGGGGTATGGGGGGAAGAGAAAATGGCTGGGTATAGCTTGGGTAAGAATTTTCCGAGAAATGTTAAATCTTCCTTTTTAGCACTGGCAAGCATGATATCGGGGGATGCATTCTAAGCCAAAGTAAAAGATGTTTCTTTACAAATTTTCCTCGTGCTCTGATTCATAGGATAACTGTCACAAAGCGATCAAGGTTTTCTTGTCGCTAAGGGCCAGCATAATATTGGGAGATGCATTTTAAGCCAAAGTAAGGGATGTTTCTTCAAAAAATTTCCTCGTGCTCTGATTCATAGGATAACTGTTACAAAACGATCAAGGTTTCCTTGTCGCTAAAGGCAAGCATGATATTGGGAGATGCATTCTAAGCCAAAGTAAAGGGCGTGACCTTAAAAATTTTCCTGGGGCTTCGCCCCCAGACTCCCTCATTCTTGTCCCCCCCCATTTGATTTACCCTGGCCACGCCGTGTAAGGTGTTGTGGCACATTGGTGTAATCCTCTGACTTTGCAGCCAAAACAGTCAGGTGGAGTCGGTTGGATACCCTGTAGGACCCCACCATTTGAGCGTCATGACAGGGGTCGCGGACTCGATTAGGTCTGCGCTATTTCTGCGATCCCAGCGCTTGACGCTGAAAAACGCAACTTCACCTTCAGGGCTCGATCCCAAGTAGGGCGCCACCACTTGAACGTCATGACAAGCGGTTGCGTATTCGATTTGGTTTTTGCGCAAAAGTTATTTAGAATTAGAATATAGAAACGTAGAAATATAGATACTTTACTCATCATCATACAGATTTAAAACGATATATCTCGTCAACTGTCAAATTCGTTGCAACTGATTCCAGCCTTTAGTAAGCTTAACTTTGCAATGATTCCTCGCTAACGAACGGATTGAGTAATGCAAAAATTCATATCACCTTTTATAATAGTGCGCAAAATTTGGTTTTTCAAGTGACCGCACCCAATTAAGAACTGGCCGCGCCCTACGGGCCCTTGCTGAGCCATAACGCCACCCCAGAAAAAAAGTGCCAGTCCGCCCCTGCCCAGACCTCAAATCAGATCGTTGTAAGCCGTTGTGGCGCAAAGTTTCGTCAGTATTCGTCATTTCTTCTCGTTCTGTTTTTACTAGTATGAGCGAGTAGGGTGGGTGGGTGGTAGCGATTACTAGGACTCAATCGTAATCAGTCTACCTCAAGGGTCCAAGCCACTTGTTTTTCCTCAAGGGTCCAAGACGATTACGCTAAAGATGGCGGCTAGGAACTTTTACCAAGATGCATTGCGTTCGAATAACGAATCTTTAACGATTCTATGGGAATTCGATTAAAGAATGCAGTGCATCTTGGTAAAAAGTTCCTTGCCGCCATCTTTAGCGTAATCGTCTATTAGACTTTCCAAGCAAATCGAAATCGTCGAAAACTGCTTACAGAAAGGCTAGAGTATCGTTGTAACCCCCTTAAAACAAAAATATTTTTAGGTACCTACAGGGTGTCTCAGAAAAATTGTTCGACGTTTGATTAAATGTTGAAAAATAACGATAAAAGGTACAGGCCCCTGGTTAGACATACCTGTTCCCAAGATTTTACCTTAATTTTAGACACCAAAATCTTGCGAATCCGCTAAGAATTCACAGAGTTATACGCTTTTGAAGTTCAAGTTTATCCGAAAACTGAAACCAGAAATTTCTAACGCCGGGTATCAAGAGAAGGCAATTTTTCTAAAGCCGGTTGCCAAGTGTTATTTCATTGTTTTTCGACGAAATTTTACGTTTAAGGGTATGCTTTTCGCCGATTTCTACATTTTGGGGTATGCTTTTCGCCGATTTTTTCTCTATCATTTCGAGAGAAAGTTTCTAAAGCAGGGTGAAAATTTTTTTGTTGGAGTGCACCCCCCCCCCGTACAATCGAAAGTTAAGTACCCCCCCCCCCCCCGGGGCGTGGCTGAATGAATGAAAACCAGTCATCATGTGGTGATAAACTAACAGACGAACCTTTGACGACCACATTTCCGATCTATGTAGGAAAGCCGCTGCGCAGCTAAACGCACTGAAAAGACTTTTAAGGGTTTTATGGAATTTAAAGCCAAAGAGATATTGATCCAAAGCTTCGTTTTTTCAAATTTTAATTACTGCTCTTTCGTCTGGCATTTTTCCTCTGAAAAATCAGCGAAAAAAATTGAGAAGATCCACGAGCGAGCACTTAGATTTCTTTACAATGACTCTACAAGCTCTTATGACGACTTACTTTCCAAAGCTATGCGTTTCAACTCGGTCTTTTCATGATCATCCTTTGAACTGCAGTGAGAAGACAGCAAAAATGGAGATTCCCAAAGAAACACGGAATTATTTGAGAAAAAACAAAAATAGTGCGCGAATAGTGCGCGAAAAATTGCGCTCAAAACGAATTATTTGCTCTACTTTCTTGATTTTCCGACTTGTGCAGAGTTATTTGAAAGCAAAATTAACATAACGAATTCTAATATTTAACATGTATTCCATCATTCCATTCCATCATTCCATATTCCGTGTTTTAAAGATACCCGATTCCAAATGCGCAATAGACCTCATTGCTTTTCTGAAAAGAATCAAAATAGAACGATATTTTGCTAAATTTGGTAGAATCTTCGAATGTGCACAATAGTGATACAAGCTCAACTCGATCAAGCCTAGCGTATGAAATGCAAAATGTAAAAAAATAACGCTCGATCCAGGCTCTTTTGTAGAACAGCTAAATTCAAGATTCACATATTCGCACCAATTCAAGATGCAGAAAACCCGAAAGTGCCTCTCTCCCGCCCATGGCAAATGAAGCAACACTATACAAAAAGAAATACTTCGTTTACAGCGATAAAATAAATTTGAAATCATGAAGAATTACTCAAATTCTCGGATACAAAGTCTTCTTTGAAGTTCATGTTCAGTCCTACTTATTTCCTGCAGTGGCATTTTAAGCTGTATGAAAGGCCCTTCTTCTTCTTTTCCTTCTCCTCTTTGAAATGGCATGATCGTACCATATTCTTGGGGCATTTACTGCACACACAGTATGTGCGTCCTTTGCATTTCAGTGACTTTTTGCCATTCTTGTATTTAATGGTGCAGGTTTTGATCAATCTGCAGAAACGATGCTTGATTGGGCATCTCTTCCTTCTGGGCTTCTTTATCTTCTTAGGGTCAGATTCGACTATGGAAAATGAATACTTATTTATCAGCTATAAAGTTTTTTGCAAAACAACAATATTGTTTTTTGTCTTGGGCCTTTTGGACACAAATGCTTGCTGGCGGACAACAGTAAAAAAGAATTTGCAATTGTAACTGATATCTTAACACTTTTCAAGCCCATCCAAGTAGAATATGCTTGAAATTTTTCAGCTCGCTTCGCTCGCACTTCAAGACGTCTGTATTCCTAGCTACTGTCGGCCACTTTGTGCAACTTTGTATGCCAGTGGCGTGCATAAGCGTACGGGAAGAAAAAATCTAGGGGGCAGCCCGACACAAAGTCCATTGTTTACCAACATTTTTGCCCGAATGAGGGCAGATTATTGCCCGATTGGGGCTGATTTTCGACGATTTTTCCAACATTGGGGGGCTGCCGCCCCCCGGCCCCCCCCCCCGCCCCGTACGCTTATGGTGGCGTGGCGCGGCCACGGATGGGATGGGGCCATTTGCCACCCCGTACTTCTGTCAAAGGATGATCCTCGAGATTCTTTCAAAAACGAGGATAAATTGGTTATAGGTAGGGAAGGGTAGCAATCTATCCGAAAAATACTGGAGAGTGGTTGAGGGCATTGGGAGAGTCGCTCTAAGCCAAAGTAAAGGTACGCCTTTTACAAAATTTTCCCAGATGAACTATGATAAATTATGACAAACCATGATCGCATTGAAATAAGAAAATTAGACGATAGAAAATTCAGTTTCCTCAAAAAATTTACTGGGAATGCTAATTTGAAAAAACAATTGTTACGAAATGATCAAATTCTATTTTAGCACCGCTAACATTAGATTGCAAGAAGTGTTCTAAGCCAAAGTAAAGGGCGTATCCTCTGAAAATTTTCTCCCCCAGACCCCCTCATTTCAATACCCTACCACTTAATTTGTCATGGCTGTTGTATGCTTTATTTAGGCTCTCATTACGTCCGCACATGAAAACATTTTCTTGGAAGTTAAACGAAGTGGTACTTTAAATGTTCAGCTCGTTTCGCTTGCTTCTTTCTTTTTAGCTGTGCCATCATCAGACGAGAATTATATTGTAGCTCTGTTAGACTCGGCAATTCCTATTTGACAGCCTCGAGAATAGAAATCAACCCTATACGCAGCCAACCAAAACGTTTTCCTTCTCCTGTTTGATTTGATTGATCTATTGCACTCGTCGGGTGGTAAGCATAGGGCTCAAATCTTTGCAAATTCTTTCAACTGGATAGATCTATGACATTGTCCATGTTTTTAGTTTAAAAAGCCTTGCAAAGATTTGAGCCCTATGCTATCCTTTCGTAAAATGCTCCGTTGTTCATCACGTCTTACCGCAGGGATATAATGGCTAAATAATGCCTTTCTGGAACTGTACCTACTTTCAATTTTTAGAAAAGATCAATTACATGACCCCCCGAGCTTCCCTCCGTGTTGAGAGGTAAAACACCCTTCATGAAAAGTATTTGAATACAGAGCCATTCCTACCAAGTTCCGTATCTTCCTCTTCATCACTTTCATTATCTCCATCTTCCTCGTATTCGCTCATGTCGTCTTCAGGTGCTTCATTTTGCTCGTTCGCAATTTCAGGTTCATTCATCTCGGTTGCGTCTTCAAGTTCTCCATTATCTTCGGCGTACTCGCTCTCCTCATTAACAGGAATGCCTAAATCGAGAAAAAAAACATTTGTTGAACAAACCTACCAATAAAAATATCACACCCTTACATTGACAAGGAGGCGTGTCATTCCTCCCCGAAGAAGCGTAGTAGATTCCACGGCAACGAAAAAAGGTTTAGATTTTGGTCTCGAGGCTCGCAACAAAAACAAGTGTGGCAAAGGTATGCTTATGTCCTGGTGTTTAAACACTTGCGGAACTGTTTGATAAACTTCACAACACTTTACCGTGTTAAAAGACAAAAAGAGATTCTTCGAGCCATTGATTTGCAAAATACGGCACCTGGTTCTGCAGAAAAATTCATCGCTTATCCTTAGCAATGAACGATGGAAATGATATGATTTCTTCTACGTGGTCACGCCCCCTGGAAGCACTCCAATACTATGATGGGCTCTTGTAATACGGCTAATTTTGGTACAAGGTGCCCTCTTGGAAGAAAGTAGGACTTTAGATTTAAGCCCTTGTGAAAGAATTAACTAAGGCCCTTTTTCGTCATTTGTGCAAGCCTTGCGTGTCGTCCGTTACGTGCATCTGAATTTTAGTAGACATCCCCACTTACGTCAGTAGGGCATCAGATGCAATACGTGGAATCCCCACTTCTGAACATATTTTAATTTATTAGAGAACATGTTTTTATGACAGGAGAACAGAAATGGATTCGAAAGGTTAAGGTAAAGAAGGTCGGCACAAGAGGCTTGTGAAAGCTCTTGTCGCCTTTTGTCTTTTTACGAGTCTCATAGGTAGACTATGTTTGATGTCGATCGATTTACTAGGTATAGCTATCAGTACTTGAGAAAGACTGTTGAGTTATAACCGTAGTTTGTTTGTATCGTCTTATTTCGGGGTGTCCAAGATTATACCTAACCTTGGTAATGAAGAGATGATGACATCAGAAGAAAATGTAGAACGTTTGAGGAATTTTATCTCTGGCCATCCTTGCCGAACTTTTCACAATCTGATCGAAATAGATAAGACAACTAAGAAATTTGAGAGCAGACGAGAAGTACTTACCTTGGCAAGTAAAGACGATGCCCAAAAGAAGTACCAAAAGGATCTTCATCGTTGTTTTTAATCTGCAATAGAAATCCATCGATCAATCTTAACGATGAAAAATTTAACAGGTGCCATTGACAGTAAAAAGGCGTCACCTGACTCACGACGAGGCAACTCCTCCTTAGGAAAAACTACGGAAAACGCAAGCAAACGCCCCAAAGAAAATTCATACACAACCTTCCTCTGCAAGAAACCTAAAAAAATCAGGCCTCAGTGTACCAAAATTTCCCTAATTTCAAGTTGAAATTTCCAAACTTCAGCCCCAAAGAGCTTCTTCCACTCGCTCGTTCCTAATTTTAATGTGCATAAATCACTGCAGCAGAAATGTTTCTTCGCACGTAAAATATCAAGAAGAGTGTTCTGACGCTCAAAACTACAATCACTTACAAAATTGTTGAGCCACTGAAAAAAATGAGTTTTTTGGCCCCCCTTTCCCCATGTCAATGTTGTTTGGAAAAAAGTACTTGGTCATGCTGACAGACGTGGTTTGGCAACTTTTTAGTGGTTTTTCAGCATTGACTAGGGGGGAGGGGGGAAAGCAGAGGGAAAAAACTGAAAATCCGAGGGTGGCTCAACAATTTTGTAAGTGATAGTAGGTTATTCAATAATATTACAGAACCCAGAAGAACACGGGTTCAACGACAGATTTACGTGGACTTGCTACTCTCGCTATTTTTTCCTCCCCCCCGTTTTTCCGCGAGAGAGACTTGTAGCAAGTCCAGATTTACGAGATCTCTGGCTCTGCATTTAGTTTTTCCAAGTTTCTTAGCTCTTTCTGAACTTAGTACCGAAGTTTCCTAAATTTAGTCATCCTTTTGCTAGTTCTTCCTGTAAAGCATATAAAAGTGGCTCAAGCCACTTGCGGTCACAGTCTAGCCAATCACATATCGGTATTTCCTGTTGACGTCGATAAGTTACCCAAATATGGTGCGGCACGTGTCACAGCCTATTATCTTTGGATAGCTATTTTTGTCAAACGCTGATATATGCTTAGAAAAAACGTGCAATAGAAAAAATCAAAATTGCAGTAGAACGAACACCCACCTTTACTTTGCTGACACTTCTGCTTCAAATGACTTGTTCGACAATGTACGCTGCTGATCAAACTTGCATGCTCTTTTATAAGAAACTGGTGGTAGTCAATGACTACATCATTTACGTCATTTGAGGATAGTGAATAGCAATTTGAGACAAAAGATTTTCCTCTCTTTGTCTGATTTTTCTCTTAACAACAATGATTTATCATGTTAACGTTGTTGTGTCCACATCATAAATACTGTACAATTCCATGGTTACTCTTGACTTTCAAAAAATTTTCCGCCCTCATTAGTATTTCAAAACTTCTTCCTCCTGTTGACAATTTTGCACGTTGAAAAGATCTTTCCTACATTTGCATTTCAACAGTTTTTCCACCAATTGAAATAGCATGAATCATTTTTTATATCTCTGTTGTTCAAAAATTCTTTTATTTCAGATTTCTAAACTTTTTCCTGTCATTGTGCTTTGAAAGCTTCTGCCTTCAGACCTTTTGGAAGCCGATTTTGAAGACTAGACTTGGGGACGACCTGGTGGGTGCAATTGGGTACTAAAAGTACTAGCATGCTTGTCCTAAGCAGTGGCGGATCTAGAGGGGCGCGAAGGGTGCTCAAGCACCCGTCAGATTTTTTAACTGAACATTTTTCTCTTTCAATCTAATTATTTGCAAAAATAATATGCATACATTTTTCTGCTACAAAATGAAAGCTCGCGAGCTGTCCGAAGCTCCGCATTTCTTCATTCCTCGACGTTATTTATCACTGCTTTATCAAGCCCCCGTCTCGCTTCCTCCACACTGTCGATATTACAACTCAAAACTCTTCTGTCTTAACTCCCCCTGGTTGACCTTTCCTACACTTTGCGGACTCGGAATCGATTGTCTTCTCTATAGCCAGCGCAACAGAGCACCCATGGCCTGTAAATCATCCGAGTTTGAGCACCCGTGGAAGTGAATAAACCAATAGCCTTGCCGCATCTACGGGTGCTCAGATTTGGCGGGAGCACCCATGCGATTTGAAAATCCAGAAACATCAAAGAAACCGAGCTGTTCGGGGGGGATTTCAGTGTCTGAAATCAAAGTCGATGATACTACGATATCATATCAAGGGGGGATAAAACTAACCAGGGGGAGCTTCATTACAACATAGACATAAGAATTACAGAAAGCAGTTGAAGGGGGGGGGGGGATAAATTATCATACTTTCCAAGTTTATCCTTCCAAAATACATACATACATACATACATACATACATTATTTATTTAACAATGCAGGTCATCTAAATGGCAGCTTTCGCTGATGTGGACCTGCTAATTAAGTAAAGGTTAAAAGTTTTAAATAGCTTAGATTAATAAATATTTCTAATTTACATGAATGGTTTCTTAAGTTTAAAAGTAGATAAAATTTGAGTCAGTATACGATATGGTGGATGCTTGTCCAAAGGAGATGCTATCTAATATTTTGCTATTTTCTGATAGTTTTCTTTTAAATGTTTCATAATTTTCCTGAATCGTTATTGATGGGGGCAGTCTGTTCCAAATTAACGCTGCCCTATGCTTGAAACAATTTCTGCCAACATTTGTTTTTGATCGGGTGAGATCCACTTTGCAACTGTTCCTAGATGATCTCTGAGATTTTGTTTTTGTCACTAAATCTTTCAGGGCATTAGGACACTTGTTGTTGTATATTTTGTGAGTCAGGCATGCTACACGTCTTTTATAGATATAGTCAACAGTTTTCCAATTTGCTTTTTCAAGAACGTTATCTGCAGGTGTTGATTTAGGTAGCTTGTGTATTATCTTTGCTGCTCTCTTATGCACTGTCTCAATTGGTTCCAAGGATGGTCCTGTTCCCCAAATAGCCATTCCGTAGGTGCAACTTGGTAGGATACCCTGGAAATAGATCTTTTCAAGGACTTCAGGTTGTAGTGAACGGAACCTTTTAAGTTGCTTAACTTTCTTGTTCATTTTTGATGCTGCGTTGGCCACCTGAGATTTCCACGTTAGTTTGCAGTCAATGGACACCCCTAAACATTTTGATTCAGTGACCACTTTTATGATGTTATCCCCTAGCTTCACTGGGGATAGAGGCCCAATGAATTTTTTATTTGATATAATCATTATTTCAGATTTTGCTGGGTGGATTGTTAGACTATTGCTTTTGCACCATTCTGATATTTCTCTGAAATTTGAAATTCTGAAATTTGGCGGGGCAGTTTGCTGCTCGCCAATGGCCTAAGCTATGTGCGTTGCCAGCCTTCAGTTACTGTTCTAAACAACTCAAATGTGTGGTGCATTTGGAAGACAGTAATTCGAATGGTAATCTAAGATGATAAAGCAAAATAAGAAGGACAAGAGTTAATCAAAGATTTTTGAAATGGATTTTACTGCAACTACAAATTTTGGGCTGGAAGGGGTGAACAAGAGGAGATCCAGATAGAAGGAAGATCGGGTGTTACGGCGTGTTACGGTAAGATGAGATGAAATATGGTTTATGCTTCACTTTTGGGTTATTGGGGTTCTCGCTAAAGTTTCAGATGCTAATGATTCCTAGAAATATTGAGGATCACACCCGGGATCACAGCGACAGCTTCAGAGTTCCTTGACATTAAGGCCTATTGTTGTTCATGAATCATGAATTCTATCGTCTTCTGTTTTGTTCTTGTGTAATAGTGTAAATGATAGATCAGCCGCCTACGCAGTTCAGACCATGTGAGACAAATTTTCTGCATACCATATCATCTTTTATCAAGAAACAATGGGATATTTCGACAATTCATTCGGGAAAGAAAGAAAATTACGTGAATACTTCCATAGGATTTCAAAGAGATTTCCTCGTATCAAGCTTGAGCAACAAACTACCCAATCGTTCAACTGGTAAATAAAGCATTTTCTGGCTATTTATGGGCGTGGTCATCATTTCCGAGAGAGTAAAGGGCGTGGTCACCAAAAATTTTTTCGGGGGCTTCGCCCCCGGACCCCCTCGTTGTTCTCTCTTCAGCACCCCTCAAAATTTTTCCTAGATCCGCCCCTGCTAGGGTACAACAGCAAATATATTTTGCATTTATAAAAACTTGGTACTGTAGTATAAACTGAATAAAAGGTACTAGGAGAAAAACGGACGCAAAAAACAGACAGATTTTTCAGCACACTGAGGCCTTTCAAACTTACGTTATCATCAGAATGTGACTAACTGTAGAGCTAGAGCGTTTTTACGATTTATAAACTAAATAGAGGATTACCGACAGGAAATATAAGATTATTGGTTCATTATAGCGTGTCCTCTGTTGAAAAGTTTGCTTTCGTATTCTAAGAGTGATTTATTGTAAGTGATTTATCTTCACAAATGCGTAAATTTTGAAGAAAGGTTCTTTAAGGTTTTTATTAGATTTTCCGCAGTTATGTACATGTTTTGGAAAATTGCAAAAAGAAACTCCGTTTCTTGATTCAGATATGTGATTGTTCATTCTTTGACGTAAATTCGTTGTTTGGCCGATGTAGTTCATTTGACCATCACATAAATTACACGAGAGAAAATATATGATGTTTTTGCTATTGCAGGTAATTTCTGATTTGATATCCCATATGGTTCCATTTGCAGTTTTGAAATTCTTCACTGGCTGTAGATATAAACGGCATAATTTGCAGTGTGCTTTATTGCATAATTTAATTCCGGGTTCTTGTCTCACAAAGGGGATGGATGTAAATTTCGCATTCGTTAGAATCGAAGTAAGGTTTGGAGGTTGCTTTAAGGCGAGGATTGGTGTTGTATCGTTAAATTTTCTCTTTGTGTCCGGGTCTTGAATGCCTTTGAAAAGGTTCGAAATGGTCTTGATAACATGGCTATGATTTAAACTTGGGTAAAATGTCGTGACAAGTGGTATAATATCTCTTGTTTTATTCGGTGCAGGACCTTGTAATTTTGCTTTGTGAAATGCTTGATCAATTAAGGAGTTGGGATAGTTGCAATTCAAAAGCCAGTTTTTTAATTCCTGTAAACGAAATTGAACTCTCTCTTCATCTGTAACGAAAACTATAATTCTTTTTGCTAGATTATATGGTATAGTATCTTTAATGTGTCTTGGATGTGCACTTTGGAAATTAAGATAATCATGTGGATTTGTGTCTTTGTAAAAAAATGTCTGTTGTGATTAGTGATCCATTTGAGAGGATAACTTCTACATCAAGGAAATTTAGCGATTCTGTATGTTTTGAAAATTTCCCCTCCTCCATTGTAAACGTGATAGCAGGGTGGAGTTCGTTCAAGGCTGTTTTAAAGAGGTCCGCGTTTATATTTACAGGTAAGATTATAAAACCATCATCCATGTACCGGAGGTAGTTATTTTGTATGTACAAACATGAATTTTCGTCGAAGTATTTTCTTAAGATCTTTGGAAAAAGGATGGCTTCCTCGAGGTAGCCCATAGTTAAACATGCATACGGTGGTGCAAACTTTGTTCCCATGGCGGTGCCTGATGTTTGGGTAAACATTCTGTCGTTAAACATGAAATTGTTATTTGTAAGTACAATCTTGGCGGCTTCAAATATAAAAGAGGCGGGAAAACGATTTGGTACAAGATCAGGTCTAGCATTAATCCAATAATCAATAGCCTCTAAACCGAGTGCGTGTGTGATGCTTGTATATAAACTGACGACGTCATAAGAGTACAATCTGTTTTCTTTTTCTAACCGTTCATAAGGAAGTTTTCGAAGGAAATCCCAGTCATCCTTTATATAAGTCGATAATACTAACTCACTAAGTCTTTGTGTGGGTGATACTGGACCTGCAACGATCGGTCTTCCTTTTAAATTGTGAGGTGGTGACATTTCTATATAGAAATGTCACCACCTCATAATTTAAAGGGAGTCCCTAATTCAAGATTCAAGATCCAAAATCCAAGATCCAAAGATCCGGAATTCAAGATCCAGAATGAAACACCCTAATTCAAGATCCGGAATTCAAGATTCAAAATGAAACACCCTAATTCAAGATCCGAAATTCAAGGTTCAAAATGAAACACCCTAGTTCAAGATCCAGGATTCAAGATTCAAAATGAAGCACTCTAATTCAAGATCCAGAATTCAAGATTCAAAATGAAAACACCCTAATTCAAGATCCAGAATTCAAGATTCAAAATGAAAACTCCCTAATTCAAGATCCAGAATTTAAGATTCAAAATGAAAACACCCTAATTCAAGATCCAGAATTCAAGATTCAAAATGAAACACCCTAATTCAAGATCCGGAATTCAAGATTCAAAATGAAACACCCTAATTCAAGATCCAGAATTCAAGATTCAAAATGAAAACACCCTAATTCAAGATCCAGAATTCAAGATTCAAAATGAATCACCCTAATTCAAGATCCAGAATTCAAGATTCAAAATGAAGCACTCTAATTCAAGATCCAGAATTCAAGATTCAAAATGAAACACCCTAATTCAAGATCCAGAATTCAAGATTCAAAATGAAACACCCTAATTCAAGATCCAGAATTCAAGATTCAAAATGAAACACCCTAATTCAAGATCCAGAATTCAAGATTCAAAATGAAAACACCCTAATTCAAGATCCAGAATTCAAGATTCAAAATGAAACACCCTAATTCAAGATCCAGAATTCAAGATTAAAAATGAAACACCCTTGTTCGAAATTGAAGAAGTTTTAAATGTTTCAGTTTTGAAAAAAAACTCATTTTGGATCCGGCAGTTACTGAGTGGAATTGAATACAATGGATGCTGATTTCAGCTCTTAAAGATATATTGGAATATGATGTCCACTATTCTGGATAATGACAAATAGTGAGTCGCGATAAGGTTTCTTGTATGGCCTAGGCATGAATTTCTGAGAGGCAAATAGTGCCTAGGCCAAACAAGGAACTTTCTCACTATTCGATATTGGTCAACATCTGGAACAGTGGAAATCATATTGCAATGTATATTTATGAGCTGAAATCATTTGAAAGAAATTCAAATAAATATCCATGATCTGAGACCCTCAACTCATCAGAGCCAAGGCAGCCAAAATTCAGAAGTTTTAGAAATTGAAACACCGGGGGGGGGGGGGGGTACTTCACATATTTTGGGTACGGGGACGTGCCATCGGGAAGGGTATCGATTTTCACGATTTTGGTATAAGGAACGGTATCGATTTTCACGATTTTGGTATAAGGAACGGTATCGATTTTCGCAATTTTGGTTTAAAGAACGATTTTGGTATACTTTTTCGGAAAATTGGTATAAGGTCGGGTATACTTTTTCGCAAAATTGGTATAAAGTCGGGTATACTTTTTCGCAAAATTGGTATAAGGAACGGGTATGTTTTTGAAGCTTCGATGGCACGTCCCCGAACAAAACCTGGTCAAGTACCCTCCCCCCCCCGGGTTGAAACACTGAAAAACTACAAACAATTTGGAGTTAAAATGTTCACACCAATTACACCCATCTTTCAGTTGATGTTACTGTGAGAGAATGTGAAAATCAGATACTAAGTCAGTGTCCAGCATTGCTTACATGAAGGGGCTCTGAAATTTCTTAGAAGCTCTCTTAAACAAGTACCTAAAATCCTGTTAAAATTTCTATTTACTGTACTGCTCCAAAAATATAAATTACAAAGGTTTCTTAGCTTTTTAAATCCAGTTAGCATGGTTTTTAAACGTTAGAAAGATTGGGCCTTAAGTTTCCTAAATTAACGCAGTTCACTTAAAAAATCACTGGAACGCTATCTTGAATTCTGGATCTTGAATTAGAGAGTTTTCATTTTGAATCTTGAATTCTGGATCTTGAATTAGGGTGTTTCATTTTGAATCTTGAATTCTGGATCTTGAATTAGGGTGTTTTCATTTTGAATCTTGAATTCTGGATCTTGAACTAGGGAGTTTTCATTTTGAATCTTGAATTCTGGATCTTGAATTAGGGTGTTTTCATTTTGAATCTTGAATTCTGGATCTTGAATTAGAGTGCTTCATTTTGAATCTTGAATTCTGGATCTTGAATTAGGGTGTTTCATTTTGAATCTTGAATTCTGGTTCTTGTATTCGGGTGTTTTCATTTTGAATCTTGAATTCTGGATCTTGAATTAGGGTGTTTCATTTTGAATCTTGAATTCCGGATCTTGAATTAGGGTGTTTCATTCTGGATCTTGAATTCCGGATCTTTGGATCTTGGATTTTGGATCTTGAATCTTGAATTAGGGACTCCCTTTAAATTATGAGGTGGTGACATTTCTATATAGAAATGTCACCACCTCACAATTTAAAAGGAAGACCGATCGTTGCAGGTCCAGTATCACCCACACAAAGACTTAGTGAGTTAGTATTATCGACTTATATAAAGGATGACTGGGATTTCCTTCGAAAACTTCCTTATGAACGGTTAGAAAAAGAAAACAGATTGTACTCTTATGACGTCGTCAGTTTATATACAAGCATCACACACGCACTCGGTTTAGAGGCTATTGATTATTGGATTAATGCTAGACCTGATCTTGTACCAAATCGTTTTCCCGCCTCTTTTATATTTGAAGCCGCCAAGATTGTACTTACAAATAACAATTTCATGTTTAACGACAGAATGTTTACCCAAACATCAGGCACCGCCATGGGAACAAAGTTTGCACCACCGTATGCATGTTTAACTATGGGCTACCTCGAGGAAGCCATCCTTTTTCCAAAGATCTTAAGAAAATACTTCGACGAAAATTCATGTTTGTACATACAAAATAACTACCTCCAGAGACGTAGGAGCCGGGGGGCACTGGGGGCACGTGCCCCTCCAAGATTTTGCAATAAACAAAGAAGTGCCCTTTTTATTTTCCGGAAGTGCCCCTTTAGCTTAATGAAAAAGTGCCCTTGAAGTGTCGTGCCCCCTCATACGTCCCTGACTACCTCCGGTACATGGATGATGGTTTTATAATCTTACCTGTAAATATAAACACGGACCTCTTTAAAACAGCCTTGAACGAACTCCACCCTGCTATCACGTTTACAATGGAGGAGGGGAAATTTTCAAAACATACAGAATCGCTAAATTTCCTTGATGTAGAAGTTATCCTCTCAAATGGATCACTAATCACAACAGACATTTTTTACAAAGACACAAATCCACATGATTATCTTAATTTCCAAAGTGCACATCCAAGACACATTAAAGATACTATACCATATAATCTAGCAAAAAGAATTATAGTTTTCGTTACAGATGAAGAGAGAGTTCAATTTCGTTTACAGGAATTAAAAAACTGGCTTTTGAATTGCAACTATCCCAACTCCTTAATTGATCAAGCATTCCACAAAGCAAAATTACAAGGTCCTGCACCGAATAAAACAAGAGATATTATACCACTTGTCACGACATTTTACCCAAGTTTAAATCATAGCCATGTTATCAAGACCATTTCGAACCTTTTCAAAGGCATTCAAGACCCGGACACAAAGAGAAAATTTAACGATACAACACCAATCCTCGCCTTAACCCTATTCTACATGGGTAAATCAGGCACCACTTTCTCATGGGGGGGGGGGCTAAAAAGGCCCCCCATATTTTATAAGCAACCGTAGTGCCTATGGCAACGCAACTTGGTACACATGATTACAAAGCAATTACGATTCTAAAAATAGCATCATATGCTAATTGGTCACATGATCCGTTGCTAGGCAACGCAAAAACAATGGAAATTTAATGATTTTGGCTCTCTTTCTAAAAACGTAATATTTTCAACCAAATATAGTCAATGAATAACCTTAAAGTTATAAATATGATACATATTGAGTGTTCTTAATGAAAACTGTCAAAAATTCTATTTTTGGAATTCTATTGTTATCACAGCTGTCAATCAAAGTCATTGTTAATACCTAAACAAATTAGTTGATGCGTTATTGGCATTTTAAATACGTTTTTAGTAATAACAACCATATTAAATTGATTTTGAATTCTTAATTAGTCAAATTTGATCATAATACACTAATTATTTCAAATATTTATCATAAATATGACGTCATATATAAGTATGACGTCATATATCTTAAATTTTGCTGAAGTCAGCAAAACACAAAAAGTTATATATCAAATGAAAGTAGACTTCAAGACAAACTGATTTGTACCAATTGCATTCAAATCAGATGTGTAAGAGAAAAGTTATGCATGTTTTACTGATTTTCTGAGAGACCAGTTGCCAAATATGGGCATGTCATAGTCACGTGACCAATTATAAAACAATGAATTATTGTTATTTTGATGCAATATTAAATTTGATTAAAAGTCACTCAAGTTCCAGTGTTTCATCATGCTTAGTTTAAGAGTAATTACAGGAAGTATGGTTGGGGGGGCCTTTTTTGCCCCCCCCCCCCATGTAGAATAGGGTTAAAGCAACCTCCAAACCTTACTTCGATTCTAACGAATGCGAAATTTACATCCATCCCATTTGTGAGGCAAGAACCCGGAATTAAATTATGCAATAAAGCACAATGCAAATTATGCCGTTTATATCTACAGCCAGTGAAGAATTTCAAAACTGCAAATGGAACCATATGGGATATCAAATCAGAAATTACCTGCAATAGCAAAAACATCGTATATTTTCTCTCGTGTAATTTATGTGATGGTCAAATGAACTACATCGGCCAAACAACGAATTTACGTCAAAGAATGAACAATCACATATCTGAATCAAGAAACAGAGTTTCTTTTTGCAATTTTCCAAAACATGTACATAACTGCGGAAAATCTAATAAAAACCTTAAAGAACCTTAGCAAACTTTTCAACAGAGTACACGCTATAATGAACCAATAATCTTATATTTCCTGTCGGTAATCCTCTATTTAGTTTATAAATCGTAAAAACGCTCTAGCTCTACAGTTAGTCACATTCTGATGATAACGTAAGTTTGAAAGGCCTCAGTGTGCTGAAAAATCTGTCTGTTTTTTGCGTCCGTTTTTCTCCTAGTACCTTTTTGCATTTATATATACATCAAAAATTGTACACTTTCTGGCTGAAAATGCTTGAACAGAATGCCACCCATGATTTTATATAAATGAGAATGACTTCTTCCTCCTATTGAAAATTTTGCACTTTAAAAAGATCTTTCCTTCATTTGCATTTCAACAGTTTTTCCACCTATTGAAATAGCATGAATCATTTTTTATATCTCTGTTGTTGTTCAAAAATTCTTTTATTTCAGATTTCTAAACTTTTTCCTGTGATTGTGCTTTGAAACTTTTGCCTCTTTCTTTTTTCCTTTTGGAAGTACTTGGAAGGAAGAGTCTTTCTGGAAGACTTTCTGTGTGGCCTTGAATGAAGGGTTTGTGAAAAAACATTGAGTAAAACAGAGACGTATTACCGCCCTGAAACTTTCTGACTTTTTGCTGCTGCTTATTATGCAACGACTCAAGAAGTTTTATCAAAATATTTTGACAAATGAGGGGCGAGGGAGACAATTTTCCGGACCCGACTCCGGGGGGGTACTCATATATTTTTCAGTACGGGGACGTGCCGCCGAACAGGGTATCATTTTCAGGATTCCTACTCCGGGACAGGGTATCACTTTTGTATGGTTGGCTCCATGACAGGGTCCATATTTTGTATTAATGTCTACGTATCGTCGTTGTAAGCCATTTGCACTCCGCGAATATGATTTAAATCGTTTGGATGGCAACATTTCCGCATTTTCTGACAGATTTCAATCAAATTTCTATCAAATTCCCAGGACAGGCTACAATTTTGATGAAGAAACCCAAGAATAGGGTATTGTTTTTAAAGTTTTACTCCGGGACAGGGTGCCTTTTCAGATTTGCCAGCGGCACGTCCCCGTATTTTCGTAAGTCAAGTAGGGGACCTGACTCTGTCAAAATCACCGATTCTCAAATATTAATTTTCACGAAAAAAGTAGCAAAATTGCAATATTTTGCAAATATATTTTGCAGGGTAGTGTTATTTGATGTAATCTATCATAATTCTCATGTTTGGATGGAAATAATGCTCCAAATTAAATTTTATCGCATTTTTCCTGATTTTGACCGATTTTGCCAATTTCTTTTACCATACAAAGAAAAATGCTGACGCAATCAATAATGGCGGCTAATTTTAGGTTTATTTTTATATTATCATGAAGTACATGCCTCTATTAGTACACCAAATGTGGTTTCTCTATCATTTCCAATCAAGAGTTAGGTAGGGGGGGGGGGCTTTTTGCCCCCCCCCCACCAATATAGGACGTGTCAGATAGCCCAACCACTATAGGGTTAACAAGTCAAAGTGACGAAATCCTGCCTTACAGGGCCTTACAGTACATCATGGAGAGGTTTTTCGTGACTGATAGTTATTATTCATTTCCACCAAAAATAAAACCATGGATTACGCATTTTCACACAGGATATTTTCGCGTCAGCCCCAAATTGTTTCCTTTTTTTCTGAAAAAGGCTCAGAAAGTCAAGCTTATGGACAGAAGATTTGAAGAAATGAAGATGTCAGGAAGTTATCAGAGTTATCATGCTATCATGCTTATATTTCATATACAATACAACTACAGCAAGAACCAATCTATTTCTAAATGATTTTTAAGTTCTACTTTGAAAATTTCCCAGGAAAGCCTTCCGTCAGTCAAATTCTGCTGCTCTTTCAACGGCGAGTTCTTTCACAAAAGAGGCACTTTCTAACGATGAAGGAGTGTGGTTGCAAAAAATTTTCCCGAAGCTTCGTTCCGACGAGCGGGTTTCATCCCCGGGGGATTGGCCTATTCGTCGTGGTTCACATGGACCTAATCCTAACATATACCGGTACACCAATCAACTCAAATATTTTCCGTTAGCCATTGCGAACGTCTCGCAAACAGAGAAAAGGGCGAAGTTAAACAAACTTACTTTTCGGAAATTTCGGGGCTGGCCCTCCCCCTCCCCCTAATAGACAGGCCCCACGACACCCCTGGGTTCAAGAGAATTAAAGTTTTGCCCAACACTGCCTCTCCATTAACATTTAGTTGGCTGCACTCATTTTTTTTTATAAGAAACCGCTTATAAGTAGGCTCAATTTTTCGAAAGCTAAGAAACAACCCTACCTGAATTAAAAAAGCTAAGAAACTTCTGTAATTTACAGTTTTAATTTTATCGCACTCAAAAATGTTTTGACACTGTACAGTTAAAGCAACTGTTTGGACATTATTTTGAGTGCGAATCATGTTATTTACTAGTTTTACTTGTTTTGAGATCTTACAAAGTAATTTGGGCTTCAGGCATTAAAAAGATAAGAAACACGTAAGAAACTTTTGGTAGTCAAATGGCCCAAAAATGTAAGAAACTGCCTACTAGCCCCGGACCTTAGTTTCTTATAAAAAAAATGAGTGTATCTATCTCAATTCATTGCAGCTAATCAAAAATCTTTAGTGGTTCGTGGTCGTGGAATAGTAAAACAGCATGGAATTCTCGTTTCGAACATGGAATTGCAAAACAAGTGCGCATTTCAAACAGAAACAGAGATCCATCAGCACATGAAATAGCGTATAATTCGCCAAAAAAGCTTACCACCAAGATATTTTGCAACGGATTGACACAATACAGAGGGTCGTATAGGGGGTCCTTGTTCCGCTGTTCCCTGATAAAATTATCATTTGTTCCCATGTTCCCTTGTGTCAAACAAAAATAGTTAAGTTCCCTTGTAAAACCATGGGCAATAATGCACCGTTGATGTGGCCTATATTATGATCAAAATTGTATTTTTACTCACTGTGTTGTTTCTCTTCCACAAGATTGCAAGTACAGCACTTGATAATGTTGCTACTCCTGTTCTTCTCTCGTCACAACAAGGAATCAAATGCCGCCAATATTCAAATACAGTTACAATGGTTGGAGCTCCTACGCAGCGATACGTCTCATTTCAAACTTCCCTTTAAATAGTGACTGGGTATGCAACGGAGCACAACTCGCTAAGCCAACTTTCGTCAACAGCTCGACCAATTTCGCACACCATATTTGGAATCTGCCATGCCAAACGTCACAACTCCGAAACCAATAGCCTTGCGAAGGAATGCGAGGGCGCTATCTCCAGGGGGAGTTGAGCAAGACATGTTCAAAGCTTTCCATCATGAAGCAAAGAGTTTGATGTAATGAATAATCTTCAGAATCTCACGAATATCTTATGTTCAATCATGGGTAGTTAGACACTGCTGGTGTGCTTCTATGGAGAAGAGCTGGATAATATGTATCTGCGGGGGACATTTTTTATAGTACTGCGGAGGAGATATCTGCGGGGGAATTTTTTATAGTACTGCGGAGGAGATATCTGGGGGGGAAATTTTTATAGTACTGCGGAGGAGATTAATTAATATTTTCGTCCTTTCGATATCTCCTCCGCAGTACTACAAAAAATTTCCCCCGCAGATACATATCATCCAGCGCTCCTCCATAGAAGCACACCAGCAGTGTCTAACTACCCATGGTTCAATATGCTTCCTTCAAATCAAATATCTGTTAAATCAAGCTGAATTAGATCGAAAATATTTTTAATCACAGCACAAAATCTACAACGGAAGTTAGGTGCTTAAACAGCGACTCCATTCTCACTCTAAACTTTGACATTTATATCAGAAATATGAAACGAATTGTTTACAAACAACTTCGCCACATAACCGAGCAATGTAGATTTATTGATTCAGTGGGCGGGTGCAGAAATTCTTCTTCGCCATTTTATCTCTGCAAAGAGCACCTTTTATGAAACCCCCGTGGTAGAATGGGGCTTTGCAAAGCCCTTTGTTCACCATTCTTTTGTTCTAGTAAACCGCATTGGTCGAGCTGTTGCCGAAAGTTCGCTTAGCGAGTTGTGCTCCGTTGCATACCCAGTCACTATTTAATGGGAAGTTTGAAATGAGAATTATCGCTGCGTAGGAGCTCCAACCATTGTAACTGTATTTGAATATTGGCGGCATTTGATTCCTTGTTGTGACGAGAGAAGAACAGGAGTAGCAACATTATCAAGTGCTGTACTTGCAATCTTGTGGAAGAGAAACAACACAGTGAGTAAAAATACAATTTTGATCATAATATAGGCCACATCAACGGTGCATTATTGCCCATGGTAAAACTTTATTTTGGCATTTTCAAATCAATACTTTAGAAAAGACATTTTTGTATCTGAACAAGCCAGAGAGAATGGAGGGGTACTTCGGGGTTTGCGGTATTGCGGTATTGGGGGTAAATTTTGTGCGGTATTGCGGTAATGACGGAAAAAACTTGCAGTATTGCGGTATCGAACTTTCACAGCGCGGTATGCGGTATTGTACGAAAATTAACATCCAAATTTCCTGTAAGGCCCGTCGGAACCGGGGGGGCTGGGGGGCTTCAGCCCCCCCAATAATTTGCTGCAGTTTGTTCACTTTTGTAAGTAAAAAGGGCGGTGAAAGCCCATCTCGTGGAAATGAAGATTCAAACTTATTTATATTCGAGAAAGTTATTAGAATTTATCAAGCTATCATCCTTGATATTATGGAATTCAAATATATTCTATATCCTCGTGAAATTGAACTCCCATTTTTCAGAATTTTCTCGGAAAGAACCCCATCAGACTTCATCCTTTGCTTTTTTCAATTGCTAATTCTCCAAAAATGGGGCGTTTTGCAACGATCTAAAGGGCGTGGCCATGAAGAATTTTCCTGGGGGCAAGCCCCCGGACCCCCATTTATCATCACTCCGCTCGCATGAAGTTTCAGCCCCCCTAATATGAATTTCGTTCCGACGGGCCTGTAATACCATTTTCCTGTTGAGGAACGAAGCATCTTGGAGACGAATTGATATAGAGGAAAGAACAACGAAGGAGAGGGAAGTCCCTTATCTATCTCTCTCTCTCTGTGCCTGCTCTACCTGCTCGGGCGGGTGAGTGGCCGAGTGGCTTAAACAGTTTCCGTCAGGTGACTGAAGTTAAGCTCGGTCGAGTGAGGTCAAACTCCGGATGGGTGACCTCTGAGGCCTGACCTCGCAACTCACCTCGCGCCGTCCTTCGGAAGGGACGTTAAACTAGGGGTCCCATGCCTGGATGCGGCATGCATAGTGGGCCTAAATTAGCTTTAAATAGCTAGAAACCCTATCAGCCCGCTTAAAATAAATTACTACTACTACTACTACTCAACCTTGAAAAAGGTACTCGCGGAGGAGGGCACGCAACATTTTTATCTGAAGAAAAAGAATCAAATATTTGCACGAATTAAAACTTTAAATGTGGGAAAATCACCCCTGCTTTCAAATCAGGCAATCTGACAATGTTGGACAACTATACGCCTATCACGGTAATTCCTCCTCTATCAAAAGTTATGGAGAAGATCATTTATAATCAACTGTCCCAGTACCTTGAATCGAATGGCCTATTGTGCCCACATCAGTTTGGGCTTAGACAAGGGAGATCTACGCAACACGCAGTTATCTTACTGTCAGAAAAGGTTGCACAGAAAATTGATAAAGGGCTATGTAGTGGTGCTGTCGATATTGACCTCCGTCAAGCCTTCGACGCAGCATGTCATGTAACCTTGCGGGAAAAATTACCAGGTGATGTGAAATTACAATGGATATGTGATTATGTCTTTAATAGAAAACAAAAAGTAATTTTTGATAGCACCAGCTCATGCGAAGAAAATGACACATGTGATGTCCCACAAGGATCCATCCTGGGGCCCCTTCTTTTTAGGCTGATAATCAACGACATCATTCCATATTCCGCTCACTGATGCTGGCATTATATTATATGTCGACGATAGTATTTAATATTGTGCACGAACGAACTAAAATGAAATAGAACATTTACTTTACAGTGCACTGCAAACAGTTGCAGACTGGTTTAATGAAAATAACTTGTTCGTTAACTTGAAAAAAGGTAAAACTGAATTTTGCTATATGGATCACATCAAAAGTTGTCCAAACAGACAAAAGGTGGACATCAAAATCTACAATCAAACTATTCATGAGACAAAATCATACAAATACATTGGTGCAGATTTGGATAACCATCTGAACCTACATCAACATTCTGAAAATGTGTACAAAAAAGCATCCGCCAGAGTAAAGCTTTTATCTCGTATTCGCGAAAAAGTCAGCCGTCATGTAGCAGAATCGATATACATAACAATGATACGATACGGCCACTACTGTTGTACTGCTACCCACTACAGCTTTCCCTACCACAAGGAACAGTAAACAAGCTACAGTGTATAAAAAATAGAGCAGCCAGAATTGTCAACCCAAGAGCAAACGTCATGGGACAACAAAGACCTGAATGGTTACTTCAAAAGATCTCAGCATGAAATTGACACTCTTGTGTTGTTTTACCGAAAATGCGCACTGGAACTGGAAAAATATCGTTTGCCTACCAGGGAGCCCGCATTTTCAACCGACGAAATATCCATCTCGCTATATAAATAGAAACTAAAACCATCGAAGTCTTTGTAGATGTCCAAGAAAAACGTATTTGACTATAATAAATTCTTATCCTTTAATTGTACATTAAACTATTTTCATTTTATTCTACTTTTTCAACTACAACGATTGTCAATAGGTAGGATTACAGGTCCTGGAATGATAACAGATAGTTTTATGCTGAACAAGTCAACATGTCAAAATATTAGTTATTATTATTATCATTATTATTACTTTTTGTTTTGAAAAGTTTCCTTTCGAACCATGTGGCTTTCGAATACATTTGCACCTTTGACCCGGATATTAAAAGTACCACTGAAGGGTAAACAGTTTAGATCAATGATACGACTATGATATGAGATCTGTTCTATATATTCATGATTTTTCTGCCGTCAATGCAGTTTTACTAAAAGCACATTGGTGAAATTTTTCCCCATCGTTCTCACATCACTATTTTGTCTGTAAAACATCTAACTATGATCTAATAGATCAGACTACAAATTTTCATGGAGGAAGGTGGATTTAGGTAGCAATAAAACTGCTACAGACCGGTGTACTGTGTTAATAGCTTTGTTTTTAGTTTTCTAGCGTTTGCGGTATTTTGCTATTTGTTAGTGCTGTATTGCGGTATTTGGTGTCTTTTTCGTGCGGTGTGCGACCCCCCCCCCCGAAACGCATGTGCAGCTCCCTCGACCTCATGACACCGAATCCAAAACGAGGTCAATGGATGAGTGTCACTCCGAATCCAATTCGCAGGAAAAATAGTGTGAAACACAAACAGGAACGAAAGTTCCTAATTTTGATCAATTTCCTCAATCAACCCTCTTCTTAAAAACTTTACCTAATCTTCTAAAGTGTTCCCTGAAAGGAAACTGATTGTTCCCTCTACAGACTTTTGCTTGTTCCCTGTTCCCCCATCATTCTTAGGCATGTTCTCCAGAACCCCTATACGACCCCCAATACAGAGGCAACGGCCTATAATTCTTCGAAAATGGAAACGTTTAAAAAGTCGTAGCGTATTTCTAAATTATCCTGTAGACCGAAATTACCCCCCCCCCCCCACCCCATCTTACGCTACACTGGTACCAGACTCTCTAAAATAAGGATTTTATTTTAGAATTTTATTTTTAAAGAGTCTGGTACCCAGGTTATAATGCAAGATTCGGAATCAAGATGCTGATTCAAGATCCGGAATTCAAGATTCACAGATTCGCAATAATACAAGATCCAGAAAAGCTGCGAGTGCTCCCCTCCCGCAGGGCCGAAGCCAATGGGGGGCTGGGGGCGGAGCGCCCCCCCCCCAGAAGGCCATTTGTCGGAAATTTTACTCCAACTGTCGGATTTTGTTGTTGTTACAGGCCCACATTTAGAAGATTTTACTGGGACAATGATGCATAGAACATGAATTTATTGTCTTTCGAGGATAAAATTTGACATGGATTTTGAATCTACAGCATTTTTTCCTTCTTATTGACCAATTTTGAAGGCTGCAACGTTGAAACTACAAAATAATTCCAAAATCTAGTTATTAAAGGAGCACATCAGTCCTGCATGTTTTAACGTATGTTCCTAAAATTGGGGTTGTTGCTGTTGTTGTTGTTGATTTTAGAGCGTCGGAAAATTTTGGTTCTTTGCCCCCCTAAGAATTAAGGCTGGTATCGGGCCTGCCCTCCCGCCTATGGCCGTCCATGGCAAGCGAAGTAACACTAAACAAAGAGAGATAATTCGTTAACAGCGACAAAATAAATCTAAAATCCAGAATAATTATTCAAATTCTCGGATATAAAGTCTCTTTCAAATCCATGTTCAGTCTCACTTATTTCCCGATCTGCAGAAGAGTTCTTGGGCACATCTTTCGTTTGGGATTCTTTTTCTTCTTTGCCAGATCAGCCTCTACGGAAAATAAATTCTTATTCTGTAAAACAAAGATTGTAGTTCTGTTAAAGGCAGAGCAATTTGACAGCCTCAAGAATAGATTTCACACCTTCAACGCAGCCAACCACTTTAGAAATTAAAGGTGTAAGCCATAATTCCAGAAAGAGAATTTGTGATATCAACATTATTTCAGGGTTGGGCAACTTATTATAGTTCTGCTAGTTTCGAGGTTGTGACGTCATCAAATTATCAACGTCATGAGATAATGCCACGGGTGAAGGGGGGGGGGTTCGGGGGAGGCAATTGCCTCCCATTTTTGTCGAAAGATGGTCCTCGAGATTCTTTCAAAACCGAAGAGAAATGAGCTAGGTATAGGTTAGGGTGTTGGGTAAAAATTTTCCGAGAAAAGTCAATTCTTCCATTTTAGCACTGGCAAGCATAATATTGGGAGATGCATTCGAAGCCAAAGAAAAGTATCTTTCTTCAAAAATTTTCCTTTTGCTCTGTTTCATAGGATAACTGGCAACTGTCACAAAACTATCAACGTTTTGTTGCCGCGAATGGCAAGCATGGTATTGGGAGATGCATTCTAAGCCAAAGTAAAGGGCGTGGCCCCAAAAATTTTCCTGGGGGCTTCGCTCTCAGACCCCCCCCCATTTCCCAAACCACGCCGCTGTGCCGCTGGGCCGCTGGCTATTCCTGAAATCACGGCAATAACATTTTACACCTTCAATTTTGAAGTTTTGCACCTTGCTACTCGGAGGAGCACACGAAATCGATTGACTGATTGTGATCACCTTTATGTAACGCCATTTGCACAAAAATGACATAATATAGGATTATGTTCATTGTGCACATAAACTAGGATTATGTTACATAAACTATGATTATGACTTCCCTCACATGAGCAAACCCAGACCGGTCGGAGTTTCAGATCGGTTTGAAATTTGGCTGTGTGTGGTAATTTGCCTCCCCCTCACATGAACATTCTCAGATCGGTTTGAGTTCAGCTCACTGGCTCTGCACATGCGCATTTCACAAACACTTCCTGAGTACAAACAATAATGCGTGCGTTCCCCTGTCAATCAGAACAATTATGATTGCATTGTTGAAGATTTATCTTGATTGTTTTGATTGCCAAAGGAGCGCTAGGAATGTCATTCACACTTGTTTTGAGAATTCATTGCACCTCGAAACGAAAAAAGTTCCTGCTCACATAAAAATTTCAGGTCGACCTGAAAACTCAAACCGACCTGAGAACCCGAAATGAATCTCAGGTCGATCTGAGTTTCATTTCACCTGCATCATGTGAGCACTCAAAAGGCTTAGACCGCAGTGAGACCGAAATGAGTTTCAAACCGATTTGAAACTCAGACCGGTTTGAGTTTGCTCATGTGAGGGTAGTCACGACAAAATATAAGTTTATGCAATATAGTCCTAGCTTATGTGCACATAATATGGGTTATTGGGTCATAAACCTATATTATGTAGTGGTAACCTATATTATGTGCACATAATATAGATAGGTTTAATCCTAGTTTATGTCGACATAATAAGGGTTCGAGGAGAGAATAAGAAAATTGCAGTGTGATTCATTATGGGTCCCAAATGGTATATCACAGGAACTGAATCAAGGTCGAGGCACCTTTGCCAACTCGAGATAAGAGAGCATCAATTTCGATTGTTCAAATAATTATTTCGCCAATGAACATTGAACTTCTTGAAATTCAACGTACAGTGCAGTAGGACCTGTGAAATACCATTTGGGATCCATTCAATTATGGTGGAACATTAGGTTCAAAATCTTTTCACCGGTTTTCGTGCTCAAATGGCAGCTTTACAGCACGACTTACATAGGTGTGAATTCTACCGTAATGAACATCGTTTTGGACACTCAAATACACATCTGACATACCAATAGCGTTGTAGGGACGTTGTGTTACGCCATTTCTTGGGGCACACAGTCACAATGAGATCAAAATATTCAATGAAACATTGCGTGTAGAAGCATGGAATGCTTTCTAGTCCAGCACACACAAACGTTGACACTCCAGTTCCAAGAGAAGAGATTCCGACACACCAAGCCCTTGATTGACACACCAAAGCTCTGACACACATCCGACACACCAAAATTCTAACACGCCAAAGTTCAGACAAACCCCGGGGGGGCTACTTAGTATATTTTGCTGACGGGATGTGCACTCCTTTCCGGGTATCGATTTCGCCTCTTTTTTCTAACGCCGGGTATCAAAAGAAGGCAGTTTTTCTAAAGCCGGTTGTCAAAAGTTTTATTTCATTGTTTTTTCACAAACTTTTACGTTTTAGGGTATGCTTTTCGCCAATATTTGCTAAAGCCGGCTATCATTTCAAGGGAAAATTTCTAAAGCCGGGTGAAAATTGTTCTCTTTGGAGTGCACACCCTCGTACAATTGAAAGTAAAGTACACCCCCCGGGAGACAAACAGAACTTCCGACACACAAAACTTGTGACACACCAAAGTTCTGACACACCAAAGTTCAAGTTCCGACATAGTAAGTGTTATGGAAGAATTCCCTCCCCCCCCCCCCCGTGCCTTCGATCCAATATCTACCGGTGCCAAAATTTATACTAAGGCAAGATTTAGTATTTTTTCACAAACCTTTTAAAATGTTTAAAACCTCCACCCCAGCCTAGTGGGTTTGCGGGGCTTTTTTGTCTCTGCTCATCACTTTCATTATCGGCATCTTCCTCATATTCGCTGAAGTAATCTCCAAACGCTTCATTTTGCTCATTATCCATTTCAGGTTCATTCATCTCAATTGCGTCTTCAAATTCTTGATTATCTTCCACGTTCTCGCTTTCCACATTAGCTGGAACGCCTAAATCGAGAAATTGCATTTACTGAATTTATTGATCACACTTTCCTGCGAACCGATCGCTAAAAGGGGCAAATAGTGCCCAGTGGCGCCTGCAATACTTCACTAAAGTACCTTCAATAAGATAAATATAAACGCATTGACAAATGACAATTGATGGTTTTTTTCAATTCTTTACGCAAAACATTCAAATCAACAAGAAAGACTGACAGAAATATCCAAACATTATGAAAGCGGAAGGGATGAAAAGCAGAAGAGAAGTACGAAGAATAAAGTAAACAGAAAGTACTTACCTTGACAAGTAAAGACAATACCCAAAATAAGTACCAAAAGGACCTTCATGATTTCTCTTCTCTGTCTGCAATGCAATCAAAGATCTAAACATCAATTTATCGAAAAACGAAAATCAAATTTTCAACAAAAACGTCCCCAACTCCGATAAGAAATTGACAGCAAAACTAGTCGTACAAAATACTCACTTCTATTGTCCTAGAACTTTCACTTGCTGAGATGCCTGAAGATGACTGGTCACTAAAATAAATTGCACCAGAATTTATAGGTAATACGTGGGCCTCTTGTTACAAAAGATTGTGTCTGATTTATCTGTTGAGGGAGCGATAGTATTGAAAGGAATCTGAAAACAAATTGTTTCATCCTTTAAATACTTCATACAATACCATGGTAACTCCTGTCTTTCAAAAGATCTTGAGCCCTATGGTCAGAATTTCAAAACTTCTTCCTCCTATTGAAAACCAAAACTATTTTGCCAAAAGACCTATCCTTCATTTGCATTTCAAAAATTTTCTTCCCATTGAAAAGCATGAATTTTTTTCATCTCTCTGTTACTCGTTTAAAAAATTCTTTCATTTGAGATCTCAAAACTTTTTCCTGTCATTGTGCTTGGAAAAATTTACCTTCTGTTCAGGCATGGTTCAGGTCTTTCCTTTTGGGGGTACTTGGAAGGAAGGGAAGGAAGGGAAGAGTCTTTCTGGAAGACTTTTGTGTGTGGTCTTAAATGAAGGGTTTGTGAATAAAATGCAAGTATAATCAATCTCATCTAAGTGAGATTTCATTCCCAAAAAGTTTGGTAAGCTCTTGGTAAAATTCTAATCGGAATTTTAAAGCAACGAACATGCTGTTTATTTTTATCACAGATTTTGGTGATCTGAAGTACCATAGGATAGGATTGTGATTCTCTTGAGATGTAATATGTCTTACTACTATTCACGTGTTTGTAGATCGTCATGCATGCAGCAGGGTTTGGCAGCCCGTCTTATACACTCCCGTCACGAAAGTATACGGACAGCTGAAACAAAATGGCGTCAAATTTGACCGTTAGCCCTTCGACCCCAAAACAGTTCAGCCGTTATGCGGCCATTTCAGGGACTGGAAAACAATTATTTTACCGCCAAAACTTTGTTTATCGATCACGCAATCAAATAAGAAATGAAAAATTGAAAAACAAATCAAAATGAAGTGTTTTGATAGCAAAACATGAATTTAGCTATGAGAAGGAAAAGCAATCGAAAACAAGACAATATGTTCAACAAATTTCCTGTCTTGGAGGCTGCTACATGACAGGAGAAGATAGTTTTTTATGTCAAATGAAGCAGAAAAGATCGCAGTTTTAGGAATCGAAAAGACGCCTGGCTATAGAATGGCAAAATTAAATTTGAGTCTCCCATGACTGTAGGGTTGCGATATCATCTTTGCCAAGGTAAGTTTAAATTTGTATCAAAGCCTCAAAAATATAATTAATGCCAAAGGTTGGTCTAAAGTTGGTATCATTTTGTACATCTTACAAAGGGGAATCAATCTGAGCAAAATTGTACAGTCCCTAAAGAATTTTCTTTGCAACAATTTGGTTTTGAGTTTGATTGCAATAATTCTGTTGTTACAAAACCTTACCTCGATCGCAGCAACTGTTTCTTTTAACATCTATAACTTCATTGTATCTGGATTTTACTTGAATTTTCTTTCATATTTGCAAATTTCAGACTTTTCTGCACCAAGTGATGCTATTCCAGTGAACGAATTGTTTGGAATAGTATCTTAAATATCAGTTCTAAGTTGTGAGGCTACTTTGTTATTGATTACATTTTATCGTCGCAGCTAATTTCATGTTTTATTATCAAAACACGTTTATCTTGCTTTGCTTTTCAATTTTTTATTTCTTCCTTAATTGCGTGATCGATAAACACAATTTTGGGGGTAAAATCTTTTATTTCCACTCCCTGAAATGGCCGCATAACGGCTGAACCGTTTGGAGGTCGAAGGGCCAACGGTCAAATTCGACGCCATTTTGTTTCGGCCGTCCGGATACTTTCGTTGACGGGAGTGTACAGGGCTGCCTAGACTGATTACGATGAGTCCCAGTAATCGCTATCCAAAACGAGACTATTACGCCAGACCGAGACCGCTCTTACTGGGACTCATAATATTACGGCAATATTTTTGGACTGACTTTTCTCACTTTTTGAACGCCCTTGGGAACGAGGCTGCTATACACGGTCATGTACAAAGTATACAACCAAATACAACGCCATTAGAATCTCTGCAAATTCGATTGATTGATGTTGACCAACGGAAACTCGAAGCTCAAAGCAGAGTTTCAAGGAGCTTGGCCGGGCAGAACAAAGTCTTATGAACAAGAATACCATGAAAATAGTTGGCGACAATATCAAATTTTGTATGTAGGTACTATTTTGCTGCTTTCGCTAAGCATTAACTGATTTATTGTGAAGTTTTCAAATCAATGTGTTTCATTTGAAAACTACAAATATTTGTGCTTTTCTGCCTAGGCCCTTATCGAAACGAGGCAGTTATAGTCATTTCAAAATAATGGCGTTTGATTATAGTGTATAAACAGGCCTAAAACAGGCCCTAAGGCCTACTCGAGGCTAAAAATCTTTATGTTGTTGCAGTTGTCCGGCCTACCTACATTTTCTTTTGTTTCTTGGGGACGGGGAAGGAGGGAACGTTCAAGATGAGTTCAAAACAACGAAATTATCGACGAAGAAATGATAGCGATGAACAAGATGATGAACAATCGAATGACATAGATATTCAAGAGAAACTTGAAGAATTAAAGGAAATGCAGAAATTCAGAATTAGACCAAAAGGTGTCTCGGCTTCTGGCCTAGCGTTTGGGGCCAAAGTGGATGCCACTGAAGATGTAGGCCATGACCCATTCAAGTTGAAAACAGGAGGGATTTTAGACTTGAATACTGTAAAAGATAGGGACAGAGATCGTTCAGGAGAAGGGTCAGACAAGGATGTCACAAGCTTGGGTAGTAACTTTTCACAAGAGACTAACAGGCGAGATGAAGATGTGGAGATGTTGAAATTTATTGAAGATGAGATATCACGTCGTAAGGGCATTGACAAAAAAGAAAGTAAACAAGTCGAGAAACCAAAAACTAAGGAAGATCTTCTATACCAGCTTCCAGACAACATAAATGTGTCATCAAAAGTAATGAAATCAGAAGAAATGCTGTCCAATCAAATGTTATCTGGTATTCCTGAAGTAGATCTTGGGATTCATGCTAAGATAAAAAACATTGAAGCAACTGAAGAAGCAAAAGGAAAAATAATAAACGAAATGAGAAACAAGAAAAAGACTGCATCTGATTTTGTTCCAACAAATCTTGCATCAAACTTTTTATTGCACGAAAGGTTCTTCAATGAAAAGAAGGCTTCAGATGTTGAAAAGCAGAAAGAAAAGAACAAGTTAGAAGAACAGCAGCTTGGGGCTGAAAGATCTAAAGGTCCTGTTGTTCAAGCTGAGGTGCATATTCCAGAGCCTTCTTCGTCAAAGAATTCAGGCAAAACTGAGCAAGGAAAAAGGAAGAATAAAGATGAAGCTTCTGATGACTATTTATATGAAAAGTTCAAAAAGAAAACAAGAGATTCATGGAGATACCAATAGATATATGTTATCATTTCCTATTTAGTTATTCAGTTACTGTGAATTGTTCAAGTAAAAGTTTTAATATGTATTTTAAGTTGTTGCAATGCAATTTATCATGATTGCAATGTACCAACAAACAGCAAAAACACCCGCTTTTCTTCTAAACCATAGCTCATTCAGTATCAAGTGATGAGGAAGTCAAATCAATACCCGGATCAAAGTTGGGCCTTTTGATTGTTTCATTCTTGGTGGTCAAATGTCCCTCTCTTGGCTAGCAAATCCAATCAAATGTCCATTTCAGCCTTAAAATTTAGATTCACCATGCTGGGTGAGTCAGAAAAGAGTTAGCATGTTTGGCGGGCTGTGGAATAAAAACTGTGCAGCTGATATTCAAAACTGAAATGTTAATTTATCAGTCAAAGGCAAACTTAGATGTGAAAAATTTTTTTGATAAAAATCACTCATCTTTTAGACCCAGAAATCAGAAACACAGTGGTAAGGGGTTTGTATGGGAATTATAATTCCATGTTGTTTGATTCTGGTCCATGATTTACAGTAGTTGCCATTGACATTTAAATTCTATTCATGAAACTGACAATTTCATAATAGAATGTGAAATTCTTGTTCCTATACAAATCCCTTACAGCTTTTTTCTAATTTTGTGTCAAAAAATGATGACTGATTTTACCAAACTAGATTTATACATCTAAGTTAGACCTTGCTTGACAGATTAAAATTTTGATTTTGAATATCGGCTGTGTACTTTTTATTCATTACAACAGCCCAGTAATGTATCAATTGCCCCACCACTGGTAGATTTCATGTGATTAAATCCCCAGGATATGTCTTGGGGTTATATCCAGGTATCAATTTGACTTGTATTGTATACTGTTCAGGAATTATTGTTTGACCCCGGGTTTCTTAGACGATAATCCCAAGAGACAATTTTAAGGTGCAAAATAGATGATCATGAAAGAGATAAAATTTTCATGTTATGCATGTTCCTTTGTGCCCACTGACAAACCACATACTAAATCAAACAAACTGTGGGTGAGTCTGAATCAACAACATTTTGATACATTTTTGGGAATTTTCAAATCTGCACAATGTAAAAGAAGCCTGGGGGGGGTACTTGGTATATTTTGCTGACGCCATGTGCACTCCTTTCCGGGTATCGTTTTCGCCTCTTTTTTCTAACGCCGGGCATCAAAAGAAGGCAATTTTTCTAAAGCCGGTTGTACAATTGAAAGTCAAATACCCCCCCCCCCCCGGGAAAAGAAGCCTTGATGCTACTCAATTGAACATAGAAATGTATAAAAATATGGCTCTATCCAGACTTGTAGAATAGCTAAAAGGTCTGTTGTGAAACTTTAAAAGACCACCTCTGCTGTGTGACCTCTATGGGGGGAGGGAAAATTGAAAAAACTTTCCTTTCCCTCAATTTTTCATCCTGCGTTGAGGATGCACTGCAGATTAGCAGTATGCACCCCCTGTGTGCAATGTTTATAAGCATGACACCACGCTCATCCATGAATCGCATGAATGATTAAATTGTTATAAGATGCAAAAATCCCAAACCTTTCTCTCAGATCCAGCTTTGTACTGTACAGATTTCTTTAGGGCTCTACATACTTCTGTAAAAGTACTGTATATCGTTGGCAAAAGCAGCTGTTTTTAAGAAAATCCCACAAACCTTGAAAATTGTCTTGTTTTCATGAGTATGTGGTAAGATTCAGGTAAGGAACCCTTGGAAGCCGGAATCCCTTTTCTGGAACCCCAAACCCCACCACTGGGAACCCCTCAGCCCATCAGATCCGGAACGAGGTTGATGATGAAAATATTTTTGCGGCACAAAAAGATGAAGAGCAAACATTCGAATTTGAAAAACTTCGTCTCTGGTGGCTGTGGTGGAATCTCACTTGTACTAGCAGGACATCCGCTGGATACAATTAAGGTATTTCCAATATTCAACTGACAAGCTAGACCACTGACTGTACTGCTTTGCCAGGACGTATTGAAACTCACTTTAGGCCCATTTTATTTAGGCCCTATCTATTATATTCATTTTTTTATCCTCACCTGTTATATTTCCTAACATTTTAATTTAGGTGAGATTGCAAACTCAAGCAACCCCAAAACCTGGAGAAGTAGCTCAATTCAATGGTCTCATTGACTGTGCAAAGAAAACAATAAAACATGAGGTATGATGTTAAATAGTAAAATATACCCAACTATATTTATAACTCTCTTCTTGATGTTGTCGACTGTTGGCTATTATCGAAGGGTGTATCACTCTCCAAAAATCTCATACACCTTTGGCAAAAACATGTTATTTTCAAGAAATATCCGTAAAAAATCCCTTAGAATGCTATTGTTTAACAAATCTCGTATCGTATGCTTTTTGGAAGAATGATGCACCAAGTCCAAACCAACCAACTCCAAGACAAATTATGACATCTATTTTACTGGCTGGTGTGCAGTGGATAAATCAGGCGATAAAACTGTGGATAAATCAGGGCTGTAGGAAGCAGCTTCTGATGGGGGGGGGATTATTCTTAGAAGAATAGAGAACAATACATCTAATTAATGCTTGTGATGTAGCACCATTGTTTTCAAAATTATTGGAGGGGGGGTTTAATAATGCCCCCTGCTTCCTACGGGCCTGTGATAAATATTGATTTACTCTCAAGTACTGAATAAATGAAGGGGGAGTTGAGAATATTTGGGGGGTTGGAAATGGTTTGATATAACAATAATCAGGGGCTGGAAGATTGGGGGAGAGGTTGGAAAAAGTGAAAATAGTTGTTTTCTTAGTTAAATATGTATTTCAATTTTTCAAGAATTAATAGAAAAGGGGGTTGGAATAAAAGTGGGGGGTTGGAAACATTTTCAGAAATTAACAAGGGGGGAGACTATTATTCGTTACTTGTGTAATAGCCATGTACAAGCCTTGTAGTCATGGCCTTGTAACCTTGTTCTAGCCTAGGAAAAAGCCTTGCTGTTACCTTGTAAATGGCTCGAAAAATGCTAATTAGCCTTGTGGAAACCTTGTGTTAGACTTGTTGTGACTTGGAATCTTACTGATAGCCTTGTAATTTTCTTCGAAGATTAGGACAAGGTCATTACAAGGTCATAATCCCCGCTACAAGGATAAAACTTGGCCTGTACAAGGCCAATTTTAGCCTTGTAGTCTTGTACATGTAACTTCAAAATTCGTAGATGTCTGCCTCTAGCCCACTATGGGCCACACTGGAGAATAATTCTCTATTAGATGGGCACTTGAATGGTTTTGTCTTCTTTCATACAAGAAGTTGAAGGTTACAAGCAAGAGCAATTCCAAAACCCAATGTTTATGTTCCATATTTTAACTGTTAGCCATGTTCTCTCTATGACAGGGTGTTAGGGGTCTATACAAAGGGATGGGAACTCCCCTTCTCATTGCAACTCCAATGTGTGCAGTTGGATTTTGGGGTTATGGACTTGGCAGAAGTTTGCAGACTACACAGGAATCTCTGAGACTTAGGTATGCATACAGTATTTACTCAAATTCAAAATATATAATCTTCATCATCACTTTTTAATAATCACGTTTTGGGCTTACTTATAAACAGCAGACCACAATAGATTGCAAAATGGGCCAATTTTGAAGATTCACTACTTAATCTTTAGCAAAAATCCAGAATTAAATTCTGTTATTTTTCTGAATTTCAAAGTCTTTTGTTTCTTAAACAACTTTCTTAAAATTTGCAGCCTTGAAAACACTGAAAATAATCCAAAAAAGGATCACATTTTCTAAAGTCTTAACATGAAATGGACAAAGAGAAACTTATTCATGATGATTTTGCGAGTTAGAGATTGATTAGTTTTAATCGGCGACGCAAACATTGGTTCAACGTTGGGAGAAATGTAACATTACTTTCAATGTTTCAAAAAAATGCCTTTGCTGTATGCTGGTAGCATACAAGTCAAATCTTTGAGTAGGGCATAGGGAAACCCACCAATCTTCCAATTTCACGCCACAGGATAATACCAAGTATCCTTAAAAAGTACTCCTTTTGAAAAGTCACCAAAATTTGATTTCATGGCCGATCTCTAAAGTTCTTTTTTTGGCAAGTAGATCAATGACCATCGTTTTTTACCTTGATCTTGTGAGAGGTTTTAAAGTTAATAGCTCTTTTTAGGGTTGCTGAGTTTTGAAGCATATCGAAAAAGGCACGGATGATAACCAGATTAATTCCTTTTTGTATCTTAAGCTTTCAGTTTGATCATAAATATCAGAACGAAATGCAAACTATAATTGTAGACATGGAGGATGATGAAAAATCTTGAAATAATGGCTCTTAAAGGCCATTATTGGAGATATAAGGCGATTTAAGTTAGGGGCCTGGGCAATCTAAATATAGCCTATTGTATTCCATTGCATTTGATGATCTCGAGAGATTAGCAAATCAATTGGACAAATGAAAGCACTCAGCCATCTTTTGTTCTCTTTTTAAACTAGACCCCATATATCCGTCATTTGTCTTTAAAGCAAGATTTTAAAAAATATAGCTCGGAGTAAGGCTTTTCAGTTTGTCATTTTATACCCTTTAAGTAGCAACTCAACCATTTAATTGTCTTTAAATATAGCTTGATAATTGATAATTGACACAGTAGATCAATGATAGATTTGATAAACGAGTTTTCATGATTTTTGAACTGGAGTCAGGGCCATCGCGAAGGAAGTCGAGGAAGGGGGGTGTAAGCCTTAAATTCGCCGATAAGGGGCGTGGTAATTGGGCGTGGTCGTTGAAAATTCAACCTACGTTGATACATCTTCTATGATATGACAGTCACCTTTTCAAACGTGATTGTCGAAAATACTATTGGCTATCGGTTAATCTTTTGGCTAATCTTCTTGTAAAAGGGTACTAAAATTGGGTAGGGCAGGGCAAGAGCTTGGACGACAGAGAAGTCATAAGTATCAAGTTTCTTCCCTTTGGGCCTTTATGATCTTAAATATCCTTTCTTTATAACTTTAAACCAGTGCTAGCGAGACTCTGGTTGATTGGGCGCATCCAATTCTTTCTCAAGCACTGCATGCCCTCATATACCAAATAAGAAAATAAATAAACACCAAGACTCTTATGCTGGTGGTAATCCACCCTTCCTACACTAGCATCACTTATTCATGTCTGTTCCCCTCATAAAGTTGGGCCTTGTCGGCTTGTTGATAGAAAGGAATCGTATTTTCGACAAAAAATTAGTGAACTTAGGTAGGGCAGTGCTAGCGAAGCGAGCAAAAATTCACGCATCTGTAACGGTTAGACTACCCAACATGCATGTAATCGTAATGTAACAAACCGTCTTAAATTACAGTCTGAAATTCTCGTAGTATCAGTGCTCTGTAGCTGAATCGGGGCTTACCACCTTTGGATGGAAGTTTGTCGGCAAATGCTGGTGTTAGGATCGAGCTTGATTTGCCGACAGCCACTTTTCCAGGGGGGGTGTCACACCCCCTACACCCCCCTATGGTGACGGCCCTGACTGGAGTACTTTCTTGGGACACCCCATACTCTCCTGTGACTGTATAAGTAATTTACTGCCATGATTCATATCAACTTTTCCATAGCAATTTTCAAATTTTCAAGGCTGGCATGCTGTCAGGACTTTTCATAGCATTTATGAATGCTCCAGGAGAGAGGGTTAAATGTCTTCTACAGGTGAGCTATATTTTTCTATCATTTTATTAAATCTTCTAAGGGACCGTTCATTATTTACAGAGGGGTTGGTACTGAAGAGAAATGTTTGCTTGTCCAAAAAATCTTCTTACCCAACTCTAAAAGTGACAGCAAAAACATCTACCCAACAATTTTCAGGTTGAAAAAATTTTGCCCAGCCCCTACCTATAAACATGGTTTCAATGTCAAACGATGTAAATTGTAAATTCAATATTGTAAATATTTATGACAAAGATGAATAAAGTAGACACTGAAAGTGAAATGGATAATGTTGATAATATTGATGATGATATTGATAATTTTGGACATTTGGTATAACATTTGGTATTAATTGGTGGGAAAATTTTGTTTTTCCAACCTTGAAATTACATGAAAAAATATTTACCCAACCTTTTTATGTTAGAAAATTTCTCTTACCCAACCCATTTCTCTTCGGTACCAAGCCCTTTATAAATAATGAACAGTCCCTAACATTGCTGGATAAATGCAAACACATCATCGTAGACACTTTGTCATCTTAGAATTCATCGCATGCTGCTTATCGTTTACTTTGGAAATGCTTCACTTTTTTACTTATTTTGATTGTTCCCAGGGTGCTCTTCTGTCATACGCTTATGTCAAATGCTGTCACGTTGATCACGAAACCGAATGAACAACGTAGAGCAACGAACTCACTCTCTCACTCAACGTAGAGCAATAGAAGTAGAGCAACAAACTCACTCTGGGGACGAGATTGATACAGTCGTGGCCAAAAATTTAAGACCACATTTTTGTCAACAACGTTTCTTGGCGTAACGATATTGAACCCTATCACTCTGCCTATTTTGCTCTCTTGGAGCTCAGTTAGATCAACTTTCCATGTAGATTCCAAATTTTGATGTTGATTTTTGAATTTCGGCGCCATTATGCTATGACATCACGATGAAATACATAGAAATTCTCGAAAATTACAGTGGTTCTGCCGAGAAGGGGTGTGACCCAAACATTGTGTTACTCAGCTGGATTTTACATCAATCTATGCACAATTCATTTCTATGGTTTGTCTGCAAAATATTGAAACTCCATAAAGAATATTGCTTGAGGGAAAAAGGTAGTAGAGGGCATTCAGTCCACAGCTCTGGTCATAAGTTTCAGACCAGCGCTTGGATTTTTAATTGGGAGTTACAAATCACATAGTTATTTGAATTAATGTTCAAGAATCATTTCATTATTTGAATTATCGAACATCACAGGCTCTTACCTCATAAGCACGGCTTTTTTCACGCATTTCCAAGGGTGGTCTTAAACTTATGGCCATAGCTGTGGACTGAAGGCCCTCCACTACCTTTTTCCCTGAAGCAATATTCGTCGTGGAGTTTCGATATTTTGCAAACAAATTATAAAAGTGAATTGTGCATACACTGATATAAAATCCTGCTGGGGAACACAATTTTAAGGTCGCACCCCTTGTCGGCAGAACCATTCTAATTTCAGAGAATTTCTATATATTTCATTGTGACGTCATAGCAAAATGGCGCCGAAATTAAAAAAAACTACATCAAAATTTGGAATCTACATCGAAAGTTGATCTAGATAAACTCCAAGAGAGTAGAATAGACAGAGTGACATGGCAGGGTTCCATATCGTTAGGCCAAGAACTGTTGCTGACAAAAATGTGGTCTTAAACTTCAGGCCACGACTGTAAACTGTGGGTAACTGCATATTAAAGTACACTGGTTTTGAGGCTATTGGAAAAGGCTGTTTCTATCGAAAATCCTAAGGGAATGCATCCATTCTGTTAAATTTATGTTTATGTTTCAGAATCTGTTTAATTTATGTTTATGTTTAAGAATCTGTTTTGTTTATGAAAAAAGTAAAGAGGTATTTTATACAAATTTGAGAAGTCTCTGGAAATGATTATACCATTGCACTTTTAAAGAATTTCATGCTCTTGGGAACCAGGCTGTGTTATAGGAAATTTGGCTTTCATAGTCTGTTTATCATTCCGATAATGGGTTTATGTAATTTCTTATATTTGTTAATTTTCTTCTTTATTAATGATACGTCTTTTGCAGGTTCAAAGAGGTGCCGACCCAGCAAAAGCGAAATTCACGGGGCCAATCCATTGTGCACGGCAGATTTACAAGGAATCTGGCTTTAAAGGCTTATACAGAGGTCTAGGATTTACAATTTTTCGAGGTATTATTTTCAAATTTTTTGTGCGGAAATTGAGATCAAAGTGAGCCAGTTTATTGTTTTGTGAGCTTACCAACTTACAAAACAAGCGCTATATCACATTGGATTAGTCAGAAAGCTTTTGACATTTGCCGAAACTTACGATGATGTATTGAGCCTATTTGATGGCCCGGGCGAGACGGGGGCTACATAGCATGTTGAGTGTACGGGTATGTGCCGCCCACAAGGGCTGGTTTTTGGACCTAAATTCTCTAGACAAGGGCCCTTTTTCGGCAGATTTCCCCTAAACACGGGTGGGTTTGACTGAAATTTGCAAAAATTAGTTTAAAATTGGTATTTTCCGCCAAAATTCATCATAAAAGTGGGTCTGAAGGCAAGGTAGCAATCTGAAACCAGGCGGCAGACCCGTGTCCATCCACAAGTCATGTACTGCCTGAGTTATAGAATTATGTACCAGGTGAACCCAAAAAAACGTTTGGTTTCATTTATTTGTAGGAGGTTAACCCTTCAGCAAAGGCTGCAGAGGTGGAAAAAGTGCGCGAAGCCACGAAGCAGCTTCGCAGGAAGCTGGTTTATCTGGAAGGAAGAAAAGGGAAGGAAAGAAAAAGCAGAATAAAAAGAAGGAAAAGAAAGGAAACGATGAAGTGAGGAATGAAAACATGAAAGGAAAGAGGTTGTAAAAAGGATGGAAAGAAAAACGATTGAGAGAAAAAGGATACGAGGAAGAAAGATGGATGGAAGGGAGATATGATGGCAAAGAAAACAAATATTGAAAACATAAAGAGACAGGAAGGACTAAAGGGAGGAAAGATTAGAAGAAAATCAATGTTTGGATTATGCTCTTTTCATTTACAGTTTTGTGATCCAAGGAAGCTTTAACAGCAATGTCAGTTCCTACTGGATTATCGACTACACTGAAATCTGGGACTACAGAAAATTGAGAAAACAATGGAAGGAAGAATTCTGAATTGACGTCCCTTCGCAGGAAGGCAAATGTTTTTTCCACCTCTGAAAGGCTGATTCACAAGGTGGCCTTCGTCATAAATCTTACAATTTATGGAATATACTTACTATTGAAATAATTACAATATTTTCAAAACGAAAGTCTAAAATACAAATTTGTTCGATATTACAGAACATGTCGCAATTTATTAATTAGAAAGGTGGTACGATAAAATATGGTATTAAAATGGCAGATGCAACGAACGAAACGAGTCTAAATAATTGGCACACTGAGGCCTTTCAAACTTATGTTATCATCAGAGTGTGACTAACTAAACCAATGCAAACCTTTACAGGGGCGGATCCAGGGGGGTGCAACGGGTGCGCAAGCACCTGTCAGAGTTGCAAGGAAGTCATTTAATTTTGGGAAAGGCAAGATTCCAACAATCTTCTGTTGTGAAGTATTATTTAAATTATTACTCGTTAAAATCGTTGAATGATAAATTTTCATGAAATCACCGTATTCTCATTTCTCAGCCCGCCCCCCCCCCTACCCCTTGAGCCCCATTCATCGATGGTAAATTTGTCGTAGGGCATCCTCCTGCAGCTTTGATCGTCGCAAACAAAAAGTCTTTATTCATAGGGGGAATCTCCGCGTTTCCATTCCCAAATCCTCTTGCGGAGGCAGGCACAGGGCAACTCGCGTAAGGAAGGCGCCTTGGTGCAAACCAATCAGAGAGCTGCATGAGGGTTGCTTGAAATTGGCGGGAGCACCCGTAGTTTGAAACTGAGGGGTGCAAGCCAATCGGAAAGAACCTTGAGGGGTGCAAGCCAATAGGAGAACGTCTGATAGAAATGACTGGACCATTAGCCAATCACCAGATGAAGAACAAACTGCTTACAAAACAGAATGCCGCGCAAGAACATGGCGGCCAATGTTCTCAAAGCCAACAACCAGGCCGACGATGCAAGTAAGGCTATCCGTTCCACGTAGAAAAGAAGTCTCGATTTGGAAGACTTAAGATATATCAACGAATCCAAGATTGTTTCGAAGCTTCAGTAGATACCAGAAGTTATAAAGGAAAAGCTCAGCGACTGTGAGGCAATCTCGGTAGGCCCTTCATTTTGTGTATGCTGCTATTTTACCATGAACTAGGCCTAAATCAATATTTAACCATACGACTTGGGCAAGACCTTTGATTTATGTTTACTTTGGAAACAACAAATGGGTAGTAATCAAAATGAGTTAGAAATTGTTGACTGCGAGTTGTTGTTGGGTAGGTTTTATCATATTTGTACGGAATATCGGTTGGACAAAAGGGCTTTGTAGCAGTAGATTGTCTTACGAATAATGGCTGTAATCACGAATTCCCAAACATATTTGGTTTGAATAAATTTGTTTTTTCCCTTTTGTGATATGAAGAATGCACCATTCATTACCATATTAGAACGAAATCCAACACCTTCCTTCAAATGAGACATGTTTTTCATCGTGAAAGTACTGTGGAGTTTGCCATGTCCACAGTAGTTTTTGCAGTTTGTCCTAAACTTTCATTGAAATAAAAAGTTCACACTGTCCATTTTCTGAAAACTCTTACAGAAATTGTCATTGATTTTCAAAATGAGAATTCAAACTTTCAAGCAAAATATAGGGCGTGGTCACGTTTTAAGCCAAAGTAAAGGGCGTGGCCCCAAAAATTTTCCCGGGGGCTTCGCCCCCGGACCCCCTTTTCTACCTCCCTTTGGCACCCGTCAGATTTGGACCTGGATCCGCCCCTGCTTTATATACGTACGGCTAAGTAAAATGATACATGATCAAGATAAATAAGGTCAATTCAAAAGAGCATGTCCAGATCTGAATAGTTGGTCTTCATATGTGGTCAACAGCTGTGGGTTCTTTAATTCCATAAAAGCGTACACTTTAAAGAATGGTTCTTTTAGGTTAGTATTTCGATTTCCACATTCAAAAACGTGACGTGGGAAGATACATGACGAAATCCCCGTTCTCGACTCGGATATGTGATTGTTCATTCGATTACGTAAGTTTGTTGTTTGTCCAATGTAAGTGACCCTACCTTCGCATAGTTTACATGATAAAAAGTATACGATGTTCTTTGAATGGCAAGTAATATGTGATCTGATATTCCAGACCGTGTTATTTGCGGTTGTAAACGATTCAACTGGTTGTAGATATGATCTGCAAAGTTTGCAGCGAGAATTGTTACATAAATGAATTCCAGGTGTTGCTTTGTTTTGAGTCCTGGGTTGCGAGCTAAAGTTTGAACTTGTCAGTAACGATTTTATGTTTCGGGGTTGTTTAAGCGCAAGGACTGTTGTCGATTGTTCGAATTTTCGTTTTGTTTCGTTGTGAGTAAAATTATTAAGCAGCGATCGTATTGTTTTCATCATATTATTGAATTTTAAACATGGATAATAAGTGGTTACAAGAGGTAATACATCTTTTTTACATTTATGTGGTGCAGGTCCCTGTACTTTAGCACGATGAAAAGCCGCTTTGATTTTTTCCAATGGGTAACTGCAATCTAAAAGCCATTCTTCGAGTTCTTTTAAACGTTGTTGTACTAGTTCGGGATCAGAGACGAATACAATTATTCTTTTGGCGAGATTAAATGGTATACTTTCCTTTATGTGTGATGGATGAGCACTGTTAAAATCGAGGTACTTGTGTGGGTTTGTTTCCTTGTAATAAATATCTGTGTTAACAAATCTTCCTTCAACAAGGATTATCTTTATGTCTAAAAAATTCAATGTTTCGATATTTCGCGGTTGGGACACTTTCTGTCCTAACTCCATGGTAAACTTGATCGATTCGTCAAGTTCGTTTAAAGCGTTTTTTAGCGAATACGGGTCTATTTCCCTTGGTAAAGCGATGAAACCGTCGTCCATGTAACGAAAATAGTTTTTCTCGATGTAAGAGCAAATGTCTGCATTGAAGTATTTTGGTAGAATCACTGGAAAAAGTTTTCTTTCTTCTAAAAAACCAACAGTGAGGCAAGCGTAAACCGGGGCAAATTTTGTTCCCATTGCAGTTCCTTTTATTTGTTTATACATATCATTATCAAAACAAAAATTATTATTTTCCAGAACGAATTTCGCAGATTCTAGAATGAAGTCTTTTGTGAATCTTTCTGGTATTAAGTCACGGCGTGCTTCGACCCAGTATTTAATTGCGTCTAATCCGAGATTATGGGGTATACTTGTATATAGGCTTGTAACATCATAGGAATATAAATTAGATGGTGTTATGAATTCTTCTGGTAACTTGCGAATAAAGTCCCAGTCATCTTTCACATAAGTTTTCAAAGTTGGTACGATTGGTTTTAACAGTGTGTCGAGAAATTCACTTAGTCTTTGCGTGGGAGCTATTGGGCCTGCAATGATTGGTCTACCTTTTAGATCTCCTGGAGGTGCCATTTCGACATAATCAGCATGTGATGAAGTTATCTGATCAATTATTTGTTTGCTCTTATGGATTTTCGGTAGGACATAGAAATTGCTTGTCTTCCATTCGAATTCTGTAATGAATTTTTCTTCATGTTTCGTCAGAGAGTTTTCGTGTTTCTTGATAAGTTTTTTCAGGTTTGTCATTACGATGTTATCCTCGTTTAAAGCGACTTTAATGTAGGTGTTTGAGTTAAGGTGGCCTTCTAACACTAGCGTGTCTCGATAAAAAGGTTTGTCCATTAATACAAAGTTTCCACTTTTATCCGCTTGCTTGATTATATTTTCATTTGATGTAAGTTCCTCTAGGGCTTGTCGTTCCTCTATGGTGAGGTTATCTTCGATATTAGTTCTTTCTGGGTGTAAATATTCAATGAGATTACAAATATTGTTTACTTCATGGTTCTCGGTAAATATGGGTCTGTTCGATTTGTTCCTATGAATGGATATATCGTTACTTTCTTTTTCAAAAAATACTTCTTGAATTTTCACTCTTCTCGTAAATTTCTTCATGTCACTTTTAAACTGAGTCCTTGGTGGTGAAACTGGAGTAAACTTGGGGCCTTTGCTTAATAGTAGAGTGTGTCGTTGGGCCAAGGAGAAAGATGAAAGGTTGATGAGTTTAGCGGTAAGGGACGAGGGGGCTGTGGAAGATGACTGCTGTGAAAGTTTTTTGAAGCAGGGTGAGTGTTAGGTACGGAAGGGGTAGGAAAACCTGTTGCCTGGATTTGAGGAGATACGAAATTTTGTATTCTTGGTCGAGTTGAATTGTATTTCCTGATCAGGTTCCATTGTGTAGGTTGGTTGGCTGGTATTTCATTGGATTTGCTGTTTGCGCTATTGCCGTTATTTGCTGTTGTGCTTGCCTTTTCTTTGTTTTGATTCGTGTTTGGTTTTTGATTTTTGCCCTTGTTTGATTTGTCTCTTTGAAAAATATCTTTCTCTTCTTTGATTCTCTTTCCCCATCTTTTTATTATTGCTGTTTCGTCTTCTTTTGCTTTTATCTCCCAAGTGCTTTTTAGTTCTTTGAGAACATCTTCATCTTGCACTCTAGAGTGGAAGAATTCATGTGCATTGTCATCGATCTTTATGAGTTTTTTCTCATGTTCTCGTGCTCTGAGTCGTAAAATTTCAATTTCTGCAGATAGTTTATGTTCCGAGAGTTTGTTGTACACGGCAATTTCTTCATGGGACCCTTTGTGAGCGTTTTCTTCCCTGAATTTTCTGGGGACATATGGTGGATCTTCTTTAAGACAGTCTGAATAGAGCTTGGTCATTTCAGTTGAACGTGTGAAAGTCCAGAATACATCGCTGCGTGCTTTGAGCTTCTGATTCAGTGCTCTTTTGTGAGTTTCTTCAACATCACGTGCTTGGAGCTCAATGGCTTGCTTAGTTTGGTTCAAGGCATCTGGAGTAATCGACATCATTTTGTTGACGGTGTCTTTCATTAACTCTTCTGCTGATTCAAGAATCCTTGGTGTGAGGTCATTTATGATCTTCGGTAATATTTGTAAAACACTGTTAAGTACGGTTTGCTTGATTGATTCCAATTGTTCTTCGGAAAGGTGAACATTTTCTGAACTGGTTTCGTTTGCTGGCATCCTTACGAAATATTTGGTAAAGGTGGTACGATAAAATATGGTATTAAAATGGCAGATGCAACGAACGAAACGAGTCTAAATAATTGGCACACTGAGGCCTTTCAAACTTATGTTATCATCAGAGTGTGACTAACTAAACCAATGCAAACCTTTATATACGTACGGCTAAGTAAAATGATACATGATCAAGATAAATAAGGTCAATTCAAAAGAGCATGTCCAGATCTGAATAGTTGGTCTTCATATGTGGTCAACAGCTGTGGGTTCTTTAATTCCATAAAAGCGTACACTTTAAAGAATGGTTCTTTTAGGTTAGTATTTCGATTTCCACATTCAAAAACGTGACGTGGGAAGATACATGACGAAATCCCCGTTCTCGACTCGGATATGTGATTGTTCATTCGATTACGTAAGTTTGTTGTTTGTCCAATGTAAGTGACCCTACCTTCGCATAGTTTACATGATAAAAAGTATACGATGTTCTTTGAATGGCAAGTAATATGTGATCTGATATTCCAGACCGTGTTATTTGCGGTTGTAAACGATTCAACTGGTTGTAGATATGATCTGCAAAGTTTGCAGCGAGAATTGTTACATAAATGAATTCCAGGTGTTGCTTTGTTTTGAGTCCTGGGTTGCGAGCTAAAGTTTGAACTTGTCAGTAACGATTTTATGTTTCGGGGTTGTTTAAGCGCAAGGACTGTTGTCGATTGTTCGAATTTTCGTTTTGTTTCGTTGTGAGTAAAATTATTAAGCAGCGATCGTATTGTTTTCATCATATTATTGAATTTTAAACATGGATAATAAGTGGTTACAAGAGGTAATACATCTTTTTTACATTTATGTGGTGCAGGTCCCTGTACTTTAGCACGATGAAAAGCCGCTTTGATTTTTTCCAATGGGTAACTGCAATCTAAAAGCCATTCTTCGAGTTCTTTTAAACGTTGTTGTACTAGTTCGGGATCAGAGACGAATACAATTATTCTTTTGGCGAGATTAAATGGTATACTTTCCTTTATGTGTGATGGATGAGCACTGTTAAAATCGAGGTACTTGTGTGGGTTTGTTTCCTTGTAATAAATATCTGTGTTAACAAATCTTCCTTCAACAAGGATTATCTTTATGTCTAAAAAATTCAATGTTTCGATATTTCGCGGTTGGGACACTTTCTGTCCTAACTCCATGGTAAACTTGATCGATTCGTCAAGTTCGTTTAAAGCGTTTTTTAGCGAATACGGGTCTATTTCCCTTGGTAAAGCGATGAAACCGTCGTCCATGTAACGAAAATAGTTTTTCTCGATGTAAGAGCAAATGTCTGCATTGAAGTATTTTGGTAGAATCACTGGAAAAAGTTTTCTTTCTTCTAAAAAACCAACAGTGAGGCAAGCGTAAACCGGGGCAAATTTTGTTCCCATTGCAGTTCCTTTTATTTGTTTATACATATCATTATCAAAACAAAAATTATTATTTTCCAGAACGAATTTCGCAGATTCTAGAATGAAGTCTTTTGTGAATCTTTCTGGTATTAAGTCACGGCGTGCTTCGACCCAGTATTTAATTGCGTCTAATCCGAGATTATGGGGTATACTTGTATATAGGCTTGTAACATCATAGGAATATAAATTAGATGGTGTTATGAATTCTTCTGGTAACTTGCGAATAAAGTCCCAGTCATCTTTCACATAAGTTTTCAAAGTTGGTACGATTGGTTTTAACAGTGTGTCGAGAAATTCACTTAGTCTTTGCGTGGGAGCTATTGGGCCTGCAATGATTGGTCTACCTTTTAGATCTCCTGGAGGTGCCATTTCGACATAATCAGCATGTGATGAAGTTATCTGATCAATTATTTGTTTGCTCTTATGGATTTTCGGTAGGACATAGAAATTGCTTGTCTTCCATTCGAATTCTGTAATGAATTTTTCTTCATGTTTCGTCAGAGAGTTTTCGTGTTTCTTGATAAGTTTTTTCAGGTTTGTCATTACGATGTTATCCTCGTTTAAAGCGACTTTAATGTAGGTGTTTGAGTTAAGGTGGCCTTCTAACACTAGCGTGTCTCGATAAAAAGGTTTGTCCATTAATACAAAGTTTCCACTTTTATCCGCTTGCTTGATTATATTTTCATTTGATGTAAGTTCCTCTAGGGCTTGTCGTTCCTCTATGGTGAGGTTATCTTCGATATTAGTTCTTTCTGGGTGTAAATATTCAATGAGATTACAAATATTGTTTACTTCATGGTTCTCGGTAAATATGGGTCTGTTCGATTTGTTCCTATGAATGGATATATCGTTACTTTCTTTTTCAAAAAATACTTCTTGAATTTTCACTCTTCTCGTAAATTTCTTCATGTCACTTTTAAACTGAGTCCTTGGTGGTGAAACTGGAGTAAACTTGGGGCCTTTGCTTAATAGTAGAGTGTGTCGTTGGGCCAAGGAGAAAGATGAAAGGTTGATGAGTTTAGCGGTAAGGGACGAGGGGGCTGTGGAAGATGACTGCTGTGAAAGTTTTTTGAAGCAGGGTGAGTGTTAGGCACGGAAGGGGTAGGAAAACCTGTTGCCTGGATTTGAGGAGATACGAAATTTTGTATTCTTGGTCGAGTTGAATTGTATTTCCTGATCAGGTTCCATTGTGTAGGTTGGTTGGCTGGTATTTCATTGGATTTGCTGTTTGCGCTATTGCCGTTATTTGCTGTTGTGCTTGCCTTTTCTTTGTTTTGATTCGTGTTTGGTTTTTGATTTTTGCCCTTGTTTGATTTGTCTCTTTGAAAAATATCTTTCTCTTCTTTGATTCTCTTTTCCTATCTTTTTATTATTGCTGTTTCGTCTTCTTTTGCTTTTATCTCCCAAGTGCTTTTTAGTTCTTTGAGAACATCTTCATCTTGCACTTTAGAGTGGAAGAATTCATGTGCATTGTCATCGATCTTTATGAGTTTTTTCTCATGTTCTCGTGCTCTGAGTCGTAAAATTTCAATTTCTGCAGATAGTTTATGTTCCGAGAGTTTGTTGTACACGGCAATTTCTTCATGGGACCCTTTGTGAGCGTTTTCTTCCCTGAATTTTCTGGGGACATATGGTGGATCTTCTTTAAGACAGTCTGAATAGAGCTTGGTCATTTCAGTTGAACGTGTGAAAGTCCAGAATACATCGCTGCGTGCTTTGAGCTTCTGATTCAGTGCTCTTTTGTGAGTTTCTTCAACATCACGTGCTTGGAGCTCAATGGCTTGCTTAGTTTGGTTCAAGGCATCTGGAGTAATCGACATCATTTTGTTGACGGTGTCTTTCATTAACTCTTCTGCTGATTCAAGAATCCTTGGTGTGAGGTCATTTATGATCTTCGGTAATATTTGTAAAACACTGTTAAGTACGGTTTGCTTGATTGATTCCAATTGTTCTTCGGAAAGGTGAACATTTTCTGAACTGGTTTCGTTTGCTGGCATCCTTACGAAATATTTGGTAAAGGTGGTACGATAAAATATGGTATTAAAATGGCAGATGCAACGAACGAAACGAGTCTAAATAATTGGCACACTGAGGCCTTTCAAACTTATGTTATCATCAGAGTGTGACTAACTAAACCAATGCAAACCTTTATATACGTACGGCTAAGTAAAATGATACATGATCAAGATAAATAAGGTCAATTCAAAAGAGCATGTCCAGATCTGAATAGTTGGTCTTCATATGTGGTCAACAGCTGTGGGTTCTTTAATTCCATAAAAGCGTACACTTTAAAGAATGGTTCTTTTAGGTTAGTATTTCGATTTCCACATTCAAAAACGTGACGTGGGAAGATACATGACGAAATCCCCGTTCTCGACTCGGATATGTGATTGTTCATTCGATTACGTAAGTTTGTTGTTTGTCCAATGTGAGTGACCCTACCTTCGCATAGTTTACATGATAAAAAGTATACGATGTTCTTTGAATGGCAAGTAATATGTGATCTGATATTCCAGACCGTGTTATTTGCGGTTGTAAACGATTCAACTGGTTGTAGATATGATCTGCAAAGTTTGCAGCGAGAATTGTTACATAAATGAATTCCAGGTGTTGCTTTGTTTTGAGTCCTGGGTTGCGAGCTAAAGTTTGAACTTGTCAGTAACGATTTTATGTTTCGGGGTTGTTTAAGCGCAAGGACTGTTGTCGATTGTTCGAATTTTCGTTTTGTTTCGTTGTGAGTAAAATTATTAAGCAGCGATCGTATTGTTTTCATCATATTATTGAATTTTAAACATGGATAATAAGTGGTTACAAGAGGTAATACATCTTTTTTACATTTATGTGGTGCAGGTCCCTGTACTTTAGCACGATGAAAAGCCGCTTTGATTTTTTCCAATGGGTAACTGCAATCTAAAAGCCATTCTTCGTTACTGACAACTTTGGTGAATTCGCAAGTTACCAGAAGAATTCATAACACCATCTAATTTATATTCCTATGATGTTACAAGCCTATATACAAGTATACCCCATAATCTCGGATTAGACGCAATTAAATACTGGGTCGAAGCACGCCGTGACTTAATACCAGAAAGATTCACAAAAGACTTCATTCTAGAATCTGCGAAATTCGTTCTGGAAAATAATAATTTTTGTTTTGATAATGATATGTATAAACAAATAAAAGGAACTGCAATGGGAACAAAATTTGCCCCGGTTTACGCTTGCCTCACTGTTGGTTTTTTAGAAGAAAGAAAACTTTTTCCAGTGATTCTACCAAAATACTTCAATGCAGACATTTGCTCTTACATCGAGAAAAACTATTTTCGTTACATGGACGACGGTTTCATCGCTTTACCAAGGGAAATAGACCCGTATTCGCTAAAAAACGCTTTAAACGAACTTGACGAATCGATCAAGTTTACCATGGAGTTAGGACAGAAAGTGTCCCAACCGCGAAATATCGAAACATTGAATTTTTTAGACATAAAGATAATCCTTGTTGAAGGAAGATTTGTTAACACAGATATTTATTACAAGGAAACAAACCCACACAAGTACCTCGATTTTAACAGTGCTCATCCATCACACATAAAGGAAAGTATACCATTTAATCTCGCCAAAAGAATAATTGTATTCGTCTCTGATCCCGAACTAGTACAACAACGTTTAAAAGAACTCGAAGAATGGCTTTTAGATTGCAGTTACCCATTGGAAAAAATCAAAGCGGCTTTTCATCGTGCTAAAGTACAGGGACCTGCACCACATAAATGTAAAAAAGATGTATTACCTCTTGTAACCACTTATTATCCATGTTTAAAATTCAATAATATGATGAAAACAATACGATCGCTGCTTAATAATTTTACTCACAACGAAACAAAACGAAAATTCGAACAATCGACAACAGTCCTTGCGCTTAAACAACCCCGAAACATAAAATCGTTACTGACAAGTTCAAACTTTAGCTCGCAACCCAGGACTCAAAACAAAGCAACACCTGGAATTCATTTATGTAACAATTCTCGCTGCAAACTTTGCAGATCATATCTACAACCAGTTGAATCGTTTACAACCGCAAATAACACGGTCTGGAATATCAGATCACATATTACTTGCCATTCAAAGAACATCGTATACTTTTTATCATGTAAACTATGCGAAGGTAGGGTCACTTACATTGGACAAACAACAAACTTACGTAATCGAATGAACAATCTATTAATTAGATGTAGAGAACACAGTAGTTAGAGAAATTAGAGAAATACTGTGGAATCTATTTCTTAGTGTATAGGTTCCTTTGTCTCTCAACAGATGTTCCTTCAAGTGGAGCTTATTTTGTTGGGTACGAATATTTAATGAGACAACTAGGAGTGGAAGATAGAAGGTAAGAAAGAAGTGTGATCAGTGCTTGAAAACTCGCAGGAAAGTTAAAAGAAACACAATCTTGCAAGGAAAAAAATCCACATCACTAGGAAAAGGAAAGGAAAACAGTTTGGCTTGCAACAAAGAGGTGGAAAGAAAAGGCAATGAAGGAAAATTGGGAAAGGAGAAAGGAGAGAATTTTCTCCAAATCTACACCAACGACATAGGCAGACAAATTTTTAAAACATAGGCTCATGTTGCAGGCAGTTGTTTTCTCGTTTGGCTTTGCAGGCAACCAGACTTTTTCCCGCTTTTGTATTATTATGGGATTGCATCAGGTAGCTGCGTCAGTATCATCTTTAAGTCTGATGGTTTTATCGCTGAAATGAATTTCCTTAACTTCTAGTCTTGCAATATTTTAATAGCACCCTTTTTTCTGTGGTAGCGAATTCCCGCAAATCATAACTTCTCTTGTACATATCACACAGTACTGTGTGTTACAAGTGACTCATCGCATTGACATTACAATCAGTTGGTTCAGTGTGAATTATTTTCTTTGATACTCAAAGACATCGTTGTTGTTTTTCGAGAATTTAGTGTTCAATATTATTTGTTCAGGTTATAGTCGAATTTTTTCTAATGTTTGGTTTATTTTTTCACAGTAAGAAACGCAGCCCATGGAAAATCATCCTCGCTGGCGGTAAGTATTGAAATAACGGAGCTTAGCGGTTAATCCCCTGAGAAATTGCGATATTTTCAATAAAAACAGTCAATATCAAAGCTTGTTTGTCAGATTTTTGAACCCTTGTAAAATCAATTACAGTGTCTATTTGTAAATGGCTGAGATTGGTATTGCATAGAAGCCCATTGTATGGAAACTTTTGACCAAACTCCAAAGCTTTGTCAAATGTTTGGGAATTTGGGAATAAAAATGTGGAACCAAATACTGGTTGCTCCAAAAAACAATACTTCTGTTTGAATAATCACCAAAATTGATGACATGGCTGACCCAAATTATTTTCCCAGGCATAGAGTAAGAACCCGCAAAATATAAACCTGTTTTCAAAACAGCCTGTTTATTTTCTTTTGAAAAGGTCATTAATCTGGAAACAGGCTGAAAGGTTTCTTATCACATATTTAAGAAACCTTCAGTGATTTCAACTTAAGTATTTAAACAAACCCAGAGCAAATTCTATCGAACGGTATGTTCTTGTTACCTCTAAAATTACTCAACCACATCATACATACCAAGTATACAGATAGAGATGCTTTTGGATGAAATCTCTAAAAAAATTTTGGCACCTGATTTTAACAAAGATCATTAAATGTGAATTTATTTGGGTTCCTCTTATAAGAAACCTTCCTAAAATCAGGCTGAGAAGTTTCTTATATGAAGGCACCATTTCTTGAAAAAAATCAAAAGTTGTCAAAAGTGTTGTTTCATTGTTTTTCAACGAATTTTTACATTTTGGAGTATAGTTTTCACCGATCTTTCCTTTAAACCGGAGTACTTTTTTGGGACACCAGGTAGTTTCTCTCTTTTAAAGAGTCTTGTCATTAATGTCATTCCATTTTTCAAGATCACACACTTTGCGTGAAGTTTCTTTTCAGGGCTCAAAAATATTTCCTTCCTGGTAGCAAGCTAAGCATCTTTGTTTCTTCTTACGTATTGTCTTCTTCTTTCCAATATACTGCCTAATTCTATCCCATTTCCTTTCTGTCCTTCTTTCTTTCCATTTCATTTCCTTCCCTTCTTTCATGTCTTCCTCTCTTTTTCATCTTTTCCCTCTCCTTCCATTTCTTTTTCCTTTCGTCCTTGCTGGGAAGTTTGAGTATCTCATTTACCTTCCTGGTAGCGCCGCTACCGCGATACTTCGTTTTTGAGCCCTGTTATGTTTGACAATGTGACCTATACTGAAAAATCTATTGAACAAATGAAAGCACCATTGCTGAACGATTGAATAATGTCTTAAATAGATCTTTTTACTTGCTAGAAAAGAGGTTTGAATCGAGCGTCCAAATCTGGTAAAATTTGGAAAGGAAAACGAAAGCACGACCCCCGTTCTCAATGGATGCACTGCCAGCTGTTGTGAGATGAAGTTGCTTCGGTTCTCAGAATACTTTTCAGAGTTTATTATCGACCACTTTGCGCAAAGTGAGTTAGCAATGGTTTAGTTTACACACAGGCAAATGTTATTGGTCTTTTTGCTTTGTTTCTCGTTATTTTCATTCATTGTTAGCTGATTTTTCTTTCATTTGAATAACAACGGTTGAAAACAACAAATTTCGATTCGCAAGCTAGCAAAATGAAACCCTTGCATGCTCGCATTTTTGGTTTGCAACTTTTCACGACAAAATCAGCACACGATGAATGAAAATAACGAGAAACAAGGCCAAGAGGCGAGTAAAACTTGACTGTGTGTAGACAGAAGCATTCGTAACTCAATTTGAGCAAAGTCAAAGCAAAGTTGATTAACTCGCTGAGAAGTGTTTTGAGATCCGAAGCAACTTCATCCCACAGCTAGCAGTGTTCCTTGTGAGAATAGGGGTCCTGCTTTCGTTTTCCTTCTGAAACTTTACCAGATATGGACGCTCGATCCAATCCTCTTTTCTAACAAGTAGAAAGGTCTCGGTCTAGCATGTTAAAATCTCATCTAAATTTTGGAGAGATCAGCTCTGTACTATGTGAAATTCAGCCTCGCATGTCACCCTCTCTTCCAATCTTTAAAGATCTTAAACTTCTCAAACTTTCTGAGATATTTGAACTCCGACTTTTAACCTTTGTCTTTGACTCTGTTAATAAAACTTCACCTAGTTGCTTTCATAACTTCTTCCTATTCAAAGTATCGGCTGATGACATCAGTTTGTTAGCAAATCATCAGGTTAATGTATATAATTGGTAGCTGAGGTACAGAAATGGAACATATATCTCAAACATCAAAATGCAGTATTCATTACAAATAGCTGTGCAATAAATTCGAAATTTGGAAAAGTTTTCCCTTCTATTTATTTTCCATCAACGTGTACTTTTATGTCCAATTCTTTTGCTAGGTTTTGCTGGAATATGCGCAAATATAGTTGGACTTCCCGCTGATGTATTAAAATCAAGATATCAAACAGGTATTACGGGTCATATTTTATCTGTCATTGGAGGATAGCCGCACATGAAACGGGAGAACCCTAAAGGGGCAATCCCAGAAGCAATCTGCATCCCAAAATTGACTTTTGGTGCGAAAGACCGTGAGAATTTCGCCTTAAAGGGGCTCCGTTGTCAAAATGTAAACAAAACGATGATTTTTGCAGTTTTTTGAAAGGTGATAGCACACAGGATTTTCGTATTTTTTTCAAAATGAAAGTTGCTGTTTGGGCATTAATCCTTGTACTTCACTAAGGAACAAACCAAACATTCATATCTTCTACGATTGATCGGATATAAGTGGATTTTTAACGGTCACTTTTTTGTGGCTTGGGTGAAGCCACCAAACAAACTGCAGAGAACAATGGATGAAAGATGGATAATCCCCGACACGTGCGAGTTTGCGGATTTGTTTACTGTTTGACGACGGAGCCCCTTTAAGTCTACTGTTGGAAAGTCTCATTTATTTTAGTTTGCGTGTCTCATTTAAATATCTAGTCACAATAACCTTATCTGGACTGGGGGTTTAGAATGCCTACCGCAACCATGCTTGTCTCGGTAATTTTATTTTGCTAATTTCTGGGGCTAATTCCTTTTTGTGATTTTTCCTAACTATCTATTTTGCATCTTTCATCCAAATGTCTGTACGATATGCATGTTTGAAATCATAACAATTTTTTCGGAGAGCAGTTTTGATATCTTGTTTGTCTTATCGTCAAACCCTTTGAACTTCAAACCTAGATAATTCTTGACAGAAATTAGATAACTGGATGAAATTTTCAGTGCAACCGTCAACCAGAAAGAGAATATGGAGAACCCTAATTTTAGTGAGTCTTTATAGTCAAATGTGAATGAGCACTGTTTTTGGCCTAAAACAAAGAAAATTAATAATGTCATCGAAAGTACAACAATTAGAGTGAAAAATAAAGCAAACATTCGTTTTTCTCACAGCAATTTACATGAGATACTTAATTTTCTTTCTTTTAGCCCTCGTCGATTTGGATTTCTAAGGGGCTGATTTAGCCTCCCCCGGCCTGAGGATGCTGAGAAAATCTCGGTCCAGATAGAGGTAATGCACTGGTCTTTCTTACTCATTGCCTTTACAATTCTATTCTCCTTGCAGCTCCAGTGAATAAATACAAAAAAGGACTACTAGACGTTTTGCTGACAACGGTTGGTTAATAATTGATAATAATAATAGTAGTTAATAACGGTTAGTTAATCTAGGAGGGCTGATTCAGCCCCCCAGTTTTATTTCCGTACTGAACGAAGTAGTGCCTTGAAACTTTGCATGTGCATAGTACATCAAGAGCTGAACCAAAAATTAAATCTATTTTTAGTTATGTCACTTGACGTGCTAATGACGTCACAATATAGAATTTTCAAAGTCAATAGGGTTCAGTACTAAAGAATGTCCAAATATAATTGCTTACGCAAGCAGAGCATTGTCATCTGTAGATAAAAGATATTCACAGACTGAGAAGGAAGCGCTGGCAATCGTCTGGGGAATTGAACATTACCACCTTTATTTATATGGAGCACCATTTACATTGCATACGGATCATAAGCCTTTAGAGATGATCTGCACAAATCCATGTTCAGATCCACCAGCAAGGATTCAAAGATGGATGTTAAGACTCCAACAATACAATTTTACAGTCGTTTATAAAGCCGGTATTTCAAACCCTGCTGATTTCCTCTCAAGACATCCGATACAAACAAAACATTTCAGATCAAATGTTGCTGAAGACTACATCAATTTTGTTACAGAAGCTGCTATACTTCCAGCATTTACTCTGGAAGAAATCAAATGTGCTACGGAGGAGGAGAAAGTCTTACGTGGACTTCGAGCTGCGATTCAAACAAGCTTTTGAAACTGCAATATTGTAAATTCCTTCAAAAATATTCGTGATGAAATATCTGTTGATCACCGACACAAAATATTATTACGCGGTACAAGGATTATACTCCCGAGTTCATTGCAACGTCGAGCAATTAAGATCGCACATGAAGGTCATCAGGGAATTGCAAAAACAAAGGCACTTTTACGTGAATATGTTTGGTTTCCAAACTTAGAAAAGATGGATCTACCAGAAGAAATAGATGGCTGGATCTACATAGGGAAGAAAAATGCATCTACCGGGGGATGAAAAAAATCCATCTACCTGGGGAAGAAAAATCCATCTACCTGGGGAAGAAAAATGCATCTACCGGGGGAAGAAAAATCCATCTACCGGGGGAAGAGAAATGCATCTACCGGGGGAAGAAAAATGCATCTACCTGGGGAAGTAAAATGCATCTACCGGGGGAAGAATAATGTATCTACCGGGGGAAGAAAAATGTATCTACCAGGGGAAGAAAAATCCATCTACCGGGAGAAGAAAAAAATCCATCTACCGGGGGAAGAAAAATGCATCTACCAGGGGAAGAAAAATCTTTCTACCGGGGGAAGAAAAATGCATCTACCGAGGGAAGAAAAATGCCTCTACCGGGGAAGAAAAATCCATCTTCCGGGGGAAGAATACCATTCACGATGTTGCTAAAGAGTATAGCTCAGAATGAGGTTTTTTCAATGCATTATTTCATACCCTTTAAGTAATGAAAATAAACAGTTTATCATCTTTAACCCTATAGTGGTTGGGCTATCTGACACGTCCTATATTGGTTGGGGGGGTGGGAAAGCCCCCCCCCCCTACCTAACTCTTGATTGAAAATAGATAGAGCAACCAAATTTGGTGCACTAATAGCCCCAGGCATGTACTTTATGAAAATATAAAAATTAACCAAAAATTTGCCGCCATTATTGCTTGCGACAGCATTTTTCTTTCTGTGGTCAAGAAAAGTGGCAAAATCGGTCAAAATCAGGAAAAATGCGATAAAATTTAAATTTGAGCATTATTTCCATCCAAACACGAGAATTATGATAGATTACATCAAATAACACTACCCTGTAAAATATATTTGCAAAATATTGCAATTTTGCTACTTTTTTCGCGAAAATTAATATTTGAGAATTGGCGATTTTGACAGAGTCAGGTCCGGAAAATTGTCTCCCTCCCCCTCATTAGTCAAAATATCTTTATAAAACTTCTTTAGTCGTTGCATAATAAGTAGCAGCAAAAAGTCAGAAAGTTTCAGGGCCGTAATTGTTCTCCTGGCAGAGTTATAACAAAAGGTCTACTAGGGGGGAAATAGGGTTAAACATATTCGGATCATTGACAAAAGAGATCAAAACGATGATTTTGTAATAGGTTTGGTAATGAAATTTTGTCGATTTTTCAAACCGGAGTATTGTTTTGGGGACACCCGGTAGCCTCTACTGGGTGATTCAGAAAAATGTGGAGTGTTTAAGAAGCCATATGTAAGTGAAAAGCAAGTCAAATCGAGTGTGTTGAAGTTTTAATTTGCGGGAGAATGATTGAATTAGTTATAGAAATTTAGTTTGTTAAAATCGGTCATTTTCTTTCCGTATTTATTTGCGATTTTATGATGCAGCTATTTTGCTGAAAAGTATTGCTAGTGGAAGGACTTTTTTCTTCCTAATAATGAAAATTCAATTGATGATCACCAAGTTACAATAATGTTTCCTTTTGTGCTCACACACAATGCATGCTGTGTTTCAATTTGTTGGTAAAGAAGCAATATGTTTACCATGGTTTGGAAGTTCACACGTGAATGATTAACGATTTTACTAAAACTCTCTCGTAATTTTATCAGGGAAGACCAACTTCGACCAAACAAATTGTTATATCTACCGGGTGTCCCAAAAAAGTACTCCCGTTTGAAAAATCACCAAAAATTGATTTCACGGCCGATCTTCAATTTTCTTTTTTTGTCAAGTATATCAAAGACCAAATTATTTTTCAATGTATAGCTGATCTTGTAATTGGCTTAAAGGGACATTCCGCAGAAAAAACTGGATATCGGTGAACTGCGTTGTTTGCTTTTAAAACGAACATGCTTATCATTATAAACATTTTCCAATGTTTCTCCAACTTGAATAAAGCTCAAACCGGCCAAAAACGAAACAGGTATTTTTCAAAATAGAGACCGAGAACTCAGCCATATCCTGGAATTTGAATCCGAGACAGAAAACGAGAATTCTCGGTAAAGACGATAAATTCTCTTTCGCGTAGTCGACCCTGGACACATGAATGAACGAATACAACATGACATTCAAACTCAATTTAACGATCGTTGCGTAATGAGCCTATTAAGACTCGCTGATGACCGACCGACGGACAATAACGAAAATATTCTACCTTCGTTCGCCGAGAACGATGCATAAAATGGTAGGGTATTGAAATTAAAGTTGGTCAAATGTTTCCTTCCATATCTCGCGTTTGAGAAGTGCGATCGAGGAAAGGAAAACGATTTCCAAGGGCTGACATAATCTGTTTCTCGATCGGGATCACAAAATGAATCTCTGCATGCATTTAATTTTCGAGGGATGCCCCTTTAAAAAGTAGCAAATGTAGATCTTTTTAGGGCTACCTGGTTTCGAACCATACTGCAAAAAACCACTCATGATTGCCAGATCGATTTCTTTCTGCATGTAAAGCATCTAGTTTGGTCATAAATGACAGAAAGAAATGCGCAAAATCATGGCAGACCTCAATGGTGATAAAAAATCTGAAAATGTTGACTCTTAAGGCTAATTTCCAGTCAGTGGAATTTTCCGAGCGGGCGGAATTTTAGACAATAAAAGGTCGCTCAGCCGTAACTTTCTATTCAATTCCAGAGCGACATTTTCTCTCCCATACAATAGAAATTCCGCCCGCTCGGAAAATTCCAGTGACTGGAAATCAGCCTTTAGGCAAGATTGACTATTTTACTTAAAAACTATAGCTCAAAATAAGGTTTTTCAACGTGTAATTGTTCTAACTTGTTGCATCAAAAGCAAACATTTTATCATCTATGAATATTTTTGGGTCTTTGACAAAACAACTCAAAAAGAAAATTTTATCAAAGGTTTGATGATAAAGTTTTGGTGATTTTTGAAACAGGAGTACTTTTTTTTGGGACACCCGGTATGTTAACTTCTCCTCAATGTAATGAGATTTTAAAGAAAATAATTTGCAAAATAAGCTGCATCCTTGAAATTGGGAACACCCCACGTTTTTCTGACTCACCCGGTATGGGAAACTTTTATTGCTTTTCTAGTGTACTTTAAAAAAATATTGCTCCATCTTGTTATTCAGCTACGAGAAGAGGGCCCATCTGCGTTATTTCGAGGTGCTTCTCCAATGATGACCAGAGCATTCCCTGCAAATGCGGTAAGTCGACTCTTTATCAAGCAACTGTATTCCTTATACCAAAAAAAAGATCGATACTTAGATCCGGGGGGGGGTACTTCACTGTCGGGTCAGACGGGGCTGTGCTCCAGTTTTGGGTTGTTTTTGGCCTAAAATTTCTTGGAATGGGGTATACTTTTACTGGAAATTTTCTGTGATTGGGGTATACTTTCACTTGACATTTTCTGGGATTGGGGGTTAACTGTTATTCTAAAAATTCTGGTAATGGGTGTTGAATGTCTCCATTGATTCAGAACAGATTTGTTCTGCTTGTACCCATAACTGAGACGAAATCCGTTCTTTCGCCTTGAAATTCAATGCCATTTAACGTTGAATTGTTCTTTGTTACTTCTTCAAACTTCTGGGATTGGGTATCAATATCTGACCTATATTCTGGGATAGGGTATCATTTTTTGACCAAAATTCTGGGATTGGGTCATAACAGAAATTCTGGCGCCGCACACCCCTGTATGAATTTATAGTGAAATACCCCCCCCCCCCCGGGACTTAGATCCTGTTTCGTAAAAGCAACCAACTGTAAACTATCAATTACCTCGATCTCTGTGGACATTTTTTTACATGGAAGCATTTTAGCAAAAGTGCTTATTGTTTATTTTTTCCCAATCCAGCCTCTGTATAATAAGCCTAAAAGTGTGAATAGAACAGCACAACTTACATTGTCTTTCAATTTAATTTAATTGAAAGAGGCTCAGCGTACTTTGCTGTAAATCTACAATAGCAATGTTTTGATATCTTGATTAGTTGCAAAATGGTGGCATTTATTGTACTTAAGGCTATGAGGTCATCAAATTATTAAATGACAGAACCTGCTTGCCACCATGTTGTAGACCTGTACAAACTATTGTTTCCTTAAAGATTGTAATCACACTTCCTCTGTTGATTTAGTATTTACAATGATTTTAATTTTGTCAAAATGTTCCATTAACTCTTTCCTCAAAAATAAAAATGCCGTCATTATGAAAATAATCACAATATCAAAAAATATCCACTGCAGACCTACAGAAAAGCACCCAGGTTCCTGTCAAGCCATTCAATTCAAAGAAAAATGCAATAAAATTTTACGCCCACCTTCTTAAAGGACAAGTCCGGGGTTGGTATGATTGATGATAAAATACAAGATAAAACTGCTATGAATGATGTATGATACTTTTTTCCACTATTTTTCGCCTTCTCCTTGTGAAATTACGTATTTAGATAAGCAATTTGAGCGAAGTGACGTCATATCCCGCAAACGAAAACGAGTCTGCGTGATTGTTTTTTCGCCTCTTTATGGTAGCAAGCCTCTTTATCGTGTTCTCATGACATTTTCAATGCATAAGTACACGATAAAGAGGCTAGCAGCGATTAAGAGGCGAAAAACATTCGCATAGCCTCGTTTTCGTTTGCGTGATATGGCGTCACTTCGCTCAAATTGCTTATTCGAATACGTAATTTCACAAGGAGAAGGCGAAAAATAGTGGAAAAAGGTATCATACATCATTCATAGCAGTATTATCTTGTATTTTATCATCAATCATACCGACCCCGGACTTGTCCTTTAAAGATGGGCGTCATCGAGATATCAAGATTTCAAATATTTCGAACCTGGTTCCGAGGGCCCTACGTCTGTACTGCTGTATAAAACGAAGTGATCCGCGACGAGGGTGTTTTTCGCAACCAAGAAGGACAGATTTTGAAGCATGAGTTGCTTTTGTTCACACCTGAATTCAAAGCGATTAACGGTCGCAGACAAAGGAAATTCCTTCAATCTGTAATTCAAAACAAACAAAGCCGCAATAGTTTCTCTGAAACCAAGATAGCTAGCGCGCTCGTTTTTCATTCCATAGGAGCAAACTTGGGCATATATCAGGAGAAAAAGAATATCGTACCTGCAGTTTTGTATTGTACCAGGGTGAGTCAGAAAAAAGAATCCCCGTTTGAAAGGTCATGGCTCCCTGGATATCAAGACAATGATATCGGCAAATATATAGTTTTATGGTAGAAATGTTCAAATCTACAATAAAATTTAACTGACTGAAATCGGCCACTCCATTCTGAAATTATGAGGGATTTTCTCCAGAAAGCCTCTTCAAAAAACCTTCAAAACGTGCCCAAAATCATGAACAGATTTCCCTAACATTTCTGCCTTACAATGCCTTACAGCAATGACTTGTGAACGCTTTAGCACGTGCTATCCTCTTGGGAGGATAAACAAGTCCTCCCCCTGGTATCGATGACCTATTCAGGGGGATTCCATTCTCCCAAGAGGACAAAATACATGAATTTATGTGATTGTCATCAATTTTAGGAAGGAAAATGTGCTCATTGTTTTCATTCGTTTTTGCAGGTTTTTTGAAGGGGCTTTCTGCAGAAAATCACCCATATCCACGGGAAGGAATGGCCGATTAAGGCCGGGTAAATTACTGAACCTAATTGAACATATTGGCAATAAAACAAGAAATTTTTAAATATTATTGCTTTGATATTCATGGAGCAGTGGCCTTTAAAACGGGGATCCTTTTTTCTGACTCACCCGGTAGTATATTGTAGCATTTTATGAATATGAAAAAAAGAAAAAGGATGTATCTACATATCTACCTCGGGCATTTCATTTATTTTGTTCAGAAGCTGAGCAGTAAGTGTTTTAATTACACCCAAAAAATAGGAGAATTGAATCGCCTCCCAATCGACTTTTGAATCAAACAGATAAAATGCCCGAGGCAGATGTGTGGATATATCCTTCTTCTTTTTATATATGCTCATGTTTGCATTTAAAACCAATCTATGGAATGCACAACGAGCGCGCTACCTATCTGGGTTTCAGAGAAACTTTTACGGTTTTGTTTGTTTTGAATTACTGGTTGAGGGAATTTCCTTTGCCTGTGATCATTAATCGCTTTGACATCAGGTGTGAACAAAAGCAACTCATGCCATTGTCTTACAAAATTTGTCCTTGTTTTCTCAACCTGAATTCTTGATATCGTACCAGCCATGTGGTATCAAATCTGTCCAAGATGAAATGGGCCGATGTCAAATTTTCTAAATAGCGCACGACTTTGCAGGAAATGTGGACATTGTGTGCGCGTTTCTTTATCACAACGTGTATTTGCAAAGATAAAATGTTTATCAATTACATTAATGAGCGTGATTTACCTATTTGATTAAAGGGGCTCCGTCGTCAAAATGTAAACAAAACGATGATTCTGCAGATTTTTGAAAGGTGATATCACGCAGGATTTTCATATTTTTTTCAAAATGACAGTTGCTGTTTGGACATTAATTATTGTACTTCACTAAGGAACAAACCAAACATTCATATTTTGTACGATTGCTCGGCTATGAGTGGATTTTTAACGGTCACTTTTTGGTGGCTTGGGTGAAGCCACCAAACAAACTGCAGAAAACAATGGATGAACAATGGATAATTGGTGACACGTGCGAGTTTACGGATTTGTTTACTGTTTGACGACGGAGCCTCTTTAACTTATTTGCTTACTGACATCGAAACCACTCCTTAGATTACAAAATGGACCTTGATAGTGTCTTTTTTGAACTCTCAACTTCTCAGGCGCAGTTGGCCTCAATTTGTGGAGTCCTGTTTGCTTTCGAAGTTGCCCAAGTAGACTTAAATGGACGGGTTCAGTTTTCTTTTAGAAGATTCCCTATTGTGATTCGGGATGCGAAGTTAACAACACTCATTCGGGTACCATCTTGCAGAACTGAAATTCTCATCCTTTTTGTAAGTTTCTGTTCTTGTTTAAAGATACGTACCTCTATAACTTATGTTTTGTTTCTTTTCGTAGGCTTGTTTCCTTGGTTATGAAGCTTCTGTGAAAATTTGGGATACAATGTTTTCTACTTCTTAAAGGTATAATGAATTCTTAGAAATTGTGTTTTTAATATAACGTAAGGTGTGGGCAAATGGGTCAGATTGTGCAAATAGGTCTAAAGTGATTAATTGATAGTAGATAGGTAGATAGATAGATCTCACTGTTACTGTGCTTTAGTTGATGAAAATATGTACAAAGCAATTTCATTCATTGAAAAAAATTGCAAGTTTAACACCATGGGTACTTTGCCTAATTTTTAGACCATGTTTACACTATATCGGTACAGTTTTTTATATGCGAAACTCTTGTTACGGTTCAAGATCGTTAACATTGCTTCAGAGCAAATTTTTTCTGCAGACAAGAGGAACAAAAGTGTTATAGATTAGCAGGAGCAGTGTAAATAGGAGGGGGAGGCTGGTCCGTTACGCTTTTGTTTCGCACGGATCCACAGTTATACCGGTACATCACCTCTAAGGGGACCATTATGGAATTAAGGTCATCTTGACCCTTTAATGCTATCCCTGCCACTGTAATTAGGGATGTTTTCCTTTACGTTTTTAACCTTATATAGTGTATTGTATCTATCTTCATATTATAAAACTTCTAAATATTTTAATTATGGCAAATGATACATACATACATACATACATACAGTAGACTTATGACTTTTTGTCCCGTGTTTCCCTGCGTTCTTTGATTTGCTGATATCATTTCCCTATTTCCAAGTGACATCACCAAATCAAAGAACTCAGGGAAATAAGGGACGAAAAGTCATAAGTCTACCGGTACAAAGCATCATCATCATCATTATCATCATAATAATCATCATCACCATCTTCATCATCAATTCTTCATGAATTCATCATGAGTTCATCATCATTAAGTCATTCACAGTAGGCAAGAATTAAAAATAGCTAATCTACAGCTAATTAAGCCCTACTTTATTACATATTTACAATCTACAATTTAGGAAAAAAGGACTATTAAAATGGGCAATATATATATAGGAAAAGGTACAAGCTCCTGCTAGTCGGGGTTTAAAATCTGAGTAATTTATTCTGTGTAGTTTAAAACGACGTTTACACCGCACCAGTATAGTTTTGATCCGTTACAAAAGTTGTCACGGTTTAAGAGCGTTTACCCTGCTCCAGAACAAATTGATTTTATGGATAGGACTAAGAAAAATGTTACGGATTAGCAGCAGCAGTGTAAATGGAAGGTTAATCCGTTAAACTTTTGTTGCGAATCTAAAGTTGTACCAGTACAGTGTAAATGGGGTCTTTGACGCAAAGATTCAAGTGACCCATTTTGCCCAAATCTGACCATTTTCCTCCATTGCACCCTACAATATAAATTTTGTGGTATATAACTTTTTTTACGTATACGTGGATGCTAGATTAGATGCATTTTCTGCTCGTAAATGATGGAAAACTTCCTTTTTCTTAGAACATAATTTCGAAACAAATAGCATAACTACATTTCAATATTGTCTTGCCTTTTTCGTTCAACCGGTCTACACCCCCTTCTCTTTCTCACGCCAAAAAAACCCCAAATTCAATACTGCCAAATCTGGGCCGTAGGAACCATCTCAAACTTGGGGGAGGGGCAAGAGACTTCAAGGGCACTTTTCCCCTCAAGCTAAAGGGGAACTTCCTGAAAATAGACAGGGCACTTCTTTGTTTATTGAAAGATTTTGAGGGCAGACCCCCAATGCCCCCGGTTCCTACAGCTATGTACCAAATAGCCTTTCGAGTCCTCCTGTTTGCTAGGACTTACTCATTAAATAACTGGCAGACAGTTCTCTATCGAAAGGGTAATTTTGTCCCTTGACTATGGTCGCTCTTTTTTCAAATCTTCTGAATTCTGATAAATGTACAATGACTCCACCCCACCCCTATGTAAAAACTCTTTCAAGTAGATCATTGCCGTCAAATCTTTGAAAACCAGTGTATATGTTACTGCAATGTTACTACACCTTTTTCTCGAATGAATCGCCTGAATTATTGAAAGGAACGTTAGCTACTCCTCTGCAATTCTACATTTAGCATTTTTGACATCTTGATGATTGAAGGTTTATTTCTTATCTAAAGAGTTCATGCAAATTTTTGGAGAAAATTAAAATCACCTGAACTTCTAAATTGATGGAGGAAAATAGCAGATATTTCAAGAAAATCATTATCACAACCTAGATTTACAGTAGAGTGCCTAAAGCTCCTTCAGAGCGATTCCTTTGAAAGAGAGAAGTGTAATAATCATTTGCACTCAATAGATTTTGAGATTTTGGACGCCTATGCTGTCAAGCAGCTATTTTTTAAGTCTTGCCTGGGTTGTCTGCTTCGTTACTGTGAGCTGTTTGAAACGAATTGATTCATTTGTATCCGATTGATTAAGTGTCCATTTTTACTGAGTATATGATAATACATCTTATGCGTCGTATTAAATCTTTATATACAGAGTGTCCAAACAATATTGTGACCCGTTTGTGTGGCTGCTGTGAAGGTGCTATAGCTTCAATTGTCTCCGTTTTTGAACACAGTTGCATAGGCCAGGCTTTAACTTAGAGTTTGAGACCTTGTTTGAGTCAATCTAACAAGTGGTTGCTGATTTATGGCCGATGAAAGGCAAAATAAGTGGCTGCTTCAGAAACAGCATTCATACAGTATTGTTCTCTATAGCAATGCCAAAATGAAGTAGTGTTTGAAAGATAGGGTCCTTGCGCTGTATTCTTTTTTCTCTACATTTTTAAAAAGGTTGATAGTATGCGGTTATTAAGCATGGAGTAGTAGTAGTAGTAGTAATTTATTTTAAGTGGGCTGATATTTCTAGCTATTTAAAGCTAATTTAGGCCCACTATGCATGCCGCATCTAGGCATGGGACCCCTAGTTTAACGTCCCTTCCGAAGGACTGCGCGAGGTGAGTTGCGAGGTCAAGGCCTCAGAGGTCACCCATCCGGAGTTTGACCTCACTCGACCTGACGGAAACTGTTTAAGCCACTCGGCCACTCACCCGCTCCGTCCTTCGGAAGAGTAACCGTTAACCGTGGATCGAGTAACCGTTTAATAAAGGCTTTATTATTTGGCAAAGGTTTTTCAATATCATTGTTTTGCGAACGGTACTCTCGATCTGCTATAATTTTGGTTAGTATATCTATGATTGGGTAAGGAAGGGCAAACAGATTGAACGCCATATAATAATGTTGTTTATCTGTAAAAGAACACTGTCAACCCCTTCAGAGAAAAAATATGACGCTTGAATACAACCCTTTCTTTCAAGAATTATTTGATTGCTTGAGAACAATATATGTGCTGGTATGAAGCAACCACTTATGTTGCCTTTCCGCTGCTATAAATCAGCAACTACTGTGAACTGCTGTCAGATTGACTTAAATAAGGCCTCAAACTCTTATTTGAAGCCTGGCCTATGCAACTGTGTAATAACCGAGACGGTCAAAGCCGTAGCTCCTCCACAGCAGCCATACAAACGGGCCACACATTTGTTGTGATACCATGTAGTCACCATCTTAGCTGCTGCATGTATAATTTCACTCGAATACAAGAAGTGTAATCTTTTATACAAGAATTTGAAGTATATATTTTTAGAAGTTTTTTTTACATGTTTAGGTGTCTAGGAAATAAAGGAATATTTCATGAAATAGTGTTCATAAATATGATATCTTTAATGACATTACATTCTCACTCTCTTGCACCATCTTCTGCAATTTCTGTAAACGAAAAGCACCATTAAAATTCATTGAGCATTGGCGCCAAACGGAAGGTAAGGGCGAAAAATCCTTGGGGCTTCGGGATTGGGAAAAATCCAAACACTTTTGACAAAGATCTTTTTTATTTTCCAAGAAAAATCCATCGAAATCCTTTTGTTCTGGAAAGATTTCGTACCCTTTGTGGATTCAATGAAATCGTTATTCGCGAAAATATTTGCCTGGCATCTGTGAGACAGACTTAGGGTGTTTGATAATTGGTACCAATTCTGAATACGGTAGACTTGGTAGACTTCGAATTTGTGTTTGATTGACTCCGAAATTCTCAAACGCTAAAACTTGGTAGATTTGAAGGCCTTGGCCTTCTGAACCTTCTGCTCCTAAAGACAGTAGGCTTGACAGACCGGAGAGATCCTCGTTTTCATTGGTTTTCGTCATTCATAGTGAATCCGAAATCTACCGTTTTTGAGAATGTTGTGTTTAATTAGAAAATATATTTCAGTTTCTGCGAAGTCTACAGTTGTCAGAATTTGGTACTTTTGGAATGACCAACCAAAGACACTCTTGATTACGCGGAATAAATGGATACATGCTTGTTGTTTTCCTTCATCTATGATCTCATCTTCCATCCTTCACTTTCTACGTATCTTCTCTTCTATCCTTCCTTTCTATGCGCCTCAAAGAAAAATTCAATTTTCTTCCTGGTGTGTATAAAGTAAAGGATGGAAGCAGGTAAACATGCAGGTACCTAGGCTCTTGATTGCAATCCAAAGCAAAAGCTAACAGAGGAGAAAGTTTTCAGTTCCTACAATAGACGAAGAAGGTTTCCTTCAATGAGAATCATTAATCAAATGCACATTTTCTTCTTTCATAAAAAAATTGAGTAGCCATTAGCAATAGCAGTTTCTTAATTTGCGTGAACATTTCCGCGTTTCAATGCTGCAAGTCTCTTAATTTGTTCCTTAATTTTTGTGTAGATGAGTGTACATGTATTCATTTCTTGATAAACAGCAGGATGTTTGGCAAGAGAAGAGGAGTGATGTTGGGCGAAAGTCATGAAATTATAATGAATATTAGTCAAGAATAAATGTTCAGCGACAGTTTTGACATGATGCTCTTTAGAAGTTTCTTAGCATTTCCTAGTAAGGTACTTCTTTCTTCGAACGAGTTTCTAAAACGAAAGAAAGTGTGTACTCGTAGACAAAATCGGCTAAGATTTGTTTGTTTACACCCATTTCAAGTCATGTGATCAATCAACTTCGTCTTCGTCCTCAGGGCCTTTCGTCATGGATCAATCCCTTGTTGAAACATTTTTTGGTTTCTGTGACGTATTTCGTGCCATGCAAAGCTATGCCATGAGTGCAAAAAGTAGCATGATACGAAAACTTCCCAAGAGTATGGTGACATGACTTGAATGGGTAAAACCGAGGGGTGTATTTTAAACAATAGGATTTTTAGGGATTTTTGCTGATTTTTCTTTAAAACAAAGGGATTTTTGCCAAAGGTGTACGAGATTTTTACAGAGTGATACGCCCCTCGGGTAAAACAGAATATTTTCTCTGTCCTCCTCTCCTCCGCTGCAAAAAGGAAGTTGTCAGCGAGCGAAACGATGTCCTGTGACCCCTGTCATGATCTTGCACATCAACACAACCATCACAACCTTCTCCGTTGTTTCGAAAAATGGCGGCAACTGATGTTGTAGAAGTGGAGGAGAATGTTGAGCATCCTGTGAAGAACCCACCTTCTGCACTGAAGAGTTTTCTCGCCGGTGGAGTTGGAGGTGTTTGCTTGGTTGCTTCTGGGCATCCGTTAGACACAATAAAGGTAAGGCAAGCGAAGTTCTGAACGTGAACGAAATTTAGGCCCTTTGATAAATTGAGTCCAAAGTCCACACACACGCCATGTTGTGCCATGTTGTTCTGTTTGTTGTCGCTCAGTCGCTCAGACAAATGACTCTCAGATGCTCCTAGAGGTATTTTGAAATGCAAATGATCGTACATATGATTGACAATGCAGGAGGAGCTGCATTACCGTAGTAACCTAAGTCAGCGGTGATTAGAAATAATGCCATAAATGTCTATATATGAAAGGTTTTGCTTTTGTGTGCCCCCTCCCCTTCTCAGGTGTGCAGAGTATAGCACTTGCACACCGGAGATTTTCAATAGGCTATTCAAATTAGACAATAGAGAACAAAAGAAATTTCTTGTTGCACACCGGAGATCTCGTCAAAAAGTGCCTTACTCTGCAGACTGGCCCCTTCTCATATCATGAGATGATTAATTAAGAATTGATGATGGTGCAGGTGCACCAAAAAGGGTTCATTCTCGGCCCGTTTTAGGTGAATTTGATTTTTTGGATATTGAAATGAACAAATTGATTGTCTACTTTATGACGCATTCAAATCAATAATAATAGCATCCAAGTTGGAAAACTTGCATTCACTCGCAACTATATAATTGTGTCAAACTCGCTACTCGCAGCTATAATAAAAGGTTCTCGCAGGCAAGAACAAAAGACCTATTGTTAATTTTGCATCTCTCAGAGCACTCTCACAGCTTTTTAAAGTCTACTCGCAGCTCGCACCTTCAAATTTGTTTCACTCGCTACTAGAGTACTACGCGTAGGCCAAATCACGCATGTTTTCCAACCTGGAATAGCATAAACGTACAGGGGGGAAGCTGGACTATCTCTGGTGGGGGGGGGCCTGCCTGATAAAAAGTTTATTATTGAGGATTTTTCCCCAAAAATGGCTGATTTCTACAATTTTTCCCAGCGTCCAGGCCTTATAGAAAGTTAGATTTTGTTCATTGCATTTGTTCACCTGAAACAATAAGAAGCAAAAGAACATAAATAGAAGCCAGGGACTCTAGTTTTGTTTAGCACATGTTCCGCACACTTCTTTCTTTCCATATATACGGGACAGTGGCTCGTACGCTTATGTTCAATTGGCTATGTGGATATAACCACTGCCTAAAATGAAACAACAGAAATAGGCTTTGTGCACCTAAAGGTATTTGGCAAGGTTAAAGGATGTGTTCATGAACAAGGGGTTGGGCATGAGTAAAAAACAATTGAAATGGGTGAAATTGACACTTGCAAGAGCATAGGAGACAAAGAGTGTGTGGGTTGTCATTTGTTCTCTTTACAGACGGATGTATATACCCATGTCTATTACCTTTAAATTTCTTTTTGCACATATCGGACTTCCAATCACACACTCTTGGAAAAAGCAATTAATGCCAGTCCCTCAAGTTCCAAGAATACACCACACACTGATTTCACGAGCTGAAAAACCAATTTATTCCACCATGGCTCCATGCCAATTGTTTTTAAACAAAGTTCTAGCTTTTCAAATGATTTTCTTTTCTAAATATACAGTAGGTATTTTGCATTTCCTACATACTTTCCAAATACGATCATGAAGAATATTAAACACTTTTGCTGTGTTTGGAGATCTCTGGTGACACTAATCATTCTTTCCAGTGTTGATATCACAGATCAAGTGATTTTGGATAACAGACCTTTCCAAAGTCTTTAGTACAAGGCATAAAATAGGCTGCAAGTTCTAAAGGAAGTAAATTGCGAAAAAGAGACTTTACAGTTTTCAAAGAGAGACAGTAGGTAGCATTTAGGATTATAGTTGGCATTTTCTTTCTTTGGAAAGGCGGATACTTCCTAATTCTTATTACTTTCTTTTCTTCATTTTGCAGGTCAGGCTCCAGACACAACCCAAAGATGCTCCACTCTACTCTGGAGTTATTGATTGTGCTAAAAAGACCGTTGCCAAAGAGGTATGAGATGAAATCTGTTGCTTCATTTGTATATACATACATTTCAAGGAATTTACGGTGATCAGACAGTATATACAAAACTGGAACATGTTCTTGGCTTCATTGATTTATTTTTCAGAGTTCTCATTTATCACAATTTTTATAAGGTGCGTCAATGTGTCAATGTCAGTGCATATGTCAATGTAAAATAACCGCCAACCTGTCATCACTTCTTACGAAAGCAAAAGTCATCTCTGAACACTACCCCGTAGACATACCAACAACAGGAATATATGCAAAAGAAAGAACTGCAAACTTTGCCAAATGTATCTCCAATCCGCTTCTTCCTTTCAAACAGCAAATGGAACAACATAGCAAATAAAACGCCAAATCTCATGCCATAGTATAGATATTGTTTACTTTTTATCATCCAATTCACATGAAAGAGTACCAATACCACATATATCAGTCAAACCACAAATTTATGAAACAGAATGAGCAATCACATTTTTGAATGCAGAACTGGCAAATCGTCATGCAATTTTTCAAGGCACGTTTGAATGCGGGAAGGCAAATACTTTGCTTAACCCTATTACTACCGGGCTTTTTCAACCATCGTAGTACCGGGGGGGGGGGGGGCAAAGTGCCCCCCCCCCTCCGTAACTTCGCCAATATTGCAGATATGAGGATGAAACTTAGTACAATGGTGTATAGGAACAAAATCTACACAATAGGCTACTTTTTAAATTCTTCATTACATCCATGACGTCACAATGACGTCATAATTGAGGAAAATTGCACTTTTTGCTTACTATTAACAATATTGGCAATATTTAAGTTCTTAGTTGATAATTTCTTTCATACTGCTACTAGAATGTATCCCAAAGCATCACTGAATAAAAATTGGCAATGAAATGTCAATTTAAGCTTGTTATTTATATCATATATTCATCATTTATTTGCATCAGTTTGTCATTGTTTCATTTAAACCCCTAATTACTGATGAAAATTCTCTAAAATGCCTTAAAATTTTTCATAACAATCAATAGAACCAATTTTGACCATTTAAAGCTATCTAATACATTTGTTATTATATATATGATGTCATAAACTCTGATGGCGTCAGGAACGTTAGATTTGCTGACGTCATCAAAAATGGATAAAACTATACATCATCTGAAAGCTCTCATCGAGAGCTTTCGAATGGTGGTATTCTCGATGTTCTACGATCATCCGTGTTAAAACTGGACTCGCTTCTTTAATTGTCTGGCTGACCACGTGTTGAAAAGATGTTGGTCACGTGATCAGTATCTACCATTTTGAAAAAAATTACAAATTTTAATTAGTCCATGAAATTTGAGGAAAAGTCGCAAAGTTTCATCTCTTTATCTTTTGAACTGACGACACTACATCAAATAAACTTTGCCGCGGGCACCTTGTGCCCCCCCCCCCCCCCGGTAGTAATAGGGTTAATAAGGAACTTTTTTCAAAGTCTTCGTCTTTATGAATTTTACAGACCCTAATCATTTATTGCACTTATACAAAAGCAAGCTACTCGAAGCTGGACATGCCACTCTAAACTTGTGACTCATTTCAATGTGATTTCATGTTTCGCCTTAGGATAACAAATTTAATCTTTCAGCACATACCATTATCAAATAGTCATAGAAAAAATTTATATACATTTAGTTTCTTATCATTTAGTCAATCACACCCTGATGCTAATATGAGATTAATATAGGATTGGGAGATTTGATATTTCGTATCTGGTTGACAGTTTGAAAACATAGAGGTTAATGAAATGCAAATAATACAAATGAAACTTTTTTGTATCCAGTGATAGACTGAAATGCAGAATTATCGGGGTGTAGGGCAGATTTTCTGCTCTTGAAAATAACCAAAAATACTGGGTGCGCCAAAATAAACTATGCACGTTTGGCAGGCCACAATAAATCGTACACTGGACCGATTTTGAAGATTTATGACTAAATCTTTAGCAGAAAGCCTGACTTGGATTCTAGGACTTAATGAAAATCTTTCAGTTTCTTTAGCTACAAGCGAGTTTCTTGAAATTTTAGTTTTTGAAAACACTGAAAGCGATCAAAAAACGTCGATCAATTCTTAAAAAACCCAACATGAATGAACAAAGAGAAAACGTTTTCAGGGTGATTTGGGGGCTTAGTACGAGCTCTCGTACAGCAGATTACAATATTAGTCAATTTCTAAATCCCAAATCACCAGGAACAAGTTCTCTCTTTGTCCATTTATGTCGATTCTTTAGAAAACTTGGTGCTGTATTAGATCGTTTTCAGTGTTTTCGAAAACTAAAATTTTAAGAAATTCGCTTCTAGCTCTAAAAACTGAAAATGAAAAAAATTGCAAAAAATCCCAGTATCAGGCTTTCTGCTAAAGATTAAGTGATAAATCTTCAAAATCGGTCCAGTGTACGATTTATTGGGGCCTGCCAAACGTGCATAGTTTATTTTGAAGCACCCCGTAGCGGTAGAACCAGTCAGTCAAGTTCACATGCAAAAGAACAAATATATTTATGAGCGTCAACAGAAATTTATAATTTACAGCAGGTTCATTTATCTTATATTGAATTGTTGTATGATTTCCACACTGAGAGTTGAAGGATGCATATGTTGATCTAGACTTAGACTGACAACGTGATTCCTTGTCTTCGTTCAATGTTTTCTGATGTTTACATTCCCCTAATTCAAGGACTCACAACCAAACAGATTCTAAACAGAAGAAAACTTGAACATTCTAGCCTGCGTGCAGACTCAACTCCTCGAAAGTATAGTTTCTGCACGCAGGCTAGAACGTTCTCCATCCTTCGAATGTCGAAAGGAAAATAAAAAAATCATCGCTTTGAACGTCGTTTCGAACGTCGCTTCGCTTCGAATAGTCTAACTTTGATCTAATCAACCAATCAAACGCTAGGAATAGGCACGTGGTCTGACCTTATTAAGAACATAGCGATCTGATTGGTACCGCTTTGAACGTAGCGGATATATGGCTTAAATTAGTGCCCGTTTTGACGCTTTATTGTCATGAGTCTCAGTTTGAAACCATAAACATCATCCAATTCAGTGCGGAAAACTGAGATTCATGCAATCAGTCTAATTTAGACTGTCATCATAAAAGTCCTTGAAGATGGAAATGAAAACATATCACATTCAGTTATAAACTATCAAAACTTCGCTTGTTTAGACATATTATATTCTTAGTAAGTGAGACCTTGTTAACCTTTTCAACCTTTTCTGAATATGGATATTTCTTATAGGGCTTCAAAGGTCTCTACAAAGGAATGACTGCCCCAATCATCGGCATTACGCCTCTTTATGCAGTGTGTTTCTGGGGTTTCAGCATTGGAAAGAAATTGCAAATCAAGGACCCAAATGATGTTTTAACGTAAGAATTAAAAATTTTTCAAAATGTATGGTTTTCTTATTTTCTTGAAGGCTGCTACCCCCTTCCCCCAGTCCCCTGGCACAGTGATCCAGAGCATGTAATTAATTGCAAAAAATGAATGTTAGAAAATTGAAAAAATACACGACAGTCTTTATGGAGGACATCCTGAGGATTAACATGCAACAAACAGTTTTAAAATCGGACCACTGAGTGCGGAGAAATGTATTTTTGAAGTTGGCCTAAATTTCATATGGTTGTTTACACTGACATTTCCGGTACAAGTGTCAAAATAACGTCAATTTCAAAATTTCAAAAGGTCATCTTGCCTTTGTCCGATTTTAGAATTATTTCTTTTAAATGAAAGGTATTTTTTCGTCTTTAATACCATCTAGTCGCTGGATTCATATGGTAAACGGTTATCCAAGAATTATGCAAAGTTATGTTCCTTGTACTCTACCCAAGAATCTTTTTTCAAAACTGGAAACTTCAACTTAAAAGTTGAAAACAAAAAAAGCAAGCGTTTGCAAGCCTTAGCGACTAATTTTCTATTAAACTCCAACGTCTTCTGAGTGTCTACCTGAAATCTTTCGTTCTGAGTCGTTCAAATTAATTGTCAACAATTCTTTCAATATTGTTGGCAAAAGTTATGATGATTATGATGAACATTTAGTCAGGCATCTTCTTGATTCCTATTTGCCAAAACAAAGAGCAAATTTCCAAAATTTTCATGGCATTTTCTCAAAGTATAAGTAAAGTTTCCTTTTAAGTTATCAGACTTACTGGGAAAAATTACTGATGGGATTTTAATTTGAAAGGGTATCTTTTTATCGTGAGTATTAAGCGTGAGTATCAAGCAATGAGTACATGTGCATGTAAAGAATGTCACAAAAATACATTTTATCACAAATAAGATTAACAAGAAAGAATTGAGATAATTGTGGCGTGTGACTCTTTTCAGCAGAACTGCAGAGTTCATCTCATATTTAGGAACAAAGCTTTTGTTTTTGATGCTCTTGAAAATATCCTCAAACTGCTTTTCTGACAAAAAATATTTTCGCATCCAGTCCCATGAATTATTCTTTCCATTATGTCTGTAAACTTTATTTATGCGTCGAGAAAACTTCAAGGAAAATTATTGGCATTTTGCTCTTTGTTTTTAGCATAAAGGAATTGATAAGTTGCCTGACTAAAGTATCATCATAATCATCATAATCTTTTACCAGCGATTTTGAAATAATTTTTGACAATTAATTTGAACGATTCAGAACGAAAGATTCCAGGGAAGCATTCAGAAGACGTTGGAGTTTAATGGAAAATTAGTCGCTAAGGCTTGCAAACGCTTGCTTTTTTTGTTTTCAACTTTTAAGTCGAAGTTCCCAGTTTTGAAAAAAGATTCTCTGGCAGAGTACAAGGGACATAACTTTGCATAATTCTTGGACAACCGTTTACCATATGAATCCAGCAACTAAATGGCATTAAAGACGAAAGAATTACCTTTCATTTAAAAGAAAAAATTCTAAAATCGGACAAAGGCAAGATGACCTGTTGACATTTTGAAATTTACGGTGTTTTGACACTTGTACCAGAAATGTCAGTGTAAACAACCATATGAAATTTTGGCCGACTTCAAAAATACATTTCTCCACACTCAGTGGTCCGATTTTGAAACGGTTTGTTTTATGTTAATCCTCATGATGTCCTCTATCAAGACTGTCGTGTATTTTTTGCATTTTCGAGAATTCATTTTTTGCAGTTTATTCCCTAATTTTCGTATTCTGGATCACTGTGCCTGGCTCATAATATTAATGAGAAAAAGATCATTTAGAAATTTGACAATATCGTAATTCAAGTTTCAAATTTGAAAGGCAAGAAATTGATTAAACATACTCATATTTTGCAGCAAGTCACGCACAGCTAAAAACCTATTCTTTCTTTGCACGCCCTAGAAGTGTTAGAATATTTTAACATTAGCCTTCTTATAGTCATTGTGCAGATTATTTGTTAATTTTACCTCGGTGTTTGTCATGATTTAGCGTTTTCCACACTTTTTGTCAACATTTTAAATTTTCAGTAGCAGCAGTACCAGGTGCTCAATGGAAAAATGCCCAGGTTTTGACAAACAGCGATTGATCGCACACTTTGCCAATTTCGAAGATGAATGATTCAGCCTTTTGGTCAAAGACCCAAATTACACTTTTCGATTTTTGTAGATTTTTCAGTTTACGGCATCGCAAGAAATTCCTTCCGATAAATCGTATACTGGACCGATTTTGAAGATTTATGGCTTAATATTTAGCAAAAAGCCTGAATTAGATTCTTGGATTTTGTGCAACTTTTTTCAGGTTTCAGAACCATAAGCAAATTTTTTAGAATTTTCGCTTTCGAAAACACTGAAAGCAATAGAAAAAACGTTGATCAGATCTTTTAAAAAGACTCGGCATGAATGGACAAAGAGAAAATATTTTCGTGGTGATTTGGGGATTTAGAAATTGAGTAGCGTAAACTTATGCACGAGCATTGGCCTTTTGCAAAATTTCCGTAGTAGTTGCAATAAAGTGCCACGCCAAGGCGTTCCCCGTATCACAAATTCAATAAAGCTCCATGCTTTTGTGGCTTCATGACCCTGTTTGTCCTTTTAACCCCCTTGATACAGGGATGCAACCTGAACCAAAGCATAAATTCAATGAAATCATAAAAGGAAAGATATTTCTTTGTATCACTGGAAGCAATTTCACATTTCTCCCAAGATAGAACCAGTGCTCACGCAGCAGAGTACACATCATCGATTTCTAAATCCCAAATCGCCACGAAGTTTTTTCATTGTCCATTCATGCAGACTCTTCAGAAAATTTGATCGATGTTTTTGATCGTTTTCAGTGTTTTCGGAAATGAGAATTGTAAGGAACTCGCTTATAGCTCTAAAAGCTGCAAACAAACCAAAATTGGAAAAAATCCTAGGATCGGATTCTGGCTTTTTGGTAAAGATTCAGTCATAAATCTTCACAATCAGTCCAGTGTACGATTTATCGTGGACTGCCAAAAATGGATAGTTTATTTTGCGCACCCACTTATAAACGACCTTTTCCAAAGTTTAAAAACTGACATAGAATGGAAATATGACTTGGAAATTACATAAATTGGATTAGTTATGATATGTTGCATGAGTTGTGATTGGATTCTTGAACAATTTTAGCGTAACTTTTATCATTGCAAAAATCTTCATTTCTTAAAGTCTTAAAGTGTCTTTGCATTGATGATAGTAACAGGTTTCTCTTTTCCTTTCTGGTTTAATCTATGGAAAATTTGCTACCTTTTCAGCCAATCTAAGCCATTTCTAAACCAGCTGTTTTTTATTACAAAGTCTTCTTTTGTCATTAACACGAATGATCCATTTCAGTCTCGACATCATCAAGGATCATTAAATTGTAGCATACAGGCTTCGATAAAAAGATCTTGTGCTTCCAATCAGAGATTCTTTTATGTAATCAAGTAATTGTTTAAAAAACGACAGTGTACTGATGAAGTTATAAATAATAACGTTTCGAGCTTTGCTCCTCACCAGGTGTGAGAGTAAGGTAAAGGAGCATTGCTAGAGCGATAGATTAGAATTGATAGCAAGTTCGAATGATATAGGAAGGATCCGTCCTATATCCTTCCTATACCATTCGAACTTGCTATTCTAATCTATCGTTCTAATATTGCTCCTTTACCTTACTCTCTCACCTGATGAAGAGCAAAGCTCGAAACGTTGTTATTTATGACTTTCTCAGTACGTTGTTTTTTTAAGAGTTACTTAACAAACATTGTTATTCAGAGATTCTCATGCTTGCTTGTTTCGTAACACGGAGAACGCAAGAATCCCGTTTGCACAATCATAGCTCAGGGCAAAACTTTATAATTATCGAAAAGGATCTTATGTTTGAAAATATGCTTATAACTCGGGAATCAGCCATCCAAAATGGATAAAAATCGCCAAATATTAATTGGGAATTTAACTGCAAATTTAGTCATCGATCTTCAAAGTCAACCTTGTGTATGATTTATTGTTGCCTGTTGAAAGTGGGTACTCTGTTATGGTGCACCCAACCCAGTGTAATAATTGGTAGCCAAGCCATATGATCTACAATTGGAAGTCGATCGTGAATTGATAATCAATGTATTGTTGTAGCATACAGTTTGTATTGTTGACCAACATTCTAAGTGTGCCCTCTCTCTAAATGTGCGTTCTCTTTGTATTGTCAAATGTACTCTCTAATCTGCTCACTGAATGCATTCTCTTTTTAGGCCATTACAAAACTGGAATGCTGGTATGTTGGCAGGAGTTTGCACAACTGCGATTATGGCTCCTGGGGAAAGAATCAAATGCCTTTTGCAGGTTGGAAATGATATGATATTTCCTCAAGAATAATTTGACATATTCATTTTTGATCATGCTTGTCAAACAAAATCTTGATTTAATGGGATTTAATCGATCATTTCTTCAGACAATTATGTTGTAAAAATATCTCATGATAAATTCTACTCATATAGACCAGTTATATTTTTTGAGATAGTGTGGCAGTGATATTTTTTGACAAGCGAATTCTCAGCTGTTGGGTTGTAGCACTCCATGAAATTCTGAGGTCCAATTGCTCATTTTGGTAGGGCATTTGCAGGTTCAACTCACTCTTTGTTCGTTTGAAGTGGTCATGCTCTTTCTCTTCGCTTTCGGCCGTTCTTGATCCTGCTGTTACTAAATTTGATGGCTTCTTGGAAGCATCTATATTGACTTGATTTTCGTTTCAAGAATTGAAATGCATTCGGAACCCAAAATTATTTAAAACTGGTGCATATCTTTACAGAGGGCCCCTTTCCACTTGTATAATTTTTGCAGCAAAGCAAAATCATCACAGAGCTTAAGAATTAACGAAAATAAAATTGGGACGAATGGAAGAGGCTGAAATTTAATTCTTAGCCGTTCTCTGATGACTATGTTTCCAAAGATGTAAGGTTTGTAGCGCTAAAGTTTGTCTCCGATTGTCTTTGTCATTTGTAAATGTAGTCTGCTACGTGATTCATTTGTCAACATGCTGTACTTTGTCACTTCAAGAAAGCTGAATGTTATACGAATCTCCAATCTTTCTTTAGATTCAGCAAGGAGGTGATCCCTCGAAGGCAAAATACGCAGGCCCAGTAGATTGTGCCAAGCAGATATATAGAGAAGCTGGCTTATTCAGAGGAATTTACAAGGGCACTTGTGCAACTCTTTTGAGAGGTAATCTTTTTCAAATATTCGTCTTTGCTTCGATCGTTTTTCTAACATTTGTCACAGGCAATCATTGATTAGGCTCTGCAATCTACATTTTGATGACAATGTTCGGTGGTCTTTTGTAGGATGACATCTTATCGTGTTGAGGATTGAATAATCACAATGTTTTGACGATGTTTCGTTTGTTTGCAAAGAACTGGCTTTTGAAATTTACTTCACTCAAACTCAACTCAAAGTCTGGACTTGCTACAAGTCTCTCTCTCTCTCTCTTCTCAGCGCAAGTCTTTTCCTTCTTCCTGCTCTGCTTATGCGAGAGAGACTTGTAGCAAGTCCACTCAAATTGAAACTCAACATTTTCATGGCAGTAACGTAGTACAATGTTATACTAGTATATTAGAGATACGAACCGCTAATTTTAAGATAAACCTAGAAATTACACAGCAGAAATAGAGTTCAATAGAATTAGCTACCGGACACAGGAAAAGAACTCATAAGGAGCTATTTTGACCATATGCTCGCGAAGATTAACTTGCCAACAACTTATATTTGTTTTTACAAGCTTTTCAAAATTAGATTTAGCTACACTCCACATGCGAACCAACGTCTCTTTGAGCACATAGAATGCCAATCAAGAGAAAATATAACGAAAATTAAATTATCAGAAAAATCGAGAAAATTAAAAATTACCACCGCCGGGAATCGAACCACAGATCTCCTGCTTTCCGGTCAAGCGTCTTAACCACTACTAGACCACAGTGGCATGTTTTAATCCTGGAGAAATCCTGGTTGCTCGCTAGCTATTGAGTACTTATAACGAAAATTACATACATGCCCCTTATTTTGTAGATGTGCCTGCATCTGGTATGTACTTCATGTCATACGAACTACTTTTGGAGAAGCTAACACCAGAGGGTCAAACGTGAGTCCTATTCTTTGCAAAATGTTTTGAAGCAAAATAATAATTAAAATCATTCGACCAACTCTTAAATGGGTTCCATGGCTCCATCGCCAAGTTTTTGTCAATACGGTGATTTTGCAGTATCTTCAAAGGTAGTATCACACAGGCTTTTCATCTGTTTTCAAAATGAAATCGTTATTTTGAAGATAAAGCCTTACACTTCAAACGGAAACAAACCAAGCAATCACATCTTTTATGATTGCGGAGATATCAGTGGATCACGAATCAAACTGCAGAAAAAATGGACACGAGTCTATAAAACAATGGTATTTACAGATTTGTTTACAATTTGGCGACGGAGCCCCCCCCCCCCAAGGGCATGAAAAAATTGTCTTCCTGCGACCGGGGAAAAGTCTTGCAAACATTGCCTGCAGGAACAGAGAAGTGTCCAGCTTGCAAAAAGAGCTTAGGATCCACAGATAGATATGCAATAAGATGTAACTGTTTTCATGTAAATGCACATCAGGCATCAAGGAAGCAAACTGTATGAAGTTGGGAATGATGAAGCTGGGCACCTTATAAAACAAGCCATTATTATTCTTTTTGTATCAGTATGAGTATTTGTGAAATTATGCTTGAAACTATGAAAGTTTAATCTTATGAGACCAACCCTAATTTATGTAAGATACGATAGACATGGAAGAAAGAGCTGCCTTTGCTGTGAAATATCAATTTGATTCAAATGCAATTCGAGTCACAAAAAGATAAGGTACAAAAGAACTGCATTTTCTAAATTTAGACTCTCTTTTGCGCCATAATCTCTGAAAATGATTGTGAAGTAATCTTCTTTGCCTGACAGATGCTCTGAGCAGCTGGACGTTCCGCAAAGTTTTATTGCACTTAGAACTGTGAAACTATCATTTTAAACAATGAAATTTTTGGAACCCGGCCCATAATTTGAATAATATACACCTCCTTATGTGGTACATTGATTGCAAATCGTACCACAGATACAATCTATGTCAGGTGACTTTTCTTTGACTTTGTAAGTTGCTTTTCTTTTTTGTTGAATGAGTAACAGAGTTTACATGGAACAGGGATATATGGTGAAAATTTCCCGCAGCTCATTATGAATTAAAAAATTTCTTTGACCGCTCGGTCGCATGGTCGGGTGGGTTTTCATCTGGTTTTCGTGCCCTGAGAGCCTCTTTAACTAGACTTTTTACATTGATGCTAGTGTTCCCTTCATTCTTCCACAGCGTTCTCGCCATTTCCTTTTCCTTTAGTATTAAGACCAACTGGGTGACGTAAACTGTGAACAATTTGGAAAAATCACTTAAGTTTGATTATGTTTTTGATATTTAAAATTGCTTTTGGTGCATTTGTGTCAAGGTTCAGAATTGATTTAATCGATATTGCAAACTCTATTTGCAATTTGGTGTTTGTAGGAATTTCTGCTTTTGAGAGCCACCTCGTTTTGATCTCTAAAATTGCAGAAGTTGGTCATAAAATTGCATTTTTGATCATGAAGTCATGAACCATTTCAGTTGATTTTTATAAATTAGCTATTGCCAGTGAGAGACCCTTATTTCATAACTTCTATTCTGTGTCCAAATATAACCAAATTGAACTTCAGATTTTTATTTTGTAAACTAAACGACTGTTTTCACCCCCGATCTTACATCTTTATTCCAGGAGAGATCAATTGAGTCCGTTGACGATTCTTTTCGCTGGCGGTAAGTATAAGCTTCAGCATGTGTGACTAGCCAATTCCAATACTGTCCGTTGGTTTAGATGTTTCAGCAGAAAGATGAATAACAAAATCAATAGGCTGCATGAGAGAGCCCTGAGGATAGCAAATAAAGACTATAGGTCTAGTTTCGCAGCTTTGCTAGAAAAAGACAGATCTGTGACAATACATGAGAAAAATATGCAGTTGCTAATGACTGAAATGTTCAAAACAATAAATAATCTAAACCCCACGTTTATGAATGAGGTCTTTCTTCAAAGAACTGCTGTATAATTTGAGAAATACAAATTCATTTATGGTTCCAAAGGTACGTACTGTTAATCATGGTACTGAAACGATCCAATATAGAGGGCAGAATATTTGGCAATCCCTCCCACAGGAAATCAAAGAGGCAAATTCTTTGCAACATTTCAAGAATAAAATAGAACTTTGGAAAAATTTAGATTGTGACTGCAGACTTTGCAAACTATGCATACCTCGGCTCGGCTTTTTATAGTTTTATAGATCCTATTTGTAGATTTTATATATACATTTTATGAATTTACTTGTATATATTTGTCTGTATCATTGTAATTAATTTGTTGGCTTGAATTAGCATTTTTATTCAGCTATGTAAGTTGCCAACTTTAAATAAAATGACACTAATAATAATGATTCATTGATTTGAGAACCATGTCTAAATTCAACCCCGTCCCCACGTCCCAAAAGGAGTCTGCCGCCAGCCTGCTCAGGAATCGACGTAGGATCCTGGCACTTGGAGCCAGGTTCAGCTAGAATCTTCGTAGTAACTTAACTTTTTTGATATCACGGCTAAACCAAGAAAGTAGCAGAAAGTGGCATTGCCAGCCCCTGCACTTTTATCAAGTTGATATTTATTCTTACATCAAAACCAATGTAAAAAGAGTATTTGTTCTCCTGGTAGCCAATCCTAAGTAATAGGGGGCTTGCGGAGATTCGTGTCCTGTAATACTTTATGTTTTATTCATTTGGCAAACAGCGTCACTGAAATCATTAAACGTTTTTGTATCATGATTTTTTGTACGGGAATTATTGTATCTTTTAAATCTTTTGCGAGCTCAAGCCCCTGCTACTCTTTCTTTTTCTTTTTCATGAGGTGATGCTAAAGCTTCTTCGACCGATACTAATGGGTCTACTCGTACGCTATATTTCATTCAAAGTCATATAGTCAGCTAGAATAAATATATTGTACCTCTGTTTCTGTTTCAGGAACTGCTGGCATTTTCAATTGGGTAGTCGCCATTGGACCTGATACACTAAAGTCACGATTACAAACAGGTAATGCTTCAGTTGTTAATAAATCAATCAATCAATCAATCAATCAATTTTAGTCAATTTTAATCAATCATGAATCAATTTAGAACTGTTAAGGTTTGCGAATATATCTCTACCTTCATGTAGCATTTTTGACAACAACCTTCCCTAGATTCTGAAATTCTAACACTTCAAGAACGGGTTTAAGGGGCAGTTGCACGGTTCTAGCATATTTCTCTCATATTTGCATAATTTTACAGGTTTATCCTGTTACAGTTAAGCCCGAAATTATTCATACCTATGCCAAATTTTGAGTATTTTCAATCGTTATATTTGCTAACCAATTCACAAGATATTTCATTCCTTGAAATGTCTCTTTTAGCACTTATTTCAGCCTTTCATCACATTCTTACGAAATTTCTTACGAAGCCACAGTAAATTCTTACGAAGCCACAGTAAATTCTTACGAAGCCACAGTAAAATTAGTCCTCAAATAGAACGATGCAAAATACTCAGAATTTGGCATAGGTATGAATAATTTCGGGCTTAACTGTATATGTAAGGTAACTTAACAAAATAAAAACTATTTCCAGACAAATAGGTATCACAGAGTTTGCTCCCACCCCAAAAATCAAGCTGCTTAGCCTGAGCAGCAAAAAGTTGGTGGGAAATCACAACCCCCTTTGTTTTAACCGAATAAACTGTATGAAAGAAGCTCAGATGCAAAAACGATGAGATGTTTATCACACTGAGGCCTTTCTGACTTGTGTCTTCGTCAGAGTGTGACTTACAAAACTAAATATATTTGGTTCATTGACCAAAAAAGATGAAAAAGACAATTTTATGAAAAGTTCCATAATCGAATTTTTGAACGGGAATATTTTGACACCTGTATGGTATATAACTAGAATCTGAAAATATTGTAGATTTTGTTATAAATTTCTACTTGTGATTTTCATCAACAAAACTCAGTTTTATTAGTCAATAGTCAAGGATGACAATTCGACATGTCAAAAAAAGTCTGCCATCTCATTTTGATTCTTGTTAGATGCAGTTTATCTCTTATTACAGCACCAGAAGGAACATATCCCCGCGGTATTCGAAGTGTTTTCAAAGATATGGTAAGTTACCTTAACAAGCTGGCTAAATTTCACAGTGTCTCAGTTTCCTCCGCGTGTATTCTCCTAGGCATCTTATGAAAACAGTTAACATCCAAGGCCTCGAAAACCTTCTGCTCTCGAGGCTAGCAAACTTCTGACCGTCTGAGAGATGTTTTCGGAAATTTTGGTTGTCCAGGAAATCTTCTTAAAACGGCGCGGATCTCAGGACAGAAAAACATTGGGGATGGTTCTGTGGTAGCATGCTTGACCAATCTGAAGGCCCAGTTCGAGTCCTCGCCCTGCCGAACCTGCTACGTAGAGAGAGGAGAGTCGCTAACTCTCTGTACTTCCAGGCTAAAGGAATCACGAGGTGTGGTCACATCGAGAGGAAGGACCAGGACAGAACTGTGAACAGAAAGAGCATACCTGGTAACGGAAGAGTTGGAAAGCAGCTAGGCATAGCGAACAGGAAGCTTTATCCGACAGTAAGGAAAGTAGCCACATGTTCTCTTTTGGAAATCTGTAGGGAAGGTTTCCATAGCCTTTGATCTGTATCAGTTTGAAGATCTAAAAAGAATCATTGGTGAAATTTGTTAGAAGTTTGCCAGGAAATAACAAGGCACATATTCATCGAGAATGCTATGTTTTGCTGCACTGAAGTGATTTCAGATTTCAGATTTTCATTTAACTCAAAATAGCCTAATATAATTCTAAACAAAATAGAATAGGTTACCAGCTACTTTGAGAAATACTGTAAAACGAAGGAACATGACATCATGAGCTAAAGAGAACTAAAGAAGAACTAAAGAGATTTAAAATGATGACAATACTATGGATCATGCATTGCTAGCACTATCATTCTGCTCATACGATGATGTTAAACATGTATTGATATATTCATATACAGGGTGTCCCAAAAAAATTGTGCCCCGTTTGCCTGAAGATTGCGACAAAACGGCAAAAGTTTCTCGCCAAACTTTTGCATGATGTTTTTCTTCAGATATTCAATTAAAGTTTGCAACCATCTCCGTAAAAATACATTGAAAAATGATGGAGCTATGACCTTCACAAGACCAAATTTACCTGATGACTGAAACCAGCGGTCGGCCATTTTGTCTTACTACTTTGCAGCGATAATTATGTTCATGTGAGGTAAGAAATAATTTTTGTGAGGTCAGAAATAGTGGAACGCTCAGAGGATTGTCGGAATTTTAACAAGAGCTATGACATTGGAGGCTACTGTTTCATTTTCAATCCATGAAGCTATTTGTCGCTGCAAAATAGTAAGACAAAATGGCCGACCGCTGGTTTCAGTGATCGGGCAAATTTGGTCTCCTGAACGTCATACATACATACATATACGCCTAATCCCGAGAAACGGGTAAAACACAATTAAGTAAAGATACAGTAAATCAATCTAATTCAGTTCCTTTCCTTCTCCTCTTGTCCCTCTGTTTTTCGTATGCCTGAACTCTTTTCTCGTTGACTTTGCCACAGGTTTGATGAATCACTTTTCTCCATTCAGCTCGGTCCTCTACTTTTGTATTCCAATGGTCCAGAACATCATCACATTTCAACGCGCTTTTACACGTGTCTTTATATCTGAGCTTTGGACGACCAACAGGACGCTTTCCTTCAGCTAACTCTCCATATAATAAATACTTCACTCGACGATCATTCTCCATTCTGGACACATGCCCTAGCCAGCGTAGTCGACTCCTTACCAACAATATTTCTATATCTTCCACGCATGCTATTGCGTGAACTTCTTCGTTGCTAATATGATCAGTCCATATGAACGTCATAGCTGCATCATTTTTCAACGGATTTTCATGGGGAAAATTTTAATGGCAAACTTTAATTGAACATCTGAAGAGCACCATCATGCAAAAGTTTGGAGAGAATCTTTTACCGTTTTGTCACAATCTTTAGACAAACGGGCCACAATTATTTTGGGACACCCTGTATATAACAACTGATACATTTGGATCACATGCTATAATTAATTATAAGAATTTTGAAGCGTACCAATTCCTTTTCTGATAGAAACTTATTGAAAGGTTACACATCCTAACTCGAAGATGCCAATACGAATGCACCCGAATGTGGTACCTTTGTGTATGAACTGGCAGTTCAATAAGGTTGTTTAGAAAGACGCAGCCTCGACAAGTAATTGCTCCAGAGATTTAAACAAGGTGGTGTGAATGGGCATTACATCTTCCTTTGGACTGAATTTCTTGAACAAACTTTATGTGGTTTGATATGATTCTAATTTGAACTTTTTTGATATTTTGGATATTTTACAAATGACAGCTTTTTCCTTTTTTTCGAAAAGAATTTCAAGCAATGTTTATAAAGAGACTAGAACCATCTTAGCTTTCACGTAATGGAAAATAATTGGTAGAATTTTCAAACAACCATAATTTAGGAAGGAAAGCACAAATTGGTCCTTATTCTGTTTTACAATTTAGAAATTTGATGACGTAGTCACCTCAATGGACTGAAATTGAGAAAATGCCGTAATTTTGAAAATAATCAAGATCTCAAAAACGTAGAAATAGAATTACAGCAAAGAACCTAAAATTCCTTTAAAAGGGGCAGTTAGACGCAAAACGTGGGTAACAGATTCTGCGTGGCACAATCCCATTCGTTTATGCCTAAATACCAAAACATGTTTACCTTACCTCTCTGTTCGTTTTACTTCCGACGAAATTAATTGAGCACTGAATCCAGTAGTGTTCGAGAAGGTTCTATTAACCTTTAGGTTACACCAGCATCATAAAATCTGACTCAAAAGCCATGTTCTTTGGTGGGTTTCTTGCCCACTTCAAGGTGTAGATTATCTCTTCCGGCAAGATCGCTGTTTACGTTTTTCAGGAATTCGTTATAAACAAATACATACATAAATGATATAATATCATAATATCAACGAATACATTACATAAATACACGAAATCGACATGAACGAACAATGTATTTCAATTCAATTCGCGAGATTGTCAGCAGCAATTTCGATGGAAACAGATGAAAATATGCAATAATCCTTTTCAACATTTCCATTGACGAGTCGATGCTTGGCCTAAGAACTTTCCATAGAAATACGGTTCAAATTTCCCGCGCAGCGTCATGTATAACTAACTTCCCTCATTAAGCCACCCAATCCAAAGAAAGATGTAATGATGATTTGCACCACCATATTTCAAGGTATGGAGCCAAATGCTACCTCGCCTCTGCCAATATAAATAGATGCTGAGGAATTTTTAAGGCTATACGTACACAGATGAGTAATAGGCTTCACAGAAAATATACAGAGAGAAGAAAACAACGTATATGTGTTCTACAAAAACCATGCGTTCTCTCTCCTCATGAATCGGCCTTACTAAATTATGGTTCATCAAAAATAACTTTAACATCTGTTGTTTATTATTATTACTATTCTTTTGCAACCACCTCTAAGGGGACCATTATGGAAAAAAGGTCAATATGACCTTTTAATGCTATCCCTGCCACTACGATTTGGGGTGTTTTTACAGGTATTTATCTAATGTGCATTGTCACTGTATTTTATCTATTTTTAGCTTTTAAAACTTGTAAATTTTATTTATTTCTAGTAAATTGTTTATTTATTAAGTGGCAAATGTGTACATACATATTTTTTCTGTTTTATCCCAAAATAGATGAAGAACGAAGGACCACTAGCACTATTTAGAGGACTGTCTCCTGTTATGGCAAGAGCTTTCCCAGCAAATGCGGTAAGTTTGCCATACATTGCTATTAAGCATCGTTTTTATGTAAATCGCAATTTTAAAGGCACACTTCCACTTAAACCACATATTACAATCAAGGGTGTGCTTGACTGGTAATTTTAAGCCTACCAAATTCTGAAAACGGTAGGCTTCACACAGACAAAAAACATATTTCCCAGTCAAACACAAGAGTCTTTAAAACAGCAAGTTTCAGATTCACCACCTGGGTTTGCTAGTGAAAACGAGACTCTCTTCTCCGATGTCTACCAAACCTCCTGCTTTTTGGGGCAAAAGACTCAGAAGGCATTCCAAACCTACCAGGCTTACCGTTCTGAGAATCTCGGAGTTCATTAAACACAAATTCCGAGGCTGAAAGTACGAGTAAAAAATGAAAAGTATCAGAATTGTACCAAACTGACATAGCCTGAGGTATGTCAAAGCCCAAATATTTCCAAATCAGACAATTTAGTGCTGAGAAAACGTTTGAAGTTAGGCCTAAAAAGTGTACTTCAGGTTTTTGGGAATTTTTGAAAGATGTTTACTCATTATTGGGCCAACCAAAGAATGATTCTAATTCTAATCCTGGTTCTAATCTTCTGATGATCCAAAGAATGATTCTAATCCAGATAAGAGTGATTCTAATCCTGATGATCCAAAAAATTTACACACTCCTGACATTCAAGATAAATTGTACAGGGTGTCCCAAAACAATTTTTGACGTTTGGTTAAATATTGAAAAATAACGACAACATGAACAGGTCCATAGCAAGATAACCCTGTCCATGACATTTTGAAGTAATTGCAGACATCGGAACCTTGCAAATCCGTTAAAAATTCACTGAGTTACGAGCTTTCAAAGATCATATTTATGCGATATCTGAAACCCAAGACCCCTAGATGACTTGTAATGCAAAGAATCTCCAAAAGCGAAGTACAAAAAGGTTATTCAATGTCACACCTTTCGTTGATATCAGACCGAACCAAATAGGACTTCGAAAGCAATTTGATTCTTTAACCATATTGTCAAAATTTGCAATGCATGTATCCAAAAAACATTGAATGAAAACATGATCGACAAGAAACTGACTCATTTTCAAACTTTGTTCAACGGAATTCCTCAAAGCATCCATACGCTTTGAAAGTTCAGTTATCGAACATTTTTTCAAATCCCATTTGGTTGGCTCTGAAACAAACGAGGAGCAAAGGAACTATAGCCCATGCTTGTTGGGGAGATGAGATATTGTTTCTCCGAGGAAACTTATGTGTGCCCCCCCCCCCCCCCCCCGTGCAGTAGGTTAATGCTCATGCGCCCGTCAGAGTTCCAACCCAAAACGCTACTGCGCATGAGCATTAACCTACTGCACGGGGGGACGCATACGTTTCCTCGGACAAACCTTATATCGTCTCCCCAACAAATGCTGCTTTTACCACAAATGTTATTTAAATGCCTCCGGTTTCAGTTTAAGCTTGCAGCTCCGTGAATATTCAGCGGATTTGTAAGATTCTGGTGTCTAGAATTAATTAAAGACCTCAGGAATCGGGTTATCTCGTCATGGAGCGCCTTCATTATGTCGTTGTTTTTTAATATTTAATCAAACGTCCGACATTTTTTGGGACACCCCGTACACTGGTTCGATTTAATCTGTAGTCAATATCCTAAACCATTGTTTACATTTTGCGTTCGATTTTTGGCCTCCTACTTCTGAAAACCTATCTTGAAAATTCTTAATCTTGAAGCATCGATAGAGAAAAACTGGATCGAACCTTCTAAATAAAAAAACAAGAAATGGGAAAATGCTTGGAGGCGACTTGGAAATTTAGAGATTGTTATGATTAGATCAATACTTTATTTTTTATATATAAGATACCACAACTACAAAAGATTGCAAAAACGATGCCACAAGGAGAATGGAAATACATATCAACCCTGTGGCCATTTAGCATATAATCATAAATATAAACATTAAAGCAGAAATTATCTAATACAAATTCAGGTTACATTTACAAAGTGGGAGGTGTCCATGTATGGGGAGGGGGGGGTGGCAGCAGAAATCAAAAGCGCTTAGTTGCGTGAATGAATTTTAGAGCAGTAAGCATCCAAAAACGAGATCAATGTTCAGTAATATTTGATATTTTTGGGACACTAATATCAAATGTATGCTTGGCATACTCACATTTTGATAAGAAATTCGGCTCGGGTTTTGTTGTAGGGTTTTTTTTTCAATTTGGGCCCAATTCGTACAGTAAAAATTTCGAAGATAATTTCTAAATCTTTCATCAAATTTGAATTTCGTAGTTAATCATATTTTATTGAAGACTTTGGGCTAATTGCTTCTTCAAACTGATAGTTAATTCAGGGCTGCACAAGTTGGTAGGCGGCCTAATGTTTTGGACAACCTATACAATATTTATTTGACCAAAAGGGACCAAAAGACATTAGCAACTTTCAAGAGCGCCTTAGATCAGCAAGAGATAACTTATACGCTGATGAACTAGTTTTTGCAATGCTTTCTTATTTTTGTCGTCAATCGCAAAACGTGTAATTTGAATCGAGTTTTTCAAAAAATTACGTCAAGAAGATTGTAAAATAATTATATGTTTAACAAATAGCGAACTTTAACTGTACTCTCAAGTACCGAATAAACGGGGGGGGTGAGAATAATCGGGGGGGTTGGAAATGGTTAAATATAATAATAATCGGGGGGGTTGGAACAATCGGGGGGGTTGGAAAATTGAGAATAGTCGTTTTTCGTTTTCTTAGTAAAACACGGATCTAACATGGGTACCACGTATGTAAAACACGTATGTAACACGGGTCAGACAAACAAAGGAGAATAAAGTTAATAAATACAGTAAGTACATTTGCTTAGCAGGAATTATTAGAAAATTATGTTCACCATTATTTATATTTTTCAAGAATTAATAAAGGGGGGGTTGGAATAAAAGTGGGGGGGGGTTGGAAAATTTTTCAAAAATTAATAAGCGGGGGGGGGACGATTATTCGGTACTTGAGAGTACTAGCCAAATATGTACGCAATAACCAAAGAAGGTTGATGTACAATGTTGCATAGATGGATTGGATAGATTTTTACAGTCTGTGTGGAGAGGATCTTTGATAAGCTAGCTTTTGTGGCTGATTTTCTTGTTTTAGCCAAGCCACTATTTGCTCTTCATGCCAAAAGGAATAAAAGATCAGGGCTTGAAATTTTAAGAAGCTTAGAAAACAAAACAAGTGTGCATTGAAATTTCAAGATGACTCAAGAACTAGCCACGTCCCAAAGTAATAGTTAAGTTTTGTTCCAAAAATGTGAAAAATATATTTAACACGTGGAAGAAATATGGGCTTTTTTTAACTTAAACGCTGCGAAGTCATTAATATTTAACACTATGTGTCGAGCTATGTTCAGGGAAGTGTTTTCTTTAAAATGTGTTTTCTTCAACATGTGTACCGGGTGAGTCAAAGAACGTTGATACACTTGGTGAGCTATGAATTACAAAGTACGTGGCCAATATTCAAAACTAAAATGTTAATCTACCCGGTGTCCCAAAAAAAGTACTCCCGTTTGAAAAATCACCAAAATTTGATTACACAACCGATCTTAAATTTTCTTTTTTTGTCAAGTAGATCAAGGACCAAATTATTTTCCCAGATATAGCAAATTTATAATAGGTTTATAAATTAGCAAACTTAGCTCTTTTTGGGGTTGCCTGGTTTTGAACCATACTGCAAAAAATCACTGGTGATTGCCAGATTAAATTTTTATACATGTAAAGTTTCTAATTTGGTCATGAGTGACAGAAAGAAATGCGCACTATCATTATTGACTCAAATGATGTTATACAATCTGAAATTTTTGACTCTTAGGCACGATTGAGTATTTGCTTGAAAAACTATAGCTCAAAATAAGGTTTTTCAACCTGTAATTTTTCTATGTTGTTGTAACAAAAGCAAAATTTTTATTATCTAGAAATATTTTGGGTCCTTGACAAAACAAGTCAAAAAGAAAATTTTATCAAAGGTTTGATAATTGATTTTTGGTGATTTTCTAAACCGTAGTACTTTTTTTGGGACACCCGGTACCAGTCAGAGGCTAACTTAGATGTGAAAGTTTTGTGTGGTGAAATCACTCATCATTTAGATCCAGAAATTCGGAAAATTCTTGCAAGTTGTTTGTATGGGAACGATAATTCCACCTTCCATTCTGGTCAATGATTTACTTGCCATTGAAATTGAAATTCCATACAGTTGTCTATTTCAGAAGTAGAATTTAAATGTCAATGGCATGTAAATCATGCACCAGAATCTAAGGTGATATTCTCTTTCCAATTCAACCCCTTGCTAGCATATTTTTCTAATTTGTAAGTCTAAACGATGTGTGATGTTGCCAAGCAAAATTTTGACATCCAAGTTAGCCTTTTCATGAAAGATCGACATTTTAGTTTTGAATGTCAGCCACGTACTTTTCATTCAACAGCCTGCCAAACGTGTTCACTTTTTTTACTCACCCGGTACAAATGTTCAAGAAAACACGTTTTGATGAAAGCACTTCCGTGAACATAGCTCGACACATGGTGTTAAATATTAATGACTTCGCAGCGTTAAAGTTAAAAGAATGGTTGGTGAGAATGAACCAACTTTAATGAATGAACCAGCATGCAGGGAATAGAGTTCTTTTAAACTAGGGGCTTTTTTACCAAGAGTATGATTTACAGGTTGCAGCAGCTCAAGAAAACTGCTTTGTGATGACTGCTTCAAAACGCTTCTACTTTGATGCCGTATCAAATATGCGTGATTTAGTTAAACGCCCCTGGCCTTTATACAGTATTCGAAAAATCACTTGGAAATTATGGGCGTTTGGGGGGCTTCAAAATGCAGCTTACACGTATTTTTTTATAAGAAACTGAGGTCCGGGACTGGTAGGCAGTTTCTTAAATTTTTGGACCATTTTGCTAACAAAAATTTCTCACTTGTTTCTTATAACAGGATTGGATTGAGACAATAAGAAATATTACATTCTTTGTTGTTACTCAGAGTTTCACGCTATACGTGTTTCTTATATTTTTAATAATGGAAGTGCAGAGTTAATTTAGCTTTGTTAAGAAGGCTCGCAATTTACTTTGTAAGATCTCAAAACAAGTAGATATAATAATTCGCACTCAAAATAATGTCCAAACAGTTGCTGCACAATGTCAAAACATTTTGAGGGCGATCGGAAAATTAATACTGCAAATTACAAATGTTCTTAGCTTTTAAATTCAGGTAGGGTTGTTTCTTAACTTTTGAAAAATTGAGCCTACTGTTTCTTATGAGAGAAACAAATACGTGTATTCTGCAAATTCGGATCACATGCTTTTCAAATTTTTGATTGATAAATTGGCCGACCAAAGAAAATTACAGCTCTTGAATGGCAAAGGGTAACAGACAGTTGTTGGTAACTTGCTCAAAAGCAAACATAAGTTTCGAATCTCAGGGCCGTAGCAAACAATAGAGAACAACACACCCAATTAATGCTTGTGCTTGCACAATTGTTTTCAGAATTACCGCGGGAGGGGTGGGGCGGCGCTTCCTACGGGCCTGCAAATCTTTAAAAAGTTTCCTGTGAAATTCTATTATCTATTTGTTTTTCAATATTTTCAGAAATGGGGTGTTTTTCTCCTTTTTAAAGAATTGAAGAGAAATGTTGAAAGAAACTTTGAACCATCGTAATTTCTAAACTCTTTGACGAAATATAAAATAATATTAAAGACAACCCGGGAGTTAACAAAACATAAAATGATTTTTATCATAAGTTACTTTGGGGTATTTGTATAATATAAATTCACACACATTTGCTATGTTTTTCGTCGTATTGCGGTATTTCTGCCTACAAATTTACTCTTTAGGGGTCTCTGGTTTCAGCTTTTGCACAAACGTGAACTTCAAAAGCTTGAAGCTTCGCGAATATTCAGGGTATTTGCAAGGTTCTGATGGTTAGATTTGATTGTAGATCTTAGGGATAGGGTTATCCTACCACGGAGATTGTCCATCACATCGTTATTTTTGTCACTTCGAAACTTTTGGGGACACACTGTATATTTCTACTTTGTAATTGTTTTACAGGCGTGCTTCCTTGGATATGAACTTGCAATGAGATTCTTAAACTGGGTGTTACCGAACTTCTAGAAAATTTCAGGTTATTCAATTTAATTTACTTGTATTTTTTACTAATGCATATCAATGGTGGTATTTATATTACTATTTCAGCGATGCTTTTGTAAGCTTAGGTATGTGGAATAATATTGTGTCACAAAAGGAAGTTATTCTCCTATTTGAATTGTCTCTCTTGTAGAAGCTGCACCAAGCCACTGGTCTCCAATCTTGTGGTCGGTTACTGCGCACAGCGCAACATAGCCAATCTTGTTTGGGATACTGCGAACTCCCCCTTTTGTAAATAACAATGGAGAAGACGTTAACTCTGATTGGCTCGCTGATCAATTGAATGGGCGAAGATCTTGTGGACATGCGCATATTAACTAAGGAAAATCAAGGACGATGACCCTGAAATCGCTACTGCGCAGAATCCAAAGATCTTAGATGGTGGTCTGGCCCTTCCAGAGAAAATACGAGACTTTCACTGATGGGTGGGTGGATGGATGGATTGGCGACGGTTCTCTTCAACTAAGATCGCTTGTAATTATGGAACAGAAAGTCCGATTTCGACCAGGTATATTTTCACATCTAAGTTAGCCCTTGTCCTGGGCAATAAATGTTTAAAGAATAAATTTGCGAAGAAACGTCAATGAATAAAAATTGGAAAACACCCCACGTCTTCATTTGTGGTAACCGTGGCATTAGCCTGTGAGCCGAAAAAAAAAATAGAAAAGACAGGCCGCCGTTCAGAGCCGTTCACAGGCTACCGTGGCATGGGCCATTGTTTCTTTTGTTTCTCGTTTATTTCGGAGTAAACCAAAATGTGTTTGAAAATTTTCGACAACCTAACTTTCAAGCATATTGGACTGTTAGGTGCCCCTATAGACTCACGAAAAAGACAGACATTAGAGAAAAGAATTATTTTTAAACTGGACACACGTGTTCCGAAAGGACTTAACAAGCACTTTTCCTTTCTATGATTTTATTTCCTTTGCTTCTGAGCGTTCTATTTTCGCTTGTCTAATTGTCTAATTCTTCCTTTACTTGATCGATCCTACCGTTCTACTTTCTTTTTCTATAATCTTCGCTTCTACTAAGTTCCTTTACTACTGACGAAGGGCACGGCCCGATACGTTTAGTTGCTATTTTCTATGGCGTTAGAAGTATTTTTTAGATTGAGATAATCAGGTTTTTTGCTAATCTTTGGGATACGCTGTGTTGTTTAATATCTTCAAGGCAATCATAATTGAAGGTATGATTATGAAAACTGTTTGTCACCGATACTGTAAATTGTTATCGCGATATGCATTAGTTGCATCTGCTTCACATATCAGCAATTTAACATGAATAATGAACTTGGTATTAAATACATTAACGCTTCTTATTTTATAAATATTACATGGAATCATTAGTTCAAGGGGGATTATTTCGCATATTCCAAATGCCCTCCTTAGAAGAAGTAAGTTTCTAAAATTGTGTTCTCGTAGCATAGGTTCCATATCTTTAACTCGACGTAAAAAGGTGGGTGTAAAATTCAACGACCTATTTCTTCTGATTGAATGTGAAAGAAACTTTAGATACACATCTATAATTCTACCGTTGGACTTTCCAGAAATTTTGAAAGTTTTTCGAAATTACGGCGTATCTTACATTTCAACTCATTTGAGGATGTGACGTCATCAAATTTCTAAATCATAAACCAGATGAGTGAAAGACTTTTGCTTGATACCATTTTGTACGCATTCATAAACTATGGTTTTCTTCGAAATTGCTTCATGTTGCGTCAAATAGTGTAGAAATTACGATGGTTTTAAATTTTTTGAAAATTTTTCTTGAATCCTTGAAGAAGAAGAAAAACACTCTAATTCTGAAAATACTGAAGATTTCAGAAAAGTCCAACGGTAGAATTATAGAGAAATAGCTAAAGTTTCTCTGAAGTCATTCAGTTCAAAGAAATAGGCCACTCAATTTTACACCAGCCTTTTTGAAGATTTGGAACTTATGCTTGTTCTCGTAGACTTATTATTTGAGTTTCTTGTTTTCCCGTGTTGTTGACTTGACTGACATTGCTTCGGTCACCAGAGACTCGTAATACTTCTCCGAAAACACAACCGTATTTGGTCCGTCGCCACAAGAATTTAGCGTTAACGAAAGTTAACGAAAGCCTAATGTAAAGGTGAAACCAATCTTTCACGAACGAAATGTTTTCAGTTCCTCCCTCAGTTACCGTAAATCATCGAGCAAGTCCCCATTTTCGAATACTCAAGTCCCCCTCCTTCGAATCAGCCCTCAACCTCACAACTAATTTTGATAAATAAGCCCCATTGGGGTATCTGAATTCAACAAAGGGGTGAATTTTATACAAATTTGTACATTATTTGTCTTTTAATCAATTATATTGTCGTTATAGTTCAGTGTTACATTTTGGAAGATGTAATTTCCTGTGAATTCTAGTTCAAAATGGATATATTTTCATTTTTCTCAATACCGTTATCAGCTAGAATTGCAGAATGCCATCAAACATCTACAGTACCTTACTATTTAATAAATCCCCCCTCGAGAAAGCCCTCCTCCAATAGGCCCCTCTCCAAAAATTCATTTTGTGCAAATAAGCTCCCAGAGGCTTATAAGAAGATCTATGGTAGTGTAGCAACGCTGTTAGCAAACAACTTTGAAAGTAGGTCAGGGATTCATCTGCTTCATATTTTTGTCTCTTTTTCTTCATTCTGCAATGCAGAGCAAAGCGTCTTCTTCTCCGGGTCGCTCTTTCTAATGCAGAAAAGGAAGGACATCATCAGACAAGGACAAGAGTGCAGGATTACTATTAGATGGGCCTTTTGTTATTTTCATTTTTATGACAAACTTTGCAACATTCTCCTTCTCAAACAAGGCCATTTCCTTGTCTTTATTATCATTTTCAGAGGCAAAATTCACACGATGATTCTATCCTGTCCTGGCAGCATATATCCGAGCATATATCAACATTTTTTACCAAATTAATTTGGAAACCATACTAACTAATAACATAGCTTATGTTTCAAGTGTTTTTTGATGTACTGGTAACTTTGGCCACAAATTCACAGATGTTTTCCTGAGTGTCCATGCGAATTTTTCAGCTGCAAAAACCACAGAGATTAGTTGATTTCATAATCTCTACTGAAACCCCATAACTTGTTATCACGCAATCGTTTCCTTGTCCTAGAAGATTACTCCAGCTTTCATATTTCGAGTTTTTTAATGATGTTATCCCACCAGAAGGAACCATGTGCTGTTTATTGTTCAACCTCGACAGGTCTTCGATTGGTCCAAGACAAGAAACACAGCAAGAAATAGGCAAATTTCCACCAATTTCTACATAGGGAGTCTCTCGCATATCCAATAAGTTTCCGAAAGGGATATCCACACTCAAAATTTCCAACGGAAGAAATTCATTTATAATCGTTTCCAGCCCTCTTACTATGACAAGAGTCCATTGTTCGGAGCATTGTTTGACAATTTGGTGCTCAATAAATTCATTCTTTCCTTGACGATCAACGATACTTACCAAGACAGTAAATGTACTTCTCCCCCGTGACTTACCAAACGGGTTCCCTTCATCTCTTGCAGGAAATACAATGCTCCATCTTTCCTAATTCTTATTCTTTGATGATACAATTCATCGAGGGTAACACCATAAGTCTCTTCATTGTATGAAATCGATTGGTCTTCGAGTGGAACACAACGAGGAAACTTTGCCTTTTTATCCCGTGACTTTCTGGAAGGGTTCCTTCGACTGTGCCATACAATGTACCAAAGGTATAGTACAGTAGTAAGTACTAAAGGGGGTATTTGCCCAATTGAGATAAGTAATAGAGAGAAAGAAGAAAGGCTTCTCATACCCTGGGTACCAGCCTCTCTAACATAAAAACAGAGAGTTCAGAGAGTTCTCGGTTTTATGTTATTATGTTAGAGAGTCTGGTACCCAGGGTAGGCTTCTCATTGGTCAATTCCTACAATCGATGTCACCTTTTGACCAGAGCCAATTTTCACTCCATTTTTCTTGTTATCATTTTTATTTTTGTTGGCTCTGGTACCTAGGGTAGTACCAACCATACTCCTGTCACCATCCTCTAAACGGGGTCTTAATCGTCGATAAATTCACTTGAATTGAATTGAATTGAATTGAAGAGCCATTGCAACCCAGGGTTCTTTGCGGACACTCTGAAATCTCAGACGGTCTAAAGATCAAAAGCTGAAACCATGGGTCCACACTTCAATTGTTGAACTGATGCAAAAATTTCACTTCAGTCAGTCGAACCTTTTATCAGTTCAACCACTGGATCTACAGTTTTCTAGCCTGCGCGCAGACTCTACACTACAAAAGGAAAAGTACTTTTCCTTTTGTAGTGTAGAGTCTGCGCGCAGGCTACAGTTTTCGCGTTTGGGCCAAATTGATTTGCAGACGTTTGAAATTGTAGGTGCCCGCAAAAGATATTGGGTGACAATGTCTCCTTGAGATTGTTTCAGTTTATACACACGGGAAAATTTCATTCGCCTTTCAGGCCTTGCTCCTCTTTATTTTCATTTCATTCATCATCCAGTCCATTCAGTGCTAACGTTAGCTGACTTTTGTTTATATGACAGCGTGTATGACAGTTGGAAAAGAGTAAAAGCATACATGCACGAGTGTCATATTGTGAGTTGGCGAAGGCGGTTGTTGTTTTTAAAATGAAAAGAAACCTTTTTGATGAGCAAAACGTAGAATAAACAAATTTATTTACTTGTTTAAATGCAAATGCACTACACGTATTTTTTATTAGAAATTAAGAATTTGAGCCAGTGCTGAAAGTTTCCGTAAAATTATCAGATTTTGAGTACTCAGAGTTTCTTACGTTTTTGAGCCTTTCCAATGTTTAGACATTACTCACGTACCTTAAGAGTAACATGATACAGGAAACAAGTGAAATCCGCTTCTCCTTTTCTTAATCATTTGGCAATCTGAGAGTTGAGTTTCTTATGGGCAGTTTCTTATAAAAAATACATGTACCTCCATATGAGGTATTATATGGCTGCAGTACAATATAACGCAACACGAACAACAGTTATTACTAAAATCTAAAATTGACAGTAACTAAATTAAGTAACATCGATCAAAGAAAACAAACAGAAACAGTAATGTCTGAGGGCAGCAAGATTTTTAGGAACTGTTTTCATTTCGTATTTTCAATGCTTCTTGTAGAAATTTGGATAAGAAGAATATATATCTAGGCAAATATACATACAGGCAAATATAAACTTGGGCTTACGCCGAAACGTTTACTCGAATGTGTTTTTCATGACTACATATATATTATATATATATATCTTTTCCAGGATCCCGCTTAGCCTAGTGTCAGTGTTTTCTATTGTATTGTTTATTTCAAGATCTATTCCGTCTAATTTAATTTGGAAAGTTATTACTGATGAAGGCTTACGCCGAAACGTTTAATCGAATGTGTTTTTCTTGACTACATATACAGACACATACACGAGCCTTGGCCCTTAGTAAAGGAATCTTTTGGCATGTTTTGATGCTAGCACGTGGACATTCTATTTTTAGGCCACTTTTTATGGCTCTGCTTGCGCACTAACCGAACTTGCACTTTTCACATAGAAATATTTCTTTGAATTTTCCCTTGGCTTGCAAGGATCTGCAAATCAACGAGGGAAAATGCCTCAAACTGGCCAGCTTTTCTTGTTTTCAGATCAGTGTTTTTTGTGGAGGATCAAATGTTTTCAATGTGGATTTGCTTCAGCACGCCATTTTCGAAAAACAACTATGGATAGAGTTAACCAATCAGCTTCGATCAACTGATCATTGACCACTGCGGTGGACTGCAATCAAGCCGGGGGTACTCGTCATACATAAGTCGATTTCTTGAATCTCGACTTGTTGTTCACTTTCCATCTGTTTTTTGACTTTTGTTTACTTTCCATCTGTTTTTTTTTTTACTTGTTTCTCCCCAAATACGCATGCCTTTTATCAAATCTTGCTTTTCTAAACGATGAATAATTTGGTTTTCAAAACTGAAAGTTTGATTAGATTTCCATAGTCATGTAGTAAATGTCTCTCGAAAGTTTCTTATAAGAAAGTTTGTTTGAAGGTTCCTCAAACTCTCGTCGTTGTATCGATGGGGCCATGCCTCCATTTTTCCTCTGTCTTGACATTGCTCAAGGAATGTCAAGTAAAGAAATACAGGCGTAAGGATTCTTCAGATTCCTGCACACAAAATGCAAAGTTTCTCGAGTAATATTTTTCCAGTTCTGGAGTTTGTTGTTTTTTTAGTGATTTGAGAGTTGAATTTCTTGCAAAAAATGTCATATACAGTAGACTTGCCGCAAGTCTATTTCATCGATTGTGACGAGTCTGTTTGAAAATGAAATATGAAATTTGGCTTTTCCCTGTTACAATTTTGTTGACGAAATTGTGTTGGGGAAAGTCTAAGTTTCATATGAAGTGTACAACAACGAAGATGTACTTGGGATTCCCTGATTCTCTCGGTTTGTCTGATTATCATTCCTTGAGAGCAACAAATACACGTTTTTTTTTTCATAAGAAACTTGGATCAGCACTTGGTACTAAAAGTTTCTTAATTTCGCATGAAAATTTCGGTGTTTTAGTAGTAAGAGTTTCTTAATTAGTTTCTTATTTTTTTGGCCTAAAATTGCGGTATTGTTCGAAGTTGAGCCTTCTTCTCGAGAAAGGGCTTCCATTTTGCATTGACATTGTCATCAAGAAGAAGCCATGCACATCAAAGCAAAAATTTTCCAATTTTGCAGTTAAAAGTCAAGAAAAGATGAATGTACCTTTGTTAGAGAGACATAGAATAAGAGAGACATACATAAATAAAGTTTTAGAGTTTCTTAACTGTTCTTGAGCGTAGTACTAGAGTTAGAGTTTCTTAAATTTTTGGTCATCGTAGTACTAGTTTCTTATAAACCAGTTTCTTATAAAGATAACGTGTATGATGCAAATAGAGGTGTGTATCCAGGACCTTCGAGACGGGGGCTGGAGGGGGTAAAAGGTCCGGGGCCCGGGCTCCAATTCTGTACCCATATTGATTACAGCAAAGAGAAAAAACAACACCATATTTTTGCGACAATCTATCAGTTGGAAGGTTTTTCTGACCAAGCTTTCACTGCACAAGAAATCAATTCGTAAATTCGTGATATTTATTGCTAGTGCTCCAGTATAAGGGTACAACAAATGACCATGGTTTTGGCGAGATACTTTTATGAAATAAAACAAAGTATCCCTGAAATCCTTTTGTTTGCAAAAATCTTGCTGTCCTTTCGATAGTCTTTCGATAATAACGATACACGCCCTTATAATGATAACAATCGATCAAACAGAAATTTAATCATTGATATGTGACCCCCGTGCTCAGGTTAGGCGCAAGGTAGTGTTTGCAGATCTTGAGACTGGACTTTGTGGGTGAGGCTTTCTCAAGTTTTATCTTGGTTTGACTGCATGGAAGACTTAAAATCCGTTATCTTTGGTAAGCTCATTCACTTTCATATTTTTAGGATTATACTTGTGCTTAAGATCTTCTTCGTCAACTGTGGAAATAAGCAGGACTGGCGAACAACCAGGCAACAGACATTGGCCTATTTTGGTTGTTGGGTAGGGGAGGCCTAAACAATGACAGTGAGTTCACCCGATCAATTTGCACATTCGCTCGCAATACGCTGGCTAAAAATGTGTGGTGGAGATTTTTGGAATCAATATTTGACAATGTACAATATCCCAGTAACAAGTCGTTTGTCTGTTTGGTCGTTTTTCATTAATGTTGAAGGTGGTTTTGAGTGCATAATCCAATCATAGATTGCGGTTCCCTCGATGTTGATATCAAAATGCCTATTGTAGGTATATTTTCCCCATCTTTGCCGTATAAACGGGGCGTGTAGCTTGCTGCAAAATTACTTCATCGCCTGGTAGTTGTTTTGCTTAAAATGAATGCACGTTTGCTTGTGTTCTTTCAGCACCCGTGGAAGAAACATTTCGAAACATTAGCCAAATATTCAATTTGCTTACGAAATGTTGAGATGGAAAAATGATATGGTTTCCGCCTCCCTGTGCCATCCCTTTGGCTTTATGATTACCGTATCTTATCTTTTCGCACAAATTCAATTTCGATAGCACAGGTGATATCTAGAACCTGGAATTCGCTTGAAAAATATTTTCAGATTGAGATGAATGTTTTTTATGAATCATGTGATTTAACTATCGACAATAATACCACACAATAGGTACCTCTATATCCCCTATTTTGTGATATTGTGCTTTTGTTTCCAGTTTGAATTGTAAAATAGGGGGGTCACTGGGGGTATGTAATTCCACATTTCCACAATTTTTTCACCCTGTTTCCGCAAATCCACAAAGAGAAATTGGTTATTTCCACTATCCGCTAGGGCACATGAGCAGAGAAAAAACGTTGCCAAAGAAGTTATGGGGATTACTTTGGTTGGTGATGTCCGATGGCAGGTCAGATACAACATCATTTTGAGAAACATAAAATTGTTTGCCTTTTGCAAATAAGTATTACTGGAAATAGCAAAAATTGTTCATATCACCCTCCCGACAATGTGCTAAATACACCAAATCAGCACAACAAACAGAGTATACCAAAACTATTTTCCTAAACTCAAAGCGTTTGACCACCCTGGGCCAGGCAAGAGCTTTAAACTGTCAGTACTGGCCCAAATTCTTGTGACCAAGCCAGGGTTTAAAGCAGTGGCGTGGTGGCTCCAAATTGGCTGGGGGGGGCACAACCTGTTTTTGGCGCCCCCCTAGAAAACTATGACTTTTGTCTCTCGTCCCTTACACAACGCGCCAAGGCTTTCAAGACTGGTTCCTTCTTTAGAAATGCTTTGAAAATAAAGCATGATGCTTCTTCTGCACTCTTGTTGGAACAAAAAATCGTACAATTTGGTGATGTGATCAAATCTCTGTGCGAGCAGAGCGAGCAAACATTTTTTTCAATCATGCCCTTCTTATCGTTGGAAAGCGCCTCTTGTGGGAAAAATTCAGAGTATAACTGAGAAAGAAATGAAATATCAAGACACTTCTCGCGGAGAACTTTGAAATAGAGTATAAAATCTCAAAGAGAGACCTTAAAAAATAAACTAATGCAAAATTACATGATTAATTTTCGTTCTATGTTACATAGTTAGCAAGAACTGATATTCACGTCCACAAACTCTTCACGCCCAAATCCCGTGCACCTGTGAGAAAAGTCCTCTCAGTCCAACTAATAGAATTGAGGACTCTAAATCTAAAGAGAATGCAACTCCGCAGTGGTATTTTTAGTGAGAAGAGCACTACTGATACTGACACACTAACAGAGTTCAAGAAAGGCAACTAAGGTATAAATGTTATCCTATAGATCCGAGCACGAGGAAATTTTTGAAGGTACATCCTTTACTTTGGCTTAGAATGCATCCCTTGATTCCATATTTGCCAATGCTAAAATGGAAGATTTGACATTTCTCGGAAAATTCTCCCAACCTATACCAAGCTATTTTCTCTGCGGTTTTAATCAACAAAAGTGGGGGCAGTTGCCCCACCCCCATACCTCTCGTGGCCACAACACTGACTGTTTCTAGATAGGATTGGTTCACACTTGAGTAAAAACACCTTGGAAGTGGGATAGTACGATCTCTAGGCACTTTATAAACCTGTTTATAGTGAGTTATCGATTCCACATCAAATAAAAACATTTATGATTCATTTATGATCTAAACATCTTCAAAAGGCGCCTACAAAATCAAAAATTGAGGCAAAAATATCTCCAATACTTTTTCTTTCACATTTATACATTCTAAATCGATTTAGCGTGAAGCAAGCTTCCAGGCATTTGTCACCCTCTAAACGATGGGCCCCTTCGGGGCCCCCTCTTTCTCACGCCGCTGGGGGCACGTGCCGGCCAACACGCCACTGGTTTAAAGTAGTTCAAGGGAGTTAAAAGCAACTTAGCTAGGAGGGCTGGGTCAATCTAAATGTAACCTATTGTGTCTGATGTTCTCAATTGATGAAAACAATAGAAACATAGTGGCTCGTGCAGTTCTTTTGTGCTATGTTTAGATCATGTTGCTATATCTCCGTTCATTTACTTTAATATGACATGTTCACCAAGGTATGGGAGTTTCCCTGCTACAAATACATGTAGATTTGAGGAGCCTTCTAGAAACTGTCAAGAAACTTTCAATTTTCAATATCTGATAATTTTAATAGAATTTTGGTACTGGGTCAATTTCATAGTTTCGTATTCGTACACAAACAGACTTTCTACAAGAAACTCATTTATACCAAACAGTTCCGGAATGATAAAGAATTTGAGAGACTCTGGTACCCATATTTATAGCTAAGCTAACCATATTTCTAGCAGAGGCTCATATTTATAGCTAAGTTCATAAAAATAGCTAAGTTCATAAAAATTGCTAACTTCAGAAACTTTTTAACAAGGTTCTGATGTCAAAGATGTTATCAAACCCCAGAGTGTGTTTTTGTCATCTTCTGCACACCATTTTTCTGTCTGCTCATGAAACAGTGAGTGTGCTTTCTGATATGGGTCATGAAGTGGACTGAGCATTCTGATGGCAAATATGATATGGATGCAGATTATTACAATGGCAAGAGTGCACAAATCAGCCTGTAAAATAGATACCTTCCACATGCAATTTGCAAAAAAAATACAGTCTGGATCAAACCCATACATAAATTATGCATTGCATACTGTATGTTCATATCTGTAAGAAGATGGAGGCAAGGAAAAAAGACTTTAAATCAGCACACTAAGGCCTTTCAAACTTATATTCTCTTCAGCGTGTGACTAACATTTGAAAGTGAAATCTATCCTAACAATTTATATCTGTAAAACTATTTTTATGTGTCCTGTTCCGATTGATAAAGGAGATATATTTCAGGTAGATTTATCATTTATCAATCGCCAAACAGGAAACATAAAAATAGTTTTACAGTTTATATAAATCGTTTCAATAGGTTTCACTTTCAAATGTTAGTCACACCCTGAAGAGAACATAAGTTCGAAAGGCCCTTGCGCTGATTTAAAGTCTTTTTTCTTTGCCTCCATCTTCTTACAAATTTCTAGTATGTCACCTTCCAAATATGCATATGTTCATATGCATATGTTCTTCAGTATTTTGGGCCATCAATCAGTCTATGTTTTCAGGAAAGTAGAACTATTTTTTGTCAAAGGTCAGGCTTTGAATATGTCAATAAACTTATCTAGACAGTTACATAGAAGTTAAAAACATCATATGCGCCCACAAAGATAAGGAACAAATAAAAAAGCATGGAGAATGTCTTCAAGTTGAAAACAAATTCAGTGCCAGAAGTTGATTCAAGATTCTTAAAGAAAAGCAAATTCTGTCAAGTCCAGAAAAGATCCATGCTCATTACTTTTTTTGAATAATCTACCTGAGACATCCTTATTCCAGACAAATACTACATTATTTGAGCTTCTTGAAATGGAAAACTGTAAAATGATAGTTCCTTCTTAAATTCTTTATATAATGCTTACACTGTAAACAACTTGCACCTGTTACCCATAAAACAGAAATTGTCCAACTACCCTATTTTTTCTAGACTTGAAGTAGTCTTTATGGATACAAGAGTAGATTGACTCTTTGTCTCATGTTGTGTTGCCCCTTCCTTTTGTTCAAACAAGAATGCAAGGTATATTATATACTGTGTTTAGCTCCAATCAAAACCGCTCTTGAGTTTATTTTGCTTTTTTGTAGTATATTTAATCACACCTGATTACCAGATTGATTAATCAGAGAAATCCTTTGAGTGAAAATCCCAAGTGTTTCAGGCACCTGCTAAGTCTAATATATTTCAGTTTTAGGCATTATCATTTTATTCAGTGTCATTGCTAGTTATAGACAATCAATCCTTCCCCAAACAAGTTTCTTAAAATGCTAAAATGTGTTTGATTGAACATACCAAACCTTGCACAGACATAAAAATATTCTCCAAACAAATAAAAAGAGCTTGAAAATGCTAGAATTGTGCAAATAAAAACAAGAATTTTTCAAAGTCTACTAAAAGGCTTTCTGCTTTAAAGTGACCTGAGGCAAAGGCTTTTATTGCTGCAAATGAATAGCACTGTTGAACGATATAGAATGCTATTTTGAATTCTTTGATATCTCATTTTGCTTTTGAGTTATCCACTGTTTTTAAATATCAGTTGATGATGTCATTGTGTTTGCAAATTGCTAGAGTAACTTATATGGAATGAAAATTTAACTGTATGTTATCATTGAAAGTTTAGGGTTGCAAGAAATTTGCCAGCAGAGCTATACAAATGGAATACACAGTGTTCAATGAATTGCTAACAATGTTTAGAACAGCATGGTAGTTGAAGAGAATCTTTTGTCTGTTGGAAATATAGTCAATCTTGTATACTTTCTTTTGATATTTAGCAAACATAATGATGTCATCAGCCAATCCAAAAAAATGCTTTAACCCTATCTGACCTGGGTGATTTGAAACACTCAATGCCTGGGGGGGGGGCGGATTCCGCCCCCCCCCCCTGTTTATCTCTGTTGTCATAAGAGATATGGCAGCAAAACTTGGCGCAAAGGTAGTTCATTATGTAAACAATGTAAATTTGAAATCATAATCCAATTAGCGATGTTGTTGTTGTTGCTAGAGCATGATGATCATTATGATGTCAAATGACGTCATATAAATGAAAGGTTGCTAAAAGGTCATGAAACTTTATTTTTCATAAAGAAATGAAAGATATAGATCAAAATATATGTGAATTCTTAATTTAGACTTAATTGGACCAATTAAACATGATTAAAAGAGATACAAAGTATGTTTTTCACAGAGTGCAGTATGAAAAATTGGTAACCATGGTAACAAGGCTAAAAATAGAATGTCCAAATTATTGCAATTTTATTGCTCTATGATACAAAGTTAAACTTACGAAGTATCAGAGGCCTGCTGCATGTGTGGAAAACGGTGTAAGCAAAAATGTATTAAGGGGGGCGGAATCCGCCCCCCCCCCCCAGGTCAGATAGGGTTAAAGATTTTGAAGATTGTCTTGCAATGAGTTGGCAGCTCCATTGATGTTAGGAGCAAGTAGTAACTAGTAATTAGCCTTAATGAGGAAATGTCAATTGGCAACTGCGCCAAGTTTCATTATTAGCCCAAATATATCTGAATTGTTTTGATTGTATACATTAACACTGCCTGTAAATATCTCAGATGCTTCGTTGATTGTTTCAATTGTGTGCATAAACCCATTGTTACAAAATTCCAGATTCCTATGTACCTATGAAGGTGTATTCCTTCCAGTTTGAGCAAAACCCTTTCATAATGTTTTCATTCTTCAAGCATATAGGGAGGAAGGATAACTGTTATATTTTCCAAATCGGGAAGGACGAGGGATCTATAAGCTGTATTCCAAAATTCCCTGAGGGTGGTCAGCTCAATTAAGGATCTACCATTTGACATTGTATGTCAGGATATTTCCATATTATTTATGACCGTAAAGAGATTTGAAGAGACTCTGGCCACACCCATCCATCACCAGTTAATGGAATTGTGTCATATATATCTGATCAATCTTTTTGCTGGCTTTGGCTATAACGGTTATTAGGTTTGGAAGCTCGTATGCAGCTTTACACCCTTTGGCCCTTATGAGAGAACATGCTTGTTTAGGAGTGTTGAACTTTCATTGTTGGAAAATATTTATGTCCACAGAATGTTTAAACGATTCAAGTTATGTGTATCCATGATTCTTTTTATTAATTCCACAGAATTGTCTGCTTCATCTTATGTCTTGATAACCCATTCATAAAAATTTACTTTAAAAAGGCTCAAAATCTACTTGGAGTCAACATTTGTTCACCTCAGAATGTGAGAAAGTCAACACTTGCTGTTTTCAAATTTCTAATTTTACATGTTGCCATGATTGTGTAATAGATCCACTGCAAGATTTCAGGCCATTATGAATTATATGGGTGTGTGTATTTTATTGTTTTCTTTGAAAGCCTCAGGGCCTTTGTGTTTAATTTTGTTTCCATCCAAATGAAAACCCAATCATATTTAGCAATTGATAATAATCTTATGTTCCTGCTGCCATCAGATTGGTACCCTTGACAGGCCATCTTTCTGGTCATAAGCTTTATATAATTACATGTCATTGCATTCAGGCAGTTATGGCATGAAAGTTTCATGTAGTTTCTGCTGCTCTGCTGCTCTGAGATATTCTCGAGGTCTCTGCCCTGCCTCTGAACCCTTTTTCTGATCTTTCAAAGTAGAATGTCATTGCTTTGACTGCACGGTGTCTCATCAGATATGCGCAAGCCACCATCTAAGTTTTATATATATTGCAAACATCTTGCCCAGGAACTGATTTGTTTTTTAACGTTTTTTGTTATAAGTTTCCATTTGTATATTGATCTCATGAGATTATTCAGGCATGCATTACTAGATTCTAGAATAAAAGTCTTTTCCAGTTTTTGTGTGGGTTGAATTTTAGATTCTTGTGAACCTTCAGGAACTTGCATTTAAACTTTCAAACGAGGGTCTTATCACCTGTGATATGTTGCTAGATTCAAGGGGGCGTGCATATGATCAGTTGAGAGAATGGTAATCAACCATGTTGCAGAAATGCAGAGAGCCAAACAAATAACAAGGAACTACAGGGCCTAGAGCAGGTGTGTAAGGCCTGTGCGCTGTTTTGCAAACTATTTCTCTTTCCCATTGAATCGATTTCATTCAGTTCTCATCTGGGGCTATGAATACCTCTTTGCCCCTATTTTCAAATGAACCATGAGATCCCCCAATGAATTTCCCCCATTTCTGCATACAGTACAGGCCTTTGTGCACAGGTTTTCCTGTCAAAGAATCCTTGTTTGGAGATATGGCTTCATGGTCCTTATCAAAATGTAAAGAATTATTGTTGCGTCAATGACCATGAGGGCTGTACTGTAGAAACGCAGAAGGATCTTTGTTGAATTAGGAAAGGATAAAAATTCATTGAGCACATACAATAATATCAACTGCTTTTAATAATAATAATAAATAATATTAACAACGGACACATATTTTCCTCCCAAAGTGCAGTATGAGAAAAGATGACACCTCCATACAGCGAACTCTCTACAATGAACAATAAAATTGGTTCCACAGATGTCTGTTAAATAGAGGTTTGACTGTACATAGAGCACATTCTCAGTCAATTTCAGGTTTCATTCTCAGGTTTCATTCTCAGGTTGTCAATAGGAGCTGAATCCACTGAGTTTGTTTTCATTGGATCGTCTTCATTAGTGGTAATAACCTGTGTGGTTAAAAGTCATATTAGATTTCATAACTCTGTTGGTCTTGTCCTTATCAGCTTACCATTTGTTGAAGAAATTTAAGTAACGTTATTTATTCTCAGTAAAAACAACCTTACCTCTGGCAAATAGGATTGTTAAAGTCCATCAGTTCTTAAAACTTTAAGTCTGTAGAACTTAAAAGTTAAAATAATAACTGTTGAGACAGACAACAAAGGTCATAACTTTGAATCAGATTTAGCAATTTTGATGAATGAGTTATCATTTTTCAAAAACATTCTGCAATGACACTTACATCAAAAGTCCCTTGGGGGAGCAAAATAAATCACAGTAGTTTTTCCGTTTGCGCTCAAACACTATGCATGACTTGTTTCATTTTTTGTGTGGAGAGAATCAGTATGGCACTGGAGCAAACCAAACGGGGGGATATTTTTTCGGGACAGTTTTTTGTCATGTTTTGGAAGTTCACATTTGCATCAATGTGGAGCTAATTGAAGGCCGATTGTGGGAATCTTGCGAAACACGAATTTATTACAATCTTGTGCAATTCCAAAAGACCGACATTGAGTCATGATAAATAGACCCACTTTGCCGTTTATCATGTGACCCATGTGAGAAAGATCAATTATCACTCCCAAAGGACCTGCTGTTGCACAATGCGTTTCATGTGATCAGTTTTATTTCACATGAACGTTAGCCAATCAAATGCGCCCTCCAGAACCATGAGTCAGCAAATTCTGACAGATAGGGTATACCTTGCTGTCTTATGCTGACGTTCATTTCCTTTAAAGGACAAGTCCGGGGTTGGTATGATTGATGATAAAATACAAGATGATACTGCTATGAATGATGTATGATTCTTTTTTCCACTATTTTTCGCCTTCTCCTTGTGAAATTACGTATTCAAATAAGCAATTTGAGCCAAGTGACGTCATATCGTGCAAACGAAAACAAGGCTGTGTGATTGTTTGTTCGCCTCTTTATCGTAGCAAGCCTCTTTATAGTGGTCTCATACCATTTTCAATGCACAAGTACACGATAGAGTGGCTAGCAGCGATTAAGAGGCGAAAAACAATCGCACAGCCTCGTTTTCGTTTGTGCGATATGACGTCACTTCGCTCAAATTGCTTATTTGAAAACGTAATTTCACAAGGGGAAGGCGAAAAATAGTGGAAAAAAGTATCATACATCATTCATAGCAGTATTATCTTGTATTTTATCATCAATCATACCAACCCCGGACTTGTCCTTTAACCTTTTCTTATGCAATGAATTTTGAAAGAAAGAAATTTGCGAATTAGGTTGCGCCAATAAAAATTGCCGAAGCAGACACCCCACTTTTTTGCTGATTCACCCAGTATAATTCATAGAGTGCAGCATGGCAATTAGAGAATTTCAAAATGTAAAATGCTTGCTTTTAAATTTTGCTTTGGCTTGATCAGGAAAGTTTTTTCAGGAAATAGATAGATGATAGTTGTAGTAAACCCTGAGAAATTATATTGAGGTACTTTTTTAGGTACTTGATAACATTCGTGTTGATAGATTCATTTGAAAACTCAACGCTAATTTGATACAAGCTGGTCTGGCAGACGTTTACAATATCCTAGTCAGCAGATAAATATCATTGAATGTTGATAGCAACATGTGATGCTTCAATCGTGTTGATAAATAACCTCCGAGAATGGAGGTACACGACATGTGGATGGATGGGGGTCTGCCACCCAGTTTTTCAGAAAATTACCCATCTCTAATTGCAGATTGGCATTCGTACCCACTTTCATGATGAATTTTCGCGAAAAATACCCATTTTTAGCTATTTTTGCCGATTTCAGCTAAACCGACTCATGTTTCAGGAAAATTTGCCGAAAAAGACCCTTTTTGGGATTTTTTGCGCCTAAAACCCCCGCATATGGCACATACCCGTATCGTTAACATGTTATTTGTGGATTAAACTTTCGGGAATCTCGGCCAAAATGCGAAAAACGCGAAAGGTTCTTCCTGCGAAAGTTTCTTGCCTTACAGTACTGGAAGGCGTAATGAGTCATCATGGATGTGCTGCACTCTTCACTAATCTGCTTGATGTAGCTTCTGGTCGCTTTGTTTATCAAGATCGATAAAACCACACCTCTGTCGAATTAATTAAAGCTAATCAGTGAGATCTAATAACCATGCATCTCTATGACTCAGCTGTGGCATAACTTGCATTTGCATATTATCATGCAGACGGCTGCGAATCAATGTTGTCAAGTATTAGATCCCAATAGTCTTTGGCAATATGTTCTTCGCTGAAAGTCAAAACTGTAGCGTATTAGCTGATGACATTTAACATTTACGATGCTAAATGGTGAGTTAGAACCTCAGGTTATTTACGCTTAAAATGCAGGCTCGTCTGTCATATTAACACCTTGCTTTGTCTACATTTAATTTCATTCATATCGATGAAATGTTCCATTTTTGGGTGCATTAATCCAACATCCCTAGCCCCATGTATTGACATGGAGTTTGAAACTCATTTGGCATTCTCAATTCATGCTTGGGCTTATACTCTGAAAACAGGGTGGGGCAGTTTCAGGTTACATTAGGTGTTGCATACTTTGAGAGCAAGCTGACGCTCTCTCCCCACGTAAAGAGTATTTATTTGCATTTATGAAATGCAAAAAACAATGCTAAGCGTAGCTAAGACCCTGCTTGCGTTCTTAAACCACAATAGTAGCAATTGTGCTATTTTATCAAGGAACATGGACAAACAACTGGAGAATTTCCCTTTCAATTATCATATATTCAGCTTTTATGTATATATCTACATATGCTTTTGTAAATTTACAAGCATTTTACTGATTAAAATTACAAACTACGTTACAGTACTACAGAGACGATGCCACATGAATTGAAATACATGTCTACCCTGCTGCCATTCAAGGGGAAATTGATAATCAGTTTAGTTATGTAGTAACATTTTCCCAGGTGTGTACAAAAATATAATGCTTATGCATCTTACAGACTTTGTTGCTAATGTCTAGCTTAAAATTGGGCAAGATAATTTGTAATTTCGGTTAGTTGAGATTTGTTCGAGTTTGGTTTCTATCTTCTGGTTCAATGGCTGTTGGTTATTTTGTGTAAATTTTATGAGCAGAGGCTTCAAATTAAGAGAGATCTTTATTGGCCCTTCGCCTGTAGATGATCATTTATTATTATTATTACTTTCTTTATAAATTTATAAGGCGTTTAAAAATAGCTATGTTACAGCTAATTGATGCCTACCTCCTAAACAAAAATGAAATTATTATTGGATGCAAAGCATGGATCATGTTTTACCAAACGTCTGCCAGTCTACAGAGTACCAAATCTTCCAAGTCTGTATAACGAGCAACTCACCAACTTTACATGTGTAAAAGCTGAAAATTCGTTGTTTATCTTTTGTCGTAAAATCATTTTCAGATTGTTCTTAGCAGGAAGACTTATGTGGGGTGTTTGATTCGTACCAATTCTAACAAGAAAACTCTTTGAAAAACAATACAGCAGTTGGCAACTGATTGCATTCGCGGCATTCTTAGCTGACTCGCGGAATGCGTTCTTGGTTCGTGAGTGAGAGAGTTAGGGCGTTAGGATTAGGAAGTTAGTGCGTTAACACAACTCCACTCCTATATGTACTCGTTTTACTTCGTACATAAAAATGGTAGACTTGGTAGAGTAGGAATTTCTGCTTGATTGACTCTGAAGTTCTCAAAGCGGTAAATTTGGTAGGCTTTAAATGCCTGCTGATCCTTCATTTTCGCCATGGTTGTTGTGAAGTTTTAGGTTCAATTTAGCATTGTAGAAACCTCTCTTGTGCACATCACAGCAGAATAGAGTAACACGTGATATGTGCAAGGTCACGAGTCAGCCTCATTCGGAAACCATGTATGCACACGTAAAAGGAACGTGCATAGGTCATAGGCCAAGGACCGCAAATGGGCGTAATAGAGCCACGATCAGAAGCTGTAGTTAGTTACTGAAGGAGCTCCAGGAGAAGGGACGTAGCGTATAGAGTGCCACTCCCTGGCGTAGGCCAGTGGAGGGGCGGGAGTAACTCACAAGGATTTGTCGTAATAGTAACAGTAGAGAAACCGGATAATCGTGAAAGGCCTATGTAAATAGTGCATAAATATATATAAAGTAAACGTCAGAAAAGTGTCTTCATTGTATTTGCCCTGAGATGCAAACAGGAAAGGGAGAGCTAATGGTAAATCCAAACCCTGTTATTTTAAAGATTTCTGTAATGGGAAATATATTTCCTTCTCTGCGAAGTCTACTTTTTTCAGAGTTTTGGTTTGCTTGGAATTATCGATCAAACACACCCATAGTTTACATTAAACTTGTTACGTTGTTTCATGAGAAAATTTCTGATTAGCATTGTTATCTTTAGCAGTGGAGTGTCATGGTTGATTTAAACAATCGGAGACTGTTTAATATTCACTTCATCTTCTCGGTTACATACTTGCTCATTACCAACAAACGCGTTAAGATTACCAACAGCCGTACTGTTAAACCCGGCAAATTTTCCACGTCTTTTTGCCTCACTCGGTAAGAAAAGCAGGCTTAATGCAAGTGTCATCTGGCTGTCTTGTTAATCTATCAGCTTTGAAATGTTGGCTTATTGAATTATCTTTGCGTGACCTAATGAATGAATATGAATCAAAGGTGTTTTGTCGAACCTTTCCTCTCATTAATAAATGATACCTGAGTTGAATTTACTCCACATCTTTCAAACTCGTACTGTTAAATCTTCTGACTGCTTTGATTTCAGAGGAGAACATCGTTTTTGTTTCTTTGAATTCAACATTCTTCTTCAAATCTGTTTTTGTTGACATCCTGGCTGAAAGATACATTAAACAGGTTCCCTCAATTGGTAAGTGCAGTTGACATCTGTTGATTCGATCAACTCTTCGGAGGACAGAAAATTTTCAACTTTTCGATCTATGAGATTTGATTTAGAACTTACTCAATGCTCAGGACCTATGGTCTGGTTTATGTGTTGTCCTGAACTTAAGAATGCTCTTCGAAGTATGCATTGTTATTTGCAAGACACTTAATGATCATAAGTTAGTGGTGTGATGACTTTCTTCAGAAGTTACAAGAACATGTTCTTTAATGCTGAGGGAATCAGACAAATGTCGACGTTTGGAAGGATGTGGCTCTCAAACCATTTATTAGATTCCTATGCACTAAGTATACCTTTGTATCGTTCTCAAATTAAAAGCAATTTTATCGAAATTTTTCATTTCAAAATCCTTCAAAGCACGGGCAACTTGAAGATCAAATGTTGGCATGCCTTGTGTATTAGTTCTAGTCCGTTATGGCCTAATACCCAAAAGCAACAACCTCTGCAACATATCCTTTGTTGAATAAAGCATGCTTAGCATCAATTAAGCGTTGAAAGCACCATACAAATTTTTTCTTCTTCTGTGTTCATCTGCTCTCGTGTTATTGAAACTGTCTAGTCACACTGCAAGGAACCCACCATCACCGATCACCTCTTAGGCCTAATTCTAAAATGCGCCTCCAGGAGGGAAAGCATGCCTATGAGTGATGGTGGGTTGCTTAATCGCTTGTAGGGTGACTTGACAGTTTCGATGATACGAGAGCAGATGAACACAGAGGAAGAACAAACTCGTATGGTGCTTTCAACATTCAATTGATGCTAAGCATGTTTTAGTCAACAAAGGACTGGAGGTATATTGAGAAGGTTGTTAATTTTGGGGCATTAGGCCATAACGGACAAAAACTAATAGATAAGGTAGGCCAACATTTGATCTTCACGTTGCGCGTGTTCAAAACACGCTAAAGATTTTAATCAACCAGCGATCATAATCAAACTCGTATCGCTCAGATATTTACCAGGTACATAAAATGACTGCTGCGTAATCGTCCGGCAGCCTCCTTCTTCTATTTTCTACTTGCACTAGGCTGGATCGCTGGCAAATTTGATCAAGGACTTCCGGCGTGATTTGACGGATTTTGAGATGAATCATTTTTTATGAAATCGCTTGCAATTTAAGAATGATGTAACCAATTTTGATCAACGATCTTGCCTGATCAATGTTAACTGGTATTATCAGTTTTTTCGGGAAACTGATAAATAATTTGAGAACTGCAGGTTTGTACGCGTCTAAACACTTTTCCTTGCGCGCTCAGCAGCTTAAAAAGTAGTAGCAGACAATTTTATAGCTGAAAAACTGAAGTAAAAGACTACCACCTCAATTCTTTCATCAACTTTTTCTCTTCTACGCGAGGAGGTTTTCGTCATCTACTCCTGCCTTTTACAATCTTTTCTCCCAAAATGAAAATGTGTAAGCTTCCATATGACTTTTAATAAAATGACTTGCTGTAACTTCTTAGGGGTTGCTATGTTTTTCCATATTCCCTTAAGTATGGTTTTGTAACATGCTGTTAGTTATTGTAAGTTTGATGAGGATATAGAACATTCAGAAAGTTAAGCGAGGAAGATTCATATTTTCAAACCAAAGGCAACCAACCAAAGGCAATCAAAGTAAAATGAAACAAATTCTATGAATATAGAGTGAATACTTTCGCTGCTTTTATTTTCAAACAGGAGGACATTCTTATGAGTCACCTGGTGTCATTTTTATCATATGAGTTTAACTAAACTAAAGCATGGTTTTTCCTTGGTTGTTTCGATCGTTCTTGAGTGGCTAGGGTCTCTCGAAAACGTTCCTCCTTTTAAAGGACATATGTCACGTTAGCAATTGGTTAAAAACAATTGTAGGCTTTGCAAAGTATATATCCCGCAAGTTGGGTTTCTAACATGATAGATTTTAACTCTGATTTGTCCTGTATTATATATTAATTTTAGTTTTATTGTAAATTATGTATATTGTAAAATAGTAGGCTTTAATTAGCTGCAATTTAGCTATTCATTTTTTAGCCTACTTTAAATAGATATTATTTAATAATAATGATAATGATAATAATAATAATAATACAGCAAACAAATTTGGAGTGGAATTCCATTGTTTCGTGACTTTTTATTTCTGTTTCATGAATTTTTATGGCAATGAAAATTCAGCCTCGATCCTATGCTTTTTAATAAACAATAGAGAGAATTGTATTGCATGAACCAATCAACTTCATTACATATGCCCTTTAAGTATTTTTTAATTTTCTCAACGACCCGAACAACGTCAAACGGCCTGTTTGTTAATTTTCTCAACGAACCGAACAGCGTCAAACGGCCCGCTTGTGAAAGAGACCATGAATGACCTGCTAACATGGGCGCGGTGTCTTGAGCCATTGGGAAAAATGAAGGCGGCAGTTGTTTTTGTCGTTGTTCTCCAGGCTGGGATCCTGTTGTTCAGCATCAAACTGGCTTTTGTAGTACTACTAGTACTACTACTGTAGTACTACTGGCGACGCCCTTGATGGACGTTGTATTCTTACTGTGTTCTTTGTAACTTCTACGTCTTCGCATATTTGAAAGATGGTGATCATGGCATCGCGAAGAATGTCTTCATAAATCGCTGCTCATTACATACTTTCATGGCTATTATCTACAGCAATCATTGATGAATCACAAATGATCATGTTATCGCTAAGAATGTCTTCATAAATCGTTACTTCATAAATCATCACATGCTTTCATGGCTATTTCATTTTTAAAATAGGGGGTGCTCTCTCCTCGATTAGCCTAGCTACTGAGAGAGCTCCTCCTCGAGAAATTCCCCTGCATACAATTCCCTTAAATTGCGTAGTTGATTTATAAATGGGGACAGGTTTGTGGGACAGTTTTTGTCTTGCAAAATCTGTCCTTGTCTAATTTGTATTGTTGTTACTTTCTAGTTTTATCAGATTTAGTTGTAATTTCTCTTTGTGTTGATCTATTCATTTTTCTTTTTTCAATGTAGTGAATTGTATGTAGTGGAATTTTAAAATGATGAAACTGAAACTGAAAGCTGAAACTGGCTATTATCTACAGCAATCATTGATGAATCACAAATGATCATGTCATCGCTAAGAATGTCTTCATAAATCGTTACTCATCACATACTTTCATGGCTATTATCTACAGCAATCATTGATGAATCACAAATGATCATGTCATCGCTAAGAATGTCTTCATAAATCGTTACTCATCACATACTTTCATGGCTATTATCTACAGCAATCATTGATGAATCACGATTAATAAGATTCAGGCTGCAGTGACTAACATTATATTGATTAGTCTGTATTTTCTTGCAGGAATGATATGATACTACAGTTGGATTTAGTCAATCTTTGATACATAGTTGGAGTGGAAGAAGCAAACGCAGTGCAAAAATGTCTGAAAAAGGATCACTGACAAACCTTCGAGCTGTTGACAATGGCAGCAGAAGAAGTTCACGTGATGTCACAGATGGTGACGTGGATGGAGCAGAATTCGCCGTAACATTGGATGAGCTGAAATATCTTATGAAACAGAAGAAGGAGGATGCAGCTAAAGCACTTGACGAAAAATTTGGTGGGACCCGCGGGTTGCTGCGATCATTACGGACATCTTCTGTGGAGGGGATATTAGGGTTTCCTGACGATGTGCAGCACAGAATTAATGTGTTTGGAAGCAATTATATACCACCAAAGCCACCCAAAACATTTTTAAGACTGATTTGGGAATCATTAGAAGACACTATATTGAGAATTCTTATAGTTGCTGCAATATTTTCCCTCGTTCTTGGCATGGTTTTTGAAGGTGTTAAAACAGGATGGGTAGAAGGTTTCGCTATTCTTATTGCCGTAATGATAGTGTCACTAGTTACTGCCGTCAATGATTATCAGAAAGAGTTACAGTTTAGGAACTTGCAAGGAAAGATCGAGAGTGAGCACAAAATTTCCATCATAAGAAATGGACATCAGGATGAAATAGTCACGAAGGATCTGGTTGTTGGTGATTTGTGTCAGTTGAAGTATGGAGACGTGGTTCCTGCGGATGGAATCATCCTGCAGAATAGTGACGTCAAGGTCGATGAAAGTTCACTTACAGGGGAATCAGACATGGTGAAAAAGAACGAGAGGGATCCTAGTTTGTACTCCGCTACCCATGTCACAGAAGGTAGCTGCAAAATGGTGGTCACAGCTGTAGGGCAGAATTCACAAGCTGGTCTCATCTTTACGCTGCTTGGTGCGGTTGATGAAAAGGCTGCTGGTAAGAAAGAGGCTTCGGCAGAACATAAACCCCCAACAGAAGGAGATGGAAAATTTGAGGATGTCGACCTGAACGATGGTGCTGGTTCGAGTAGCGATGATGAGACAGACGACAAAAAGGACAATTCGAAATCCGTATTGCAAGCCAAGCTTACTAAGCTAGCTGTGACAATTGGCTGGATGGGCGTAGGGGCTGCTGCTGTTACTACTCTTGTCTTAATCTTAAGATTTGTCATTGAAACCTACGCAATCAAGAAAGAGAAGTGGGACAATAAACACGTGCTTCAGTTCCTTCAAGCTTTCATCACCGGTCTTACAATCATGGTTGTCGCGATCCCAGAAGGGCTGCCTCTCGCCGTTACTATTGCTCTTGCCTACTCCGTTAAACGTATGCTGGAAGACAAGAATTTGGTGCGACATTTAGATGCGTGTGAAACGATGGGAAATGCAACTGCAATTTGTTCAGACAAGACTGGCACATTAACTACAAACCGCATGACTGTTGTTGAGAGTTACTTGCTTGGAGAACATCTAAAGGAGACACCAATCACCGATAATCTGCCGAAAGAATATGTTGATCTGTTATGTCGCAGCATTGCTTTGAATACGAATTCACAGTCTCGAATTCAGGTATGTGTATATTTCGTTTTGCAGGCTTTGCACGTCCTGTCATTACGTGACCAAAATCAAAATCTGCCAAAATTCTACAGGGTTTCACAGAAAGAAGTATGCAGAGTTTGATTTGGGCCAGCGATAAGAAAGTATCTTTGATCAATGGTTTATCAATATCAAAATGTTCCTCATTATTTAACTTCTACATTGATACCTCGTTTGTTGATATTGGTGCTTTGCGAGCTGAAATATTAATCTTGTTAGTTCAAATTTGTCTCCACCTCCAAACCAGAGCTTGGCCTAAGCAAATTTCTGAAGTCCATCGAATTTTAGAACTAAGATTTAAAATGGTGACTTCTAGCAAACAGAATTCAATATGGTCTAAATTTTGTTCAAGTTTTTATCAAGGATAGTGTTAATTTGTTCGCTGTGCTTCAAGAGTTGCTTAGGCCAAAGCACCAAAGCTCTTGATTGGAGGTGACAGCAAATTTGAGCTTTCAACATTAATATTTCAACACTCAATGCACTAACATAAAAAACGAGGTAACTTCGTTCAAATTAACTACCGCTGAACACCTTGAAATTGATTAGCCATTGATTGAAGCTGATCAAACCAAATTTTTATATTTTTTTCTGGGACCCCCGGTAGAAGATAGAATTTCCCTGAAGCCAATTTACAATACTCGTAGCGGTTCGTCCTCAGTCGGGGGAGACTTGATCCGTTGCTAAGATGCGAATGGGATCCACCTATTATGAAGGCCTATACACGTTCATCTATTGTGCTTTTAAAACAGGTGTAGTAAAAACCCGCATGAAAGAACGTGCGATTTTCTTTAAAGGCTGAAATTGTTTCTACTCATTTATATGATAGTTCATACACTTTATTGACTGACTGAAATCGTTCCTGTATATTTACATAAGGTGCTTAAGTGGCCAAAGATCAGTCAGGAGGTTCTTAAAGGGAATAGACATAGCTATATCTCGTAGACGCTATAAATAGGTTGAAGAAACGCCCACATACCCATTGTTTCTTCAGCTACACAATGAGACCGGATGCGTCAAAGTGGTCGAGTACAATAAATTATATTTTTGACCTGGCCCGGGCCAGCTTTTAACTATGTCGATTCCTTTTAATCTGCAGTCTCTTCCATGCGAGTGCCATCAATCAATCAACTTCTTAGATCAGAACAAGTGGTGTCACCCAACAAAACATTTATTGGATTTTTTGGCAACGTTGGAACTCATCTAGTACATTTAGATCTCCGTTTTGAATGCTTGTTACAGCAGCTTATAATATGAATTGTAGTTATATCCTTTTCAACATAAGAAGCTTATGGTACTGGGTGACGCGATGAGAAGAGAAGAATTTTGAAAATCGCCAGAGTTAGCTCACATGCCGAAATTTTTTATGTGTGTACCAGTTTACCCAATAAGGGGAGAAATTTTGTGAAAAATCACTAAAATTTAATCATCTTGCCGATCTTTGAATTTTGTTTCATGTAGTTGCACCAAGGGTCCCGTAGGTTTAAGAGACGATAGTATTTTATTTCATCGTGTGAGTGATGATGAAATTGCGGCGTGAAAGCCCATCTTTTGAGCAATAGTGTTTTGCAAAAATATCGTATTTTAGCCTGAAAATCATACCTTGCAATTGTATGGGAAAGTTTCATTCCTTTTAGATGTTACAGTATTACCCCGCCACTAAGAAACTCATTTTGTAAAACCAGGCTGCTTGGTTTCTTATAGATATTATATAAATGTTATATGAAACCAAATGTTAGACAATGATTATGGTGCCATCAGGCAGGCTGCAGTTTCTTATAAGTCAATTTCTTAGTGGCGGGGTAATACTGCACTGTAGAAGAGCTGTGTCAAAGGCTGTCAAGTTAAGTAGTGATGCAGGACAAAACGTTCGTTCTGTTAATCATTTCACATGATTGCAAAGCATGTTTCAAAACCAGGTAGCTTGTCACAAATTCCCACAGATAGAAAACCCTTTCAAGACTCTGCAAAATGTTTGAAATTGATTCTGTCTTTGACACAAATCGGAATATCGCCACATTTTGATAACTTTTTAAGAGTTTCACTTTTGAAAGGTTAATGTCCGAAAATTGCCTCGAATAGCTCAAAACCACCAGAAACGTTTTCAACTAATCTTTCTTTACTTCGGTAGCCACCGCCGGCCAACCAAGAAAATGCATTACCAATTCAAGTTGGAAACAAGACAGAATGTGCCCTGCTGGGCTTCGTGCTACAAATTGGTGAAACATATCAAGTTTATCGTGATGAAACACCAGAGGAGAATTACACGAAAGTGTTCACTTTCAACTCAAGCCGTAAATCAATGACTACTATAGTACCTTTGATGGGTGGTGGCTATAGAGTCTATACTAAAGGTGCCTCAGAAATGGTCCTGTCTAAGTGTTCCCAGAGTATGGGCAAAGATGGAAGTATAGTAGCATTTGGTGAGGCCGATCAACAAGAAGTTGTGAAGAATGTTATCGATCCAATGGCATCAAATGGTCTCAGAACTATTGGAGTTGCTTACAAAGATATTCCCGGTGACAAAGGTTAGTTCGTGCTTTAATCTTTACCTCGCATAGCATGTACTGTCCCAAAAAGTGTACCCTCGTTTGAGTGACTTTGGTGTTGTATTAGATTGTGATGTGAATTTGAAATATTTATTTTCACATTCAAACACCCTGATTATTGCGCAGAAGCATCCATACTTCCTGAATTATGAGCTCCGAAATATATAAGTTGATAAAATCATCAAGCAAAAATCATAAATTTCCTTATCATGACTGGAGTTTTCTTTCAAGATCATACAGGAAAAAATTAGCAAGGAATTATCCTGAAATTTCTCACTTCAGACGAAATTTAATGGGATCCTTTCCATTTAAAAGTCGTGTCATACAAATATGAATTGGCTATTGCAGAGAGAGCATCAGATTCGGAGAACACCGCGTTTGTTTACTTATAATGTTAAAGACCCTCTGCTAACATAGACGCTTTGCGAGCATTCTTCGCTGTGCAACTAGAGATGGCACGTGCGAGGTATGCGAGGTATGTCCGTTGCGAAGGACCCTTTGAAATTGTAGAAAGGGAAATATCAACTTTTGGACCCTATGCTTTTGTCTACGCTAAAAACCCATTGTCAAACATGATCATTTGTGTGCCGAATGAAAAGCAAGGCAAAGAGAATTTAGGCCAGAAACGACTTTCAGATAATACGAAAGTCTACTTTGGCGCCACAAAGGATCATGGTTAGCAGTGGCTCTTTAAGGCCCAATATTTAGGCCTTTTTAAAACATCATCTTTTCTTATTTACAATTCCAAGACTCTTTGACCTGAAGCAAAGGTTGATCGCAAGGGTCGCCAGTGTCGCAACAATCCCAACTGATTTAAAAATGTAGTTCCATCTGAAGGTGTCTTGGCGCAATGGTGTAATCCTCATACTTTGCAACCAGAACAGTCAGGCGGACCGAGTTCGAGCCCACTTCAAGCCCCCACCACTTGAGCGTCATGACAAGGGGTCATGGATTCAATTAGGTTTCCCTTGCTTCTGCGATTCCAGCGTTTCGCGCTAAAAGAATGCAGTTTCACCTTCACCTGCCGTCAAGACGCAAAGATCGCAGGTCGCATGAGTTTGAGCGATCCTTGCATCTTCAGCAATCCTTACGATCATTTTTATATCAGGCTTATGATAGAATATGCATTGACAAATTCTTTTTTAATTCTCAAGGTGAACCTGTTTGGGATGATGAAGCAGCCATTGTTTCTAACCTGACAATGCTTGCAATTTTTGGTATCGAAGACCCTGTTCGACCAGAGGTAAGTAATCGTAGTCTGCACGTGTTTTTTTTTTTATAAGGAATTGGGTTGAAAAAACTCAACTATCGAATCGGCAAAAAGTTGAGAAACTCAAATACTGGGAAGATATATCGCAAGAAACTATTTATTTTAATACAGGAAATTCTTAATATGTTTTTCTCTATTTTCACATTTTTTCCTGTGTCATACTAGCCTACGCGTAGACCCATTATCCCAAAGGAGGAAAGGGTCTACGAAACAAAGAGCAAAGGCTTGCTACGGCCGCCCAATTAATCATTCTAATCCCCTTTTCAAATTATTTGTGAAACGCGTTGAAACCATAGAAATAGAAATATTTATATGGCTGAAACAAAGGCTGCATAAATTAAGTTTCCAGAAATCTAGAAACCTCAGTAGCAAGCTTTTGCTCTTTGTTTCGTAGACCCTTTCCTCCTTTGGGATAATGGGTCTACGCGTAGGCTAGTATCATACCGGGTGAGTCAGAAAAAGGCCCGGCGTTTCAAAGGCCACTGCTCCCAAAATATATAAGCAATGGTATTTGCAATATCTAGTTGAATAGCTAACATGTTGAATAACTTTTAGAATTTTTCCTGGCTGGAAATCGGTCGCTTTGTTAAGATCTTACAAGGGATTTTCTGGAAAAGTGTCCCTTCGAGAAACCTTGAAAACGTGCTAGAATCATTAGCAAGCTTTCCTTGTGCATTTACTTTACAGCACTGACGTTAGAACGCTTTAGCATGTTGTATCCTCTTGGGGGAATGAAAAATTTATTTTTATTGACTCCCCCGTTATTACTCGGAAGGTACTTAAGTAATGTCTAAGCATTGGAAAAACTGCAAAAAATTTGTTTAGAAATTTTCAGAATGACGCATTGAAAGTTTGCTTTGAAACTTTTAAGGGACTCTGAGTACTCAAATCTGCTATTTTTAAGAAACAATCAGTACTGGCCCAAGTCCATAGTTTCTTATAAAATAATATATGTATTCTTAACCCAGTTGCAACAACAACAGCATTGTTTACGTTTTCGCGCTAATAGTTGAAATGGAAAGGGATAAAAGCGACCTAAAATGTAGCCTGATCCAGACCCAATTTCAAATCGGGTCTGGTTATCAGGCTACCTAAAATGACCAATAGAAACGACAAAAAATCTTTAAAATAGAGTTTAAGGGACAAGTCCGGGGTTGGTATGATTGATGATAAAATACAAGATAATACTGCTATGAATGATGTATGATACTTTTTTCCACTATTTTCGCCTTCCCCTTGTGAAATTACGTTTTCAAATAAGCAATTTGAGCGAAGTGACGTCATATCGCGCAAACGAAAACGAGGCTGTGTGATTGTCTTTCACCTCTGTATCGCTGTAAGCCTCGTTATTGTGTTCTTGTACCATTTTCAATGCATGAGTACACGATAAAGAGGCTAGCAGCGATTAAGAGGCGAAAAACAATCACAGAGCCTCATTTTCCTTTGCGCAATATGACGTCACTTCGCTCAAATTGCTTATTTGAATACGTAATTTCACAAGGAGAAGGCGAAAAATAGTGGAAAGAAGTATCATACATCATTCATAGCAGTATTATCTTGTATTTTTTATCATCAATCATACCAACCCCGGACTCGTCCTTTAAAGGGCTCCGTCGCCAAATTGTAAACAAATTTGTAAACACCATTGTTTTGTGCATTTGTCCATGTTTTGCATTTTGTTTGGTGGCTTCACTTGTAAGAGATATTTGGTTTGTTCCTCTGTGAAGCACAAAGATTTATCTTCATGCTAACTCTTTCATTTTGAAAAAAAGATGACAAGTCTGTGTGATATTGCCTTAAAGAAACTGCCAAATCCCCGTTTCGGCAAAGATTAGAGACGGACCCCCGTTAAGGTAACATTGGCGTTTCCATTGACTCGCTTTAAAAGCGGACTACTCTTAACCCTTTGTATTTCAAGGTAGGCTAGTGGAAAGCCAGCCTAAAACGCTGCTGCTATACGGGGTTCACTGTGCTAGGAGCCAAAAATCTGACGTTGACAAATGAAATCTACGTCGGTCTGGAGACCAGAAAGCGATTGGTATTTGTAGTGAAAAGAAATCCATTTCGCAGAGTTAACTGAATGTTGATCCTTTGTTTGGAAACAGTGGATAAAATTAAAGTTAAACGTTATCACATGTGCTGATCGACACAGAAAGCTGTCTTTTCAATATTATGCCATGTGTCTGCTGCTTGCAGAGATATCATAGTTGTTTTTACACTTAAGATATCATAGTCCTTATCCATATGAGATATCATAGTCCTTTTGCAAATGATATCTTTGCATTTCCTAGCAGATGTTGCCCATGCTAGCTACAGTTTTGAAAGCTGTGCTGCGTTTTCTTTTCATTTGACTCGATACTTTGGGAACCCGTTCGATTTTCGGGGAGGCTCAGTGGTAGCACGCTTGACTACCAATAATCTGAAGGTTGGTGGTTTGAGTCTTCGCCCTGCCAAACCTGCTACGTAAAGTGAGGAGAGTCGCCAAGTCTCTGTAATTCCAGGCTAAAGGAATCACGAGGTGTGGTCACATCGAGATGAAGGACACTGCTTCGATAGGCCTAGCTTTTCAGCGTCATAAGACTACCTTGGGATGCAAGGTAGAGATATAGAAAGACAACTCCATTCGATTTCTTTAATACAAATTGTTCGAAATTCTTGACATTGAACTCTCAACTAAAATCTTTGTTCTGACCAGCAAGGGTGAATTTCGTAAACAAATAATCTGGTGTCCGACAAAACAAAGCGAAGAAAATGTATTTCACAACTTCAGCACATCGAAGCAAAACCTTTGCTCTCTCTCTGTCCCTCTCTCTCTTTATTTTGATTTGATTGAGTGTGCTCAAAGGTGTGAAATCCATTCTTCAGAAAGGCAAATTGGTTATCCATATCAGTGCCACCATTTCACTTCAAATAGATTTTCTGTTGACTCCCCATCTATCTTAGAATATTCTCCAAGCCAGGTGTATAGAAAATCGATTTTTTTTTTATTCCGCGAAATATCGTGAAGTTTTTTAACATCAGCAGTCTGGGCCTACTATGTATAGAGTGCAAAGACCTTTATGTCTGGTGAATGCTGCAATTTTTTGTTAGTTTATTGAAATATTGTTTCAAATTTTAGGTGCCTCCCGCAATAGAAAAATGCCAGAGTGCAGGAGTATGTGTTCGCATGGTGACTGGAGATAATATTAGTACAGCAAGAGCAATTGCAACGAAATGTGGAATCCTGCAGCCAGATAGCGATTTCCTTGTTCTTGATGGTAAAGAATTTAACGAGAGGATCAGAGACAAGAAAGGAATTGTAAGTCGTTTTTGCTACATTTAGGGTATGTTCGTATGGGCTGGGCCAGGTCACCTAAATGGGCTACTGCAGCTCACTGAGGTAGGATGATTATCGGTATCATCATCGTCAGCATCATCATCATCATCATCATCATCATCATCATCATCATCATCATCATCATAATTGTAAACTGCTGGTAAACTGCTTCGTAAGAGAAGGACTACAGTGATAAAGAACGCATATGCTTAGGCCATGTGCCTTCGGAACAATAACATAACAAGAACGAATAATATACACGCAGCGATAATCAAATACAAAGTACAAGAGTCTGGGCTCTAGTCTTGGTAACAAGTCACTTTATTACATCACTCCTTTTTTCTTTGAGCGTCCTTAGCGCGGCAGTAAGTCAATAGGGAATTCGTGTCCGAATCTTTCTGGTGGGTTCCTCTGTCTGGTTGATCTACGCATAATCATCGGTGACGGTTCTCTTCGTTCTCTTTGTTCAGCTCTACGACTTGGAAAATCATCATCATCATCAGAATCAAAATCCCAGTTTTCTGGTTTTGGTATTCTTTTGAAATGTGATATGTTGCGCTTAACTTTCCGTTGATCTTTGTTCATTGCAATTACTTGTGATCCTTTCCTTTGGACAACGACGTAGGGGTCTGTGTCAAAACGTGTGGTCAGCTTGTTTCTCTTTTGCTGTTTTACCAACACAAAATCTCCGACTGTTATATCACTGTCTTTGACGCGTCTTCTGACGTCACTGTACTCTTTGTTGTACTGCTGTTTCTTTTGGTCATTTATGCAGGCTTCCTTGTGCCTATTAACAATCGGTTTACTTGGTAAAGTTGGTAACTTTCCACGAATGCTACGGTTGAACAAAAGTTCTGCCGGGGGAACCTTGGTGGTGCAGTGAGGCGTTGATCTGTATTGTAAAAGAAAACGAGACAGTTCTTGTTGCCACACCCTTCCTTCTGCTTGTGCTGTTTGAATAGCTCTTCCAAGGGGTTGCATAAAGCGCTCTACTTCTGCATTACCTTGAGGCCATCGGGGGGTTGACGGGTTGTAATCAATACCTAACAGTGACATGTAATTTGTAAAATCATCGCTGTTAAATGGGGGCCCGTTGTCTGTTGTTACTTCAACGGGTAAACCATGAACCGCGAAAGTTTTGTCCAACTTCGGGATTATGGATTTCGCTTTGGTTGATTTTACCATCTCTATGATCGGGAATCGAGAGTATCTATCAATAACCACTAACAGATATTCACGTGTTGGCATAGGTCCATAGAAATCAATGTGAATCTTTTGCCAGGGGCCGGTAGGCATTTCTGATATTTTTAGTGGCTGCGGAGGAGCTGGTCGTCCTACGGCTTGGCATGGAATGCAACGGTCAAGTGTATCTTTAGTTAGCTTGTCGATATCCGGAAACCATACCTTCTCTCTCATCAAAGCTTTGGTCTTGGATAAACCTTGATGTGACTCGTGTGCAATGTCGATTGCTCTTTGTCTTAGCGAGGCTGGTAAGACAATTCGTGTTCCACGTAATACAATGTTGCTAGGACCGATGGTGAGTTCATCTTTGACACTTTTGAACGGCTTGACAGTATCTATTTCCCATTGATTCATTTTTATTGCTGCTCTGAGACCTTTCATTTCTCTATCGTCGGTAGAAGCTTTGATGATTTCTTCCATAGTCATAGCTTTAGGGACTGCATGGGAAGTGAGAAACTGGACATATTCTTCCGTAATCTTTTCTTGTGCTGAAGTGCTTGCTTGTGTCGGATGGCGTGACATGTAATCAGCAGGATTTAACGCACCTGACTTGTAAACGACAGTGAAATCGTATGGCTGTAAGCGAAGAATCCAACGTTCTATTCGTGCTGAAGTCTTTGAGTTGTTGTGTCCATAAATAGTCTCTAGAGGTTTGTGGTCGGTTATCAGCGTGAATGAGTGACCAAACAAGTATAAATGAAAATGTTCTATGGCCCATACAATGGCAAGAGCCTCTTTTTCAGTCTGGGAATAACGTTTCTCGACAGCAGTGAGTGCTCTACTAGCGTAAGCCAAAACACGATACTCATCACTGCCTTGAGATTGCTGTGCTAGTATTCCTGAGACTCCTACTGGGCTTGCATCCACGGTTAAAATGGTCTCCTTTGATCGGTCGAAATATGACATCACAGGAGCTGTGATAAGGGCTGTTTTCAGCTTGTCAAAAGCTTCTTGGTGAACTTTTTCCCAGCGAAAGTTTGAGTGTTTCTTAGTTAACTCCCTGAGAGGGTCAGTGATAGTTGCAAAGTTTGGGATATACTTTGCGCTGTAATTGGCCATACCAAGCAAACTGCGCACTT